>JAOCZM010000294.1:1283010-2566020 GCA_026122235.1 Vinca minor | reverse complement strand
AAAAAAATTGTAATTAGTTATAGTTTTACGGAATCGTAGTATTGAAAATTTATGCTCTTTACCTATATGCAAGATTAATTCAATATTACTCCCTCAATATCTAAGTAACTTTCATTTGAACTTTTCATTTTTGTTCAAAATACTTCTAACATTTAGAATATGTATTAACATTTAGAATATCAATAGATAGTAAATGTTTTTTTTTTCCAAGATTGCCCTTTTACAACCAACTCCCTTGTTCAATTTATCCAAATTTCAAAACTGAAATGAAGACCATGAATTTTTGGTGAACTTTTTCTTAATTGTAATATTAAAATGAATCTTAGTAACCAAGAGAATTTGTATATTTCCAATAGAGTATGATAACTAAGAGGAAAAGAGGATAATTAAATTGAAGAGTTGTGAAAGTTGATAATTACTCTTTAATATGTTAAATAAAGGGTAAAAGAGTCATTTCATTTCAATTTTTGTTGACTTCATCAAATTCTTAATCTTTGTGAAAAACTCAAATGTTAAAGCTATTTAAATATGGAGGGAGTATTATTAGGGAAAATGACCTAGATCATCCTCAAACTATTTAGTAAGACATGATAAGATTCTACACGTTTTTTTTTTTTTTGTGGTAAATTTCAGAACGAATTTCACTGTTGTTAAGTAATTACACCACCATTGTCCGTGATGGTTTCCACCTTTCCGGTCAAAATTAGCCAGAGTGTGGTTAGTTTTGGCAGTAAACAGTCACGAATAATGGCGGTGGGACGACTTAACGGTCGTGATATTTTTTTTGGGACCTACTAGAAAGTAAAAAAAACATGAAGAATCTTATCGTGTCTTGGTAGATACTTCAAGGATGATGAGAGTCATTTTCCCTTATTATTCTTTTTTTTATTATTATTGGATAAAGGAACCAATTTATTTGTATTGTTCATGATATATATATCATAACTTGGAAGGCTACTTCAATAGCATATCCCATTTTTTCCGTTTCGAATTTTTTTTAACACTCCCTGTGATATTTTAGGCTAGGAATCTTTGTCCCCTTTCATGTCCCACCAATAAGAAAATGACATATATTAAATTTTTAATTAAAAAAATTATATCCTAAAATAAATAGTGGAACTTACAGGAAAAAAATATACACGTAGAAAATATATATTCGTAGGGACACAGAAGGAGACACAGAACGGGGACATACGATTTTTTGCTAATATTTTATGTGACAGAGAAAATCTAGTTGAAAATTAAATTTGCATGTTTTCTTGCTCCTTGGTTGGGCTCTAGATGAGTTTGGACTATT
This sequence comes from Vinca minor, assembly GCA_026122235.1. Lineage (NCBI taxonomy): Eukaryota > Viridiplantae > Streptophyta > Magnoliopsida > Gentianales > Apocynaceae > Vinca > Vinca minor. The sequence continues at coordinate 2,564,723 of JAOCZM010000294.1, read as the reverse complement.
GGGCTTAAATGGAATTTAAAAACTGAAAAGAAGTTGGTAAAATCCTTTTAGTTCTATCAGAAAATGATCTAGACAGGCCCTTCTCCCAGCACACACCAAGAAAAGATATCTTTGGCCCATTTATATGATTTGTGGGCCCGCTAACAGACATATGCTCTTTTTTTTTTTTTAATTTTAATTTTATTTTATGGAGGGTCGAAAAAGTTTTTTGCTCATATATGGGAATGGTGAATTTTTAAGGTTATCTAACAACGTTCCGTTTTGAAACAGAACTATAATTTTTGGTCCAAATCTTTTCAATTGGAAGTCGTGAAAGCAAAAATTGCAGAACATTTTCACTTGGGGTGAACCTAAAAATATTACGTTGAGGGGGGACTAATTGAATGAAAATATATACAAATACTAATATAAAAATTGTTAATTTATTTTAGGCTAGTTATCCTCTTTCCCCATTCGATCTCTTCTTTTCTGTCCCGCCAATAAAAAAATGACATGTATTAAATTTTTAATGAAAAAATTATAATCTAAAAGAAATAATAAAACTCACAGGGAAAAAATATACACTGACAAATATCTATTCGTGGAGATACAGAAGGGGACACACAGAACGGGGACAGACGATTTTTTACCTTTATTTTATGGGTGAAAGTTAATGTTTTAAAAAATAGTCTTTGGAAAAATAATACTATATATTTTTCAAATAGTGTCTTTTCACTTCTATTTATTCGTGACTCAAAGCTCACCTTTTTGAAGACGAACCAAGTATCAAAGGTCATGATTGACTAAAAGGAAAGCCGAAGCAAAGGATGAAGGAGAAGTCAATACTCGGAAAACCCTGATCGCCCTGAACAGAGTACTCTCAGCCTCTTTTCTCAGTTTCCAAATGGCACGACCGATCCTTAAAAGGTAAAGTCACTTTCATGAAGAACTTATTTGTTAAAGATGAAAATCTTAACGCTTGAAATGTATTTTATTGTAAAAAATTGTACACAATTATAATTTTCTAAAAGTAAAAAGTACAATTTAAAAAATATTGTAGCGCCTCCTTCCCTGCCCCTTACATCATCTATTGCTTCCAGCTCCATTATTCCTCAAAAATGGTCTTTAACAATAATTAAAAAAGTCTAAAGAATTAAACCTTCATTTTAAAATTGTCTAAAACCCAAATACCAATATCCTATGCAAAAGTTGAAATAAGTTGATTAACTTTTGCCGACTTGTTTATATTCAAAGTTATTGACCATACACATTATCAAGATAGAACATCATTGTTTTCCCCAATAACTTGTCTTAGAAACATGGAAAAGTATAATGCTTGATGGAGGCAAGGATATTGAGTTTCTTGTACCATGTGCTTGCCTCCATTGATCTATAAATATATATATACACATATATACCTTTTCACTTTCCCAATCCCTTTCGAATGGCAAATTCAGAATCTGAGAGTAATGGGGTAACTCACAAATTCACTTTATTTGTGTGAGTCATTTATGAATTTAATATCAAAATGGAGTAAGAATACACTTTATTTATTAAAATAAATTATTTTTTAGCGGGACATGTAACTCTTGTGGCAGGACACTGCACCACTGTTTTTTGACATTGTATTTCCCACTTATGCATCATATAGTATAAGTTTAGTGTTCGTGTTTAGATGATTTGTGTAGAAATAAAGTACTCAAATTAAACTATAGTTGAGATGCATTATTGCATCTAAACAAGTCATAGTATTTTAATGTCTCAAATTATTTCTTTTTAATCCGTTACAAAATATTAATTAGGGGCACATTAGTTACTTTTATCATTATTTTAGTTTACAACAACAAAATTTTAATCCCAATAATTAAATTAAACTTATCATTATTTTAGTTTGTGCAAAAAAAAAAAATTAATATGACACTTATTTTGAATTTGAGGGAGTATATAACTAGAAAACATATCACAGGGAACAACTTTTAGAATAGCACGACTTGGATTAGACACAAAATAAAAACTTCGATGCTAGATTGTATAATATTTTTTCATTTATCTACAAAAGTCAAGTGAGCGAAACTCAATTGTGTTTTTTCTCTTGAGAAATTTTGATTGATAATTTCAATTAAAAGTAAACTTATATACTTATGAGATGAAATTCAGAAAAAAAAAATAGAGTGAGAGATATAATTTGCTTAAGTTTCATTCTCCTTTTAATTTAAAACCAAGATTTGTTTAGAACTCGTATTTTATTTTACAAATAATTTAATTTTTCTGAAAATAAAAACAAAATATTTCTAATAATTTCAAGCACAAACCTAATCTAAAATACATAAAATATGCATACCTTTTCATCTTACTTACCGCCAACTTTTCCCCTTAAAATGTCAACTTTGTAGGTAGAAACTAATGTACCTAATCATATTTATTTCTTATTTTTGGGGAAAATATCACATTTCTTGCTTTGGAGTAATTTTGTTTTCTTCAATCTAGGAGCTTCGGAAATCTTAAATATATCCCTACTTTTAGTGAACCTCATTATTAGGGCATTGTTTTTTCTTTTTAAGTTTGGAAAAGAGAATTCGATCTGGCAATATACGAATTAAATATCACATTACATTGATAGTTACTTTGACACGTGTTGGAATTGCTTTTTTTTTTTTCTCAGCCATTTTTTTCTTCATCATTCCTACTCTCACTAACTGCAAAAGCCAATCGAAATGCGTAAGCAAAAGGGTAGCACAGACTGATCACGAGTTGTCCTTTTTACTATTGGCCAGCCCTTATTTTTCTGGTCATAGAAGTTGTTATCACATGACATGTGAAAGACTGAAAGCCATACAATGAGGCTCAAGCTCCAGTGTCGGAATGCATTTTGTTCCGCACGTGCGAAACAAAATTTCAATAGTCAAAAGCAGACGAATGAATTATTTTAAGAAGGATGAACGGTTATTCTTAAAAGATGAACAATTGTTCAGTAATCTCAATAAAAGAATATATGTTCTTTCTAAAAAATATCTCAACCGTGAGCAGGGCGAAAATTCGGGATGAAGTATTATACTTTAAGGGATTATATTCATACATTTTAAAATTTTGGGAGGGACCAAAACACAAATTTAATAGAGTTTAGGGGTAAATAAATTTTTTGAACACTAATACCTTGTTTTGAAGGGGGCAAGACCCCTAGTAGATACATAGGTCCATCCCATATCGTCAAATTTAATATTTGACGGTTAAAATTTATTCAGTACGTAAACCAAAATTGAATTGTACGCTTAAAAAGTGACGGAATTAGACTTTTAAAATAGGTGTCGAACTAAAAGTAATGACCCATAGTAAGAAGGCATAAACAACTACCCTATATAAATTTAGAGCATATTTTACATTTGGATCGAGATTGCTCTGTACAATTTATACGAAGTCAGAATGTTTGGTTAGGGGACTAAGGGTAAATATTTATAAATTTTTTAAAGTGGCAAAGAATAATTTTTTAGTAATGTTTTCAGAAATTTTAAAAATTTATCAGAGAAAATAATGCAAATTTTAAAAATTTGGACACTAAAATAATTTATATTTCAGAGAACATGATATACAATAATTTATATTTAATAAGAAACTATATATATATATATATATATATATATATATATATATATATATATATTTGTGTGTTTTTATGTATTAGAAAACATGATACAAAATTTTTCTTTTACTTTATGGTATTGGTCTATTCCGAATTGATCATGGTGCATCCATTTCGGATTGGGGACCCCAACTTGTAGACATAAGTGCAGCGATCATCAATAACAGTCAAGAACCGGATATGCAATTTCTATTTTGTGAGACTTTATTACATAGAGATTACGCTATGCTGATATTACATCTACCACTGAATGCATGTGAGTATATTTTGAATTTATATGACTTGGGCAATTCTACTTTCGAGGTATTCTTTCGGAGTTAGAGTTAGACCCATATCAATTTTCATCATATTCCAAATATACATTCCAAATATACTCTCATACTAGCTAATGTGAGTTTTTTAACACATATAGAACAAAATCATCAATAAGGGTCCAATATTGAAACCAGTGACTATAATACAATGTTATATTAAAATTGGTACTCCCTCCATTCCCTATTAATTGTCGTTTAGGAGATATCTAGGTATCCAAATTAATTGTCGTTTAAGGTTGTTTTATTAGTTGTCAACAATTTATTTCAATTATACCCTCAATATTTTCCTTTCTTTATGACAAAGAAGTGAGTGAGAGGGAGGGTGGGGGATAATATTGGAAATTTAGGTGAAAATGACAACTTCCTTAATTTTCTCAAATTGTCTAAAGAGTCTTATATTTAAGAATGGAGGGAGTAATATACAGTGACCTCCCTCGAGGTTATTGCAAATAACAAAGACCTCCCATTTTGTTTGAGAAATTATAGCGACCTCCCTTATAATAGATGTAGAGTAAACACCGTTAGTCTCAAGAGAAGTGTGATTCTTATACCCTTTTATCTGATAACTTATTTAAAACATTAAATCGAATCAAACAATTTAAAATGCCTAATAGCCGCACTTTTCCCTCAATTTTTTCATGCATTTCTCTGTGGCAAATGATGTCTTCTACAAGGATGTTAAATGTCATGTTGAATTTTAATGGATAATTTCTTCATTAATATTTCTTTAAATTTCTACTCTTTTCTTAACGGGCATGTTAGTATTTTATGAAGGCAGATAATTTTTTTATTTCGGATTTTCCAATACATTTTTAGTATACTCTCAAACACTAATGATATTACTCCACGTGTATCAACATCATTGATCCCAAACGAAATTAGAATTTTGAACCAATCACATCGTTTCATATGTAATAATATCATCGGTATATTAGACAATACATTAAAAATTGTACTAGAAGATCTAAAGTCATTTTTCCTTTTGAGAGATAAAAAATAGAAACATAAATTTGATGTTTAGATATAGATCAAAGTAGTAAAATTAGAATACTAATTTGTTTTCTATTGAGAATGAAGCAGTAAAAAAGTGTATTTCAATTTCATAAATATTACACAAAAAATAAACTTCTTTATTTAAAAAAGGAACAAGGTAGTGTTTTGTTTTGATCATGACTCTTCTAGGGCTGATATTGGCAGCATATTCCAATTAGATTGAAATTAAAAGAGAGTCCAATTAGTGCTTTTAGGTAGAAAAAAAGGAAAATAAATCTCACTCAAGTCACCTCTAGTAGGTAAGGGTAAAATTGAAAGAAAAATATATTTTTAACGGGTTTCATTGTTGACTTAACGGTATTAGATGATAGAGAGGTAGTTGAGGATATATATATAATACCTCATGGGAGGTCATTATAATTTCTTAAACAAGAAGGGAGATCTCTGTTATATGTGAAAACCAGAAGGGAGGCCAGTGTAAATTATCCTATTAAAATAAAATAGACTTAGAACTAAGTGTTATATTAAAAGAATTCTCTAAGAGTTACGGACCATAATGGTAGCTCATCTTTAGTCCTTTAAAAGAAAAAAGCTCTGATTCTAAACTCCTTATCCAAATCTCCTTTTATTGACAACAACAAAATAAAATGAAATTTTTTTCCAAAAGAAAGGTTGGAGGTTAAACTAGAATAACATAAAGTACTGTTATTATTGAAAGTAGAAGTAGAATGACAATAGTGACTTTTAAAGGGATTACAGGTAAAGTTCATAACTTAAATCTTAAATTCATAGATCTGCTTTCAAACCTCAAATTGAATATATCTCTCTAAAAAAAAAAGGCTGAAATTAAATAAAGATTTTGGGGAAAGAATAAACTAAACTTATACATCAAGTAAGATACAAATGGGAATACTTTTGCTGAAAACAGTAGTTTTGAGAGAGTAATTAACTAAATTAAACAAAAATGTATTTGTCACAATTTCTAATTAGTTTTGTTGAAGTCTTTGGAAGATGATATTTCAAGTAGTAGTGTATAGAGCTTATGGGAATCGGGTAGCCCAAGTGGTAAAGCTACCCGAACACGGGGCGGAGGTCCCGTGTTCGATTCCCGTATCTCCCCTTTATTGGGGCAATAATCTCCTCCGGTGAGGCGTCATCCTCCTCCTCTGGTGAGGCAATACCCTCCCCAGGCATGGGGCGTGCTTTAATCGGTCTTTGTATGGTACTCTCCGCACTCTCTCCCTCGGGGGCAGCGCCCTTTCGGGCTTCAAAAAAAAAAGAGCTTAGTGGTGGCGTAATTCTCTTTTATTTGTGGAAGATTTTCAGATTCCTCATATTCGTGGACGAGTAAAGGTTATTCGATGTATAGTTAGAGAGACGAGTACGACTCCTGAAACTATTAGAAGAGTACTTACTCTTACCGTGTAATACTTGTGTTTGTTTTTGAGTTATTAAACAAAACTTATCATACTGCAAATAGTCTATTTGATGTGCTAAATTTGATTGATATGACTATGCCCTAATAATTCATCAAAAAAAAAGAAATAAAAAATAAAGACTATGCCCTAATTTATTTTATTGAGATAATACTAGTGACAAATTGAAGAAAGAAGTCAGTAAAGCTCTCAATCTTGCATAAAAATTTCATGTTATTCATCGTTCTAAACAAATTTGAACTAAAATCATTCCTTCATGAGTTGTTTTTATTTTTTCTTGGCTATTAACCCCTTCATTATCAAAGGTGTCCTAATCCAGTGGGACAGACGCCTGCCCACGACCTTGAGGTCATAGGTTCGATACCCTCCACCTGCGTGCGGCAAGCTTTAATCTCCCTTTCTAGGGTTATCTCCTCCTCGTCTGAGGCATTTCTCTCTCCCCTATATGGGGCAACCGCCCAATCGGGCTTCAAACCCCTTCATTAATTTCAATATTTGTTTATATCACTTAATTTTTATATGTACACTTATTTATTGGCTTAAGTTTTTAGTTATTGGGGGAGGAAGACATCTATTATAAGAAATAGAGGGATTCAAGAAGCGGGGAGGGGTACTTTTATTGCTGGTTGCTCCCAATGTTGTTAAAATCGCTAGTTAACAAGTATAATCATACGATTCTACAGAGGCAAAACGTGTTGATTCGGTAGTAGAATCGCAATCTGGTAGAAACGGGGTAGAATCGTAGAATCGTACGTTTCTACCGATTCTACAAAAAAGTGTGTTTTAAAAGCCCTTCGACGATTGATGTTGCAGCTTCCGCAGGAGCAAATTGTATTGTTGCAGGAAGCTCCATGTTTGGAGCTCCTGAGCCAGCAGAAGTTATATATATATTTTTTTATTTTTTTTGGCTAAATAAGCAGAAGTTATATCTTTATTGCGGAAGAGTGTGGAGGATGCTCGAAGGATTGATTGACCAGGCAAGAAATGTGATTATCATTCATCATATGACAATTACGTGTAATCTTCAAGAACTTTTGAGTTTATAAAATGGAATAAATTAGGTGAAATACACTTTTAGTTATAAAAAAAAAAAAAAAAAAAAAGCAGTTGCTGGGTTTCATCGCGTTATTTCTAACTTCAACTCTAAACAAGTCAGAATTGAATTATGAAGTAAAATTTTGGAGTATGTTTCTCAATGTATAAAGATGCTTTACAATTTACGTGATATTGAATTTTTTCTGAAGAATGGGATATCTACTACTCATGCAGACTGTGATATGGAGGATGATGATAGTGACGGTGGTTCAAAATTCAAGTTTTTGAATAACTTACTCCATTAGATCATAAACTTATTACGTACTTTATTTTATTTTGATTTTTTAAAAGACTTATAAGTTAATAATTATGTGTAGACGCATTTTTATATTTTGAAAGACTTGTAAGTTCTTTATTGTGAACTTTTTTGCGTTATTCTCTTTTGAAAAAACTTGTGAAACTATACTTAATGAATTTTTTTTCCATATTTTTGGATCATATGATATTATTTATATGTTAATTATTATTATATCTATTAAAAAAATATATTAATTTTTCGATACGATTTTACGATTTATTTTACGATTCACGAGTTTACGATTTTCCACCCCTCCTCCGAGTCTACGTAGAATCGCGATTTTAACAACCTTGGTTGCTCCAAATTCCATTCCCACATTGCCAAGCCTGGAATATGCAGAAGCGCAAGCAGCCCTTGAGAGTCTGAGCTTCATCCGCTATAACTAATTGTTACATATATAAAGTGATTGCCAACATTTTGTAAACAAAATCCATCTTGCTTACGAAGATTTATGCCCATAGGTCTTTTTGTCGGTATTTTTAGGAAAAGCTTGTGAATGCATTTTTTAAATAATTTTATTCTCATAGATACTTTAACAAAGTTTGCTATTAAGATTAGATCCTATTGTCAATGGTTTAGAGATACTTCGCATTTTCTCCAACCATATATAACTATTAATTTCATTTAATAATAATCCTGTTTTCGGTTAAGAGAAGGGAAAAATTATGTGTTGAAAAATGCGTGTTATTTCTTTTGTTCAATTCTAAAGAAAAGAACTAAAATGAATGTATTAGAATAATTAATGGTTGCGCATATGTAAATTAATTCAACATGAGTTGAGAAAATTGTTATATATGTACACCAACTATCTCTACTTTTTTCTAAATAACACAAACTTAAAATTAAGCCCCTAAATATACATGAATTTGTTACGAGGCTTCTCTGTTTGTCAAAATAATAAATCAGGTGACATATCCGGCCAAAAGGCACATGGCTCATACGAGAAGAGCAAAATAGTCAGTTTATAAAAGCAAACGGTGACCCATAAAAAATAACCCACCCATTTACCCAAACCCAAACCCAAACCCCTACCTCTACCCCTCATTTCTCTTCCTTTTCCGCCTGAAAGATGTGAACTATGAGTGGCATGAGTTCTTCAATGGAAGCAACATGTTTGCTGTTGGACTAATTTGGCTCCCCGATTGTTTTGATTTACTTAATGGATATTCAAATATGGTATTCAATTTACTCCTCCTTTGTTGGTGCGGCTGTTGGGTTATTTCAGTATTTGGGTGAGATTCGGAATATGCAACAGCTAAGGTTACGATTTCAGTTCTTTGCAAGTGCAATTCAATTTATTTTGATGCCTGAAGAACAGCTCCTGCACGCAAGGGGATCACTGAAGAGTAAGCTGCAGGATGTAATCCACTGATTAAAGCTGCAGTGTGGTTTTGGTCGACCCTTCAAGAAGCTTGAGTCCAATCAAGTCGAGGCAAACAAGGAGGTTGAACTGTTGGAATTGCCACAAGCTGCAGGTGATGATGATTCATGGTGGTGGTCGACGGTGGATTGAGAGAGATGGTGAAGTGGACGGTGCCGGTGGAAGGGTGGGGTTATGAAATTGTGATTTGTACCGATTTGGGTATAAAATGGGTTTGGGTTGGGGTTGGGTAAATGGGTGTGTCAGGTGGGTCGGGTGGGTTGGGTCGATTTTTTTTATGGGTCACTGTTTACTTTTATAAACTGACTATTTTGCCCTTCTCGCCAAAACCATGTGCGAGGCACATGGCTATTTTAACCGGATTTGTCACATGATTTATTATTTTGACAAACAGAGAAAGCTCGTAACAAGTTCATGTATATATTTAGAGTTTAATTTTAAGTTTGTGCTATTTAGAGAAAAGTATAAATAGTTGATATACATATATATTGATTTCTCAAATCATCTATGCACTTCTTTTCCTTTTCCTTTTTTTTTAAGAGAACAAGTGAGCTTCTCACCTAATTAGGCATGCAAACGGATACAAACCGATGCAGAACTGTCTATTCCGCATCCAAATCCGTTTTTAACTTTTCCTATCGAATCCAGATCCGTATCCTAACGGATCCATAATATGTGTTACCAGGTCCTTCCGTTCAAATCCGTATACGGATTCGGTAAAACCCGTTTTAAAAAGTCCAGACATCCTCATTTTTTATTTTTCTATTTTGGCTAACTAAAAATATACTTGTTTAATCTAACAATCTTACATATTATATGTTACTTCACCCCAATTATAGTACAATCCACAAATAATTCTACGTACTAGAATACCATCCATAATCATAATAATTTTCAAAGTTCAAAATTCAAATACAAATACATAACCATAATTTCGATCACATTTCAAAATAAATATTCAGAAACCTCCTCAAAATAAAATGCATAATACTTGAATTAGGGTAAAATTTAGCCTTAGATTTGAATTAATCCAAAGGTTAAAAGAATTCTTTATAACATATATATTTACTATATATAATTTATATAATGTAGAAATGGATCCGGGTCTAACGGATCCGGTTTTTAATATTTCAGACTCGTAACCATTTTATTAGTCTTATACGGATTCAGTTTTGGATGCGGGCATATGAGTCTTGAATTCTTACCGAGTCCTAACCATTCTTTCGAATTCGAGTCGAATACGGGTCTAAACCCGACCCGTTTGAACGCCTACACCTAGAGCTGTCAAAATGGGCATATGCCCGCCCGTTGAGCTTAATGGGCGGGTATGGGGCAATGAATTCCATCCCCATTTAAATGCGGGTATTAATGGGCATACCTGTTCGGGTAACGGGCAATGCGGGAATGGGCGGGTTGCAACCGGGCATGCCCGCTTTGTTTTCTTTTTTTAAAAAAAAAAAAATTGGATATGGATTAATTTTCACAGTTGAGACTTGAGAACCAAAAGAAGGAAAAAAACCCTAAAAGCCCAAGATAAAAGTTGAGCCGTGCTCTATATCTTGGGCAAAGCCTTTGAAGCCGTTCTATACTTCTATTACCCAAAGATTAACGGTTTCATCTCTGAAGGTAACTAAATTATGTTCTAACTTAATAATGTTCTAAGTTCTAACTTCTCAAGTTGTGTGTGTTTTATAGGTGGAGATGATGATGAGGAATCAACATTATCTAAGGTGGATTCAAATAATACTTCTACTGTTCAAGATCTAGATCAATAGATAGAGGATATTAAAAAAAACGTATCTATTTTTTGTTGCTTTGACTTCAGTAATATGTTTGTTAATTTTGGATAGTTGATCTTGAATTATATTTGAAATTATGGACTTTGATTGATTTTTTATAACTATTTAGGATATTGTGGATTTTTATTTTATTGTTCTTGAACTATAAACTGCAAGTGAATGAGAAATAATTACATTTTGTTGAATTTTTTGGATTTAATATTTTTTTTAAAACAATTAATATTAAGGGTCGCGGGCATGCCTATTTGCCCACGGGCATTTGGCGGGCGGGTACGGACATTTATTTTGATGGCCCGTAAAAAAAGCGGGCATGTCCATCCATCTCCATTTAAGACATGCCCATGATAAGGTGGGGTGGGGCGGGCGTGACAGTACTACCTACACCTAATAACCAAAACAATTAAGTTTCCAATGAAACCTTAAAAACACTTGACAACAAAGCAAAACTAGTCGAAAAAGTCAGGTCAATCGTAGGTTACCAAAATTCATAGTGAAATGGAAAAAGTTATTATTGGAAAATAAATTGCTTCCGATCGAATATATTGATTTCCATTCCTTGAATTTATTAGCAATAGTTAAGGGTTTTTGCTTAAAACTAAACTACTACCGATGTATTCTCAATTGTTTATTGACCAACCTTATAGATTAAAATAAACTTAAAAAAACTGATTTGAAAAAGGACTGATGATGCCTTTTAGAAGTAGTTTATGTTAAAATTACATTTTGACTAAAAATTAATAATAATAGATATGTTAAATACAAAATAATAATAATAATATTTTTTTATTTTTTATTCTCACTCGATTGAATTATAAAAAAAGATTTACTTAATTTTTTAGCGGTTTTTTTCCAGCAATAGAAAAAAAGATTTACTTAATTTTTTAGCGGTTTTTTTCCCGAAATTTTGGGGCCCCCCAAATGTTGAATTTTTTTTATATATATTACGTATAAAATTATAGACAAGAAATAGCTTCAGCAAAATGGTAGAGTACACAATAAGCATCAAAGAGGTCTTGGGATCAACTCCCGGCATGTGTTTTTTTTAGTGAATTTACTCAATGTCCTTTGCTGAGTTGGCGTCTTAATTTACTCCAATTAATTAGCAATCAGTTTTTTCCCATCCGTTGCTTCACTTGCTTGGAATATGGAGAGTCTATTTTGTAATTAGTAAATTTAACAATCACATTTAATGTATTGTCCATTTTTTTAACGTTGGACAACCTTCTCTATATATTGTAGAATGTAGAGGTAGTAGAGCAAATTACTTCCAGCAATCATTCTTGGCACTTGGTAGATTAAATAAATTTTATTACCTATCAATTTACTCAAAGAGTCAAAGTAACCATTCTTCAAGACTTCAACTTGGGCAGTTGGGCATTGATATATTGTCATACTTTTGAAAATCAAGTGATATTTTTCCTTTTATTTATTATTTTGTAAGTTATTTTATTTCAAATTTCACATCTTTAGTTATATAATTTTATATTTTTGTTATTTTTAATTATTTGTTTATTTCATAAAATGTCACCCAAAGGTTTAGAAGACCTCTATCCTATCCATTAGACAATGGACGCTTTGCATTCCGATTCCGATTTTTTTTCATATTTTGACTCTTAGCTGAAAAAAAAAAAGAATTGGATTGTATGTGAGATAATTTTTGAAACTATATAACTATATATTAAAGGATGCACTAAGTCTAGAATATATAATAATTTAAAATAAAAGAATAGAAAGCGGGTAGCGGGAATCGAACCCGCATCGTTAGCTTGGAAGGCTAGGGGTTATAGTCGACGTCGATTCAGCATTTTGAACGTCTCTAATTCAAAACCGAACATGAAACTTTGGTTTCATTCGGCTCCTTTATGGGTGTGAACAAAATAAAAAAAATTCTACCCATAACATCTATGTCAGCTTTTGTCTGACTACAGACAAAACTAATCGCTTTCTAGATGATCCCCCTAGAAGAGAGTAATTCTAACAATCTTTCTAGTTACTTCGTTCTCTATTTTTATTTCTGAGGGTCCTCCGGAAAGGTATTTTGTTTCCACCGAGCTAAACCAACAGGTTGATGTCTCTAGTAAACCAAAGTCATCGGTTAATAGCTATTTTGATTCAATTTTTTATTTTTAATTATTTGTTTATTTCATAAAATGTCACCGCGTAAATATTTATCTGGAAGAACTAGTTGAATCACAAAAAAAAGAAAAAAGATGGAAGAACTAGTTGAATCACAAAAAGGAGCTATTGATAAATTTTTCACAAAAACTTCAACTGTTCAAGTAGTTAGTGAAGAACCAAACACAATTTTAAGTGATGAAAATATTGTGAGTGAATTTGATAATGAAAATAGGACAATTGGTGCATTTAGTCCTGAAACAATTTACTCCTGGCAGACTTGGTCCGTGATGAATGTTTGCAGCTTTTTACATCCCTAACTATTTTACGGGCCTGTGGTTTGGTCCTTCCGTCGATTTTTTGAATTATTTAACGTCAGTTAAGATATATTGGAATATGTGCAAGGGGCAAAAAAGGAATTTTCAAAAACAGCCCAGACCCATTTACCCGACCCGTTTCTTCTTCTTCCATTTTCAAGAAATGAAATACATAAATTAAATCCATCAACCCCACAAAGAAAATGGTTCAATTACTTAATTGATAAAGATCAAAATGGGTGGGTTTGGTAGTGAAGATGTGATTTTGGCAGTGAAAGAGATGAAGAATGGATATGATTTTGGTTTCGGAATTTGTGCATCTTTTGATTGTTTCTGCATTTTTTCTCTTTTTTTCTTGCAATTTCTGCATTTCTGTTCTCTTTTCTGCATTTTGCATTCATTTTCTGGTTGCAATTTTTACAAAATACAAGTAAGGGTGGGGGTAAAGGTGGAGGCTTGAAGAAGAAGAAGAAGAAGATGTAGGACCCGGGTAGGATTTTTTCTCTTTTTTTTTTTTGCAATTTCTGCATTTAATTCTCTTCACATTTCTGCATTTTCGTTCTCTTTTCTGCATTTTTCATTCACTTTCTGCATTTTTTCTGTTTTTAGGTTGCAATTTCTGCAAAATATAAGTAGAGGTGGGGGTAGGGATGGAGGGTTGAAGAAGAAGAAGAAGTAAAAGAAATTAAAAAAAAAAAAAAAAATTCCAAATTTGCCCTCGGGGATTTAACGGGATTTTGGTGACTAACAGTGGAAATTTCAAAAAATCGACGGAAGGACCAAACCACAGGCCCGTAAAATAGTCAGGGATGTAAAAAGCTGCAAACATTCATCAGGGACCAAGTCTGCCAGGAGTAAATTGTTTCAGGACTAAATGCACCAATTGGCCATGAAAATATTGTGTCAAGTCAATTTAATAATGAAAAGTCGGCTAATGATAGTCAATCTTTACCACGTTTTGATATCTATGACCCTAGAACTTGGGAAAATCTTGATAATAAATCAAGAGACATTTTAGTTGAGAAGGGGTTTGAAAGAGAATTGAATATTAACTTTCCTTTAGATGAAAAACGTAGGCATTTTTCATATAGTCATTATTCTAGAAAATTGAGTAACGGAGAAATTAGTGATCGAAAATGGTTGGTTTACTCTAAACATTTCGATAAAGTATTTTGTTTTTGTTGTAAGTTGTTCAAATCTAATATCAATACAAGTTTATTAGCAAATGAAGGATTGAGGGATTGACAACATATTTGTGAAAGATTATCTGATTATGAAAATAGTATTGAACATATTACTAACATGAACTCGTAGAATGAGCTAAGATTAAGGTTGGGTAAAAATCAAACCATTGATAAGGAATTGCAACAAGAAATTATGAAGGAAAAAGAACGATGGCGACAAGTTTTAATTAGAATAGTAGCAGTCATAAAATGTCTTGAAAAAAAAACTGTATTTTCAAGGATCTAGTGAGAAACTTTATCAAGATAATAATGGTAATTTTTTGGGAATTATTGAGATGATTGCAGAATTTGATGCAATAATGCAAGATCATGTTAGGCGTGTTCAAGATCATGAAATTCATTATCAAGTGACTTTACCCGATGTGTCAATGTCAGCGATCCAAATTTTAGAATTTGTTAAACAAGTTGATTGTTATCCAAATATTTCAATTGCATATCGAATTTTATTAACTGTGTCTGTTTCTGTAGCATCAGCGGAGAGAAGCTTTTCAAAATTGAAGTTGGTCAAAACTTACCTGAGTTCGACAATGTCACAAGAAAGATTGAACAATTTGTCAATTTTATGCATCGAAAAGGAGAAGTTAGGAGACATAGATATCGATTCTATTATTAATGATTTTGCAGCAAGCAATGCTCGGAGAAGTCGTTTTTTGTAATTTATAATGGTATGTATCATTTCTTTTTAATAAAACTGTAGTTGACGTAAATAAAATTTTATTGTTTATATTAGGGGACCCATTTTCAATTTTCGCCCCGGGCCCTGAAAATGTCAGGACCGGCCCTGGAAAAGAGACCTTAGAAATTACTTCAATGCAATATTTTAGGGACAGATTTAGCTAACTCACAATTTACATTAAAAGTTTGTGGAATAATAAAACTCTATTACTAGACCTACCTCTCACTGTTGACAAATGCTCGATTCCCTTGGGAACGACTCTTGTGGGAATTTTTCGCGGTGGTAGGGCTCCGTTACAAAAGAGCAGTATGGGCCAAGCCCTCCCAACTAGCGGTTATGTTACGGGTCAAACCGCAGGGAGTCCGATTAATCACCACGTGGTGGACACCGGCACCCCGCAGGGTGAACCAATAAAACTCTATTACTAAATATAAATACTTATCTCCATAATATAATTTTGCGTTGGAAGATTAACTGCAATAAAAAGGATTGAAATCCCCCATACATTACGGGTGAGAATCGTCTGTCCCTGTATATGTCTCTATTATTGTACTCAACCAATCAGAATTCGTTATGTGGACATTTTTTCCAATTACATATACACATGGTGAATTCTGATTGTTTGGGTAAATGAATGGGACATATGCTTTTTTACCACATTAAACCCACAAATAAATTTTTTTAAGTAATTAAACAATAAGAAACTCTCACTAGACACACTCCCATGCCATCTCCAACACTTTAGCCGCCTATGACAGCGCGGTGTCGCTGGCCGGGAGAAGAGCTTGGCCTCGAAAATCCTTCGCAGATCTTGTTTTCTTTGCCCCGCCAGCGTCATCACTCCCAATAAAACAGCTCGACACCTACAAGGGCGAGCCATCATTAGTAATCGAAGAACAAGATCTTAGTTTGCTAGAGGCGCCATGGAAGCGCACTCTTGTTGGAAAGTTCACTCGGAGAGGGCCTCCGATCGAGAATTTGCGGAAGAATTTTCACCTCCTTCAGTTCAAGGGCTCATTTTGGATTGGGTGGTTGGATTCACGTCACGTTATCATCAAGTTCGATAACGAGGAAGATTACTGTAGATTTTCGGAGGGACAATGATGCGTGTATTCAAGTGAACTTTTGATTTTGATCTGGCGGTGGAATCCTCAATTGTCCCCGTTTGGATCTAGTTCTCCGGACTACTTATTCATCTTTTCCAAAAATCTTACATTTTTTCTATTGCAAAGGCCGTCAGCACGCTGCTAGTACTTGATGAACCCACGACGAATGTAACTCGCCCTAGTGTGGCGAGAATTTGTTTAGAGATTTATTTATTGAAACCTCTATGTCATCGAATATGGATTGCGCACGCAAGAACCGGTAAGGTATTCTGGTAACATATTGACTACGAAAATCTTCCCGATTATTGTTCGTCATGCTGGATGGTCGGTCATCCGAACGAAGCTTGCACTGCGGGCAAAGCAGCGGTGCGATCCGACCCTATGATTGTTGACGTCAGGGGCAGAAGAGGCTGAGGTCATTACTCAGCCACAACCTCGGACTTTGAAGTCCGGTATAGTAGTTGGTGCGGCAGCGATGAAGGATGTCGCAGGCACTTCCGAATTGACAGTCATGGAAAAGAATCCTGAAAGGGAAATAAGGGAAATATAAAAGCTCTCACTGAGCAACATATGGAAACTTGGTTCAAGACTTTTAAAAGACGTTAGGTCTTACAATTACTAATATTTATTGTCTACTAGGAACGATGCTCCCAATGACTTAGGGGTGAGAAAATTCGATTTTTACCGAATTCCGACCGAATTCGAATTTGTCGAATTTGGGACGAAATCGGTTTGACTACTTACCGAATTCGAATTGAATTTTTTAATAATTAAATATTCTTATTATATAATTAAATATATTATATAATCAAAAAATGTACCCTCCAATTCGGCCAATTCGGTCGAAACCGAATTCCGAATTCACCAATTCGGTCGGTTTTTTGAGGTATGAAAAAAATGAAAAAACCGAATTCAAATTGCCGAATTGGCGAATTCAAATTCGGTGCTCACCCCTACCCTATGTAGTAGTGGATATGTTTCCACCTTTTATTTGAGGGTAGGCAACGTCCCTCCCCTTGTCGGTTATGGATTTTATTTCAATAAAAGAACTTTTTAAAAAAAAAAACCACAAAAAAACAATTCATTATATATACAAACGTTTTAAGAGTTAAAGTGAGATCCAATTTTCTAGTAACTGTTGAAATTTTGATATCTTACACCTCAACCACAAAATTCCTCTTGACACACTGATACCCACCTCAAAGGGCCCCAACCTACCTCCACCTCACCCACCCCAACCCACCCACCCACCCACAACAAAGACATCCCAAATATTATCAAAGAAGTAACTGATCATATATAGTTTTCCTCAAAAGAAAAGTGTCATGCCCCACAAAGAATACCAGGAAAAGAAGCACCTGGTAAAACCATAGAGAAAACTATAAGCTGCTGGAAAAATTCTTGGTTTTTATTCAGCGGTAAGTTTTTGTTTCATTAATATTAAATTTCGATTCTTTTTCTTTCTTCTATAAATTCTAGAAAAAAATATTATAATGTTTTGTGCATTATATTCATGCATATGATATTGGATTTGCAGCTTTGTAAGAAAACAAAATGGTGGAGAGAAGACAATATTGGAATCAAATTTTCATCAGAATTTTGTTTCTGCTTCAGTTCCTTTTTTTTCACAGCTGATTCTTCAGTGAGAAGGCAGTTAGGTTCTTCCTTAATTTCTTATTATTATTTTTTGTCAAAATTAATCTGCATTGATTATATTAATGTGTTTCAAAATCAATGCATAACCAATTAGTTCCCCATTTGCCGTTTTTTATTATCTGTTGTGTTAATTTTAGCTGTTCTCCAACATTATCAACACGCTCAAAAAGACTGTTCCATAACATAAGTCGTATTGGACATGTAACAAAAATTAAGAAAGTAAAAAGTAAGGTAATTTGTTAGTCAAAATATGAATATATTCTCTTAAATACTACCTCCTTTTCTTAATATATGATTTTCATTATATGTTGCAAAAATTAAGATGGTTTTGTAATTAGATTGACAATATTACTCTCTTAAATATGACTTGTAATCCACTAATTCTATTTAAGAGAGTAATATTGATATTTTGATTACAAAAATATCTTAAATTTTTGCAACATGTAATGAAAGTATTATATCAGGCCCGTCTCGAACAATACTGAGGCCCCTTGCTAATTACCAAAATTAGACCCCTCAATTTTTTTAAAAATTAAAAATTATAAAAAATGTCAAAACATAAGTATAGACTCAAGTTTTAAGAGTGCTAACAATCATAATATTAAGCAGAGATATAGTGATTTTTTAAAAAAAATATGTTAAGTGGTTTTTTTTTTTTTTTAAAATTTGGGGGCCCAAAAAATAAGGGTCGGGCCTGTATTATACTCCCTCCATTCCCTATTAATTGTCGTTTAGGAGATATCTAGGTATCCAAATTAATTGTCGTTTAAGGTTCTTTTATTAGTTGTCAACAATTTATTTCAATTATACCCTCAACATTTTCCTTTCTTTTCTTTATGATGTATTAGTGAGAGAGAGGGAAGGTTGGGTAATATTGAAAGTTGAGGTGAAAATGACAACTTCCTTAATTTTCTCAAATTGTCTAAAGAGTCTTATATTTAGGAATGGAGGGAGTATTTAGGAATAGAGGTAGTAGAACTTAATTTTCGTTATTATGTCTGAATATGAAGAGGGCGGTTTTGATTGAATTTGTTATTGAGTTATTCTATGATTTATGTTTATCTTGACTTGTGAATTTCTGTTTCTTGTTGTTGTCATCAAGAATAATGCACCTCTTAAAGGTGTAATGTAGAATCATTGATTCATCGGCAGAGACGAACAAAAGTTGTTAACTTGTTACTGAGGTCACCTGCCGGTGTTTTCCATGATTTAAGAAACGACGACATAGACGCTCTCATACTTCAAATTTTAAGATATGCATAATTTAAGTTTTCCTTTTTTCTTTGACGCGGAAAATAATTAATAAAATAATTATAACTTATCAAGTGTCAGTATTTTTGTCCTAATTTTGCCGTAATTTAACTAATAATTTAGTGGTCGAATGTCTAACTTTTTAGTTAATGAGACATATATCTATTTCTGCCAACGTCCAAAAAGAAGGGTGTCAGTAATTCTGTCATGTTAAAGTATTTACATATACTATTACAGTTACTTCAATGCGGAACTGGGTAAGTTCTGTACGTGCATAATTTATTATTGTCCTTCGGATTAAAATTTTGACGGTTAAGATTGATTTAAAACAGGATACCTGTTCTGATTCAGAATACATGTTCTGCAGGACATTTGTTCTAAAACCCATGTGTCCTCATGCGATTTGTATGTGCGAAAAATATGCTGTTTCGCATAGGATTCGGGATGAATTCACACACCTAATATATTTCATGTGTTCTTGTTTTTGCTTCATCATCAAAGTTTATGGCTTTTTTATTTTTGTTTTTTATTTCTATGTGGGTTTGCTTACATTTTGTTGTATAAATTGGTCAAAAGAATAAGGATTCCATTTTCTAGGGAAATTAAATTATCTATGTTGTGAGCTATTTTTTGTCTTTTTACTCATGTGGCGTTACGAGCACAAATGTTTTAGGTTATGAGACCTTTATACCCTCTCGTGATCAAGTAGAAACAAAAAGTTTTGTTTTGTTATTCTTTCTCGAGCCCAAATTTTCGTTACTACTTTATGTGAACCCAAAAGCCAAACCTAATCTATTTATTTGTCATTCCCCATTTTGAGGTGGCAAAAGCACCCTACTCTTTATTTGTGAAAAATCTTGGTCCACCAATTCTTTACTTTTAACCTTTACCTTTTCTTAGAGCACCACCCCTGATCGAAGAGGCCAATAGTCCAGTGGGACATTGGCCGGTTCGATAGACTTCGTCTGCGTGCGGTAAGTTTTATTCTATCTTATTTAGGCTGTTCTCTTTCTCCAATGTGGGGATATTCTCTCTCCCTAATGTGAGGCAATCGCCCATCGTGGCGTCAAAAAACAAAAAAAAAAGAGCACCACCCCTGCCCAATCTCGCACAAAAAATTCATTATAATTATTCCACTCGCCTCAATTATATTGTCTAATTTTTTATTTAAATTATTCTAATTTAATTGTTCTATTATTAAATAAAATAAGTATTTATATACTACTAGTATAGTTATCTCCCAAGTCCTAAGCCGGGGTATTTGCCAAATAATCACATTTGCTAAAAAATTCGATCGCAAATCAGGTAGTGGGTATAAGTTTTTGTAACCCACATTTCGGTTAATATATTACTGTTAGAGATGAGCGTGTGACTAAATACATGGTTACATATATTTATTGTTTTTTAATGAAATTTATACTTTGACCGTAATGTAAAAGTTCTCGATCGCTAAATTAGAATTTTATGCTATCATTATTCGGGCAAAAAATCCTCTGTCCCCGTATGTGTCCCAACCAATCACAATTCACCCTGTGTATATATAATTAGAAAAGATGTTTATATAATAAATTCTGATTGGTTGGGACAGAATTAGGGATAGGAATGGAGACAGACGATTTTCACCCCATTATTCGTGGTAAACATTTTATCAAAATTATCCCTTTAAATGGAACCGTCCACGGGTTAAAAGTGTAGTACTAGCGAATGGTTCAAAGTATTTCTCCAAACTATGAGGGCTGAAATCAACCACAGATCATTTGTGCAACCCGTGAAAAAAGAATGCCACTTTCTTTTCATGACCTATATTTGAATATTGACACGTGTCCAGAACTGATAATAGTGCTATTTTGATGTTTTCATACCATTTTCAGTTCCGCTATGATATTGAATACTAAAAATTCAATAAATGCTGAATATTTTATTTTTATTAGATAAAAGATTTGACGTTTTAATATTTTTTAAAAACGAACAAGTGTTGTAATTTTGTAACATTAGTTGCGTAAAATATGTGTTACATTCTTTACAACATATGTTAATCTGAAGAAAACACATATTATATAGAATGTAACACCTACTAAAAAATGTTTAGTATGTATTGAATTTTTAGTATTCTGAAATATAGTCTTGATCCATTCAATCTTAGTGTGGCCAGGGCTATTATTGAATCTTCTTTCAGGACATTGATAATTATCTAACTTTTTTTTCTATTTTTTCCTTAAATCTTTTGTTTCAATGGCAGAAATGTGGAGAAAAATAGCGTAGACTTGGGGGCTTTTCCTCCAGTTCGGTTGCATGTACAAGATGACCATGTAAATACAAAATCACCAGTACAATCTAATTATTACTTTCCTAGTAATATTTTTCATATTTTTGTTACATTTATTTAGTTTTTTGTAATGGTAATTAATTACATTTGAACTCTATAGGTTGTGCTGGATAATGGCATTATCAATGTTACTTTTTCTACTCCTGGAGGCATGGTCACAAGTATCCAGTACAATGGCATTGATAATATACTTCAACAAGAGTACAAAGAAGATAATAGGGGGTATATATGTCTATTCCTTCAATTAATACTCATGAAGATACAGTGACGGATCCAGAAAAAAATTTCACTGGGGTCATTTGATATACACAACAATTGATCAGGTCATTTATACATTTATTATCTAAATGGAGTAAAATATATCATATATAATTAGAAAAATCACTGGGGTCATTTGATATACACAATAATTCACTGAAGTCATTTATTATCTAAATGGAGTAAAATACATCATATATAATTAAAGATTTTTGAGTGAGGTCAAATCCTTCTTTGGATCCGTCACTGTGAAGAAGATATATACATTATATTTTATCTTTTATCACTTCAAAAATCTATACATGATGGTAGGTACTGGGACGTAGTTTGGACTAAAGCCGATGATCGGACAAATATGAATGGCAAGTAAGTTTAAGAAACATTTTTCTTATATCTTTGTCCAATTACTGTGTATTTGGATAAGATTTCATATCCAGATTTGCTGCGATTCAATTTTTTTTGATAAAATATCGTATCAAATTGAAATAATATCCAATATCAAATTGAGCTAGAGAATATTATATGGTGTATTGACCTACTACGAAATTTACAGGCTAGAGGGTTCAAACTTTAGTGTTGTATTGGAAGATGAAAATCAAGTAGAGATTTCTTTTACCAAGACATATGATCCTCCCATGAATGAACAAAACATAGTACAACTTCCTTTGAATATTGACAAAAGGTGAAGTGTATTGATTCTTGAATTTATCTTCATTTTAGTTTACTTTTTCACTTATCAATTGAGAAATATATATATTTAAATTTTGTAGGTTCATATTGTTGCGTGGGTATCCTGGATTTTACTCGTACGCTATTTTTGAACGCTTACAAGGATGGCCTGATTTTGATACTTATCAGGGCAGAATTGTCTTTAAACTTCAAGAAAACTTGTAAGTGCAACAAGTTTATTTTGTTTGTTATTGTGCGTTGGTGACTCCAAAATCTCGTGCATTTTCGACAAGGTTTCTATCTGAAAAGTGCAAAAAATCGTCTGTCCTTGACTAATATTCTCATGTATGTCCTAACTGTCCGCAATTCGTTATGTGGTTACTCTCAATTCCATTTTTTAACCGTCATTATTCATATTTATTAAATAGTTTATTTTCTCTCTCCTCTCTCTAATTTTTGGAATGATGACGATTGAGGAAGTAAAATTGACGGAGATATTTAAGTGGCGAATTATAAGTGTTTGAGACATGTACGAGACATTAGGACAACCGATATTTTTCCTCTAAAGAAGTGTAAATTTAAAATTTGATTTCCTTTTAAAAAAGAAAAAGATAGATATTGGGCTTAAAAAAAATATGGGCTTATAAATATATTTGGGCCAGATTTCAATTTATGGCAATAGGAGATGGGAGACAAAGAATTATGCCAACAAGCAAAGACAGAGAAAAGGGTCAGGTACTCGATTACAAGGAAGCTGTACTTCTTACAAATCCAGATAATCCATTTCTTAAGGGAGAGGTAAATCATTTATTTGTTTATTTCATAAAAAAAAAAGGGTTCATTATTTATGTTTCTCAATTATTATCTCAATAGCATAGCGCAATATTTGGTTTTAGGATATTTCTAATGTTAATTTCATTGTGTCTTATTTATAAATAAATTATTATGTTACAGCTTAATAATAATACGACAGAAATGTGACACAAAATAGTAGAGCAACAGATAACATCCTAATCACAGTTCTTGGTAAATTGCAAGTCTGATTGAATTGGAATTGGTTTGAGATTTTGGTGTTTCAATCTCAAACTAGTCTCAAATTCGAGCATGTAACCGTCATTGTGTGACTGACCTCACAACCCTCTCACATGAGTTGTGACGGGACCTAATTGCAAGGTAAACCCGCCCCAACTCATGTGAGAGGAATGTAATGACAGTCCTATAAAGGTAGGTTTAACTTGGATTTTTCTCTCAAACCCAAACTAAAATCTTTTGTCTGAGTTTGAGGTTTAAGTCAGGCCAAATTTAAATCAGACCCAATCCAAACCTGTTTATAAAATTTAGGGATGAAATTGGGGTTTTACTTTGATGGGCAGGTTGATGATAAGTACCAATATTCTAGTGATAACAAGGACAACCGGGTACATGGGTGGATCTGTAGTAACCCACCCACTGGATTTTGGATGATTACTCCAAGTAATGAGTTCAAAACTGCTGGGCCTGTCAAACAAGACCTCACTTCTCATGCTGGCCCAATTACACTTTCAGTGAGTTCACACAACTCATTATTATATTTACACAAAATACTTTACTACTCACTCTATTCTTAAATATAAAACTTTCATTAAATATTGCGAAAATTAAAAAAAAATTAAAATTTTTTATATAATTATAGTAACAATTTACTCTCTTAAATTGAATTAATATTTTTTAGTCTTTAAATTCCTTTTTCGTTTTCTTTAAATTAATGTTTTTTTTTATATTTACTCTCATAACGATAATTAATAAAAAAAACAGATGTTTTTTAGCACACATTATGCTGGAGAGAGCTTGGCCATAAGATTTCGAAATGGAGAGCCATGGAAAAAGGTTTTTGGGCCAGTTTTAATTTATCTTAATTCAGTTTTGGAAAATCAAGAACCTCTAACCATGTGGGCTGACGCCAAAGAACAGGTACTTTTGAAGAAGATGCTTTTTTTTTTTTTTTAATTATAAATTATTTATTTATTTCGGGTTTATTGGAGCTTACTGCTCCTAAGTAGGTAGGGCTAGTTGCACTTTAGTTCCCCATGTCCAAAAAAAACTTTTAATGGTCCCTGGATCGTCAGTTGATAGTTTAGGTAGTATATTTACGTTAAATAGGTCAGGAAATTATGTCAATTATTTCACTCACTTATAAATGGAAATGACAATATTATTCACGTCAATGTAAGTTTATAATCATTTTGAACCCCCTATGGTGTTTGGGTGTATGGATTAAAATTGGTTGAAATATTGGAGGTTAAAACTAATTACAGACTAACATCGACGTGGGTAATCAGTGACGGATCCAAAAATATAATTTCACTGGGGTCATTTAATATACACAACAATTCACTGGGGTCATTTATACATTTATTATCTAAATGGAGTAAAATATATCATATATAATTAAAAAAAAATATTTCACTGGGGTCATTTGACCCCACTCACCTTGCTGTGGATTCATCCCTGTGGGTAATAGTGTTTTCAGTTATAAATTACGGGCATAATGATCATTTTTATACATATTTAATGGAAGTTTACTACTTATATCGTTGATTAATGATCTTGTGACTCTCAGGGTCTATTTTTTGAAATAAGAGACTAAAGTATAACTGCGGTAGTAAACTATAATAATTTTTGTTTTTTCTTTTTCCTTTGTGACAGTGAAATTCTTCCCAAAAAAAAAGAAGAGTTTTTAGCTATTTATAACACTCAACTATTTTGACTGTGCTATTTCTACCACTTATCTTCATTTTCTTTTTCATATACCTCAACTATTTTTCACGGTGGTTTGTACGTGCAATAATTGGCAGTATCATAGCCATTTTTATTCGATAGATTTTAGTCATTAATCATTAATCATTTTTCATTATCATATTTTTTAAATGTATATGCATTTTTGCAGATGCTAATAGAAACAGAAAGCTGGCCCTACGATTTCCCAGTTTCAGAAGACTACGTCGTTGCTGAGCAACGAGGTACCGTTAGTGGCCGTTTGCTAGTACAAGACCGGTAATTATTTGAGCTCCCTTTTTCTTTTAACTTTTTAAATTTATTCCAAAAATTACTAATTCTAATTTTTTTAATTTATTATAAATAAAATATTGTTGTAGTTTTGTCAATGAATTGCTAATGACTGGGAGATCTGCTTATGTTGGATTAGCTCCACCTGGAGAAGTTGGATCTTGGCAATTTGAGAACAAGGTAAATTTCGAAATAAAGAATAATATTTTCTATTTTCCCGTGTATATTTAACAAATTTTTATTTTTTTCTCCTCGCTTGAAATGTAATTTAATTTTTAATTATAAATTTGATGTTTTCTTATAATGAATAATTTAAATAGGGCTATCAATTTTGGACGGAAGCTGATACACAAGGTTACTTTGTACTAAGAAATGTTCGAGAGGGAAACTATAGTTTATATGCTTGGGTTCCTGGATTTATTGGTGACTACAAATATGATTTTAATATCATTGTCAACCAAGGTAGGTTCTCATTTCTGGGTGAAAATCGTTTGTATCCGTGTATATTTTCATCACTATGTCCAACCACATAGAATTCTCCATGTAGATATTTCTTCTAATTATATACACATATGGTGAATTATGAGTGGTTGAGCACATGAATGTGTACATACGGTTAGATAATTGCAGCTGATTTTCTCATTTAATGAAAATTAGTAATTAATAACTTAATTAAAAAATTAGATAATTATAATTCTATATATGCTTTAAAATTGAGAAAATGGGCTCATGATTTAATCAAATGTACATTTCATAATCAGGGAGAAGACTTACACTGGGGAATCTGATTTATAAGCCTCCAAGAACTGGTCCAACTCTATGGGAAATTGGCATCCCTGATAGGACTGCTATGGAGTTCTTCATACCCGACCCGAGCCCAATGCTTAAGAATCAATTATACCTTGTAAATCCTGAAGAAAAGTAAGTTTACTTTCGACTTCGATCTTCTAGTATATCTTTTATTAGATAATTTTTTTTTTTTCCTTTTTTTTTAGATTTAATTTTTTACTGATTTAGATAAATTTTCGTGATTGTAGGTTTAGACAATATGGGTTATGGGATAGGTATACAGATCTATACCCCACCCAAGATTTGATTTTCACAGTTGGTGTCGATGATTATCAAAAAGATTGGTTTTTTGCTCATGTAAATAGGTATTTCTTTGCTTTCTTTTTCTTTATACATTTTTAAGGAATAATACGAAATTATTTGGGCAGCGTTTGCAGGTTCTCTTATCAATTAGAAAATAAGTACTATTACGTAATATACAAATGTCGTGACGTGACGTACATATTATAATTTATAATTATATAATAATCTAAGGAATGATATTTATTAACAAAGGGGATCGTATAACAGGAATGTCGGAAACAAAACTTATGTACCGACAACATGGCAAATAGTATTTGATCTTAAAAATCCCCAGAAGTCTTCAAAATATACACTTCAGTTGGCCTTTGCATCTGCAAATGAAGCAGAATTGCAAGTACGAACTTCAACTTATATATGAATTTGAATATTGGAACATATATATAGTGCTTTTTAATGTTATTAACGGATTTATTTTTGTTATATTTTATAGATTCGAATAAATGACCCGGAAGGAAAAATTCCGCATTTTACAACGGGTAAAATTGGAAGAGACAATGCAATTGCAAGGCATGGAATACATGGATTGTATTGGCTATTTAGTGTGGAAATTCTTGGATCTCAACTTTATGTGGGGAAAAATATAATTTTTCTCACACAAAATAGAAGTTTTAGCCCTTGGCAAGGACTCATGTATGATTACATTCGACTTGAAGGTCCATTATAAGTAGGAAGTAATCTTGGAGATAATTTATTACATATTGTAGATGCTTAGGTTATTTCTAAGGTGGTGATTTAGGTGGTCTAGAGCCTAATCATTGGCTCCTTGGGTATTGTAAGAAATGTATTGCTTAGAGAAAAAGTATATATATTTTGAAAAAAAGAAAAAAAGAGAAAATATATTTCCTTGAGTTATACATGTTTGTTTGTTAATAGTTAGAATTTTGGCTTTGATTTAATGAAAAAAGAAAGAAATCCCGGCCATGATAATATAATGTGACAAAGTAATCAAATTAATTAATTTCCTGATATAGAAATTTCATTACAACATTTGTAAAAAAAGATATATTTTTATTTCGTCAAAAAAATTGCTTTATTCTTGAGGCATTGACTCTCTTACATTTATAAAATAGTAATTATAGTGACTTTGGCCTAATTGTCGACCCAAACCGAAGGGCAAAAATCATCTGTATCCGTGTATATCTCTATTTATATACTCAACTAATCACAATTCAATGTGTGTATATATAATTGGAAAAAAATATACATATAGCGAATTCTAATTAGTTGGGGTACCAGAATAGAGATATACATTGTGACGGACGATTTTCACCCGACCGAAGGAGGTTCAAAGGTTGGGCGAAAACAGCATCGATCTAATAAGAAGGATCTCCCTTGGCATTGGTATTACGGTATACGGATGCAGCCTAGACATGGTTAAAAGCCAATTCAGACAATATGTTGGAATCATTAAGAAGGAATCAATCGATAGAAAATAGAGTTTGAAATACTCGAGGCCTTTAGAGGATGGGAACTTATAAAAGATAGACCAGATAAGATGCATAATTATTGGCTCGAGTTGGAATGGAACCGAGGCGACCCACGAACAACAGTTGGATCGAATTAAGGGTTTTTGTAGACCCATGTAGTGGCATAAGTCATCAAGAGGTTGTAGCCCAGTGGGGAACACCTCTGCCTGGGACTGAGAGGTCCCTGGGTTCGATCATGAGGCCTAAGCGCCAGCCTGCTAACCCCTCCCCCTCCCCTAACCCCCCAAAAAAAATAGTGGCATAAGTCAGAAAGTCATCTTGATGCAATGGTCAAGTGTTTACTTGCCATCCGATAGGTTACAAGTTCGAATTCCGAAAACAGTTTCTTTATGAAAAATAAAGGTAAGACGGCGTACATCGGGATCTTGTCCAGACCTTATTGAGGCGGGAGTTTGTGCACTGGGTATGACGACCTTTTTTATAATTGCATCAGTCAGTAGCACTCGATACAAAAGGAAAATTCAATTATAGTACTATCCTTGTGGACTTACCCCACAACTCTTTTACATAAATTACAAGGTGCCACATCCCAATTAATGTGAGAGTGTTATAGGGTCAGTCCCATAAGAAATGTTTTAAAATTGAATGACACGACACAACATGGGTGATAAATAAAAAGGTTACAAAATCCTTTAAAGGGTGGGAAACTTGGCAGCTTGTTAATTATAATGAGACGGTCAATTTTTTTTAATATCAAGATAAAAAAAAATGAAACAGGAGCAGAAATTATCACTACTAATCCTAAACCGTTAATTAAGGGTGAAAATCGCCTGTACTTATGTATATTTTCTTATTTTTGTGCACAATCACTCATAATTTGTCATGTAAATATTTCTTCTAATTATATATACACATAGTAAATTATGAGTAGTTGAACACATTAATGGGAATATACACAGGTACATACGAGTATTTGCCGTTAATTATATGTGAACATTTTTTGCTTAAAAAAAATACACATAAACTAAACATTATTTCCATGCAATTCGGAGACCTAGTAATATGCGTGAAATACGAGGGAAATTCACATAAATTTGACTCTTCCAAATTCTCAACTTCTCCTACACAAACGGAATATCGTTAATTCTAACCCATTGTGTCTCCTAAAAATTACCTTTAGCAATAGAAGGATCTTCAAACAGTCAAAATTCACCTTTTTAGACAGTAAAAATAGTAAATTTAGAAAAGAAAAAAAAGTTCAGAAATTAGCTACAAATGGCTGAACCGGAAACGGAGCACCCAGTAAAGGCCTTTGGATGGGCAGCACGAGACCAATGCGGGGCTCTTTCCCCTTTCAAATTCTCAAGAAGGTAAAATTAAAAAAAAAAAAAAAAAAATCTGATACAAACTAATTTTATTTAATTTCTGAACGTATTCTTTTGGATTGTGATTTTTTTTTCATTTACATTCAATGAGAAATACGTCGAAATTCTTATTTGTACAAATGGTACTTCGAACAGGGCGACCGGGATCACGATGTGCAGCTGAAAGTGCTGTATTGTGGGATATGTCACTCTGATCTTCATATGATCAAGACCGATTGGGGATTTACACATTTCCCTCTCGTACCTGGGTATTTCTCAAAAGGGAAAAAACTTCTTATATACATAAATTATTTATACTTTTCTTTTTTATGTTAATAAACCTTGTGTGTGTGTTTTTACGTTTGAATATGTGACATGGGCATGTTTTCCAGTCTAATGGACATTTCTATCAAATCAAGTCCTTAACACTGGAGATATGTACATAACACGTGATTAAAAATGGCTGTAAACCACCAATTTTACACTAATTTGATTAATTAGTCTGATTATTTATAGGATTAATCTTCCAAACAATACCAGGATTAGATTTCTTCCTTGCATTGAAAGCAACCTCTTATAACCATGCAAGTTTTTCTCATGTCAATTATTTTTTATTACAGCCATGAGATTGTGGGTGTTGTAACAGAGGTAGGTAACAACGTAAAGACATTCAAACCAGGGGACAAAGCAGGCGTAGGATGCTTAGTTCAATCGTGTCGCGATTGCGAAAGTTGCAAAGAAAACCTAGAAAATCATTGTCGAGGACAAATATTAACATACAATTCCAAGGATAGAGATGGAACAATAACATATGGTGGATATTCTGATATAATGGTTTGTGATGAACATTTTGTACTTCATTGGCCTCATAATTTGCCACCTGATGTTGGTGCACCTTTACTTTGTGCTGGAATCACAACTTATAGTCCCATGAGATACTTTGGACTTGATAAACCCGGAATGCATATTGGTGTCGTTGGCCTCGGCGGCCTCGGCCATGTCGCCGTGAAGTTCGCCAAGGCCTTTGGGTGTAAGGTGATGGTTATTAGTTCGAATGTTGGTAAGAAGGAGGAAGCTATGGTTGCACTTGGTGCTGACTCGTTTTTGTTTAGCCGCGACAAAGTTCAGATGAAGGTATGTTTTTTTAAGTCAAATATTTTAGCAATTATTTGTTCACTTATTTGACAATGATGTGTCTGTCGCGACCACTACAAGAAAACAGCTATTTAGCGACCGAAAATTTTGATCTTCTGAATTATGATGGAATACCGACCGGATTGAGACCGGAGTTTTTTTGTCGCTATTCGGTTCCGAAATTGTTGCTACCATTGGTGCTTTGGGAAAATTTTAATATAGGACCGGCCTTGTGAGTCTGACCCCACAACCCTCTCACATGAGTTGTGGCGGGACCTATTTTGCAGGTAGGCTCCACTCCAACTCATGTGAGAGGGTCGTAGGGCCAGTCCCACAAGGCCGGATACATGCCAAAGTGACCTGGTACTTTGACCACCTCAGTAAAAATAAGGATTTGATTGCTAAACGGTAGGAAAATAGGAAAAGAATAGTGACTGGATTTCATTAATAAAGTATTCAAAATTAAGTAATAAAATAAAGTATACAATACGATGTCGTTTTGATATTCGGTCGCTAATTGGTAGCTAAAATAGCTACCGAATAAAGACCATATGTCATTGATAAAGTATTCAAAATTAAATAAGGGAATAAAGCTCACAATACGACTTAACGATTAAATAAGTTAACTGTGCCTTAGGGTTGACTGGTCTACAGAAAAATCGATCTTCTATCCCTTAATCCATTCCCATTTTTGCTTTTCAAGAATTTGTCATTGTGTCTATTTTTTTTTTAAACTATAACTTGAAGGAAATGGTACTTTACCCTAGGGAGAAAATGAGGTACGCGTATGTACAAATAAGACTGGGAATTAGACCTGAAATGGGGATAAAAGATCCTAAACCTACAAGATATTGGGAATTTGACACAACTAAAATTCTCGACTAAGTGACATAACATAGTCTCTACTGAATATTGGATTTCGAATTCGAGACTTATCTTAAGTTTTTGTGTTACTTGAACAATATCAAATGACTGATATTACCTCAATTTCATAACATAAGTCGTTTAAAAAATGTAACGAAAATCAACGAAGCAAAAAACAAGGTATTTTATTAATCAAAATATTAATAATACTCTCTTAAATAGGTTTGTATACCACTAATCCTCTTTAAGAGAGCAAATTGATATTCGGATTAAAAAAATATCTTATTTTTCCTTTCCTTAATTGCTAAAACGACTTATATTATGTAATGAAGGTAATACAAAATACTTACATGTATGTGTGTTGTGACAAAATAGGCAGCAGAAGGTACATTAGATGGGATAATCGACACAGTCTCAGCAGTTCACTCACTTGAACCATTGCTGAACTTAGTGAAGCATCATGGAAAGCTTATTATGGTAGGGGTACCTTCTCAAAAATTGGACCTACCAATTCTCCAAATAGTTTCAGGCAAGTATATATATAGTTAAATTAAGTTCAAACATATGAAATGTACCTTTAATTCTTTGAAAAAAAATAAATTAATTAAGGACATAAATTAATGTAAATAAATACGAATATTACAGGAAGGAAAATCGTGGCTGGGAGTTGCATCGGAGGGTTGAAGGAGACACAAGAGATGATCGATTTTGCAGCAGAGCATAGAGTACTACCCATGGTGGAGGTTATCCCAATTGACTATGTCAATACAGCAATGGAGCGGCTTGCAAGAGCTGATGTTAAATATCGATTTGTGATTGATATCGCGACATCCATGAACGTTGATTTGGATACCGATAACCAAAACAAAGTTGATTGAAGATTTAACAAGTTTTATTAATTTGTTGTAACAATTAGGTTGTTGACCACATGGGGGCTTATATTCTTCATAGTTTAATTCATTGTTTTCCATATAATCCGCCCAATTCATGTGAGACGGTTCCCACAAAGACGATACTAGAATTGAATTTTCCGTTAACCACACGGGGCTTATATTCTTCTTCTTCTTCTACATTCCTGTTTTTGTTTGTTTCCTTTTTTTTAGCAAGAAGCATATATTGAAAATGAGGTCTAAGGTACAATAGAGTTTATATTAGAGAGTTTTGTCTTAAATATTTTACAGATAAATTTACTAGCCAAATAGTTTTTTTTCTTTTTAAATAGAGGGGATGGGGATGGAGAGGTAGAAGATGGGTTTAGTAATTTTTTTGGGTTAATTTAATTGGTTTTCATAGTTATTTTCTTTAACAATTGAGTACCTAAAGTTTTTTTGTGGGAAATTTGTTGAAATATCCGAAAACCCTTAACATTACCTCATGTATGACGCACGTGACTAGTTTGACAGATATTTTACATAAAATTGAACGGATATCCTTTATTGACAAATCATAAATATAATTTGGATCTTAAAAGTAACTTTTTTTCTTTCAAACAGGACTTCAATCTCAAACTCAAGATTGATACAAATAAACAGGTGATTTTGACTTGTACATGGAGTATCAAAGAGAATCTCCTATCCTTCAGCAGTTTGAGAGATATGGGTGCATATATGCATACTTTTTCTTAGGGTGAAAATCGTCAAAATGGCGAATCGTAATTGGTTGAGTACAAAAATGGGGAATATAAGGGGACAAATGCTTTTTTTGCCTTTTTCTCATATTCCATTTTGTAACAACATACATTTTACTTTTAAAAAAAATAGTTTATAAAAACAAAACAGTTAAAAAAAAATCAGTTTATTAAAACAAAAATTTATTCATTCATGGATCCTATTATAATCTATTTACTTAGCGCAATTTTTATTTGCAGCTAGCTAAATTACCAAGTATAACTTAGATATCTTCATTTGCAAGAGTTTCACTCTCTATATCTCAAAGCTTCTGTCATAGTTTCTTTTACTGTTTTTCGTGATTTTCATTGATAAATGGAAATCTACCTCAAAAATTTGGATTTAATTCAACATCATATGATTTTTTTTTAAATACTCCTTTTTGTAAACCGGTGATCTAGGTATAAATTTGACTAATTCAGTTGTAATATGCATGATAAACTTGATCGTGCGACAATAAAGCGTCTACGTAAATGACTCGAATTCGTAATCTTATTATGAGTAATGCCTTAGGGATCAAATGTGAATTCGCTTTCTCACCAAAACAAACCAAATGGAAAGACGTAAACAAAATTGTAACCCCTTTTCTTAATTTAGGTTGTTCAAAACTTACCGAAAGTCTAGAGTTTTAAAATTTTCGCCTAATTTCCAGCTCATTGTTATCAATTTGACTTTTTTTTTTGGTGAATGTTGTTATCAATTTGACTACGGCTCCATATTATAGTCTAATACCCATTTAGTTTTTACTCTAAAGCAGGTCCTAAGTTCCACGTTGCAAATCAATACTAGCTCTACTTCATTCCTAAATATAAGATTCTTTAGGTAATTTTAGAAAAATAAGGAACTTGTCATTTTTACCGAAAATTTTAATATTACCACTCTCTCACTTTTATAGCATAAGAAAAGAAAGGAAAAAATAGGGATGGCAGATGCGTAAATAAAATAAATGTCGAAGGTATAATTGGAATAAATTGTTGATAATTAATTTGGAAATTATAAATCTCCTAAACGATAATTAAATTGGAATAGAAGGAGTACCAAGTTGCAGCGTGGAGTTAGAAATTCTTGTTTGGGGCACACAAATTTCATATAGTGTTTTTTTTAAAATGTTTTGGGACAGATTTTTTTTATTTATTAACAATGTGTCGTTTTTTAAAATGTTATGGGTGATCGCATCCCATCCCCTTAGTTTCACTGGATGTTGCGTTCTCTCTGTTACACCTCTATGTGAAAATTAGCTCTGATACCATATAAAAATTAGCTAATGGTGTTCTCTCAAAACTAAATGGTAATAAGAGGTGTTAACACATGAGTTTATACATGATTTTGATATTCCTTAAATACTTGATATGAGACTAAATATTTCAACAATCACATGAGGTGGAAGTCAATTCAAAACCCGTCGCCCTTCTTGAGTCAAGTGCGGACAGTTGAAGCCTCTTCGCCGTACTTGGGTCGTACGAGGACAATTAAATCCCACACATCCCGCTTAAGGGCCTGCTCCGATACCATGTGAAAATTACTCTACCTACGGCCATGCTAGGTGCTGAGCATGTCAAAAGTGACATGTAGAACAGGGCTTCTCAATTTGAGGGCCCAAAATTTTAAAATCACTTAATATATATAACTATTAGTAAAAAAAATATTGAAGATCTTGAGTTTTTACCCAGTCCAATTATTGTATATAAAATTTTGTATGTTATTCTTGTGACTTTCGTATTTACATAAAGAAGTTTTTCTAAATTGAATTTGTTGAAGTCTTACATATCACAAGAAAGATTCAATGAATTAGTTTTGATAGCAACTGAAAATGATATTTTGGAGAAAGTCGATTATAAAGATTCGATTGGCGATTTCGCTTAAAAAATTGTTAGAAGGATGACCATTTTTAAATAAAATATCAATATTATGATTGCTCGTACTCTTGAAAATTATGTTTATAGTTACGTTTTGACACTTTTTATAATTTACACATTTAAAAAAAATAAGGGTCTAACTTTAATAATTCGCACATGACCTCGATATTATTCGAGACGGACCTAACTACGGCACCCTCCAAACTCCCGCTATAAATTATGTAGCACCGTCTTTAAATCTTTTGTATGCTTTTTTCTTGGTTTTCCTCAGTAGCCTAAAGATTGAAGTAAAAGAAACTTTTTTTTTTTTTTGCTGTAATGGCGAAGTCACCAGAAGTTGAGCATCCAGTTAAGGCCTTTGGATGGGCAGCTAGAGGCACTTCCGGGGTTCTCTCTCCCTTCAATTTCTCTCGAAGGTCTGAATCTTAATTAAAAATTATTATTTTTTCCTACTAAGAAAGACTAGTATAGTTACAATTGTACTTTTGATCATGTCTTTAGTATTGATTTGTATTTGTTCTAGTTTGAGACTCAAATTTATACCCAAACTATTTTTAAATTGAGTCTGTTTAAATCATTTAAAATTTAATTTAAATTTAAGAACGAGATCAAATTTTCAAACTCAAACCCAATACAATCATAGATCTCTAGTTCCATGCTTGTACCACTAGCCCATAATAAAAATTATGCAAAATGAAATTGAAAGTTTTTTCTTTGTAGCTAGTTTGTGAATTTACGTGGTGTTTTGTTATTTAATTATTACTTTTTTGGGTGGTGCAGAGCTACAAGAGAGAAAGACGTGCAGTTCAAAGTATTGTATTGTGGGATCTGTCACTCGGATATTCATATGATCAAGAATGAATGGGGTATGACCAAGTATCCCATTGTTCCTGGGTATGATTCTGTCCTATTGTTTATATGGCAAAGTTTTAGATAAGTTTTTTTTTTTTATAATCCTTTAGATTGTGATGGTATACACGGATTTATTTTCGACCGTAGCAATCTTTTGTAACTGTTTGGTGTTTCATTCCTAGTACCACTAATGAGAAATTGATATATGTTAATTTTTTAATTAAAAAAATTATAACATAAAGGAAATAGGGGAACCGTAGGGGAAAAGTAAACATGTAGCAATCATTTATTCGTGTGAATAGGAAACGGGATACAAAATGAGGATAGATGATTTTTTGCCCATTTCCAATGTGTTTTAACATATATCCTAATTAAAAAAATATCGTTCCAAAAATTACTTTTAATAATATACTCCTTCCGTCCCAAATTAACTGTCCACATTTCTTTTTTTGTTTGTACCAAATTAACTTACCACTTTCTAAATAAAGTATGTATTAATGATAATTTTTCCAATTTTACCCTTCCTCCAACTCCTCATTGAATACTCTTAATTAAGTAAAATTATCACTTTTCAACACATATTTAAGAGGTAGTTGGATGTTATGTGACAGGAAGGAGAGAGAAATACATAAATCTTAGGGTGTGTTTGTTTCATGGAATTGGAGCTTTGGAATTGGAATTGGTTTTCCAATTTCAATTTTCTTGTTTGGCTATCAACAAAATCATGGAATTGAAATTCCAATTCTCTTGTTTGGCTCTCAACAAAATTTTGGAATTCCAATTCCAATTCCAACCCCCTCAATTCCACAAAATCAATTACATTTTATAATCAAAGAATTTGAATTCCAATTCCACAAGATTTATTGTAGGTTATAAATATATCATACGTAAAAGTTATTTTCTCTCTCATATATAAATATATATAAAATGACCAAAGTACCCTTATTATAAAATGACAAAACACCTCTAGTACAAAATGACTAAAGTACCCTTGATTTAAAATAGCTAATGTTATTCGTTTAAATGACAAAAATACACTATGTACGATGTCGAAAAATATTGTTAGTGCAAAATTACAATATTACCCTTGGCACAAAACAACGATTTTTTTTATTAAAAAAAATTAACAAACACACATAACATAAAATTCACTAAAACATCCATGGTAAAAAAATACGAAAATACTCTTGACGCAAAATAGCGAAAATGCCCTAGGCACAAAATGATGAAAAATACTTTTGCGCAAAATGAAAAAATTATCTTTCGCTCAAATAACTTAAAATGCATATGATTAAAATGACTCAAATTTTTTTGTTGAAAAATGATGAAAATGCCCTTAATGCAAAAAGACAAAAAAAGGCTCACATAAAACAAAAGGGGAAAATGTATCTTGTGCAAAATGACAAAATGAACTTTGAATAATAAAAAAAAAAATCTCTTAACAAAAAATGACAAAATTAGCCTTTATAAAAAATTCGTTTACTTGAAATGCCTAAAATATTATTGGTGTAAAATGATGAAAATACACTTGTTGAGAAGTAATATAAATGTCACTCATACCAAATGAAAAAGAATAACCATGATGAAAATAAAAAATTACTACTCGTTTTAAAAAAATGAAATTTTTTGTCATTTTGGAAAATGGGCATTTTCTCCATTCTAAACCAATGGGAAAAGGTTATTTTCTTCTTTTTCATCATTTGGTGATTTATTCATCTTTATCAAGTACATATTCTTTATTATGCACAATGAGCTAATTCACTTTAACAAGGGTATTTTTGTCATTTTGCAATGAATACATTTTTTTTATAAAATTGGACCATAAAATTTTTCTTCATATTACGCAAAATGGTATATTTTTTAACTTTAATAAGGAATTTTTATCATTTTTTATACCCGAAAAATTTCCTCATTTTCTACTAGGGGTATTTTCGTCATTTTTCATAAAAAATATTTTCATTTTTCAACGGTATTTATCCAATTCAAACTATAAATATTTTATTCAGCACCATTAATGTTCTTTTAATTCTGCAACAAAAATTATTTCCGTTATTTTGCATCAATAATTCTTTTAACAAGGATATTTTTGTCATTTTACTTCAAATGTACTTTGGCTATTTGTATTAAGATAATATTAGCCTTTTCACACTTGATGTATTTTTTCATTTTATTTTTAATTATGCGATTTTTTGGTGTTTCAAACAAATAAATTAAAATTAGAATCGAATTTCACATCAATTCCATAGTTTTACCAAACAAAAGAATTCAATTATTTGGAATTGGAATTCCATAGAAATGGAAAACCTTATAATTCCAATTTCTTGTATTTCTTGTAATTCCGTGGAATTTCATAGAATTGGATTTCCAATTCCAAAACCAATTCAAGAAACAAACACACCCTTAGATGAGATTAATAAAATTAATGATGGGTATTTTAAACTTTTCCTTATATTCTACTATCAAAATCATCAAAATCTTAATACCCCATGCATTTATCAAAGTGGACAGATAATTTGGGACGGAGGAAGTATTTATAAAAAAATTAAAATTAAAATTTCTCAAAAGTAGAACTTTTTATGTTCTGAAAATTAGACGTGAAAAAGTAATAGAGAAATGCTAAAAACAAATTATAGTTTAAAACAAAAACTAAAAAGAATTTATTGAAAAACAACTGATCAGAACACGATCATATATAATGTGTAACATTTAAAATTCATCGGTGCAGGCATGAAATTGTAGGTGTGGTTACTGAGGTTGGTAGCAAAGTTGAGAAATTTAAGGCTGGGGATAAAGTAGGTGTTGGTTACCTTGTAGGATCATGTCGAACTTGTGATTTGTGCTCTAAGGATCTCGAAAATTACTGTTCGGATCAAATACTCACATCTGGCGCTACATATACCGATGGAACCATTACCTACGGTGGCTACTCGAATCTAATGGTTGCTGACGAAAACTTTGTGATTCGATGGCCTGATAATTTGCCTATGGATATTGGTGCACCTCTACTCTGTGCTGGGATCACCACATACAGCCCTTTAAGGTACTTTGGACTTGACAAACCCGGAACACATGTTGGCGTTGTTGGTCTTGGTGGTCTTGGCCATGTAGCCGTTAAGTTCGCCAAGGCTTTTGGTGCAAAAGTTACTGTGATTAGCACATCTGATAGGAAAAAGAAGGAAGCAATAGAGAAACTTGGTGCTGATGCATTCCTGGTTAGTCGCGATCCTGAGCAGATGCAGGTATACACACGACAGACCTTTTGTAACATTTCTATTATACTATTTAATATTCAGTGTTTACAATATATAAAAAAATATCTCTTATAATAATAATAGTATTACAAATAGAACGTTGTAAATGATGTTACAAGAGAATCAGACCTAGACAACCTAAGTAGCTTGATATTTACTTAGATATTTAGTACGTGATTTATGCAGGGTGCAACTTGATATACGTTAGGCTTTCTATAATTGGATAAATTAGGGGTAAAATTGTAAATAACTCGTTGAATCTCTTATATCAAAATGGGTGAATAGTGTTTAATTTGGACTTCTTATCCAATTTTAGCCAATTTTACTTGCTCATTAATCATTTCCCTTTAACAGTTAGAGTTTAAAATATATAAATGACAATCTCTTATATAATAAAAGTTACAAATAGGACGTTGTAAAGGATGTTACAAGAGAGCCAGGACGAAGACAGGGGCGGGGGAGGGTCAGTCGCCCGAGAGATTTTTTAAAATCTTACTAAATATAGTAATTTTATATGTAGTTCGGAATATTTGATCAAATTCGTCCCCAACATTTTTTTGTTTTTGAAAAGTCGCCCCAAAAATTGTAAAAGAAAAATTATATAAGTTGCATTTTTTCATCCCTAACCTAAAAGTTCTGGGACTACTTAGCTTGATTCTTACTTAGATATTTAGTAAGCAATTCTGTTGAACAGAGATATTTAAATATTTATGCAGGGTGCAGCTGGTACTATGAATGGAATTATCGATACGGTCTCTGCAGTTCATCCTATATTGCCTCTGCTGAACTTATTGAAGTCTCAAGGCAAACTTATTATGGTTGGTGCACCTGATAAGCCACTCGATTTGCCAGTTTTTCCCCTTCTATCTGGTAAGCTTGTCACTTTTTTTTTTTTTTACTACCTATTGTCAAATTCTCTTGGAAATTATGTCTAACCTGCAATAATTTCGAATATCAGGGAGGAAAATAGTAGCCGGGAGCAAGATTGGAGGCCTGAAGGAGACTCAAGAAATGATCGATTTTGCTGCAAAGCACAATATATTGCCAGATGTAGAGATGATTCCAATGGATTATGTAAACACTGCAATAGAGAGGCTCTTGAAAGCTGATGTCAAATACAGATTCGTCATTGACATTGGCAAGACTTTTAAATCTGCTTAAATATATAAGTGCCCAATTGGCAATTCCATGAAACAAAATGCATGTCATTGAAAATAAAGAACCCAATTAGCTGTATTAGGGTCTAATTTAAGAAGGATGACATGTTTTACTTTTGTTTTTGGCCTCATTCCTCGGTACTACTACTATTTTACGAGAAATTGTGGGTTTGATTCATGTAATCTTTATAATAGTGTTATGTTATACTCAGGTCCGTATCAGCCATGAAGCCATTTAGGCCATCGCTTCAGGTCCCCACAAAATAAAGGCCCAATTTTTTTATACTAAAGTTTCACTTAAAAAAAAAATTCCCACCAAATTCCCACTTAACATAAGTCTAACCCTGAAATTAATCTTTATCCATTCACGTCTCAATCACAATATTGCCTCTCCTAATTTCCAAAAATTAAACGACATCTTCGGCATTGATCACGCCTAATTGCTAACCATACATATTTGTTACTCATTTATTTTCAACGTCTATAATATCTAATAAAAATAGGCCCCAAATCAACCAAATCCCATTGAGTTGAGAGTCATTGTGAGAGTATAAAAACTCAAAGAGTCAGTGACCTTTCTATCTCCATCATTTTCATCCCAAATAAATTGGAGTTTTTTATTCTCTTCACTCTACTCTCAGTCTAAAAAAAATAAGAACCGATAAATCTCTCTGATTTTGATACGCACAATTTTCCAATATTTTGGCTATATAAATCACAGGTTCCATCTTTCTAGTTTCTATCTCTTTAATATTTTTTATTTGAATTTATTTTTAATTTTATTATAGCTTACTATATTTTTGTATTATTTGTATTTGTTATTGATTTATAAAACTTTAATAAGTAATTTTGCAGCTGAAAAATCAAGAAAAAATATATTTAAACTTTTCAAAAAAAAATTCAATATAAGCCTCCGGTAATTTTTTGC
Source organism: Vinca minor (assembly GCA_026122235.1). Taxonomy (NCBI): domain Eukaryota; kingdom Viridiplantae; phylum Streptophyta; class Magnoliopsida; order Gentianales; family Apocynaceae; genus Vinca; species Vinca minor. The sequence goes on along the minus strand of JAOCZM010000294.1, from coordinate 2,523,476 downwards.
CACAGGCCCCGTGTTCCCTTCACACGGCCCTAGTTATACTTATGTTCATCCATACAAGAGAATTGTAAACCGGTGACAATTTTTTAGCTGTTATAATATAGAGAAGGAGAGGAAAAGTTTGGGAGAGAATATCAATTAGGTGTATCATCATATGAACCAAAGGCCTCTATTTATAGAGGTAAAATCCTTTGGTTCATGGGCCTGGACCTCCTACTATATGGGTTGGGCCTGGTCATTCATTTATTTACAACACTCCCCCTTGAATGACTAATCTATACAACAATTGCCTCATAAAGACTTATTTGGAAAAAATTAAACCAAACTAAGAAAATGAATACAATTGATGTTGGAGTATTTAATTGTCGCCTCGTTAAAACCTTGTCGTGAAAACCCGAGTGGGACAAAACTCGAACGAAGGAAAAAGAGTACGACTACTCCCCCGATCATTGAATGTCTTTTAGACGACGCATTCCAATCTGATGTATCAACTTTCTGAATGTTGATGTTGGTAAAGCCTTGGTGAATAAATCTGCCACATTATCACTTGAGCATATCTATTGAACTTCGATGTCGTCACTTTTGCTTAGATAAACATAACATGAAGAAAATATGCCTCGTTAAAACCTTACTAGGAAAAAGAAAAACCCTGTGGGAAAAAAAATACGCCTAGTTAAGGAAAAAAGTACATTAATCATATGTCAAATTACTTCCCTTTTTAACATCATTTGACCAATGCATATAATTTAATTTGCAATTGGATCTTAGTGAATAAGTGTTCATAGTTTCAACAAATTACATCTTCCAGATGTTTTAATTTGTAAATACATGGAAATATGTTATCTTTACATAATGATTTCAAAAAGTATTAATCACTAGGTCTTGATGTTTATATATTTTTCGGGAAGAATTACTTATATGCTTCTGGCATATCAAGTCCTTCAAAGATTTCCTATAAATTATGTTACAAAATTGCAACATTGTGTATATACCAAGTGTTTGTGCGCTATTCAAATACACTTGCATCCACCCTCAAAGTAATTTATTTATTCGTTATTCTAAACGAATATCTTTCTAAGATTACACTTCTGGTGTATAATACATGTAACGAATACATTTGCACTTCAATTGTATTAAAAATTTCGTGCAGGCTTTTCACAATTTGAGGTGAACTCAATGGTCTATTTTGACCAATAATCTCTATACTTTTAAATAAAAGTTAATCAAAACATAAAATAAGATATTACTCATTTACATTTTTACCACTTCAAGTGATAATCAATCATACTAATTTCAACATAATGAGTAATACTTCTACAATAATTGTATAGTCAAATCGGCTTTCTTATAGACAATGAAAGTTCAGTCACATTCGCTTCAGGGAAGATATACCAATAATTTGTTGGGTTTCTCTTATATTTTGATCATCATTGTTTTGTGATGTTTAAGCCACAAGACGGACTTTCGGTAAAACATCTTCTAGTGTTCTACTTCATTTCAGAGTTTAGCACAACAAAAAAATCTTCAGGGTTTTATTATTAACAATGTCTCCCCAGATTCATTACATAATAATTTACAATAACATATATGATAATAAAATACGATAATATTATTTCTTTATCCATCTTCTGTTGGTAAATCGTATTTATATTAAACTTAAACAATTTGTTTTTATTTTACAACCATCTCTTGGTGGTTAGGGTTTGCTTGGATTGGGTTTTGTTTGGGTTTGGTTTGGGATTTGGTCTCAAACCTAGTCCCAAACTAGTCTGGGATTGAGTTTGGGTTTGAGTTTGGGTTTTAGGGTTTGGGGCGGGAAAGGCTAAAAAACGCAGTGAACTATTCAAATTCAAATTTTTTTTCTTCAAATAATTGTTAAATTCAAAATTTTTAGCTCTTAAATTAGCGGGAAATGTTCAAATTCTAAATTTGTGAAGTCATAATTTGAATTTGGACGATTATTTCAAAAAAAATTTGAATTTGAATTGTTCCCGCCTCGTTTTTAGCTTCTTCCCTGCCCAAACCCAAACTCAAACTCAAACCCAAACTCAATCCAAAGCTGGTTTGGGATTAGGTTTGAGACCAAATCCCAAACCAAACCCAAACCAAACCCAATCCAAGTAAGCCCTTAATAGATGATTCAGTCACATCAATATTCTTCAGAAAAATATTACTAACCGTTTTATATGATAGTAATTAATTGTAATTGAAAACGGTGAATACCATTTATACCATTTAATGTTTTTTTAAGAACATTTAATTTATATTATTACAGCTTCATGAGTAATCACTCAATACTCTTAAGGAATTACTACTTCAGGAGTAATCGTTCAATATTCTTCAGGAAAAGTTTAATCGTGCTGATAACGTGTTATAATATAGAGAAGGAGAGGAAAAGGTTGGGAGAGAATATCAATTAGGTGTATCATCATATGAACCAAAGGCCTCTATTTATAGAGGTAAAATCCTTTGGTTCATGGGCCTGGACCTCCCACTATATGGGTTGGGCCTGGTCATTCATTTATTTACAACATTAGCTATATTTTTGTCACCAAATACATACATCTTTTCATGGAGTAGTTTTATCTTGGTAGGCTACTAACTTATAACTTACATCCAAACCAATCAGTACAGTACAAGTAGGAAAGAGAAATGAACTTACATCAATTCTCTTTCCTATGTGTACTGCACTCATTGGTTTGGATGTAACTTATCAAACTTAGTAGCCTACCAAAATAAAATTTCTCCTTTTCATGAGGAAAACTTTTCTTCGTTACTTTTTTTTTTCGAAACTTATTTATTATGGAAGATGCTGAAAATAATACACAGAGGGGACTAAGTCCTATCTCCAATATAAGGTGGAAACAAATCCACTGCTTCATCGGATAAAACATAAAAGACCCTAAAAGGGAAAATTAAATTAGCGTCTCTTAAATGGCTTATAACGAGTCTCCATATGATGTTCGGTAGGAGCCATTTTCGCTTTCTTTTTATTCTTACGTGAGCGAACCGGAGTAAAGTCTTCATAACCATCGTCATGTTGAGACTCTGTTAAATCCTCGAAAGATCCCGTGACTGGTGCATTATCAATTTCTGGTTCAGGAGGCTTACTACAATCTTTCGTAGTTGATGGTGCAATATCTGCGGAGACCGAATCAAACGAGCCAATTTTCCGACCTGGCGATAGACTTCTAATCCTACCGCGTAATAAAAAATTGTTGTAGAGGGTACGGTCATAAATATTTTGGGTCTATTCTGTCATGGACCGAGTTCGATCGATGATCGCGGGTCTGAGATTTGGCCACATCACTGCATTTCCTTCTCTCTCCTCATTCTGCAAGGATGTGGTCAAATCTGTACCACATGGTCCACATGGACCCGGTCCATATCAGATATTTCCAATATTTTGTGGTGGTGGGAAAATCCCATCTCCACGAGATATAGCTGTTTAGGGTGGGCTGGGTTCCCTAATATCTAAAGCTGAAGGGCTTGGTTCCCTTATATCTAAAGGTGATGACTGATGGGTCAAGTTGGTCAGACCCAGTTGCTACAGGCCCAACAGCCTGGTCAAGCCCAAAGGCTCCCTGTTAGTGAGACTCAACTACTTGAGGCCCAATCGCCTGGTCAAGCCCAATGTCTCCCTGTTGGTGATACTCAAATGCTTCAGGCCCATTCGCCTGGGCAGGCCCTATAATCAGCCTCAGAAGTTCCTTCAGCCAGCAGCTCGTCAAGTCCAGCTGTAGTCAATAATCCGTCCACCACAACTGCTGCCTGATATTCAGGCCCATCCTTCGCCTTGTTTTCAGGCACCACGTGAGCCGCAAGGTCCTCTGGAAGACTGGAACGTTGACAGGATCCAAACAATTCGTGATGGGTGCCTGAGGATCCGGCAAAATAATCTCCGCCTCTTGTAACTGGTGGCGTGTAACCACCGTCTGATCGGCCACCGCTTCCACCGGTCTAACCGTCGACTGATCAGCTACCACCCCTGCCACCAGTTCAATCGCCTGCAACTGCTCCTCTGTAGGCAGAGACTTATCGTTTGATAATGATCCAATCTCCAAAGCCATAGAATTTGGAAACGTAACCAACCGTTCCGATTTGTGAATTTTCGATACCCCTGGTACCATATTCTTGGCTTCACCAGAATCTTTGTTTCTTTGAGCTGCCATTGACAATGCAGGAGGAATCCTTCCTGTAGAACAATCCTTCCCGCCATGACCAATCATCCAGCACTTGGTGCAATATTCAGGCAAATTTTCATAAACAATACTTTGCCAAAATTCCTTTCCCGATCTGGTTTGAGATATCCATACCCGATTTCTGATATCCTTCAATAAATCGACTTCCACACATACCCTAGCCAAGCTAGGCCGCGAGGCTTGGGCCGTTGGAGCGTCCAAAACAAGCGGCGTACCAGCTGCTGATGGTAAAGAGAAGAGGACCGATTTGTTGTAGAGGTGGATGGGGAGTCCTCGAACCTGATCCAAACTAGCACAATCGAGGATTCCACCTTCGTATTAAAATCATATTGCCATTTAAAAACTCTCATACGTGAGCCTCCAAAAGTCCAAACACCGCCGCCATAGGCAACAATAGTCCTCCTCATGATCGAAACGTATAAGAACGTGTCGATGATCCAGCCACCCTATCCAATAGAGTCCAGTGAATTGGAGCTTATCGAAATCTTTCTTGAGAGTCTCAACAAGGGGCGCTCGATGGGAGAACTTGCCGATTAGAGCAAGCTTTCATGGAGCCTCGAGAATCGATAGTTCATCCTGTTCAATTGTAAGGGGACGGTTCACCTTTGAAAGTCCCAAGCGATTTTGTGGGAACCACCGTTGATGTTGATGTAGGTTTCACAAGATCTGCAAACGATTTTTTTGGCCACGCCTCCCCGCTAGAGGGAGGCTCCACCGGGCAACCCGCCATCGGAAATCAATGTATTGGGGCATCAAAAACACACACACAAATAATACGAAGAGAAAAAGAAGAATAAACCACAAACCACAAAGAATATTGGTATTTTTAACATGGTTTAGTTCAACTCTTAAATAGATATATATCCACGGTCCCAAAAGAAAAAATCTCCACTATGTAACTTTTGTACGAAGAACATTACAAACTCTCCCACGAAGTAATTTTTGGACGGAAAAAATTAAAAACCCTCAGTACAAACCAAATTCATGAAATTTACTATTTGAGTTGGTGGTACATAAATACACAATTAATCCCAAGCTAGGAAGTCCTTAATCCTTATGTATAAGAAGTTACTTCCTAACAACTTTCCAAAACACTAGATATGAGATATTGAGAGAATTCACAATGTATGCTTCCTTCTATCAACAACTTTGTGTAGTAATCATTATTATTCAATTAGGATAAATTAATTAACTTTTTTACCGTTCAAGAGTAGAATTAGAGATTTTTTTTGTAGTATTAATCAAAGTTGTCATCGCGTTCTGTATCGTAGAATCGGTCGATTATTTGATTTAGAAGGCATCAACCGAGTCAAATTTGAGAGAAAATCGTTGGAAGAGAGGATCAGGTATGATCGACGATCTTACCGTAAAATCATCAGATCGACGCGCTAATTTTATTTCTTTTCAACTGGGCTGACAAGTAAAGTCGAACGGACCGAATTAAAAAAGGACTTTTATCCACAAAACGTTTGACGCAATGAACAAAGACAAAATAGTTTCCTTTAGTCATCCGAATTCATCATAAAAAATAGTAGAGAACTTTCTCTTTAGTTCTAGAATAGAATAGTACAAACAGATGTTCTCTCTAGGAATGGCAATGGGGGCAGATCGGGGCGGGTATCTGAAATACCACGCCCTGCCCCGTCCCGCCCCAGATCAAAAAATTCCCGCCCGCGCCTCGCCACTACGGCGAGATCCCGACCCGCCTCGCCCCCATTCTATTTTTTTTTAAAAAAATCATTATTTTTTTAAAATTATAAAAATCATTAATTTTATCAAAAAAATTAAAATCATAAAAATCATTAATTTTATCATAAAAATAATTAATTTTTTTAAAAATCATAAAAATAATTAATTTTATCATAAAAATACCATTCTATTTTTTTTTTTAAAAAAATCATTATTTTTTTTAAATTATAAAAATCATTAATTTTATCAAAAAAATTAAAATCATAAAAATCATTAATTTTATCATAAAAATAATTAATTTTTTTAAAAATCAAAAAAATAATTAATTTTATCATAAAAATAATTAATTTTTTAAAAAAATATTTAATTTTTTTAAAAAATAATTAATTTTATCCCAAATCAATTCTCAAACAAGTACAATTAGTATATTAAAATGAAAATTAAACATGATTATGTTTAATAATAACAATATTATAATAATTTAATATAAATGGGGCAAAATGGGATGGGGCGGGGCGGGGCGGGGGTGGGCAGGGCGGAAAAAAATACCATGCCCCGGTCTGCCCCGTTCGAGGCGGGGCGATCTGCCTCGTTCTCTCTACGGGGCGGGGCGGGGCAGGGCGGATCAGCGGGTCACGGGTCAAATTGCCATCCCTAGTTCTCTCTCCATAATTGTAGTATCCATTGTTAGATTTATTTTTATTCTAATTTTTGTTCTTCGTTGTATGAGTTGCTACACTCTTTTTTCTAGCCAAGGTTAATATAGTTATAGTTTTTATTCAATCGTGAGATCTAATAGCTTTATAAATTCTATTTTCTTACAAGTGTTTGATTAAACTTTGTTTTTCTCACCATAGTACTTTTTATGTTTTGTAGTTCATGTAGAGCTCCTTGTTCAGTTCTCATCTTAGTACATTGCTGATCGAACCTCTTCCAAATACGTAAATGTTTGGATAGGTTGATCTTTGGGCAAGTTAGCATTGTGAAGGTAGCTAGCCCTATCATTCATTCCATGTGAGTTAATTAATCTAACTTAAATAAACTGTCGCTCGAATTTGTTAGCTAGAGTGATGTCCTTCAAATTCTTAATGTTGTCTTGTATTAAATCTTAAGATCTTATCTAGGGTTTATGTATTGGCAAGAGAAGTGGTCATTATGTCCTACTTTGACCGTCGAACAAGTAAGGGGATAGGTATCACAAGGTTCAAAGCTTAGTGGGCTATGGCTTGCCCACGACCTCACGGTCGTGGGTTCGATACCCTCCTCACACAAGGACTTGCTTTAATTTCCTTTTCTTGGTTTCTCTCTTGTGTGAGGCACTTATATTCCCCTATATGGGTCTTCTAATCTTCTTCCTCTGTGAGGCACTTATATTCCTCTCATGGGGCAACCGGCTGCTGGTCTTCTAATTTACCTCCTTTGTGATGCTCTTCTATATATATAATTTCCGCCCTACATGGGCTCCCTCCTCTGGTGAGGTCGACCTCCTCTTGAAGGTATCTGATTTGCAATAGCTAGAGGATATTATATGTGCCTCACGGGAATTTAATGTCAACCTCTAATCAGTCAGATTCATCATGTTTAAGAGCAGTTAAGAAAGGGTGTTCGAGGTGATCGACCGTGACAGGGGCCTCCAAAAAATTGAGAGCCCCAATTTTATGTTAGTTATATATATATATATATATATATATATATATATATATATATATATATATATATAGGTAAAAAGCGCTCACGCCCCCTAAACTATTCCCTTTTTTGGTTTTTGACCCTCAATTAAAAACGGTCAAGTTTTACCCCCTAAACTATTTCGGTTTTTGGTTTTTGACCTTCCATCCATATTCTCCGTTACATCATAACGGAAGTCCAAAAAATGGGGGCATTTTTGGGCAATCTGTATAAGATCCTAAATTTTTTGTTTTTATAAAAAGAAAAACTATTATTCTGACGAGAAAGAAGAGGTCGCCGGTGAGAACAGTGACAGAAGAAGCCGGAAGCCGAGTACCACTCCTCTTCTCCAACCACCAACTGTAAATTCCAACCTCTAAAAAAAAATCTTAAAAGGCCCTTTTTTCCCCTTAAATTTAATTCTATTTATTATGAATGATATGATTTTCCCAAAATGCCCCCATTTTTTGGACTTCCGTTATGATGTAACGGAGAATATGGATGGAAGGTCAAAACCAAAAACCGAAATAGTTTAGGGGGTAAAACTTGACCCTTTTTAGTTGAGGGTCAAAAACCAAAAAACGGAATAGTTTAGGGCGTCGCCACTTTTTACCCTATATATATATATATATATATATATATATATATATATATATATATATATATGTGTGTGTGTGTGTGTGTGTGTGTGTGTGTGTGTGTGTGTGTGTGTGTGTGTGTGTTTTGTTGAAGAATAAAAAAATAAAATTATTTGAGTTTTTTTATGTTGACAACTACAAGTAAATATTGTTAGTCTTTTTGTTTTTTTGGACAAACTAGCACACTCTATTTATAGGTAAAAGCCAAAAAATATTAAATATGTTATCTTTCTTCTTGATATCGAAGGAAATGATTTAAATGTGGAGTTTAAGATGCTTAGAGAATTCTTGCCTAATGAAAAGAGGAGACCTATTGATATTTTGATGTTCTTGAAGCGTGTAGATTATTTTCCTAGCGCAATAATTGCATACATAATTTTGTTGACTATTTCGGTTACTGTTGCATATGCAGAAATGAGCTTTTCAAAATTGAAGTTGTTGAAGTCATACATACGTTCTACAATGTCTCAGAAAATATTAAATGGATTAGCGATGATAGTAATTGAGAATGATCTTTTGGAGAAATTAAAATATGAAGATTTAGTTGATGATTTTGCTACAAAGAAAGGTAGAAACATCGCTATTTTTAAGTGAAGAAACTTGGTCAGTATTTATATTTTTAAAATTATGTTTAAATTTTTTTAGTACATTTTGGAGAACAAAAACTATTGTACAATTGTAATGATTTGTTTAGTTATAATTACATGAAAGTCAAATTTTTTCGGTTATGTAGTGCCTCATTTTAGAATTTTACACAGGGCCTCCAAAATGATTGAGATGACCCTGATCATGTTGGTAATGATCTATCCCCAGTTGGACATATTGTTAATCTCAAAGTTAGTGTAACCAAGTTTAATCTTTTATGCAGGGCTTGTTCTCTCCCTTTTTAGGGCTTTGTCTTCTCCGCGTTGGGTACTATCACCGCCTTATCACCATCGTTCCTCTTGCTCCTTCCGGCGAGAAGAATTAACTATCTTCTCCTTTTTTTAGGGCTGTGTTTGGGGTGTCCGCTGAACCAACCCCCACCCACGGTTCCCCTCTGATTCCCATCATCATTCCTCGCTGCTTTGGCTTCGCGACAATGGACCTAAGGCACATTGCAGCAGTTGAAGGCAAGAATGATTTATGAATCAAAAACAGCTAAGTCTTTGGATTTCTTTAGTTGCTCTGTTATGGTGGGGCTGCTCCTTTAATGAGTATCTTATGTTGGAATTTCCGGGGTTTGGGGAAACCCCGAGCAATTCGTAATTTAAAAAGCCTTGTACAGGCTCAAAAACCCGTTCTTGTTTTTCTCATTGAAACTAAAGTTTGTAGTTCAGTTATGCATAATATTCGCTCCTCTCTTGGTTTTTCATCTGGTGTTATTGTTGATCGTTGTGGTTTAGGTAGTGGTCTTGCTTTGTTTTGGTCTGATGACATTATTAATGTAACCTTACTTAGTTATTCTAGTGGTCACATTGATACTCGGGTGGTCAGTGGGCCAGGCTCTGTTTGGAGATTTACGGGATTCTATGGTAGTCCAAATCACGAGCAGAGACATCATTCCTGGTCCCTACTCCACAGATTGCATTCTTTGTTCCAGCTACCGTGGCTATGTGCGGGGGATTTCAATGAAATTCTCTCTCCCATTGAGAAGAAAGGTATGAATGACCGCGCTCCCCATCTCATTCGTAATTTTCGCGAGGTGGTAGCTGATAGTGACCTTATGGACATTGGGTTTATGGGACCACAGTTTACTTGGATGAATGGTCGAGGTTCGGCTCTTGTCCGGGAACGGTTAGACAGGGCTTTTGGTAACCCAAGTTGGCGAAGCTTATTCCCATCCGTTGTAGTTAAACACCTTGCAGCCTCACATTCCGACCATCTCCCTGTCTTGGTGACCTCGGCAAAATTCTCAAAAAAGAAATGGTATTCATTTCCCCGCTTTGACCCGTTCTGGATTCAAGACTTTCAATGCCACGATATTATTGAATCTACATGGTAGCAATCGTTCCTCAATGATGGGACCCGTCTTTTTGCTGAAGTGACACGTGTTCGTGATAAATTGAGACAGTGGGGATCCAAGAAGTTTGGGGACTTGAAAAAAAAAGATTTCGGATAAACAACTTGAATTAGGTGCTTTATGGGGTTCATCTACCTTTTCTATTGAGGAGGATCGCCGTTTAAAATACGAGCTCAATACCCTACTTACTCTTGATGATGAATTTTAGAGGCAACGGAGCAGGGCTGATTGGCTGCAACATGGTGATCGTAACACAGAGTATTTTCACCATAAAGCAAGTTCCAGGCATCGACGAAATTTTATTAAGAAGCTTCAAAGTCCAACTGGCGAAATTATGGATAAGGAGGTAGATATCATACTGATTGCTAATGAATATTTTGAAGGATTATATTCAAGTGAAGCTTCTGCCCCAAACTCCTTGGATGATCTCCCTATACGCAAGCTGCCTAGGGACCAAGTCGAGACCCTTAATCGGCCATTCACTGCTGCCGAATTGAAGACGGCTCTCAAGCAACTCCCCGCTAGGAAGGCTCCGGGTCCGGGACGGTATGCACACTTTATTTCTTAAAAAATATTGGCACATTTTTGGTCCCGATATAACATCTTTTGTCCTTGGCTTTCTTAATGGATCACGCGACATCAAAGGGATTAACAATACCTTCATTGTTTTGATCCCTAAAGTTAAGTCCCCAACAAAAATGACTGAGTTTCGCCCCATTAGTCTATGTAATTCAGTTTACAAGTTGATTTCGCGTATTTTGGTTAATCGTCTAAAAGGTGTGCTTTCCCATGTGATCGATCCTTCCCAAAGTGCTTTTTTAAAGGGTCGTCTTATTACTGACAATTCTATTGCAGCCTTTGAAGCTTTTCATAGTATGCAAATTGGGGCAACAGGAGCGGAGAAGCATTGTGCCCTAAAGCTCGACATGCGAAAGGCGTTTGATCGTGTAGAATGGAGGTACCTTGAATTGATCTTAGAAACAATGGCCTTCCCGGGTCGTTTCCGTGCTCTCATCATGAGTTGTGTAAGGTCTGTCTCTTACCGTGTCTTGATCAACGGAAAGCCCTCGGGCTCTATCACTCCAAGCCGAGGCATACGCCAAGGTGACCCTCTATCGCCCCTTTTATTTATCTTGTGTGCCGAGGGATTTTCAGCTATGATCCGCAAAGCTCATACATTGAATGAATTTCGCGGGTTACACTTTGGTCGTTCAAGCCCTTCCCTCTCCCATTTATTATTTGTTGATGACTCGTTATTGTTTCTGGAAGCAAGCTCGGATAGTACGCTAGCAATCAAGCGGATCTTACATGACTATGAGGCGTATTCGGGGCAGTCGATTAATTATGAAAAATCTTCAGTTTTCTTTAGCAAAGGCATGGATCATGAAGAGGCAGCTGGTATTTGTGAGAGCCTTGGTATGCGAATGGGTCGAGGGGATGGAAAATACTTGGGTCTACCTTATTTGATTGGGCGTAATAAACGTGATGTCTTTGAATTTATTAAGAATCGCATCTGGAAAAAATTGCAATGATGGAAAGAAATTTTTTTATCCCCGGCGGGTAAGGAAATCCTTCTCAAGTCCGTTATTCAGGCGATACCGACTTACATTATGCAAACCTTCCATATATCGCGCTCCATTTTGAATGAAATAATGGTATTGGTTCGAAAATTTTGGTGGGGTAAATCTGGCGGTAAGGATGAAATCCACTGGGTATCATGGGAAAAAATGTGCTTGCCGAAGTCTAGCGGTGGTTTGGGGCTGCGGGACTTGTCAAGCTTTAATCTTGCGTTACTCGCGAAACAAGGATGGCGGATTTTGCAAAGGCCCTGACTCTCTCTTGACCCGCATTTTGAAAGCCAAATATTTTGCACGAGGTAATTTCCTTACAGCAACTTGTAACCCCCGAGCATCCTATGTTTGGCGCAGCATAATTAAAGGGCGGAAATTACTCGACTCGGGGCTTAGATGGCGAGTGGGAAGTGGTGAAACAGTGAAGATCTCCCCGGATCCGTGGGTCCCATTACCTCGGCAATTTAGAGTGAGGAGTAGCTGGAATCCGCAGTTGCATGATTGCACGGTGGATGCGCTCATTCTAGCAGCACCACGGCGGTGGAATATGGAGCTACTTGAGGCTTCCTTTTGGCCGCATGAAGTGCAGGCTATTACTTCAATTCCTTTGTGTGAAAATGCTTCACCAGACAGGTTAATATGGCATTTTGCTAGCAATGGAGTATATTCAGTTCGATCCGGATATCATGCCTATACGGAATCCCAAGCGTTCCTCGCTCGACACGCAAAATCTTCTAATACTACTAGGGAAAAAGACTACTGGGAGTGGCTTTGGAGGCTTCAACTACCCCCAAAAATCACTCATTTCCTATGGCGAGCGTCGTTGAGCAGCCTTCCTACGGGGGTCAACTTGGAGATGTGGTTCTTGTATGGAGCTTGAAACAAGTGATCACTGCCTTCTGCAATGTCCGGCAGCTTTGGCAGTTTGGGTTCAATGGAGCAAGAGCGCGGATTGGCTATCCTTGGGCCTCAATTCAGTGAAAGAGCTGATGTTCTTCCTGATGCACGAAGGTGATCCAATTGATGCCCGTATGTTTGCTCACATTGTATGGTCTATTTGGAAAGCTCGATGCAAATTTGTTTTTGAAGCACGGCGTGATCCCCCTCCATTGACCTATGCTACTGCGGTTTCAGCCGCGGAGGAATTTGACTCCTTCATTTCGAGCTCTTCCATTCTGGACCAGGCTTCTATTGAATTCAATGAGATATGGGTTCCTCCGCAAGTGAATTGGTTGAAGATCAATTTCGACGCTTCTTGGCGTGATGGAGCTGCGGCATATGGATGGATTATACGGGACCAATCAGGCCGGCCTTTGTTAGCAGCTTGTGGCAGATTACTTGCGTGCACGGGGCCAGTTCATGCTGAGCTCCTTGCAAGCATCGAGGGATTGAAAGCGGCTTCTATGGTTGGTACACATTCCTTCATCTTGGAAGGTGATAGTCTGGAAGTAATTACACGCTTGGAATGCTAGGAATTGGATTACTCTCCCCTTGGTGCTATCTTTGAATTTGCCAAGTCTTCTATTAGCTCCCTTGGTCGCATAGGCTTACTTTTTGTCAAAAGATCAGGCAACCAGGTTGCACACAATTTGGCCAGTCTGGGTCATAGCTATTCCTCCATATTATGGGATCGCTTTTTTCCTACTTCTGTAATGTCTGCGATCACTAATGATCTCCTTTTGATCCGCTAATGAAATGCGCCCATTTGGGTTTCAAAAAAAAAAAAAGTTAGTGTAACCAATATATATATTCTATGCTCATGTCATGTAATATTTATGTTGATGTATTGACAATATGCTATTAGGTTTAGAACCTCTTTTTAATGATTTGGAGACCCACCAAAATTTTCTTCTATCACATGTAATTTCTTATATTCATTAATGATTTACAAGTTTGTGTTCAAAATATTATTACTTACATTATTTAACCCTTTTAGAATTAGAATGAAATATGGCTATCCATGGAATTATTAAATATGGTTATTCATGGACATTATTGGAAAGCGAAAACTAAATTATGACCGGTATCTGACATAATCGGATCATCATATGGCAAATTGGGATTCTAAAATCAGGCTCCCGGCTCCTATGCGGGACACCTTTTGTTCCGTATTGTGCGGAACACGCTTCTAACCGTCGGATGAGATTTTTTAACGGTCCAGATCTGGAAAGAGAAAAAAAAATTATTTTTATTTTTTAACTTTTCTCTCTCCAGATCTGGACTGTTAAAAATCTCATCCGGCGGAACGGCCAGCCGGACTGTAAAATCAGTTATCGTGAACTGAACTTCAATATCATTGAGTGCTAAAGTCAGTTTTCTTTTACATAAGAGTTTATTATACTAATAAATTATTTTCCTAATGTTTTTCCTATTACAACGTGGTTTATTTAGTTTCAAATTGTTTTAGAAATCAATATTAAGTAATTAGCATATTATTAATTATTATTTTTACCTTTAAGAGAATGTAATGATTTTTTTGTTTGACATAATCTACATATTCAATATCATTCTTGGATATTCTTGTAAGATGTATGATTATTGGGCTAAGTTAATTTGTATGCTTTAATAATTTTACTCATCTACGAAACAATACATTGGATCATTAATAGAATATCCGAAGTCCTAATAATTTTGTCTAAAGGATACAAAAACCAAAATAAAGAAATATGAAAGAATATTAATTGTTCTACTCCCCTTCTTCTGGATTTATATAGATTTTGTCTAGATTTCAAGAATATGATTAATACCTGCTACCAGCATGCAAAGCGTACTTAAATATTGAATAGTTTGCATTATATATGATATTATATATGATAGATTGCAAGGAAATACTGCGGAAATTCTCAGACGTAAGAATTAGGCACATCTACAGAGAGGCCAACACCAGTGCTGATTTGCTAGGCAAGAGGGGCACTCTTTTGGATGATTTTAATTTGCTTTCTTTTTTTGTTGCACCTCCCTTTATTGGCCAAGTATTGGCAAGGGATGCCCTTGGGGCTATTTTAGAGAGATTAGTTCCTGCTGTAAACACTAATACTCTGTCTCCTTTTGATTAATATATATTTCTATCTATTTCACAAAAAAAAAATATATATGATATTCATTCAACAGTACAATTCGTGGACCAACCCAACATATTGACTGGTCAATTAGGAGTCGGTAAAATATTGTTTTAAGTGTAAATACATTTTAATTATTGAGGTATTAAGTAAAAATGAACAATTATTTATTGAATAATTGAACAATTATTTAGTTTGTAGAAGAACGACAACTCACTTTTTTCAATTATTAAATTAAGTGATTTGATAATTGAAACTTATTCTGTAAATTCAAAAAAAAAAAAATTATTTCGCACATAATCATAAAGTATAACTCAAAAACTAAGAATAAGGGAAAGTCCCTTGCTGATGTGGCCAACGAAATCTCTTGGTCGGTGGAAGGTCAATCATGCACCTTTTCTTTTTAATTTCTGGTTTTTTTTTTCTGTAATTTATATTTAGTTCATATGCACCTAGACTTTTGTAGTAGAATAGTCCATATAATCTTGAAAGTTTTGGAGAATATTGAATTGAATATTTGGATAATTTCTATGCTCGTCTCAATCGGACCCGCCTTGGAGCGTCAACATTTGTAAACAATATACTATGAATATGAATGTCTAATGGAATAAGTTACTCATGACTCGACCTGATGACAAACATTTTTATTATTATATTTATAGATAATTTAATCTATTTTTAAATATCAATTTGTTCTCAATCTACAACAATAACTAAGTCTTAATGTCAAAATATTGGGGTTGGTTACATAAACCAAATCAAGAGTCACGTAAGGTCATACACATGGATGCATTCTCTCTATCTCTTTCGATTCCCAAACAAAACTCTCATCTAATTTTAGAGACTTCATATCTCATTTTATCACTTCCGTCCAACTCTTCCTCGATCTCCCTCTACCTCTTACGCCCTTAATATTACATAATCCTTCAATTCTCTTAACCAACGCACGGTTCTCTCTCATCCTGTCTTCAATCGGTGTTACACCTATCTTCTCCTGAATAGTCTCGTTCCTCACTCAATCCATTCTCGTATGCCTACATATCCATCTTAGTATATGCATCTCCGCTACATGCATTTTTTGAATATGACACCTCTTAATAGCCCAACATTCTGAATTCGTTCTCTTTCTCTATATAAAAAAGGACAATGTTAGAAAAATCACTTAAATTTTTGAAAACAGAATATTTAAAATAGATATAACAATGTTAATAATATCTCTATTGAAAAAGTAAGAAAGTGATATATTAGGTGAGCTGACAAATGTCGAAGTGGAAGGCCAATCATGCACCTTTTCTTTTTACTTTATGGTTATTTTTTCTTTAATTTCTGTTTAGTTCATATGCACCTAGACTTTTTTTTATTTTTTTTTTTTTTTTTTATGCCACTATGGACGATTACCCCACATTAGGGAGAAAAAAACACGGAAATATCTGATATGGACCGGGTCCAAGTGGACCACGTGATCCAGATTTGGCCACATCCCTGCAGAATGAGGAGAGAAAAAGAAATGCAGTGATGTAGCCAAATCTGGACCGTATGGTCCAATGGACCTGGTCCATGACAGAATAGACCAAAAAACACCCTAGATAAGGGAGAATAAAACTTACCGCACGCAGGTGGAGGGTATCGAACCCGAAACCTCTAGGTTACGAGCCGGCCAATGCCCCACTAAATTATTGGCCTCTTCGATATTTGTAGTAGGTTAGTCCTTATAATCTGGAAAGTTTTGGAGAAGATTGAATTGAATAAAGATTGAATTGAATATTTGGATAATTTCCATGCTTGTCTCAATCGGACCCGCCCCGGCGGCTTCAACATTGGCAATATAATATGGATGCCTAATGGAATAAGTTACTCACTCCCTTTTTTTTTTTTTTTTTGGATATCAAGTTACTCACTCCCTTGACCTGATAACAAACATTATTACTGGATAATTTAGTTTATTTTTTATATCAATTCACCCGCGCTATCTATATAGTAAGGACAATGTTAGAAAAATTATCTTAAAAGTTTAAAAACGATATATTTGAAAAATATATGACAATGTTAAAAAGATCTCTATTAAAAAAGTTAGGAAGTAATATTAGGTGAGCTAAGAAAGTATGTTTTAATAGATTGGATATCTTAATGTGTATAACTATTTGTTTCTTCTATTTCCCTTTGCTATAATATTCTTCCTCCATTTGAGATTAAATATTTAATTGTTATACAAAATAAATAAAAAATTTGACATTTTAATTTTAAACGGAGAGAAGTGTGTGTGTGTATATATATATATATATATATATATATATATATATATATATATATATATATATATATTAATACATAGATGTTATTGTAATCCCTTTGGTTAATAAGAGCATCTCTAATGTAAGTATAAAGTTTTAAGTATTTTGTGGGATCTAAAATGTCACATCAAATTTTAATGTAAGATTAATGACACGCACAAATGTGAACTAATTTGCGCCTTTAAAAAAGAATAAAAAAATAAAGAACGGTCCATTTGAAACAAAATAGAATTAAATGGAAATATGCTAAGTTGTTCCAAGCATAATGCCTCAGAGAGCCATAATACCCAACGGAGCAAAAGCTCCAATGCAAGTCAACTCGACATAGTTAACTCATATCAGCCATCAAATCAACTCATTTAATTAATGATTGATAACTAATATTCCACGTCATGGCCACTACAAACTCTCGCTATAAATTGGAGCCCTCTTTTTGAATATTTTCCCAGCAGAAATCTCCAGCTTTTCTCTCTTGGTTTCCTCCATAGCCAAAAATCTTGAAGTAAAGAAATAAATATTTGGTGCAATGGCCACATCACCTGAAGCTGAGCATCCAATTAAAGCCTTTGGTTGGGCTGCTAGAGACACTTCTGGAGTTCTATCCCCTTTTAATTTCTCCAGAAGGTCTGTATAATGTCTTCATTTTTTTTTCTTATTTTGTTTATACATTTTACAATTGTTGGAATTACTAAATCAAGCTTATTATTTAAGAGAATATTTAATTTTCGTAATTACTAGTTTTATTGTATTAAGTTTGCTTTAACAGTTTACTAGTCAATTTAAATTCTATTAGAGTTTGTCTCATTTATAAATAGGAAGCTAGTCTATGTATTTTAGAATTGTGATTTTGAGTGTGGTCTACAGTATAATTGTGGTGTGATGAGTTTGAGAGTTGACATATAAAATATTGGCTTCTCCTCTCCGTAGTATTATTAGATTAATCTTTGTGCTAAGACCACACCACCACTAAATTATTTATTAAATATATATGTTGTCGTATTTAAAATATTTCTTCACAAGTGATTTTATTTTATTTTTCCTTTCTTTTTTTGGGGTGGGGTGCAGGTCTACAGGAGACAATGATGTGCAGTTCAAAGTAATGTATTGTGGGATTTGTCATTCGGATATTCATTTTATTAAGAATGAATTGGGCATGACCAAGTATCCTATTGTTCCTGGGTAAGATTTTGATTCCTGTTCTTTGTGTTCTAAAGTTTGGGGCAATTATAAGTTTCTTTGATCCATTTGATGATTTTTGTGCAAAGAAGGCTAGTGCAGTAAGTACATCTTGGTTAGGAATCTTATGTTCCCGTTCGGTGTCTCATTCTCTGTTCTCACTAATAAACAATTGATATGTGTTAATTTTTAATTAAAAAATTATAACATAAAAGAAATAGTGAAACTCATAAATAAAACGAAACACAAAATGAGGATAGATGATTTTTAGCCGTACATCTTTTCCAATTCAAAATGATAACATTTGTACCCCCTCAGCCAATAATTGAAGAGAAATGATAGTTTTCAACGTGTTTTACCTTAATTTCATCCTGAAACTGCCGTAGTTGCCTATTGCTGAAGCATTTTTTAAGCTGCTGAGGAAAAAGTTGCTTAAAAATTGATATATCATCCCTAGTTTTAATAGTATATCAAAAAAATAATAAATGCGTATGTCTTGAAATCATGTCTCATCTCTTGCCTTATTAGTAGTTGATTTTTACGTGTGTTTATTTTTCTCTGAAAGATTAACTATTTCTATTAATATTATAGATTTTTTTAATAAAAAAATTAACACATTAGGAAAAAAGACAATTTTGAAAAGCACATAAGAGTAACTTCTCAAGAAGAAATATTTAGGGGGTGTATTCAATTGAGATTTTAAAAGACTATTTTGAGATAAATAAGTCATGTGGTATTCAATCAGGACTATTAGGATTTTTTAAAAGTGATTTTCAAATCCAATGGTATTCAATCAGGACTTTTAACAAGTAACAAAAAGTCTTTTGGTATTAAAAAACTTCCAAATTTCGATGGATTTTTTTTTAATTAGGAATTTGTGGGATTTTTTAGTGAAAAGTATAAATACCAAACCCTTTAAAAAATCTCACCCTAACCCATAAGACTTTTTAATGGATTTTCATGATTTGTTTATTTGTTACATTTTTAGTGGGATTTTGTTTGCTTTTATTTTTATTGTTCCATTCCATTTGATATCGTTTATGTTATTGCTAATGCAAGTAGTGGTGAGCACTGAATTCGAATTCGCCAATTCGGTCATTTGAATTCGGAGCAACTTTTTAGAACTTAAAAACGTACCCAATTTGGATTCGAATTCAGAATTACCGAATTCGAATTGGCGAATTTGGAATTCGTTTTTTGCCGAATTGATCGATTTCACAAGAAAACTCTAATTGAACATCAAGAAAAAACCAAAATCAAAATAAACAATAAATTCAGAAAAAAAATAATCGAAATAATAAATTAGTCATTGTTTAATTCAACCATATTTACACGGAAAATTAATAGCAAAACCACCAAAATAACAATTTTTATGGTCTATTTACTTTATATATTAACTGTATAATAAAATTAAAAAATTATTAAAAAATGAATTCGAATTCGATCAAGCCGAATTCAATTATAGTCAAACCGATTTCGTCCTATTTTTTACCAAATCGAATTGGGGTGTAACCGAATTCACACTGAATTATCGAATTCAAATTGTCGAATTGAATTTGAATTCGGTTGGTAATTCGGTAAAAATCAAATTTGCTCGTTAGTGCCCACAACTTTAACCAATTTACTTTTAATGGCTTTATGTTTATGGCCTCATTCCATTATTTGAACCAAGTGTCCACAACCTAGTAACTTTATACCTATCATAAAATCTTTGGGAAGGATAAATTCCACCATTATTTGAAAAGTTTGGATTGTAAAGGTTGTTCCTGAAGAATTTGTGCATCATTGAACTAGACATTGTTCATCATCCAACTAAGTTGGTTGGTTAGGATCATACAAATAAAAAGTCTTTGTAATCCTTTCAAATCTTATAAATTCTTATGATATAAATCTTTAAAATCCGAACATAAGAATTCTAAGTATACAAAATCTTTAAAAAAAAATCTTATAAGTCATTACATTCTTTTAAAATCTTAGATAGTCTTTTAAAATCTACTGGACTTATTTATTAATAAATAGTCTTTTAAAATCCTAATTGAATACACGCCCCTTAAACTAAACTAGAAGTGAGTAAAAAATAAAAAATAAACACATTAGAAAAGAACAATTTTGAAAAGCACATTAGAGGAACTTCTCCCGAAGAAATATTTAAACTAAACCATAAGTGAGTAAAAGTAATAGAGAGTATATGACACGCTCTGTACTCGCAAATCTGTTACGTGATTCATTAGTCTAAGAGTATTCATAGTTAACTATTTCAAAATCGAACTTGATATGCCAAAATGGATATATTAAGGTGACGGTTAGTCATTAGTCCCATGATTATATAGCATATCATATATTTCCTTACTTATCCCATATGGGAGGTGATATCACATTCACCTTTTTAAAGCCCTAGCTGCCTCATTAGGCATCACAAACATATCACATATGTGATGTGATATCACATTCACCCTTTTAAGGCCCTAACATCCTCGCTTGACACCTCAAACATATTTAGCAAATGGCCAATAGGGTGTGCGAGATTTTAGAGGTGGCATCCACCACGCATGGTACACGTCTGACTGGTCACCACGCACAGTACACGCCTGACTTGTCACCATGCTCTGATGTCATAATGTCACGCTCTGTGTCGCTGGCTCGAAGCGCAACTCATAGGCCTTACAGTACCCACGACACCTAATTTGAACATAACTTGTTATTTAAAATGGATATCTCGAGATAATAGTAAATATTTAGTCACACGATTATATAACACACCCTCTTTCCTTACTTTTCTCATTTGGGATGAGGTATCACAATACACCTCAAAATAACTTTTGATTTAACACAAAAGGAGAAGACTGTTTATTTTAAACAAGACAATTTGACAGATCCCGCGAATGTTTTGCGTTTGGTGGATAGGGTCCTGATTTAATTTCTGACACCTAAGTTAATTTAATACATATATACAGGCATGAGATTGTGGGTGTAGTTACTGAGGTTGGTAGCAAGGTTGAGAAATTCAAGGTTGGGGACAAAGTTGGCGTGGGTTGCCTCGTAGGATCATGTCGAACATGTGATCTGTGCTCTAAAGATCTCGAAAGTTACTGTACGAACCAAATACTCACACATAGCTTCCAATACCACGATGGAACCATTACCTATGGTGGCTATTCCAATTTCATGGTTGCTGACGAACACTTTGTGATTCGATGGCCCGAGAATTTGCCTATGGATATTGGTGCACCTCTGCTCTGTGCTGGGATCACCACATACAGTCCCTTAAGGTACTTTGGACTTGACAAACCCGGAACACATGTTGGCGTTGTTGGTCTTGGTGGACTTGGCCATGTAGCCGTTAAGTTCGCCAAGGCTTTTGGTGCAAAAGTTACTGTGATTAGCACATCTGACAGCAAAAAGAAGGAAGCGATAGAGAAACTTGGTGCCGATGCATTCTTGGTTAGTCGCGATACTGAGCAGATGCAGGTATATAGCATTCTTTGTTATTAAAATTCTTGCAATATTTCAGCTCTTTGCACATACTAAGAATATCACTGGAAGATAATGATTATGAGGAAAAAAAGTCTAAATTACTTTTAATTTAAGAGTTGTTAAAATACTAATCTGAACACTTTTTTAAGAGAAAGAATACTAGAGTCTTATAGTATGCGAGAGTTTTAATTGATGTACAATGTGGTAAATTTGTTGATTGTTGGAAAAATTGAAATATAACAAAATAAAGTTGACCAATTTGATGAAGGGTAGAGTCAAAAGGAATACGTCAAATGTTTCCTAAATTTTTAAATGTGACAAGTAATTTAAAATATACTTCATATATAGCTGCACCATGCAAAAATATTATATGTTGCAAGTATTGTGACAGAGGTAATAATTAGATATATGGTGTTTGTTTTATTTCTTCACATGTAATATTTTTGCAGGGTGCAGCTGCTACTATGGATGGCATTATTGATACGGTGTCTGCAGTTCATCCTATATTGCCCCTGCTGAACTTATTGAAGTCTCAAGGAAAACTTATTTTGCTTGGTGCACCTGAAAAACCACTTGAGCTGCCAGTGTTTCCCCTTCTCTCTGGTATGTATAAACTGATCAATTTATGTATTTTGGGATTATTTTGTCTCTAACTTGTCATTCCGAATATGGGTCAGGGAGGAAAATAGTAGCCGGGACCGCGACAGGAGGATTGAAGGAAACTCAAGAAATGATTGATTTTGCAGCAAAACACAATATATTGCCAGATGTAGAGATGATTCCAATGGACTATGTAAACACTGCAATGGAGAGGCTCATAAAAGCTGATGTCAAGTACAGATTTGTCATTGACATTGCCAACACATTGAAATCTCCTTGAGGGATATAATTGTCAATTCCATGAAACGTATGCTACTTAAAATAATTGAAACTTCATGGTTCATTTTGGTTTTGTTATCTGGGACAATGATTAGACTGACATTGAAATTGGGGAAAGTACAAAACATGACAGTGTTTTTTTTTGACGCAACATTTTTAGCAAGGACGAGTCTTGACACATCAGATGAGGACGGATTTGCCAAATCCGTCCTCACCTGGCAGTGACATTTTTTAAAAATTGCCAAACACGTACAATTTTTGCATGCCTGAATATTTTTAATTCACCAAAATATATTCAATATACCGATAATAAATCTAACTCAAAGTTAATAAACAATATACAAAAGGTTTAATTGATTAAATTCAAATTCAATAGCCATAAGGTTCATGTAATACAACTATCAAACATTCATGAAGGCGTATATGAAAATTTTAATTTGCGATTCGACCTAAGCCAGTATCTCCGTCCCTTGTTATCGCGGACGACCGTACCATGAGCGGTGTTCTCTAATTGAACCCCTTCAGTGTCGATAAAAACCTGATCCTCCGGTGATAGTGGCGGTTGAAGTCCAGGCTCTTCCTGTGTCTGAGTCTGATCAAGTCCGAGGGAGTACGATAGTAGGTCATCCATGTACCCCGCCTGCATTCCCGATGAAGACGCACCATGATTGGCGAATGGATTACCGGCTGCAGTCCAATCATAGTTGCTGGGAATCTGGAAATCTCTCTACTGACTAGCTTCGAAATCGTCCATTGTGGATGTCGAAGGTTGTGTATCTTCGTAAGTAGATCCAATGAACCAAGAAGGGTCGGTGTGTAGCGGAGACGGAGGTAAGTAAGCGTCCCAAGGCCCGGGAATATTTCCACCGGCTTGTGTACGCTGAATGGACTGATAATACGCATCTGTCTCCTGACGAGTTCGACGACCACCCTGTCTAGCACCAACTTTACTCCGGCCTTCCACATGGGTTCTCGGGAAAGTCAATGGACGTTCTATCACCGCCTCTGATATGTCGGATGACCGCGGTCTGCAACTCATAGCTCTCCCAGCAGCCTGTAAAGCACTCGTCAATTGCTCAGATGCCCAATTTAGAAAATTCTTTGTAACAGGGTGGGATGCTGTTTGCTTTTTGTTGTAAGGCACCTGAGACCTGACTGGACGCCGAAGCCTGTAATACATAATAAACCTTAGATAAACATAATTAAATATAATTATATAGCTCATAAAAAATGAAAACTCACCAAAATTTCTTCAGCAGTTGCGTTTGGTTGAAAGCCTTGGGGAAGATTTGTATGAACCCTTATTTGGGCGTTATTTAATAGACGGACTGTAATCCTTTTGTACCAGTCCATGTAATCATCGCGTGGCACAAAAACATTACCCGACTGAACACCTTCCACTATAAAGTCTGTTCTTCTCTGCCACAGGGCGATGTAATCCTTGTGCAGCTCATACCAGTTCTTACTCGCTACTAGTTTAACCTTGTGAAGATCACCATCCTCAAGAAGTCCTAGTAGTTCTAACCGCTTCTGGTATAGTCTGATCATATCTAAACTGCCTCAAGACTCGATCAGGTAGATGATATTCCACAATGTCAAAGCAAATCAGTGGTACTCGAGCACGCACCACTTCCCGAAAGTTTGGCTCTCGAGTGACACAGGCATCTATCACTTGGGTTTAGTATGGTACCCACATAAACTATACAAACAAATAAATATATCAGCCTTCACAAAATTAATTATTAAAAAATTAAAAAATTACAAAAATATCAACTTACCCCTTGTCTCTCATTCATTCCATCAAGTTGATCCCGACATACCAATAATTGATGGCTTGGAGTTGCTCGAAAACTCTTAGGGAACTTCCATCTTGCCCCGAAAGCAGCACCCTCTGGTATATTCGGCCTTGGAACATCCCGATTTTGAGGTCGAAAAATTGACAGACGCTCCCATGCCCACAACTGTTGAATAAAATATACTAAATTAGCAAAAGACAATAATGTATTGCACTCAAATAAATTTAAAGTGTAATTTAATACTTTACCTGAATGAGTAAACAGTAACCACTGATGTCCTGTGAATCGGGTTTTGATGATATGCACATCTGACGGTAAAGATAGGCGAGCACAACACTAGCCCAAGAATAGGTGGAGGTACTAGACTCTAAGTCTCGGAGTAGAAGCAAGTATCGCAAATGAATTCGGGAAGCTGACTTGTCCGAGAAGAGTAAAGTACCCATGACAATAAAAAGTAAAGCCCTAGCCCTCTGGAAAACGTCGACCATACTAGCATCATTTGGCAACGGGTATGAAATATGTGCTAGTATTTCATGCTGATTAATTGCATTTCCCTTAAAAGCTTTCTCTGATGGCCGAAATCCCAAATACTCATTAATTAAACATATCCATTTGGAGGAACTATAATTCACTTTCTCGTTAATAGTCACCTCATTGCCGTTGACCCGTAGTCCAAGGAGGACTCCAACGTCCTCTAAAGTGATGGTTGCCTCTCCGCCAGGCAAGTGAAATGTGTGGGTCTCAGGTCGCCATCTCTCAACTAGAGCGGTGACTAAGGCATGATCTACTTTAATATAACCTATGCAACACAACCCCCCAAAACCTACTCTATCAATAAGGCTAATTAAATCATTATTTGTCTCTCGCTCGTAGGCAGTCCAAAAATGACTATCACTTCGAATAAAAGTGATTGGGTTGTCCAATTTATCCTTATCGTTCCCTCGCCATATACTTAAAGATCGGTGATCCTGTTGTTTGTATAAAACGCTATAATCTAAATGTCCGGGATGGAGGGAAGCCGGTGTAGCAGGTAAATCAGACATCTAAACAAAAAAAAACAAACACATAATCAAAAACAAGAAAACCAAAATTATCCAAAATTAACCTTTTTGGTAAAAAAAGATGCATTTTCAATTTCAACTATACCTGCTTGTAAATTGCACAATGGTAGTAATTACTAATTTGTAAAGATTGGAAATGACATAATTAATCAACTTATGAAATGCATTGTTCAATTGGATATTAAACAAACAAGACTTTTGTCCAAATATTTAAGTCTTCTATGTCCAACTTAAGGCCACCACATTCCCGTCTCTAGGACTAGTAAAGGATTTAAATCGCCAGATACACAGTAAAAGCCACAAACTAATATATCTCTCACAAGCAATTAACACTTTCATTCCCGAGATAGAAATTCTTAAACAAAAAATCAACACAAAACAAGAAATGCTGCCTTTAAAAGCTTTGGATGCAAAACAAATGGCATAACATGCCTGTATCAAGCCTAAACCAGCAGAAAATTGTGCTCAACAAACCTAAAACTTTTAGGCATCTTAGGACATCTAAGCAGAAGCCACCAACCCTTATGAATCCACAGTTACTAACATAACCAACAAATACCTAGCCTTTTTTTTTTTAAGAAGACAATAACCTAATGTATATTTTAACTTTAAGTTTCAAAACTTCTCCCAACTATCTCTAAAAATATGCCAAATTTCCAGTTTAGATCCAAGATCTTCATTCTAATAGAAGTATTTCAAAAAAAAAGTAATAATCTTTTGTTTTCAAGAGTAAAATTAACTTGCAAATATCATGAATAAATTCAAGAGAAAAGAAATATAATGAAGAAATTACCTTCAAGAACAGAACAACGGCAGAACGATTAGATGTAAGCACTAGCTAAAGATTTCTCTTAATATTTCCCAATTTTTTTTGAAAATAATCGTCTATTTTTTTTTTTCTCCCAGTGTTGCAGTTTAAGCAGAGGAAGGGGAAGGAAAGTGAAGAGTGGCGGAGTAATTTAGGCTGAATCCAGGACGGATTTGCCAAATTCGTCCCGGATTCAAGACGGATTTGGCAAATCCGTCCTTAGCTGACATGGCAAAAAATATACGCGGCTTGACACATCAGCTGAGGACGGATTTGCCATCCAGGTCGGATTTGGCAAATCCGTCCTTGCTAAAAATGTTGGGTCCAAAAAAAACACTGCCATGTTTTGTGCTTTCCCCAATTTCAATGTCAGTCTAATCATTGTCCCTTGTTATCTTTCCTCGATACTACTGTTTTACGAGGATGTTGATTCTCACGGTCTTTATAATATTGTGGTGTTTTATCTACCTCTAAAATAAAAATGTACATTAGTAAGGTGTGAATGCTTCAAATAGAGATTATATGTGGTCATCGAAAGAGTTGACAGCTGTAATTTAAAAGAGCTATTTTAATATGAATGTGATTCTGATATAGATATTCAAATATTAAAATAGTTATTTTGATTTTGAATTAATTACTTAGGTGTAGCTTTGGTGACCAATTGTTTTACAATAGAAGCACCCTTTTGGCCAAAGAAAAAAGTAGAATGCTTTGGCTAGAAGTGTCCATTGTTCATTTTGGTTCGTTTTTACATATCTCAATCTCATATAATTGGGGTCGACTACATGAATTAATGAATTAGTATAAGATTGAACAAATTCATATCATTCTTGAAAAAAGAAAAAACCATTTTCAGAAGGAAAAAAAAACCAATTGTAAAAAATGCATAATTAAGAGGAAAAAAAAACCTTTTCAGATACAGATATTCGAGAGAAATTGTATGGGTAGAGAACTCCAGTAGTGTCTCTAGCAGCCCATCCAAGGGCCTTAATTGGATGCTCAATTTCTGGTGATTTTGCCATTTTCTACAGAAATTTCTTCAAATTTTTGGGTTTGGAGTAAAAATGAGGAGAGAAAAACAAAGGAAGAATCTCAATTCCAAATCAACACTTCAGAGGACATATGCGGTGATAGACATAAGAGAGATATACAAAACGTCTCAAAACATTTGTTCTTAGATTCATGTATTTTGAGCTTAAAATAATTGTTCTTGATATTCAAAAATAGGTATTTTAAACTTAAAACGGGTATTTTGAGATTCAAAAATAGATATTTAACATGATTAAAATAAAAAAGATATTTTGAGTATCAAAATATTATTTTTTAAATTAATTTTAATAGTCAAAATTTTAATTTAACATAAGAAAAAGCAAGTTCTCCACTTGAGAAACTTACCTGGAGCCGTGGCGGTGTAATGGTAAGGTGATGACGTAGGTAATGAGATAAGAGAGAGAAACCGAAACGTCATAGCTTAGCATTGAGTTTGACCAGGACCCAAATGAAGGGCTGAGATTATTTAATGGAGAGTCAATTAGTAGCATTTTGACTTTTCTTTTTGTCCGCTGAAAAGATTCTTACTCATTATTCTTTCGTTATCTTCAAATTCGGTTGGGTTTGGACTTTGGATAAATTTGGTTTCACCATTCGGCTCTTAGGCCTAATTAGCTATAGTATTTAAGCCGCATTGCATAATTGGCTAATCTATCAACAACAATGTTACAAAATATGTGCACAAAAGATAAATTGGCTATAGTAGTCACCAACAGATTCCTTATTTGGCTAGCAATATATCCTAATGGGGACAAATCTTTTTCATCTTGATGGACCTGGTTCACCAGTGTTTGGCAGTCACTTTCAATCATCAGCGGCTGATATCCTTGATTCAAAGCAAACCAATGTCCTTCCAGTAGTGCCTTTACTTCCGCGTATTCAGGGCCGGGTGAGTTTGGAACAAATTTTGCAGCCCCCGCTACAAATTTCCCTTCTTTGTTTCTGATGATGATTCCAATTCCTCCTGAGTTTCCATGACAGGCTCCATCGACATTGAGTTTAAAGAAACCTTAATCATGAGCCTGCCATTTAAACCTTACTTGCTCTTTATGGCTTTTGGGGAACTTTTCCGTTTCCTATGGTGAAAATATTTTTGCCTTCATTTTCAGTATATATTTGATCTGGTCAGCATTTGGGAGAGGCTTGTGACCTTCAAAAGATGGAGAAAAAATGCTAATATATTCAACTGCAAGGATTAGAGCAAGATTGGCTACTTCTTCATACATCCGTCTTTTGTCTTCAAAAACAGCTTTATTTCGATTGCACCATATATACCATGCTATATATGAGAAATGAGTGGATACCTTTTCTCCGGCTATTAGAATAGGCGGGAGAGAATAAGAAAATGCGTCTTTTTTTTTATTAGAGTTTGCACATCAAAATTGGTGCAATTCTATACTTCCAGAGCTGATGGGCATGAAAATTGGGCATGTGATGTACTTTCAATATCATCATGACAGATAGGGCACTGTGGTTTTATGGATTTCACACATTTGGACATGTTCTGGCAAGTAGGCAGAATCTGTTGGAAATTTTTCCATATGAAATTTTGTATTTTAGGGGGGATAATCAACCTCCAAATGCCCTTCCAATGCTCAACGGCGTTGTTCCTTGATGTCGAAGGCTTTTCATGTATGTCATCTTTGATATCTACTTGTAAGTGGTATCAAGACTTTATAGAATATAATCCATTTTTGGTATACCCCCATACAAGCCAATCAGATGGCCACGCGTCACATAAATGAACTTTTAGTATTTCCTCAATCTCATAAGATGAGAAAAATTCTCGTAAAAGATCTATGTTCCATTCACCTCTCTGGTGGTCAATTAGTCTAGAAACATGCATCATTTTTTGCTAAAGGCCCAGATCCGGAGTGGACTGATAGTTTGAAGGATTTCAGGGTGTTTAGCCATTTATTCCCCCCATATATTGACTCGTGAGCCATCACCGATCCTCCATTTTAGTCCATCTTTGAGCAACTCCCGTCCTTTTAAGATTCCTTGCCAGACTATGGATGTTCTTCCTCTGAGTTGGATAGTGAGAAATTTATCTTAAGGGAAGTATTTTGCTTGTAGCACTCTAGAGCAGAGTGAAAAAGATTGATGAAGTGCGTGCCACCCTTGTTTAGCCACTAAGGCTTTGTTAAAGGCTTCTAGGTCACGAAAACTAAAACCCCCTTGATCATTTGGTTCGCATAAAGCAGACCAAGCCCTCCAAAAGATATTTCTATGGTTCTCAGTTCCACCCCATAAAAAAGTTATCATCATGCTTGTGATGGAATCTATTATATGTTTGGGTAGAATAAAGCAGGACATTACATATGTGGGAATAACATGTATCACTGATTTGATAAGTACTACTCTTGCTGCAAATGATAGCGTCTTTTTCTTTCCAGCTACTGAGTTTCTTCCAGACTTTGTCAACAATAAACTGAAAAACTTTTTTTGATCGACCTGTCATGTAGGACCGCCCCTGGATAGTTCACTTTTCCATTGCCCTCATGGATTTTAAGGATAGAAAAAGTGAGTTCCTTAAGAGTTTTCAGGGGTGTCCTTGCTATAGTACAGGTTTGATTTATTGTAGTTTATCAATTGTCCAGAGCATGTCTCATATGAGTCCAGTATGTCTTTTAGGTGCCTTAGACATGATTCTTCAGCCTTGGTGAAAAAAAGATAATCATCTGCAAACAATAAATGTGTGACAAAAGCACACATGCCGAACTGAAAACCTTGTAAAAGTCCACGTTCTTGAGCAGACCGGACAAGAGAAGATAGTCTAGTTGTGCAGATGAGAAAAAGAAAAGGGGATAAAGGATCTCCTTATCGGATACCTTTAGATGGTTTGAAAGATCTCGTGGACACTCCGTTGAGCAAGATGGAGTAGCTCACAGTTCTAATACAGTTCATTATCAAGGAAATGATTTTGGGTGGAAAATTCATGCAAGCCATCACCATTTCCAGATAGTTCCATTCAACTCTATCAAAAGCCTTACTCATATCTAGCTTAAGGGGTAGATGATGAGCGCTATTTGGACGGACAATTTGAAGGCTATAAAACACTTCAAACACAATAATCGTGTTATCCGTGATTAGTCTTTTTTTCAAAAAAGCGCTCTGAGCTTCGTCAATAAGAGAGTCCATGACTAGTTTGAGTCTGTTTGTTAAGACTTTTGAGATTATCTTATATATGACATTGTATAGATTGATGGGTCTAAAATGCGTCATGGAGATGAGTTTTTTAATCTTGGGAATGAGAACAATGTGTCTTTAAATTAGTTAGTTTGTGTTTTTTAAGTTGTTTGGAAATATAATGTAAAATATTTCTCCTAAGTTTTAATTGCATGGTTTAATACCTTAAAAAATTATTGGATTGAGAAATATTATTTTATGAAGAATCGGCAGAGAACGGTTTTTTTTTTTTAGGCCCGAAGGCGATTGCCCCCGAAGGGGAAGAGCGGAGAATACCCTAGATAGGGAGATTGTAGCATGCCCCAAGCCGGGGAGGGAACTTAGCCTCACAAGGAGGAAAATTGTATTGCCCCATAAGGGGAGATACGGGAATCGACCACGGTCCCGTGGCCGGGTAGCCTTACCACTTGGGCTACCCGATTCCCATGGCAGAGAACGGTTGATCACCTTTTATGAGATTGAACAAAAAGAGTGTTTGACTACCTTGGAATAAAATCTCATCTAATTTTTTGTAATATTTTTTATAATTCTTTTTATAATATTTTTAATTATAATTTTATTTATACTTCACTTTTATTTTAATTTAAAATATATAAAATAAAATAAAATCATAATTATTATATGACAAAAATTGTTAAAAAAAAATGGTACAAAAAAGTGCTATAACATCTTTGTCAATTGGCATTTGCAACACTTCTTTCTCTTTCTATTATTTCCTTTCTTCTACTTAGTTTCTCGTAATTTCTTCTTCTTTTATGACTAAAACCTACCATCCTTCCTTTTGGTCGGATCTAGATTGGATCTAATCATCATTCCTTCACTTTTTGTATCTTCATGCATTCATTTTGACATAAATCGTGATTAAGTTTTTCAAGGCATTTTTTATAAAGATGCAAGATCTACTTCAGATCCTTCCAGATTTGGGGTTTCTTTCGATCCTCCTTGGAGGATCCTCTCAACCCGTACTTGTTCTGGATCATTTCTCGATTTTTACATTTTTCCGAGACAATCTGCTAGACGGTTGATAGGTCCATGATCTTCTAGGTTGTTGATTTCTAAGGAAGATGTTGAAACCGAGCTTCTCTTATTACTGCTGTTCAAAGACTACGAAGAAGATGTTGTAAAGAATTTTTGTATGTATTTACTTTTTTTTACTATTATTAGTGTTTTTACCTAGTTTCGAAGTGTGGGCTTTTATCTGTTATCAGTGTATAACTTTTATTTTCTTTATTTTCAAATTATCTTTTAATTGTAATAGCCTCAATTATTTATTGATTAATGAATAATTTCTTATTCAACAAAAAAAACTGTCAATTGGCCAACAATTTCTAGGTGCATAACAACTTGGAAGATCCCTACTTGTTGTACGTGGCAAATATTTATAATTCTTCGGAAAAGAGTACATTTAACTCATTTGGCAAGAGATAGTTTTTTTCAACAATATTGTACCATTCGTACCATTGTATTAAAGTTTACCAAAATTGTACACTTTTAAAATTTTAGGGGTCACACACCGTTTTCTAAATCCATTTATGATTCTCTCTATTTGATTACAAAAAGCATATCTCGGTTTTTGTTACACGATATTTATTTAGTATCGTTTTGAATGAATGTAAAGTCTATAATATATAAAGTTAAACTAAGTTGTGGTGATGACATTTGACATTTTATACATTCATGGTAAAAAAATAAATTATACGTGGCAATGTAAGCATTAATTTCTTTCTAAAATGCAATGCCTCATTAGCTAATAACATAAATTGAAGTTTAGATAGCTATGAAACTTAATATTTAGTCATAGCAGTTTAGCTATTACTCATGAACTAAAAAATGTAGCTATTCTAAGAGATCAAGTAAATAGCTTTAGTTAATTCTATTAATTTTAGAAAATTGGAATAAACTATTATTATGTAGTATATATTTAATGGATCTCATTATGAAACTCTTAGACTTCATAACCTTTTTAAATCATTAATTTTTATCACCTTTTAAGATCTTATGATGTTATAAATATCTTTAATTGTTTAATATTATTCTAAACTCTTAGACTTCATAACCTTTTTAACTCATTAATTTTTATCATCTTTTAAGATCCTATGATGTTATAATAAATTATATACACAATAAATTTGATTTGTGTTAAATGGAAGGAAAACAAAATGTCTTCTTAACTTTTGGGGGACTCTTCCCATTATTAATTTAAGAAAACTTTCACCTTTTTTCTCCAATTCAAAACTCTTCATTTCATAAAATTCTTCCAAATCTTATTAAATTCGGGAACTTTAAAGGTCTTCCATTTCCACTTTAAAATCCAAATGTGAATCAATTCCTCTTACCAATACGCATATGAATCTCTAATCTCCCAAAATTAAGAATATTTGCAACCGATACAACTTGCTTCTATCTGTTAGAGGAATAACCGGGTCAAAAACAGTTAGTGCAGCGGAAATAAAGTGACCCGCCTCTATCAGGATCTTTCACGAGTAAGAACCTAAGACTATGGGATAGTATTATACCTTTAGAAGTGTTAGGATAGCTGAAACGGTTTCAGCTGCAGTTTGTTGTCACGAACGGGAACGCCACTAACGCGAGCTCCGTCTCTCCCAGTATCCACTCGATCTTCCGGGGATGGTCTTCTACCGCTTGGTGCTAGCCAATGCCTCGTAGAAGTCTTGAAGACTCTCTTCAAGATGGAGTATGAATGTATGACCTTTTTGGAAGAACAAGAAAACAGTTTTTCTTTTCTTACAAAAGTTCTCTCTTTTTCTCTCTTCTCTAAGCTCTCAAAAAGTTGGAGAAAACTACTTAGAATGCATAGAGAAAATCAGTATTTTCCCTAGTCATTCATAGGATAGAGGGGAGAGTGAAAGGGGGAAGTAGGAGATCATGGAGGAAACCACTCCTCCACTTTCTCTACCATTTCAACCACCTTTCTAAGAGATAAAAGGGCTGGAAAATATATCCAAATGTCCAGCCATAAGGTCGGTCCAAATGGGTTGGTCGGCCCAATCATATTGGTCGGCCCAACCCGATTAAGGGCCCAATCCAATCCCGGCCCGACCCAATCGAATTGATTGATCCAAATGGGTTGGTCGGCCCAATCATATTGGTCGGCCCAACCCGATTAAAGGCCCAATCCCGGCCCGGCCCGGCCCAATCGAATTGGCGCACCTTAGATTAAAGTACTCCAACAAGCCCAATCCAGTTGATCTATGAGTGCGACCCAAGAGGTATCTATGATGTTGGCCGTGACATCATATGTCACAGGTAATGAGAGGTATCTAGCAACGCATCATTACTCCCAATTCATAAATATCTGGTGATTTATCATAATCACAACACTTGACACTTGTAGTTAAATCCTTTTGTCCTTGATATCTAGATTGAACACAAGTCATGGAAAAGTCACACTTGTATTGTCCAATCTTTTAGTTTCTTGATTCGCTAGTAGACTAATCAAATGACAACAATATCATATACTGATTCATTTGTTCATGGCCATGAATTAGTCAGACTCCATCAAGGGGCCCAAGATATCGCTCATGTTATATATGAGGGACAAATCCTTTCTGCATCCCACTCATCCTGAACAAGATTCGTGATATACCCAATAAATGCCTTTATTGCTCACCCTGTTACGGATAGCGTTTAACATTATCAAAGCATAACACTAGACATGCAAGAACTCTTGTGAGACCTCAAGTCGAAGGATCTCATATACAACCCAGTCAAAAATTTGAGAAACACCGTTGACTATTATATAACAACCCATGGTGTGTTTCTCATGTCTGGGTCTGCATCGAGTATAATGATTCTCTAATCATATATACCCATGTGACGATCCGATATCTTATATCAATCACTGCACATACTAGTCTTACGCATTATTATTGTCCTCGAAGATTCCATAATAATGTTCGACTAGGGACGTTTAAGAATAGTATCTCATAACAATCAATTATGAATACTATTCTAAGGACATATTATTTATTTATGTTGTTAAGAACGCAGAAACATAATGAATAATACTGGAATTAATGCCTTTTTATTCATCAAAATGAAAATTACATAAATACGGTTACAATAACTTCCCACTTGCACTAAAGACCCAAATTACAATAAATGGTCTTTAGGGCATACTAATGACTGTCTCTAAAGATCAGCCCTCCAGATATCGGATACCCATGGAGCTAGTGTGACGATCATGCTGCTGCTGCGACAGTGGCTTCGTCAGTGGATCGGCGACATTGTCTGCCGAATCTACTCTACATATATGCACATCACCTCTCTCTATAATCTCACGGATTAGGTGAAAACGCCGTAGTACATGTTTGGACCTCTGGTGAGATCTAGGTTCCCTAGATTGTGAAATAGCCCCATTGTTGTCACAATAGAGGTCTATCGGGTTCACAATACTAGGAACCACATCGAGGTCGGAAATAAATTTCCTGATCCAAACTGCCTCCTTAGCTGCTTCACAAGCTGCTATGTACTCGGCCTCTGTCGTAGAATCTGCGATGGTTGATTGCTTTGAACTGCGCCAGCTCACAGCACCTCCATTCAAGTTAAACACATATCCCGATTGCGATCGGAAATCATCTCTGTCGGTTTGGAAACTAGCATCGGTGTAACCACTTACAACGAGCTCATCCGCCCCTCCATAAATCAAGAATGTATCCTTAGTCCTTCGTAAGTACTTGAGGATATTCTTGACTGAGATCCAGTGACGTTCACCGTAATTAGACTGGTATCTGCTCGTAACGCTTAAGGCAAACGAGACATCTGGGCGAGTACATAACATGGCGTACATGATGGATCCTATGGCAGAAGCATAAGGGATCTCTTTTGAGGAAACCCAAGAGGGGGGGGGGGTGAATTGGGTTTTAACTAATCTTGCTAACTTTTTCGAATCTCTAAGCAATGCTATTGTAAGTTTCGACTCACTCAGAATCTACATCCACTACCTTAAGCCGCACCCAAGGATTTTAAACAACTTCACTAAGAAGAATGTTTACACTTGTGGCTAACTCACTAAGAGTTTTACAACACAACCACAACTCAAAACTCACAAAGAGCTTGCCCACACAAAGTAGCACTTTTACAATTGCCCACACTAAGTAGGACTTAAACAAATAACCCTATCACTAAGAAAGGGAATTAAGAATGTTTAAAGAACAAGGTTGTTCACTCTTCTAAGTGAAAGATATACCTTTGAAGCACAAGAAGTTTAGCTCTTTAGAACATATGAAGCACACTTTTTGTCTTGCTTTAGAAAGATTGATCTTGAATGATTTTGCTCATAGAAATGAAGAGCATTTACTTTGTGAGTGTTTAGACTTGATAAGAAATCAATCTATATTGTATGTGCAAGTCTTGGAATGATTCTCTAGCTTAGGAGTATATATACATTTCAAAATCTGCTAAAAACGACTCTCCAACGGTCAAATAACGGCTAGAAAACACAGAGTTCGGTGGACCGAACAAGAGACCTCGGATGACCGAAGCCCAAGTCGGTCGACCGACCCTAGCCCTAGGTCGACCGAAGTTCATTTGTCCAACTCTCTGTTTTGCCTCGGTTGATCCGAGGTAAACTTGGATGATCCGACCCCTGAGCTGATTTTTCACACATTTTGAAATCTTTTGAAGTCTTTTGAAGTCTAAAATGTTTTCCTAAAAGGTAACAAGTAAGAACACTTGGAAAACCATTTTAAAGGACTTAGACTTAGAAAACAAAGGCTTTTAAGATATGAACACATTTAAGAATCCTTTTAAAACCTTAGCCTTTTGAAAACGTGTTTGTGTGAATGCAAGACTAGAGTGTAGAGCTTATGTTCATGAGAGCTTTGGTTAGAGCTTTATAAGATAACGACTTATGACGACAAAGCTAAACTAACCAAACCTAAGTTTTCAATCTTCAATCTTGATAAATGAGCCTTGCATAACTTTGAATCTTGATACCAATGGCTTGATTGAAGTACTTAGAGCTTCCATAATGAGTTCCGATATTCTATCACAAAGATTAAGATCATTAGACACAACATTAAAAGTTTGTCCAATATCAAAAACTGAGTTTGTTCGCTCTTAGGGCTTACATCTTTCATGCGTTCTAATTCGGCAGGCGTTTTAGAACACTGTTTGTTCGACAGAACAGTACCATGTGCCATAAAGGATGTTCCAGCTTCGAGAAGCCTGCTTGAGTCCATAAATGGATCTCTGAAGCTTACATACTTTTCCAGCATTCTCTGGAGTGACAAAACCTTCAGGCTGTGTCATATACACATCCTCTTCAAGTTTTCCATTAAGGAAAGCGGTTTTGACATCCATTTGCCAAATTTCATAGTCATAGTAAGCTGCAATAGCAAGCAAAATCCGAATGGACTTGAACATAACTACAAGGGAAAATGTCTCGTCATAGTCAATACCATGAACTTGTTTGAAACCTTTCGCGACCAGTCGCCCCTTGTATGTTTGTACATTCCTTCCATGTCGGTTTTAATCTTAAAAACCCATTTGCACCCTATGGGAGTTACCCCTTCAGGTGGATCAACCAAGATCCAGACTTGGTTTGTATACATGAAGTCCATTTCAGATCTCATGGCCTCAAGCCATTTCTCGGGAATCCGGGCTATTAATTGCCTCGTTTGTAGGTTGAAGGTTCATCGTGATCCACAAACATAACATCACCATGTTCTGTTATGAAAAATCCAAATTTTTTCCGGAGGTGGACGACTGAACTCTACCGGGACTCACGCAATTCTTGTGTTTCTTGAATCAGTCATTTGGCTGCACAACTGTTTGTGGCACCTGCTACACAACAACTTGTGGAGTCTCTTCAATTTCCATCTCATCATTAGTGCTAGTTTGAGAGTCTGGAACTTCAGTAAGTTCTACGCTACTCCCACTCGTGTTTCTAGAAACAAATTCTTTTTCTAGAAAGACTCACGTGCGAGCAACAAACACTTTGTTCTCGTTAGGGATATAAAAGTAGTATCCTTTAGTTTCCTTAGGATAACCTACAAATATGCACTTTTCAGATTTTGGAGCCGGCTTATCGGAAGCCGAGCGTTTTACAAAAGCTTCACAGCTCTAAATCTTGAGGAAAGACAAAGCGACGCTTCCCGATCCCATAACTCGTATGGGGTCTTTACAACCGATTTAGATGGAGCGCGGTTAAGTGTTAAAGCTGCTTGTCTCTAGTGCGTGTCCCCAAAAAGGAATTGGGCGAGGCTCGTGTGACTCATCATAGAACGAACCATATCTAATAAGGTTATGTTCTCGCTTTCGGATACACCATTCCATTGTGGAGTAGAGTGGAGGAGAAAGTTGTGAAACGATTCCACAAGCTTTTTAGATAGTCACGGAATTCTTGACTCAAGTATTCTCCTCCTCGATCGGATCGAAGAACCTTAATACTCTTGCCAAGTTGGTTTTCTACTTCTAGTTTAAACTCTTTAAACTTAGCAAATGCTTCGGATTTGTGTTTCATCAAGAACACATATCCATACCTACTCGAAGTCATCGGTAAAGGTAATGAAGTAGAGGTAACCACCCTCTGCATGTATATTAAAAGGGGCCACATACATCACTATGTATTAGTCCTAATAAAGCATCGGCTCTCTCACCTAGCTTAGTGAAAGGTGATGCTGTCATCTTACCCAACAAACAAGATTCGCATCGATCATAAGACTCGAAGTCAAATGATTCCAATAGCCCATCTTTATGGAGTTTGGATGTGCGATCTTCGTTTATGTGGCCTAATCGACAATGCCAGAGGTATGTCGGATTAGAATCATTAGTCTTAATCCTTTTGGTATTTATATTTAAAATTGGCATATCAAGATCTAAAACATATAGACCATTAATCAAAGAGACGCTTGCATAAAACATATTATCCAGAAATAACGACAATCGTTGGTTTTTGATCGAAATCTCAAAACCTTTCTTGTCCAAACAAGAAACTGAAATAATATTCTTAATTAAACTAGGTACATAGAAACAGCTTTTCTAAACCCAAAACAAGCCCACGAAGGCAAAGTAAAAGTACAAGTCCCTACAGATTTAGGGAACGCAACACGTGCTCGTTGCCAACTCGTAGTTCCACTTCACCATTTGCCAACTCTC
This sequence comes from Vinca minor, assembly GCA_026122235.1. NCBI lineage: Eukaryota > Viridiplantae > Streptophyta > Magnoliopsida > Gentianales > Apocynaceae > Vinca > Vinca minor. The sequence goes on along the minus strand of JAOCZM010000294.1, from coordinate 2,484,805 downwards.
TACTCCTTTTCAGTCCCTGCACATTAGTACAAATGTGAGAACCACATCCGGTATCAAATACCCAAGAAGTAGTTGTATTTAAATTGATATCAATCATATTAATATCTACAACATAAATACCTGAGCCCGAAACAACATTTGTTTTCTCATTTTCCAAACCTTTTCCCCTGCAAGATAGCTTTTGCGGTTCCTTTTCAGATGACCCTTCTCACCACGAGTGATGACAGATAGAGTCCTTGGCTACACCACCCTTAGGTTTCAGTGCATTGTTGAAAGTGGTTTGCTTGCCCTTGGGCTTACCTTTCGGTTTGCCTTTGGATATCACAAAACCTTTGCCTTTGCCCTTTTGCACCATCAGTATGGTGTTGGGCTTGGACTTGCCTATTTCCTTCTCGGCAGTCCTCAGCATATTCAACAACTCAGGCAATGGCTTGTCAATTTCATTCATGTGATAATTCAGAATGAACTGACTGTATGATTCAGGCAACGATTGCAAGATCAAATCAGTCGACAGCTCTTGTCCCAAAGGAAATCCCAGTTTTTCAAGGTTCTGAACATAGCCTATCATCTTAAGAACATGAGTTCCTACTAGCATTTTGCACTGAAAAAGAGATTTCGATACATCGAATCTCTCCTGGCGTGCTTGCTCCTGATATAGTTGTTTCAGGGTGAGCGACGATCTCATAAGCCCCCCATGTCCTCATGTTGCTTACGAAGCTCGAGTTCATGGTGACAAGCATGAGGCTAGACACATCTAAAGCATCACTAACATGCTTCGATAAGCACTTATATCGGCCCGAAAGCGCGAGTCTCCCAGTGTAGCGAGGAATAGGTCGTTCCAAGACATACGACTTTCTTTCATGCTTGAGAACGATTCTCAAGTTCTGAACCCAGATCGAGGAAGTTAACTCCCTCTAATTTGTCCTTCTCAAGGGACGTAACGCAGTGATAGTATTTGGTTTGAATTTGCCATTTTTCTACAACAAAATACATATGCAAAGTAAGTACCGTAAAAAAATCATTATTAGGTCTTTATCTTTTTAATGATTTCTCCCACTATTTTCTTCGAGTGAATAACCCTCATTATCAACTCGGAAAGTTCGTTAACTTTCTAGCGGGCCAAGATCCATATTTCACCTCGTTCTGAGTCAGCCCAAAACTTGGTTATTTAGGTAGGCAACGTTTGCCAATTACATCAAATTATGTAATTCTTGGTTAGTTGAGTGAATAACATTTATTCAAGCGTATCATTATACAATTTTCTCAACTTTTTTGCCTCTAGATCCTCAATCCATTTATTGAGATAATCCAGTTAACTAGGACCCTAAGTTTTAGCCGGCGGATATCACAACTTATCATTCGCGCCTCACCCGGATAGACACGTAAGCACAGCTTTGGCATGTCCCATACTAATGTCGATCTAGGCCTTGACGAGGGCCAAACATAGGAAGGCACTAATTAATATTTAATAACCAGAAAAGCATAAATAAAACAGTTTATGCTTATATACATATGCATCCAATACATAAAAGTAAAATGCAATAGTAATCGCCATATCCTATTCGGTTTTTCCAAGCCAATGGAAAAACCGTGAAGTCAATCTAAGGTGTGAAAAGAAAAGCATTCTATTCTACACCGTCTTGACCTTCAGGTGGTTGCCTCCAAATCATCACAGCTGTACCTTCTCCTAATCTAGAATTACAAAATTCTAAGGAAACCTCGAGTTACATTCGAGGGGATTTGTTGAGAAGAAAATTACAACTTTTGAATAATAAAATAGGTACGATACGCAGATCGTATTATAAAATTAAACCAACAGGGTAAAGGCGATTACTCTGCATCATGCTCAATTAACATAACAATTTATGAAAAATAATGAGCATCCAGCAAACAGAACATTTCATATTCTGGTCAGTTCGGTTGACCGGCCACCAAGCTCGGTCGACCGAACAAAGTACTGAGAGTACTCGGTTGACCAAACAGGCACTTCGGTCGACCGAAGACCAACTCGGATCGACCAAAGACCAACTCGGTTGATCCGAACCAAATATCAGTTGCTTCTGTCTTACCTCGGTCGACCAGAACTGAGTCCCGGTCGATCGAAGGGCTAGAAACTGAGAGTTTTTCCAGCTTTTGAATGACTTCAAAACTGGAAAATCTCGATTCTCATACATTCAAAATGATGAAAAACATGTCATACATCATATACAACATTTCTAGCAATCCTAAGGCATGCAAAACATAGATTCAAAATCTATATGCAAACACTATAACACAATAAGTCTATAGGGTACTCGTGAGTGGCTCTGATACCACTGTTAGAGGAATAACCGGTCAAAAACAGTTAGTGTAGCGGAAATAAAGTGACCCGCCTCTATCAGGATCTTTCATGAGTAAGAACCTAAGACTATGGGATAGTATTATACCTTTAGAAGTGTTAGGATAGCTGAAACGGTTTCAGCTGCAGTTTGTTGTCACGAACGGAACGCCACCAACGCAAGCTCCGTCTCTCCCAGTATCCACTCGATCTTCCGGGGATGGTCTTCTACCGCTTGGTGCTAGCCAATGCCTCGTAGAAGTCTTGAAGACCCTCTTCAAGTTGGAGTATGAATGTATGACCTTTTTGGAAGAACAAGAAAACATTTTTTCTTTTCTTACAAAAGTTCTCTCTTTTTCTCTCTTCTCTAAGCTCTCAAAAAGCTGGAGAAAACTACTTAGAATGCATAGAGAAAATCAGTATTTTCCCTAGTCATTCATAGGATAGAGGGGAGAGTGAAAGGGGGAAGTAGGAGATCATGGAGGAAACCACTCCTCCACTTTCTCTACCATTTCAACCACCTTTCTAAGAGATAAAAGGGCTGGAAAATATATCCAAATGTCCAGCCATAAGGTCGGTCCAAATGGGTTGGTCGGCCCAATCATATTGGTCGGCCCAACCCGATTAAGGGCCCAATCCAATCCCGGCCCGGCCCGGCCCAATCGAATTGGCGCACCTTAGATTAAATGTACTCCAACACTATCAACAAGAGAATTTGTATGGTTGAATTCTATTTTTTTCCAATTTTTTTTAATATATCTTTTATGAAATTTGTAGAAAAATATTGTGTTGAAAAATAGTGTTTTCGAAAAATAGTCCAACGAACAAGTGGGTCAAAGTTCCAAGTGAAAGATAAACTTGAATCATTTGCAGGTAAAATTCCTATTTAACATTTTTAGCTCTCTTTATTTTTTTATTTCAACTATCATCGAGAAAAAAAGTTATAATCAACTTGACATCTGATAGCAAAAAGAAGGAAGCGATAGAGAAACTTGGTGCTGATGCATTCCTGGTTAGTCGCGATCCTGAGCAGATGCAGGTATACACACAACACAACTTCTGTAACATTTTTATTATAGTATTTAATATTCAGTGTTTAGAATATATAAATAAATATCTCTTATAATAAAAGTATTACAAATAGAACGCTGTAAATGATGTCACAAGAGAGTCGGACCTAGACAACCTAAGTAGCTTGATATTTACTTAGATATTTAATACGTGATTTACGCAGGGTGCAGCTTGATATACGCTAGACTTTCTGTAATTGGATAAATTAGGGGTAAAATTATAAATAACTCGTTGAATCTCTTATACCAACATGGGTGAATAGTGTTTAATTGGGGTTTTATCCAATTTTACTTACTCATTAATCATTTCCCTTTAACAGTTAGAGTTTAAAATATATAAATGGCAATCTCTTATAATAAAAGTTACAAATAGGATGTTGTAAAGGATGTTACAAGAGAGCCAGACCTAGACAGAACTAAGCCAGGGACGAACACAGGGGCGGGGGAGGGTCAGTCGCCCCAGAGATTTTTAAAAATCTTACTAGATATAGTAATTTTTGTTTTTGAAAAGTCGCCCCAAATTTTGTAAAAAAAAATTATATAAAGCTGTTACAGTTTTTCGCCCCAACCTAAAAGTCCTGGTTTCGTCCCTGGACTAAGTAGCTTGATTTTTACTTAGATATTTAGTAAGCAATTCTGTTGAACAGAGATATTTAAATATTTATGCAGGGTGCAGCTGGTACTATGAATGGAATTATCGATACGGTCTCTGCAGTTCATCCTATATTGCCCTTGCTGAACTTATTGAAGTCTCAAGGCAAAGTTATTATGGTTGGTGCACCTGATAAGCCACTCGATTTGCCAGTTTTTCCCCTTCTCTCTGGTAAGCTTGTCACTTTTTTTTTTTACTACCTATTGTCAAATTCTCTTGGAAATTATGTCTAACCTGCAATAATTTCGAATATCAGGGAGGAAAATAGTAGCAGGGAGCAAGATAGGAGGCCTGAAGGAGACTCAAGAAATGATCGATTTTGCAGCAAAGCACAATATATTGCCAGATGTAGAGATGATTCCAATGGATTATGTAAACACTGCAATGGAGAGGCTCTTGAAAGCTGATGTCAAATACAGATTCGTCGTTAACATTGGCAACACTTTGAAATCTGCTTAAATATATAAGTGCCCAATTGGCAATTCCATGAAACAAAATGCATGTCATTGAAAATATAGCTGTTTAGGGTGGGCTGGGTTCCCTAATATCTAAAGCTGAAGGGCTTGGTTCCCTTATATCTAAAGGTGATGGGTCAAGTTGGTCAGACCCAGTTGCTACAGGCCCAACAGCCTGGTCAAGCCCAAAGGCTCCCGGTTGGTGAGACTCAAATGCTAGGCCGCGAGGCTTGGGCCGTTGGAGCGTCCAAAACAGGCGGCGTACCAGCCGCTGATGCTAAAGAGAAGAGGACCGATTTGTTGTAGAGGTGGATGGGGAGTCCCTCGAACCTGATTCAAACTGGCACAATCGAGGGTTCCACCTTCGTATTAAAATCATATTGCCATTTAAAAACTCTCATACGTGAGCCTCCGAAAGTCCAAACACCGCCGCCATAGGCAACAATAGTCCTCCTCATGGTCGTAATGTATAAGAACGTGTCGCTGATCCAGCCACCCTATCCAATAGAGTCCAGTGAATTGGAGCTTAGCGAAATCTTTCTTGAGAGTCTCAACAAGGGGCGCTCGACGGGAGAACTTGCCGATTAGAGCAAGCTTCCATGGAGCCTCGAGAATCGATAGCTCATCCTATTCAATTCTAAGGGACGGTTCACCTTTGAAAGTCCCAAGCGATTTTGTGGGAACCGCCGTTGACGTTGATGTAGGTTTCACAAGATCTGCAAACGATTTTTTTGGGCACGCCTCCCCGCTAGAGGGAGGCGCCACTGGGGCAGCCGCCATCGGAAATTAATGTATTGGGGCATCAAAAACACATACACACAAATAATACGAAGAGAAAAAGAAGAATAAACCACAAACCACAAAGAATATTGGTATTTTTAACGTGGTTTAGTTTAACTCTTAAATAGATATATATCCACGGTCCTCCACTATGTAACTTTTGTACGAAGAACATTACAAACTCTCCCACAAAGTAATTTCTGGACGGAAAAAATTAAAAACCCACAGTGCAAACCAAATTTAGGAAATTTACTATTTGAGTTGGTGGTACATAAATGCACAATTAATCCCAAGCTAGGAAGTCCTTAATCCTTATGTATAAGAAGTTACTTCCTAACAACTTTCCAAAACACTAGATATGAGACATTGAGAGAATTCACAATGTATGCTTCCTTCTATCAACAACTTTGTGTAGTGATCATTATTATTCAATTAGGATAACTAATTAACTTTTTTTACCGTTCAAGGGTAGAATTAGAGATTTTTTTTTTGTAGTATTAATCAAAGTTGTCATCGCTTTCTTTATTGTAGAATCGGCAGATTATGCGATTCAGAAGGCATCAAACGAATCAAATTTGAGAGAAAATCGTTGGAAGAGAGAATCAGGTATGATCGACGATTTTACCGTAAAATCATCAGATCGACGCGCTAATTTTATTTCTTTTCAACTGGGCTGACAGGTAAAATCGGACGGACCGAATTAAAAAAAGACTTTCATCCACAAAACGTTTGACGCAATGAACAAAGACAAAATAGTTTCCTTTAGTAATTCGAATTCATCGTAAAAAAATAGTAGAGAACTTTCTCTTTAGTTCTAGAATAGAATAGTATAAACAGATGTTCTCTCTCCATAATTGTAGTATCCATTGTTAGATTTATTTTTAAGACCTTGCTAGGCTACTAGAATTATTGGATAAAAGATTGACTAAAATAGTTTTTCGGACCTTTTTATCCTTATAATTGGGTGAATCCCTCATACCAGCAGGGGGTAAGATAGTCATTTAACACCCTTAATTTGGGGGTTTAGGGTTTCTATCCCCAAAATTCTAGGAGTAAATCATTTTCCTTATTTTTGTTCTAATTTTTGTTCTTCGTAGTATGAGTTGCTAAACTCTTTTTTCTAGCCAAGGTTAATATAGTTATAGTTTTTATTCAATCGTGAGATCTAATAGCTTTATAAATTCTATTTTCTTACAAGTGTTTGATTAAACTTTGTTTTTTCTCACCATAGTATTTGTATGTTTATAGTTCATGTAGAGCTCCTTTTTCAGTTCTCATCTTAGTACATTTCTGGTCGAACCTTCCAAACATGATAAGAGGTCCATAGTCCAGTGGGTCTATGGCCTGTCCGTGACCGTGAGGTCCCGGGTTAGACACCCTCTTCATACATGAGGCAATAAATTCTCCCTTTGTAGGGCAGTTCTTTTCCTCCTTGTGGGGCTAAAAAAAAAGATCTTATCTAGGGTTGTGTATTGGCAAGAGAAGTGTTCATTATGTCGTACTTTGACCGTCGAACAAGTAAGGGGAACAACCAAAACCAATTTATTTGTAGAAATAGAATTATCTTTGCATTTGTGACCGATTGAGTAAATCGAAGGGATATTATACATTTGGTTAGATCACTCTCATAATTTGATCTCGCCATATTGAAATTGTTTTTGTTTATTTATTTTAAAACTCATTAAAAACCCCATATTACTCGCTCTTGTGGGTTCGATTATGCTTATCACTATCTCATTATTTGGTTGTTGATGACATGTTCTGTTTTTGGTGGTTTCAATACAGATAACCATCGCCTCATATGATTGTTTGCAAGTTAGGGAGATATAAATTCAATTATAGGTCTTCCACCTTATAGGGCAGGAAATTAAGGTGACTTCATTGTTTTTAAGTATAATATTAATGTCAAAGAGATTGGCAGCCCTAGTACTGTCAAACGGACCGAAAGTCCATAGATTATCCGTAATTCGCACGAAATAAATTGGATATGGACTCGAAAATAAAAATTCGTTTAAATACGGGTATTTTGTGCCCGTATCCGTTTGGACTTGGACTTCGCGGACCGAACCTTGATTAATCCGTGGATAAGTCTGCGAAATTAAAATATAAAAACGGACCTGTACTTTACGGATCAAAACTGAACTTATTCACGGTCCAATGCGCAGTATACGTATATATTATTTAATTTATGTTTTAATTTTTATATATCAAAGTTTGATTCATTGATATTTATTAGTACTGTGAATAATGTCAAAGTCTCAAAGATTTTAGATTTCTAACCCTAAAATCTATATAAAATCCAAATCCTATTTTCTCCATACTCACTTCCCTGTCTCTCGATTTCCTCGTGCCTCTCTCCCTCTCTCTCTCCATTATTTGAATGTTTAATTTGTTGTTGGACTTTGATCTTTGTATATTTTAGGTTTTGTTAGGACTTCGGAGTTTGGATGATCCGTATTTTTTTTTATTTAGTGGAGGATGATCTATTTATTTTTTGTGTTTGCATAATTTGTTTTGTTAATTTTATCATAACATAAACGGTTTATATTATGATTCATTAATCTTAAGTTTTTTTTAATATTATTTTCTTTAAAATTTGTCAAAAAAAAAAAGAAAGTCCGCGGATCGGTCCGTAATTCGTGGACTATAAGTGGACTGGGTATGGACTTACCATTTTGAAGTCCGCAAAAAAATGGACTAAGTCCGGCCCGATCCGTTTAAAGTGAATCCGTTGCGGACTTGGACCAGACCAGATTGGACCGGTCCGTTTGACAGTACTAGGCAGCCCTAGTGGGGGAGCACTCTGCCTGGGACTGTGAGGTCCCAGAGTTCGACACCCCCTCCCCTCCTCGAAAAAAAAAAGTATAATAATAATTAATTAAAATACTTTTAATTAAATGTCTAATTTGGTTTAACACTGTTTGGAACAATAACAATAGTGGTCTTGGAGCAGTCATTCGCAATCATGAAGGAGCGCTCACAACAGGTTTTGCTTCTTACTTAGCTAGTTCCCTAGTCCCGTGCATGCTGAGGTTTTTTCCCGATCTTTGAAGGTATCTGATTTGCAATAGCTAGAGATCATGTCTACTTGGATTGGGTTTGGCTTGAGATTGGTTTGAGTTTGGTCTCAAATTCAGACCCAAACTATCTTTGGATTGAGTCTGGGATTGAGATCTGAAGTGTTAAATCATCACCAGTCTCAATCCCAAACTCAATCCAAAGCTGGTTTGGGTATGGGTTTGAGACCAAACCCAAACCAATCCCAAGCCAAACCCAATCCAAGTAGAGCAAACGGGAATTTACTGTCAACCTCTAATCAGTCGGATTCATCATGTTTAGGAGCAGCTAAGAGGGTGTTCGAGGTGATCGACCGCCCAGGGCCTCCAAAAATTGAGGGCCCCAATTTTATGTTATATATATATATATATATATATATATATATATATATATATATCTGTGTGTGTGTGTGTTTTGTTGAAGAATAAAAATATAAAATTATTTGAGTTTTTTTATGTTGACAACTACAAGTAAATATTGTTAGCCTTTTTGTTTTTTTGGACAAACTAGCACACTCTATTTATAGGTAAAAGCCAAAAAACGTTAAATATGTTATCTTTCTTCTTGATATCGAAGGAAATGATTTAAATGTGGAGTTTAAGTTGCTTAGAGAATTCTTGCCTAATGAAAAGATGAGACCTGTTGATATTTTGATGTTCTTGAAGCGTGTAGATTATTTTTCTAGCGCAATAATTGCATACATAATTTTGTTGACTATTTCGGTTACTGTTGCATATGCAGAAATGACCTTTTCAAAATTGAAATTGTTGAAGTCATACATACGTTTTATAATGTCTCAGGAAATACTAAATGGATTAGCGATGATAGTAATTGAGAATGATCTTTTGGAGAATTAAAATATGAAGATTTAGTTGATGATTTTTCTACAAAGAAAGGTAGAAGGATCGCTATTTTTAAGTGAAGAAACTTGGTAAGTATTTATATTTTTTAAATTATGTTTAAATTTTTTTACTACATTTTGGAGAAAAAAATTTATGATACAATTGTAATGATTTTTTTAATTATAATTATATGAAAGTCAATTTTCTTCGGTTATATAGTGCCTCGTTTTAGAATTTAGAATAGGGCCTCCAAATTGATTGAGATGACCATGATCATGTTGGTAATGATCTATCCCCAATTGAACATATTGTTAATCCCAAAGTTAGTGTAACCAATATATATATTCTATGCTCATGTCATGTAATATTTATGTTGATGTATTGACAATATGCTATTAGGTTTAGAACCTCTTTTCAATGGTTTGGAGATCCACCAAAATTTTCTTCTATCACATGTAATTTTTTATATTCATTAATGATATACAAGTTTGTGTTCAAAATATTATTACTCCTTTGAACAATATTATTAATTAGAAATCAATATTAAGTAATTAGCATATTATTAATTATTATTTTTACCTTTAAGAGAATGTAATGATTTTTTTGTTTTACATAATCTACATATTCAATATCATTCTTGTAGGATGTATGATTATTGGGCTAAGTTAATTTGCATGCTTTAATAATTTTACTGATCTACGAAACAATACATTGGATCATTAATAGAATATCCGAAGTCCTAATAATTTTGTCTAAAGGATACAAAAACCAAAATAAAGAAATATGAAAGAATATTAATTGTTCTACTCCGCTGCTTCTGGATTTATATAGATTTTGTCTAGATTTCAAGAATATGACTAATACCTGCTACCAGCATGCAAAGCGTAATCAAAGTGTCGTAGCCTAGTGGGCAGGCGCCTACCCACGACTTTGAAGTCGTGAGTTAGATACACTCCGCCTGCGTGTGGTAAACTTTAATATCTCTTTATAGGATTATCTCCTCCTCGTTTGAGTCAGTTTTCTCTCCATTATATGGACAACCGTCCAATAGGACTTCAAAAAAAAAAAAAGCATGCAAAGCGTACTTAAATATTGAATAGTTTGCATTATATATGATATTCATTCAACAGTACAATTCGTGGACCAACCCAACATATTGACTGGTCAATTAGGAGTCGGTAAAATATTGTTTTAAGTGTAAATACATTTTAATTATTAAGGTATTAAGTAAAAATGAACAATTATTTATTGAATAATTAAACAATTATTTAGTTTGTAGAAGAACGACAATTCACTTTTTTTAATTAGTAAATTAAGTGATTTGATAATTAGAACTTATTCTTTAAATTCAAAAAAAAAAAAAACAATTATTTCGCACATAATCATAAGGTGTAACTCAAAAAGTCAATTTTCATGCTCATAATATAGCACTTTGGGCCAAATCTAATTACTTTGTAGGTAGTATTGATCCAACTACTATTCCACCGTCAGTTCTTTATGATAGGGGAGACACTTTTTGTAATTTTAATCCGCTTGTGAATTCATCGAATGGTTAAAATTTTACTTAGCAAAAAAAAAAGGGAAAGTCCCTTGCTGATGTGGCCAACGAATTCTCTCGGTCGGTGGAAGGTCAATCATGCACCTTTTCTTTTTAATTTCTGGTTATTTTTTTCTTTAATTTATATTTAGTTCATATGCTCCTAGACTTTTGTAGTAGAATAGTCCATATAATCTTGAAAGTTTTGGAGAATATTGAATTGAATATTTGGATAATTTCTATGCTCGTCTCAATCGGACCCGCCCAGGAGCGTCAACATTTGTAAACAATATACTATGAATATGAATGTCTAATGGAATCCCCCCTCCCTTTTTTCTCTCTCTTCCTCCTGCGATCTTTTTTCCTCTTTCTGCTTCTGGCAAAATTTGGCCATTGGCTCCAACCAATGGTCGAATCTTGGTCAGTTATCTACTTTTGTTCACTTTTGGTGTCTTTACCCTCTGCCGTAAATCGTGATGAAATTTTTTTCAAGGCATTCTTATTCAAGATTCAAGACTCAGATGCAAGATCTATTTCAGATCCTTCCAGATCTGAAGTTTTCCTCTAAACCTGGAGTTGTTCTGGGCCCTTCCTCAGTTTCTTCATCTTTCCGAGACAATTTATGGGACGGTTGATACACCCATGGTCTCGTAGATTGTTGATTTCTAAGAAAGGTGTTGGAACTGAGCTTGCTACTGCTGTTCAAATATTTTGGAGACGATGCTGCGAAGAATTTTATTATGTATTTATTTATTTTCTACTGTTTGTAGTGTGTACCCGGTCCAGGGTGTGGACTTTTATCTGTTATCATGGTGTTCTAGAACACCGTTGTATAACTTTTATTTTTTCTTGTATCTCGTTTTTATCTTTTGATTGTAATGGCTTCGACTATTTTAAGATTAATGGATAATTTCTTTATTTAGCAAAAAAAAAAAATGTCTAATGGAATAAGTTACTCATGACTCGACCTGATGACAAACATTTTTATTATTATATTTATAGATAATTTAATTTATTTTTAAATATCAATTCGTTCTCAATCTACAACAATAACTAAGTCTTAATTTCAAAATATTGGGGTTAGTTACATAAATCAAATCAAGAATCACGTAAGGTCATACATATGGATGCATTATCTCCATCTCTTTCGATTCCCAAACAAAACTCTCATCTAATTCTAACAACTTCATATCTCCTTTTATCACTTCCGTCCAACTCTTCCTCGATCTCCCTCTACCTTTTACGCCCTTAATATTACATAATCCTTCAATTCTCCTAACCAACGCAAACAGTTCTCTCTCATACTGTCTTCAATCGGTGTTACACCTACCTTCTTCTGAATAGTCTCCTTCCTCACTCTATCCATTCTCGTATGCCCACATATTCATCTTAATATGTGCATCTCCGCTACATGCATTTTTTGAATATGACACCTCTTAGTAGCCCAACATTATGAATTCGTTATCTTTCTCTATATAAAAAAGGACAATGTTAGAAAAATCACTTAAATTTTTTAAAACAGAATATTTAAAATAGATATAACAATGTTAATAATATCTCTATTGAAAAAAGTAAGAAAGTGATATATTAGGTGAGCTGACAAATGTCGAAGTGGAAGGCCAATCATGCACCTTTTTTTTTACTTTATGGTTATTTTTTCTTTAATTTCTGTTTTTTTTTTTTAATTTTTTTTTATGCCACTATGGCGATTGCCCCACATTGGAGGGAGAGAGAACACCCTCATACTGGGGAGAAAAAATACCCTAGATAGGGGAGAATAAAGTTTACCGCACGCAAGCAGAGGGTATCGAACCCGAAACCTCTAGGTCACAGGCCGACTAATGCCCCACTGAACTATTGGCTTCTTCGATATTTGTAGTAGGTTAGTCCATATAATCTGGAAAGTTTTGGAGAAGATTGAATTGAATATTTGGATAATTTCCATGCTTGTCTCAATCGGACCAGCCCCGGCGGCTTCAACATTGGTAGACAATATAATATGAATGCCTAATGGAATAAGTTACTTACTCCCTTTTTTTTTATATCAAGTTACTCACTCCCTTGACAATGTTACTGGATAATTTAGTTTATTTTTAATATCAATTCACCCGCGTTATCTATATAATAAGGACAATGTTAAAAAAATTATCTTAGAAGTTTTAAAACGATATATTTGAAAAATATATGACAATGTTAAAAAGATATATATTAAAAAAAAGTTAGGAAGTAATATTAGGTGAGTTAAGAAAGTACGTTTTAATAGATTGAGATATCTTAATGTGTATAACTATTTGTTTCTTCTATTCCCCTTTGCTATAATATTCTTCCTCCGTTTGATATTAAATATTTAATTTTTATACAAAATAAATAGAAAATTTGACATTTAATTTTAAACGGAGATATATATATATATATATATAAACATTCATTAATACATAGATGTTATTGTAATCCCTTTAGTTAATAAGAGCATCTCTAATGTAAATATAGAGTTTTAAGTATTTTGTGGGATATAAAATGTCACATCAAATTTTAATGTAAGGTTAATGACATGCACAAATGTGAACCAATTTGCGCCTTTAAAAAAGAATAAAAAAAATAAAGAACGGTCCATTTGAAACAAAATAGAATTAAATGGAAATATGCTAAGTTGTTCCAAGCATAATGCCTCAGAGAGCCATAATACCCAACGGAGCAAAAGCTCCAATGCAAGTCAACTCGACATAGTTAACTCATATCAGCCGTCAAATCAACTCATTTAATTAATGATTGATAACTAATATTCCACGTCATGGCCACTACAAACTCTCGCTATAAATTGGAGCCCTCTTTTTGAATATTTTCCCAGCAGAAATCTCCAGCTTTTCTCTCTTGGTTTCCTCCATTGCCAAAAATCTTGAAGTAAAGAAATAAATATTTGGTGCAATGGCCACATCACCTGAAGCTGAGCATCCAATTAAAGCCTTTGGTTGGGCTGCTAGAGACACTTCGGAGTTCTATCCCCTTTTTAATTTCTCCGGAAAGGTCCGTATAATGTCTTCATTTTTTTTCTTATTTTGTTTATGCATTTTACAATTGTTGGAATTACTAAATCAAGCTTATTATTTAAGAGAATATTTAATTTTCGTAATTACTAGTTTTATTGTATTAAGTTTGCTTTAACAGTTTACTAGTCAATTTAAATTCTATTAGAGTTTGTCTCATTTATAAATAGGAAGCTAGTCTATGTATTTTAGAATTGTGATTTTGAGTGTGGTCTACAGTATAATTGTGGTGTGATGAGTTTGAGAGTTGACATATAAAATTTTGGCTTCTCCTCTCCGTAGTATTATTAGATTAATCTTTGTGCTAAGACCACACCACCACCAAATTATTTATTAAATATATATGTTGTCGCATTTAAAATATTTCTTCACAAGTGATTTTATTTTATTTTTCCTTTCCTTTTTTGGGGTGGGGTGCAGGTCTACAGGAGAAAATGATGTGCAGTTCAAAGTAATGTATTGTGGGATCTGTCATTCGGATATTCATTTTATTAAGAATGAATGGGGCATGACCAAGTATCCTATTGTTCCTGGGTAAGATTTTGATTCCTGTTCTTTGTGTTCTAAAGTTTGGGGCAATTATAAGTTTCTTTGATCCATTTGATGATTTTTGTGCGAAGAAGGCTAGTGCAGTAAGTACATCTTGGTTAGGAATCTTATGTTCCCGTTCGGTGTTTCATTCTCTATTCTCACTAATAAATAATTGACATGTGTTAATTTTTAATTAAAAAATTATAACATAAAAAAAAATAGTGAAACTAGTAAAGAAAAAATAAAATACGTGAAAAATATTTCTTCGTTGAATATAAAACGGAATATGAAATGAGGATAGAGGATTTTTTGATGTACATCTTTTCGAACTCAAAATGATAACATTTGTACCCCTCAGCCAATAATTGAAGAGAAATGAGAGTTTTCAATGTATTTTACCTTAATTTCATCCTGAAACTGCCGTAGTTGCCTATTGCTGAAGCATTTTTTAAGCTGCTAAGGAAAAAGTTGCTTAAAAATTGATATATCATCCCTAGTTTTAATAGTATATAAAAATAATAATAAATCGTATGTCTTGAAATCATGTCTCATCTCTTACCTTATTAGTAATTAATTGTTACGTGTTTATTTTTCTTTGAAAGATTAACTATTTCTATTAATATTATAGATTTTTTAATAAAAAAATTAACAAATCAGGAAAAAAAAAACCAATTTTGAAAAGCACATAAGAGTAACTTCTCAAGAAGAAATATTTAAACTAAACTAGAAGTGAGTAAAAAAAAAAAAATTAAACACATTAGAAAAGAACAATTTTGAAAAGCACATTAGAGGAACTTCTCCCGAAGAAATATTTAAACTAAACTAGAAGTGAGTAAAAGTAATAGAGAGTATATGACACGCTCTGTACCCGCAAGTCTGAAACGTGATTCATGAGTCTGACAATATTCACAGTCAACTACTTTAAAATTAAACTTGATATACCAAAATGAATATCTTAAGGTGATGGTGAATCATTAGTTCCATGATTATATAGCATATCATATTTCCTTACTTATCCCATATGGAAGGTGATATCACATTTACCCATTTGAAGCCCTAGCGTCCTCATTAGGCACCACAAACATATCATATATGTGATGTGATATCACATTCACCCTTTTAAGGCCCTAACGTCCTCGCTTGACACATCAAATATATTTAGCAAATGACCAATCGGTTGTGCGAGATTTTAGAGGTGGCATCCACATATCACGGTACACGTCTGACTGGTGTGACTTGTCACCACACTCTGATGTCATAATATCATACTCTGTGTCACTGGCTCGAAACGCGACTCATAGGCCTTACAGTACCCACGAGACCTAATTGGAACCAAACTTGTTATTTAAAATGGATATCTCGAGATAATAATAAATCTTTAGTCACACGATTATATAACATTCTCTTTCCTTACTTATCTCATTTGGGATGAGGTATCACAGTACACCTCAAAATAACTTTTGATTCAGCACAAAAGGAGAAGACAATTTATTTTAAACAAGGCAAATTGACAGAGCCGCAAATGTTTTGCGTTTGGTGGATGGGGTCCCAAGTTAATTTCTAACACAGTTAATTTAATGCATATATACAGGCATGAGATTGTGGGTGTGGTTACTGAGGTGGGTAGTAAGGTTGAGAAATTCAAGGTTGGGGACAAAGTTGGCGTGGGTTGCCTCGTAGGATCATGTCGAACATGTGATCTGTGCTCTAAAGATCTCGAAAGTTACTGTACGAACCAAATACTCACATATAGCTTCCAATACCACGATGGAACCATTACCTTTGGTGGCTATTCCAATTTCATGGTTGCTGACGAACACTTTGTGATTCGATGGCCCGAGAATTTGCCTATGGATATTGGTGCACCTCTGCTCTGTGCTGGGATCACCACATACAGTCCCTTAAGGTACTTTGGACTTGACAAACCCGGAACACATGTTGGCGTCGTTGGTCTTGGTGGTCTTGGTCATGTAGCCGTTAAGTTCGCCAAGGCTTTTGGTGCAAAAGTTACTGTGATTAGCACATCTGAGAGTAAAAAGAAGGAAGCAATAGAGAAACTTGGTGCCGATGCATTCTTGGCTAGTCGCGATACTGAGCAGATGCAGGTATAACATTCTTTGTTATTAGTAGAATTAATTAGTATATATGTAGTTTTTATCTTTCATATTTTATGGTTTATAATATATAATAAATAAAAATATACTAGCTTTTGCTCTAAATTACTTGCAATATTCCAACTCTTTGCACATGCTAAGGATATCAATGGAAGATAATGATTATGAAGAAAAAAGTCTAAATTACTTCTAATTTAAGAGTTGTTATAATACTAATTTGAACACTTATTTAAGAGAAAAGATTACTAGAGTCTTATAGTATGCGAGAGTTTTAATTGATGTACAATGTGGTAAATTTGTTGATTGTTGGAAAAATTGAAATATAACTAAATAAAGTTGACCAATTTGATGAAGGGTAGAGTCAAAAGGAATACGTCAAATGTTTCTTAAATTTTTAAATTTTTAAATTTTTAGAATATACTTAATATATAGATTATAGCTGCACCAAGCAAAAATATTATATGTTGCAAGTATTGTGACAGAGGTAATAATTAGATATATGGTGTTTGTTTTATTTCTTCACATGTAATATTTTTGCAGGGTGCAGCTGCTACTATGGATGGAATTATTGATACGGTGTCTGCAGTTCATCCTATATTGCCCCTGCTGAACTTATTGAAGTCTCAAGGAAAGCTTATTTTGCTTGGTGCACCTGAAAAACCACTTGAGCTGCCAGTGTTTCCCCTTCTCTCTGGTATGTATAAACTGATCAATTTATGTATTTTGGGATTATTTTGTCTCTAACTTGTAATTCCGAATATGGGTCAGGGAGGAAAATAGTAGCCGGGACCGCGACCGGAGGATTGAAGGAAACTCAAGAAATGATTGATTTTGCAGCAAAGCACAATATATTGCCAGATGTAGAGATGATTCCAATGGACTATGTAAACACTGCAATGGAGAGGCTCATGAAAGCTGATGTCAAGTACAGATTTGTCATTGACATTGCCAACACATTGAAATCTGCTTGAGGGATACAATTGTCAATTCCATGAAACGTATGCTACTTAAAATAATTGAAACTTCATGGTTCATTTTGGTTTTGTCATCTTTCCTCGATACTACTGTTTTACGAGGATGTTGATTCTCACGGTCTTTATAATATTATGGTGTTTTATCTACCTCTAAAATAAAAATATACATTAGTAAGGTGTGAATGCTTCAAATAGAGATTATATGTGGTTATCGAAAGAGTTGACAGCTGTAATTTAAAAGAGCTATTTTAATATGATTGTGATTCTGATATAGATATTCAAATATTAAAATAGTTATTTTGAATTACAATTATCAGATCTTTGGATCCGATGACAGTAAATTCATCCACACCGAGCATATGATTTACTTAGAAATCTGTCATTCACTTGGGATTTGTTAGTGTTGTGGTGTATTGTTCTTTAGTTGAAATGACTCAATCCAAACCTATTTTAAACTTCTATTTTGAAATTGAGATCAATTTTTGAAAAGAAAAAAAAAAATCACGCCTTTTTTTTTACGAAAAAAAAAGCACTTTTCTCAATTTAATTAGATTTCTGTCCAAGTATAGCCTCTTTTTTTTTTTTGAAGTCCGATTGGACGGTTGCCCCATATAAGAAGAGAGAACTGCCTCAAGGAAAAGATAGCTTTAGAAAAAGAGATTAAAACTTGATGCACGTAGACGGAGAGTATCAAACCACGAGACTTTAAAGTCGTGGGCAGACGCCTGCCCTATTGGGATATGACACCTTTGATGTCCAAGTATAGCCTAAAGTGCCCGTTCGTGAGGAAAAAAAATTCGTCATTAATTACTTAGGTGTAGCTTTGGTGACCAAATGTTTTTTTTTACAATAGAAGCACCCTTTTGACCAAAGAAAAGTAGAATGCTTTGGCTAGAAGTGTCCATTGTTCATTTTGGTTCGTTTTTACATATTTCAATCTCATATAATTAGGGTCGACTACATGAATTAATGAATTAATATAAAATTGAACAAATCCATAACATTCTTGAAAAAAGAAAAAACCATTTTCAGAAGGAAAAAAAAGGTAAAAAATCATCTGTCTTTATTCCTGTCCCCATCCCTGATCCCAGCCAATCACAATTCACTCTATATATATATAATTGAAAAAAATATTTATATAGTAAATTCTAATTGGTTGGGGATAGAAGATTTTCACCCCAAAAAAAACCTTTTCAGATACAGACCTTCGAGAGAAATGGTATGGGTAGAGAACTCCAGTAGTGTCTCTAGCATCCCATCCAAAGGCCTTAATTGGATGCTCAATTTCTGGTGATTTTGTCATTTTCTACAGAAATTTCTTCAAATTTTTGGGTTTGGAGTAAAAATGAGGAGAGAAAAACAAAGCAGTCCGGCTCCTGTGCGGAACGGCCAAAGTTCCACTCGTGCGGGACACGTTTGGGAGCCGTTGATTTCATTTTTAAAATGGATCGACGGCTATGATTTAAAAGAGGGTTAAAAGGGTACATATATAATTTCACAAATAAATAAAAAAAAAGAAAAAAAGAAGGGGAACATGCAACCGTCACATCGGTTGAGTTTCCGAGGTAAAAAAAAGCGGCTGAAAAAGCAAAAAGGCACATTTCTACAAGAACACGTGTTCTTGTGCAATGAACAAATGTTCTTGGATATTGTGAACACATGTTTTTGTTCGGTGAACACATGTTCTTGTATATTGTGAACACATGTTTTTGATTATTGAACACATATTTTTGTTTGGTGAACACATGTTCTTGATTAGTGAACACATGTTCTGTTATTCTGAACACTTCAATTTAAAATTTCATTTTTCCGCCAAAAAAAACTCTCAAAGTTTATCCCTAAATACCCCTGCTTTGATACAGCCGTTGGATGAAAAGTACAAAATCCAACGGCCCTCAGCTTGGCCCGCATATACGGACCATTCCACTTTCCGCATAGGAGCCGTGATCAAAACAAGGAAAATTCTAATATAGACCTGGCCTACCACTTGGTCCAGAATTAATCACATCACCTCTTTTGATTAAAAAAAAATTCTCATAAGGCCCCACCTGTTTTTATTATTTTAATCAAAATTGTGATGTGTCTGAATGTGAACCAAGTGATAGGCAGGTCCATATCATAATTATTCTCAAAACAAAGGAAGAATCTCAATTCCCAATCAACACTTCAGAGGACATATGCGGTGATGGACATAAGAGGGATAATATTTATAGTCAGTGTGCAATGAATTCCGAATCTTATGCGAAATAATTTTTTTCAATATATGCAAAACGTCTCAAAACTTGTGTTCTTAAATTCATGTATTTTGAGCTTAAAATAATTGTTCTTGATATTCAAAAACGGGTATTTTGAGATTCAAAAACAGGTGTTCAACGCGATAAAAATAAAACAGATATTTTGAGTATCAGAATACTATTTTTTTAAATCAATTTTAATAGTCAAAATTTTAATCTAACGTAAGAAAAAAAAAGTTTCTGCACGTGAGTAACTTTAACTAGCCTTAGATCTGAATATCTCAATTTTTTTGCAATGGTCTTGGAGCAAGTGTGGATGTATAGGAATGAGATCCTTCATGGTAAACCAATAAAGAATTCTGAAGAGGTGTTGCGGCAAGTGGAGCTGAAATCGGATATCTACTGGAATGCGGCAATCAGTAGGAAGCTAAAGCGGAGCTTAAATGTGCGAGAAATTAATTGGAAGCTTCCTCCTAAAGGCTTTATTAAAGTAAATTTTGATGCGGGTTTTATTAAAGATGACAATGCAATTAGCAATACTAGAAATATAACTTGCTGCGACGAGACTTTTTGCGTCGGGCGTTTACCGTTACAAATAACTGTCATTTGCGTCAAGAATGACACACCAACGCAAATAATGGTACGACATCGTTTCGTGATATGCATTTACGACTGCTAATTACTATTTGTGTCAGCAAACTAATTCGTCGTGAATAGGGGATTATATGCGATGGGCTTCAGTCGACGCAAGAAGTTTCGCCACAAATAATCAAAATTTGCGACGGGATTCTCCCGTCACATATGAAGTTGATGCAAATGACCAAATTTGCGACAGGCTTCGTTCGATGCAAAAGGTTTTACCCCAAATAACCAAAAATTGCGATGGAATTTTCCCGTCACATATAAAGTTGATGCAAAAGATCAAAATTATATTATTAGTTTTGGTGGTGTCTCGCCGCATCCCAAGTCAGAGTTCATATCATATGTATCAATTTTGAACTTTCTTACAATAGCTATGAACGGATTTTTTTTCCTTATATTGATGTTAATATTTACTATCTAACCAAGTTCAGATTTATTTCCAAACCGAGTTTCAGAATGCATTGTCACAGCCCACACCAAGATAAAGTTGTGATGCATATTCAATTTAAAATGAAGGTCCTTCTAGAATTAAAATCATTCATGCCCGGTCAAATGCTACGGTTTATACGAGATGCATATCAAGGATCATTTGGCCATTTAATTCTTCTTTAAATTCATGTACGAGTGCCCTGTTTCCCTAAACATTTCAAAGACATATTACTTTATATGATTTAGAATAATTAACTTCTACCTAGTAACACCATTCATCAACTTAAAAAAAATCCTCTGTCTCCGTGTATATCTTCATTTCTGTCCCCAACCAATCATAATTTACCATGTGTATATATAATTGAAAGAAATATTTATATAGTAAATTCAAATATAGCGATGTTTATCTGAAAATAACAAAATCTAATGACATAGTATATAAATGTCGTTATATTAGTCACAAAAAGTAACAATATATAACAACATTTAAGGTAAATGTCACTAACCAACATCCAAACGTCGGTATGGACAACAATGACTATAAATATCGCTATGAAGTTTATTCGGATTTAGTATTTCTGTATGTGGTTCGGTGTCTCATTCGTAGATGAGGCACTGTCAGGTCATCTCCAGACTACGGGGTGTGACAGTTAGAGTTTTGAATATTAGAGTTTAGAGTTTGATGGGCATTTAAACCATCTTTTATGGATATTGACATTGTACCTTAGGGTATAATTCAATTGTCAAATCCACTATTAGTAGTGTTTTGTTAGTTTTGCCTTTACTCATAGGGTGAAAGTTTGATTTACGTCAAGTACAAGAATCAACTTTGTGTGAGTTGTTAGTGTACAAGTAACTCAGATGAATTCCACTTAAAGCATATAATACGATTTAACTCCTCCAAACTATCCTAAAACGATGCGATAGAAATCCTAAGGTTGAGACTTAATTTTTTTTATTATGATAAAAGATATAGGAAAACCATTAGTTTGATATGAATGTATAAAATTACGTATTACTTCAGTCGTCAATAAGGTAAAAATGTCAATTTTGTTTTCGTAAAAAGGTCACTTACTGTGAAACAAAATGCAACTTTTAAAACGTCAATTAATTAAAATCATAGGGGTAATATCTTATTTATTGAAATATTGAATCAAATTTATTTACAAATGTCCGAGCAAAAATCTATATATGTATTCAAGTTTGACTCTCTTAATAATTTGACCTCCAATAATTACGCTCGAATACGAGCCCAAACTTGAAATTTTGAACTTCAGTGGAGTTTTTATCTAGCCGAGTCTGAACAATTTGATAAAGGCTCGATTACATTAGAGCTCTAACATAAACTATGTGCTAACCTTTGGATATATTATATTTTCCCAAGATTTATTATATTTATTTATAGTTTTTGTAAATAAAGATTAATATAGTTAGATTAATGCTTACAATCTAAAACGACAGGTCTACACCCTTACCTCCATAATAATAATAATAAAAATTATATTTATAACTAAAAAACTTAAATGCATGTTCTTAATACTTCTTTGTTTTTGAGAAAAATGATATTAATACCTAGTACTATTTTTAATACATTACTCAGATAAAAAAAAATATTTTTTCGTTGTTATAATATTAAATAAACCGTAAAAAAGAAGGAAAATAAAATCATATTGAATAGTTCCCTCAAAATGACGAAAATTTTAATATTTCCGCCCACTAATTTTAGCCTCTTAAAGCTGAAAAGGAAAATTACCCGGCCGTATTTTCCAAACTCAATTAAAAAATCCGCCCACTTTTTCACTTCCCCGCTTTATCTCCCTCTCCCTCATCTCTTTTCACCACGTCCACAGTCTGTCTACCACCCCTTTTTACTAGAGAAAAATAATCTCTGCTCACCAGTATTTCTCTACAAAGCTTCAAGATTTTTCTCAACAACATGCAAACCAGAGACCAATAGTACAAGGCTTGTGCTTGAGAGGTATCGATTCTGCCATTAACATCTGTTCTTGATTTATTGTTGTATTAAGATGCAAAATTTTGGTATAAAAGGGTGGAATGATTATACTTTCATTCTTTAATTTCTCGATTTTGCTCGTATTTAAGTTTTCCCCCTTTTTATACCCAAGTTTTTAGAAATTAGGGTTCATCTTCCATTGTTTCTGTTATCCACAATTGATGTCTTTTTCACCATTTTGTAAAGTGGGGTTTATGAGAATTTTGTAAAATTACAATAAGGCTTATAATATTCAGTTTAGATTTGATCTATAATGCATGTTCTATAAGTTGAATGAATTATGATGCATGTTCTGTAAATTGTCTTTTTTTTTTTCTTCATTTATTTGATTCACTTGATTGATAATACAGAGCATGTTCTGTAAATTGACTCCATAATATATAATTTTTTTTTGAAAGAAGTAGAAGAATACTACATTGAACGATAGATACAAAGAGAAATCTACAGAGGGTAAGAAGGTAAATTTAACTTTGTCATGGGTCATGGGCAATTGGGATTTCTACCAGGGCCTCCATAATAAAAGTAGTGACCCCAATCCCCATCACTACCTGTCTGGACATCATAGCAATTGGAGTGCTCTGTAAAGGTACCAAGACTTTTGGGTGCCTTGAGATTGTTTTAATTTGTATTGATTGATTGATTATCACCACAATTAGTATTGATTGATTATCACCCAAATTTTTTGTATTGATTGATTATCTAATTGGTTGAGTGAATATTTTGGTAAAATTTGGGTAGACGAAAAGCGAGACTGAGTAGTATTGTTTTGGATTTTGTTGGCACTCCTTATCGTTTTATTATGCCAAATATTTGTCATCTTTGCTATCGAAACTGTTTAAGTTTGGTGTACATATTTGTCACAAGTGACATGAGTTTTTCAGTTTTTTTAGTATGGATTACTTTGTATTTCTTCCTGCAAGTTAATTATTTCTATTGAGTTTTTACAGGCTGAGAAGATTGGGCTCGAGTACATGGATGTTGAGGGTTTGAAATTTTTTTAACAAGAACAAGAAACTTGTTAAGAAGCTTACCAAGAAGTATCATGCTTTCTCGGCATCCCAAGCGATTATCAGCTGATTCCTCGTCTTCGTGCCTCTGGTCTTAAACAAAAAAAATGTATTTTTTCCCTTTAATTTCTTTGTGGCCTTCGGATGATGAATTTTCGGACGTTAATGCTCGTTTGGTATTTTGGGGAACTCGATTTCTTACAATGTGTATTTGATTTAGTTTTTTTCTTAGGTTATGCAGGGGAAGGTTTTGCAACAATTATTGATGATTGAACTTATAGTTGCTTTTGTGTCATTTTATTTTTGGGTTGCTGCAGGTAAATTTCCTACACTGGTCAGTCATCAGGAATCCTTGGAGTCAAAAGTGAATGAAATAACAGCCACAGTGAAGTTTCAACTCAAGAAAGTTCTTTGCATGGGTATGGCTGTGGGCAATTTGGCCATGGAAGAGAAGCAAATTTTCCAGAATGTTCAAATGAGTGTCAACTTCTTGTATCACTGCTAAAAAAGAATTGGCAGAATGTAAGTTCAACTCACAATCTAAAACATCATTCATGTAGTACTCCGAATTGTTGTTTTTTAAATCCTTCAGACTTTGAAGCTTATTTAATTTTGCATTATGATTGTATTTTTTATTATTAATGTTTTCTCTTGTCTTATGAAACAGGTGAGGTGCTTGTACCTGAAGAGTACCATGGGAAGGCCTCAACGCATCTTCTGAGCAAGTTGTTTTTGTTCACTTTGTTTTAAGATCAATTTAGTGCGAGTCAAAATATTTGGCAGTTTAATACACTTTTTTGGTGAATGTTTTTGCTTGCTTTTTAAAATGGATTATGCAATTTTGAACTTAGCAATGAAATTATAGTTTCCAGTCTGGCAACAGATAAAATTTAATAGTGATATTATTTATTGTATCGCTAAATATTATTTTTGGCGATTTGTATTGGACGGGAAAATTAAAATTATTCTTTTTTTTTTTTGCACCGAGAATATTTTATTTCATCAGTGTAAAATTAATTTGAGTTTTGTTATAGCGTCGAGATAAATGTTATATGTGACAGATTGTCCCATTTAAAAAATAATAATAAATATAATATTATTATATCATTTACGACGGTCAAAAACTATTTTCGTCAAATTGTGCCATTGTAAAAAAATATTAAATAAATTTTATTATAATACTTGCGACGTTGAAACACTATTTTCTATCGTATATAAGGTGTCGCAAAAAGTGTTTTTGTGTCGGTTGTTGCGTCGGATATTATAAGCGACACAAAAAGTAGTCGTTTTTGTTAAGTTTTCATGTCGGAAAAAACGTGTCGCAAAAAGTGTTTTTGTGTCGGTTGTTGCGTTGGATATTATAAGCGACAGAAAAAGTAGTCGTTTTTGCTAAGTTTTCATGTCGGAAAAAACGAGTCATAAAAAGTGTTTTTGTGTCGGTTGTTGAGTCGGATATTATAAGCGACACAAAAAGTAGTCGTTTTTGCTAAGTTTTAATGTCGGAAAAAATGCGTCGCAAATAGAAAAATTCCCGTTGCAAAAACTAATTGCGTCAGGCGCTTTTCGTCGCGAAGTTTTTGTGGCGCCTTTCCTTGCGACCCTTCAATTGCTGTCGCATGGCCAAAGCAAAAGGGTTTTCTCGTCGGCAAAGGTACTTATTGCGGCAGGCGCCACCTGACGCAAAAGTTAGTTTTTTTAGTAGTGTAGTGACTTCCTTATCAGAAATGAGATGGGAGAGATTTTGGGTGTGTGGATCAATAGATTCAAGGCAAGATCCCCGTTCGAAGCGGAAGCTCAAGCGGCGACTTATGCAATGGAAAAGCTGAGAGATTTGAATTTTAAATTTTCTATCATTGAAGGGGATTGTCTTAATGTAATTAAAAGTCTTATGGGTCATTATGATGATTGTCATTGGAGGGGTACGGACCATATTAGTTTAGGTAAACATTTACTTGGAATGTTTAAATCTTGGAATATCCGTTTTGTCAATAGGGACGTTAATGTCATGGCCCATAATATAGCTTCTTGGGGTAAGTCAAACAATGCTAGTGGACGTATTGATCCAACATTTCTACCTCCTGCGTTACTTTGTGATAGGGGTGGAACTTATTGTAACTCTAATCCAGTTATGGATTCATTCAATGGTTAACAATTTGCTTAGCAAAAAAACTTACCTGGAGCCGTGGCAGTGTTATGGTGCAAAAAATCTTCTGTCCCCGTTGGTGTATGTCTCTGTGTCCCCAACCAATCACAATTCACCATGTGTATATATAATTGAAACAAATATTTATATAGTAAATTCTGATTGGTTAGGGATACGGGGACATACATGGACGGGGACAGAGGATTTTCACTTGTGTAATGGTAAGGTGATGACGTAGGTAATGAGATAAGAGAGAGAAACCGAAACGTCATAGCTTAGCATTGAATTTGACCAGGACCCAAAATGAAGGGATGAGATTATTTAGTGGAGAGTCAATTAGTAGCATTTTAACTTTTTGTTTTTGTCAGCTGAAAGAATCTTTCCTCGAAAGATTCTTAAGATTCTTACTCATATTATTCTTTCGTTAAAGAAAAACTTTTATCTTCAAATTCGGTTGGGTTTGGACTTTGGATAAATTTGGTTTCACCATTCGGTTCTTAGGCGAATGAATTATTTATTTTTTAGAAAAAAGTTGTAGTAATCGACAAAATGCTTTTTGGACCCAATTAAAAAGATTTTTTTTTTAAAGTCGATTGAGCGATCATGTCATGGGTGAGAAATAGCACTTTACAAGAGGAGGAGAAAACCCTAAAAAGGGAGATAATTAAAGCTTGCCCTATGCATGGGGAGAGTATCGAACCCACTGCCTCACAATTGTGGACAGGTCATAACCCTACTGAGCTATGGACATTGTGATCAATTAAAAAGATTGAGAAGGGTTAGACCATGGATGAATCTGAGGAGGAAAGGAGAGGTGCTTGCCGGCAGACTATTTTTTAAAAAAAAATATACTTTATTTATAAATTCATTTAAATTTTTTAAAATAACAATAACATTATCTCAAGCACTCCTAAAAATTGCATAGAATTTGTTTTTCGCCTCTACATGAAATGTATAATTTCGTCTTTAAATTAGATTTTTTTAATAGTAAATGCATTAATATATTAATTAGAAATATCACAGAATACATGTGGTAGGAGAAAACTTAGTGGTTCTCCAAACTATTGAGATGAGGCTTTAAGCCGCATTGCATGATTGAGTAATCTATCAGCAACAATATTACAAGGTATGTGCACAAAAGATAAATTAGCTATAGTAGTCACCAACAGATTCCTTATTTGGCTAGCAATATGTCCTAATGGGGACAAATATTTTTCATCTTGATGGACCTGGTTCACCAGTGTTTGGCAGTCACTTTCAATCATCAACGACTGATATCCTTGATTCATAGCAAAACGAAGTTCTTCCAGTAGTGCATTTGCTTCCGTGTATTCAGGGCCGGGTGAGTTTGGAACAAATTTTGCAGCCCCCGCTACAAATTTCCCTTCTTTGTTTCTGATAATGATTCCAATTCCTCCTGAGTTTCCATGACAGGCTCCATCGACATTGAATTTAAAGAAAACTTCATCAGGAGCCTGCCATTTAAACCTTACTTGCTCTTTTTGGCTTTTGGGGAGCTTTTCCGTATCCTATGGTGAAAACATTTTTGCATTCCCTTTCAGTATATATTTGATCTGGTCAGCATTTGGGAGAGGCTTGTGACCTTCAAAAGATGGAGAAAAAATGCTAATATATTCAGCTGCAAGGATTAGAGCAAGATTGGCTACTTCTTCAGGCATCCGTCTTTTGTCTTCAAAAATAGCTTTATTTCGATTGCACCATATATGCCATGCTATATATGAGAAATGAGTGGATACCTATTCTCCGGCTGTTAGAATAGGCAGGAAAGAATAAAGAAATGCGTCTTTTTTTTTATCAGAGTTTGCACATCAAAATTGGTGCAATTCCATACTTCCAGAGTGATGGGCACGAAAAGATGGCATGTGATGTACTTTCAATATCATCATGACAAATAGGGCACTGTGGTTTTATGGATTTCACACGTTTGTACATGTTCTGGCAAATAGGCAGAATCTGTTGAAAAAATTTTCATATGAAAATTTCTATTTTAGGGGGATAATCAACCTCCAAATGCCCTTCCAGTGCTCAACGACGTTGTTCATTGATGTCGAAGGCTTTTCATGTATGTCATCTTTGATATCTACTTGTAAGTGGTATCAAGACTTTACAGAATATAGTCCATTTTTTGTATACCCCCATACAAGCCGATCAGATGGCCACGCGTCACATAAATGAACTTTTAGTATTTCCTCAATCTCATAAGATGAGAAACATTCTCGTAAAATATCTATGTTCCATGCACTTCTCTGGTGGTCAATCAGTCTAGAAACAGGCATTATTTTTTGCTAAAGGCCCAAATCATGAGGGGCTGATAGTTTGAAGGATTTCGGGGTGTTTAGCCATTTATTCCCCCCCCATATGTTGACTCGTGGGCCATCACCGATCCTCCATTTTAGTCCAGCTTTGAGCAACTCCCGTCCTTTTAAGATTTCTTGCCAGACTGTGAATGTTCTTTCTCTGAGTTAGTGAGAAATCTATCTTGAGGGAAGTATTTTGCTTGTAGCACTCTGGAGCGAGTGAAAAAGATTGATGAATAGTGTGCCACCCTTGTTTACCCACTAAGGCTTTGTTAAAAGCTTCTAGGTCACGTAAACCAAAACCCCCTTGATCATTTGGTTCGCATAAAGCAGACTCAAACCCTCCAACAGGTCTTTCTATGCTTCTCAGTTCCACCCCATAAAAAAGTTCTCATCATGTTTGTGATGGAATCTATTATATGTTTGGGTAGAATGAAGCAGGACATTACATATGTGTGAATAGCCTATATCACTGATTTGATCAGTACTACTCTTGTTGCAAATGATAGCGTCTTTTCTTTCCAGTTGCTGAGTTTGTTCCAGACTTTGTCAACAATAAACTGAAAAACTTTTTTTAATCGACCTGTCATGTAGGGCAGCCTCAGATACTGGCAAAAAATCCTCTGTCCCCGTTCCTGTCCCCATCCCTGACCCCAACCAATCACAATTCACCCTGTGTATATATAATTGGAAAAAATGTTTATATAGTAAATTCTGATTGGTTGGGGACGAGAATGGGGACAGAGGATTTTCACCCCCAGATACTTCCCTTTTCCATTACCCTCATGGATTTTAAGGATAGAAAATGTGAGTTCCTTAAGATTTTTCATGGGTGTCCTTGCTATAGTACAGGTTAGATTTATCGTAGTTTATCAATTGTCCAGAGCATGTCTCATATGTGTCCAGTATCTCTTTTAGGTGCCTTAGACAAGATTCTTCAATCTTGGCGAAAAAAAGTTAATCATCTGCAAACAACAAATGTGTGACAAAAGCGCCCATGCCCAACTGAAAACCTTGTAAAAGTCCTCGTTCTTCAGTAGAACGGAAAAAAGAATATAGTCCAATTGTGCAGATGAGAAAAAGAAAATGGGATAAAAGATCACTTTGTCGGATACCTTTAGTTGGTTTGAAAGATCTCGTGGACACTCCGTTGAGCAAGATGGAGTAGCTCACAGTTCTAATACAGTTCATTATCAAGGAAATGATTTTGGGCGGAAAATTCATGCAAGCCATCACCATTTCCAGATAGTTCCATTCAACTCTATCAAAAGCCTTACTCGTATCTAGCTTAAAGGCTAGTTGATGAGCGCTATTTGCACGGACAATTTGAAGGCTATAAAACACTTCAAAAATAATGATCGCGTCATCCGTGATTAATCTTTTTTTCAAGAAAGCGCTCTGAGTTTCGTCAATAAGAGAGTCCATGACTAGTTTGAGTCTGTTTGTTAAGACTTTTGAGATTATCTTATATATGACATTGCATAGACTGATGGGTCTAAAATGCGTCATGAAGATGAGTTTTTTAATCTTGGGAATGAGAGCAATGTGTCTTTAAATTAGTTAGTTTGTGTTTTTTAAGTTGTTTGGAAATATAATGTAAAAAATTTCTCCCAAGTTTTAATTGCATGGTTTAATACCTTAAAAAATTATTGGATTAAGAAATATTATTTTATGACGAAACGGCAGAGAACGGTTGATCACCTTTTATGAGATTGAACAAAAAGAGTGTTTGACTACCTTGGAATAAAATCTCATCTAATTTTTTGTAATATTTTTTATAATTATAATTTTATTTATACTTCACTTTTATTTTATTTTAATTTAAAATATATAAAATAAAAAAATTCATAATTATTATATGACAAAAAATGTTAAAAAAATGGTACAAAAAAGTGCTATAACAACTTTGTCAATTGGCATTTGCAACACTTCTTTCTCTTTCTATTATTTCCTTTCTTCTTCTTAGTTTCTCGTAATTTCTTCTCTTTTATGACTAAAATCTACCAAAAGCTCGGACTTTTGGTCGGATTTAGATTGGATCTAGTCATTCTTCCTTCACTTTTTGAATCTTCATGCATTCATTTTGCCATAAATCGTGATAAAGTTTTTCAAGGCAAAAAATTCTCTGTCCCCGTTCGTGTATGTTCCCGTGTCCCCAACCAATCACAATTCACCATGTGTATATATAATTGAAACAAATATTTATATAGTAGATTCTAATTGGTTAGGGACACGAGGACATACACGGATGGGGACAGAGGATTTTCACCCATTTTTTAAGATGCAAAATCTTATTCAGATCCTTCCAAATCTGGGGTTTCTTTCGATCCTCCTTGGAGGATCCTCTCAACCCGTACTTATTCTGGATCCTTTCTCAGTTTTTTACATCTTTCCGAGACAATCTACTAGACGGTTGATTGGTCCATGGTCTTGTAGATTATTGATTTCTACGGAAGATGTTGTAAAGAATTTTTGTATGTATTTACTTTTTTTTTACTATTATTAGTATTTTTTTTACCTAATTCTGAGGTGTGAGCTTTTATCTGTTATCACTGAATAACTTTTATTTTCTTTATTTTCAAATTATCTTTTAATTGTAATAGCCTCGATTATTTTATAATTAATGAATAATTTTTTATTCAAAGAAAAAAAACTATCAATTGGCCAACAATTTCTTGGTGCATGACAACTTGGAAGATCCCTACTTGTTGTACGTGGCGGAAAAGAGTACATTTAACTCATTTGGCTAGAGAGTTTTTTTCAACAATATTTTTGTTAAGAAACTTATATTGTACCATTCGTACCATTGTATTAAAGTTTACCAAAATTGTACACTTTAAAATTTTAGGTGTCACACACCGTTTTCTAAATCCATTTATGATTCTCTCTATTTGATTAAAAAAGCTTATCTCGGTTTTTGTTACACGATATTTATATATTATCGTTTTGAATGAATGTAAAGTCTATAATATATAAAGTTAGACTAAGTTGTGGTGATAACATTTGACATTTTATATATTAATGGTAAAAAAAAAAATTATATGTGGCAATGTAAGCATTAATTGCTCTCTAAAATGCAATGCCTCATTAGCTAATAACATAAATTGAAGTTTAGATAGCTATGAAACTTAATATTTAGTCATAGTCAGTGGCGGAGGATACAAGGGGCAAGGGGGGCCATTTCAATTTTTTTATATACTAGGTATATATATCCAACTGTTAAGAAAAAAATAGATTTTTTTCTACTACGGCCCCCCCCCCCCCAAGAATTTTATGATACACACCGAAATATACCATTTAGAAATTTTTACAATCGTTTGGTCCACCAATTTTGAAGATTAGTAGAAGAAATGAAGATCAAGATGAAGTTCTTTCAAGTTGCAAGCAGAAAGATCAAGCAAAAGAGAATAAAAAGAGCTGCAAAAATGCTAAGGAAAAGGAAGAATGGACTTGTGATGTGGGCTGAAGATTTACGCATTGGGCCAAAAAAGAATTAAGTAAAATAGGTCCACTTCTCCTTGTAAATAAAATAGCTCGATTATGTATGTTAAGCGATTTAGGGTTAAAATCGGGGAAGAAAACTCATTCGATGAGCTGATGAAGAATCAAAAAAAAATTTCCGGGGGCACCCTCTTCCGCTAACCTAAGACTTTGTATATGTCGTTTAAATTCAATTTTTCTAATAAAATATATAATTCTACCTCAAATATATCATTTTACACCGTAAGCAAAATTTTAGTTCGGCTCCCCCTAAATTCAAATCCTGGCTCCGCCACTGGTCATAGTAGTTTAGCTATTACTCATGAACTAAGAAATATAACTATTCTAAAAGATCAAGTAAATAACTTTAGTTAATTCTATTAATTTTAGAGAATTGGAATAAACTATGATTATGTAGTATATATTTAATGGATCTCATTATGAAATTCTTAGACTTCATATCCTTTTTAAATCATTAATTTTTATTACCTTTTAAGATCTTATGATGTTATAAATATCTTTAATTATTTAATATTATTCTAAACTCTTAAACTTCATAACTTTTTTTAACTAAATTAAATGATTAAATTCATGGATAAAAGTCTAAAATTCTGCAAAATCCTTATTTAAAAATAAGCGATCAATTGTAGAGTGTTCAAGAAAATTCAAATTGCACCACAATATCAAGCCACACCAATTATGCGGTTTATTTTTAATTGGTTTGAATGCGATAGAAAATTTCCGAATTGACAATTTGGTATGGTTTGACTTGTTTTAAACCAAAGCTCATTAAACCACATATATATATATATATATATATATATATAGATAGTTTATTTTGTGTAATATTTAGTCAAAAAAATATTCATTTAGAAGTAATACAAATGTAAAATTTATTTTCCATAAACAAAATTGTTAAAATTAAGTATTTCTATCTCACTCTTCATTTTTTTTTTTTTTAATGTTTTAACTTTGTTTATACAAAATAAGAAAATACAATAAAATGTGTGTCCTTTTAAAAATGCGATGTGCTCTAATGGAATGTAATATACATCGAATTTTAACTAATAACTTACTTGTTTGTCATGCTTACCAATATAATAATATCTTTTTTTTAAAAAAGGAATATAATAATTTATCTTGTGCTACATAATAATTTATTTTAAAATAAACAAAATGAATATTACACACAACAAACTACATCAAACTACAAAATGCGGTTCAAAATTTTAATTAATTTAATACGATATCAAAAAAATTGAAACTTCAATTTACAGATTGGTTTGAATTTTTTTTTATCAAACCGCACTAAATGGTAAAGCGTACACCTCTTGTCAATAGTGTACGCTACAATCTCACCCTTTTATAGTGACTATATGGGAAGAATCTAGATCAAACATATTAAAGTATACCGCGTACACCTCTAGTTAATAATATATTTTATAATTTCAGTATTAAGTGAAAACTCTAAAAAAAAAGACTTATTAAACGCACTATACTGTAGCGTAGAGATCTGTCCGCTACGTCTCAACCTTCCGTGGGCGACTCAACGGGAAGGACCTAGATGATCCGAATCAAAGCTAAGCTGTGACGTTTCACTCTCTCTCTTACCTCACTACCTACATCACCACCCCTTAAGGCTTAAACACGTCTCTTTTCTCACTATATATACTGGAACCATATCCCTGTAATCCTATCTAAATCAATACCTAATTGGAAATTGAAATTATTCTTAGCAATTAGCAAAAAAATATTATTCATATCAAATGGCAAAATCACCAGAAGTTGAGCATCCAATTAAGGCCTTTGGATGGGCTGCCAGAGACACTTCTGGATCACTCTCCCCCTTCAATTTCTCCCGAAGGTCTGTATCTCGAAAATGGGTTTTTCTTTTCGCTATTTTTTGCATTTTTTCAATCGGATTTTTGTTTAAATTTTATTGCGGTGGTTTTTTTGGCGTGATATAGGGCAACGGGAGAAAATGATGTGCAGTTCAAAGTAATGTATTGTGGGATCTGTCATTCGGATCTTCATATGATCAAGAACGAATGGGGCATGACCAAGTATCCTATTGTTCCCGGGTATGATTTAATTCCTGTTTTTTTTTAATCTATTAAGTACTAAAATGTTTTGATTTTTTTTTTCTGTTCATAGTCTGATTTTCTTGGCGTTCTAATTTCCTTGATGGGGATTTTCAATGGATGATTTTCTTTGAGTTTTTACTTACCTTCCTTGATGTAGATGTTAATTTTTTCTGGAATTGGGTGTCTTTTTAAAAAAAAATATGGGGCTGAAATTCTTATCTTTTCGAGTTCTTAACCCTAATTTCTGTTATTTTATTTTCATTTACTGAGTTTTTTTTATCAGAATGACTATGTTTTGAGAGAAAGGGTTATCACATTATATTGTTTTTGGGGGAAAAGTTTTTTCTGGCATAACAGATTCTGATATTGCCACCTTGATCAAGATAGTTTGATTTTTTTTTTTTTTTGAGGAATAATTTTGCTTTGTGGATTACTAGAAAATGAAATTTCTAGTTCTATAGATACTGGACTCATGATGGTGCATCAATTTTCATTCACATTTAAATGAAAATTTGAAACTTAGTAGTTAGTACATTATAATATTTTATCCTCTGCTGCATTTTTATTGAACTATGCAAGTAAATCTTCCAATAAAATAATAGTTCTTGATACATAAGTTAATTTAATACAGGCATGAAATTGTGGGTGTGGTTACTGAGGTTGGTAGCAAGGTTGAGAAATTCAAGGTTGGAGATAAAGTAGGTGTGGGTTGCCTCGTAGGTTCATGCCGAAGTTGCGATATGTGCTCTAAGGATCTCGAAAATTACTGCCCCGGACAAATACTAACATACAGCGCCCAATACCACGATGGAACCATTACCTATGGTGGCTACTCTAATCTCATGGTAACTGATGAACACTTTGTGATTCGCTGGCCTGAGAATTTCCCAATGGATATTGGTGCTCCCCTGCTCTGTGCTGGGATCACCACATACAGTCCCTTAAGGTACTTTGGACTTGACAAACCCGGAACACATGTTGGCGTTGTCGGTCTTGGTGGTCTTGGACATGTAGCCGTGAAGTTCGCCAAGGCTTTTGGTGCAAAAGTAACCGTGATAAGCACATCTGAGAGTAAAAAGCAGGAAGCCATTGAGAAACTTGGTGCTGATGCATTCTTGGTTAGTCGCGATCCTGAGCAGATGAAGGTATATAGCACTTGAACCCAAATAGTATATCGTAGGATTCTATTGCCTATACAACAATTGATGTTTCTTATGTATACAATTTTATAGGCTGCAGTTGGAACTATGGATGGGATTATCGACACGGTCTCCGCAGTTCATCCTATAGTGCCATTGGTGAACTTGTTGAAGTCTCATGGAAAGCTTATTCTAGTTGGGGCACCTGAAAAGCCACACGAGCTGCCGGCGTTTCCCCTCATCATGGGTAAAGATTTCATTTCATTCTATTTTATTTTTTCTTGAGTATGTTTGATTGTGTCTATGAAGAATTACGCTTAACATGTAAATTTGAACGTATCAGGGAGGAAAATAGTAGCCGGGAGCGCGATAGGAGGCCTGAAGGAGACTCAAGAAATGATCGATTTCGCAGCAAAGCACAATATATTGCCAGATGTAGAGATGATTCCAATGGAATATGTAAACACTGCAATGGAGAGGCTCTTGAAAGCTGATGTCAAATACAGATTTGTCATTGACATTGCCAACACTTTGAAATCTGCCTAAGAGATTCTTTGGTGATAGGAGGCCGTTACTATTTACTATTATTAATGTTTTGGTTGGGGAGAAGATAGAAATAATTTGTCACTGGCAAATAAAGATTGCTCTTGTTTTTTTTATTATTATTATTTTTCGAGTTTTTGGATTGAACTTTCGTGGAGAATATTGTTATTGTTTTGGCATTAGTAGTATCACATATTTGAGGTTTTGGACACTGGTGGTGGTCGGAGATCTTGAATTTTTATTAATATTACATCCATTTCTTAATACTCCCTCAATTCCCTATTAATTGTCGTTTAGGAGATATTTAGGTATCCAAATTAATTGTCGTTTAAGGTTGTTTTATTAGTTGTCAACAATTTATTCCAATTATACCCTCAACTTTTTCCTTTCTTTATGACAAAGAAGTGAGAGAGAGGGAGGCGGGGATAATATTGGAAGTTTGGGTGAAAATGACAACTTCCTTAATTTTGTCAAATTGTCTAAAGAGTCTTATATTTAGGAATGGAGGGAGTATAAGACTTTTATTATATTTTACAAAAAATTAATTATTAAGACTTTATTATATTTTGCAAAAAATTAAGAAATCAAAAAATTATGATATTTTTTAAATTAAAATATTAATATTATTTTTTAAAATAAAATTTATAGTATAAATCTTTGTATTTTAATTAAAAAAGTATCTTATTTTTTATAAATATAGACCTTGTTAGGCTATTAGAATTATTGGCTAAAAGATTGAATAAAATAGTTTTTTGGACCATTTTGCCCTCATAGTTGGGTGAATCCCTTATACTAGCAGGGGGTAAGATAGTCATTTAATACTTTCAATTTGAGGGTTTAGAGAGTAAATCATTTTCCTATAATAAAAGCCGTATATTAATGAATGAAGCAAGTACGTCACATGATTTTATTTTAAATTTAGGTTAGTTGAGTCCATTGCAGCTTTGGAGAATTAATTGTATTTTTCTCAACTGCTTTTCTCTCTATATTTATTTCTTTTCTCTATTTCGTGAAAAATATTTTGATATCACTGTTTGTCCATTCTAGTAAAAAAAGAAGTTAAAACGAATTATATCTGAAATGAATGACAAATAATCTCATGTATTCGTGTATGTGTATATATAACTAAAACAAATGTCTATATAATAGATTTTGAGCGGATGGAGACAAAAATAAAAACATGCCTGTGTATAACATCTTTGGCCAGTTAGGCACCGGCCCACTCGAGCCAAAATCATCTTCGGCAGCCTGCAAGCGATAAATTAGTTTCTTGACAATTTTTTTTTTTTGGGAAGTGGTGGGAGATGCAGGAATTTTTCTGTTTTGAAAATGAAATAAAATGATATACTAGTTTAGGGGTCATTTTGGCATGGATTCAACCTTATAGGACTGGTCACACGGACCTCTCACATGAGTTGGAATAGAGCGTACCTGCAAAGTAGGTCTTACCACAACTCATGTGAGAGGGCTGTGAGACCAGTTCCACAAGATCGATCATATATTAAAATATTTCCTAGTTTAGTTGCATGGTGATGATGTGGTGGATATAAGCCATCCACATCTCAAAACTCTTTTTTTTTTGGAAGCACATCTCAACATTAAGAATGTTATACTTGGTAGATTTGTGTCCACAGACTTTCTATTTATATATATACGTTTGAAAAAGACAGCTCCTTTCTGCCTTTCTCCATTTGAATAAATTAAGGCTTTAGGAGTATATGATAGTGCAAATGCTTTCAATTCGAGCATCAAACTTGGGAGTTGTTGTTGAAACTTAAATTATTATTCTACCATTGTCATTGTCAAGACCACAACGTGTGTCCACCTTATTACTTTTCCTTCAAATAAATAGTTGTTCAAGTCGTTAACATAATTTTCAATGTATTAAAACTTTCATAAATTTAATCAAAATAGATGACGTGACCTATCGTTTCACTTCTTTCCTCTCTCCTTCAAAGGTATTCTTGGAAAAAAATATCCTAAATCCTAGACCACTAATCCTAAAACATAAACTCTAAACCCTAATCCCTAAATTCTAAACCCTAAAATCCTAAGTCTGCACGTGACCCCGGTGACGGACTATTGCATCCACTGCTGACTAACATTAAGTTAGGGGTGTTAGTACGTTAATCAATAAAGTTTCAATTAATATATTAGAAGTTCATTATGTTAAATTAGGTTAAAGCTTTGTTAAAAATGGCAGCAAAATGACGTTGTTGCGCCTATTCATTTTCTTCCATTACACCACTATCATTTTGGGTCAATTTTTAATTTAGTCCATTCAATATATAAATTAACTTATTAGCATTTTCCAAATGTTAAATTGAGAAAACATCCACAGTCGTCCCCATCTATTTTACTTTCTCCTTGATAGTCTTAATTTATTTTTCGGCATAAAGAATTCTCCAACAGTTAATGGAAACCAAGAAAGTCTTTTCCGTCAAAATTGGATGAAATCCGTCAAATTTGACAATGTTCCTTGTACATACTCAAATAATTAAGGGTAAAACAATCATTAAATCCCATCCCCTCTTATTCCTCATAAATGTAAAAAGTTCCATGAAATACTCTTTTCCCGAAGTCTCTTTCATATTATGCATTATTTAAAAACTCTAACTACTATCATTCTATTTGTCAATACACTGTATAGAGTAAATGCAAAAATTGTTACCGCTATCCCATTAACTGCAAAGGATTTGATGGGCGGTAGTAATGTTAGAGTAAAGATATGCAAAATTAAATTTGATTGTGGTTGCACAGTAATGAGCTTCGACAAATTGAGGAAGACGTCGGTCATTTGAGATATTTATATTGTAGTCAGTGAAAAGTGTAGTTGATGGTGGCAGCGTAGATATGTCTTGGGAGAACAATTGATAAAGACTAAGATTTGAGTTTAGCTTTCTATCTTTAAAAGGTAATTTTCTGAAATAATTAGTTTGAGAGCAACTTTGTGGAAATAAAGAAAAAGAAAAAGAAAAAGAAAAAGAAAAGACAACAATTACAACACAAAAATAGGGAAATTAATGTCATTTTTTATTCAAAATCGATGCTAACACTTTAATGGTTGATTGACGGTCAACGGACTTATAGTGCATTAATAGAAACAACAAGAACTAAAGTGACACACCTCTAAACTAATGGTAGTAAAGTGAAATTAATGTTAGGAAATTAATCCCTTCCCAATTCTAGCCCACAAGCAAATATCAACAAGGCAAGCGATAAAGGGACACAATGATTTACGTGGTTCGGTCAACTGACCTACATCCACGGGTAAGGCGGACGCATACTCTCATTATAATGGAGAAACAAGAATACAATGGAGATTCCTCCAATCCATTAGCTCTCCTCGCCTTACTACTCCAAACCATATAAGAGGCACATATATATAGGAGTAGTAAACCTTTTGCTAAATGGATTAGGAGTTCACATAATTAGTAATTCACTTAATTACTAATTCTTAACCTAATTAGTATCCAATTAGGAATCCACCTAATTACTAATTTACCTAATTACTAATTCTTATCCTAATTTATATCTAATTAGTAATCCAGTGAATATGGGCCAAAACCCAACAATCTCCACCCTGGCACGTATTCACCCAATCTCCAACTAGTACGCTCCGCGTCCCAAATGCCCCACGTCTCATATGCCCCATGCTCTGCACTTGAATCTTCAAATCAGCACGTTGAATTAAGGGGAATTTGACTAAGATGAGTTTAGTCAACTTTTATCAACGGTCAGACACGACAATACCAATAACGGAACAAACAGCTCAACGTTCAAAGTCCACCAAACCCACTCTGGTTTAGGAAACTCGATGCACCTCTGAGGTCCATGCACCCGAAACATACTGGATCAATCCTCCACCCTTCCAATTCAACCGTCTACTTTTAATCATTTTGATTTGTTTGACTTGTACACTAACCACACCAGATTTATCTCTCTTTCAGCAACACATCTTCTCTGCCAAACCTCTATCAGCAAGTGTGCTCCACCCCAATGGATCTCTCTTCCATCTCTGACGGGTCTCTACTACCATCTCTGACGGATATCTTCCATCTTTGGAGGACATACATAAAAATCTTTCCACATGTGTTAACGGTTTCTGGTGACGATGGCTAGAATTGCACAGAACTCTGAGTTGACAATTGGTCGATCTTTAACTGGAGAGTAATGCCAAATTCTGGTGTAGCAGCGCTGCGTTCCCACCTTGGCTTAACCAATTGAAAGAGTCCGCTTTCGATTATATCCAACACTTTCCTCCAATCTCTAGAGAAATCAATGAACCAAAACAACTTCTCTTCTGTTTTGAACCTCGCTCTGATACCAGTTGTTAGGAAATTAATCCCCTCCCAATTCTAGCCCACAAGCAAATATCAACAAGGAAAGCGATAAAGGGACACAATGATTTACGTGGTTCGGTCAACTGACCTACATCCACGGGTAAGGCAGACGCATACTCTCATTATAATGGAGAAACAAGAATACAATGGAGATTCCTCCAATTCATTAGCTCTCCTCGCCTTACTACTCCAAACCATATAAGAGGCACATATATATAGGAGTAGTAAACCTTTTGCTAAATGGATTAGGAGTTCACATAATTAGTAATTCACTTAATTACTAATTCTTAACCTAATCAGTATCCAATTAGGAATCCACCTAATTACTAATTTACCTAATTACTAATTCTTATCCTAATTTATATCTAATTAGTAATCCAGTGAATATGGGCCAAAACCCAACAATCTCCACCCTGGCACGTATTCACCCAATCTCCAACTAGTACGCTCCGCGTCCCAAATGCCCCACGTCTCATATGCCCCATGCTCTGCACTTGAATCTTCAAATCAGCACGTTGAATTAAGGGGAATTTGACTAAGATGAGTTTAGTCAACTTTGATCAACGGTCAGACACGGCAATACCAATAACGGAACAAACAGCTCAACGTTCAAAGTCCACCAAACCCACTCTGGTTTAGGAAACTCGATGCACCTCTGAGGTCCATGCACCCGAAACATACTGGATCAATCCTCCACCCTTCCAATTCAACCGTCTACATTTAATCATTTTGATTTGTTTGACTTGTACACTAACCACACCAGATTTATCTCTCTTTCAGCAACACATCTTCTCTGCCAAACCTCTATCAGCAAGTGTGCTCCACCCCAATGGATCTCTCTTCCATCTCTCGACGGGTCTCTACTACCATCTCTCGACTGGATATCTTCCATCTTTGGAGGACATACATAAAAAATCTTTCCACATGTGTTAACGGTTTCGGTGACGATGGCTAGAATTGCACAGAACTCGAGTTGACAATTGGTCGATCTTTAACTGGAGAGTAATGCCAAATTCTGTGTAGCAGCGCTGCGTTCCCACCTTGGCTTAACCAATTGAAAGAGTCCGCTTTCGATTATATCCAACACTTTCCTCCAATCTCTAGAGAAATCAATGAACCAAAACAACTTCTCTTCTGCTTTTGAACCTCGCTCTCGATACCAGCTTGTTAGGAAATTAATCCCTCCCAATTCTAGCCCACAAGCAAATATCAACAAGGAAAGCGATAAAGGGACACAATGATTTACGTGGTTCGGTCAACTGACCTACATCCACGGGTAAGGCAGACGCATACTCTCATTATAATGGGGAAACAAGAATACAATGGAGATTCCTCCAATTCATTAGCTCTCCTCGCCTTACTACTCCAAACCATATAAGAGGCACATATATATAGGAGTAGTAAACCTTTTGCTAAATGGATTAGGAGTTCACATAATTAGTAATTCACTTAATTACTAATTCTTAACCTAATCAGTATCCAATTAGGAATCCACCTAATTACTAATTTACCTAATTACTAATTCTTATCCTAATTTATATCTAATTAGTAATACAATGAATATGGGCCAAAACCCAACAATTAACACAAGAAAGCAACCAAAGCTTAATTTCATATACAATATGCAACTTATTTCCTTTGTTTTTCATATTCATATATTTAATCCGATTAATTCGTTGGAATTTGTGTGAAACCTCTATTAAATAAATAAACTTAAAATTGCACTCAAATTGATCAACGTTACTTTAGAAAATGGAAAATAAAGTAAACTGCTAGCTAACTGTACTACAATATCTCATGGCAACTCTGGCATTTAAAAAACAAAACTTGTACTATTTCACTATCTTTCTGTTTTGCGATTCATAAAGTTTTGGTTCTTAAGGATGGTCTTGGTTTAAGAAGTTATGATCAATCATATACATTTCTCCGACCCAAACTTCCAGTGTTCATTGGGCCTCTTGGTTTATTGGATTTCAACATTCGAAGCCTATTTGAATGGGCTAATTTGGTCACATAAATATTTTTACTAATTTTTTTCTTTTTTTTGTTATTTTTCCTTTTGTTTTATGTTGATAATTTTTTTCCTAAGTACATCAAAAGTAAAATTCTTTTGATTCGAGGATGGCAACGAAATGCACCATGGCCTCAGGCATTTAATAAGAGTTCCCGTGTTTACAAGAATTCGAACAATGAAAATTCTGATATGTATAAGGTTTTTATTAATATCGTCGTTTATAAATGTTTAAATCATTACAATATTACCTTTTTTCATCATGAATAGTTTTAAACCACAAGATCTATTGGATAAGGTCTATTCTGTCATGGACCAGGTCCATTGGACCATACGGTTTAGATTTGGCCACATCATTGCATTTCTTTCTCTCTCCTCATTTTGCAGGGATGTGGCCAAATTTGGACCACATGGACCCGGTCCATATCAGATATTTCCATTGGATAAGGTACATAACAGAATTATCCTTCACACTCCTTGGCCCTTTCCTTAACCAGCATCAAACGGTGCCAAACAGGAAAGTTGGAAGGTAATAGAGTGGGCCCTCTGTTATGAGCGCATCAAGTAAGGGAAAAAAGTGGCGAAGAGTCTGTCTTTAGACTACCTTCATCCTTCTTTACCCCATCTTGAGTGTTTCTTTGAAAGTCCCGCACTTCATTAAAGGTGGAATTGATTATGGGACAAGGTTGTCTTATTCACAACTCTTTCTTTTTCTAAACTTTGGACAAGTTCAGATTCTTCGAACAACACGTAATTTGCATTCCAGATTCATCTACTTGTCGTTGGCTAGACAATATAGGATACAGAGGGATTAAGCTTTTGGTATTTATATTGTATTTTCATAAAATAAAGGAAATGAAGGGGATTGCATGGGCCTGGCCCAGATTTTCTATTTCGATCATGACATGGCACCCGAAAATGATGGACAAACATTTTTGACCAGCCACTTCCGTCCCGGGTTGAGGACGGAAGTCCCACTTCTTTCCTGACTGACGTGGCGGTTTTTTCCACGCGTCTTGCCACGTCAGCCAGGACGAAAGTGGGACTTCCGTCCTCTCCCGACCGAGACAAACCCTAACTTGGCCCCGTGACTTTGAGGACGGAATTGCCACTTCCGTCCTCAAGTTCTAGCCAATTTGAAGCGTGTAGTCACTTCTCACTTTTGTTTTTTTTACCATGCAAAATTTCTGAACGGTTTTGGCACTTTCGTTCGCATTTGTGACCGATTTTCAGAGACTTGTCCAATTCGAAAATTAATTTTAGAATTTCCCACTACATCTACAAATACCCCCTCAAAACCTCTCCACAATCTACCACCTTCTCAAACCCATAAAAACCCTATCCTCTACACAATTCCTTTTTTCCAGATTTATTTCTACAAAAACCCTATCCTCCGTAATATTATTTCAAAATGAATAGCGAAATGGATCCCGCCCTGGAAGAGTATTTCAGACACCAATTTAGAATTGCGGTCGAAAATCAAACCGATGGAAAAATGGTAGTATTCTATTTAGTACTGAGTAATTTTTTCTTGTATGAAATGTGTTTAGCTATCTAACTCATCATTTTCGATTTGTAGCGTCTTCCATCAAAGTACACAAGTTGGATGGAGGAAACTGGTCTCGGGTTAGCTAGTTGTGTCTACCTGAAGGATGACCTTGGGAATCAATGGTGCGTCTATGTAACAAAAATAGATGACACCTACTACCTAGACGGAGGATTGCAACAATTTTTGCGTGACAACAATCTACGTCCCACAAATAAAGTTCATTTCATACCATCTCCAATGAATGTATTAGATATTTATGTTAAGGAAGGGCCCGGAATAGGTTACTTGAAGGGCGAATTATCGTATCCCTCAGACGGGGCATTTTTCCGGCAGAGTTTTCGAATAGACATTTACAAAACGTATTCGGGACTTTCCAAACCGGTACGTTCAGTACTATTAAAATTTTAGTAATAAAATCGTTCATTTTACAAATATATGTTGTAATGTTGTTACCCCTGTACAGTGGATATGTAGGCAGTACATGCAATGGTGTATTAGAATATAGCTTGGAATCCCCGAAGTACTACACATGCGCAATCTTCACGGTAACAAATTGACACTGCAAGTGACTAGAGACGAAGGCGGAGACGGTTACTATTTTTTGGGGTGGGATGAGTTTGTTGTTTTTCAAGATTACACCCGGGTGACCATGTACAAATTCATCCAGCCCCTTACGATATCCTTGATTACAGGGCTGGGAATGATATTTTTTCGATTTATTACGTCAACTTTAATAATATGTAATTGAAGTGTAAGCAATTATCGGATATTGAATGGAAAAAATCGAGCACATTCACAAATTTTTTATAAATTCTAAACTATTACAATTCGGAGAATTTAAATACAATTACTGTGGAGGGGGTGGTTGGTGAAAATGTGCTAACATGGGGCAAGTCTTCCGGTTGTGACCGACTCGCTTACAGTGGCCGCACTTCTTTTCCCTTTGAGTGCCCCTGTTCTCTGTGTCCATTGGCATTTGAAATCTCCGCATTTGAGGTCGACTCACCTGCGTAGCTTTCATGTTAGGAGGGTGATATGTCATATCAAAAGGGGGAGGTCTCCAATGAACGGGATCAAGTACAGGATATAAAATGGACTTGTAAGTATTCCTATAATGATCGAGAGAATAGACAGGGCAGATGTACTGAGAAGCATCATGCATTATCGATTTGGACACGGCAATGCAATGGGAGCATGGAGTTGAATAAGTAGACCACTTATCACAGGTACACGCACGAGCTGATAAAT
The DNA here is from genome assembly GCA_026122235.1 of Vinca minor. Lineage (NCBI taxonomy): Eukaryota > Viridiplantae > Streptophyta > Magnoliopsida > Gentianales > Apocynaceae > Vinca > Vinca minor. The sequence goes on along the minus strand of JAOCZM010000294.1, from coordinate 2,440,248 downwards.
TGACCGTGTATATTTTTCCACCTTCGCCCGGTCCTCTATGTCTGGACATGACCCTATAGATACCTTGGTCCTTGTGGTGTCGTTGCACAGTCAGACCTGTTGCTTTTTGTTAGTACGCAAAATACTGCTCCCATATTCTCTTAGGGAAAGGCGTTTGACAACCATTTGCGTCTTGCCGGTGTGTGTCAAAATAATGTACAAGTTTAAAAAAAATCATCTCCACGAACAATGACCTGAACACCTTGGGCCCATTAACAGTTACTCGTGAGTGGTAAAGAAATTTGACTATTGTACCCGGGTTTGAATCATTTAGTGCCCGCATATAATGGGGCAGTACTTGAAAAGTTGATTTCCAAGTACCAAAAAGTGTTTCTATAGCATTTCGGCGGGCATACCAAGCTTTTCTATAGGTACAAGTCAAACTCATATCAGTTTCACATGCAGCCCTAATCAATTTAATGATATTTCAGATCACCCTGAACAAGGTGTAGAATTTTTACCCCGTGTAGTCTGGGAGGACATGTTGCGTTTTTTTGTTCTGGGTCCATCAAGCAGTAGTGGACCAGGTTAAGCTTGGTAACCTTCCACATTCCATCCACCCTGCTATGGTTTACGCGAACGTACCAACTGCATCGGCTATTTTCGGTTGAATTTCTACACACCCCGCTGAACCATTGTTTGTTGCTCCTCTCTCTTTTCCATTCCCTCAATGCCACCTTGTCATGCCACACGTTAACTGCCAACATTGCCTCGCGTTTATCCTTGAATTGCATCCCCAAGCTTATTTCGGGAAGATTGGGATTCCATGTTTTAATTTTTTCTCCCCCGTATGTGATTTCAGGGATAGGTTCCATGGAACCCATATAATTCCAACAGGAAAAATTAGCATAGTTACCGTATGACGGCAAATTCCATTCTGGAATGTCCGGGGCGGAGGTAGATGGAGTTGGTTTAGTCTCTTGGACCGTCTCTTCAGTACTCGGTCCAGCGGTATGTTGTAGGATTTCGGTCCTCGACCCCGTCGTCCTCGTGTTCGCCGGCACTATCGTCGGCGAAGTCATCTTCCATTTTCGGAACGTCGTCCATGTCGGATATTGGACCCAATGAATCAATGACCGAATTGTCAGTACAGGGTTCGTAAGAAGACGGTGGGGCCATAGTTGGTATGTGATTTGGCCCCGGAAAAAATGGTTCCGGAACAGATTGTGCCTCCGGCGCAAATTCTGTTGTGGGTATTACAAAGCTATCTGCATGCCTCTGCACAGGTTCTAACAAGGCACCAACGTGAATATCATGTAGTTTGAAATCCTTTTGGATTCCCCACAAAGTGTCTAAACCTTCTTCGTCGTTAAGGTTTACAACATCGTATTTCACCATGTTGTACGTCGGCATGAAGTATGGACGAATCATTATTAGCCGAACAGTGGCACTACAAAGCTCGACTCCTTTTTTGCGCCGACATATTCTATTGCAAAGTTGTCGGAATGAAAGCCTTTGTATAACTTCCAAACTTCTTTCGCTTGGCTCAGCAAAACGGGGATAACTACCATTTTCGTACACTATATTGTGGTCGAAGTGTAAATACAATCTCATCGGACATTCAAGGGCCATTTTCTATAAAAACAAAATATGGGGTTGAGGAATGATGGGTTTGCTTGTAACAAATTGGTTGGGAAATGTGGTTTGGGGTAAGAAAAATGGTTGGGAGAGTATTGGATTTTATAGAGAAATCAGGCCACAAATGTCTGCTGGGGGCAAAGTTTCTGAGGACGGAAGAAACTTTGCAACCTAAACTTTGCCTTTGAGGACGGAATTGCCACTTCCGTCCTCTAGTTGCAGGCTTTTTGCAGTGTGGTCACTTCTTACTTTTGATTTTTTGACCATGCAACCATTTTCGGAAATTTCTGACCGGTTTTGGAAATTTCGTTCGCATTACTGACCTATTTTCAGAGACTTGTCAAAATCATTTTATAGCCTCTCTGCTAAATTCCATTTTATACCCTCTTCCATTAATGTATTACAAAATTTTTCCCTCCGTCATCTTCATATTATAATTATTATTTCCAGTATTTTTTTAATCATTTCGGAACTTTCAAATATCAAAGAACTGATAATTCCATTAAATTCTGAAAAACAAATTTACATCGAACATATAACAATACAATGTACCAATTATTCAAACCCTAATTCTTTCAAAACTTTGCTCAATCGTTTTCCAAGAACATGCGTTACTGCACGATGCATCCGAAATCGGGTAGTCAGGGGGAGCCTCCACAGTTACCTCTTCAGGTGATCTTGAACATTGTCCGGCTTTGTCCACAAATCCTCTTCCTTCGTACCCAAAAATATGGCAGAGAAGGATAAAGAAAAATTCCCCAGTCCTTCTGTACCGCTTAGCCCTTGGATTAACCTAAGGCAGAGTTATATAAACAAAACATTTAGTTATGAAAACATTGAATTAATAAAGTTTGCCGTAATTACATGCTACTTACCGCAACGTATTCCTCCCATTGGGCCTCAACACCGTCCAAATCAACAATGTTCGTCCTACCGTCGTACTTGAACCAAGGTTTGTGGGTAAGTGCTTCGAAATCCCAAAACCGCCTACGCAGTTTTGCAAGACCTGCGTCGATCATCGCTATTGTGAATTGTCCGCCGGTGACGGAGTTCATTCCGTAGACAATTTCGTTGTACCAATCGGACCAACGTTTTTCACCGGGGTAACCCAGTAAACTAAAATCGTAACAAATTTCTATTAAAACCTCCTCGTATTTTGCAGGCAATTCTCTGGTAAAATCAACATCCCTGAAAATGTTACGCATTTCCTTTTGAATAAATTTTGGAAAGTTTTCCATGTGGGAAGATAGGGTTTTTGTAGAAATAAATTTTGGAAAAACAAATTGGGAAGAGGATAGGGTTTTTATGGGTTTGAGAGTTGAGGTTGTGGAGAGGTTTTGAGGGGTATTTATAGATGTAAAGTGAGAAGTGACTACACGCTGCAAATTGGCTGGAACTTGAGGACGGAAGTGCCAATTCCATCCTCAAAGTCATGGGGCCAAGTTAGGGTTTGTCTCGGTCGGGAGAGGACCGGGTTCAGGACAGCTGGCTGACGTGGCAAGGCGCGTGGAGAAAACCTTCCGTCCTGGCCAAAAATGTTTGTCCACCATTTTTGGGTGCCATGTCATGACCGAAATAGAAAATCTGGGCCAGGCTCATGCAATCCCCCGGAAATGAATCAGAGGGGAATGAAGGATTAGTTATAGCTTTGAAAGATTGATTTTCATCCCCGTTAAAAAATGGATTAAATCGGAGATAAACAAAACTAACCTCTGAAAAATTCTTTTTTGCATTGACTAAATTGACTTTTTTCAAGATGTCATATTAAAACAAAACAAAAATAATTATATAAACTAGTAGTTTACTCTGCTCTCCTTGTTACGGGTAGGAATTTTTTCGCTCTTTGTTTCATTTTCTGTCATACTAATAAGAAGTTGACATGTGTTATTTTTTAATTAAAAAATTTATAACCTAAAATAAGTAGTGAAACCCACACAGAAACTGAACACGTGAAAATTATCTATTCGTGGGATAAGAAACGGGACACAGACTGGATACAGATAATTTTTATCCTTTGCTACTTGTTATATATCCAAACACATAATGATCCAATAATCTCTTTCCCTCTCCTCACTATTTCTTTCTCGCCCACTACTCTCCTCTCCCTCGATACAAACATAGCAATAGACTAATTCCTCTTTTAGGCAGGCGCTCCTCTTGAAGCACAATCGTCATACTGATTCCGTTCTTATAAGAAGCTTTATAAGGCTCATTTCTAGAATCATACTTATGTGAACCTAAACTTGTATGCATTGTGGTATTCCGATTTTTGGTGAAACTAATTTAGGTTCAGATAAAGTTGTGCCACAAAATCTCATCCTTATTCTAGAGAAGATTTGGTGCAAAACTCTTTCAATTTACGATAGTTTTGTCATGCGTCTATAATTCTACACATTACTACAGAATGTAAAGAGAGACAATTTCGTTATTGTCTGGAGAACTTTGGACTACAAAACCCATATGAACCGGCTATATCAAACTTTTCTTCAATTTATACATAATTCTTTTTTTGTTTTCATAATAAAATTTTGTTTAAGAAGAAAACATAGAATATTCCATAAATTACCTTCAAATTTATTTAAAAAATTAAAAGTAGTATTCGTTTAACGGTTGACAAGTGATTTTAGTTCAACTCGTTTTCTTTAACCTTCAAGGATTTGTCCATGATAAAGTTATCGTGATTAAGTTTATCCAATATATATACTATAGAATAGTCGGATTGATATCAACACGGATTTGCCCAAGGCTACAGTGCTGAACATGGTTTTTTCCAGCACCTGCTGAACACCCTTACAGCCGTTAGATGCGTAGGATTTAGATCTTATGGTTGTTGTCCATCCGTCTGTCAAACAAGCCGCCCTCACACCAATCCAATACATTTCAATCATACTTTACGATTTTCTATTTTCAGAATATTTTCCCCCATTACGATTTTCTTCCAAAATTTCGGCATCTTCAAAAAATTGAGGGGAGTAAATCAAGGAAGAGTTTATGACGAAACTTGGAGATTGAGGAGATAATTATTCACATTCTTCTTCTTTCTTCTCTCTCTTTTGAATGTGATTGATGGATTCTCTTTTTCCGTCATTTTTTATGTCTCACTTCTTGTCTTCTTTTTATTATATCTTATTCTCTTCTTCCTCCATTTCTATATAAAAATCGGGTATTATATTTTTCCTCAAGTTTCACCGTCCATTTCCCTCATTCTCACATTTTGACATTTTTCAAAATACCCATAGATCTAAGGGCCATTTTTTTGTTTTTATTTTGCTAAAAAAATCCTTCAAAAATGGCAACCAAATATCAAATAGTTCAGATATATTCCGGCTATAAACATGTCGTGGACATGAATAAAAAATTATAGAAAATAAAGTCACATTAAAAAAACCACAAATCTAAAAATCATTTTTGTTTATTATACATTTTGTGTTGGTAAGTGTTTTTACAATTGTAATTTGATTCCTAAAAGTTACATATTTTGTGACTAAAAGATGTTGGATGTTTTTCTAATAGCGGTAAGAAGTGGATCATACAGCTGTAAGATGTGTGTCTAACCGTGGTAACATCTCCTTTAACAGCAGTGAGATACACAACTAACATCTGTAAAAAGCATAACTAACGGCTGTAAATCAACATTATGTACCCCATCTCTCTTTTAGGGGATTTGTCCATAGTTGCAAACCATAAATTTTGGACCAGAAACCCTATGTTAAACAAAATCTTTTTTGGAGAGAAATTAAATCGGGATATGGAGATACATTAGATTTGAAATTGGAGGGAGTGATATGGAGAGGGGATCTGATGATGCGTGATGATGCGAGAGAGAGAGAGAGAGGAATATGAAAATTTTGTAGATAGGGGAGAAATTCTAGAGATTGGGTAAATATTTACAAATATATGAGAGAAATTTTAGAGATTGGATAAATATCTACAAATATATGAGAGAAATATTGGATAAATATCTACAAATATATGAGAGAAATTTTAGAGATTGGGTAAATATATACACAGATATGAGAGAAGTTTAGAGATGGGATAAATAATGGTGGGAAAGAGAGAGATTGGGTACAATATCATCTTAAATGTCTCTATAATGATCGAGTCGGTAGATTTCAAGTATTTTTATCCAACATCTCTCATCATGTTTCGGAGATACTGAACTTTAGAGTATTCAGCACCCTAGTCGGTTCGCACCGATTTACCAACATTCATAGTGGACAAGTACTTCACTCACGGTTCAAAAAATTCGAAAATAAAGGATCGTGACTACTTTTAAAAGAAAAGAAATAGAAAGTAGCATTTGAAAATAGCAAAGAAACAAAATGGTTTACATGTGTCCAACGGCTACTATGGTTATGATTTCCACTCACAAGAAAGGTCCCGCCAAAAACATCACGAACCGCAATTCCTGACCTACTTCCTCCATCCCTAAATAAGGTTAACATTTAAGTATTTCATATTAATTAAGAAATTCTTAAAAACAATAAAAGTCAAAGTCAAAAAATTAATATATCCTCATTAAATACATCTTGAAAATTGAAAATATGGTTAAAAGAAAAGTAAAAAGAGGGTAAAAATGGTAAAAAAAAATCATTAAATTTTCATTGATAGTCCAAATGTTAACATTATTTTGAGAAAAAATTGAAGTCCTAAGTGTTAACCTTATTTAGGGATGAAGGAATTACTAATATTTAAGATAGTTTTAATATGTACCAGGTTTATTGGACACCAGGTCCACATAAATTTCGTGGTGTAGAATTAATCTCATTTTTGTAGGAATTTTGTGGTTTAAAATTGGCAAAATCACTACAGAATAAAAAGAGCCAATTCTGGTGTAACTAATTGTGAATCACGAAGTGCACGTGGAACTGGACCATATTAAAATTTTCCTAATATTTAAGAATAGTCAATCTTCTCCAATACCATCATAAGTTCTTAAATTAAAATAAATTGCTACATGCTTCTTTACATATTCATTAGAATTGCTTCAATTTTTTTGGGATATTCTTGATCATAGTAAAATTGTAATTAACCTTGGTATAATGGAGAAATCACCAGAAGAACAACACCCAATCAAGGCTTTTGGTTGGGCTGCTAGAGACCCATCTGGTCTTCTTTCTCCTTTTAACTTCTCCAGAAGGTTTTCATTCTTCTCTTTATTTTAATTTTATGATCTTTATTTGAATGATTTTTCCAATTGTTAATATTTTTTGTATTGGATAACTTGTAAGAAGTTGTTTGGTATTTCTTTAATTGCTTTATCAGTATTTTTGAGGTATAATTATCTAGAAATACTATAATAAGTTGTAGATTTTTGTTAATTTTTATAAAGTGTCTAATTAGAAAATGTTCTGTTTCGTAACTAAATACAAAATTTACTGATTTAATTCTCCTCTCAGAAATAATTAAGCTTTAACTAAACCAAAACATTTCGTTTTAAAACCAAACCCTATTCAACTAGACGGATCCTTAGCAACTCACTTGTACAATTATACTCTCTCTGTCCCAAATTGAATTTTTATATCTGACTTGCACAATCACAAGAATTAAGAAGGATAGTTTAGCCCGGGTGAAAATCGTTCGTACACGTGTATATACTCATTCATGTGCTCAACCACTCAGAATTCGCTATGTGAACATTTATTCTATAGGTGAGTGAATTTCCAGTTCTTAGTATTTTTTTATTTTATTTTTTTATAATGGGATAATGTTTTCAGGGCAACTGGGGACAAGGATGTGAAAATCAAAATCTTGTACTGTGGAATATGTCACTCTGATCTTCATTGTGTTACTAATGATTGGGGATTCTCCATATATCCTCTGCTTCCTGGGTATTTATTTATGCCCTCTAACTGTTTTCAGAATTTTTCTTTTTTTTATTATTTCTGTTTTTTGGCCTTACGGCATACTAACCAAGGGGCGAGTCTATGACTTGTATGATATAGTAAATTTTAATGAGTTTTGGGGGGTGCGAACGTCAAGATAAGATTTTAGTGCTCCGTTTCATTTATCTCTCATGTATTCAAGACTAAAAGATACTTGATGCAGGCATGAGATTGTGGGTGTGGCGACAGAAATAGGCAGCTCGGTAACCAAGTTCAAGGTCGGAGATAAAGTTGGAATCGGATGCATGACAGGATCATGTCGTTCATGCGAAAATTGCACGAATGATCTCGAGAATTACTGCTCGAAAATGATACTAACATATAGCGCGATATATCATGATGGAACGCCCACGTATGGAGGCTATTCTGACATTATAGTTGTCGATGAGCATTTTGTAGTCCGCGTCCCAGATAATTTGTCCCTTGATGCTGTGGCTCCCTTACTATGTGCCGGGATTACGACATATAGTCCCCTGAGGTATTTCGAACTGGACAAACCTGGTATGAATATCGGCGTTGTAGGTCTCGGAGGATTAGGCCATATGGCAGTGAAATTTGCTAAGGCATTTGGGAATAAGGTCACAGTTATTAGTACATCACCTCATAAAAAGATTGAAGCCCTTGAGAATCTTGGTGCTGATTCATTTCTAGTTAGTACTTATTCAGATGAAATGAAGGTGGATAATTCTACTGATATTTTTAATTTTTCTTTCATATTTTAGTTTTAAAAAAAAATTAATATCAATTTAACGCGTATTTTCTTCGATATTCTTAGGCTGGTATTGCTACACTGGATGCTATAATCGACACGGTCTCTGCTGTACATGATCTCTTGCCATTAATTAGTTTGCTGAAGACTCATGGCAAGCTTATTATGGTTGGTGCACCGGATAGACCACTTGAGCTGCCAATATTTCCTCTACTTGCAGGTAAAATCATATTCAGATTCAATTTTCAATTTTTCGTCAAGGGAATTTAGTCCGGTGGAAGGGCCTCGCGGTTTGGACAATTGTTCGAGGTCGTAGTAGCGATGGCAAACGGGCCAACCTCTGGGCGCTGTCGGGCGGGGTGGGAGGGGTTGACCGGTCACGGGGGCAAGGCCGGCGGGTTGGTGACGATTAAATTGTTTTGGATTAATCAACCCGTCCCGGTTCGTGCACTTAACCGACGGGCCTGTGCGGTTTAAGCGGATCCAAATATGGGCCGGCGAGCCCAGTCCACTTGCCATTGCTAGGTCGTAACACAAAAAAAATTGTAATCATATTCAGAATCCCATGATGGAATTGGTGTGGGACTCATTTTTTATTGGTAGCTAATTCGAAATTATGTTATGATAGGAAGGAAGATAGTAGCAGGAAGTGGCATTGGAGGGATGAAAGAGACTCAAGAAATGCTTGATTTTGCTGCAAAACATAATATAACTGCTGATGTTGAGGTTATTCCAATAGATTATGTTAATACAGCTATGGATCGTGTTGCTAAAGGTGATGTAAAATATCGATTTGTGATTGATATTGGTAACACGCTCAAGACTGCATAATTTTGTTGGTGTATCCTTCTAGTTTTGAAAGGGCAAAAAATGTCTCTTCTCAACTTGTGTCCTCATATCTGTCACAATTACTCACAATTCGTTACGTGAATATACACTTTCAATTCCACTTCTTCAGTGGTTATTATTCACTTACATTAACTAGGTTATCTTCTCTCTCCTCACTCATAATTTTGGAATAAGGACCGCTGAAGAAGTGGAATTGAAGTGATATCTAGATGGTGAATTCTGAGTATTTGAGACAGACATGTAACATCAGTTGAGACGGACGATATTTATGATGAAGAATAAAAGTTGTATTCTGCTTACAGCTAGTACTGTCAAACGGGCGGGTCCGGTCCGGTCCGCGCGGGCTCAAATCAAAACGGACCGGGGCGGGGCGGGGCGGGCCCATTTTTTGCGGATCAGTAAACGCCTCACCCCCACCCATTTTTCAGCAAAGTTTCAACAATAGGAAAATGGGCCTACTTTTCCCAGGCTACTAGAAACCACATACCTACTGGAAAGCGGAAACCATACTTACTCTTTTGGCTACTGCTTATTCAATAAAATCAGCATTTTATTAATTAAAAAAAAAGTTGTCCATCTCATATATCAAATGAATTCTATGCTTACAGAAGCATGGAACAAAGCAGTATTTAATTCTAGCATCCAAAATAGCTAAATTTCAAATTTAAACAAAAAGACATCCAAATTCAAGAAAATAAATAAGAAGACAACATGTCAAAGACATCCACTTTAATGTTCATCAGCTTCTTGTAGATCATCCTCGTCTGAATTTAAATCCACCCTAGACACGGTTGCATTGGATGTGCTATCCTCGTCCTCCTCTTCATTTATGAAACAAATGATAAGTTAAAAAGTGAAGCAAATAATTTTGAAACATTAAGAACAAAAATATTATGACTTATGAATTACCTTCATCGAATAAAGCCGTGATTCCAGTTACGTAAACATATTGCAGCTTGAACATTTTTAGGGAGAAGACAGCTCCTATACTTTGATAGAATTCGACTACCAATACTAAATGCAGATTCTGAAGCCACTGTAGTAATGGGAATGCTCAAAATATCAGAAGCCATCAAAGCTAATTCGGGAAATCTATAGGTGTTCTTTTTCCAAAATTGTAAGACATCCAAATTCGCAAAGTGATCCCATTGAAGTGTCGACTCATCTAAATATATATCCAATTGAGATTTCCAGTTTTGGTAGCAACTTGGCTAGCAAACATTATAAAGTCCTAATAAGACAAACAAATAAAAACAAAACAAATATATGAGTTACATAAAAAATCTATTATGCATTTGAAAAGTATTCAAATATTTCAATTGAAGAAAAATATTATTACCTGATCAGGAGTAAAAGCATCCAAATCCTTTTCCAATCTACTTTGACTTGGAACATAAGAGTCATGTTCACGTGAGGAATTTGACAAGGGTTTGGAATATTGTTCAAACAACATAATCAAATTTTTCTTCACAATCTCAACCTTATCAGCAATCATCTTTCGCTCTCAGGAGTTTTGTCAAGATCAAGCTTCTCATAACATGACTGTAAGATTGCTAATTTGATGCGAGGATCAAGAACAGCACCTAGTGCAAGAATTAAACTATACTCTTTCCAATACTTGTCAAATTTTATCTTCATTCTCTTAACCATGTCCTTTACGACATCATCTTCACTATTTTCATTATCCACCAATAGTTTTTCAATTTTCCAAACTTGCATAAAATACAAGTTGGAAGTGGGATAAGAAGACCCGGACATCAACTTAGTAATATTAAAAAATGGACGAAGAAATTCACACATTTTTTCTCCTCTTAACCAATCTTCCTCTGATGGACAATGTCTATAATTTTTATCACTCAAAGAGAGACAATCAAATGCACATCGATATTTCAAAGCACTATTAAGCATCAAGTATGTAGAATTCCATCTAGTAGATACATCTAATTTCAAATGAACCCCCCTTTTGAAGTCCAACTTGTTCTACACATGCATCAAAAGCTCTTGTTCTTGCTTCCGACCCCTTGACATATTTGACACTCTCTCTAATGTTATGCAAAGCACCACAAGCCACCTTCAAACCCTCTTGCACAATTAGATTCAATATATGTGCTGAGCAACGAATATGAAAAAATTCACCTTTACATAACAAGCTCTTCTGCAAATTTAACTTCTGACGCAAAATATCTTGCATGTTGTCATTAGAAGAAGCATTGTCTAAGGTTATAGAAAATATTTTCTTGTCTATTCCCCATTCTCTTAACAAACCAAAAACCTTTTGAGCTAATTCAACACCATTATGTGGAGGAGGAAAATCAGCAAAAGAAAGTATAAGACTATTCAGTCTCCAATCAACATCAATAAAATGAGCCGTCAAAGAAATATACCCTTCAGAGGTGCAAGCAGTCCAACAATCAGAAGTTAGACAAATTATACTAGGAATATTGGCTAAAGTTTTTTTTTTAAGTTTTCTTTCTTAGCCAAATAAAGCTTATGCACATCTGTTGTAGAAGTATTCCTAGAAAATCGTTTCACGCTTGAATTGCAATAAGTAAGGACATCCCAAATCCCATCATACTCAACAAATGATAATGGAAGATCATGTCTAATGATAGCCATAGCTGTCAAGAAGGCTTTGGCCCGGTGGGCAAGGCCTTGACTTGTGTCCATGAGGGCACAAGTTCGACACCCGCCTCCAACGTTGAGGCAAATAAAATTCGCTAGAATTAGGGTGCTGATAAAAAATAAAAAGAAAAAAAACCATAGCCATAGCTATTTTTTCACGAAGAACTTTTTGATTCAAGGGTCGATTTCTTACCTTCCCTTCATTGTCGCGCAATGCATCACCAACATCTTGATATTTGTATTTTAAGTGTAGGCAAATTCCTATGTGACGACGAAGGCTAGAGACTCCATATTTATTCCCTCCCGCACAAAACTCTTTTGCGCATCCATTGCATTTTGCTTTCGGCTTTCCATTTACTATACCGAGGTTTATAAAATATTCCCACACATTTGAATGTACCCTAGACTTCTTCTTTGGAGGTTCGACATTTGGCTGATTTTCACTCTCCAAAGTATCTTGGTTTGGCAAATCACTTTCAAGTTCAACTTCATCAATATCAATAACATCTTGATTCTTCATACTGCATTAAGACAAAATTCTAAAAATTAGAAATATTACAAGATACACCACAACATGTAAAATGCTCTAGAATTCATCAAAGAGGGCCTTCAATGCCCAAAATGGTTCCAGGAAAAAATAATTCCATAGTCCACGCAACTCAAACAAGAACAAATTAATTTAAATGACCATGTAATAGACAGCGAAAATAACTCACAACAGAGTACTATTTGTAATCCCAAAGAGCAAATAATGTACCAAAAAGCACAAACAAAACCCCCAAAAAAAAAAAAAATCCCTTGATCCCAAAACCCAATGACGCAGAATAGCGAATTTCAACAAAATAATTAACTGATTTTTTTAATAACATTAAGTACCAGAAGAGAATAAACACAAAATAAGAATTTAACAATAACAGACAGGGAACTCAAATCAAATCGGAAAAGAGTTCTGAATTGGGCAATAATTAACCGTAAGAAAAGTAATCAAACAGGAAAAAGGCATATTTTTCATGAAAATTATAATAATACAAAGAGAGAATCAGAGAACTTACCTTCGGAGACCGGAGTGAGAGGACTACCCGCCGGAGAAGATGATGACTTGGAGCGGATAGGCAGAAGTAACGTTGAACGTTCTGGTTTTTGGATTAGGGCATTCAAACGTTCAGCACAAGTAATGTATATTATGTACTATATTGGATCCGCCCCACACGGATCGCGGGCTAAACAGACCGGACTTAAAAAGTCCGCATTTTTACGGATTGGCATATCCGAAGTTCATACCCGGTTCATTTATTGGCAGAGCGGGCTAGTCCACGGACTTCGGCCCATTTTGACAGTACTACTTACCGCCCTTGGACAATAACCATTATAGAGAAAATTAAGATCATTTTGAATAACGAATTTGATGATGGAACACTTTCTTTTTTTGGGGGTGGCGGGGGTGTGGGATGAAGCCCAAGCTCCGAAGATCTAATGGACCTATAAATGGATTTAGAGGGAAAAGAAAATTGGGTCTATAAGTGAGTCCAAATTTTACTAGCCATAGTCTACCAACGATAAATTGTTTTAAAAAATAAGTTTTGAAAACATAATTTTTAAACAATTCTTAAAAAAATTGATTTTGGACCAAGAGCACCAATTTGCCAACAAGTGTATTTTGTCATTTACTTTACTAAACTTGTTTTAAAGACCATTTTACAAAAACAAGTAAGCTCAGTTTAATTGTCTTCATCTTTTTATTTCAAAGGTTAAATCTATCTCGCATATATTCAATCGAATTAGTTTATCGGGTTATGATGTATATATCTCAATCATATGAGTTGGATTGATATTTGGAATTGGATCATCTTTGGGCCTTCAAACCTTCCATTTGGAGGGAAGGTCTGGCATGGGGCGATCCTAATGGGACAGGCCTCGCACCCCTCTCACATAAATTGAGGCAGGATTCACCTGCATGGTAGGTTCCGCCTCAATTTACGTGAGAGGTGTCCCATTGAGACCTACCTATGACTATGAGGGGAATTTCCCTCCATTTGAACCCAAAAGAAAAAAAATGAAAATTCCTTGTTATCAGATAATGGTGGTATTTTATGTGATTAAGCACTTTGGACTTTCTCGTGAGAATGGAAAAGACTCATTATATATTACAACGTGAGTTTAGTTAAATTGAAAGGAGTTATGTGTACTTTAAGTAAGATTTCGAATTTAAATTTTGTAAATGGAAAAAAAATTATCGAGAGCTCTGTTCTTGAAAATGGTTTAAATATAAAAACGGAACAGATTAGTCATCATGGATACTAATTGTATATTAAACCTTGTTAATTTGACTTTGACACTCATTACGCAAATGATAGTTTGATGTTCTTTATTTTTTCTTAAATAGTGTAAATTCACTCGAAATAAAATAAAATAGTTCAAAGTCGCCTTCATCCTAACATTTTCTTTTGATATAAGCCTACGCTAAACTTAAGTTATAGAATATGTGTCTGTGCTCCGTTCAAAAATGTAAAAAGAGACCTTTAATTTTAAATAAATAAAGTTCTATCTTCATTCCATTTTAGTTGTTCTAAATTTAAATACATAAATTAAGAGATTGTTAAATTTCATATGACTATAAATGAAAAGAACTCGAATAGCCTTATATTATTAGAAGTATTGTATTAGCATTACATACATGTAGAAACAATTAAAATGAGATAAAAACATTGACATCTGAAACAATTAAAAAAAAATACGATGGAATATATCTGTTTAGATTAAGGTTGTCAAAATCGTATTGTGAATGGTAAAATATATTGATACGATGAAGGTTGTCAATATCGCCCTTAAATACTAGACAGACTTTCTCTACTGATACGAAACTTTGGCTGTATTGTCCTTAAAACGTTGGAAATTTGTCCTACCTCACTAAATAAGCAATAATACACTGAGATTCGATTCTTATTCCAATTGTTTTAATATTTTAATAGTTTTTGGTAACCCAAAATATTTCCTTAGGAAAAATTTAATTTTAGAATCGTTTTTGTGGAATTGACCCCGTAGTTTTCTCACATAAATTGAACAAAACCTAATGCATATGTAGATTTCACTCAAATAAGGTAAAAGGGTTGTGTGACCAGCAAGGACGAAGTCGAGATTTGGCGTTGGGGGCGAAAACTGTAACAGTCAGCCCCAAGATTTTTAAAAATACTACTAGGAATAGTAAATTTTATATGTAAATTTTTAAAAATACTACTAGGTATAGTAAATTTTATCATTTTTGGCCCCCCAATAATTTTTAAAAAAAATACTACTAGTTATACTGTTGCAGTTCCCACCCCCTCCCCCCAACACCAAATTCCTAACTTCGTCCCAGGCAACAGTATGTAGAAGTACATATAAAAACTGCAAAAAAAAATGTTGGGGGCGAATTTGATAAAATATTTCAAACCAAATATAAAATGGACCTTGCTAGGCTACTAGAATTATCGGCTAGGCAATCGGATAAAATAATTTTTCGGACCTTTTTGCCCTTTTCAACAGTAATTAACCTTCCCAATTTAAAAAAAAATTCATAAATCAAGAATTGAATTTAATGCAGCTTGGTCCATTTCCAAAAATAAAAATAAAAAATCCTTCTTCAAAAACTTGTGTTCTTCCTCTGCAAACTGAGGAAGGATCAAAATTACTATTAATTTCTGGCACACTCAGAAAATATTATCGGAAATTACTGTTCATAAATTTAATTTAGACAGTGTGTATTGTTTTTTCATTGACTCCTTAGCATATGGTCTCACTGCCACTCCTCAGTTACTTCTCTCACCAATTTTAAATCTTCTAGAAATTAGTAAAAGCAAAAGAAAAAAGAATTTCGATCTCATTGTTCCAATTCCAATCCCACCCCAGTAATTTTCCCTATTCAAAACTATATTGTTACTCAAGAACATAAAATATAATCAAGAAATATACTATTCTAATCCAAAAATTGCGTATTTTCTTGTTTTTTATACCAAAAGGGGTCTTCTCTATTTGGGATTTATAGTTCAATTTCAGCTTCAGTAGAATTATCTGAAAAAAAATGGGTATTTTTTTAAGGAAAATTAGTGAATATGGGTAGGGTGACGTCATCAATGGCGGCGAAGTTCGCGTTTTTCCCGCCGAACCCGGCGTCGTACAAGGTGGTGAGGGATGAGATGACCGGTTTGCTTCTGCTAAGCCCTAGATAATATTTCCTGGTTACTTTCCAGTCAATTTGTGGTTGCTGAAAAAATTAATGTTTAAAAAAAATATTAATGTATTATCTAATTAATGTGTGAAGAAAATTGAAAATTCATTTACCTTCCCAAGCATCAATAATGCACTGAAAAACTAGATGTACTAATTACTTTTTCTGCATTTTACAACTCAACTACAGCGTAGAACACTGAATGTTTCGCACTGTGCGAAATTTGGTGGCTGTCAGATCAAGAATTGGACGGTTGATATCATTTGGCTTTAACTTTTTTCATGATAAGTATTGAGACCTAAATGATCTTTGTCGTTAGTTTTTTTATCTAGCGGCCACCAAATATTTCGCACGATGCGGAACATTTTGGTGTTCCGTACTGTAGCCGGAAATACATTTTCCATCTTTTTTCTTTCTTCTTTTCACGGC
Organism: Vinca minor; assembly: GCA_026122235.1. Classification (NCBI taxonomy): domain Eukaryota; kingdom Viridiplantae; phylum Streptophyta; class Magnoliopsida; order Gentianales; family Apocynaceae; genus Vinca; species Vinca minor. The sequence continues at coordinate 2,423,933 of JAOCZM010000294.1, read as the reverse complement.
TCCTTACCCCAAAAGTTACTATCACAATTTCGATACATATTTCTTCACCAATTGCACGTAAAATTCGTATATCTTTTGTTAAATACTTACCCTAAGTCCCTCTAGGGGTGTGAATTGATTACCCTAAAGTCCCTGTAAAATATTATTTTGATCCCAAATTTATTTATTTTAACAAATTGACCCCGATAACAATTTTTATAATTTATAAATTGAACCATTTCTTCTGAGGTATATATTTTTTAAATTTACAAATTTACCCCAAATTTTTTATTTTGTAGCCAAATTAAAATTAGTGTTTGTTAGAACACTAAGTATTATAACACTTAGTCTAAAAAATTATGTGTTCTGAAATTATGAACACTAAATACTATAACAATGATAAAATTACTTGTTATTATATAATTAGAATTTGTGTTTGTTATAATACAATGACTAATAAAACACCGGTTAAAATGAAAATCGAATATATGCAATAGAAACAATGATCATCAATATACTAAGTATTGTAGAGTTACTTAAACACCTATTATGATAATGTAAAACACAAGAGAGGGGGTGAATTGGGTTTTAATCGATCTTGCAAACTTTTTCTAAGCTTTACAATGCAAGTGTAAGTTTGAGCAAGATGATTAAAAGCAAAGCAAACCCCAATAACAAGACAAAGGATTTAGAGTGGTTCGATTCACTTATAATCTACATCCACTACCTTGAGCCGCACCCAAGGATTTTAAACAACTTCACTAAGAAGAATGTTTACACTTGTGGCTAACTCACTAAGAGTTTTACAACACAACCACAACTCAAAACTCACATAGAGCTTGCCCACACAAAGTAGGACTTTTACAACTTGCCCACACTAAGTAGGACTTTCACAATTGCCCACACTAAGTAGGACTTAAACAAATAACCCTATCACTAAGAAAGGCAATGAGATAGGTTAAGTACAAAGTTGTTCACTCTTCTAAGTGAAAGATAGATACCTTTTAAGTACAAGAAATTCAGCTCTTGAACATATGAAGCACACTCTTTGTCTTGCTTTTGAAAGAATACTCTTGAATGATTTAGATCATAGAGATGAAGAGTATTTTGCTTTGAAAGTCTTTAGACTTGATAAGATATGAATGTTTATTGTATCTCAAAGTCTTAGAATGATTCTCTAGCTTTGGAGAATATATACATTTCAAAATAGGCTGAAAATCGTGTCTCCAACGGTCAAATAACGGCTAGTAAAAGACAGAGTTCGGTTGACCGCTGAGCAACTTCGGTTGACCGAAGCTCACTTCGGTTGAGCCGAAGAACAACTCGGTCGACCGTCCAGGCCACTTCGGTCGACCTTCCAATGACCTCGGTCGACCGAGGCTAGGCAGATCCCCTCTCAGTTTTTGCTCGGTTGACCGAACTTCAAAGCTTATTTTTCACACGTTTTGAAATCTTTTGAAGTCTTTTGAAGTCTAAAAGGTTTTCCCAAAAGGTAATAAGTAAGAACACTTGGAAAACCATTTTAAAGGATTTAGACTTAGAAAACAAAGGCTTTGAAGATACAAACACATTTAAGAATCATTTCGAAAACTAAGCCTTTTGAAAACGTGTTTGTGTGTATGCAAGACTATGAGTGTAGAGCTTATGTTCATGAGAGCTTTGGTTAGAGCTTTATAAGATAACTACTTATGACAACAAAGCTAAACTAACCAAACCTAAGTCTTCAATCTTCAATCTTGATAAATGAGCCTTGCATATCTTGAATCTTGATACCAATGGCTTTCAATGGCTTGATTGAAGTACTTAGAGCTTCCATAATGAGTTCCTATATTCTATCACAAATATTAAGATCATTAGACACAACATTAAAAGTTTGTCCAATATCAAAAACTGAGTTTGTTCGCCCTCAGGGCTTACAGATAAGAATGCTTGTTAATATATAACCTTTGTGAAATGAAGAACGAATCACAACACAATAACAATGATTATCAATACTTTAACATTATGTAGCTTAGTGTTTGTTAGAACACGAAGTAACACATAGTCACTCCTAGAGTTAATTAAACATTATGTAGATTCAATTATTTGTTAACATATAACACATGTTAAAGGAAGAGCGAATCTAAATACTATAATAATTATTAGATTACTTATTAATATAAAATTAGAACTAGTGTAAGTAAGATTTGAATGACTTGTACTATTAATTAATTTTTTTCCTTATATATTATCTAAGTTCATTAATAGTATAAGTCATTCAAATCATTTAGAGACCGTCGGATAAAAAAATTGACGTCTGAGATCATTTGGGTCTCAATAAATATTATAAAGAAGGTGTTAAACCAAATGATCTCAGCCGTTAGATTTTAGATCCGACAGCCCCAACGGCCCGCAATGGTTTCGCCCGGTGCTGAACAATTAATATTCCGCACAGAATCTGTGTATATAGTCCCAACGTCCACTGCAACACAAATTCAAGACAAAAAATATTTACTATTCATCGTCTTCTCCAAGACAAATGGAGATACTGTTCAACGCAAATGACCTAAAACTTAGAGGTTGAGAGTGAATTACTCAAGGTCACATATTATAGTTATTTTTTTATAATAAAAAAATTGAAGTGGGCAAAAATCCAATATATTTGCAACGAAATTTTATAAAAGCAAAAGTTTTTTTTGGAAAAAAAAATATTGTTCACCGGAAATGTACTGTTCACCGGAGTTGTACTATTCATCGGAGTTGCAGAAAAAAAATCTGGGCAACTCCTTTAGAATTTGCATTGATTGAAGTTGGAAGAAGGGAATGATAAATGTTTTTTTGATATTGAATGATGTAGTAGAATAGGTAGTATAGGTATAGGTAGAGTAGAGCCTTTAAAAATAAATGAAAGCTAAATTTAATCTTAGAAAATCCTAAAAGGGTAAGATAGTCATTTGACATGCTCAATTTGGGGATTTAGGGTTTCTGCATGGTGTTTTTGAGTAGTTAATCATTTTTACATATAAAATTTACTACATATAGTAGTATTTTTAGAAATTTTGAGGAGCGACTGTCACCCCGCCCTTGTCTTCGTCCTGGTGACCAGTCTCGACATTGAGTAGAGGTGTCAATCGAGCTATGTGAGATGAGCTTAGCATAGCACACGCTCAGTTCACATAAAAATTGAAAAGCTCAGCTCACACTCAACCCGAAAAAGCTCATAAACCTTGAGAAATATACAATTTTGTTTTTGTAGTCTATATGGTTATAATTCCATATTTTCTGATTTTAGACCAAGTGGAGTAGTATATATCTGAATAAAAAAACTAATAGGTGCATTTAATCGTACTTACGTTGTAAACCAAACATGATTTAACCAATAAAAAATTATTTACTTTTTATTATTATTATTATTTATTTATTGGGAAAGGGGATCTATCTATTACAAAAATGGGGGATTCAAGAAGCGGGGAGGAGATTCGAACTCATAACCTGTACGTCATGAAACCTCAGCATTATGATTTACTTAATAATAAAAATGTACTTATTATATCTGAAGGTCTGATTATAAAAACGATTTATGGTTTGCTTATTATTCTGTTAGGAAACGGAACAATTCAAACACACATTATAAAATAGACAAAAAGAAAGAAGAAAAACAACAGAAGAATTTTAACGTGATTCGGTCTCAACTTATACCTACATTTACGATCCGGTAAAAACTTTTACTATTTAATTTTTTAACGGAAAAAAAAATTATAAACCCTCTTCAAACAACTCAAAGTCTACACACTTACAACATTTAAAGAGTTGGTACAATAAACTCAAAACTAAATGAGACTATTTATAAGGCCTCTTACTTTGACCCTTTACTTTTCTAACCAATATAGAATTTTAAGAAATTGTACCCAACATATTCTTCCTCATTATAATTTAATCAAAAGAACTTAAAAACTTATAATTAGCTAGGTTAAATTAAGCGAAAGGTTAATTGCATTTTAGTACTCTTCATATGCTAGTGTATGAACTATTTTAGACCACGTTGTTTAAAAATGAGTGCCATTAGTCCATAATCATTAATCAACGACTAGAGCAGTAAAAAAATTCCCGTTAAACAGACATAATTAAAAAATGACTATATATCTCATTTATAACTAACAATATTACTATTATCTACGTCGTTATAAGTTTTTGTTATTATTTAGCAGATAACCTTTATTTTATGTTCATTCCAATTTTAGATTAATAAATAAATTCTCATTCAATTAAATTTTTATGTCTCATCTCTTCATAGGCAGACATACCAGCAGTCAACAAGGAACGTCTAAATTTTACATTTCAAGGATAATTCTGATATAGATATGGTGCATTGGACCTTACGTTTCAAAACTGACCACATCAACAGATAATGAAGAGAGAGATAATTCTGTGATAATTTGGTCAGTTTTATATCACAAGATCCACATATACCTGATTCATATTAGAATTTTTTACTTTTTCAATTTGTTAGCCAGAACTGGCGGCACAAGACTAGGGATGACAATTTGACCCGTGACCCGCCGATCCGCCTTGCCCCGATGCCTTTTGGGGCAGCCCCGCCCCGCCCCGTAGAGAGAACGGGGCAGATCGGGGCATGGTATTTTTTTCCGCCCCGCCCCGCTCCGACCCGACCCGCCCCATTTATATTAAATTATTATAATAATGTTATTATTAAACATAATCATGTTTAATTTTCATTTTAATATACTAATTGTACTTGTTTGAGAATTGATTTGGGATAAAAATTAATTATTTTTTAAAAAAATTAATGATTTTTATGATAAAATTAATGATTTTTTGGATAAAATTAATGATTTTTATGATTTTTAAAAAAATTAATTATTTTTATGATAAAATTAATGATTTTTATGATTTTAATTTTTTTGATAAAATTAATGATTTTTATAATTTAAAAAAAAATAATGATTTTTTTTAAAAAAAAAAATAGAATGGGGCGGGGAGGGTCAGATCTGCCCCGTGCCGGACGGGGCAGAATTTTTTGATCTGGGGCGGGGCGGGGCACAGATCAATAGGGCAGGGCAGGGCAGGGCGTGGTATTTCAGATACCCGCCCCGATCTGCCCCATTGCCATTCCTACACAAGACTCAACGTTCTTCATTATTTTATTCGCCCAACGACCATTCTACCTATTCTAGTCATCACTTAATTATTTGTTTCAACTATGAGTCACGCATCTAGTGGCAAAACTCTCCGTTGTGGAATAGCAGCTGCAAATCCCCTTGTCAAAAGAAAAAAAAATGATTTGAAGATTTTTTTTTAAATTTTTTTTTATGATTTGAAGATTGAATTACGGTACATATTTAAAATTTATTAATCTAAGTTCAGCTCAATTATTTCTCATTTGAAAAAAACAAAAATCACTTTCTTTCTATCTGCACCAAAACACAACTTTTAGAAATATTTTGCATTATGAAATGATAATTGAAGAAATACAATAAAATATAAAAATAATACAAGAATTTAAAAAAAAATGAAAAGAACTCAAAAAATAGTGTCCACGCGCACTTGCAGACAACCAGCGCGTTTGAACACGCCTGCAATCAACAATCAACTTCTTATGTTTTCTTCAATTCTTTTTCATTTATATTAATTAATTGGAATAGTAAATTTTTATACTGACATGTTAACATAACTAAAGAGACTCTTAAGTCTAATTGCAGATGTGAACTTCCATCAATTAATATGAGACCAGTCCACAAACAAAGATCTAGAATTAAGTGACTCCTTTTCAAAAATATGGGATTGGTAGCATAAATTCTCTACCGTTTATTACTATTAAATATACTTTGGCGAGAGAATTTAAGAGTGACTTTATCTAACTGTATTACAAAATATACATGTTTGACTTATATGTCTATTGTTTTGTGGTTGTTTTCCTCGTTCTTGGGTTTTGAATGAGGAAAAGAAAGTGTAAAAATATATGAAATCAATGAATTGAATTGATTAAATGAACTAGGAGAAATTCTCCACATAAATACAAATAGAGTTCTGATCCTAAATCAGATAAAAGAAAATTACTTAACAATGTAACTCTAAGTAAATAAGGAAATTGAATAATAAACTAACTCTAAAATATCAATGTTGCAGAAGTCGCTTGTCGGTCGCCAGACTGTCGACTAGCGAGTAGTTGGCGTAGTCGGTGACTAATCGACCTACCTATATTAAAAGAGATTTTTTTAAAATTCCCTTATCCTATATATAATACTAGTCAAACAAAATTCCATAAAAAATTAAATATCAAATGCTAATAAAATCAAAGTACACAAAGTCCATCAATAATAATTAAATTCATTACCATAATAAGTAATAAGAAGTTCAAATACTAAATTAATCAATTTGACCGACTTTGATCGATTTTTTACCGACTTTTGACCGATTAAATTGGTCAACCGATTTTTTACTCCCACTAGTCAGTTAGTTGCCGATTAGACCGATTTTTACAACACTGGTATTTATTCAGTCATTATGGTAAATGGATTTATCAACCAGTAAATCATATGGACCATTTTCATGTATTGGTAAAATCTTGTTTATGCAGCCGCGAAATTGTAGGTGAAGTTACAGAGGTTGGTAGTAAGGTTACAAAGGTTAAGGTTGGAGATAAAGTTGGTGTTGGCTGCTTGGTTGGTTCATGCCGATCTTGCGATAATTGTCGTGCAGATCTAGAGAATTATTGTCCTAAACAAGTCTTAACCTATGCATCTCCTAATTTTGATGGAACCATTACATATGGAGGCTATTCCAATGGGATGGTCGCAAATGAACACTTCACTCTGCTCCAGGGGCGAAGACAGGGGCGCTGAGATTTTTAAAAATACTACTATTTATCGAAATTTTATATGTATTTTGAAAAAATTTATCAGTTTCGCTCCCCCAAAGAATTTTTTTTGCCTTTTTTATTGCCCCCTCAAGAATTTTTTTGCCGTTTTTATCACTCGAGTTCTGTAGTTCTACATACTGTTGCAGTTTCACCCTCCAATACCAAATTCCTGGCTTCGTCCCTGCTTTGCTCTGTGCCGGAATTACTGTTTATAGTCCAATGAAATACTATGGCATTGCCAAACCCGGAAGCCACATTGGTATTAACGGACTTGGCGGGCTTGGTCATGTGGCAGTTAAGTTCGCAAAGGCTTTAGGAGCAAAAGTGACCGTTTTTAGTTCGTCTGCGAGCAAGAAAGACGATGCTATTAACCGTCTAGGTGCAGATGCATTTGTGGTTAGCACTAATCCAGAAGAATTTCAGGTAATATGTGTTGAATATATAGAAGACATTAAAGATGACCATTTTGCTAATTCTTCAGTAAATGAATATATATGGATCAGATTCAGACGCACCCCAGATTCCTCCGAGGAGCCGATACATATCGACCTCGAAGGTGTAGAATTCATCGCAACGGAGCATGGTTGTGCCTTGCGAATGAGAGATGGCCACACGTACTATCTCCGAAAATACTAGATAAGGCCTGATAGATACACACCATCGGGGCGGTAGATATGTTTTACTTTGTTTTGCTTACATTTGTTTCATTTTTGTTACATACAATTTGTTTTATTTATGTTATATACGATTTCTTCGTTTTTTTATTAATTAAGTCGGTTTTGCCAAAGTAATTTTCGTACACATATTTTGATAAATATTATGTTTTAGTGGTTTTTTATGTTGTAAAAATACCAACTCAAAAAATTGTATCAAAAAAAAAAAACACTAAGTGTTTTGCCAAAAAATTTCTGCCAGTTGAGGACGGAAGTCCCTCTTCCGTTCCGTCCTGGGATGACGTGGCAAGGCGCGTCTGGAAACCGCCACGTCAATCCAAGACGAAAGTCTTCCGTCCTGGACAAAAATGTTGTCCCCAAAATTTTGATTGCCATGGTATGACCATTCTACCCAATCAGTGTCATACTAATGCAAACCCCTACTTTTTGCCTAATTATTACGATAGCGGCTCCATTGCGGAACGAGATAATTTTGCACGTGCGAAACTTCTCTCGTCTATTTGATTAAAATTTTGACGGTTAAAATTGATTTAAAACGAACACACCTGTCTTATTTTTTAGCCTCAGAACACCTGTCCTAAGCCTTAAAACATTTATTTCGAGGGAAAATTCCAAGGTAGAGCGTCCTTATGGGACTGGTCCCACAACCCTCTCACATTAGTTGGGGTGAGGTCTACCTGCAAAGTAGGCCTTACTCAAACTCATTTGAGATGGCTATGTGGTTAGTCACACAAAGGCAGCTCCATGCACGATTGATACTATTCTGAAATGTTCCGTATATATTAAAAAAATGTGTTCCGCATAAGATACGGAGAGAGTCTATGCATCATTTCAATCATTAAAATTTTTCTCGAACTATCAGTCAACGTTCCAGTTGGGAAAACTCTTATATAATGGCGCCAAGCTCTACTCAGTGAACTGCAGAAAAAAATTCTTCTCCTTTCTTCAATTTCTGATTTGATTTTGCAGTTGATTTTCCCTCTTCCTATCTTTACAATGGGCAGAAAATCACCAGAAGAAGAGCATCCAGTGAAAACCTACGGATGGGCTGCTCATGATTCATCTGGGATTCTTTCTCCCTTCAAATTCTCCAGAAGGTATATGAAATGCTCTGAAAATCTAAAATACAGCTGTAAATGTTCTTTTTTACTATGAATTTCTTGCACTCAAGATTGTTACTTTTACCTTTTGTTCAATCTATTTAGAAATCATAATGTTTCTGTAAATAATTTTTTATCCCCTCATGAAATTATTACCATTAAATGAAGTTCTGACTTATTGGAGTTGCAAATCCCCTAATTTATTGTTAACTTAAGGTAGTTCTGGGCATTTTCTTGGTGGAAATATGAATGGGTTTTTTTCATTTCATATTTTTCTACTTGTAGATCTCAAATGGGAGGAAAAATCTTTAATTTTGAGTGTGAACTGTCTTTATTTGATCCATTAGTAATTCTATTAATGCTGAAATGTGTTTGTAGGGCAACACTTGAGGATGATGTTAGATTCAAGGTTCTCTATTGTGGGGTGTGTCATGATGATCTTCATTTCATCAAGAATGAGTTGGGCTTTTCCACCTACCCTCTTGTACCGGGGTACGATTTTCTCTGCCTTATTCAAAGATCCATTTTTCTTAAGCAGTAAAGGCATATGCATCATTTTCATGTTGAGATCAATCTTGTTTTTCAGGTTTGAGATTGTCGGCGAAGTTACGGAGGTTGGTAAGAAAGTTGCAAAAGTTAAGGTTGGAGATAAAGTTGGCGTTGGGGGATTGGTCGGCTCTTGCCGTAGTTGTGATAGATGTTCCGCAGATCTTGAGAATTTTTGTCCTAAACGGGTCTACACTTGTGCATCTCAATACTTTGATGGAACCATTACATACGGAGGCTATTCCAATGAGATGGTTTGCAATGATCATTTCATTATTCGTTTCCCGGACAACATGCCACTTAATGCTAGTGCACCATTGCTTTTTGGCGGAATTACTGTCTATAGTACAATGAAACACTATGACATTGCCAAACCGGGAAACCACATAGGCGTTAACGGTCTAGGTGGGCTTGGCCATTTGGCTGTTAAGTTTGCAAAGGCTTTGGGAGCAAAAGTGACGGTTATCAGTACATCCGAGAGCAAGAAAGACGAAGCTATAAATCGTCTAGGTGCAGATGCATTTTTGGTTACCAAAAATCAAGAAGAAATGCAGGTAATGGGTCGAGTATTGAAGACATAAAAATGATCATATAGTAAGTTCTTCATTACGTACACGGCTAAATATATTTACTACTCTTCTTTATTTGTTGTAGTATGCAACAGACACATTGGATGGTATAATTGATACTGTTTCTGTTAATCACCCGATTATACCATTGCTTGGTCTGCTCAAGTTTCAAGGAAAGCTTTGTATTGTTGGGGAAACGCCCGAGCCACTTGAACTTCAAGCTGCTGCTTTTATTGTTGGTATGTGAAAGTATGATCAAATAGTCTTCTAATTTCCCTGTCGATTGTTACTTGATGCTAATTGAAACGAATTAATAGGGAGGAAGACGATAGGTGGAAATGCGCTTGGAGGATTGAAAGAGACTCAAGAGATGATCGATTTTGCAGCAAAGCACAACATTACTGCAGATATCGAGCTTATTTCCATTGACGATATCAACAAAGCTTTTGAACGTCTTGCCAAGGGTGATGTTAAATATCATTTTGTCATCGATGTCGCTAGAACTCTAAAAGCACCTTAATTCAGCCGCATCAAAGGATGTTGGCTCTGGCTCTGGCTCTGGTTGTGGTACATTGTCACAATAAATTTTCATCTTCAAGAATAAAATCAGTTTGGAGTTCAGGAGAGAATGGATATAATCTTTATTTGTAGTAAAATTTCATTCATTGCGAACCCTATTTTCTAATTATATTGCCACAGTTGCAGCATTTTATGGTCCTGCATTGTTGCTTAATAACTCATTTTTTTTTCGTCTTGCAACTAAAAACGAGTGATATTAAGAGAGATAAAAATTCTTAAGTTGTAGCAGTATAAATTGGTAAAAAAAAAAAAAAATTTGGGGAATTAAGCCTGAAGTAACTTTCCAAAAATTGGGGATTTGACATGATATGAAATCAGGATGGTGAACTTTTTATAACAAAAGAAATCTGATTAAATTTTGAAAATGTAGTTGGGATTTTGCCATATGAAAAGTTTGTGTGCATTAAATTACTCAATAGGTAAATGTGTGTGGATTAAAAGAATTTTTTTAAATTGAAGGTTTTTCTTTGAGCAAATAGCTATTTCTGCTATAAATATTATTTTGTGTGTTATTTTTGCCACAAATAGTTTTTCGGTGTCTTTTCTGTCACAAAGTAGTTTTGTGTGTTATTTCTACAAATAATTTTTCAATGTCTTTTCTGCCACTATAAATTTTACGTGCTATAAGTGTCATAATGCGACATATTCATTTTTGGCTCGACCCGACCCGACAGACTCTTCTCCACTTCATTCAGGAGTAAAATTAGTAAACAATCTCATTTTTACCAATTCCCTCTAACCCGGTCCGATTCGACCATTAACCCGATATACAAATTCCAGATTAATGGTCAGGTCGAGGTCAACATTTCCTGATATTTGTGGTAGAAATAGCACATAAAACTAATTTTGTGGCAAAAAAGACACCAAAAATAATTTATGGCAAAAAAGCACACAAAATTACTTTTGTGACTGAAAAACACTAAAAAACTATTTGTGACAACACACACAAATACTTTTGTGGCAAAAATAATTATTTGCACTTCTTCTTTTTCTTTTTCTTTTTTGGTAAGAAGGGGATATTGTATATGAATCACCATGCGAGAAATTTTTTACAATATGAGGATCAAAGTCCTTCGGACTGCTGGATTAGCTTAAGAATTTTTCTGTACAAAATTTAAAATTATGTATACCCATTTAGAGAGATGGTAACTAGTGGCTTTCTTTTTATTTTTTCTTCAGGAAAATCAATAGGGGTCTCCACTGTTACTCCTTAGTGACTGAAATTCCAACCTACTCCCTCCATTCTTATTTAATTGTTGTTTAGGAGATATATATGTATCCAAATTAATTGTCATTTATATGTCTTTTATTAGGTGTCAATAATTTATTCTAATTATACCCTCAACATATCTTTTATTAAAAATAAAATAGAATGAGGAAGGAAGGTTATTATTGGAATTGTGGTGAAAATTATTGTTTGTTTGAATTCCTTAATTTTTTTTAAAGTGTTCTAAACTACCTATATTGAGGAATGAAATGAGTATTGATTAGAGAGAAACGTGTTATCCTTTAAGTTGCCCTCGTTAAAATTTGAAGTCTTTCTTAACAAAAAAAATTTCCGGCACCACAAAAAAATTCAATTCTAATACTTTTTTTGTGGGACTGGCTACACACTCCCTTACATAAATTGTGCGAGATCAATTGCAGGTTCATCTAAATTCATGAGAGGAAACCGTGTGAATAATCCCTTATACGGCCGACCCCAATGCAACCCTACTCTTTTTTTTTGAAGTCCGGATGGACGGTTGCCCCATAAGGGGGAGAGAAAAATGCCTCATAAGAGTAAAAGATAGTCCTAAAAAGAAAGACAATTAAAGCTTGCCTTATTGCATGGGAAGGGTATCAAATTCTTGACCTTATGGTCGTGGGTAGTCCCTTACCCCACTGGACTAAGGAACGTTTGATAATGCAACCCTACTCTTAGATGCAGAATTACAAAAGAACAAACTGTTGAGGGACTATATATCATGTTAATTGTGGTTACTTAAAATTAAAATTAACATTGGATTCCGAATGCATTGAATATTAGTCAGACTGTGCTGCTTCTTTATTTGACCCAGAGGAATCAGATCTGCACGTTCAGAATTATTGATGTTTTCAATTTTTTTAAAGTGAAAATGATATATTATTCTTAAAAAAATGAAGTTTTCAATGCCAACTAATTTGGTTAGTGCTCCTTTTTTCTTTAAATTTTTTTATTTAATAGGAGAGGGGATGTATCTATTACAAAAAAAAATATGAAAATTCAAGAAAAGGGAAAGGGATTCAAATTCGTAATTTCTACGTCATGAGGTTTTGCTACTAGATCAATGCCTCATTGGCAGGTTGGTGCTCCTTATAACAAAAGTCTCAATACACTAAACAAAAGAATAAATAAACATGAGAATTTGTCAATATTAGGTGAGGAAGCCAAAACAACCTTCAAACTAAGGAAGCCAAAACAAGATTATCTTATCTGAGGAAGAAAAGTAATGCAGACATTAAATAAATATTATCTACTTGTGGTTTAAGATTGCAATATTGCATTGTATATTCAATTTGAGCAAACGAACAAGATCCTGTGGATTTGTCTCACCAATAAAATTTTCTTTTACCAGGTGCATATGCATATTTGGGTAGGATTTGTTTGGGCATTGTCCGTGTCGAACCAAGGGTAAGGGTATTTCTGCTTGACAGAGATCTGTCTCTCCGGTGGCGGAGTCAGTGAAAGAAGGTAATATGTTGCCTTTTCTCATTGATCACAATCAATATAAATACAATACAATAGGAAGTAATTTAGCCTATAATCAAGCCTATGATCAATCAATATTAATTACAAATATTTGACTAAATCATTCTAATTACATTCACATTTACAGTAATAACTAATTATGGTAATAGTATATTCTAATACTCCCCCGCAGTCGAAGCGGGAGAAGGTCGAACATCGAGGCTCATTGCGAAAAATCTTCAAAAAGAACCAATGGAAGGCTTTTGGTGAAGATATCTGCAATTTGGTAGCGAGATGGAACATGTAAAACCCGAACTTGCCCTCGAGCAACTATTTCACGAACAAAATGGATATCCATCTCTACGTGTTTGGTCCGTTGATGTTGAACCGGGTTACCTGTAAGATAAATGGCACTAACATTGTCACAGTAGACCAACGTAGCTTTTCGAAGAGGGACGAGTGTAGTTCAAGTAGCGATTCGGAGCCAACGAGATTCGGTCACAACGCTTTGCCACGCCTCGATACTCAGCCTCGGCACTCGGAGCGGGACAAAGTAGGCTGTCTTTTGGCGGACCAAGAAATCAAGTTATCACCCAGATAGACGCAATACCCTGATGTAGATCTTCTAGTGTTTGGACACCACCCCCCCCCCCAATCGGCGTTCGTATATGATATAAGGCTCGAAGTCGAAGACTTGTATAAATGCCAACCATAATCAAGAGTCCCTTGAAGATATCTCACAATTCTTTTGAGAGCCTGCATGTGTGTTTCCTTTGGATCGTGCATGAACAAGCAGACTTGTTGAACTGCATAAGAGATATCTGGTCTTGTAAAAGTGAGGTATTGAAGAGCACCTGCAAGGCTTCGGTAAAGAGAGGGGTCACCACAAGAAGGGCTAGTTGTCGCACTCAACTTGGGCTTCGTGTCAACGGGAGTAGCAGCAGGTTTGCAGGAGGACATGCCGGCCCGTTCAACTATCTCCATGGCATATTTCTTTTGTGAGAGAAATAAACCATTAGAATCGCGTGTCACAGAAATCCCCAAAAAATAACTCAAAGCTCCTAGATCCTTCATTGCAAATTCTGAGCTAAGAAGAGAAATATGTTGATATATTTGCAAAATCCTCCATGAGTGTATGCGAAAACTCTTGTTCAAGAGCTACGGCACGAGAGTGCTTGTTGTCTTCAAAAAGATCCCGTAAACAATTCCATGCCTCCATTGCCGTGGCTCCCGGGACAATGATTGTTTGAAGTAAATCAGCAGATATTGTAGCATAAATCCAACCGAGAACAGTAGCATCAAGGGTTGACCAAAGGTCTTCAGCACTGTCATCTTTCGGTCCGGCAGCAGTGTCATTTTTGTCCGAAGGAATGATATGGTGGAGAACTTTATGGGAGCGGGCACAGATTTTGAACAACTCCGCCCATGTGGAGTATTTGACGTTTTCAAATTCTAAAGTAATGGTGACATGGTTTCGGATGTTGGATACTCCGAGAGCGGGATGAAATTTGGTGTCCGACATGGAGGAATTGAGGAACAGAAAGAGAGGACGAGACAAGTTTGGTCGGCAATGAGGACAGCCGAGAGAAAGAAAGAAAGAAAAGAGAAAGAGATAGCGGAAGAATAGGAAAGAGACCGATTCTAGCTCTGATACCATGAAAGAAGGTAATCTGTTGCCTTTTCTCATTGATCACAATCAATATAAATACAATACTATAGGAAGTAATCTAGCCTATAATCAAGCCTATGATCAATCAATATTAATTACAAATATTTGACTAAATCATTCTAATTACATTCACATTTACAGAATAACTAATTATGGCAATAGTATATTCTAATAGTCAGGATTTAAATTTAGCGGTTTGAATTAAAATTCACGTGTAAAATTATATATTTGAAGTAAAATGATATATTTTTATTAGAACATCTGAATTTAAACGATATCTATCTTCGAAACGAGACAAAATCTAATTTAAAAAATTGACAAAAAAATTAAAAACTAACTAGTTTACAAAGGCTAGTGTCACGGACCATACTTCAAAATAGCAAGAGAAATTATAAAAAAATATATTATTTGATTAAATGTATGAATATTTTTAAAGAATAGTTAATAGCTATTTTGGTCACTAAACTATTTACATTTGCGATTTTTGTCACTCAACTGTTTTTTTGCTAAATATATAACCATAATTTTTACATTTGGCTAAAATAAATCGCCACCATTAGTGTGTTAATAAAGTTTAATCAATGAATTTAAAATTTTAGTGGTGGAACTATGTGTTAGTAGAGCTTAATCTCCTTAATTAGGAAATTGGCGGGACCAAAAATACTAGTAAATTTTAATTATATTAAATTATAAGAGACTACTAGTGGAAGTTCAAATCAAAATTTTTTCTATTTTAGAAAAATGAGACATTCAATTTTGGACATCAAAAAAAGAAAATTGTACATTCAAATCCGAATATAGTGAGTAATAAACAATATTATTATGAAAGTTAGTGGTGAAACTATATGTTAAAGAGTACTATTATGAATTTCAAAAATTTCAGGGGACCAAAATATTTTATATTATAAGGACCTAATTATACAAAAAATATATATATTCCTAGTACTAAAATAAAAATATCATAAATCTTGGGGTTCATTGCCCCTCCTGCCCTCTCTATCCTCCGACGTTGTTTGCCTCACAAGGCAAAGTCCCTTAGATCTGGTGTCATTTCTTACTAACATTACAATTACGAATTTTTTTATTTATATAATTCAAACTCTAATTAGTAAATATTTTTAAAAAAACAAAAATTCTATAACACTATATTTTAAGTATTAGAAAATATATAATTCAAACTCTAGTTGTAGAAAGTGACTGAATCTGTTGTCCCCCATGAATCATGTCATCTAAGAATTTCTTTCTCCATTCGATTTTTTTTCTCTTTTGGTGATGAAAAATGCCTTAGCTTCCATTAATATTCGAAACATTGACATCAGAACTTAGCAAAACTCCAAAGGAGCTAGTACCTTGATCTGAGACCAGTCTATTACAGCTTTGACATGAGGGAGCAGGGAATCTCTCAGGGGGAATATAACCTATATAGCAATTAGACTTAGCCCACTTGGCTAGATTATGTGCTGCTGTATTACAATTTCTAGGTATAAAAGCCATATTCCAATTACTGTTGTCTTTGAGATATTTTCTCCCCTTCTGAATGGTAGGTCTGCTCTGCCAATATTCCATGTCTTTGTTACCTAAAAAGGCTTGGATCACGAACAGAGCATCTCCCTCGACGATCAAATGTTGGCATTGGATATCGACCCCTATAGCAAAACAAAAAATGGCTGCTTCAGCTTCAGCCGCATAAGGTGTCGACTCCTCAGATTTTTTGGTCCAGGCTCCTTCGATTTTACCCTCATCATTTGTCAAAATACACGCAAAAAAAGAAGGGCTAATATTGTCCCAGTTCGCATCAAAATTTAATTTACAAAAACCAGGGGGAGGGGCACTCCAAGATAAAACATTAAGTTTAGCAGGAATTAAACATCTATCGAGTGCCGCCTTCCAATAAGACGCTGCATTTTCTTCAATCAAGTCTTTCATGGACTGCCAGTTTGGAATATCCTGATTATGTAGCAATTTGTTCCTCATCATCCATACCGTCTCCATCATGACTGCTGCATAATTCACAAAACGACCATTCTCATTCTGCACAAGGAAGAAAGGATTATCGTAGCAAGTAAAAACTTAGATATCCATTCAAATATTGTACAAAGATTAAATGGTTCAATTTTAAAATTCCAGGTTGAGTTGTACCAAAGGTACTTTGTTAAAGGGCAATTAATGAAAATATGTTCAATAGATTCAACACTGAAATTACAAAAAGTGCAAGGAAACTCCCTTTTTAGGATAGAGTCGAAGGCGTTTCCCAGTTGGTAAGAGATTATTAAGACATTTCCATAAGAATTGCTTATGTCTCCCATGTAACTTGGATTTCCACAATTGCTTCCAAACCTGGTTGTGCATGTTAGAACTCACAAATTTATGTTTATTGCTAATTAAGTAAGTCGATTTAACGAGAAAGTCCCCTGTCGAAGAGGGAGCCCAAATCAGCTTGTCCGGTTCCTCTGAAAGAGGGATTTTGATTTTAAGAATTTCCTTAGAAATAAAGAGAGGAAACATATTGTTGATCAAGCTAGAATTCCAATTGTGTAAATCATAATCAATGAGATCCGCAACATATTCAAAAGAGTCATCATTTTTATAGATCAATGGAGGTTTAAAATTATCAAGACCAGTGGACCCAAGGATCCTTCCATAAATTAAGATTGATACCATTCCCAATTTCAGTAGCAAAGAGCCTCTACCCATAAGACTTCGCCTTCCCATAACCCCTTCCAAATCCAAGAGCTACCCGAGGCACACCTATCCTGTTCAAGTAAGGGCTTGCCTCTCAAATATTTGGACTTAATAAGCTTAACCCAAGGTTTATGATCGTCATTGTTAATCTGCCAATTAAGTTTGCCAATAAGAGCTTTGTTGAAATCACCAAATTTTCTAAAACCCATACCCCCATATTCTTTAGGTATACAGAGAGAGTCCCAAGCCTTAAGATACAAATGCCGCCCTGAATTTTCTTTAAAACCCCAAAAAAAATCCCTAATTAAAGAGTCCAATTTGTCACAAATAGAAATAGGGAGGATGAAAGATTGCATGACATGAAGAGGTACACTTTGCATCACAGATTTAATCAGAATTGCCCTACCTGCTTGAGATAAGTTGTGCATTTTCCACCCAGATAGCCTAGATCTCATTTTATCAATAATATCATGAAAAGCCAAATTTTTAGATCTGATTTTACAAAAAGGAAGACCCAAGTACTTAACAGTGTGGTTACATTCAGGCATACCCAAAAGGTTTAGAAGATGCACTTTCATATCTACATTAACATTCTTGCTGAAATGAATAAGAGACTTGTCAAAATTAATAGACTGACCAGACCACCCACAAAAAGGTAGACAAGCACTTATGAACAGATTTTTGCTTCGTCAATATTAGCACGACAAAAAACTGTTAAATCGTCAGCGAACATAAGGTGAGAAATAGCAGGGCTAAGTCTCGAAACTTTAACACCATGAATATCCCCATCAAACTCAGCCCTACTAATAAGCCTAGAGAGAACATCAAAGTAAATAGTAAAAAGGGCAGGGGACATTGGATCCCCTTGCCTTAGACCTCGTTCCGGAAAGAGATGACCATAAGGAGAGCCATTTACAAGGATGGAATAAGATGCAGTAGAGATACAATTATGAATAATAGAAATAGACTTATCATTAAAACCATGCATTTTCAAAATACAAATCAAGAAATGCCACTCCACCTTATCATATGCTTTAGCCATATCAATTTTAAGCGCCATCAACCCCATCCTACCTTTTTTATTATTCATATGGTGCATAATCTCATGAGAAATGACAATGTTATCATTCATAACACGATTTGGTATAAAGGCAGCTTGGGAAGGTGAGATGATACCATCTAAAATAGGCTTAAGTCTAGACACAATGATCTTAGTAATGATTTTATAAACAAGGTTACAAAGGGCGATAGGTCTAAATTGATCAACTTTATGAGCATTAACATTTTTAGGAATAAGAGCAATAAAATTATGGTTCAAAGATTTAAGAATATGCCCATGAATGAAAAAATGTTGAACAGCCTTAATAACCTTATCAGAAATAATATGCCAATACGTCTTATAAAAAGAAATGGACATCCCATCCGGACCCGGGCTCTTACCATTATGCATAGCAAAGACAGTGTTCTTAATAGTTAAGGCACAAGGAATATCAGTAAGAGAAAAGTTTTGGGAATCAGTTATGCTGGGGCTAATAAGATTATCCAAATCATTAGGGAAGACGGGATCGGAAGAAGTAAAAATACCAGAAAAATACTCCCCAAAATGGTACCCAATATTATCCCACCCAGTCACCATATTACCATCACAATCAATTAAGTTGTCAATAGCATTATTTCTCCTATGAATGATAGCAGAAAGATGAAAATATTTAGTACTTGCATCCCCTTCTTGAAGCCACTTACACTTGGCTTTCTCTTTCCACATAATAGTTTCCCTTTTAAGAAGATCATCCAAATCATTTTCAGCACATTTATTATCAAATATAGTTAAAGCAGTTTGTGGTTGTGACTGAATGACCTCAATCTTGTAATGCAAATTACGAATATTAGATTGTAAATGCCCAAAATAATGTAGGTTCCATCTCTTAAGAGCCTTCCTAACATTGAGGATACTCTTTGCCAGTTTAAACATAGGGGAACCATTCACATATACCTTCCAAGACTCCTCCACAACATGAAAGGAGCCCACATCCTTGGTCCACATTTCCTCAAAACGAAAAGGTTTAGGCATGGAAGGGTGGTTGGGGGTAGTATCAAGAAGTAAGGGTCTATGATCCGATGATAAACCCGTGAGGTGTGTAACAGAAGCATTGGGAAAAAGTACCCTCCAAGAGGTATTAACAAGACCTCTATCCAATCTGATTTGGATATTAGCTTCACCCCCCATTTTTTATTATCCCAAGTGAAGGGATAGCCATTGAAACCAAGGTCAATAAGTCCTTCCTCCTCAATAAATGAGGTAAAAATACCCGAACTACTACTAGCTGCAGTCTACCCCCATACTTCTCGGTTTGGTTAACAAAACAGTTAAAATCGCCAATGATAAGCCAAGGACCCCCAAAATTAGTCCCCACATTTCTAATATAGGAAAAAAAATCAGACTTAAGAGAATTAGTGCAAGGACAATAAATACCAGAAAACATCCAAGGATCAGAATTCTTAGAAGGCCAAACAAGAGCATTAATAGAGTCATCATTCCATTTAACCACATCAACACTCAAATGCTCCTTCCAACCCAAAACAAGCCCTCCTGCCAAACCCTTGGCAGGAACAACAAAACAATTAGGAAAACCAAGATCAGAAATAGAACTAGCAACTCTACTAATAGAAGACAATTTGGTTTCAGTAAGAAAAATAAGAGAAGGATTGTGACGTTTGAGAAAAAATCTCAAAGACCTCGCTGCCTGGGGTTTGGCAAACCCTCGGCAGTTCCATATAATGGCAATCATTGAAATTTGGGGGGCGTGCTTAGGCTCGCCTCCTCAGCCATAGAAGAAGAAGAAAAGAGGGTTGCAAAGTTACCCCTTACCAGTGGTTCCTCCGCAACTCCAAAAGGAATATCAGTATCAGCAGACCAAACATGAGCTTTTCTAGCAAGTTTTTTAACATGTATAAATTTTCTTTTGACCGTAGTTAATTTTTCCTCAGAAAACATAAACACATTTCCCTTATCGGGCATAATCTCATGCTTAGATTCATTTAGGTAATCATGTTCCACAAGTGACTGTTGACCATTTAAACAAAGATTAGATATGGAAGAAACCACAACAGCATTAGATGCATCGTAAATGTTCAAAACAGAGAGATCATCAGTTTTTTCATGTTCATCAAACTCATCCATACCAGCATTCTCTCTAGCTACCCCTTTATCTTTAATGTAACCGCTCATAACATTGGACTCATAATGAGGAATATCATAAGAATCAGAAATATTATCATGGTTATCAAAACATCCAGAAATGCTCAAAACATCAGATCCTAAACTATATGCAGATTTAGCCCTTTTACACGGTTTAAAACAATCATGCATAACATTTCTTTTATTCCTAACAGACCAAATATCATGTAAAGGAGGAACAGTTACCCCATTAGACATACTCACATACTTTTTCAAATTGTCCTTATATGGAGTTAAACAGAGATTACTTACCTGTGGTCCTAACATACACGTTTGGATACCTTCAGAATCAGCAGCAGAGGCAGAATGAATATTCTGGGCCCCTCCTTGATCAATATCTCCTGCAGTGGTAGCGAGAACGAGACAAGCTTCGTCAGAAAGAGGTTCTTCCCTCAATTGCCTTCTAATACCAAAGTCTTCCTGATTTGTGATTTCCACAATACCATCAACGTCTCCCTGACTCGACACCTGAAAAGGTATTTCCCTTCCCCTCCACTCGGGTCCCCGGACAAACGGCTGTCTCCCCGAAGGGTGAGCATGCATCCAAGGACCATAGGCTTCCCTGGGATCCCTAGGGCCCAGACACGAAGATACTGTAAATTTGCAGAAAAATTCCCTATGACCCAAGCATCCACATCTAAAACAAATCTCTGCTAACCGTTCAAATTTAAAGGAGACCCAAGAGCGACTACCTTCTTCTCTTTCAAGAAAAAAATCCGGCTTTTCATAGCAGACTCAATATTGATAAAAACTCGACTCTCATGAACCTCAAATTCTCGTAGCTATATAAACTACCTCTATCAAAGTCGACAAATTCACCCAAGAAATTACCAATAAGTTTAGCGTTTTGGAAATTAAGCCTATTGGGAGGCATACCATGAGCTCCGAACCCGCAGCAGAGAGGTTTTGAAATCCACCTCCCTCAAGAGTGAGGGATGAATTCCAATCCTTAATGACCATGTGATTACCATTAACATTCCAAGGACCATTATCCATAACAAAATCTCTATCTTTTTTAGTACGAGAAAAACACATAGGAACTTATTAGATTGAAGATCCGAAAAAGTAATACGTCCTAATTGTTTCCAAGCTTTCAATAAAACCTCTTTAACCCATTTCGAGTTCAAGACCTTAGAAGAAATTATTTTAGCAACCAAAGTATGGCTGAAATATCCTCGGCATTTTTTCATCGTCGGGGATGAGGTTTAAAATCCCACGATTCTTGCCCGGATTTATCTAAAGAAGCCATAAAAACAAAACAAAATACAACGAGAAACGTCACTGAAGAAAAAAATAATAATAAAAAATACAAAAAATAAATAAAAACTACAGACAAAGATCTATCAATCCTTATAAACTGACCACGTATAAGAAGATGATGCCTTTTTGGTGAAGCCTAGGTTCATACACCTTCAAATACCTTATATGATTTGTAAACTTCCAGATCTAGAAAGATACTTCGGTTTACAAAATAAACTCAGCTTATAAAGAGAAACTAAAGATCCAAAGACATAAAAAAGAAAGAACTATATGTATAAGAAGATGGGATCTTCATAACAAAGCCCAGGCTCAAACATCTTCAAAAATCTCATCTGGTCTACACACTTTCAGATCTAGAGAGATTTAAAAGCATGCACACCTAACTAGGGTACTGAGACACAGCAAAAATTAATAATAATAAAAAGCAGAACAAAGATCTATCAATCCTTATAAACTGACCACGTATAAGAAGATGAGGCCTTTTTGGCGAAGCCTAGGTTCATACACCTTCAAATACTTTATATGATTTGTAAACTTCCAGATCTAGAAAGATACTTCGGTTTACAAAAATAACTCAGCTTATAAAGAGAAACTAAAGATCCAAAGACATAAAAAAGAAAGAACTATATGTATAAGAAGATGAGATCTTCATAACAAAGTCCAGGCTCAAACATCTTCAAAAATCTCATCTGGTCTACACACTTTCAGATCTAGAGAGATTTAAAAGCATGCGCACCTAACTAGGGAACTGAGACACAGCAAAAATTAATAATAATAAAAAGCAGAAAGACTACAAAGAAAAAAATAAAAAAGATGAACAGAAGAAGACAGACTCACAAAGAAAAAAACTAGAGAAACGGAAAAGAAGGGAAATAAATAGCAAAACTACTAATGAGGCGGAGCCTCTTAGTCTGCACTTTTAGGGAACCAGAGAAGTAACAAGAAGCCCTAAAAACAAAATCTAATTAGTGGGCCCACCACTAATCCATTCAACATTAAGTAAACCCAACCCATAACTAATCCATAAAAACAGCCTTGAAAAACCACCTAAATACATTTATGGCCCAAAATCATCAAGAGATTAAGATCCAGTAAAACGAACAAGGCTAAATTATCCGATAAAAAGACAACCAGCTTGAGGAAAGGATAGCCCAAGAACACTAAGAAAACCACAAACAACAAAAGCTAGGCTAGAGTGTTTAGAAATATCTCTTTTTTAGAGAGATGGAGGAGCACTTTATATTGAGTCAACTCCTGGCACACCCACAACATGTCATATTTAATCGGGTGAATTTCATTTTGGTTCCTATAAATTTTTTTCAGTGTTAAGTTTGTCAATAAACTTTCAAAAATGTCAACTCCGTCCTTAGATATAACTCATAGTGTCAATTTTATCCTTGAAAATTCAAAAATATCAATCTCGTCCCTAAAAATTGCCCTAATGTTTAAAAAAAGTCATTTGGTCGTTGACTAACTCTATACTAACAAAGACTAAGTGAAAATTGTAAATTCTCGTAAACGAAATTTAAAACTGATATAATGAAATCAGAATTAAACTGCAAAAATATATATAAGTATTAACAAAAAAAAACCTGTCATCAACCAACCAAAATGTTTTGCTACGAACTAATTAACTAACTTTGATTTTGACTTGAAATTAAGCCAATGTAGATACTGAAATATTTTGACTGTTAATGATTTTCATTCATAGTCTAGACTTTAGGTTATGCACTTTCTAGCTAGTTTCTTGATCCTGGAGTTTTACTACTCTCCTCTCCGTTCCCGATTATAATGTCGTCTAAATATATTTTATTAATTTTAATTATTTATCACTTTAAAAAATTAAAAAAAATATATATTATTTCTAAAATCACACTTACCTTTTATTAATTCACTCGATAACTAAATTAAATGTATTAATTGAAGGGTAAAGGTGTTTATCTATTTTTAAACAAATACTATATCTCAATCATTTTTTAATTCGAGTGAATTGTCTCAAAAGTGATAAATACTCCCTCCGTCTCAAATTATCTATCCACATTTTCTTTTTAATCTGTCCCAAATTATCTGTCCACTTTCTAAATAAATGACTCATTAATGATAGTTTTTACAATCTTACCCCTTACATTAAATGTTGGAGAGAAAAGAATATAGAGAGAAGGGGAGGTAGAATTAAATTGAGAGTAATATTAAATCTTCATGTTTGATATTTTATCATATCCCACTATAGAATTTGATGAAATCTTAATTCCCGTGCAAAATATAAAGTGGACAGATAATTTGGAATGTAGGAAATAATGAGAACAACGATTATTACATTTCATTGTTAATTACTCTTTGCAAATTGGACAAGACTTCTATGGGAAATCCAAAAATAGTCATCTTTAACCCTACATCATTTTCATAAACAATTGACCTTTACAATATTCGAGAAAACACAAACTCTATTTAATACTCCCTCCGATTTAAAATATACTCCCTCCATCCCTAAATATTTCACATAAATTAAAAATTTGTTGAATTCAATAAAAGATTAAAACAATAGAACTATTATACCCTTTTCTATTAGTATTCCATTAAGTAGTACAACTCTCTCTCTCCTCTCTTGATTTACGGAAGACAATTCTTTTCATTTTTTTTTTATCACCATCAAGGTCACCATAATTTCATTTCACAAGAAATTTTCATGACTCTTTATCTTCTGCATAATTCACTACTATTGCCGCCATGTTTAATCTATTTTTCTTTCAAATTTTTTATTCAAAATTTTCATAGAATTCTCACCAATTTATTTTTATTTAAAGCATCTTTGGTTCATTCACTACTATTGCCGCCATGTTTAATCTATTTGTCTTTCAATTTTTTTATTCAAAATTTTCATAGAATTTAGAATTCCCACCAATTTGTTTTCTCTTCAATTCGCCCGATTTCATCTAACACAGCCTTCTTATTTACACCTTCAAGAGCATCTTGTTTTTGGTGTACTTCAACCTTTGTGTCGTGATCTTCTACAACTTTTTTCATGACTTTAAACTTCAATGATATTGTCTTCTTTAGATTTTTTTTTTTTTTTTTAATAAACCTTTCAAATAAATACTCTTCTCAAATGTATACATGGTGAAGTATGGAGTAATATTGGATTCATTTCCAAGGTAAAGTCTACAAGAGAGGAGTGTGTTACTTGAAAATTGGAGATGTGATTAATAGAAAGGCAAGATTGGAAAAAAGGCATTTAATCTCTCTTGAAAGTGTAAATGTTAACCTTATTTTGGAATAAAAAAAGACTCAAATGTTGACTTTATTTAGGGATGGAGGGAGTAAGGTTTTTATGAGTTTTCACACAAATTAGTATACTACTCCATCCATCCCCAAATAATGTTAACATTTGGGACTTCAAATTTTTCCCAAAATAATCTTAACATTTGGCTATCAATGAAAATTTAATGAAGTTTTACCATTTTTACCCTATTCTTACTTTTCTTCTAGCCACAATTTCAATTTTCAATATGTATTTAATGAGGATATATTAGTCTTTTGGCTTTTACTTTTATTGTTTTTAGCAATTTCTTAATTCATGTGAAATACTCAATTGTTAATCTTATTTAGGGATGGAAGGAGTAATCAAAATGGCAAAAGTATTCCTAATTAATATTTAAAATAATAAAGAAATTAATAGTGAGTTACATGAGAACTACACATTTTGACCCAAAAAAAATGATGTAGGGTTAATTAGACAATAAATACGTAATTTTTATTAAAAAAAAATTATATTTTATAAGAAAAATAACTTTTAAAAATAATTATATTTTGAATGAGTATAAGTTGACGTTTTCGTATAGAAGTGGTACAACTCATGCTTTAAAAGTTTCACCAATGCATCTGAAATCTTGGAAACTGTTCAACAAAGATAATGAATGCATACGATGCTCTGATTTTTCATACTGTAATTCTCACCATACCTAAATTTGAGAAGTATCGGCCTTCCTACCAGCAGTCCGGCTCCTGTGCTGAACGCCTTAAATTCAGCACGTGCGGGACACAATATGGGCCGTTGATTTTATTTTTTAAAATGATCAATGGTTAAGATTTATTAGAGGAGAGAGAAAAGCTAAAAGGGTACATATGTAATTTTATTAGAGGAGAGAGAAAAGTTGCGGCTGAAAAGTTAAAAATGTGGGTTACAGAGGAGAGAGAAAAGTTGCGGCTGAAAAAAGAACGCATGTTCTCTGTTAGAGAACACACGTTCTTGTATATTTTTTATTAGAGAACGCACGTTCTCTCTCAGAGAACGCACGTTCTCTCTCAGAGAACGCACGTTCTCTGTCAATGAACACATTTTTTATTAGAGAACGCACATTTTTTATTAGTGAACGCATGTTCTTGATTATTGAACATGCGTTCTCGGTCAGTAAACACATGTTCTCTATTAGAGAACGCACGTTTTTTATTATTGAACGCATGTTCTTGATTATTGAACACCCAGTTACAAGTAAAAAAGAGAAAAAGGCTATCTCTAAAATACCCTTTTTTGATACAGCCGTTGGATCAAAAAGTACAAAATCCAACGACTGACAGCTTGTCCCGGACATACTGAATTTAGGCTGTTCAGCATAGGAGCCGTGGTATCCTACCAGAATGCCTTCTTGGTCGAAGAGCCCCTTTACTAGTAAGGGCGCAGGAAGCAAAAAAACTTGCGCGAAGGACGTTTTCTTCTCTGCACTCTCCTCTCCAAATCCAAAAGCCAAGGGAGGTTCAAGTGACCTTTCCTTCGGTAGCTCTTTTGCTTTCCCAAGGATCGCGGTAGCTGGGGCAAAGCCCGCTTTCTTCGCTCCGCGAATGAGAGAGAAAGTCAGAGGAAAAAACACGTTCTCTCTTTGCGAGATCCGAAAGTGGAGAACGCATAGCATTCTCTGGGCACATAGGATCAAACGTAAAGCAGCGCTCTCTTGGCAGAGTTTTAGGCGGCAAGATACTTTAGGGCTTGTTGGAGCTTCTGAGCATAACGAATCGAAGCCGAAGATGGATCAAGGTAGCTTGCCTGCCAAGCCGATAGGCGAAGGGACGAAGGATGGAACGTGCAAAGTCGATCGTGCACCTGTCGTGTGACCCGTTGGTCCTAAGCAATGTCTTGCGCGAAGCGACCCACCTAGAAACAGCTCTCCTTTATGGTGCACATTAAATTACAGAGGACGGGTAGGCATTAAATTTAGCATGGGGAGTACAAGGGAGTGATATTCAATTTTGAAAGAAAAGTTTAATTCAATTTAGGATGTAGTTGTAGTATAATTTTGCAAGTTTTGCCATAAAATATTTTGATTGGCGTCGAGCTGGACAACTGAGTCGTTGACTTTATATTCACGCATAGAAATTCATTTCCTCGATTTTTTTTTTTTTTTTTATTTCCTCGATATTGTTACACTTAAAAATTGGTGACTTGTCCGAGTATGCATTACTCCCTCCGTCCCAAATTATCTGTCCACTTTGTATTTTACACAGAGATAAAAGTTTCATCAAATTCTAGAGTGAAATATGATAAAATGTCAAACATAATCCTATTTAATGTTACTCCCAATTTAATTCACCTCCTTTTCTCTCTTTATTTTCTCTCTCCAATATTTAATGTAAAGGGTAGAATTGAAAAAATCATCATTAATGAACCATTTATTTAGAAAGTGGACAAATAATTTGGACACACTAAAAAGGAAATGTGGACAGATAATTTGGGACGCCGGGAGTATTAGAGACAAATCCTTAAGCAGAAATGTCACACCCGTAACCTGAGATAACCGGTAGATGAGACACCAAACCCAAAACAAAAATAATATAAATTCACACAAACTTCGATAACTTTAAAGGAACTAAATGTTTATACATCATAATTTAAGAGAAAAACTTCAATCATCGAGTTCCTTCATCAAGTCCTCGTACCGAACTTCCGACACGGGGACATCAACTAAGACATCTGCAAAAGAGATAAAGAATGAGCTACTAAACTAGCCTACTAAGATCAAACACCCTTTTGATGAAGTATCAAATAGAACACGAAATACATTTCCCAATCCCAAATCATTTGTACCGAACTTGACTGGAAATTGCTTGTAAACACTTGAAAAAAATGTGCAATAACTAAGGACAAACTGAGTAATGAAAAAGAAACGGAAGATGGAACAAATATACAAAATGGGTCTGGATGACCTGACTGGGGGCTTCGGTTGGCCGGAGGTCGTCCGGGATCCAGACAGTAACTATGTCAAAAAGTGTGGACGAAGCAAAGGTAAGCCCGGTCAACCGGAGGTCGTTCGAACTAGTCCGAATGAGGCAGAAACTTACCCTGGTCGACCAAAGGTCGTCCGAGATCTAGGCAGTAACCTCTGAAAAATCTCTCCGGACGAAGGATGATCAGTCCGGTCGACCGAAGTGGTATTCAGAGGTTAAGGCATAGCCATTTTAATGCAAAAATAACAAAGGATAACCACTTTTCTGAAACCACCTTTTTTCTCAAACTAAAATGACACATCTTGACTAATTTTCACATACCAAATAAGACCCAAATAAGCACAATAATGCATAGAACCTTACTCATCTTATACAAGACTTTATACTTTAAAAAATATGTTATAAGCATCATGACTTACTTATAACAGAATAGATGAATATATAGAACATTAGACATTACGAGCATGGTTCATGCAAACACACATACAACCCACACAATCGAGCTTAATCGTTCAATCTAGACTACATAATCACTGCTAACATTTCCCATTTGTTATTTTGTGAGGGACATGCCTTACTTTTCAAATACATGGTCCAACTAAGCTTTCCCCTCGGACATTGACCAAATATAATGAATACGTCTAATGTGTCATAGCCAGGGACGATTACAGGGGGGCGGGAGGGGGCCGGCGCCCCCCCGAGATTTTTAAAAATACTAATATTTATTGAAATTTTATGTGTATTTTGGAAAATTTTGGAAAATTTTATCAATTTCACTTCCCCCACAAGAATTTTTTTTGCCTTTGTTATCGCCCCCAAGATTTTTGGAATTTTTTTACCAGTTTCGCCCCCCCAACATCAAATTCCTGGCTTCGTCCCTGGTCATAGCTCACTTAGAAGAACTCCACAACTAACTGTTAGCAGCTCTAAGTTGTTTTTTCCCATAAGGGTACAAGTCTCACTTATCATATAACATTCCTCGCGAACTCCCGAGTTCTAGCAGAACATAAATTGAACATATCCTGCTACAGATTCTTTCATAGATAAGAGTTCAAGATTGGGGAGACTCTTAAATCACAATTGCAGCAATTACAACACAACAATTACAAATATATACACATATCATGCACATGTTTTCTAATTACAACATGCAATTCAA
Source organism: Vinca minor (assembly GCA_026122235.1). NCBI lineage: Eukaryota > Viridiplantae > Streptophyta > Magnoliopsida > Gentianales > Apocynaceae > Vinca > Vinca minor. The sequence continues at coordinate 2,394,693 of JAOCZM010000294.1, read as the reverse complement.
TGCAATTACAACAACACTTCATCCATTTTCAAATGCAATAAAATATGGATTAAAACTCAGTTCAGGACAATTGTATAACTTTAGTAAAATAACATTTCACGCTATTTTAGGACTGTAAATCAAGGGTGAAATATCCTTATCTTAGATGCTTAAACAAAATACTCTAAAAGAATCAAAACACCAAATTCCAGAAAATCACAGCATACTTCCGAAGCCAATAACTCTCAACTGAACCGTTGAAAACTTAATACCACCGTACATAATGTAGCCCTTTCAATCATTTCCAACGCAACTGGAATCGTTCCGATCTGACTCTGTTTACTATCTCAATTATAGGAAAAACCTCACAGCACTATTGGTTTCACCAAACACAGAAAAACAGTCCACTTCAAACGTCAATAACTTTCTACAGAAAACTCGAAATTCTAATCCGTCACCGTCCAAACGTAACACTTTCAACCCTCTTTCTAACGCCTCAAGAATCGCCTTGATCCGACACCCATTACTATGTCATTTGTCATAAAACCACTAAATTCTTACTTTTTTGAGCTTTTTTTCTCTCTCTCTCTCTTGTTTCTTTTTCCTTTGTAACCGTTCTATTTCCCCTGTCCTTATAACTGGCTTTTGCATTAGACTAACATGGGTTTAGTAGAATGGTAATAACATGGCAGCCAAAAAATTGGGAGAAACATTTTTTGCCAGAACGGAAGTCACGGAAGTTCCGTCTTGGCTTACGTGGCGATCACCCAGATGCGCCTTACCACATCAGCCAACCAAGAACGGAAGTCCGTTCTGGCCTAGTAGAGAGTTTTGGCAAAAACACTTGGTTTTTTTTTTTAGGCTGCAATTTTTTGAGTTGGTATTACAACATAAAAAATCATTAAAACTGAATATTAACCAAAATTTGAGTATGAAAATTACTATGGAAAAACCTACTTTATTAATAAAAAACGAACAAGGTAAAAACGAACACATCGTTTATAACATAAATATGTCAAATTGTATGTAAAAAAAAATAAAACGACTAATGTAAGCAAAACAAAGTAAATGCTATCTAAGGGCTTGAATGTGTGTATCTATCGAAGAAAGTAAGTGTGGCCATCTCTCGTTCGCAGAGCACTACCCTGGTCTGTTGCGATGAATTCAATCCCTTCGGGTTGATAAATATCGGCTCTTCGGGGGAATCTGGCTGGAGCAGTGGAAGGTCGAGGCTAAAGGATGGTGACGCACCAGAATAGAAACCCGGCTGTCCCAATGTAGAGGACCCCGCTCCAGGGTTACCCCCCGTTTGAATACCCAGAGAATAAGTACCGATGCTCGAAAATTGGTATTGATATAGGGTGGGTACATCGGCCTGAGTGGGGAACTGAGTCTGAGGCTGAGACGGGAACTGCGTCTGAGGAGCATGAGTCGGATCTTCTTGCGGTTGAGCCGGTTCCGGCACACCGCCAAGTTGCCGAAGTCGTCGGGCGGCAAAGTCCTCCTAACTGGCTTGCCGATCCCAGTGAGTACCTTGTCTCCCAACCGCATCCCTACCTAGAACATGCTCCCGCGACTGTGTGACCGGTTGCAAAACTGCAGCATCTACTACATCAGCAGCGCGCGATCTGCATGAAACCGTCTTCCCAGCCGCTACAAAGGCATTTTTTATTGTTTTGGCAGCCCAGGCGATAAGATTCTTGTACTGATTATTAGTTCGAAATCCAGGCTTCTCGAATTCTTCAAGAATCACTCTGTTAGACTCCTCCTGTAACATAAATATTCGAATTAGTATATATTTAAAATAAAAAGAATAATGTTGACAACATAACGAATAAAACTTACAAAAATATCCTCAGATGTAGCGATGGGTTGAATGCCCATCCCCAATGGCCCGGGATCCCTATTTTGTGGGTTTGTCATGAGGTGCACAGTAATGAGATTGTACCAATCCATGTACTCACGGGTTGGTGCAATAATATTACCGGGAACGGGAGCACCGCCTCCCAGTGCATTGATGCGGGCATCCCACAAATCTATGTATATGCGGTGTTGGGCTTCCCAATTCCTCTTCGGACCCGACTTGCATGTGTGGAGGTCAAAACCCTCAGTAGTTCCCTCCGTCCCCGCCTCCATTGGTACCACCTGCTAGAAGCCAAATTGCCTCGCAACCCTGGCAGACAGGTGGTACTCAACAATCTCGAAGCACACAAGCGGCGTACGGGCTCGACAGGTCATCAGGAAGCCTTCATCCCGAGCCGCTATCTCGACAATTACCCAATCAGGGTACGGTCTTCACATAAACTGCAAAAATAAATTCAAGTTAATGTAAAATAATTCATTTAATTTAAATTAAAAAAAATACGAGATTATCGAAATTAACTTACCCCATTGTGCGTCCGTCAGCATATCTAGCTGATCACGAAACACCGTCAGCTGCGATTTCGACGCGTTGACGAAACTCCGGCATGTATTCCACTGTGACCCGTAAGCTCTACCGTCAGCGGGAATATCATGGAGAACTGGGCCTCGGTTCGCAGGATGGAGACATGAAATTCGATCCCACGCCCACAACTGGTAAAAAAAACAGCATCGATTATTAAATATTCGAATTACATATTAAAAATAAAACATGTATAAAATTTAGACAAACCTGAATTAGCAAACAACAGTCGGCCATGTCCTTGGAATTAGCCATTGAAGATGTGCACATCTGGCGGTAAAAATGTGCAAGGACACCGCTAGCCCAAGAAGTCTGGTCTTACTCAAGGATGCCATCACTAACGGTGAGAAGATATCGCATGTTCCCCCGGGCCACCGACTTATTGGGAAAAAAGAAAAGTGGTCATCAAGAGGAAAATCAAAGCCCTAGCCCTATGCTCTATCGCCAACTCAATAGCATCATTGCCTAGGGTCACATTAATATGGGCATAAACCTCTAACAGTTTGATGGTGTTACCCATAATTGAAGGGGGGTCGGAATCCTAGGAGGTCGAACACGCAGTCAATCCACTAATTTTTAGTCATGTTGTAATCCTCATGTCATGACACTACGTAACCCCTAGTAAGTAGTCCTAGAAGGCATCCAACGTCCTCTAGTGTAATGGTCGCCTCACCGCAACGTAGGTGAAAAATATGGGTCTCAGGGCGCCATCTCTCTACTAATGCAGTAACTAAAGAATGATCTACCTTTATTTTTCCTATTCTACAACAACCGCCAAATCCTATTTGGTCTATCAAGGAAATCACTCGCTGGTTGGTTTCATTTTGGTACGCCTCAAAAAACTTACCGTTGTTTCTAATAATTTTCAGTGAAGTGTTTAGTTGAACATCCCCGCCCCATATTCTTAAAGATCTATGAGAAATCTGTTTGTTTAAAACACTAGCATCATATGGACCAGGCAGAAGATGAGCAGGAACAGACATCTATACAAAAAAACAATAAACATACAATTTATCAGAAAAAACACATGTTATATTACCAAAATCACAAATGCCTTAAGTATGTCTTCACAAATTAACAATTCACAATTCACAATTCACAATTCACAATTCACAAACCTTAAAAATTTCTAAATGCCCTAATTTCATAAATTCACAAAAGTTAACAAATTCAACAAACTACTCTAAAGTACCAAATTCACAACAATTTATAAACATAATTAGTAAATTTAAAGTTCAATTCAAAACATAAAGTTAAATTGCCCCAAAATCACGAATGCCCTAAGTATGTCTTCACAAATTAACAATTCGCAAACCCTAAAAATTCCTAAATGCCCTAATTTCATAAATTCTCAAAATTCACAAACACAAAAAAGTTACCAAATTCAACAAATTACTCTAAATTACCAAATTCACAACAATTTAAAGTTTAATTCAAAACATAAATGTTGAATTGCTAAAAAAAATTAAAGCTTATACCTTTGAGTTTGAGAGATGAGAGAGAGCCAGAGAGCAAGGTGGAGTTGATTGGTGGCGGTAGCAGCAGCGGCGAAGGCAGCAGTGGGGGTGGAAGAGTGGTTGCGGGAGAAAAAAATGTTTTTTGCCTTGGGATTTTTTTTTTTTTTTTTGCTTAGAGAGGGTCGGGTAAAGGGTGAAGAGAAATTGTTGGGGTTTTAATCTGGGACTTCAGAATGGAAGTGGAACTTCCGTTCTGGGGCCAAGACGGAAGTCCCGTCTTGGCTGACGTGGCAAGACGCGTTTGGGTGAGCGCCACATCAGCCAAGACGGAAGTGCGTCTTGGTCCAAGTGTCCGTTCTGGACAAAAATGTTTCTCCAAATTTTTTGACTGCCCTGTTATGACCATTCTACTAAACCCATGTTAGTCTAAAGCAAAAACCACCCTTATAACTGATCCCCTTAATCACTCCACCGCTCCCATTAACATAACTTTTCAAATCTCTTACAAACAAGCCCCAAGACTTCCTAACATCCATATTTAAATCCCTTAACTTTCAAAATCTCAAATACACAACTTAAACTATTGTACCACTAGCATATAACACATAAATAATGTTAGCATAATTAAGCACACAAAATTAATTTCACGACATGCAAAACACGTAAACAAAAATTCTCAGGTATCATATAATTCCCCCTTACAAAAGTTTCGTCATCGAAACTTGCACTCCCCACAAAATATAAGTATAAAAACCCACACACTAGATATAGCAATCTATTAAGTATAAAAGACATTTTAAAATTTATTTTATAGTAAAACGTGAATACTAGGAGACTATATTGAGCAAAATATCCCAATAATAAATCATTGAATTGCCAAGATGAATAAATCTTCTTACTGCAAATATAAGAGGAAATTATACAACATAAGGCAACCTTGGACTCATCCAATGACTTCCCCCCACCCACCCATCTTCTAGTACATATTGCCTGAAAAAGCTGCCAAAACAAAAATCTGTCTTTTGAAAGACAAATATGGCTTATTACACCCAAGAAAAAAAAACTAAAAAATGCCTTTTGTTTCATTCCTCAAATTTCAATGTATTTCCAATATCAATCGAAAATCGGTACTTGACATCCAGATTCCTGATGCGTTCCATGGCAGTGTCAAGATAATCAATTCCAATAACCTCAGTATCACATATAATTTTATGTTGGGCTGCAAAATTAAGCATCTCTTGATACTCCTTAAGACCTCCAGTAGAACTTCCAATTATCTTTTTCCTTCCTGAAATCATTGATAAAATTTCTGGGTTATAATTGTGATGTCAAATTGCAAAGAAAAATATCACAACATCTTAGAAGTAGTACATCTCAAGAAATTAATTCATGTTTTACTAAGCTAAAGACAAGATGTTCGAAATTAAACGTTATCCAATTACTCCCTCCTCCCTCCGTCCCATCTGTGCAATTTGACAACTGCACGGATATTAAGATTTTGATGGTAAAATATAAGATATCCTTTATTAATTTCATTTAAAATTTATGTTTTTCTCTTACCCAACATCCAAATACCTCTTAAATATGTATTGGAAAGTGATAATTTTAATTAACCAACGAGGAGTTAGAAGGGTAAAATTGAAAATTTTGTTTTTTTTTTTGTGGAAATTGGAAAAATTGTTATTAATACATACTACCTCCATTCCTAAATATAAAACTTTAATTAAAAATTAAGATGTTTTTTTAATCAAAATATCAATATTACTCTCTTAAATAGAATTAGTGGTATACAAGTCATATTTAAGAGAGTAATATTGTATTTTAATTACAAAGTATTTTTTTTCCTTCCTTAATTTTCGCAAAATATAATGAAAGTCTTATATTAAGAAGGAATTGAGGAGGGAATACTTTCTTTAGAGAGTGAATAGTTAATTTGGGACAAAAAAAGAAATATGGAGTGAGAAATTGCAAAGTGAATAAACTTGAGATAACCAGAAGTTAATGCTAATTACCCAAAATGAGAGGTTGGACTGGAAGCTCAAATAGTGACTCTGGTGCACCAACAAGAATAACAGCGCCATCAAACTTGAGCAAATTGAGCATGACTGGCATGGGAGTTCGTCCACCAGGGGTAGTATCAACAACACCATCCATAGTACCTTCTAAAGCCTGCCGAAATAATAAAAAACATCAAAACATGAGCTTCTTAATCTTTGCGGCATTTCATCAAACACTTGGTGAACAACAAAATGATTAAGTTCTTCACCTGCAATTGCTCAGTGTCAGTGTTCACAATAAATGCATCTGCACCATATTCTTCAATGGCTTCCTTCTCCTTACGCTTTGATGTACTAATAACAGTTGCTTTACCACCAAAAGCCTTAATGAATTTAACAGCCATGGCACCAATACCTCCAAACCCAAAAACACCAATATGCTTTCCGGGTTTGTCAAGTCCCATATGTTTCAATGGGCTATAAACAACAATACCGGCACAGAGGAGAGTAACTCCGGTATCTTGTGGGAAATTTTCCGGCCACTGGAGGACGAATTTCTCCTCAACAACCATTACATTAGAACAACCCCCATAAGATTTCTCTCCTTGTTCACGGTAAACAGATCCATCAGCCATATTGGGTTCTGGGCAGTAATTTTCCATTCCATTTTCACAATTTAAACATTTCCCACAAGATCCTACCATACATCCCACGGCGACCTTGTCCCCAACCTTGAATTTCTGTACCTTGCTCCCAACTTCTACAACCTCACCCGCGGTTTCGTGTCTGTTATTTAGAAAAAATCAAGGTTTGTATGAGATTGACAGCACATTCAAATTTCAATTCAATGATCTGAATAATCAACAAGGATTGAAAATTTTGAAACCGGTTAAAAATGGACTTGGTCTAATGCAATCACTCAAAAGATAATGAAGGTGGGAGGATTGCCCAAGGATGCACAAAAACCAGCAGATGTTCGATTTTTAACACCCGTCATGGCCAGAGCTGCACATCTGGACTGTAAATAATAATAATATGGGTCCAACATCAAATATCAAAATAAGTGACTCTGATACATGTTAAAACTGGATTGGATCATAATTCAATCCCTCGAAAGGTTTTCAAGAGGGGGAATTTCCCAAGGCATATAAACAACAAATTGCACACAAACTAGTCGATGGAAGATATATTTACAAAATCTATAATAAATCTTACCCAAATACATAAGGATATCTAGTGAAACCCCATTTATTTCTGACCATTTCCATATCAAAATTGCAGATACCACAATACAAAACTCTGATCTTCACATCGTTTTCACCAGGGGCTCTGTATCGAAAAAAAATTAAAATCAAACAGTTAGAAAAATCTCTTTTACTAACTACTAGTATTCTAAAATCTGAGAAATACCTTCTAAAGAACTTGATGGGCTGAAGAACAGCAGAAGAATCAGCAGCACCATATCCAACAGCCTTCACAGAGAGATCGAGTTTGGTTCTTTTTGCAGCAGCCATTAATCTGAGACGTGGTGAAGCCAAAAAATCAGAGTGAAAATGGAAGAAAGAGTATGAAGCGGGTGGTTGGGGATGTCGTTCGGGGGTGGCGGAGTATTTAACTTTGAAATATCAATCTAAATTAGCACTTCAATTTTGACTGTCGTCTGCATCTTTGACCTTGCACGTGGCTTTTCTCTTAGTATTTTTTTTTTCTTTTAGTTGAACTTTCTTAATTTATTAAAGACAAAACTTTTGGATTTACAAATGGGTCAAAAAAAGACCAGAGATACTTCAATTTTTTTAAGAATTATTTATTCTAATGCTTAAATTAAATTTTATGGTACTTTGGATCGCTATTTTTGCAAATGTATTGAGTTTAACACTTTTATTTGTTAAAGAAGCCGCAGCACAGGTGGGGTAAGCCTCGACTCGTGATCGAGAGATTCCGAGTTCGACACCTTCTTCATACATGGGGCAAACTTAAAATATCTCTTTTTCTAGTGTTATCTCGTCCTCATGTGAGGCAGTTCTCGCTCCCCTTCATGGGGCAATTGCCCAGCCGGATTTCAAAAAAAAAAAAACACTTTTATTCGTTATATTGTTTGCTTATATTAGATAGGAAAATGATTTACTCCTAGAATTTTGGGGATAGAAACCCTAAACCCCCCAAATTGAGGGTGTTAAATGACTATCTTACTCCCTGTTGGCAGTGACGGATCCAGAAAAAAATTTCACTGGGGTCATTTAATATACACAATAATTGACTGCGGTTATTTATAAATTTATTATCTAAATGGAGTAAAATATATCATATATAATTAAAAAAAATCATCTGAGTCATTTGATATATACAATAATTCACTGGGGTCATTTATAAATTTATTATCTAAATGGAGTAAAATACATCATATATAATTAAAAAAAAAAAAAAAATTTGAGTGGGGTCATTTGACCCCACTCAGCCTTATCCTTATGTGGATCCGTCACTCGCTTTGTTGTATAGAGGCGATTCACCTAACTATAAGCAAAAAAGGTCCGAAAAAACTATTTTAGTCAATCTTTTAGCCAAATAATTTCAATAGAACTCATGAAAGGCCCAGGTTAGATAATAGCTATGTGTTTGTCATTTCATCACTTTTAAATGGTATTTTTAGTAGAAACAAATTAACTAATACTAAAAAAAATTCTCACATTTTCTACCATTTTAACTTTGATCTTCTTCAATGCATTCCGACTAATTCTCACTAACCATTGCGCGCCTACCCACCTACCGCCTCAAGGAAGCAATTTGCAAAGTCTATCATTTCCCCCAAAAATCTCACCCCACTTAAAGTTTTTATTTAAGCCCTTTAAACAACGAATTGCCAGATCTGTTTCCATGTATTATCTTATGGTCCGACTAGCATCACAAGAACGTTGAGATTGACAAGTACATTTAGGAAATGGGCGAAGCACTTGCATTTCATCCCCACAAACTCTTCAAATTTGTGAAGTATTATGTCACGTCTAGGCTGCCATGCTCGAGAGAATGGATATCTTCAAGCAAATCATAAAGCCGGAAAAACTGCCATTGGAGAATCTGGCATTTAGGTTGTCCCACATTCGGCAGTGTTAAATCACAAAACACTTTGAAAAATCATAACCTAAACTATCACAATTAATTACATTGAATATACAACATTACATACGTTACAAAAGAATTCAAATTTGAATGATAGCTTCTCAAATGCAAGAATCTGCTCGCCCTACGACCATAAAGCGTGACGCAGGAGTCAAATCTGCAAAGCGAAACTGATTAAATTTTTGGAGGGCAATAAAAAAGGCAAAAAAAAAAAAATTTCTAGTGGTGCAATTGCCCCAGTCTGCCGTGCATAGATCCGGCTATGCCCACGACCTTGACCTTGAGCAAGGTCTTGGGTTCAATACCCTCCTCGCGCATGGAGCATGCTTTAAATTGTCTCCCTTTATAGAGTTATCTCCTCCTACTCTTGTGAAGTGCTACTCTCCTTTTTGGAGTGTACGCCCGTATAAACTTCAAAAAAAAAAAATTTATGATGAATTATTATTAATGATCTTGCATTGTGAAACAGTTTTGCCGTTGAATAAATTTGGCGAATTTTCAGAACTAATAAGTAATAACGTCGTTCTGAAAGGAGAAAAAAAAATACAAATACAAATACACTAGCCACCTTCAATCAACGTAAAATGAGATGTCCCTTATGTCGTTTTTGCTTTTTGTCTTTTCTTTTCTCCTTGGAACAAAACAAAACAACCGTCAATATTGAACTGTTAGTAGACTGGTACTACCACCATTCTTAAATATTAAACTTTCAAAAATTAAGAAATTTTTATAATCAAAATATAAATATTAAGGGGATGGTCTTGGAATTGCCTTTTTCTTTGCCAAAAAAATTCAGCCAACTTTTTCCATGTCATGTCTAGTTCATTATGAAAAATTTAGTTATTCTGAGGCCATCCCGTAATATTGGTATTTTAATTACAAAAATATTTTAATTTTTTCTTCTTTAAATTTTCAAATATATAATGAAAGTCTTATATTTACAAGTGTATGACCGCCGATGAACTCCCATAAAAACTTTTCGATCTCCACTTTACTGTTTTTTTCGGATAGGTATACTTAAAGTACGACTCTGGTGGAGATGAAATGCTTAGGCACAGATAAGAGGTGGTAGCGTAGTTAGCTAATGTACCTATCTTGCTTTTGACTTGTTAGAACATGTCCAAAGCAGGACGTGAGTTTAAATTATTTAAAAATATACCTTTAGTGTGTATTTGTCCTGTTAAATTATAACTTAATTAGTAGTGTCAAATACTCAAATAAAATTGTAGTATTAGGAGAAACAAATAAATGCTTCGCTAGTCGACACTTGCCAAGCCTCGGGCTATTGTTGCTCTTTTTTAGGGCAAATAATCATCTGTACCCGCATGTGTACCCATTCCTATGCCCAACCAATTATAATTCACTATGTGTGTATATAATTAGAAAAAATGATCACATTATGAAAATTTCTACAAAGATATTCCTACCAAACCAAAGTTACGGTCCTTTCCTTAAATTACAAGATTCGAGGACGAATCTTTTTGAAGAAAGGGAGAATGATGAGAACTTATATACGGATCCTTTAAAGAATGATGAGGTTTGGGTAATGTCTAAAAGGAGATATAGTAGGCAAGATTTAACATCACATCACTCATTTTGGAGCTCAAAGACTCTACGTAATGTTAACTCTCATCAACTCTGGATAAACATTAATTTCGAAACTTTTCATGATGGTTTGGTGTAATGGTCATAACTTACGATCCAGGAATCCAATGATGCTCATTCTAGATGATATGGAAAGATAAGAGGCAGATCTACAACTTTCATGCAGAACACAAGATCAGATTATTCCTTTATGAAGTCCGAAATTGTCATGCAAGTTACTACATCACGTCTTTGTCCAGATTTTCAGTGAGAATTAATCTTGTTGTTTTTCTAAGTTTAGTATTTATTTAATTTCCATATTTTAGTATATTATTAATTTCGAAATATTACTTAAATAAAGGACATGTGGTCCATTTATCAAGTAGTTTATTCTTTAGCATATTCTTTAGTAAGTTTGGAATATTTGATCAAGTTCTCCTCAAATATATATATATATATATATATATATATATATATATATATATATATATATATTTTTGCAGTATTTATATGTAATTTGGCATACTTTTCGCCCACAATATACAATTTCTGCCTTCGTCATTGCACTGCCTCCATGTCTCATCTACTATTGCATATGTAAAATCATTATCCTTCACTGCAATTTGTATACTAAATGGCTTAATGTTTTAGGGTTCATAGTTAGACTCGATACAAAGAAAGTTTGGCCCTTCGTCTGAGTTTCAAATCAAATTAAAACTAAAAATAACGAAAAATAAATTATTTGTAAGAGAATAAACAAAATGCAGATTCCAAAACCTTATCGAAATACGAATCAACAAATAAGAACACAGAAAAACAAAGGGATGAAGGGGAATGAGTTTGGAATTGGATCTTACCCAGGCACAAAAGGGTAATCAGTGGTGCCATAGAAGTTCTTGACTACTTGTGTATCCCAATCACACATTCCGCAGTACAACACTTTAAACTGCACCTCTTTCTCTGTTATGCCCCTGCTTCCAACCATAAATTAACCAATAAATAATCAAAATCTTCTGGGTAGAAGGGCATTATTGTCTAGATATTCATATCTTTTGTTTTTAAACAAAAGTTCACCCACATTATCAAATTGAATGTTCATATTTGAGTGTAAGTAAATTTTAAAAAAATTTACCTCGGACTTGGGTATAAGCTTCGGTTACGTGTATGTATTTAGGTATTTAGGTGTCGAATACTTAAAAATCTAAAAAAAAATGTCTAATTGTTGTTGATCAGATCCGATAAGTATGTCATATACATACCCATGTCGTGTCGATAGGGGTACGACAGACATAAACGAAGAGTCACGAGTAAAATTACAATCTACTTGGATTGAACCTTTGTTTTAGGACAAAAATAAAATAGAAAATAGAAATTCAATTTGGAATGCAGCGAATAGAAAGTATATATGGACCTGAATCCTAATACCTTCTTAGGAACTTGAATGGGGAAAGAACACCAGATGTATCCCTGGCTGCCCATCCATAGGACTCCACTGCCTTTGCTCTTTCTGCTGATTCTACAGCCATTTTCCAAAGGGTTGACAAAGTATTCAGAATATTTTTTTAGAAAGGATAAAAAGTAATTTTGAGTTGATGGGGATGGGAATGGGAATGGGAATGGGAATGGGAGTAGCTTCTAGCATTATAGTGAATAATCATTGATATATAAGTTTTTTCTGCAACCTGTCATGAAGGGTAGGTAACAAACATGGCCCAAATCAACTTGATCTTTTAGTTTTTCGTAAAATAAATGTTTAATCACTCCGTCCAAATTAACTGTCCACATTTATTTTTTTATTTATCCCAAATTAATTGTTCACTTAGTATGTGTTAATGATATTTTTTTTCAATTTTATTCTTCTCCTAACTCCTCATTAAATACTCTTAGTTAATGATTACTTTTCAACACATATTTAAGAGGTAGTTGAATTTTGTGTGAAGGAGGATGACTCATTATCAGTAGGATTTAAAGGTGAAGAAAAATATCTTTACCAAGTAAGTAATTAAAATTGAAATCAGCCTTGAAGGGGATGCTAGCACTAAATTCTTCCACTTGTCTACTATCATCCATAGGAAGAATAATGCTATCGATAATATCCTTAATGACGAAGGGGTTAACATTTCTGGGTGGGAGGAAACTGGGGACCTTTTTGGAACTTATTTTCACAATCTTTTTAAATCTATTGATCCATCTTTTCCTTCTGATTTGCATGGCCTCATTTTCCCTAGTATTACTGATATTCAGAATGCATCTATTTGTGATATTCCTTCTGCTGATTTAATCAAGAACACTGTCTTTGGCATGCATAATGGTAAGAGCCCCGGTCCTAATATTTTTCTGTTGTTTTCGATAAGACTTATTGGCATATGGTCTCTCATAAGGTTATTGTTGTTGTTCAACATTTCTTTTCTCATGGTCATATTCTTAAGTCCTTTAACCCTAATTTCATTGCTCTTATCCTAAAAATGCTAATGCTCATTAAGTTGAACATTTTAGACCTATAGCTCTTTGCAATTTGATTTACAAGGTGATTACAAAAATAATTGCATCTATGTTGAAGCCTCTGCTTGAGTCTATTATCTGTCCCGCGCTAGCGGATTTCAATCCTAACAGGTACATGAACGATAAAATTATTGTTTCTCATGAGTTAATGCATCATATGAATAATAAAAAATGAAGACTGGGGTTAATGGCTTTAAAGATTGACATGACTAAAGCTTATGATAGAGTTGAATGAGGTTTCCTTTCTTGTATTCTTAAGAATCATGGTTTTAATGTTAAATCTATTTCTTTGATTCTTAATTGTATTTTTACTGCCTCTTATTCTTTGTTTATTAATGGTTTGCCTTTTGGGAATTTCTTTCCAGGTATGGGTTTGAGGCAAGGCGATCCAATGTCACCAGCTCTGTTTACTATTTATTTTTAGGGGTGAGCAAATTCGATTTTTGCCGAATTTCGACCGAATTCGAATTCAATTTGGCAATTCGAATTCGGTAATTCGGCTTGAATTCGGTAATTCGGTCAAGACCGAATTCGAATTGGTCGAATTTGGGACGAATTCGGTTTGACTATTTTTGAATTTGGTGTGCCGAATTCGAATTCGAATTTTTTAATAATTAAATATTATTATTGAATTTTTAATAATAAAATATTATTATTATTATATAATAAAAAATATACCCTCCAATTCGGCCAATTCGGTCGAAACCGAATTCTGAATTCACCAATTCGAATTCGGTTTCGAATTCGGTCGGTTTTTTGAGGTAGGAAAAAAATGAAAAAACCGAATTCAAATTGCCGAATTGGCCAATTTGTATTCGGTGCTCACCCCTATTTATTTTGATGTACTTTCCAGATTAATCTCGAAGGCTGAGGTGAATAAGAACATTCATGGGATCAAAGTTACGAGTGAGAGCCCTTCATTCTCTCACCTCATGTTTGCAGAAGATCTAATATTTTTTGCAGGGGCAAATATTGTTGAAATTAATTATGTGCTTAATTGTCTTAATACTTTCTGTGATTGGTCTGGTCAAGCTATTAATTATGATAAGTCCTTGATCCATTTTAGTAAAAACGTTAATGTTGACCTCAAAAATCACTTGTGTAACGTTAGTGGTTTTTCTGCTTGCAACCATAAGGCTAAATACTTAGGTTTACCTTTTTGCAAAATTAAGTTTAAAACTGAAGCTTTCTATGATATTGTTGATAAAATGAGATTTAGACTTGGTGGTTGGAAGATGCACAATCTCTCTCAAGCTGATAGGGCTATTCTTATTAAATCTGTTACCCAAGCTATCCCTCTTCATATTATGCAGTCCTTTATTCTGCCTAGTTCTATTTGTTCTAAGTTAGACTCACTTATTAGAGATTTTTTCTGGGGTTTTAAAGAAAAATCTGGGCACCATTTGTACCTTAAAGCGTGGGATGCTATTTGTAAACCTAAAGACATAGAGGGTTTGGGTATCAAAAAATTTCATGATTTCAATATGGCCCTCCATGGTAAGTTAAATTGGCAAATTCTGAATAATTACTCCAAACCTTGAGTTCAATTGATTAAATCCAAATATTTGAGAGGGATGACCATTCTTAGTTAGGATTCTAGCCCTTTTGGGGCTTTCTGGATTTGGAAAGGGCTGGCTGAAGGTAGGAACCAATTTTTGGATGGTCTTTGCTATCAGAATGGCAATGAGAGTGCTATCAGATTCGCCTTGTTTTGTTTCTGAATTGATCAATATGCATAGTCATTCTTGGGGTGTCAACTTTATTAATGGAATGTTTTCTTATCATATTGTTCGTGAAATCTTGAAAATTAAATTACCTCATCAAAGAGATAACAATATGTTGGTTTGGGCTCCCTCATCGTCAAGGACCGACACGGTAAATTCAGCATACTTATTTTTCAATCATAACAAGTTTAATGTTAGTATATTTAACAATCAAAACTGGGATAATTTGTGGAAATCCCATCTCCATGGTCGGCACAAGCAATTCTTTTGGAAGATCCTTAACAATATTCTGCCAACAAGCAAGAGGCTGCAACAATTTTCAAAAGGGAAGATTTATGTTTATTTTGTAATTTGGATACTGAATCCTCTGATAATTTATTTCTAAAATGCCATTTGGATAAAACCATTTGGTTTTCATCCTCTTAGCACAATTCAAAATTGAGAACATCAGTAACCATACTATTACTGATTTCATTTCCAATTACTTACTCAGTAAGGATATTTCTTCTCTTTTAAATCCTACTGATAAGGTAAGGTTTCTGAATTTTGCAGCTGTCTTAATGGAGACAATCTTGATGATGAGGAATAGGCTCATGCATGAGGAAGATATCTCCATTCCTAAATATAATATTTTCATTATATGTTGCGATAATTAAGAAAACAAAAATTAAGATATTTTTGTAATCAAAATATGAATATTACTCTCTTAAATAGAATTAGTTATATACAAGTCATATTTAAAAGAGTAATATTAGTATTTTAATTACAAAAATATTTTAATTTTTGTTTCTTTAATTTTCGTAACATGTAATAGAAATGGAGGTAGTACTATCTTTGTAAAATTATTGTCACGTGTAATATGTTGGACCTCCAAGAAGATTTCCCTACCCTCAAAATCTTGATATTCATTAAAATATGTAAAGAGGATCAAAATTCAATCTTTTTCAAATCTCAAGGCACCAAATTATACAACCAAAACAAGTTGTCTTATTTCCTCAAAAACAATGAATACAAGTTGTCTTATTAACTGTTCCTGAAAAAATGAAAAGAAGAAAGAAAAAGAAGAGAGACAAAACATTCCATAAAATCACAATTCAACAAAAGTACT
This sequence comes from Vinca minor, assembly GCA_026122235.1. Classification (NCBI taxonomy): domain Eukaryota; kingdom Viridiplantae; phylum Streptophyta; class Magnoliopsida; order Gentianales; family Apocynaceae; genus Vinca; species Vinca minor. Next base: position 2,378,782 of record JAOCZM010000294.1, on the reverse strand, counting down.
ACCTCCATTCTTAAATATAATACTTTCATTACACGTTGCGAAAATATTACTCTTTTAAATATAATTAGTGATATAAAAGTATTATTTAAGAGAATAATATTGATATTTGATTACAAAAATATCTTAATTTATACTTTTTTAATTTTCGTAACATGTAATGAAAGTATTATATTTAGGAATGGAGGGAGTATATCTCAGGATTGACCTATAGTTATGTATTTAGATCAGATTAGAAAAATCATATTCACAGTATATATTTAGTTTTTTGAAAAACTTTACTACTTCTTAACTAGCCAATTTATTTACTGCTTCTTAACTAGCTAGTGGGGCGACGGCCTGCTCACGACCTTGAGATCGTGAGTTCGATATCCTTCCCGCGCATGGGATATACTTTAAATTATCTCCCTTTCTAGGGTTATCTTTTCCTCTTCTTATGAGGCGCTACTCTCTCCCTCTTGTGGTGTACGCCCAGTTGGGCTTCAAAAACTAGCCAATTTGAAGTGTTAGATTTGAAATATATTTGTTAAATGATAGACACTTAAAGTGATTTTACTTATAAAGTAAGGGGTACTATTTTGATACTCCATTATTTTCCTTTTTGATGGCCCCTAATCCCCTCGTTTGCAAGAAACCAAATTTTGAGGATGGACATTAACATGAGTATGACCGGAAAACATGACCAGAAATATGAATATGATCGAAAAATGGCTGGAAACTTGACAGAAAACATGATCGAAACATAAGTGTAAAAAAATAGTGATGTCACTTTAACAATTTTACTATTGAAGAAAGTGCAACATACTCCCTCCATTCCCTATTAATTGTCGTTTAGGAGATATCTAGATATCCAAATTAATTGTCGTTTAAGGTTCTTTTATTAGTTGTCAACAATTTATTCCAATTATACCCTCAATATTTTCCTTTCTTTTCTTTATGACGTAAAAGTGAGAGAGAGGGAGAGTTGGGTAATATTGGAAGTTTAGGTGGAAATAACAACTTCCTTAATTTTCTCAAACTGTCTAAAGAGTCTTATATTTAGGAATGGAGGGAGTATGATTTAAGAGTAATGATATTTACACTCTATATTTATATTTATAGAAGTGTATTCAATCCATATTTTAAAAGATTCTAATTGATTTTCAAATTTCTCTGGTTTCTACCAACTCTATGAGTAGTTTTAATTTTATGCATACGTAGACAACTTTCCTATTTATATAGTAGTCAACCATACTAGAATTTCAAAGATATTTAGAAAATATAAACTGACTAGAAAACTACCAAAGCAATCCTAATACAATAAAATTAGTAATTACCAAAATTAAACATTATACTAAATAATAATAAGTTTGATTTAATAATTCCAAAAAATTTCCTAACAGAAGGGATTTCAGTCATCAAAGAGTTCATATAGCAAAATAGCCAAAACAAGAACAATCCATGTAAATTACTTAATTTATTTGAACTTTGGAAAATATACTTTTAATTAATAACTATTATTTCTTTTCACATCAAAAAACAATATTTCTTTATCTTCAATATTGTGTCCTCGTATATAGTACGAAAATTTTGGCTTTCTCAAGACATGGTCAAACATAATTTATGCACAACTATATAATTGTTTTTCTTTCGGTATGTCTGTCTATATCGTAATAGAACCCCCATAACCTCCCAATTATCACAACCCAAAATAAAAGCCCAACAATCACTACCCAACCATCACAGCCCACCACTAACAACAAAATCAACCCATCATTTCCTGCCCAACCCAACACCCAATCAAATGGATAACTCAATTTTAGAACCGTTCTTATGAAACTGACCTAACAACTCCTTCATATTAATTGAGTGGAGATCACATTTGTAGGTAGGTCCTGTCCAATTAATGTGAGAGGGTTGTGTGGCGAATCCCATAAGAATAGTATTATGATTGCATTTTCCCAAAAAAAAAGGCAGCAATAGCCCCGCGCGGGTTGCGTGGTCAGGCTCGCTAGTTGGCACTTGGCAAGTGCCAACTGCCGAAACATTTGTTTCTCCTAATATAGTACTCCCTCCGTCCCAAATTATCTGTCCACTTTGTGTTTTACACGGGGATTAAGGTTTCACTAAATTCCAAAGTAAAAAATGGTAAAATGTCAAACATAACCCTATTTAACTTTTCTTTCAACTTAATTATACTCTCTATTATTCTCTCTCCAACATTTAATGTAAGGGGTAAGATTGGAAAAAACACCATTAATGACCCCTTTATTTAGAAAGTGGACAATTAATTTGGGACAGATTAAAATAGAAATGTGGACAGATAATTTGGGACGGAGGGAGTAGATATTTGGGTATTTAATTAGATTAATTAAACTATAATTTTTACATGATAAATACACACTAAGTGCGTGTTTGGTATGCGGGAGTGAAAATGAATGGAAAAGCATTTCCCACTACTTTTTCCATTCCGGCGTTTAGTGGAACAATTTGCAGTGAGAATCACCATTCCACGGGAATGACAATTCCAGGAAAAAGTGGGAATTGTCATTCCACACCAAAACCTATGGAATGATCTTTACGGAGAAGTTGGAATTATCAATAAATAGTAACTGACATTTATACCATTCTTTTAATTAACTATTACGTTCATTTTACATAACAACTTATTAATATTTAGTCATAAATATTCTATTTCACTTAGTATAATTTTATAGATGGTAATTTTATAAATATTTCTTTTTTCTCTGTAATAGTTTTAATTTATTTTTAATTTTAAAAGTAAAGATATTTTTATTATTATGTTGATAGCTTTTAATATATATATATATATATATATATATATATATATATATATATATATATATATAATGTAAATGTTATTCAAGTAAGATTTTGTAATGAATGTTTAATTATGTTTTATCACTAGTATATGTTAAAGGGGCATTTATGTCATATTCTGTTTAATTTCATTCCATTATAACATTAAAATATAGTTTACCAAACACAGAAAAAGAATCGACGTTCCATTCTATCTTTATCTTCCAAACACTGGAATGAAAAAAGAATTCCGAAGTTATTTTGAGTGAAAAAAGATTCTGTCTAAAAAGAAATTCCATTTTATTCAATTTCAGCGTACCAAACGTACTGTAAAAGTGTGGCTTTAATAACTTGAACTCACATCTTGCCTTGGGGATGTTCTAAGAGGTTAAGACTGAGATTGATAAATTTGTCAATTACGTCAGTATCTCTTATCAGTGCCAAATCATTTCATCTCCACCAGACCCGTGCTTCAAGCAGTCCGGTTCCTGTGCGGAACAGTACGGATTCTACACGCACGAAACATTTTTTTTAGTCTTGAGAACAGCTGTTCAGAAAAATGAACAGCTGTTCATTTTTTAATCAATCTCAGCCACCAAAATTTTAATCTAACGGACGATCTTTTGTCCCGCATGTGCGGAATCTGTACTGTTCCGCATAGGAGCCGTGTGCTGCTTCAAGAATACCTGTCAGAAAAAACAGTAATCAGCATATATGGACTATTTTAATTTGAAGTACCGGTCTACTAGCTACTCAATATTGACGGTTGTTTCGTTTTATTCCTAGGAGAAAAGAAATAGAAAAAAGCAAAAACGACAAAAGGGACATGTCATTTTATGTTTTGATTGAATTTGGCTAGTGTATTTGTATTTGTATTTGTATTTATAAGAGTAAAGTATAATTCAAAGTAAAAAACTTTTTAGAGTTTGAAATGAAGTGGAAAATAAATACATTTAAAGAAAGGTCTGAATTGGTATACAAATTCTCAAAAGTGTTTTTTTTTTCTTTTTTTTGAGAATAAATATTTGTAAAATCAAAACTTGAGAATTTTGTAGTACTCAATTAGAAATGGGAACAAAAGGGCAATTAAGGTACATTTGGTTTCTTTCTCTAAAAAAAAATTTAGGGTAAAAAGCGCTCCGTTTTTTTGTTTTTGACCCTCAACTAAAAAGGGTCAAGTTTTACCCCCTAAACTATTTCGGTTTTTTGTTTTTGACCTTCCATCCATATTCTCCGTTACATCATAACAGAAGTCCAAAAAATGGGGGCATTTTTGGGAAAATCATATCATTCATAATAAATAGAATTAAATTTAAGGGAAAAAAGGGTCTTTTAAGATTTTTTTAGATGTTGGAATTTACAATTGGTGGTTGGAGAAGAGGAGTGGTACCCGGCTTTCAACTTCTTCTGTCACTGTTCTCACAGACGACTTTTTCTTTCTCATCAAAATAATAGGTTGTTTTTTTATAAAAACAAAAATTTTAGGATCTTATACAGATTGCCCAAAAATGCCCCTATTTTTTGGACTTCCGTTATGATGTAACGGAGAATATAGATGGAATGTCAAAAACCAAAAACCGAAATAGTTTAGGGGGTAAAACTTGACCCTTTTTAGTTGAGGGTCAAAAACCAAAAAAGAGAATAGTTTAGGGGGCGTGAGCGCTTTTTACCCAATTTTTTAATCTTACGGTCCTCTCACAAATAAAATTACTTTTTAATTATTTAAGACAAAAATTCTAAAAAAAAAAATCCAAATGCACCCTAAAATATACTTTAAATGACACGTAATTCTATCTTTAGTATGTCAACTATGTTAAGATAAAGAATATACTCAACTCTTTGATATCAAAAGGTAGAAGTGAGATAATGATAGAATTCATATTTGAGATTTTTTTCCTATTTTTTTTAATTGAAATGTAAATTGTTCGTGAGATAAAAGATATGAGCCAAAGTAAAAAATTACAACTTTACTCGTGTAGAAATTTAGAAAATATGTAAATTTTTACTCGTGTTTAATCGAAACTTTACTTCTTTTAATAAGTACGTGTCTGAATATCAAATTGATTAGTGCAATAAAATAATGTACGATTAATATGATCAAATGACATAAAATCACTTTTTAAGTGACTCGAACCCCTAACATTACCATAAATAAACATATGAGGATCAAGGTAAGTTGACCAATTTTGATCAATTTAATTTTGACCATTTGAATATACAAGATGTTCTCTTGACAGGTCACCTTGGCTAGGAGACATCCACTACTATGGGAATAGAAAAATTCAACAGACCAAGATGCCTCTCTTTTTTGTGCTCGCAGTTACGGAACTTTTCTCGTTTGAGATGTCGAAAATCAAACATGTCAATTCTCCATAAATATAGCAGAGTTCTAGATAGTAAAGTATTCCAAAAGAGAGTAAGGAACCGGTGTCCCATGGATATGGGCGGCGATAGTAAGTCAATTAAAGTGTTTGCAAGAGAAAAAGGAAAAAAGAATAAAGTGTCTAAATGGGGTTTGATGAAGGTTCAACTTCACTGATATGAATTTGGTGTGGAAAATTACTCGAACGAATCTTATTGCAAATCGATACAGAAGGGAGGCGGGGCGGTAGGGGTAAAGCATTGAGGAAGGGCTTCAAACGGGTTGGGAGAGTTTTAGAGCTCTGCAAATTGTTGAAGTATCAAACTGAGGTGAGATTTTGGGGGAAGGTGATAGACTTTACAAATCGCTACCTATAGGTGGTGAGCAGGCACCTGTTACTATAGAGGGGTGAAAGTGAGTTGGGCCGGTTCGTGAGTACCTCACGATTCGATTCAATATTCGGCTTGATTAGCTCAGCACATGAGCAAATGAGTGATAAATGAGCTAAGATTTTCGGCTCATCTAAAATATGAGTCGAGTTTGAGCTAGATAGAGTTCGACTCATTTAGCTCATGAGCTGTCTATATATATATATATATATATATATACAACAACAACAACAACAATAGCATAACCCATTAAGTCCCCAATAATCGGGGGTATAGGGCGAGATTGACTGGATACTGAACCTAACCTTTGTCAAACAAAGTGACTGATCCCAAAAATACCACCTAAAACAGATGTATTTGGAGATTAACCTAACCTTTGGCAACAAGTGCACAAAGCTGGTTGCTCATATAATACACATGTAAATAATGGTCCCCTACGCCATCGCGTTTGCTTACGTGAATCACGCCTCAAATCAAAGCCAAAACATCAAAGAAGGCAGACTGCAGCGATTCCCAAGAACCATTTTGATTTATGTGCACATCACCATGCTTCTTTCATTCATCATCCAGAGCATTAGTGGTGCATCCTTCTATATATATATATATATATATATAACAAAATAGCTTCACATACCCTTTAAAAAAGTAGTCGCACATATTTTTAAGGAAAATAAATAAAGACAATCTTAGAAATCCCTTATAATCTTCTCATCTTCTCAAAGTGGAAGAGTTATTGATTCATATCGAGCTTATTTGCCCGAAAACTGTTCAAGCATTGAGTTGTGAAGGAGATTGTATCGAGTCAATTATGACATTAAGAGAAACTCAAATTATATTACCACTTGTCATTTATTACTGATGATAATTAATTGTTAATCTACAAAATACTCTTTTTTATGAAAATACTATATTTTTTTATCTTTTCAGGTGGAAAAACATGCCACAAAAATCAAATTGGTTATATAAGAAGACTTTTGACATTTAATGATTATAATATTTGGTAGCTAGACTTTTGTTGGTTTACATTGGTTTAATTTTATATCATGTTAAACTTTTTTTACCGGAGTCTTTACATGGTATAATTAGTAGAAAGATATAAACTTCTATTATATGTCATTGTGCTAATAAAATCTCTTGATTTATTTTGTATAAGTTGGATATTAAACTCATATTATAAGTTATCGTACTTTTTCAAAAATATTTGTAAATAAATTAGCTGAGCTGAGCTGAGCTGCTCGTGAGTTACTGATGAGCTGAGCTTGAGCTGAGAAAATTAGCTCACGTCGAATATGAGTTGAGCTATGAGTTGGACAAATTTAGTGTGAGTTGAGTCTAAATTAACCTTAGTTCAGCTCAACTCAGATATGAGTTGGACAAATTTAGTGTGAGTTGGGGACTAAATTTGCCAATTAGCCTAGAATTAATTGGGGCACTGAATAAGATGAAAGTTAAAATAGAAGAGGGGTGGAAATTTATAGTATCGATTAATTTGTTTCTACTGAAATATTCTTTAGAAGTGATCGCGTGACAAACACATATCATCCATTAAAAGTTAATAACAAAACAAATAAAAGTGCTAAAGTCAATATATTTACAATGTTAAAGTGTTGAAAAATCGTAAAATTTAATTTGTGTGTTATAATTAATAATTTCTAAAAATTTAAGTGTCTCTAGTTTTTTTTTTTTTTTGTTCTCTTATAAATCCAAAGGGTTGTCTTTAATAAATTAAAGGGGTGTATTCAATACGCATTTTAAAAGATTTTAACTGATTTTCAAAAGTTTATGAATTTTTCTGACTTTATGGATTGTTTTAACTCTATGCAGACTCTACACAGATTCTTACAGATTTTATTAGATTGATTTATAACGATTTCTTTTGATATATAAAGTCTATAGATTATTTGAATAACACCCAAAAATAAGAAAAGACTAATTCAGTGGTGTATTATACAGATCCAACGGTGTTGAATTTCCAAAGTCAACATACGTTTATCAATCTTTTTTTTTTTTGAATTAAATCATTTTGTTAAAAATTTAAAAAGTTTGGTGATGGTATTTGATTTTTTTGGAGATCACGTAATTGCGGCATTTTTTTATTTATTTGTTCAAGGTTTGTATAATTTACTTACTGATATTTTTTGTTTCGCTTAATTAAGATATGTTTGGTGATGGATTTTGTTTGAACTCTTTTTCCCTTTGATTTTCTCTTTCAGGGGAATGAAATACATGTTTTGAAAATATAAATTTGTGGTTAAATAGAGAAGAAATTGTTTGCTTTCTTTAATTTCTATTTGAAGATGATCAGGAAGAAAATTGTTTAGATATTATGACAATATATCTTATTTTGGGAAATAAATATTTCATATTGAGTTTTTTAGCGATCTAAAAAAAATTTAGTTTGGATATTTCTTTATTTTTATTATAATATTAAATAAATGAGATCACTAAAAATTTTGTAATCTAAGATAAAATTTTAATATTAATGAGAGAAAATCAAAATCTTGAGGAAAAAGAAGAGATTTCGCAATACACATTTAAGATTAGGAAATCTATCACAATCCTACATTCAATGAAATCTATAGAGTTTTGAACATCTCTACATTTTAATGGACTTTTTCAAATTTAAATTGAATATCTCTAACTTTTATTAATTTTTTTAAAATTTAAATTGAATACCTATAAATTTTAAAACTCTTTAAAAATCTTATAAAAATCTAGATTGAATACACTCATAAGAAGACCAACTAATGTAAGGTTCCTTAACCCAGTGGGGCAAGGGTCTGCCCACAACCTCAAGGTTGTGGGTTCGATACCCACCTCACACAAGGAAATTATTTAATTGTCATTTCTTTGGGTTCCCTTGTGTGGGTCTTATACTCCCCTCACAGGGCACTGTCACGGGTCGCAAGTTTCAACACTTGAGACGCCCGCGATGCCGAGTAACTCTAGCTCAAATAGCTCTTAAGTTACTCCCGGCAAGCTTTCTCTTTAGTCACAATCTCGGGACAAGAAGATAGGCAACACTTAAAAACGAAAACGGGTCACTTGCGCGAAAACTCGGCTTTTCTCATTAAAACATAACATGATTACAAGTATGAAAATTTACATCAAAAGAGTTCAAAACGACGAGGGGGAGAGTCGCTTGAATGCCTATTACAATTGCTAGAAGTTTGGTTTTTGCTTGTTTGTTGAAATTTTTGTTCCCCCTATAGGTGCTTAAAAAGCATATGCCTAAGTGATAGGAGTGTAGCACTTATTTCCGAGGAGGTGGGAAAAACGCTAACATATGCTATATACATGATAATTACAAACTACCTCGTGCATTATCTTCTACATGGTTACAAAAGGTCACTCATCAAATTTGAGCCCATTCGGACTTCATTTGGTTACAAACGAGCACATGCCAAGTCGGTTGGTTTGTAGTGCACTTGTCTGCCGCAGATTAGGGGCTAGGGCGGCTGGCAGTGCTGCGGGCCTCAGGGTCTTGCTCTGGGCGATCGGCGTGCTGGCGCCCGGCCTCGGCGAGTTAGGGTGCTGGGCGGCATGGGCGGCCAGCATGGGCGATGGGGCATGGGCGCTGCGGCTGGCCTGGGCGGCTGGCACGGCCTTTGGCGTGCGGCTGGCATGGGCGGCCAGCATAGGCGAGCATGGGCGACAGGCAAGGGCGGCCAGCATGGGAGGCCAACATGGGCGAGCATGGGCAGCTGTCCTGGGCGCTGTCTTGGGGCTTGTCTTGGCCATGTCTTGGGGCATGTCTTGGCCATGTCTTGGGCATGTCTTGGCCATGTCTTGGGGCATGCCTTGGCCATGTCTTGGGCTGAGTATTGGGACCCGTCCCGCCTCCGAGCGCACGAGCCGGGCGAGGCAACTGGGCACGCTGCCTCACGGGCGCGCGGGTCATGTTGCGACAACGAAGTGCGCCATCCATGATCGACATGCTCGGGAGCCTTTGGCCACACGGCTTAGGCAAGCTTTCGAGGCGCAGAGAGAGCATCGTTGTTGCCTCTCGTGCGAAGTCACGAACGACTCGTGACAAGACTCCGCCTCAACGAGCTTCTACGACACCCGTTCAACAGGACTTCTATTACTCCCCTCACGGGGCACCCGTTCAACGGGCTTCTACGACACCCGCTCAACGGGCTTCTACTACTTCTCCTTTGGTGAGGTCGACCTCCTCTGGTGAGGTCCAATAAAATAATTGTAATAAAAAAAAAAATAATAAATAAGAATACCAACTAAAAGGAAAGAAAGAAAATATTAAAGAAAAGCCACGTGCAAGGTCAAAGAACGCAGACAACAGTCAAAATTGGAGTGCTAATTTAGGCTGTTATTTTTCAGTGGCAAAAACGCCTATTTGGTCCTAAATGATATTTCTAAGAATCTTTGGAGTCCCAAATGATTTATTTTTTCTTTTTATATCCTGTATGTATTTACGTCTATCAGCTTATAAGCGATTTCTTGATCCAATTTTTCTGCCTAGAATACTGATCAAGACAAGTCATGTGTCTCACATGTGAGTCATTTTTAAAGGGTATTTCGGACATTTCAACATATTTATCTAAACAAACAATTGGGTACTCAATTGTTAAACAAAATAACTACGAGTACTAAATTTTAATAAATTAAAAAAAAAATCTAAACCTATTCCCTCACCCCTCCATCTTCATCTTCCTCCACCCCCTTACCCCACCACCATCCACCACCCTCTTCAAGCCTGCCATTTCTAGCATTAGCTGCTATAATTGAATTCCAAGAAATAGTATCTCTGTCAATCATTTCACTTAATACCCTTATCGATTCTTCAACTTCTCCACATTTTCCATACATATCAATCAAGCAATTTCCCACAAAAACACCACAATCAACGCCAATCTTCTTAATCTTCGAATGGATTGATTTTCCCAGGTCTTCTTTTATTCGTTCAAATTTCACATAAAAACTAGTCAAAGCTGTAGAAACAAAGGGATTGGAATTGAACCCAGATTTCAGAAAGTGGGAATGAAGTTGCTGATTTTGTATATTGATGAACCTTTTAATTCAATGAGAATTGGACATACATTGGTGAACAAAAGATGAAATCTTTGGTTTTGCTCATCTTTTCTCGAATTTTTAGTTTTTTTAATTTTTTTTTTGGTAAGAAAAAAGTTCGGGTGGGTTCATTTCCCGATCACCACCACTGGCTAGTAGCAGTTCTGGGGACCATACAGTCCGCTTATAAGCAGTACTTTCACAGATCACTCACCAACACAGCCCTCACGTCGGCAACGGGAATTGAACACTGACCTTTGTAAGGACGTGCCAACTCCTTACCAACTAAGCCAACTTGTGTTTATTTCTATGTAAATGAATTTTTAGTTTATTTCTATGTAAATGAATCGATCATTTAACTAAAAAAGTCTGCTTTTGTCTCATTTTCTCCGACTCCAACGACCGATCCTCTCCTCATCTCTATCATCTCTCAATTCTCAATCAAATGGAGTTTTACTGTTGAAATCTTCGGCCAGAAGGGCAAAATTTCAATTTAAAGAAGGATACACACTAAATTTTAGAATTTAAATAAAATTCACCAGATCTGGCCTTCAACACCGAATCCGGTCAACAATTGAAATGAACAATTATCAGCACATAATTTTTATGGTTGTGCTCAAGAACAATCCTTATGGTTAATATTTATTTGTTGTAAATTCTCAGATTGTGGATCCAAAATTCTGTTCAGATTGGTCTTGACTATGATAAAAAAAAAAACCCATAATGGACCCCTCTAATTTCGCCTGTTAACATTATACAGAGAAAAAAAATAGAAAGATTAATGATGAAAAATTATCACACACATTTATTGTGTGTATTATTTGGAGACGACGACACTGATTGGGGTAAAAAAATGGAGGAGGGCTATGTGGTGGACACTGAGTTTCATATCCATGGTTGCAGGAGGTGGTGGACGGTGGTGGGGTAAGGGGGCGGAGGAAGATGAAGATGGAGGGGAAGGGAATGGGTTTAAATATTTTTATTTTTTAATTTATTTAAATTTAGTACTCATAGTTATTTTGTTTAACAATTGAGTACCCAATTGTTTGTTTAGATAAATATGTTAAAATGTCTGAAATACCCTTTAAAAATGACTCACATGTGAGGCACATAACTGTCCTGACGATATCTAGACAGAAAATTGGACGGAATGACCTTATAAGCAGCACGTAAATACATACAGGATATAAAAAGAAAAAAAAATCATTTGGGACTCAAAGGATTCTTAAAAACATCATTTAGGACCAAATAGGCGTTTTTGCCTTTTTCTGTCGGATTCAAGAACAATTTTTAAAAAAATCAAATGTCTGTTTTAAATCAAATATTCTAAATTTTTTAATAAATGTCTATTTTAAATTAATGTAATCGTTAAAAATTTAATTTAACAGACGAAAAAAAATTCGTATATGCATAATGATCTCATTCTGTACTAGAGCCACCATCATTATTTTTAAGGTCGCCGTGGGATGTATCATGTATTGTTGGATCTTGTGGGAAATGTTTTCTTTGAGATAAGTTTTTGAATAGTTGAATACTTTTTTCCCCTCTCTTTTTTTAAAAGAAAATAGATGGCTTACTAGTTCCTACCTAGGGATGGTAATTTAGCCCGTTGCCCCGACCCGCAAACGGATCGGATCAGGTTTGGATATGCTATTTGCCCCGCCCCGCTCCGATCCGCCCCGTTTGACCCATTTAGACCCCAATAATATATATATATATATATATATATATATATATTATATATTTTTTAAAAATATGGTAATTATCCTTAGGAAAAGAAAATATATGCTAATTATTTTACTTTTGAAAAATAGGGACTGGGCAAACGGGCTCGGGCGCGGGAGTGGAATGTTGCCCCGCTTATGTCACAGATCGGGGCGGGGCAGGAAAATAACCTAAACGGATCGGGGCGGATCGGTGAAAAACATGAAAATCTCCCCCGACCCGACCCATTGCCATCCCTATTCCTACCCACTGCATTAAAAATGGAAATATCTGATATGGACCGGGTCCCATGTGGGACTCATGTGCTCAGATTTGCCACATCCCTCGCAGAATGAGAGAGAAGGGAAATGCAGTGATGCTGGTCAAATCTGAATCAGTATGGTCCCAAATTGACTCTGATACATACGATGAATAGACCTTAAAAATTTGATGTTTTGATAAGAAATTATACTTCACACTCATCTTTTTAACATTTTGCAGAATTTTTTCTTCTTCTAATTTTATATAAAAAACAATCAAATATCATGGGTTAGTTCTTATGCTAAGTTCGAATTAGCTTTATTGAGTTTGAACCATAAAATCTAGTTAATAATAAAAAAGAAAGAATAATAGTGCAGGCGTTTAGAGAGCGAAGTCTAGCCTGTAAACTCATTTATGTTGGTTGCACTCTAACACAAGCGTTTAGGGTTTAGAACTTTGAACTTAAGGACGAATTTTGTATAAATATTTTTGGATGAAACAAAATTTTTATATATTTTCATAAAAAATTAATTATTTTAAAAAATGTTAAAAATGATGGTCACCCCGCTCCTTCTAAATCTGTCACTTCTCCAACATCCTCAATTCCTTATACTTCCCTATTTTGCCATTTAAATTATAAAATCTTCCTAAGCTAAACAAGCTAACTTCCCATTCCTTTTGTTTAATTATATCCTTATCCTTATCTCTTCGGCCATGACAGATCTAAGGGGACGATGAGTGACAATCGCCCACTACATTTTTTAAAATATTAGATTTTTAATTAAAAAATCTATAATTTTAAGAGAAAATATTTGAAAATTTACATCTTCTTCTCCTTCACTTGTCCTTTCCCTTTTTTTTACTTCAAATACATAAGTTTTGAATTCACCACTCTTTTTCGTCATTATATGCTAAATAGGAACACACAAAAATTCAGAAATCAAAATCTAAAATCTCTTTTAGCTAAAGAGAACTTATATAAATTAATAAAATAAACCATAGAAGAGAGAGATGACACAAATAAGAAAGAAGAAAATTATATAACCATTTCTTACAATTTCATGCAATAATATACTACCATTTAAGGCCACGTAAAAAAGCTACAAAAAAATCACCAAAATCTTGAACGAAAGCAAGACCCAATTTTCTCACCAAACTGCCAAAAGATTAGGTGAAGAATAAAGAAACGGAGAGCAAAGAACAATAACCCTCACAATAAATTTACAAAGTGTTTGCGAAAAAAATATCTCTTTTTTTTTTTTTTTTTTTGAGCGCCCGAAGGCGATTGCCCCCGAAGGGGAAGAGCGGAGAGTACCCTAAATAGGAAAGATTGAAGCATGCCCCATGCCTGAGGAGGGAAGATAAGCCTCATGCGAAAAAAATATCTCTAAACACATGAATTAGATACTGCTTGACTATTCATAATAAATGTAAAAAGTGTTTGTTTACGAAATATCACTAAAATAGTACACATATACCAATACATTTTACTACGGAATCATTCCCTCAAATTAAGGTTCAAAAACATCAGTGAAATCAAACTCAAGAATTATTTCAACACTGCTCATTAACAAAATAAGGGAAATTGGCTCCAAACGTTTTTTAAATTATTTCGTTTAACCTCGCTCGTCTTTGTGTTTTTTAGCAGTTTAAAAAATCCCTAAACAATTTAGGTTCAGTCTGTATAGTCATTGACAACCACCATTTTCCCTATTAATTAGAACATGTGCATGAAAGTAGTGGGTAAGACTATACATGCTGAACCTAAATAATTTGATGAATGCTAAAATAGTACAAGAATAAGCGAATCTAAACGAAATAAGTTCAGTGATGTCTGAGCCGAATTTCCCATAAAACAAAACATTTCCTATGCTTTGAGTTCAACAATGGTCGTTGGAGTCAATATTGATCAACTAGTGTCATTTTCATATACAAACAATAAATAAGAAAATGATTTACTCCTAAAATTTTGGGGATAGAAATCCTTAACCCTCCAAATTGAGAGTGTTAAATGACTATCTCACCCCTGCTAGTATAAAGGATTCACCCAACTATAAGGGCAAAACGGTTCAAAAAATTATTTTAGTCAATCTTTTAGCTAATAATTCTAATAGCCTAGTAAGGTCCAAATAAATATTCCTCTTAATATATACATCTTCTCCTCAATACACAAAACGAAAATCGTAGCTAGAACAAGCAGAAAAAAAAAAAAGATTTACAAATGTTTACACTAATCTCCAAAGTTCATCCACTTTTCTTCTTCCTTATTCTATTCTCATTATCATCATCATCCAAAGCTTCAATTCCTGAACCATTTTTCAATTGTATTTCCAATAAATTTCCATCAGATATTCTTCATGAACCCACAAATTCTTCCTATGACTCTGTCCTAAAATCAACAATCCACAACCTTAGATTCCTAAATTCACCCAAGCCATTAGCTATAATAACCCCATTTCTTTACTCCCATGTCCAAGCTGCCGTGATATGTACCAAACGGGTCGGGTTACAACTCAGGATCCGAAGTGGAGGTAGTGATTATGAGGGCTTATCGTATCGATCTGAAGTTCCATTTATTTTGCTAGATCTACAGAATTTGAGGTCAATTAATGTTGATATTGAAGATAGTAGTGCTTGGGTTGAGTCAGGGGCAACCATTGGTGAATTGTATTATAAGATTGCTGAGAAAAGTCCGGTTCATGGCTTTCCGGCCGGTGTTTATGCAACGGTGGGTGTTGGCGGCCATTTCAGTGGCGGCGGCTTTGGTACCATGATGCGAAAGCACGGGCTAGCATCAGACAATATAATTAATGCCAAAATTGTTGATGCCAGAGGTAGGCCCTTTTCTTTATGAAAAAAATATTGTATGCTGAAAAACGTTGCTAACATTCATATATTATTCTTCTTTACATTTAATATTAAATGTGCATTTTTCTTTTACTTATTCGGTACACACACTAGTAACGACGGCTGAAAATCATCTCTCATCGTACATCATATACTCACTATTCACCATTTAAAATTCATCATGTATAGATTTTTTTTAATTATATATACACATATCGAAATGTGAGTGGCTAAGTAAAAGAATGAGGAATGTAAGAGGAATGACGGTTGTTTTGCCTAACAATAGGGGAAAAATTCGGCATGGGACGGACCCAATGGGTACGGTCCCACACTCTTCTCACATAAATTAGGGAGGACTCACCTGATTGACCTGCGGGATCTACCATGCAGGTGAGTCTTGTCTAAATTTATTTGAGAGGAATGTGGGACCGGACCCAATGCTAGACTTTGGTGTAGCATTTTTATTCATATTACCTAAATCATAAAAGATAAACTTCATTCAATTTCTCATATTACCTAAATCATAAAAGCTAAATTCATTGATTACTATGACAGAATATTATAACATTTTTTTCTAGTTTCACTATTCTTTTAGATTTTAGATTCTTTAATCAGAAATTAGATACGCGGTAGCTTTTTGATAATGTGAGAGTGAACAGAATCTAGAAGAAAGAACATCCCTATCAATTATTGAGGATCCGATTCATATCTTTGGGCTTGGCTTTAGATTGGCCATGGTTTGGCATAAAGGGTCAATTATGTCAGTCTTTTTTTTTTAAAACAACATTTTTGCAAAAACGGATTCGGGAATCCATTCTTGACTGATGTGGCATATTTCAGACGCGCCTCGCCATGTCAGCCGAGAACGGATTTGGCTGCCCTAAATTGAAACCCAACAGCCTTCTCCTTCTTCCTCCATCGCGATTCAAAGCAATAAAAAGGGCAGAAAAAACAGCCCCCTCCCCACAAAGAGAAACTCCCTCTCAATCACCACCCATGCCTCCGCCGTCACCTGCCACCGCCACCTTCCATAGTCTTTTAAAAATGTTGTTTAAAAAAAAAGCTGTCATGGTTGGCTTATTATGTCAAACCATGGACATTCTAATGTCAAGCCCCATATCATTATGTTTTCCATTTCATGTCACATTATATAAGTTGTCAAGTGTCTATTTTTCTTCTCAAAAAATCTACAACTTGAAAGAAATAATGGAATCTTATAGAAAAAGTGGGGCATAAGACAACCATCTACAAATTAGATAAGCAGATATACAGTAAGACAACAAATGAATGTAGAAGATCTTAATACAGTACCTTGAGGATTCAACACATCACAGTCAAGTATTTAATCGTAATCTAAATGACAGAGCTCAAATCAATGTCACCAAAAAAGAAAATTCAACACATTTTTTATTCATTCGGCTAATAATGATGTATCGCTAACATATTCTAACCAATTGAGCTATTTCTTTGTCACGTAGGCAGAATTCTTGACAGGAAATCTATGGGAGAAGATTTGTTTTGGGCCATTAGAGGAGGAGGAGGTGCAAGTTTTGGAGTCATAGTAGCTTGGAAAGTCAAACTTGTACATGTTCCACCAGTGGTGACTGTTTTTGACTTGTCAAAGACTTTTGAAGAAGAAGCCTTACAACTTCTCAACAAATGGCAATACATAATAGAACACAAACTCCCTGAAGACCTTTTCCTTGCTGTGAGTATAATGGCAATTCCATTACCTAATGGTAACAAAACACTAATGGCAGGTTTTACTTCCTTATTTCTTGGAAATTCCGACCATCTCCTTAAAATAATCGAAGAAAACTTCCCGGATCTCGGGTTAACGAAAGAACACTGCTCCGAAATGAGTTGGATCGAATCTGTAATGCATTTCTCGGGTTTCCAGAGGGGAGAACCGAGAGATAGTCTTAAGAATCGAATTTCTCCTCTACCTAGGACTTGCATTTCTGCAACCTCGGACTTTATTCAAGAACCGTTATCCTTAAACGGATTAGAGAAGCTATGGAATTTTTGCACGGACGAAGAAAATACTCCGATAATTTTGCTTTTTCCACACGGTGGAATAATGAACAAGATATCGGAATCCGAAACTCCTTTTCCGTATAGAAAAGGTGTGATTTATAGTATAATTTATGAAGTAGTTTGGGATTGCACCAACGATGAATCTTCTAAAGAGTATATTGATGGACTTAGAAGAGTGAAGAAATTAATGACTCCTTATGTTATGAAACAACCTAGGGGTGCATTTTTTAACACTAGGAATCTTGATATTGGTAAAAATGGTGGTCCGGATACGACTTATTGGGAGGCTAAGGATTGGGGATTGAAGTATTTTAAGGATAATTTTCGAAGGTTAGCCATTATTAAAGGGGAAGTTGATCCGGAAAATTTCTTTTATTATGAACAAAGTATTCCTCCTCTAATTTCACAAGATGAATTGTAATTGGATAGGGGGTTTCTAGTGAATTTTTATTTATCTTCATTTTTAGTAAAAAATAAATTAGTATGCACTTTTATTTAGAAGATATTATGGGAGTTTTATTTATGAGAAAATGGATCAAAATATACTTTGATCAACAACATTACACATAGAACAATTTTGTTATGAATCTTGTGGTTAGTAATTCATCAATATCTATTTGTGTAAATATGGAAAGAATTCCTATCAGTTTTTTTCTTTTTTGTTTCGAACTAGACTACCGACCTAGTAGTCAATTATGCAGTGGCGAATTCAGAAATATAATACATTGGAGACACACGATAATTCATTAATTTTTTTTGGCATAAGAAAATATAAAGATTATTTTAATTAAAATAGACTTATATTTTATAAAAACATAGGTAAAAAAACAAACCAGCAAATTGAAAAAAGATTTTAGAGAGTTTTTGTTTTATTGGTGGGGGTCGCTAAAAAATTATATGCGGTCATTTATACATTTATCATCTAAATTGAGTAAAATATATCATATATACTAACTTAATTTTTTTCTCACTAGGGTAATGTGACCTCAGTGATACAATACTACATTCGTCTCTGCATTCATGGGAAATAAATATTTAAATAGACATTTGCTATGTAACGTGCTTTATAAACTTATAAATGACCGTTGTCAATCGGCAAAAAAATTGTGTTGGGAAAGGTGATTGATGAGACACGAAGTGCATTCTTAAAAGGCCATCTTATTACTAACAAGGGCAAATATGCAATGTTGGACCTTAACAATTTTTGCTTTTCTTTTTTTAGACATAAACAATTTTTTTGTACAATCTTGAACCTAAACTATTTACGGGCATTCACAAATGAAAAAAAAATGAAAATCCGGCCAAAATGTGGCCGTTGAGTAAAACGGTGTCGTTTGACTGAGGGCACAATAGTCAAATTACAAATATAAATAAAGTAAAAAATAAAAACGACCGACCCGCAAACCCCACCCATTTTCCTTTCTCCTCCCTCCGGCCAAACACCTTAACCCGACTTCCCCCACCACCACCATGCTCCTCCATCTCCGCCCCATATACCACCTCTCGTCCACCACCACCTCCACCTCCACCCGCTCCTTCGCATACTCTTCAATTAAAATCTGGAAAAAAAAAGTTAGTCAACCCAAAAGTTGAAGGGGTATTATTGATTTTTCAACTCTGAATATACTTCCACCCCCACCAATCTTCTTATTCTTCAAAGTTCAACCACATCCCCACCCCCACGAACTTATGAACAAACAATCAACCACCTCCAAGCCCATCTGCCGGAGGGTGCAGACGGAACAGATGTAGCCGCCGCATCGAAGCCCAGCCAACACGACCGTTCATCTTCCCCTTCATCTGCAAAATGCATCTCCTCCGTTCGTCATCTTCCTCATTTACCACCCCTCCGTTCTTCATCTTACTCATTTACCACCCCTCCGTTCATCATCTTCATATGCAACACCACTTTCTCTCACTACGAATTTCATCAATTTTCAAGCAATTCACTGGTACGAAAATTTCGATTTTTTTAATTTTTTCTTGCTTTTAAAATGCTAATGTTGTAATTTTATGGTTGAGTGAGAAAGAGGGTGGTGGCGTCAGGCGTGGGGCTGGGATTTGGGGAGGTCCAGATGGAGGGAAGTGGAGGTGGAGGTGGTGGTGGACGGGAGGTGGTATATGGGGCGGAGCTGGAGGAGCGGACGAAGGAAGCTACGAGGAGAAGGTTCTGAAGAATTTGGTTAAGGCTTTTGCTTCAAATTCAGTTGAAGAAGGTGTTGCATCTTACGAGGAGAAGGGGGAAGAGGGATGAGGTTTGGAAAGGGGTGTAACAAGAAGAATCGAAAACGAATGGTTGCTGCAAAGGCCGGAGTATCACCGGAGAAGAAAAGGTTGGCTGAGGACCGTCGCGGGCCGTACTGGGGAAGGAGGTTGCAGCAGGCTGGCCGAGCCGGTGCAGGTCCGGGTCTCTACACCGGGACTCAGCGGTGCACGACCAGGTGAACACTGCTCAAACCCCAGTTATACTCGAACAAAGTGAAAATACTAAAATACCACTTATTAAAAGCGACACTGTTTTACTCAACTGCCACATTTTGGCGGATTTTCATTTTTTTTTCATTTCGAATGCCCAGTAAATAGTTTAGGTTCAAGATTGTACAAAAAAATTGTTTATGTCTAAAAAAAGAAAAGCAAAAATTGTTAAGGTCCAACATTGCATATTTGCCCTACTAACAATGTCATTTTAACTTTTGAGGTGTTTCATGATTTACAAGTAAAGTATAAGAAAAAGGAAAATGATGTTTGGCTAAGATTAATTAGCTAAAAATTAATTAGTCAACAGACAAAAGTAAATAAAAAACCTCAAAAGTAAAAAAAAAAATGCTTCAAAAGTCATTCAAACCTGACAGCAGCAGTCAAACTTGGCAGAAGCAGTCCGATTCCAATATAGAATACAAAATATTCTGCATCGTGCAGAATAAATGGTGGTCGTTGAATAAAAAATCTAACGGATGAGATTATTTTATTGAAATAATTAAAAAATATATATTTAACTCCCACAATCCCATATTCATGAGAAGTAATTGTGGACATATGAAGAATTCGTCAACGGTCTGGATTATTCTCTAGGGTTATTCCAAAAATATTTGTCACTTAACAACCTTAAGTCCACATATTATACATATTGATATACCCTAAGTCCCTATAAAAATATTATTTGCAACCATAAGTACATAAATTATATTACTTTTAGGTCCCTAATGTTATAAAACTTTAAAAATTAAACTCGCATAATATATTTCAATTTCACAGATTGACCCACAAGTTTCTAATTAAATCTTTTAAATTCACAATTTGACCCAAAAAAATCATGAAATTAACTTTAAAAAAACTATAATTAGACCCCTAACTAATAACATATTCATAGTGATCATCATACAATGGAATATATATAACCTTGGAACTAATAAGTGGTTGACGTATATAGAAGTATAACGAACTTTGCATGTGTACGGTTAGAGTTTCATATTACTAACAAAAAATAGATTACTTACAACGCTTTCATATTACTAATAGTCTACAAACAATCTTATTACCTTGAAATTGATTTACATTGTTAGCTTGTTAAGAGTAATGTTATAACGTTAAGACAAGAGTAAATCAAGGACATAGTTACATTGTTAGTTTGTTAAGAGTAATGTTATAACGTTAAGACAAACTTAAGAGTAAATCAAGGGCATACTTACACCGTTCAATTTAATAATTTCATAGTATTAGCAAGTGATCGCCTTATATAGAAATATAACAAATTTATAATATTAATCTTTAAGACTGGAATCTTCTATCCCCATTTGATATTCCATTCCATATTTTCACTAATATTAAATTGATTGTCTTTTCCTCTTTTGATCTCAATTCCATATTTCATTAAGTGAATTTTTTAATAAGATTTATATATTATTTCTTACTAAAAAAGAGAGTTATATATTAACCCTAAAAAATGATTTTGGGATGATTTTTTTTCACCGGAAACTCCCCTTCGCCGACCATATCAGACTAAAAATAGGGATGATTTTTTTTGTTTTCATTCACAATCCAACTGGATTTGTAAGATTCTTTAGTAATTTAGGAGGGACTTGGGAAATCCTGTCATTAATTTGTCATTTGGGATTGAAATTGAGTGGATGAAGGAAGCCATGTGAAAAGCTTCAGCATGGACATCAAGATCTAATTTCAGAATGCAGTAGCAGCAGCTCTCCAAATACTCCAAATCTAGTAGCAAAACTAATGGGTCTTGACTTTCTTCCTGAATCGGCTTCTCCTCCTTTCTCTTCCTGCGGTTCGAGCCCTCAAAATGGCCTTTGGTATATGGATTTTTGTTTTTATTTTTTATTTTTTTTGTGGTTCATGGATTTTTGGAACATAATTATTTTTAATTTATGCAGGTTTAATTTGGGTTTTTCATCAAATATCATCAATTGAAAATGGAAATGGGTTATTGTTGTTAAAATTTTTGGGATAAATTTTATTTTATTTTACCCAAAAATGTTGTTTGTTGCCGGAGAAGATGACCGGAAAAGTTGTTGGTCGCCTGAGAAGAAAAAATGTTGGAGTTGAATTTTTGTGTAGTAGTAGCCAGTAGGTGGGTTGGATAACCATTAAGACAATAGATTTGTAGAGTGGGATAAAAAAAAAGAAATTTGAGAAAAATCAGTAAGGGTATAATTGGTAATGAAAATATCAATTTGGAAATTTTAGCCAATAGATTAGTTAAGATTTAGTCATATAGCACCTCCCTAAGAAAAAACCCGAAATTTGCACTAAAATTCGATGAGTAAAGTTTTTTATCAGGTGGATTGAGATTATTTAAAGAATGTGATGCACATTTCTGACCACTCCAAATCTTCTTCCACCAAAATTCATCCCTCCATCAAGAAAATTAATGGAAAAAGAAAAAGAAATAACCAAGAATTGATGGAGCCGAAAAGCCATTGTTGCAGGATAAAGAGACTGTTGCATGAATGTTGTTACTGCTGTTCTTGATTGAGGATGAAACAAAATTGAAACTTTTTTGGGGAATATGAAAATAGGGATTGGGGAATAAGAAATTGAAACTTTTTTGGGGAATAAGAAATTGAAGAAAGAGAATGTAGACGGGGAAGAAGGGGGTGTTGTGGTAATGGGAAGATGCATACGGTGAGGGGGATGCGTTCGGGAAAAAAGAAGGGTTGAGCAAATCAGGTTTTACCGAATTACCGATCCAATTCAAATTCAATTTGAGAATTTAAATTCGGTAATTCAGTGTAAATTTGATAATTTGGCATCCGAATTCGATTTGGTCGAAAATATAACGAAATTAGTTGGGTTATTATTAAATTCGTTCTAACATAATTCAAATTCATTTTTAATAATTTATTATATTTTGAATATAAAAAATAAATAGACCATAAAATTGTCATTTCGGCATTTTTTTATTAATTTTCCGTGAAAATATAGTTGAATCAAACGATAACGAATTTCTTGTTTCTATTATTTTTTTTTCCTGAATTTATTGTTTTTTTTTGATTTGTCTTGGTGTTCAATTAGGTTTCTTGTGAAATCGGCAAAAACCAAATTTCGAATTCGCCAATTCTAAATATGAATTCGGTCGTTTTTTTCTTTTGAAAAAGTAAGAAAAATCGAATTCAAATTACCAAATTGGAGAATCGAATTCGGTGATCACCCTTAGAGGAAGAAGAAGAAGAAAGGAGAGGGGTGGAGTAGGGCTAGGTACTTCAACAATTGGTGTTTTGTGATGTACCAAATATGTCTATATAACTATTTCCTTTTATTCGACAAATTTTTGAGTTCACAATTAACTAATTATTTTATTGGACGAAATAACCTTATAACAAAAGGAAAATTGTTTTGGAACGGTAAAATTGAATAACAACGATTAAGGGCATTATAGTAAATTTGAAATTATTTAGGGAGAAAATTGACAAATTTGCCTCATATCAGAAAAATTATATTTTGATGAAATTAGCTATGTGATGTCGTTGAGGCTCCAGTGCGATATACTTTTTTTTCACGTGCGGAAATTAATCTTGCCCGTCAATTGAAAATTTGACGGTTAAGATTGATTTTAAAACGAACACCTTTTCTGATTTGTACAACACATGTCTTAATCGTTGTTATTCTATTTTACCTTTCCAAAATAATTTTCCTTTTGTTATAAGGTTATTTCGTCCAATAAAATAATTAGTTAATTGTGAACTCAAAAATTTGTCGAATAAAAGGAAATAGTTATCTAGACATATTTGGTCACAAAATACCAATTGTTGAAGTACCTACCTAGCCCCACTCCACCCCTCTCCCTTCTTCTTCTTCTTCCCCAAATTCGAATTCTCCAATTTTGCTTTTTCCACACGGTGGAATAATGATCAAGATATCGGAATCCGAAACTCCGTTTCCGTATAGAAAAGGAATGATTTATAGTATGATTTATGAAGTAGTTTGGGATTGCACCGACGATGAATCTTTTAAAGAATATGTTGATGGACATAGAAGAATGAAGAAATTAATGACTCCTTATGTTATGAAACAACCTAGGGGTGCATTTTTTAGCTGTAGGAATCTTGATATTGGTAAAAATGGTGGTCCGGATACGACTTATTCGGAGGCTAAGGATTGGGGATTGAAGTATTTTAAGGATAATTTTCGAAGGTTAGCCATTATTAAAGGAGAAGTTGATCCGGAAAATTTCTTTTATTATGAACAAAGTATTCCTCCTCTAATTTCACAAGATGAATTGTAATTGGATAGGGGGTTTCTAGTAAATTTTTATTTATCTTCATTTTTAGTAAAAAAAATAAATTAGTATGCACTTTTATTTAGAAGATATTAGTACTTTCTCTTCAAAAAGAAGAAGATATTAGTGTCCTCAAAATGGGAGTTTTATTTGTGAGAAAATGGATCAAAATATACTTTGATCAACAACACTACACAGATGCTGCCGGTTTCTAGAAATTATACTTATTCCTTGTTGGTACTATTTTAACGGGGCCAGTGCTTGCGCTGATTGTTCAGTTAAGTCTGATATATTCGCTGATGAACACGAAAATCTAACATAAAATAGGAAAAGTGTTGGTTACCATCACTTGCACCTTCTTTTTTATTTAGCCAAAAAAAAAACAACACTAGCCATACAATCTCGTGGTTAGTAATTCATCATACAATATCAAGGAGTTTAAATTCATACCCACTTTCAGGACACTATGCTTTGACACTCTACCTGCAGGGACGAAGCCAGGAATTTGATGTTGGGGAGCGAAACTGGTAAAAAAATTCCAAAATTCTTGGGGGGCAATAAAAAAGGCAAAAAAAAATTCTTGGGGGGGCAAAATTGATAAAATTTTCCAAAATTTTTCAAAATACACATAAAATTTCGATAAATAGTAGTATTTTTAAAAATCTCGGGGGCACCGGCCCCCTCCCGCCCCCCCTGTAATCGTCCCTGTCTACCTGCCGCCGACAAACTTATTTAAATTCATACCCACTTTCAGGACCACCACTTCCTTCCTTCACTTTTTAGACGTTTTTTGTGTGTGTCTTATTATAGTAAAAAACAATTCTAATGATTATACTGAAATCTTTACAGACGTAAAATAAGAAAAAGATTGTTCTCTTTTCTTAAGCTCGGCAACCATTAAAGATAGTACTCCCTTCATTTCATAATTTAACCGTTTAATATATGTAACAAAAATTATAAAAATAAAAATTAAAGTATTTTATTTAGTCAAAATATCAATGTTACGCTTTTACATATGATCTGTATACTACTAATTATATTTAAGAGAATAATATTGATATTTTTAAATTATAAAATGTCTTATTTTTTACTTTCTTAATTTTCAATACATTTACTAAACGACTTATATTATGAAATTAAGATAGAGATTGTTCTCTTTTCTTAAGCTCGGCAACCATTAAAGATAGTACTCCCTTCATTTCATAATTTAACCGTTTAATATATGTAACAAAAATTAAAATTAAAGTATTTTATTTAATCAAAATATCAATGTTACGCTTTTACATATGATCTGTATACTACTAATTATATTTAAGAGAATAATATTGATATTTTTAAATTATAAAATGTCTTATTTTTTACTTTCTTAATTTTCAATACATTTACTAAACGACTTATATTATGAAATCAAGATAGTACAATATATATATATATATATATATATATATATATATATATATATATATATATATATATATATATATACACACGTGTGTGTGTGTGTTTAAACTCTAGTTAAAGGAAAATTTAATCTTAGAACCGTCCTGGTGGGAACTGGCCTCACAGTCCCTCACATGAATTAGGCGGAGCTTACCTGTAGATGTAGACTCCATTTAATTCATGTGAGGGAACTGTAAGCACCAATCCAACAATGACCCGGTTAAAAGTAGAAGATTGCACATACCAGAAAATCTTAATTGCTACATAAAACCACATTTTTTTTCTTTAAACTTTTTATCTCCGTAGTGATAATTTGTAATTGGCGGACTGTTGAAACACTAAAAGTGGATGGTAAAAAATATGGCGGTGGCAAGAACTCGTGGTATTAGCATAATAATATTTTCGTCATACAATATCTATCTGTGTAAATATGGAAAGAATTCCTATTAGGTTTTTTTCGAACTAGACTACGACTAGAGGTGTCAACGGGTTCGGGACATATACTTCGAAAAAATGTAAGTGTGAATTAAGGTAAGTTGAGCGTAAACTTAATATTCAAGCTCGAATTTTATGTGAATTGAGCGAGAACTCGACCCCACTCAGCCCAAAAAAAACTCAAACTCGAACCCGAATAAGAATAATATAATTAAAATATTATATATAATAATAATAATACTAATTAAAAAGAAAAAACCCTACAAAATCCGTTTCTCTTGTTTTAGTCTATATAAGGATTTTTGTCTACATTTAGATTCTTTAACCTTTGACCATGTATTTATCCTTTTTATTAGTTTATTTTGCTTCAAGAAATTAAGTATCATTGTATTATTATGTATATTTGTATTCTTGTCAGAATTTAGTTTCAATGCTCATTGTATTATACTATTCTTTCTACAGGATTTTTATTTTTTTGCTAATATAAATTTAGTTCGTGAGGCTCGTGAGCTGAGCGTGAGCTCACTGTTTGTGAGCTTTTTCTGGCTGAGCGTGAGCTGAGCTTTCCAATTTTTATGTGAGATGAGCGTGAGCTAAGCCAAATCGGCTCCCATAGCTCGATTGACACCTAACTACGACACTAGTAGCTAGTCATGGGAAATAAATATTTAAATAGGCCAGGCCCGTCTCGAATAATATCAAGACCCTTTGCGAATTATTAAAGTTAGGCCTCTAATTGTTTTTTAAATGTATAAATTATAAAAGTGTCAAAACCTAACTATAAATACAATTTTCAAGAGTGCAAACAATTACAATATTGATCTTTTTATCTAACACTTTTTAAAGCGAAATCGCCAATCGAATCTTCATATTCGACTTTCTCTAAAATATCATTTTCAGACGCTTCCAAGTCTTTCTTGTGACATGTAAGATTTCAATAGAAAAACTTCTTTCCTTAAATACAAGAGTCACAAGAATAACCTGTTAGGAAAAATAAAACCTCGTAAGTATATATTCAATATGACATAAAATAATAATTCTAAATATAATAAAATAATAACATTAAAATGAATTAAATAAAAGGAGAAGAAGAAGAAAACAATCCGAGTCTTGTGTTGGACACAATCTCCTTAAAACAGATTCGTTTCCTCCACAGGTGTGCTCGAGGCTGAATTAGACGTCTATTTCCCAGGATAAAACGGATACCGACAAAGCAGTTAGCACCACAACTCTTTGTCTATCGAACTTGAACAAATTACCTTGAACACTATATGAAAACTATGAAGAAACTTTTAAAATAGGAAGATAATGCTTGTTTTTGGTGTAACAAAAAAAAGAGTATGAGGAACCTATTTATACTAGTGGAGATGGGATAATTTATTTAATTTATCTTAAGAGATGAAGTGATATGCATTAATCAAATGTAACTTCAAAAGTTATGTGAAGATTACATCCGTTGCATTCTAAGTGAAGTTTTCATTCACTTCTTTATCTTTTACATTCACTCCTTTATCTTTTTCATTCATTCCTTTATCTTGCATGCCATGAATGAAGATTAATTCATTCATTCAACTCCAACAATCCCCCACATTAATGAAAAATTCTTTTGATTTTGACTCAATAGTGTTCTACAACTGAAACCTGCATAGGATAGGTAGGAGTTACCCTTTGAACCTTCCCTTGTGAGAATAACGCGCTTTACTAGCTGTCCAGTAGACACGATATCTTTGAACTGTCCTGCTTTTTGTGTAAAGGAGGCATATATGTCACACAGGAATCTTTTTCAAGTTTGTTCAGTTCTCATGGTTATGTTCGTTTTGGCCATGAGCATCTTCCTGGTTCTGTAAGAGTTTCTAGAGAATAAACCCTCGACAATTCTCCTTTGAAGCGGCCCCATTTCTCTCTCACATAGGTGATTAACTTAAGTCTTCAGTAATATAATTACTCACTTAAGAATCATTAAAGCAATTTCTATATTGCTAGCCTTATAACCTTTCAATATCACTGTTTCAGCTTTAGGAATGACTTGAGGTTACCCCCACAGTGAACACAATAAGTATTGACAATTAGGTTTTCCCATTGAACCTAGATCTTGGGATCTCCAATCAACTAGGTTGGGTTTTCCTTTGTAATCCTTATTCTTTTACGGGCTTTAATCCCATTCCTTTCGTAAGCTTTTCAACTAACTCTCTGTTTAACCCTTTGGTTAATGGATCCGCTATATTATCCTTTGACTTCACATAGTCAATAGTGATAACTCCAGTCGAGAGTAGTTGTCTAATGGTATTATGTCTACGACGAATATGTCTAGACTTACCATTATACACATTACTTTGTGCTCTTCCAATAGCCGATTGACTATCACAACAAATACAAATTGGAGGCACTGGTTTTTCCCAATTCGGAATGTCTTCTAAAAATTGTCTTATCCATTCAGCTTCCTCACCACATTTATCCAGAGCTATAAACTCGGATTCCATTGTGGATCTAGCAATAACAGTTTGTTTGGAAGATTTCCAAGACACAGCTGCACCGGCTAGTGTAAAGACATATCCACTGGTCGAATTTGAACCTTTCATATCTGTTATCCAATTAGCATCAGTATATCCTTCAAGGACTGCTGGATAACGAGTATAATGGAGGCCTTAATTCCTATTATACCGAAGGTATCTAAGTACCCTTGTTATTGCTTTCCAATGATCTGCACTCAGATTACAAGTATATCAACTGAGTTTACTGACCGTATAAGCAATATCTGGTCTTGTACAACTCATTAAATACATTAGACTTCCAATAACTCTAGAGTATTCAACTTGAGAAATACTTTCTCCTCTATTCTTGGATAGATTGAGACTATTGTCTAATGGCGTTCTAGCATAGTCAGAATCATTCTTGTTAAATTTTCCAAAAATTTTATCCACATAATGAGACTGATTCAGATCAAAGACTTCTAATGTCCTTATGATTTTAATCCCTAAAATCACATTAGCAAGTCTCATATCCTTCATGTCAAATTTTGAATTCAACATGTTTTTGGTTGATTTGACCATTTGATCATTACTACCAACAATGAGCATGTCATCTACATAAAGACATAAAATGACAAAGCCATTTTCAGGCTCCTTTGTATAAACACATTTATCACACTCATTGATTTTGAAATCATCGGCAATCATTGCATTGTCAAACTTTTCATGCCATTTCTTTGGTGCTTGTTTTAAGCCGTATAATGATTTTACCAATTTACAGACTTTCTTTTCTTTTCCTGGAACTTGAAAACCCTCAGGTTGTTCCATATAAATCTCTTCATCTAGATCCCCATTTAAGAAAGCCGTTTTTACATCCATTTGATGTATCTCCAAATTTCTTAATGCTGCAATAGCAATAATTATTCGGATGGAATTTATTCTCATCACAGGAGAATAAGTATCAAAATAATCTAAGCCTTCTTGTTGCTTGTAACCTTTTATTACAAGTCTAGCTTTATACTTATCAATGAATCCATCATACTTTAATTTCCTTTTAAAGATCCATTTGTATCCTAAATGTTTACAACCAGGAGGAAGATCCACTAACTCCCAAGTGTGATTATGTAGAATAGAATCAATTTCACTTTTTATAGCTTATCTCCATAAAGGACCTTCAGAAGAGTTCACAGCTTCTGAATAAGTTAGGGGTTCATTTTCTAATAAATAAGTTAGAAAATCATCTCCAAATGATTTTTCCACCCTTACTCTTTTACTATGTCTTGGTTCAAAACTTTCAATCTCATTATTTCCTTGATTCATATTTTCAAAAGTTCGCTTAGATGAACTTGCACCATCATTAAATTTGCAAGGAAATATATCTTCAAAGAAAGAAGCATTCTTTGATTCCATTATTGTGTTCTTATGTACTTCTAAAACTTTAGATTCATACACAAGAAATCGATAAGCACTACTACTATGTGCATATCCAATAAAGATACAATCCACAGTTTTAGGACCTATCTTTATTCTCTTTGGTGGTGGAACAATCACATTTGCAAGGCACCCCCACACTCGCAAGTGTTTGTAGGATGGTCGCCTATCTTTAAATAGTTCATAAGGAGTTTTATCTTCCTTTTTTCCGGGGTATCCTATTAAATAGGTAGTTACTCGATAAGACTGCTGCACCCCACATATTTTGAGGCAATCCTGAACTTATCAACATCGCATTCACCATTTCTTTCAAAGTACTATTTTTGCGTTCAGCAACACCATTTGATTGGGGAGAATAAGGTGGAGTTACTTCATGGACAATTCCATGTTGCGCATAGAAATCACATATAGGTGTTTCATATTCACCACCTCTATCACTTCTCAACCGTTTAATTCTCTTGTTGAGTTGATTTTCAACTTCATTTTTGTAGAGAATAAACTTTGCTAAAGCTTCATCTTTACTTTTTAGCAAATACACATAGCAATATTTTGTACTATCATCAATAAAGGTAACAAAATATTTATTACCACCTCTTGTTTGAACGAATTTTAGATCGCACACATCACTATGAATCAATTCAAGAGGTTTATTGTTTCTTTCAATTGATTGAAACGACGACTTGGTTAATTTCGCCTCAACACAAATTTCACATTTTTGTTGTGAATCAAATTGGAATGAGGGAATATGATCTAATTTAATTAATCTACGCATAGATTCATAATTAACATGTCCTATTCTACCGTGCCAAACATCGGAAGACTCAAGCAAATAAGTAAAAGACTTATTTTTATTGATAATAGTCAATACATTGAGTTTGAACAACCCATCAGTTGCATAACCCTTCCCTACATACATTCCAGATTTAGACAAAACAACTTTGTCTGACTCAAACACCATGCGAAACCCATGCTTGTTCAGAAGTGATCCAGAAACAAGATTCTTGCGCACTTCTGGTACATACAAGACATCATTCAGAGTTAAAGTTTTTCCAAATGTCATTTTCAGTAACACCTTTCCTTGACCTTTGATATCAACTGAGGCGGAATTCCCCATAAACATCTTTTCTCCTTCACTTTCTTCAAAGATAGTGAATAGGTCTTTGTTTATGTAAACATGTCTAGTTGCTCCAGTATCAATCCACCACTCATTTGGATTTGATCTGATCAAGTTCACTTCAGAAATAACCGCAGCGAGGTTAATATCTGAAACATCTTTGGTCATGCCATCAATCATGTTTACCTCATGACTTTTCCTCTTCTTTGGGAATCTGCAGTCGGGGGACTTGTGTCCCTTCTTTCCATAGTTGAAGCAATTTTCCTGAAACTTATGCTTCATCACTCCTCCTTTGGCACCGATCTTTGATTTGCTCTTATTGCCTTTAAAGTTTTGCCCTTGCTTATGCTCCACAAGGTTTGCCTTTACAGCGAAGGAATCAACGGGCTTGCGTTCAAAGCCTCTATTGTCTTAATCAATTCGAAGTCGAACAATGAGCTCTTCCAAATTCATTTCCTTTCGCTTATGTTTAAGGTAATTCTTGAAATCTCTCCACCCCGGGGGCAATTTCTCAATAATTGCAGCCACTTGGAAAGTTTCACTTAGAGACATGCCCTCAGCTTGTATCTCATGCAAGATAACTTGTATTTCTTGCACCTGACTGGTCACTGATTTGGAATCCACCATTTTATATTCAAGAAATCTGCCAACAACAAATTTCTTTGCGCCAGCATCTTCCGTTTTATATTTGTGATTTAAAGATTCCCATAGTGTCTTGGCAGTCTTATGTGCACTATAGACACTATACAACGAGTCATGCAAACCATTCATCAAATAGTTTTTGCCTAGATAATCAGAATGCTTCCAAGCATCAATCGCGTTGATAATTTGTACATCTGTTTCACCCTCAGATATATTAGGAGCATCTTCACTCAAGAATCTCGCAAGATTCATGGTAGTCAAATAAAACATCTTTTGTTGCCACCTTTTAAAATTTGACCCATCAAACTTCTCAGGTTTTTCACTGTGGTTACCAGAAACCACTGTACGCATTTGCAAAGCAACAGTAGCAGTAGAGCGCGAGCCATTGGATCCTTTAACAACCTCATTTTCCATAATGAATATGTACTACGAATAATCTGTTTTAAAAATGTTAGGAAAAATAAAACCTCGTAAGTATATATTCAATATGACATAAAATAATAATTCTAAATATAATAAAATAATAACATTAAAATGAATTAAATAAAAGGAGAAGAAGAAGAAAACAATCCGAGTCTTGTGTTGGACACAATCTCCTTAAAACAGATTCGTCTCCTCCACAGGTGTGCTCGAGGCTGAATTAGACGTCTATTTCCCAGGATAAAACGGATACCGACAAAGCAGTTAGCACCACAACTCTTTGTCTATCGAACTTGAACAAATTACCTTGAACACTATATGAAAACTATGAAGAAACTTTTAAAATAGGAAGATAATGCTTGTTTTTGGTGTAACAAAAAAGAGAGTAGGAGGAACCTATTTATACTAGTGGAGATGGGATAGTTTATTTAATTTATCTTAAGAGATGAAGTGATATGCATTAATCAAATGTAACTTCAAAAGTTATGTGAAGATTACATCCGTTGTATTCTAAGTGAAGTTTTCATTCACTTCTTTATCTTTTACATTCACTCCTTTATCTTTTTCATTCATTCCTTTATCTTGCATGCCATGAATGAAGATTAATTCATTCATTCAACTCCAACATAACCAACAAAATTTTATATACAATAATTAAATAGGAAAAAACTCAAGATCTTCAATATTTTTTAATAATAGTTATATATATTAAGTGATTTTAAAAAATTGCAGCCCCTCAAATTGATAGGCCTTATTCTACATGTCACTTTGGACATGCTCACCACCGGGCCTGAAATAGGCGTTTGCTTGTTATTAAAGTTAAGATACCTGCAAGCATGATTGACAGTCGTTTTATAAGCCTTTTTTGTTGAAAAAAAATTGGTTGGTTTGGCTCCGGTTGCCACCACGGTTCAGGGCAGATAGTAAAAATCATAGGTCGCTTACAAGGGTATTTACGGATAACCCACTAATACAGGCCTCACATTCACAGTGGGAATTAAACACTTAATTTTTTATAGACGTGTCAAATCCTTACCAATTGAGTTAACTCATGTTGGTTCGTCCTATAAGCCTTTGTAACGGGCTTTATAAACTTATATCTAAGACCATTGTCAATCGGCTAAAATTGTGTTGTAAAAGGTGATTGATGAGACACAAAGTGCGTTCTTAAAAGACTGTCTTATTGCCAACAATGTCGATACGAGTAAAGTATAAGAAAAAACCCGAAATTTGCACTAAAATTCGATATGAGTAAAGTTTTTTATCAGGTGGAGTGAGATTATTTAAAGACTGTGATGCACATTTCTGACCAATCCAAATCCTTCTTCCACCAAAATTCATCCCTCCATCAAGAAAATTAATGGAAAAAGAAAAGGAAAAAGAACTAACCAAGAATTGATGAAGCTGAAAAGCCATTGTTGCAGGATAAAGAGACTGTTGCATCAATGTTGTTACTGCTGTTCTTGATTGAGAATGAAAAAAATTCGAAACTTTTTTGGGAAAAATGAAAATAGGGATTGGGGAATAAGAAATTGAAACTTTTTTGGGGAATAAGAAATTAAAGAAAGAGAATGCAGACGGGAAGAAGGGGGTGTTGTGGTAATGGGAAGATTATGCAGTCAAACTCGAGTTTCTACGTAAGATCGGAAGAGTGTAGAAAGATCATAGGATCGTATAATCGTAACTCGGATAGTAGATCCTACTTAATTTTAAAAATATTAATTAATTCAGTACTCATAATTTTTGTAGATGAAATCTGAATTTTTTTTCAGAATCTTATGATAGTTGCTAGTATTAAACAAATATTTCATCACATGAAAGAGCCATAAGAAAATGATATTATGTTCTGTATTTCAGAATTATGAAACTTAATTTCTACAATAAAAAATTTTACCGGAAAGAAATAGAAAAAAATCTACTCTGCCTCGACCAATTGGAACCATCTAAATTCAATAACACTGATTATTTGACTAAATAATTTAATCTATCAAGTTAAAATTTAAGGTTTTGAATTACATTTTCGTTATTCTAGGCGATGGCAGAGAAAGAGCTCGGAGCCAAAAAAAAGAGGCAAAAAAAGAAATTAGTATCGATCAAAAAGAGAAGAAATTGGTCGGAAGTTGAAGATTGGAGAGGCTTGAGAAGATTGAATAAGCCACGGGGTTGATACGAGATTTTTTTAAATCTAAAATGGATTTTTTTTAACATTCGGGTCAGGTTGAGTAAAACCCGACCCGAAAGAGAACATAGCTAACTCGGAGTTGACTTGTACGATCGTACGATTCTACGTTCACGAGTCCGATTACACGAGTTTACCCTGATCCTAATTGATCACCGATCCTACGTAGGATCTAACACGTAAGGTCCCTTAAGACTCGTAGAATTGTAGAATCCTACGAGTCAACTCGCGAGTTTAACTGCATTGGGGAAGATGCATATGAGGTGGGGATGCGTTCGGGAAAAAGGAAGTACCGGTGTGCAAATCCGGTTTTACTAAATTATTGACCGAATTCAAATTTAATTCGATAATTAAATTTGGTAATTCATTGTGAATTTTATAATTTGGATACATCTGAATTCGATTTGGTCGAAAATAACTCAAAATTGATTGGACTATTATTCAATTCGATTTGACAAAATTCAAATTCATTTTTAATAATTTAATAATTTTATTAAATATTGAATATATAAAGTAAATAGATCATAAAATTGTCATTTTGGCAAATTTTCTATTAATTTTCAGTGCAAATATGATTGAATCAAACGATAACAAATTTATTGTTTATATTATTATTATTATTTTCTGAATTTATTGTTTGTTTTGAGTTTTTATTTGTCTTGGTGTTCAATTAGGTTTCTTGTGAAATCAGCAAATTCGGCAAAAATCGAATTTCGAATTCGGCTGTTTTTTTTCTTTTAAAAAATGAAAAAATCGAATTCAAATGATCAACTTGACGAATACGGATTCGGTGATCACCCTTATAAGGAAGGAGAACAAGAAGGGAGAGGGGGTGGAGTTGGGCTAGGTACTTCTACAATTGGGGTTTTGTGATATACCAAATATGACTATATTAGTGTTGTGAAGATGCAAATTTAACTTGGAAAAGAAGGGTTCTAAAAAATCGTAAATACGAGGATCGTAGCACGGAACGTAAGATTCGAAAAAATTATTAAAATAATATTTCATGATAAATTTATATCAATAAAACATCATTCTATATGCTAATGAGCAAAAAAATAATATAACAATACTTCAAGGGAAAAAATGAGAATACCAATAGAACTAAAAAACTGAAATCAAACCACAAACTAACAAGTAATAAACTTCGAAAGCAAATAAAAAATTCATAAGGTCTTTTAATACAACAAATTTCATAGCAACACGTCTATTTTTCTAATGTTCTAATCTAGCAAATCATTCAAGACGTTATCATTATCCTCCATGTAATCTCCATATCCACTTACATTGATGATGAGCAATGAAGTTGGGATTCT
Source organism: Vinca minor (assembly GCA_026122235.1). NCBI lineage: Eukaryota > Viridiplantae > Streptophyta > Magnoliopsida > Gentianales > Apocynaceae > Vinca > Vinca minor. Next base: position 2,343,180 of record JAOCZM010000294.1, on the reverse strand, counting down.
GAGACTTGAGAGTGTTGAGAAGTTGGATTGAATACAAACGGATGTTTTTTTATTTGAGATAACCCGGTATCGACCCAGTTGAAAAGAGGCAAGATTGAATCGCACCGGATCGTGCGATTCTACGATTTTACGATCTAGATCGACGATCCTCTACGATTCAATCCTCCAGTAATTTTTAGTACGGTTTAACTCGATAATCGCAATTTTGACAACCTTGGCCTATATAACTATTTTCTTTTATTTGACCACAAAATTTTGAATCACAGTTAACTAATCATTTTATTGGACGAAATAACCTTATAAAAAAAGGAAAATTGTTTTGAACGGTAAAATTGAATAACAATGATTAAGGGCGTTGTAGTAAATTCAAAATTGTTTAGGGAGAAAATTGACAAATTTGCCTCATATAAGAAAAATTTCTATTTTGATGAAATTAGCTATTTGATTTCGTTGAGGCTTCAGTGCAGAATACCTTTTTTTCACAGAGATTAACCTCGTCAGTCAATTAAATTTTTGACGGTTCATATTGATTTAACACGAACACATGTTCTGATTTGTACAATATATTTATTGTTTTTAAGGACACCCGTCTTATTTTATGTGCTTAGGAACATGTCCTGATGCATTTCGCACGTAGTAAAAAAAAACATTTCGCATAGGATCCAGATTGGTGACTCTAGTGAGGAATGGGGTAATTATGCATTGCAAAACTTGCCTCGTCCTTTGGCGTTACATATAGGGGTGTGCAAATTCGGTAAAAACCGATTTACCGACCGAATTCGATTTGAATTTGGTAAATCGAATTCGGTAATTCGGATTATATCGAATTCGAAAATTTCGAAACCGATTCGAATACGGTATTTCATTTTAATGAAATCGGTATACCGATTTCGAATTGAAATCGGTGAATACGGTCGGTATTACCGAATTCGAATTCGAATTCAAATTCGTATTATAATATTATTTAAATATATATAATTATTTTTATTATATATTTATAATTTAAAAAAACATTTTAATAAAAAATATGGTTAAAAAATATTAAAAAAAACTACACTATAAATACTCTCTTACTACCTAAACCTAATATGTAACCCTAATTCCTAAGAAGAGCGCATGCCATGCAGCTCTGCCTTTTCTCCAAAGTCCGAAACATTCTACTCTACCCTGCCACACCACTCCTTGTTTACCGGAGAATCCATTTACCGGAGAATCCACAAAAAAGGCGATGGAAGGCCTTGTTTCCTCTCCAAAGTCCAAACCTTTGACCGCCGACCGACTCTGCCTACAATCACTGTTGCCTAGCACCACCTCCGCCTAAGACCGCCGCCTCCGTCGAAGTTCAAGTTCACTTGTTCAGGTACTTCATTCAAAAGCAAAAAAATGAAATTTTTTTTAACTTTGTCTCTGTCTAGGACCACCGCCATATGAAATCTAGAACATTAAAAAAATGGAATTTTTTTTTCTTTGACCTGAAAACATATGAAATCTATAACATTAAAAAAATGAAAATTGTTTTCTTGTTGCAGAAATTCTCAAAGCTGGTGATACCTTTGAAGTAAAATGCAGAAGTTGTTGGATGCTTTTGGATAATGTTTTTTTTGAAGAAGATACATACTTTTTCAGACTTGTATCATGAATGATTTATGTATTTTGGACTTGTGTTTTGGACTTGAAACATGAATCATTCGGTAATTCGGTAAACCGACCGAATTCCGAATTCATACCAAATTCAATTCGAATTCGGTAATTCTGAATTCGGCTCGAAATATGTCGGTATTTTCAAAAATTAAATTACCGAAAAAACCGATTTCAAACTACCGATTTTCCGATTTCGAATTCGATGCTCACCCCTAGTTACATACATAATGAAAAAGTTTTTCCGCATATAATCTGGAGTCACTTTGGCATGGACCGGAGCCTATCTGCAAAGTAGGTCTCGCCTCAAATCATGTGAGATAGTTGTGGGGTCAGTCTCAAAAGGACCAATCCATATTAGAATTTTCTTAGGATTCGGACTGGATTTGATGTGTACTCAGATATTTATAAAAGGATAGTTCTGATATAGAGCATGTTCATTGAACCAGTTTCATTGGATCATGTGATTCAGCATTGACCACATCACTACAGATGAGAAGAGAGATAATTATGTGATAAAATGCATAATTTTAGAGTAGAAGGTTCATATAAATCTAATCCGTATCAGAAAAATTCTTTATAAAGGCCTTGGGTAGTGCGGGCGATTATCTGCGACAACTTAATAGAAATCGTCACGGTAAACGATAAGAACAAAGAAGAACAAATGGAAGATACTAATAATATCAGGAAACATTTCGTGCTAGTTCACGGAGCTTGTTTCGGGGCATGGATTTGGTACAAGGTAGCATCGCTGCTCAAATCTTCGGGTCAAATAGTCACAGCCCTTGACATGGCGGCTTCCGGATTAGATCCAAAGGCCGCAGAAGAAACCAAATCTATGTTGGATTACTCGCAGCCGTTGATTGATTTCATGAATTCGTTGCCGGAGGAGGAAAGGGTGGTCTTGGTCGGCCACAGCTTGGGAGGAATTCCTCTATCTCTTGCTATGGAAAAGTTTCCCCGGAAAATTGCGGTTGCTGTTTTTCTCACCGCCGCCATGCCCGGTCCGGATCTTCCTATGGAGCTCCTGCATCAAGCGGTAAAAAGACCTCGATGCCCTTCCTAATTACGGCTAGAAATCGTATTATCATGTTCCCACATTTTAGAATTTGCGGAAAAATTCATTTCTATGATCATCCTCGTGGAACTAACCACAACCACTCACATGTTTTGAGCGGGACCTACTTGTTGACGTGGGCTCCGCTCAATTCATGTAAGGGACGGTGGGTTATTCTCAGAAGAACGATCGATTGAGTAACCCAAAATTTACCTTGAAAATATTTTTTTTATTTTTTCCGTCCCAAATTATTTAGAACGTTTCACCTTTTGAGACATCTCTAATTATTTGCCACGTTTAAAAAATAAATGCATTATTATTATTATTATTTTTTCAGTCTTATCCTTTAATTTATTATTCAACTAATTACTAATAATAACTTTTCAGTCATTAATTGATGGGTATTTTGAACTTTTTTCTTATATAATTGCTTTCCAATCATTTTTCTTAATCTTGGTGAAAATATGAAATATTGTAAATAATTTGGGACGGAGGTAGTAATTTTATATACACGTAGTGAAGTGTGAGTAGTTGAGAACATGTACGGGAGACTATTTCTTTGCGCTTTTTTAGTATTCTCATCGGTTATTTATTTCTCGTTGAATATACTTTCTCATCTAAATTTTCATAATCGGTTCATTATTTTTGTGAAAACTAACTCTTTCTTTTTTCTTTTAATTTGTAAATTATACAGTACGAAGACCAACTGGGATCTGTAATGGACACAAAATTCATATTTGGTGATGGAGCTGATAAACCTCCAACTTCGTATTTCTTTGGCCCAGAGTTCTTATCCACTATGCTCTATCAACATTCACCTCCTGAGGTTAGTAAGCAAGTTTCCCATTTCATTTTCGAAAATTTATCCCAACTTTTGCATGTCAATTATAGCTCCGTGTGACACTTTAATTAATATAATTTAAACTAAAATGGATAAATGTTAGGGGTGAATACGGTTATAATTAAGATAGTCATATGGAGTGTCACAATAGATCTTATTTCTAATTTATGACACTTTTTTGTGGTATTTCTAATTACATCAATGCTTACCTCTGGAGTTTATAAAATCACTCTTTATTTATTCATTTTAGTTTAATGTTATATTAATGAAAGTTTCTAGAACTAAAATGTCACATGGAGTGTTACAGTTAGAAGTGTCAATTAAACTATATGAGTCGACCTTAATATAGCTCGTGCTCACCTCATGTACATATGAAATGATCAGGTGAGCTCGGCCAAATAAATTAACATAGCTAAAGTTTACGCTCACATATTAATTGTTAGCTCGAGCTGAGCCTGATCCTAATATGTAAGTTTTAAAATATATAAAAAATCATAAGTTGATAACAAAACTTTAGTCTTTGCCTCTTGGGTCTTTTTTTTTTTATATTCTTCAAGTGGAGTCTTCATAGTTCAATAATTTTTTAATAGAACGAATACTATTTTTCAATAGGTCCATTCGTTTGTTCGATTAAGTGTTTTCAAATTATTATTATTTTCATTAAGAAAAATATATAATACTTATTTTATTTCGAATTGAATTTATAGTTTTATTTTAATTTTAAATAGAATAGTGAGCATTCAATTTCAAACGTTATAAAGAAATCAGGAAATTCTAAAAAACATGAGACACAAAATGTAGTTTTTTTTTACTCGTTAAATGGCTCTTACTTATATTACAAAAAATGTTTGGATATAGTTATAAATTATAGAAATTTCACAAATAATATAAAACTTTTTATGCAATTATAAATTTAAAAAACTAATATTTTTTGCGACCTTAATATACATCTTTTGAACAGGATGTGGAACTTGCATCACTATTGGTAAGACCTATAGCAATTTCTGCTGCGAAAGACTCCTTGGAGAAAAATGCACTAACAAATGAGAATTACGGTTCAGTAAAACGAATTTACTGCATAGCAGGATGTGATAAATTGACAAATGTTGATATGCAGAAATTGGCCGTCGAACAAAATCCAACAGATGAAGTGAAAACGTTTCATGATTCAGATCATATGACCATGACATCTTGTCCTAAAGAATTATCCAATTATTTGCTAGACGTCTCCAAAAGATATACCTGATTTCTGGAAATTTCAATTTTAGGAGTGTTTTTTTATGGAACTGGTCCCACAACACCCTCACGTGAATTTGACGGGATTTACCTACAGATCTGGGTTCTGCTTAATTCATGTAAAGGGACTCTGGGGTCAGTCCCATAAAAACGGTGCTAGGATTGAGTCACCTTTGATTTCTTACTTATCTCTGTTTTAATACTTCTTAACAGTACATTTTTTTTTAAAACCTTGAATTATGCTCAAGTTATTCAGATTGTGGACATGTGCTTGAATGTTGAATTATTCATGCGTTAATAAGTATTTTATTTTTTCTTTCTTTTTAAACAAGATGTATTTCGAAACTGCGGAGTACAGTTTGATTCATGTCATAAGATGTGATTGAGTTTTACAGTGCTTGTCACAAGACCTACTGCAACCCTTCTCCTTTATCCAGGTTTAAGACAGACAGTAAATGTCACGTAGTCATCGACACTCACTTGGGACATTATTATTGAAATGTATCGAGAACTCTAGGAAAGACAATGGGGCAGATCGAGACGGGTATCTCAATACCCCCACCCTCCGCGCAAGTGATCCATTGCCCCGTCCTATTCCGTGACCCGCCGCGGATCAAGAAATCTCGCCCCGCCCTACTTTTTATTGAAAAAAAAACCATTAATATTAACATAGAGATAGAGCCTCCAACAAGTACAATTAGTACATTTTATCCCAAATCAATCCTCAAACAAGTACCATTAGTATATTAAAGAGAAAATTAAACATGATCATGTATAATAATATAATAATATAATATGGATGAGGCAGAATGGGGCGGGGTGGGTTTCACGCGAAATCCATTCCCGACTTGCCCCGTTCACAGGGTGGGTCTGATTTGCTCCATTCTTTTTACGGGACGGGTCTGTGCCAAAAGATGTTGGGGCAGGACGGGTCAATGGGTCATAGATCAAATTATCATCCCTAGAGAACTCACTGATTTTTTTCCTTGTCCAATTGGAGAATTTCCCAAGACAGTTTTTAAGATGAGTTAATTCCTCTAGATTAGCCTGATAATAGATCACCAAGTAGTCGACATACATAAGGTGTGAGACAGATGTACTAGTCCTGCTGATTTTAATTTTAATGTCATGTAGTCTCCCTTCCTGTATTCCAAAATCACAAAACAGAAAAAAAAAATCCATGGGTTCATCATAAAACAGAATGTCGTTGCTTCCAGTATTGCTGGAACCTGCAAAAAGTTTTAGAATTCTTTCGCTGAAGTGAAACATTACACTAAAAGCATTTCCAATTCTTTTATGCAATTGCAGCAGTTTTACAATGACATCATCTAGAATTAGATCGACTTAGAATGAAATACTGAAGCATCAAGTGATTGCAGGAAATAATTGTCGAAAGCACAAGATGCAAAACAAACATTGTATATTTTTCTGCACACACACACACACAGAGTAGCTTATATTCTGGGGAGATAAGTTCTAGATCCGACCCTGACAATAGAGGGGACTTCTATTTAAAACGGCAATGGAAGAGTAGTTCGAGCAGGATACCTTTATACTTCTCCATCACAAATGAATCACATCAAAGGAAAATAACCATTGTCTTCAAGTGTATAAACCAGTTTATGCATGTGCCTGAAGCCCATTCTAGGAAGATCATGCATGACACAGAAATACCTGAGTATTAATACGCGCCACTTTGTGTACACTAAGAAGGCCAAGCATATCCTGATAACCAGTAAGAAGCTGAGCCAATTCCTTGTCCTCATCTGCTCAGTACTTCGATTACTATCATTTTAGAAAATAAGAGGGGAATATACTCACAACACGGTGCATAACCAAGAAGAAGAAGAAGGCACCTGGAATAGTTTTGACAGAGAGCAACGTGTCAGATAAATGCTGCCATCGCCTTAAGGGTAGTTCGCGAAACAACGGAAGATGGAAAGGTTATCACTGCAACAGCATTTGAAGACCTTATCATGCTTTTCAAAGATCTGATGAAAGCCAGCACCTCCCGTTCCTGCAAACGATTCCAGAAAGTTGAAAACAACCTAAAAGGACATTTCACAAGCGCATGCTTCTGAACACTAGAATTCATGTAAAAGCCAGGCTATCCACAATAGATGTCCCTGTCAACTGACCTTATCAGAGAACTCGCACTGTGGTGCGCATAAGGACTGGATGGCAATCCGACCAGCAGATGAAATGTTGCCATCAAATCTGCAATTTTATTTAACCAGTCATCCTACAAGATATCCATTCCAAAGGTGGAGCAGAAATTGATAAATACAGTCTATTTTCCCTCAATTTATTAAGCAGAGTCTCCCGTAGAGGAGAGCAAGAAACCCTGTCAACCGACAAGAACAGCTTTATTAAGTCCAACATCTATCTGACATTATCTCAAGCCAAATACTTGGTCTACAATGTCACTCTACATCTCAAGGCAAAAATAGCGATATATCGAATCAACAAATCAAACTGATATAGTCCCTCAATTTCCTCATCTGATTTGGTACCAAGTTAAAAGAGGCTAAGCGGATTCTTATATTACATTCAAGAAAAAGGTTGAAACAACCGAGATACAGTGGAAAATCGAAGGGAGAACTATGTGATTTTCAAACCTCTAATTTCAAAACAAATAAATGGGCTTTAACAAACTGTTCATCTAGTAATGTTACTTTATAAAATAAAGTATGTTACAGTTTGGAAGGGAACATATTAATTTTGGACTATCTAAAAGCAAGGTGACGATAATACTCCTCACAAGTGCGTACCAAGGAACACCCGAATAAGCGAGCAAAAACCCAGGTCAATCAAAAGTTTCCAAGCATTCCTGAATCATACAGATTCTAAAACCCTTTAGTTTCATATGATTGATCCTAAAGCTTAAAGATGAGAATACCTTGGAATCTGAGATAAGAATGCAAAGCAATGGTATTCAAGAGTTGCAAGATTGGGAGAATTTTGAAGGCTCACACAATCAATTTTCTGTCCGGTAAGTGCATGCCTCTCAAGGGGACTCCGCAAATCAAAGTCATTGCAATACTCAACTTTTCCATCTGCAAGAAGGCAAAGTAATCAGCCTCCTCCTGTGTCCCCCCTAGTCTATTTTGACAAGTTGGAAACTACCGCATGGACATTTTGTTCCAGAATTTATCGAAAACAATTAACATTAACACAAAGTTTGTCATAATAATGATATGACATTAGGACAGTGATACACTGCCATGAGATCTTCATTTACATATATAGTTAGTTATACATCAACAAGAAAGTTTTAATCTTCTGATGAACTCGATGGATGGCCCATCAATCAAATAGAAGAAAGATCTAGCAGCAGAAGAGCATGCTTGTTTAGCTAAGAGATAACTAAGTATACCTCTCTGGCTGTCCAAATCCTGTTCCCCGAAAAATACTTTTTGTATTGCCAAGCAATCCTCAATGCCTTCTCCTGTAACACTCTGAACATTTCAACATCTAAAACCTAAAAACTAGTGAATTTTCTGCTTGGTAAACATAGAAAGACCTGTTCTGTATCATGACGAGATTTATTATCTTTAGAGGATGCTGGACTTGGTAATGTACCAAGGAAAGCTCTTGGCTCCTTAGCTGGACTAGCATATAAAAGAGGTTGGTTGTGAACCAAACCTTGAGACATGAAATTCCTCAATAAAAGCATATGATGAGGAGCATCAGAGTCCTCCATTACCATGACTAGACTTCCTAGTGCAAACCCACCTCCTAAAATCCCTTTAAAACACAATAAAACAGGAGAAAATAAATCAAGTAACTAAAAAACAGAAGTGGTCATAGCATTATCTACCTCGGAAACGCTATCTTTTATCGAATAAATTATGGGATTCTTGGAAAATTACTGTCAAGGTCTGCGATGCCAGTCGATAGAAAGATTGTGCCATTTGGGCCATTCTTAAGTCCAGGAACCTGTGAAGTTGGAACAGCAGCAATATTGCGAGAGAAACTACTCGTCCGAGGCTTATTTGTAGCCATCGAATTGGAAATATTTTTCACAAATGAAAAAACAATAAGTTCATATCTTTAAGAAATTTGAAATATGCACTTTCTTGAAACAATTTAGCGCAAAAATGAAGACCAAATATCTTCATCCAAGCTCTAAGAACTAACTGTGCTTTAACGGGAATTTTGTCGAACAGTTGGTGTGCATGTTGATCAGTTCAAATTTCAAATTTCAAAGAAAAAATTACAGAGTTAAAGAAAAGAACCTCTTAGTTCAGTACAAGAATTTGAAAAGGATTCTTTAATTTCCTGAAATTTTCAATTTTACTTGAAGGCTCTAACAAAAGAAATTGGGAGTTTCTTGCAGAGATAGAGAAATGGCGCGGGGCCTTGAGAAGCCGAATCGTACTTGGAACCAAAAAAAAGAAAAGAAAAGAGAAAGGACTAATATCAATTGAGTCCTTGGTAATATGGACGAATCTCAATTGAGGAACTCAACATTTATTACGTGCCTAAGTAGTCCCTAGAAATTTTTACGGAGTTCCAAATCAGGATAGCCGTCCAAGTCCATCCTAATGCAAATAGCCACTTGGTTGAAGGCTTAGGAGAATTCTAATGCTCCTTGAGTGGTTAACATTATTATTATAATCACTCATACCTAAATTATTTTTCCATATTACTTTTTAATCTTACACAAATTAACTGTTAATTTTTCAAATAAAGAGCTTTTATGATTTTTTCAATCATACCCCTTAAATTGAATGTTTGAGAGAGAAAAAATATAAAAAAAAATAAAAAATATAGAATTAAATTGAATTTAAAATTAAACGGGGTCATCATTAAATTTTTTTACTTCTTATTGTGACATAGGGTGTCCTTAATTAATTTGAGGATACTTTGGGTGTGTTTGGACAAGGTCTTGGTTTGGGTTTGGGTTTGGGTTTGAGTTTGGGCGGGAGAGGCAAAAAAACGAGCGGGAACAATTCAAATTCAATTTTTTTTTTTTTTCAAATAATCGTCCAATTTCAAATTTTGGCTTGACAAATTTGGAATTTGAACATCTCCCGTCAATTTAAGAGGTAAAAATTTTGAATTTAAGGATTATTTGAAGAAAAAAATTTGAATTTGAATTGTTCCCGCCCGTTTTTTAGCCTCTCCCGCCCAAACCCAAACCTAAACTCAAATCCAAACTCAAAAACCAAGACCTTATCCAAGCACACCCTTTATATGTGGAAGACAATGAAGGAAGGCGCGTGAACTCCTCTGATCATTCAAAAGATCAGAGCAGCACTTGAATTCTGGGTAAAAACAATATATTAGTCATGAAACAATCGAGAAATGGGCTCACTTTGGCATGCATACGGTCTTGTGGAACTGGCCCTACGACCCTCTTACACGGAGTAGTTTTAACCAGGCTACTAAGTTTAAAACTTACATCCAAGCCAATTAATACAGTACACGTAGGAAAGAGAATTGAACTTATATAAATTCTATTTCCTACGTGTACTGCACTCATTGGTTTGTATGTAACTTATAAACTTAGTAGTCTACTAAGATAAAAAATTTCTCTGACGTGAGTTAGAGTGGAGCCTACCTGCAAAATAGATCCCGCCATAACTTATGTGAAAAGAATGTGGGGTTAGCCACACAAGGCCGATCCTATATTAGAATTTTTTCCGAGAAATGGGAGCACATTTACATTTAAAATGCACTCAGCGGACTCACCCAGTCACCTCCAAATCGAAATATTGAAGTTTTAGGAAACATGAAAGCAAAGCGACAAGCAATTTTATCTTTCCTTATGTATACTACTACATACTATTTGGCAGATGACATTAGCCGACTCGAGGAAAATATGGACGAAAGTGATATGAGAGATTTTTATTTTTGAAGAGAAGCCAGAAATAAAAGAGATAAACCGCATCATGGGCCTTTTGTTGCCAAACTCCTAAACGACCTTTTCGGCATTCATGCCCGTGGCGGACGTGCTTGTGCTGGGCCTTATGGACATAGCTTGCTCAAAGTTGACGAGTCTCAATCACTTGCCTTTAAATCTGCTATTGAAAATGTGAATACTAACCCAAAAAATCGAGTAATTTAAAAAATAAATAAATTAAAATGAATTTGGGTCTAATTTAATCTTTCAAAAGGAATTTCAAAAGGGAAGGATTGTCTAAACCTCGTATATTGCAAATATACCCACAAGTTAACCGGTGTTGGATATTAATTTAACACACTCTCTCACGTCCAGGTATGAACATGTGAACAATAATAGGAGCCAACATCGAATTAGGTGAGTCTGATACCATGTTAAAAATGGACTTCAATCTAACTCAATTCATCAAAAGGTAAACCAAGAGAGGAGGATTGCCCAAGCCATATAAGGAGCAAATGTCCACATAAACTAGTCGATGTGTGATCTTTAACACACATTAATGAGTAAATTTTTTAGCTTCTTTTTAGGATACGATTATAGTACTCAGACACGTTTTTTCACTGATATAATATCAACGAATGATTTTTTATCCAAAAGATGAAAATCGATTTTTTTAGCTGTTTTAAAAAAAAATGTTTCTTGTTGAGAGAATTATTATCCATTTTTTTTTAACTTAGTTATCAAATCGACTAGTTTATGTGGACATTTGCTCCTTATATGGCTTGGACAATCCTCCTCTCTTGGTTTACCTTTTGATCCGACAACGGATTTTAAATTACTTTGTATCGAGAAAAACATGCATCAGCACCTAACTTTAAGTGTTTTTGAAACCTTTTCTTTTCTTTTGAAAGGGACATAGTGGAGTAAAGCCAGGATGGACAAGAGTAAGTTTTCCTTATTGCATGTCTGAGGAAGAATTTGAGTTCACTATTGCTGCACTTGAATTCCTGGCTATTTATGGGCAAAGGTTTCTTCCATTGTACCATTTCAATTGGAAAAATGGAGCTTGGACTTTCAAGAAAAGGGCAATGAAGATGCTCAAAATCGAACGTGATCAAGTGGAAATATGCAAAATATTTAGACACTGCTAAGAGAATTCTCTTTTAAGGAATCTCTTTTTTTTTTTTTTTTTTTATGCCCGTTGGGCGATGCCCCATGAACGTGGCGATAGAACTGCCTCACCAGAAGAGGAGAGAGTAACCCTAGAAAGGGAGTCAAATTAAAGCATGCCCATGCGCGGGAAGGGTATCGGTTGTGGGCGGGCTCTTGCTCCACTAGGCTAACGAACATTTTGATTTAAGGAATCTCTTTAAGAAAGTTAAATTGTCGAGAAAATGAAAATATAAATATTTTAATTTTGTATGAAAAGAATAGTATATTTGTGTTGGGTAACTCAATCTTAAAGACGGATTTCACAACATTCTCACATTAATTGAGTAGAGTTCACCCGGTTAGGAATCATCTGTCCCCATTTAGTGTCCTCTTTCCTATCCTACCAATAAGAAAATGACATGTATTAAATTTTTAAATAAAAAATTATAATATAAAAGAAATAGTAAAACCCACCGGGAGAAAATATACACGTAGCAAATATCTATTCCTGTGGACACAGAACAGGGACAGAAGATTTCTTGCCAACCCACACCTGCAGGTAGATTCTACTCAATTCATATAAAGAGGTTGTGGATGGTCATAAGATTAAATTTTCCCGTGTTGTGTGTTTGTTGCTGTATGATTCTTTAGACCATCTACTTTTAGCTGGTTGTAGACTTTTTGTTCCTTCTTAATAAGACGGCTCTGACTGGAGATTCATGAAGATGGTAACTTTTCTAATGTACTTGTGTTTAGTCTTCAATAACGTAAAAGGATGCTGTATAAAAGCAGGGACGAAGCAAGAATTTGACATTGGAAGTGAAAATTGCAAAAAAAAACAAATTGTTGAGGGGCGATTTAGTCAAATATTCTGAATTACATATAAAATTTACTATATCTAATAGTATTTTTTGAAATCTCGTAGGCGATTGCCCGCCCCTCTATCTTCGTTGGTGTATTGGCTCTATTTAGATTGAGATTGAGATTGGGTTTGGGTTTTGGCGGGAGAGGCTAAAAAGTGGGCGGGAAAAATTCAAATTCAATTTTTTTTTTTCAAATAATCTTTCAATTTCAAAAATTTGGAATTTGAACATCTCCTGCCAATTTTAGAGGCCAAAATTTGAATTTTTACGATTATTTGAAGAAAAAAATTTGAATTTGAATATTTTCCGCCCACTTTTTAGCCTCTCCCGCCAAAACCCAAACCCAAACCCAATCTCAATCTCAATCTCAAATTCAAACCTAAACCCAATCCAAATAGAGCCAAAGGACTTGGTTAACAAAAGCACAATAAATGAACTATTGTCTGCAAAGATGTTGGCAATTTGGACCTTTTTCTTTTATATATTATTTTATTATCGTGGAAGAGGGGTGATGAACCCATAACATATAATTCAAAGTTAGAAGTATTCTCTGTTTACTGATTAACATTCCCTAGCAAATTGGACTTGACCCACCCATCAGAAGAAGTATTTTTTATTTTTTTCATTCCTCAAGGATTATGAGAATATTAGTGTTTATTTTTGGAAAAAGAATAAAAAATATGAATGTTCAATTTTGGACAAAGAAAATCGAAGACAAAAAAAAAATTGTATCTCACAGGACTGATGGTAAGTATATAATAGAGTTTTCCGGTTTTACTGATCATAAGATGAAGGGTCCTTTTAATTTTATTTTTATTTTTATAAATAATAGAATTTATGAATGGTCAATTAGATGTGGTTCTGGATTATGTGTGGAATAGATGTTTATTATGTATCTGTAAAATATATGTTAGTCCGATCACTTGATCCAATTGTTGAAGACAGATGAACATTTGTTCTCCAATAGAATGAACAACTAGCTAGTTAGTTATTCGAACAATATTAGTTTATTTCTATTTTAATTATTAATTGTCGGATCAAGTAATCCAATGACTAAGATATGGCTCCACGTGTAGAAATAAACTTGTTCATAATTATATCGTTAAGAGTTAAATGTGTACTTAGTACTCCCTCCATTCTTAAATATAAAACTTTCATTATATATTATGAAAATTAATATATTTTTTTAATCAAAATACCAATATTATCACTAATTTTATTTAAGAAAATAATATTGATATTTTGATTACAAAATTATCTTAATTTATTCTCCATTAATTTTCGCAACATATAATAAAAGCTTTTATTATTGGATGTAGTACAAGTGAAGAGTAAGGGGGATATTATGGAGAATTAGAGTCACGTCAATTCTAACTAAGGGATCCATTAATTAAGTGTCTGGACAGATCAAGGAAAAAAAATCAGAACCTCCATAATGCTCAGAGTTTGTCCTTTTTCTCTGCATCTCCCCCCACAAGAATCACTTTCACTTAGTGACAGATTTAGAAATATAATTTACTGGGGTCATTTGATATACACAACAATTCACTGGGGTAATATATACATTTGTTATCTAAATAAAATAAAATATATAATATATAATTAAAAAAAATTATTCACTGGGATTATTTGAACCCCAGTAATAAACTATTGGATCCGTCACTGCTTCCACTTCTACAGTTCTACTTTACGGCGGAGCATCCTTCTCAACTGGTAATACATGTACGGAGGAAGAGCCACAAATCTTCCCACCACTTTGGTCAATTGTGTATGTGAAGTCGCTGTCCTCTGCACTTCTTACATAATTAATCCCAACTAGCACATGGGAATCGGGTAGCCCAAGTGGTAAGGCTACCCGACCACGGGACGGTCCCGTGGTCGATTCCCGTATCTCCCCTTATAGGGCAATAAAATTCTCCTTCTTGTGAGGCTAAATTCCCTCCCCGGCTTGGGACATGCTACAATCTCCCTATCTAGGGTATTCTCCACTCTTCCCGTTCGGAGGCAATCGCCTTCGGGCCTCATCCCAACTAGCACACTGTAGTTACACACAAGGGCGGATTCAACATGTGTATTTTAGGGGAAAAAATTAATTTTTTAAGAGGTGAAATATTTTTTTTACATTATAAAGTAGGCTCCATCCCAATTTATGTGAAAGGGACGTAAGATCAATCTAACAAAAGCGGTTCTACCATAAAATTTTTCGTCTATGTGGATTGAGCTTCTCAAGGAAAAGCAAAAGCCTTGATCTCAAATTACTAATTTGTGCCTAAATGATTAACAATAAAAAAGCAAACTTTGTATCCCGTCCAAAGCCCAATACTATTCTACTAGTAAAATTCAGCTTCGGAAACTTTATGAATATTAACCAAATTAAAAAGAATTTCAGTATGTGCGAGAATTAGCAGTAGGAATCTCCCTTTTTAGTCTATCTCCTCCTCGTCTGAGAGCGTTAACTTTTCCCTATATGGAGCAATCGCTCAATCGGGCTTCAAAAAAACAAAAGAATCTATCGTCTCTCTTTTGTATCAGGTTTCATATCCCATTAATAAAATAAATATCATGTGTTAATTTTTTAATTAAATAAATTATAATCTAAAAAAAAAGTAAAACTCTCAAGAAATACAAATAGTACATTAATTTGTGTAAAGTTGATACCACGTAATCAGTTCGGTTCCTATGCGGAACAAGGAAAAATTCGCACGTGCAGAATAATCTCAGTCGTCGGATGATAGTTTGAACGGCCCATATCTGAAGAGAGAAAAGTTGCGGCTGACTTAAAAAATAAAAAAATAAAAACTTTTCTCTCCCCAAATCTGGACCGTTAAAAAATCTCATCTGACGGCTGGGATGGTATCCCGCATGTCCCACACCAAAGATGTCCCTCATAGGAGCCGGGAGCCCACGTAATGACTTCCAAATTTGTCGGATACAATTTTTTTTTGTGGTAAAAAAAGTTTGGGTGGGTTCGGTTCCGGTCACCACCACGGGTCAGGGCAGGCCCTAGGGAACCATAGATCTCTTATAAAGGTAATTACAAATTATCCGCCAACACAACCCTCACGTCAGCAGTAAAAATTGAACAATTGGACATTTATAAAAACCAACTTATTTTGGTATTTGGCGGATACTGTTAGTTAAATGGAATCAGCTCTTCATTGATTTTTAACTTTCTTGATTGACATCTTCTTTCCAACCAACAAACAGTCCGGCTCCTATGCGGAACAGATTTTTTTCCGTATGTATAGAATATTTTTTTTTCTCTTAAAAATAGATATTCGGCAAACAACTATTTTTTTAAAAATTAATCTTAACTGTCAAAATTTTAATCCAACGGATAAGAATTAATTCCGCACATACGGAACATTTGCCGTTCCGCACGGGAGCCGTAGTGACCAACAAAGGTATATCCAAATTTTGTTCCAACAATCATGGAGCTTTATTTTTAAAAATGTTACATAATTGTGCATGCAATTCTTTTATCGATGGAGTGAGGAAAGTGGATTGAACTTTGAGACATTTTTTACGGTAAAACGTATTTTAATTCTAATTAAGTTATCATCTTTTCACAATTGTAAGTGAAGTTTATATTACCATGTCTAGAAATTGTATATTCAAACTTCTTCTTTGTAGAAGGATAATGTTTTTATGGCTAAGTAAAATTGGAAAAAAGTAAAATCTCAAATTAAACACTATCCACTCACTGTTGGCATAATAAATTCAACTAATTATTTACAATTTTATCACAAATTTAACCAATTAATTAGTTAAGTCTTAGGTATCTAGCATCACCCTTTGTAGAATATACCTTTTAAATTGAATTTTTCAAAAGAAAAATAGTATGCATCTTCAATTCAAAATAGTGTAAGCCGTTTCATTGAAAAAAAGCCTCTCAAAATAGTCATTTCTCACTTGCGCTTTAATTTTAAAGTCTTTCTTCTAGTATTACTAGCAAAGTGACGAAGTAAAAAGGGAAAGAAGATGAGAGACAAATAGGTACTTCCTCTATTAATAGTTTCCATTTGGCTACAGTGCTGGAATTGACCGTTTTCAGCAGCTGCATAACAGCTGGATGATAGGCAATTAGATCCAATGGCTATTAGTCATTTGTTTGTCAATTAAGCCGTTCACACTAAATCAGTGGACTTCCCGCCCAAATCTTTTGTTTACGCTAATTCCACAAAGGACCTTACTAGGCTACTAGAATTATTGGCTAAAAGATTGACTAAAATAGTTTTTTGGACCTTTTTGCCCTTATGGTTGGGTGAATCCCTTATACCAGCAGGGGGTAAGATAGTCATTTAACACCCTCAATTTGAGGGTTTAGGGTTTCTATCCCCAAAATTCTAGGAGTAAATCATTTTCCTTCCACAAATATTTCTTAATTTTCCCCCCATCAATCGCGATTTTTTCTCATTAATTTCGGCTCCTTTACACAATTTCACTCATATCTTGTAGATATTTACCAAATCTCTAAAAATTTCCCATTTATTTGTAGATATTTATCAATATCCAAAATTTCTCCAATATCTTTGTAGATATTTCCATAATCTCCAAAATTTATCCATCTTAGATTGAAATTTTTACAAATTCCTTAATTTACTCCGTCTCATATTGGATTTTTTCTTTTTCAAATTCCTTAATTTTCTCCACCAAAGATTATGAAAAGATTATTGCAAATTTAATCAAAATAAAAGAGAAAAAAATATTTTTATTGAAGACAAAGGAAGTAGAAAAAGTTTTTGTGACTATGAACTTGTAAATCAATTCATTCCAGTTGTATAATCTTAATTATTATATTTTAAATTGTAGATTGGTTACAGTTCTTATGAATTGTCTTATAGCTATTATATGCAAAGCTAATAGGTATTATGAATTTGTCTCATAACTATTATGAATTTGTCTTATAGCTATTATATGCAAAGCTAATAGCTATTATGAATTTGTCTTATAACTATTATATGTCAAGCTAATAGCTATTATAAATTTTATTGTTAGCAGAGAAATGCTTCTATGTCATGATGTGTTGTTAGCAGAGACTAATGACATAATAACATTAAAATTGTTAATAAACTTCTCAACTGTTAATGATTAAAATTGTAAACATCATATCTAATAGCTATTAGCCTACTCCTCCACTACCACCACTGGCGCTTAACAAAATTTCCACAAAATCAATTCCATTTTATAATCAAAGAATTTGAATTACAATTCTACAAGATTTATTGTAGGTTATAAATATATCATGCATGCACGTTATTTTCTCTCTCATAAATAAATAAATAAATAAATATATATATATATATATATATAAAATGACCAAAGTACCCTTATTGTAAAATGACAAAACACCCCTAGTACAAAATGACTAAAATACCCTTAATTTAAAATAGCTAATGTTATTCGTTTAAATGACAAAATACCCTTTGTACGATGTCGAAAAATACAGTTAATGCAAAATTACAATAATACCTTTGACACAAAACAAAGATTTTTTTTTTTAAAAAAAATCACAAACATACATGATATAAAATCACCAAGACATCCATGATAAAAAAAAATTACGAAAATACTCTTGACGCAAAATGACGAAAATACCCTCGGCTCAAAATGATGAAAAATACTTTCGCGCAAAATGAAAAAAGGTTCCTTTGGCTCAAATAGCTTAAAATTCATATGATTAAAAGTGACTCAAATTTTTTTGATGAAAAATGACGAAAATACTTTGGCATAAAATGACGAAAAATGCCCTTAATGCAAAAAAGATAAAAAAAAACGCTCCCATAAAAAAAATGAGAAAATGCCTCTTGTGCAAAATGACAAAATTAACTTTGAAAAAAAATTCTCTCAACAAAAAATGACAAAATTATCCTTATAAAAAATTATAAAAAAATCGTTTACTTTAAATGGCTAAAATATTATCAGTGTAAAATGACGAAAATATACTTATTGAGAAATAATAGAAATGTGATTCATACTAAATGAAAAAGAATAACCATGATAAAAATGAAACAAATTACCACTCGTTTTAAAAAAAAATTAAAATTTTACAATTATGGTATTTTTGTTATTTTGGACAATGGGCACTTTCTCCATTCTAAACCAATGAGCAAAGGTTATTTTCTTCATTTTCTTCATTTTCAGTATTTTCATCATTTTGTGATTTATTCATCTTTTATCAAGTACATATTTGTTATTATGCACAATGAGCTAATTACACTTTAACAAGGGTATTTTTGATCATTTTGCAACGAATATATTTTTTTTTATAAAATTGGACCACAAATATTTTCTTCATATTACGCAAAATGGTATATTTTTAACTTTAGTAGGGAATTTTCATCATTTTTTATATCCGAACAAATTCGTCATTTTCTATGAGGGGTATTTTCGTCATTTTAGCACTATGAATGTTCTTTTATACTATAAATATTTTATTTGGCACTATGAATGTTCTTTTAATTTTGCAACAAAATATTTCCGTTATTTTACACCGAGAATTCTTTTAACAAGGGTATTTTTGTCATTTTACTTCAAATGTACTTTGACTATTTGTATCATGAGAATATTAGCCTTTTCACACTAGATGCATTTTTTAATTTTATTTTTAATTATATGATTTTTTTGTGTTTGAAACAAATAAATTAAAATTAGAATTGAATATCATATCATATCAATTTTGTAGTTTTACCAAACAAAGGAATTCAATTATTTGGAATTGGACTTTCTTAGGATTCCAATTCTTGGAATTCCATAAAATTGGAAAATCTTAGAATTCCAATTTTTTGTAATTCCATGGAATTCATAGAATTGGAATTCCAATTCCAAAACCAATTCCAAGAAACAAACACACGCTTAGAGTTTTTTTGCATGTCTTGTGGGGAGTGGTTTTATTTTTGGTTAGTGAGTAAGTTTAAAAGTTATATTCAAACCAATAAATGTAATACAACGTATGTCAAAAGTGTCCATTCAAAAGAAAGAGAATTGACTTTTTATTCTTGGATTGGGATTGAGTTTGAGATTTTGGTCTCAGTCTCAAACTCAAACCAAAGTTTGGAGAATTTAATACTTCAAGTTTCATTCTCAGACCCAATCTAAATTTGGTTTGGGTATGAGTTTGAGTCTCAAACCAAACCGAACCAAACCCAATCCAATCACACTCGTGTACTGGATATAAGTTTTAAATTTACTCACTAACCAAAATAAAATTACTCGTCTTGTGGGGTGGGGATTTGGGACGGTAAGAATCATATTTCCCTGTACCATTTTTTGTCTCATTAATAAGAAATTGTCGCATATAATTTTTTAATTAAAAAAGTACTATCTCCAATCCTAAATATAAGACTTTCATTTAATATTGCGAAAATTAAGGAAACAAAAATTAAAAATGTTTTTGTCATTAAAATATCAATATTACTCCCTTAAATAGAATTAGTGGTATATAAGTCATATTTAAGAGAGTAATATTGATATTTTAATTATTAAAACATCTGAATTTTGTTTAATTGATTTTCGCAACATTAATGAAAGTTTTATATTAAGGAATGGAATGAGTATAATCTAAAAGAAATAGTGAAATATTTAGGAAAAAAATTAACACATGATAATTTTTTATCGAGGGAATAGGGAACGAGAGACAGAATTGAGACTGACGTTTTTTTTTTTTGCCCTGGGGTGTTGATGGTTAGTTTATCACGGGTTTCATCCAACAACCTCTCACGAGTTTCTCTCTTTCTTGCTTCTTCATCTGATTTGTCTCTCAAGCCACCCGAAGCTAACACTGAGAGAGCTTTGATAGTATTTTGTTTTCTTTTTCTTTTTTTGCTTATTGTGCTTACTCAATCATTTAAATTAGAACTTAGTCCCTGTTGGAGAATTGAGTTTCTTTAAAAGAATTAAATTGTATTTAAAGTGTCGTGAAGATATTTTTGAGCCAATATATTTATATGTTGTTGGTTTTGAATGTTATTGAGATTATCACGAAGTGGGTTGCGCAAGTTTTACGATGATGTATAACATGTAACAAACCAATTCTTGGGGTCTATTTGGATTGGGTTTGGCTTGAGATTGGTTTGGTTTGGTCTCACTTTTGGAGGGAAATTTGGCCTCTAAAATAGGCGGGAGAAATTCAAATTCAAATTTTTGATTGAAAAATTGTCGGGAGATGTTCAAATTCCAAAATTTTGAGGCCAAAATTTGGATTTGGACGATTATTTGAAAAAAAAAATTTGAATTTGAATTTTCCCGCCTATTTTAATTGGCCAAATTTCCCCCCAAAAGTAAGACCAAACCAAACCAATCTCAAGCCAAACCCAATCCAAATAATGATAAATTGGGATAAATTGTATGGTTGAAATATGGTAAATGAGTTTTAAACCCACATCCCACATGGGATTCTTAAGGAAGTGAAAGACACTTTATAAGGAAAAGTGGTTTACATGAGTTTAGAATGTCTTATCAATATTATTTCCTCACGACACTTTAAATGTTGATACTAATCCCTTTTTTCCTATAGAGTATGGATTTACAGTATGAACTCCTAGGTTAATTCATTACTATAAGGAGACCCCCATGTACTTCAATTATTTTTGATGAAACACCTTTTTGTCGTCGAATTTCTTCAAGTCCCTAAAGTATTTGCGATCACACGTTAATGTACCCGTAGTATTTATACTTTCTGCATGGTCCTGACATGTCCATTATCACCATCCACAGTTGTTTCCGGTCAAAACCTGACATGGGCTACTCACATGTCAATACGCAAAGGCTAGGATTGGTAATACACCTCGACACACCGAAATTTCTCTAAAAAAACAATGATGGAATAGTAGCTAACAACTGTTTTTTTTTCCCGATAATGCAAGAGATAATCGATCAAGAACGTCACACCGGTTCTCTTCTTCGACAGTGTGGGAGATGGTGCTTGGACGAGTCCAGAAGCTTGCAAATATTTTCAGGACCATGTAGGAAGTATAAATAATTCAGGGATCTTAACGTGTGATTGCAAATACTTTACGGACCAAACGAGTTATTTTCCATACTTTCATTTATAAAAAGTTTTCACAATTCCAAAATGGTTTTGGAAGCCATTTTATCCACATTTGTAAAGGATGAAATCATCTTTACAATCAGCCTTGAAAAGTAGAAAGACAGGCAGTGGTAGAAATAGGGTGATTAATTGACTATCTAAATAATTATCTATAAATTCCCTTCTTAAAAGACAAATCAGTTATGGGAATCAGAATAGCCCAGTGGTAAGGCTATTCCATCACAGGGGTAAGATCCTGTGATCGATTTCTGTATCCCCTAAAAAAAAAAAAAAAGGACAAATCAGTTTAGCATAGCTGACCTCACTTTTAATTCATAAGGGCTTACTCAGGATAAAGGTTACGGATTCGAGTTAATTAGAGAGAGATTTCATGTCGCATTATCCTACTTGTATTGAACAAATCTCTATTGAATTAGTAGAGTTGATATTCAAATACTGATCTACCAAGACTGTATTATATTTAAAAATTATCTCCTCTATCCGAGATTGAATATAAAGTGGTCACTCGGTCTCAAACAAGTAGGAACGAAACCAGGAATTTGGTGTTGGGGGCGAAACTGCAATAGTATGTCGAACTACATATAAAAACGTTAAAAAAATTCTTGGATGGGCGAAACTGATAAAAAATTTCGAACTACATATAAAATTTCTATACCTAATAGTATTTTTAAAATTTTCGGGGGCGACTGACCCTGCCTTTGTCTTCGTCCCTGCAAACAAGGAAGGACTAATCTAATGGGATAATAATGTCAGTCAGAAATAGAATGAAACTATAATAAGTCAATTAAATTCGGTAGAGACAAGAAGAAGTTTGCTCATCAATTGCCAAATCGGACCACTAGGCCACATGCATAAGTATATATAAATTGAACCCCTTACTATTTTTGTCTGTTAATTCCATGTTCTTGAGGATCAGAAGATTCAGTTGTATAAAAAAAGTTTTTACTCAATGTACAATTTTTTTGCATCAGATGAATTATTCATCAAAAAGAAAGAAAAAAAAGTAGAGTGTGAGGAATATCCGCAATTTTAACTTCATTTTTCATAAAGATGATGTTTCCAGGGTTGAAATTCGTGACCTAACGGATAACAAATAAATATAATTTGACCATCGCGTCAAGGATTCAGTTGTATATGTTTTATTAAAAAAAAGTAGTGAAAAGGTATCTTTGCACAGTTAAATTCTTGTGATTTTGGATCTCTCCAAAGATGTACTTTTTTAATTTTAATTTTCTCCACTTTTCTGATTCTTTTCTGATTCTCTAAGTCTATAAATACTCTGATTGAAGTGTCCAAATCTAGTACTTATAATTGGGGCAAAAAATCCTCTGTCCCGTTCGTGTATATCTCTGTATCTCCAACCAATCACAATTCACCATGTGTATATATAATTGAAATAAATATTTATATAGTAAATTCTGATTGGTTAGGGACACGGGGACATACACGGATGGAGACAGAGGATTTTCACCCTTATAATTGGGAAGCTATATATTTTTGCAGTCCGGCTCCTTCCGCACGTGCGGAACAATATCAGCCGTCGGATGAGATTTTGAACTGTCCAGATCTGGAGAGAGAAAAGTTGCTGCTGGACTTAAAATATTAAAAAAAAAACTTTTCTCTCTCCATATCTGAACCGTTAAAAAATCTCATCCGACGGTTATCCTTTTGTCCCGCACGTTCCGCATAGGAGCCGGGAGCATATTTTTTAATGAACCTTGTGGCTGTGATAACAGTACGGCTACTAATATTAATGTATTCTTATCTTTTTAATTACAGTACATTTATTGTAACAGTCAAATTTGCACTAATTTGACAGTCCGGTTGCTATGCGGAACAGTTCTTTTTCCGCACCTGCGGAATAACTGGAGCCGTCGGATGAGATTTTGAACGGGTCAGATCTGAAGAGAGAAAAGTTGCGGCTGACTTAAAAAATAATAAAAAAACTTTTCTCTATCCAAATCTGAACCGTTAAAAAATCTCATCCGACGTTTGGGATATGCGGGACATTTGGCCGTCCCACATAGGAGCCGTGAGCCTAATTTGAGGTCTTAGTTTTTGACGTAGAGCTCATCACAAGGACTATTAAATTTCAAACAAATTATGAAGTACACACATAACATATCCAACCTCAACGAGTTGGGATCAATTGGTCATTTCGCAGTATATTTGATTCTCAAGTGCAAGTTATATAATGAAAATTCTAATAACTGATGATATTATCCAAAAACAGCAGTAAATTCTACCATGAAAAAGTATAACCGAAGGGTTAGTTGCCAAAAATTCCCTAATAAATTTTGCTCCCCAAAATGAATTTTGCCCCGCCCAAGAGTAAATATTGGCTCCTGCCCAGTTTAGGGATGAAGTCAGGAATTTGGTATTGGGGAGCGAAAATTGCAATAGTATGTCGAATTACATATAAAATTTATTATATCTGATAGTATTTTTAGAAATCTCGGAAACGACTGTCACCCCACCCGCCCCCTTATCTTCGTCCCTGCCCTTAGTTTGAGACCCAAATCTAATCGAAGTGCATCTTGAATGATCCTCCTGACGATGAGTCAAACCCTACGAGCCATTTTGGTTGCTTAAGTTTAAGTCCATTTTTAGAATACATGCTAAATATCGAATCTTAGAATTTTTAGTCCTGTAAGTCTAAAAGTTGAGGGGGAAAAAGGCAAGAAGCATATAGGGTTAAGCACAAATTTTGAAAATCATGATATTAACCTAATCTCTCATTAACCCTAATTAGTTGTTAGGTTTATTAATTACTTTCCATAAAACGAAACGACTAAATCATAAATACACCTCTAGATGATTAATGTCGTAGATTTTGTAATTAACTAATTAAGAGTTGAAACAATCTTAATGAATTCTTTACCCAAGGTGTTTTTAATTATTGTACACGTGTCATAATATTAAAGTGAGGATGTTGGAAGAGAAGAGTGTTGGGGGGGAAGGGGGGGGGGACAAAAGATTGGGGGGTGCAAAAAATCCTTTGTCCCCATTATGTACTACTTTCACTCCAGTCCCAAATTATCATGTCAGCATTTCATTTTTAATCAGTCACAAATTATTTGTCAACTTTCTAATTAAAGGGTTCATTAATGGTGATTTTTCCAATGCTACCCACTTACATTAAATGTTGAGAGAGAAGAATATAAAGAGAGAGAGGTAGAATTAAATTGTGACTAACATTAAATATGGTTATTTTTGACATTTTACCATATTTCACTATAGAATTTGATGAAACCTTAATCTCCGTGCAAAACACAAAGTGGACAGATAATTTGGGACGGAGGGAGTATGTTTTTTTAACTTCACGAATAGATGATTGCTGCGTGTTCACATTTTATCTATGAATTTCACTATTTCTTTTATATTACAATTTTTTTAATTAAAAAACTAACACATGTTAATTTATTATTAGTGGACAACGAATGAGACACTGAATAAGGACATAAAATTTGTATGGGAGGTAGGGTGGGTGGTATTAATTTTGATAAGTATAATAGGGACATTTCAAGGGAAGGAAGAGACAAGCAGTTGTGCATGGCAGCCCCACACAGCAGCTGTTTCCTGACTGAATTACCAATCTAGCTTCTGCTGCCTTTTCTGTTTCTTCTGCTTCTACTACTTCTACTACTTTACTTAATTAGAATGCTCAATTGTACTTCTCTCTTCCTTAGGGCGCGAACCCGGCTCACATAGCTCGAAAAAGTGTGAGCGTGAGTTGAGGTGATGTGAACGTGAACTTAATATTTTCAAACTCGTTTTTTATGTAAGCTAAGTGTGAGTTTGACCCCGTTCAGCCCGAGAAAAACTCGAACTCGAATAAGATTAATATAATTAAAATATTATATATATAATAATAATACTAATTAAAAAAAGACTTATATAAGAATTAATTATCATTTTATTATCTTTTTATCTTTTTCGTTTGTTTAAAAAGATTTAGCTGAACGTGAGCTTGACCCAGTTTCTTTTGTTATCTTTTTATTAGTTTATTTTGCTATAAGAATTAAGTATCATTGATTGTATTATGTATATTTGTATTCTTGTCCAAATTTAGTTTTAAGACTCATTGTATTATACTATTCTTGAGACAGGATTTTCGTTTTTTTCGCTAATATAAATTAGCTCGGGAAGCTCGTGTTAAAATGTGAGCTGAGGGTGAGCTCAAGATTTATGAGCTTTTCAGGGCTGAGCGTGAGCTATGCCAAGCTCAGCTCACATAGCTTGATTGACACTCCTACTCTTCCTTCACTTGAAGAAGCCCATAATCAATGAAATCAACTTTTTATATAAAAATATTTCTAGAACTATGAAATATATGAGATCATGGATCTTTTAGTATATCGTCTAATATATCAATATAATCGTCACAACTAGAAGGATATCACTGGATTAAAGTGAATTAAGTATGGCTTTGGACTAATCACATTATTTCACTTGTAATGATTGTATTGATGTACTAAATAATGTATTAAAGGATGTAATAGAATATCCAAAATATGAATATCACTCAATTTCAATTTTTTTTCATGAATATATTACTCAATTTCATTGTTTATGATCCTATTGTGTGTGCAATGCTAGCCAAATATCTAGTTCCTTTTGAACTAGGAATATCATCAAGAAAAGTGAGGTTAATAGCAATGTACATAGATGAATTAATTGCCATTTTGGTCATCAACATAGTTTCGGGCTGCCAATTTTATCCTTTTTCTTTTTTTTTTTTTAACTTTTCACATCCCCAATATATTTTCAAACAGCCACTTTCATCCTTGTTAACTTTTTTCAGCCACTTTCATTCCCAATATATTTTCAAACAGCCACTTTCATCCTTTTTAAAGTGGTTGATATATTTTCAAACAGCCACTTTCATCCTTTTTAAAGTGGTTGATATATTTTCAAACAGCCACTTTCATCCTTTTTAAATTGGCTGTTTGAAAATTTTTTGGGGATGAAAGTGGCTGTTTGAAAATATATTGGGGATGAAAATGGTAGTTTGAAAATATATTGGGGACGAAAGTGGCTGAAAAAAGTTAAAAAGGATGAAAGTGGCTGTTTGAAAATATATTGGGGATGTGAAAAGTTAAAAAAAAAGAAAAAGGATGAAAGTGGCAGCCCGAAACTATGTTGATGACCAAAATGGTTATTAATTCTACATAGATTCATAGATATGGTCCTTTTTTCTTCCTTCAATTTTGTTTTGTTCTTTAAATTCTTACATAGACAACTCCATACATACGCCACCATGTGTTATTTTCCCTTGATTTTAGTTATGAAGGTACACTACTAATAAATAATTTTTAAACTTTTTTTAAAAAATATGCGTTTGTCATCATTACATGTATGCACTTTCCGCGTGGAATTCTTACCTAGATTGTATCGCTATTTTCCTTTTTATATTTATTTGCCTAGCTTACTGCACAAAGATAAACTGTACAGCAGATATACTATTTCAGACATTATAAAAACCGTGAAAAAAGAATACTAACAAAACAAGAATGGCATGTCGATGATAAACCGTTTATGGTAATACAATTAAGTGTTTGAACCCTTGTTTAAAGTAATTGTTTTGTTAAAATGCTTAGATTTGGTTTAAAAAGAAAAGGAAGAAACAATGGGTAGAACTAAACTATTTATTAACCCTCAACATGGAGGGGTTTTTTTTCTTCCTCTTCTTGTTGTAGCTAGATTTCAGTCTCTTTCATGTAATGTGATGGTTAAAACAGAAAATGAAGAATTTACCATATAATCTCGATTTTTTTTTTTGAAGCCCGATTGGGCGATTGTTCTATATAGGGGGAGAGAAACTGCCTCAGACGAGGAGGAGATAGCCCTACAAAGGGAGATTAAAGCTTGCCGCACGCAGTTGGAGGGTATCGAACCCACGACTTCAAAGTCGTGGGCCCTACCTGCCCCTACTGGACTAGAACACCTTTGATATATATACTCTCGAAATAGTTTAAAACTCGAGTAGTAATAGTATGACTAATCAACTATTCATAAGATGTGATGGTTAAAAAGAACATAAACGAATTTCAGTAAATACAAATTAAAAGGTAATAGTCTAGTATACAAGTAATAACAATATGGTTAAATTAAAGAACACAAAAAATTTAGAGTATAGTAATATCAATATGGTTAAAAGAAAAGAAACATAAAACAATTACAGTCACAAATACAATAGTTTAGCAGACTAGTAATATCAGTATGGTTAATATATGATTCATCTATAATTAATTATGTATCAAACTATACATAGAGAGACTTCATCTCTACTTGTTTTATTACACCATAGATAGCTCACTATTGTTCCTTCTGCAATAATATTTGGGTTCTTCTACATTCTATGTATATTGAATTATTTATACTGTGGGTACATGTGGATCTCTCCATTCTGTCTCATCATCCATTTTCCTTGTCCCTTATACCCTTCTTTCTCTCTCTTCTCTAATCCTTCTCTCTCTACACTTGTATATATACACCAGTAACTCAATCTTTGAACCGTCATTATGAGACTGACCTCATAGCCCCTCACACGAATTGAGGGGAGTACACATCTCTAGATAGGTCCCGCCCAATTTATATGAGGAGAATATTGGACCAGTCTCACAAAGACATATTTTCCTATATATACCTAGTCCATTTTTTTTTCCCTGAAAGTCATAGCCTCCATCTCTCTCCATATATATGTAGCTTTATTTATTATCTCTTGTTAGATCTAACCTCCAAACATAGCTTTTAAGTAGTTCTACATATATGAAGATCACAAGACCCCATCAACAGCAGCATAAGCAACACCTTTTAATCTTTCAACCTCATGCATGAAATAATTTATTTCTCAAAATCTTTGCCTCTTTGAAAGGAAACTTTGAACCAACTATAATTTCTCCTATTCCACCACCTCTCTTTTGCTTTTAACATTTTCTTGATGTCACCAGAAAATAATACAGCAGCAAAAGCAACAAGCAAGGATGAAAACAGCAACAACAATAGCAGCTCCGGAGGCCGGAAAAATTCCTCGGCTAGGATGGCGGTCGCCGCACAAGAACAAGCCCCGAAGTGTCCCAGGTGCAATTCACAAAACACCAAGTTTTGTTATTACAACAACTACAGTCTTACACAACCAAGGCACTTTTGTAAGACATGTAGAAGGTATTGGACAAAAGGTGGGGCCTTAAGGAACGTTCCGATAGGAGGAGGTTGCCGGAAAAACAAGAAGATGATCTCTTATAAAGATTCAAGTACTTCATCTGATCATAATATTGGCGGTGGATTGCTTACACCAGCCATGGATTTTCAGCTTGGTGGCCTAAGTTTTCCTAGACATAGTCCATATGCAACCTATCATAATACTAATCAATTTTCTTCTTTGGGAGAAATATCAAACAGTTGCCCTGCACTTTCTTCAAGCCCAGGTTTCAATCTAGATTCATCATCAAATCCCAATTCTTTGATGGGATTTAATTTCCCTTTTTCATCAGGGATTCAAGAAATGGGCTCAACCAATAATCTCACTTCATCAATTGAATCCTTGAGTTCCATCAATCAGGACCTTCATTGGAGGCTTCAGCAGCAAAGACTAGCCATGCTTTATGGGCCGCCGCCGGCAGGCGGAGATAACGAAAATCAGAATCAAAATCAAACTCAGAAACCGCAGCCCATTTTGTTTCAAAACTTGGAGATTAATAATTCAAAAGCCGCAGAAGCCACAAATGGGGTTGTTGATAATTCAAGAGAAACCGGAAACTTGGCTACGGAGTGGTTTTTTGGGAATTCCTATGGACCGGTAACTCAGACTCCGGCGAACAGCACGGGCAATGGAGGCGGCGGCAATGAAAACGAGAGTAGCTGGAATGGGATGCTGACGTGGACCAACTCAAATCAGTATAGTCCATTGCCTTAACTGAGAAAAAAAGTTTATGATAATGAGGTATTTTTTTTTAGGGTTCATGAAAAAAGTAATAGAAAAAAAAAAGAAAATGTGAAGGAATATAGGGAAATTATTACCTAGGAGAACTCATCTCTAATTGTGGTCCGTCTTGATTAAGAAGATGTTAATTTTCTTTAATAGTTTCTTTAAGTTAATCTGTTCTTGTAATGTTATGAAAAATATGATTTGCTGACAAGAGAAAATATATATAGTTCTTCAGTTGCTAAATCTCGGCAATTTATCCCTCCGTACTTAAATATAATACTTTCATTACATATTTCGAAAATTAATGAAACAAAAATTAAGATATTTTTTGTAATCAAAATATCAATATTACTTTATTAAATATGATTTGTATGCCACAAATTCTATTTAAGAGAATAATATTGATATTTTAATTACTGTTTCCTTACCTTTCACAACACATGTAATGAAAGTCTTAGAAATGAAGGTAGTAATTAATTAGTATGTTATAATTGTTTTTCTTATCATTTCTTTTGCATTCTCCTAAAAACGTTTTAGGGATATAACTTGTGTATATTTGGACAATATTATATTTTGAAATAATTTTTTTTCTTTCTGTTTTGAAATCAAACCTAAGATTTTATATTTGGATCCACATCTTCACTAATGATGTATTTTGAGTACAATGTTTTGTATTGTAACAAACTTAAAATTTTAGATTTGGGACTCACGCCTTTTATGACCTGACGATTTATAATGTATTTTGAGTACAATGTTTTGTATTGTAACAAACTTAAAATTTTAAACTTGGGACTCACGCTTTTTATGACCTGACGATTCATCCGTTACGAAATCCAAAATAAAATTATTATTAGCTAGACTATATAACACAACGCATTAAGAATATATTAGCTAATTATTTACATGTATTGTTGTATTAGCTAGACTTTATGATCCTATCGAAGGCATGGTAGCCCAGTGGGTAACATCCACTGCCTGAGACCGAGAGGTCCAGGTTCGATACCCACCTCACATAAGGGGAATGATTTAATTGTCATTTCTTTGGGTTCTATGACATTCTACGACACCCGCTCAACGGGACATCTACTACTCCTCCTCTGGAGAGGTCTAATAATATATAATTGTAATAAACTGGTCTACATATAAATGGTCTAGTTTTTTTTACAAAAAAAAAAAAAAAAAGACTATATGATCCCATACTTGGTATATTTCTGTTTATGGTTGCCATTAATACTTTAAAAAATTCAGTATGCAGATAATGAAGAAGGCCTAGTTTTGTTTCATGATTAGGGAATTTTGCAACTTTTTGTTTGATACTCCCTGACTGGACTTAAAAGTTTCAAGAATATGTTTTGCTTCTAATTAATTTGAAACTTTTTTCCATTCTAATCACTTTGGGATTGGAGACGAATTTTGGAGAGAGGCCATATTAAATGGAATTAAAGGCATTTATCTTTGATTTGTTTTATGTGTAAGTCAGAAATCAGAATTCTTCACTGTCCTAATGTCTCTCTCTATCAGGTAACTATGTCTCAGAGTCCATCAGCTGGGTTACTGACAACACCAGGGTTGCTGTTATAATCGGGGATGTTAAGAGCGTGTTTGAGGCGTTGACCGCACAAAATTTTAAAAAATTAAGGATCCCAATATATATATATATATATATGGGATCCTTAATTTTTTAAAATTTTGTGCGGTTCAACGCCTCAAATATATATATATATATATATAT
Organism: Vinca minor; assembly: GCA_026122235.1. Lineage (NCBI taxonomy): Eukaryota > Viridiplantae > Streptophyta > Magnoliopsida > Gentianales > Apocynaceae > Vinca > Vinca minor. The sequence goes on along the minus strand of JAOCZM010000294.1, from coordinate 2,311,834 downwards.
AGTGTTTGTATTTTGTTAAAAAATAATAAAAATTATTTGTATGTTTAAAAATACTTTTGTACGTTTCGGAAAACAAGAATTATAATACAATTGTATTAATTTTTTTTGTTATATTTATATGAAAGTCAATTTTCTCCAATTACGTAGAGTCTTATTTTAAAACTTAGCAAATGCTCTCCAAAACGTTTGAGACGGCCTGATTATGATATTGAACTAAACAAAATGAGTATATAATGATACTTTTTAGAGATGTTGTAGGCGTTTATAAACGTATTATATTCTATACAATGTGTATTTTCTCTTTATGAATAATTATTCTAAAACATTTAACACATATTTTAATAATGTGTTACAAAATCACAATAAATGTTCATTTAAAAAATTAAATCTTAGAATCGTCCTTGTGTGACTGACCCCACAACCCTCACATGAATTGGGCAGGACTCACCTGTATATGTGGGATCCGATCAATTAATGTGAGAGAGTTGTAGGGTAAATCCCACAATAACAGTCCTACAATTGAGTGAGTAGTGAGGGTTTGAAAGAAAATTTTGGTCAACTTTGTTGAATCTTGGATAGTGAGCCCCAAACCCCATAGGGCTATTTGCCACATCAAACTATATTTCTTTGATAGAGAGACTAGAGTAGTATATGGCCTTTGGCACTCTGCTTTTTCTAATCTGCTTTTACCATATGCTAATTATCACAACTTCATTGTTTCTAATTCAAAAAGATAAAAGGCTGTATTATCTCAAATCAAAAGCATTGATTTATAATATTATTAATTACACCTACTTCCCATTTCATATCTAGCTAATAATGTAATTAATTGATCCAGTACTCATGAAATCATTATGGTATTCACTATCTCATTAGACCATAGTGTAACTAAGACAAAAGGTATCTCAGTAGCTAAAGAACTCCAAAACTTCCTTAATAATTTGTCCTCAAGTCTTTCTTTCTTTTTTTTTTTAATTATCTTTCTAGCTAATTTCCCTGTGTAAATCGTCTGTCCCGTGCATGTTTCCATTCCTATCCAACCATTCAAAATTCGTCATTTAAATATTTCTTCCAATTATATATGGCGAATTGTGAGTGGTTGCATACATCAATGAAAACATACACAGAGACTGACGGTTTTTTGCCTTAATTTCCTATTCATTTATTTATATATCTCTCTTTCCCTTTTTTTTTGGGGGGGGGGTGGGGGGTAATGGGATGTTTAAGACAAAAAGTTTATGCTTCTTACCGACAAAAAACAAAAAGAAGAAAATGGATCAGAAAAGAGAGAATTGAAACACTATTCTGAAAGGTTAAAAAAAACAGGGTTACAAGATTCTGAAGTTTTGTGGAGAGAGAGAGAGAGAGATTGTGACTGAGGAGAACCGGAAACCGTGAAAGAGAGAGAGAAAGAGACAGAGGTGCGTGAATAACGTGAAAGAACTTTCGTTATTCTTCAACTGTCGATTTGATGATGTACAAGAAATTCATGATCTAAGATAGAGAGATGAGGAATGACTACGATGGATGGCTGACTCTTATCCATCGTATTTAGGACGGCAAATTGGTCGGGTTTAATACACGTATTTTTTAAACGGTACTAATACGATATTAACATTATATTTAGAAATATGTATTTGTATTCGAATTTATTTAAGAGTAATTGAGTACCATATCCGTTAGAACCGTATCCGTTTCTGCCTCTCCTACTTTTTGTTACATATATGTTAATAGGGTATTTCTAACGTGTGTTACAAGACACGCGTTAATTCAAATAAATTAGATTATATATGATAATTTAAGTAAATCAAAATCTAAAATTCTATTATAAATGGGGAACCGAGGGGAATAAGAAAGTTAAACTACCATATAAATTAATACACATTAACGAAATGTCTAGGGACACGCGTTAGAAAGATCAGTGTTAATATAAAGTTTTTTTAATCATTCGATGATGTCATACGTATTATATATGGATTGTATTACTTAGAAAGTAAGGCCGTGTATATGGATTGTATTACTTAGAAATTCCTATATTTGTTAGATCAAACCTGTCTTTAATCATCTAAAAAATGAGGATTGAATTTTTATAAACAGATATACCCGGATCCGGATACTACAGATCTGGAGACACCCCCAGTTTTTTCCAAAAAAAAATTATAATTTTAGTTTTGTTTTTGTAACATCTCGTCCCGTGAACATTTTGAATCACTTTACGATTTAAAATTAGATTTTTTAATTCGTGAATTATAGGAATGACACCACTTATATCTTAACAATTTTGGTTAAAATTATAACAAACTTAAGTGCGTAAAAGACTATAATATTTATAAGATTTCATCAAAAAGTTCATAATTACTAATAAATTATAATGTAAGATTTTATCAACAAAAAAAACAAAAAATATAGTCTACAAGTTATAGTCTTATAGACTACAAGTGGCTTTTGACATTGGCTTTTGAAAATGAGGGAAATTTATGGGATTCAAGATTTAAGTTGGAAAATTTTGATATTAATTACGGTTCATTAGAGTATGTGGTGTGGATCGTGTTGTCAATATTCATTCACATTAATAATAAGCCCTTCATGTTTCCTCCAACTTCATCTCTAATACTCCTAATATTTTTAAATCGCCTTTTATTTTGGTCTAATCATACAAAAAAGGTCTTTGGGGCCTTTTTATTCAAGCTTGTTCTTTTTGGATTCAACAATCAAACATGATATATATTTTAATTTTCATAGTAAATATTTATTTTTTCTTCTCGAGAGTCCTTCTCTTTGATGTGCCATGCACGTTAATGACAATGAAAATTTTGTAGCTTTGCCATTTTTTTTTAAGACAGAGGACTTGGAGGTTTATGAAAGCACTGATCAGTAGAGTGAAAAGGGTGAACAAAATGTGAATAACTCTAGTCTATAAGATTTCATCAAAAAAAATTTTTAGCTCCGCCATTATTTATATGCTTTTATGAATTTATTTTGTCAATGTTGATTGTGCCCCCAAAAAAAATTCTTGGCTCCGCCACTGGCTCTAGATCTGAATACGGATACAGTAACAATTATGAAAACTGATAGAAATACAGCACACACAGCTCTGTATATGTTTGTACCATTTACAGAACTAATTGTATCTCATTATTGATCTACTAATGAATGTTGTTAAAATCACGAGTTAACTCTTAGAATCGCACGATTCTACGAAAGTAAAACGTGTTGAATCGGGAGTATAATCGCAATCTGATAGAAACGGGGTAGAATTGTAGAATCGGATCGTAAAAACATAAAAACATACGTTTCTACTGAGTCTATAAAATTTCCTATTCTTCATCAATTTCTTAGACTATTAGAAATTTAGCAGGTAATCAAATTTTTTAACTCTGAGTTCGTAACTTTTTGTCATTTTCTTTTTTGTTTTAGATTTCCAGAATATATGTTATTTGTTTTGTTTTGCATTTTCAGAATATATGTCATTTTATTCTACTCCTGATGTATCTCGTGTGTGTCTATTTTTTTATAATTTCTAAAAAGTTTAATTGTATTTTGTGAAACTGATAAATGGTTCGGTCTTCTTTATATTTTAAAAGACTTATAAGTTCTTTATCGTGAACTTTGTTTCGTTATTGTCTTTTGAAAAACTTGTGAAATTATATTTTATGGAATTTTATCGTATTGTTGAACCATATGATATGATTTATATGTTACTTATTATTATTTACATATAAAATATATTTTTTAATTTTTTGATGCGATTTTACGATTTATTTTACAGTTCCTGAGTTTACGATTCTACACCCTCTTCCAAATCTATGTAGAATCACGTTTTTAACAACCTTGCTACTAATATCATCATCCAAAACTTGGGCAGTCTATTGTTCACGGTTCATTCCTAAATTTTCATGTTGATAATCTGTCATCCATTTCAAAATGCAATTTCTTCTATACTAATCAATTTTATTTTCTCACGTAAGACTTGGCCGGAATCCCAATCCGTTTTACATTTCGGGACTAATTCAGTCTATTAGGTTATTAGACATTGCTCAAGAAAAGTCCCAATAATTTTTTTTTTCTTCAATACACATTGTTTGATCTTGAAAATTGCTTAAAGGATACTAAACTCATTTCATTCGCCCTTCCACTTGCATCAATTCTTGTTGCTATCAATTTTCAAGATGTAGTATGATTGTCATCCAAGAGTACCCAAGATAATTATATATCTCTTCGATCAGGGGCGAAGAGGGGGGCGCAGATTTTTAAAAATACTACTATTTATCGAAATTTTATATGTATTTTGGAAAATTTTATCAGTTTCGCCCCCAAAGAATTTTTTTGCCGTTTTCATTTCCCCCAAAGAATTTTTTTTCCGTTTTTATCACTCGAACTCTGTAGTTCTACATACTGTTGCAGTGTCGACCCCCAACACCAAATTCCTAACTTCGTCCCTGTCTTCGATGACTCTGAATCTTTTAGTCTATCTTCTAGTATAATGCTAATACACCAGTGAAATTGATCGACATACATGTATCAACATTATTGGACTAAAGAAAGTTTGTGAGGTTGGACTTATATTAACATTTCACAAAACATGATACTTTATTGTTATACTAAACAATGTATTAGAGGATATGCAAGTGGATTTTAAAGCCCCCTTCGATCAATTAATTTTACCCTTCAATATAGCTACTTACAATGATTTCATAACATTAGAACATTTGTCCTAGATAATTAATAAACGTAAATTTAATAAAGTAGTTATATAAAGATTTTGCATATATATAATGACAATGACAATGCATGAAACTCCTGTTAAAATCACCTCCAGGGAATTTCAATCTGTCCAACCTATAAGGACTAGTTAGAACTACAGTTGAACAATGAAAATTCAACTACCATGGCTGATACAAATGAATCTTCGATTATGAAATGCTTGTGCTAAAATTAGCAAAGCATGGAATCTATCTTTTTTGTCAATTTCCTTATCAAACACATTTGAACACCCGATTTACCGCTTAAAAGTGAAGCGTCTTACCACTTGAACTGCGTTTTGTTGTCACCCTACCCTTCTATCTATGTCATTCTATTCTGTTTTGTTCTCTTGTTTTTATTCAATATTCTTCCCTCGTTATATTTGCTAGCTTCAAGTCTTAGTCCTCTCTCCATCTCTTTACACCCGGTGCGTGCGGGTCCAAATGACTGCTCATATGTACCTGAAAGCACACACAGTTTACTATTTGACAACTGTCATTTTTATATAAAAAATAGATATGTAATAAAGTGACTATGTAGGTACTAATTAGACACATACTCATAGGTCATAGTTCGGACTTTCTCTGAATTCATATGGGAATGGGGGACGTTACATTATTACACTTAGTTCAAGACCAAATAGCTGGTACGGGATTGGAGATGTGATTCCAATTGTGCACAGTGTAGTTCTTAGCTCCTACACTTCTGGCTAGTAACTTCGCTCTAATGTCATAATGTCACGTTCTGTGTCTGCATGCATGAGAGTCCCACATGCATGTTACATATATTGTGTATAAGCTAGTTGGCACAAGAACGAAGACAAGGGGGGCAGGGGTGGCAGTCGCCCCCTAAGATTTTTAAAAATATTACTAAATAGAGTAAATTTTATATGTAATTTTAAATATTTTATCAAATTCTCTTTCAATATTTTTTTTGCAGTTATTATATATAATTCGGCATACTATTGCAGTTTTCACCATAACGCTAAATTCTTGACTTCGTCCTGAGTCGGTAGAAGCAGCGGATGAACCAGATATGATAGTTGGAACTTTATAGCACATTATTAGAATTTAGATAACGACCTTACCTTTTGGACTCAAACTAAGAAATTATATGCTTTCGATTTGATTGTTATACGTTATTTTATTACCAATTTGTCTTATAATAGTGCCTGACCGATTTGATTGTTATACTTTATTTTATTTCTGTGACTGCATGCCCTCCTTTTGGAGAATTTTATGGTAGAGATGTCTTTGTGGGACTGATCCCATAATTCTCTCGCATGAGTTGTGGCAGAGTTTAGTTTGTAAGTAGGTTATATCACAACTTATGTGAGAAAAACGTGTGGTCCCACAAGAACGGCTTCACGCCAGAGTGACCCTTCCTTTTGGACTTAAAATAAAAAATCCTACACAAAAGGTCATACCCACGCTTGCCCACCTCCCAACCCGAAAAAAATTGTGGCGAAAATCCTATTCTCGTATACATTTAGGCTTGTTGATGCTATAGACTATAGTTAGTCCATAGGCACAACAGAAGATCTTGGGGCGCGGGTATTGTTAGGGCCACCTCCATTGGCTTCAGGCTTAGCACTCTCTCAAAATTTACATAATCGTTGAGGTTGTGAAATATTAGTTCTACTTTTGTAAATAAGTTTGGCTAATATTTTGAGAGAGGGGTTGGGTTAGACTCAATAAAACTTCCCGGCTCTCAATTTTCCAGGAACGAGGGTGACACCGGCCAAAATTTTTAAAAACTATTTTCATTTATTAAAAGTAAGTAAAAATAATTATGTAAAATTTACTATATTGTCCGCATATATCTTTTCTATAGAACTTTGCTTTCATTATATATAAATTTCATGGTTTCATCCTTGAAATGGAAAAAGATCCTCAACGGCATTTTCCGTCATATTCTTTGCTAAGTGTCACACTTTCTCCTCAAATTTTCACCATTTTTTAAAATAAAAAAATACCTCAAGGTTGCACCATTTTTTAAAATAAAAAAAAAAAAAAATTGGTAAGGTATTATTGTTGAAACATAAAATAGAACACCAATATGTAACATAAGATTTTGTCCGCATTGATATCAACGATAATTATAAAATGTTGAGTACCACTAAAAAAACGATATTTGGTTTGCAAAGTTTGGATCTCAATTTGATATCATCCATTCAAACTGTTTTAGTCATTCAAGTCCCAAAACATAGGTCATGATCAACATTGTTTGTTTCTAACTAATTCGATAAATGTCGCTCAGATCATTTATGTGTAATTCTAACTGAACTAAAAGTATTTAAGCATGACACCTTACTTTTATGGTAAAATAGGGAAAGCATCTATACTAAGGAAGCTAAAAATAGATTGTGAGTTCTTGATCCATTTTGATGATCTTCAAGGACTCGGAAAAGTGATTTCGAAATAAAGGAAGATCCCATGATTTGAGGGAAAATAATCTGTACTCGTCTGTGTATCTATTCCTGCGTCCAACCAATCACAACTCACCATGTGTATATATAAATAAAAAAAATGATCACATGACGAATTCTTATTGGTTGGGCACAGGAACAGGTACACAGACGGGTACATAAGATTTTTACCCTGATTTGAGTAATAATAAATTTAAGAACTAACTGGAACGTGTTGGAGAATTAATTAATAAAGTGGACTGATTTGATCAAATTTAATTGAGTGTTCCACCGCTTAGTTTTAAAGTGTTTTGAATTCATCGCGTAGTGGGTTGCGCAAGCTTCGCGAAGATATATAACACGTGAGGAAACTAATTCTCGGTGTGAATGATAAATTTGGTTAAAGTGGAGAGGTTATTAATGGAGGTGTGATGGTATATCCCACATCGGTTGTGAGAATCGATTAAAACTAGTTTATAAGCACTAGCTAGACTAGTGATCTTAAACAAGTGGTTAAGGGGGTAACCTACGCGCGCCGTCCGTCCGTCTCGTCTCGACTCGCCACGTTGCGTGTGTCCCTGTCGGGAAGGCAGTAATAACCTTTTGGACAAAATTACCGTAATAGTCCCTTAAGTATTGAGTAACTGCAAATGAGTCACATAACTTTTTGTGTAATTGCAGAAAGGTCCTTCCACGATTCTCCAGCAGTTTTGAGAACTGCATTTTACCCCACTACGAGAAGTGGGAATTACCCACGTTCTCCACTTAAATAGCTGGGAGAAGTTAGATGAGCTTGATGCAAGAACCGATAAAGAATATTTTGGGACACTCCAATAGAAGGTATATAACAAAAGAACCTCTGAAGATATGAAATATATCAATGTAATGATACAAGACTTGCTTGCAAATCTTGTTGAAAATTTTCTCACAAAATTTTATGAGAGTGAATTTGTTGAGCTGATAGAGCCTCAATAAACAAAGAGCCAAGAAGATCTCACCAATATAACGAGTGAACATGATGATAATTGTGATAGTCACTCAAGTTTAAGGGTACAATAGATTGAACGGGTACCAGCCGGGTAAGTAAAAGAAAATCATTCGATTGAGTAAATAATTGAAATTTTTGATACCCTTTAAAAAAATAAACTCATTGGAATTTTTTTAAAGTCGGCGACAAGAAAATGATCATGCGCAATTGTGTTTTCATTGTCGAATCCAAAAGTGTGAAGGAGAAATTGCAGAAAGAATTTTGGATACTGTCGATGCAAGGACTTCAACAGTTTCAAATAAATAATGTTAAGAAACTAGTTTCAAGAGCAAATGGTGTGAATATCATTAATTAAATGGGTGTTTAGAAACAAACCCCATGAGCGAAGAATTCAACATGAATAATGCTAAAGCAGTCAGATTTCTATCGGTGTGAACACCAAACAGAGAATGATAAAACTAGAGTTGTTGGGGATAAATGGAAAAAGAAATAAGTCATCATTGATTTAGAACAAAAGAGGAGTTGGGCATAACCGGATATAGTATGTATGAATGGCGTAGTACAACACATGTAACGCGTAACAATAGGATAACGAGCGATTGGTAGGGCGTAGTCGTCACTGCTTCCTAGACTCGAATCCATCTTAACCCCCACAAGTTTATAGCAGATAAGTTAAGGTAAACGATAAAACACTTAACTATTAAACGTGCGAAGCAAATACAAGTAGAGCATGGCATGGTATAGCATATAGAATACTAAAGCATGGCATATAGAAAATAAATAAAATATATTATAAACAATTAACAAGTAAACATGTTAGGCAGTAACAGATAAAGCATGACATAATACAAGAAATCACCGAGCATATATCATATATAAGCAGGTCAACATATACATGTATATTAGTTAATGAAACCATCAAATGCATGTAAAATCATATAACATCATGATATAACATTAGATAAATAGAAACATCCTATTCCATGGTCTCTACCCATCACACAACTCACATTAAGTGTTCTTGTTATCCTAAGTTCATTACAGATTTTATCCCTAAGGTTCGACCTGCTCTGATACCACTTCTGTCACACCCCGTAACCAGGGTCGATGACATGACAGTGTCTCATTGGTCCAAAAGACACCAAAGCCTACAACAGAGTTACTAAAAGGAAATTCATTTATGATATTAATCCAAGAATAAGAGTTAAGCAGCGGAATTACTATGCATGAAATAATACTAAACGTTACAATGGGAAAATTGTTCAACATTGTTATAAATGAAATATTCTAAGTGAGCGTGAAATAAAAGAATGATCCAAATCTATAATCCAAGCCGATTATGAATCACTCTTCATAAGTCCCATCCCAGGTATCATCACAAGAAGGCTCGACCTCTGTAACATCTGCAAAACAAACAAATAGAATGGACTGAGCTGCGAGGCCCAGTAAGAATCCCACACCCTTGGGATGAAGTAACAGATAAGACTCAAAATACGTTTCCCATTTCCCAAAATACCCCTTTTGAAAATACGCTTTTGACACGACACAAAACAAACCTCACGAGACTCAGAACGTATGAAAGGGCAGTACAGTGCAGAGCAGAACAGAACAGAACAGAATCAGCACAGCTGCACTATGACCTTCCGGTCGACCACACCCTCAGTCCGGTCAACCGGTGACAACCCAGAAGCACACAAAAAAAAACAGATGCTCCAATCGACTAGTACACAAACCGAACGACCGAAAAGATCGCGACTTACGAAAATCAGAAAACAAGTGCAAAACTTGTACACAAATGTACTATTTTGCACCAAATCAGTTCCAACCCAAAATACAAGTTAAAAGGACTCAATACCAAGTATCAAATATGACCCCAAACAAATGTTCGACTATACTTATCAAATCTGACACCCCATATCGGAATTCATGCCATGAGCATCCCATACTACTCATGCACTACAAACCAATAGTTATGCCGGACAATCGAGCATAAAACGAACAAGACCAAACAAGTGAAAAGCAACAGTTAAGCTAAATAAATATACTCTTCACATCTAAGCATTTCATACAATCGAATCCACATCAAGCACGTCTGCCGTTCAATGTCCTCGATTACACAATTTGCTTAGACATTACGAACATAGTTACCGCTATGACACTACAATCCCACAGTCAAGCTCAATTGTCTAATCAGAACCATAATCACTACTAACAGTCCCCATGTAATAACCCACTGAGGAAGGGCCACACAGAATCCACACAGAAACCGGCTGAATCTTTCCCCCGGCTGGAGGCCAAAAATAAAGAATACGTCCATTGTGTCATCGCCCACACATGAGCTCCACAATTTACTGTTAGCAGCCCTAACTTGTTTCTCCCCGCTAGGGTCCGGGTCCACATATCCACACAGAAATCCACACAGAAATATCGCGAACACCAGGTTCTAGCGATATATAAATGGGACGTATCCTGCTACAGATCTTTCATAAACAAGAGCTCGAATGGGGCGACGACTCGGTCGACCAAAACCAGATAAACGACAACAACTAACCAAAGCATCGGAAAGACTACAATCATAGTATAGCAATTTAACACATGAAACAATTTATAAGCAACATCATCTAAAGAACATATGCAATGCAACACATCTATAACTTCATCCAATTTTGTATAAAAACATGTAAAAACAATTTATAATTGACAACCAAAGTTAAAGGTACTGAAATATGTAATTTAGAGTTTGAAAAGCAAGGGGGTAAGATCCTTACCTTGTTGAATTCATAAATTCAAGAAAATAAAGCAGAAATTCGCAGCAGGAAGTCAGCCACGCTCAAACAGCAATATCTCTCGGCTCATAACTCGGAATGCCTCCCCGTCAGCGCTCACTCGAAGGAAATTTCGATATCTTCGAATTGATATGCTGTGGGTCGAAAACGAAGGTCGATAGCCCTCTCAAACGTCACGTCGAAGTTCTGGACAGATTATATACAATCGCAGAAAAATCTGGTTCTGCCCTCCACTTCTGAGATACATTACGGAAGATCTAACGGTTAAAATTTCAATCCCTCTGGTCAAATTGTAGCCCTATCAGTCTAGTTTATAAATAAAAAAGAATTACTCCGTTTCGAGTTCGTATGTTACCTGTACGGAGATTCTACCGTGACTGTGCAGAAAATAAAATTCAAGAAACCAGCCATGTTCCCGGCGCAATATCTTCCAACTCCGAATTCGAAAAGTGAATCCGACTTCACGCCCTCGCAGCCTGCTTCGTCGTGATCAATTTACATTAAGGTTTGTCGAAATCCGATAAGGATTGCCCACTCAAAAATCCTCTCAAAGTTGATAGAAACTCACTCCAAAAACTCAGTTACCTCTCGATGCTTCTCACGGCTTGAAGCCGTTCTTTGCTTTCTTGTTGCTACCCAATGAGAAAAGAGAGAAGCCTCTTTATGCACGGTTTCCAAGTAATGAATTGTGCCCTTCTATTTTCCTTCAGTTACACGCCTTTTCCTTTTCTTTTTCTTCTGCGTCCTGTGAGAGAGGAAGAGAGAGCCGCCACTCTCTTTATTTATTTATTTATTTTCCCCTGCTTTGCACGAACCCCAAGGCAGCCCCATGATCCCTGATTCTCCAATCCACGATGTGCTTTTCTATTTCTTTTTAATTTTAAAATATTATTTAATTCCTATTTTAATTCTCTTATCTAAATAAATCAATTATCTAGGTGAATCACAATTAAATTCCCAATTACGATATGTGTACGAAATGACCAACCCTCAATAAAATGTACACAAAATAACACGTAACATGCTATAAAAATAATTAGACACGTAGTCACATAATCGTATGAAAAATATTACGCCTACATAGTTACTCGCGAAAAAAATAATTACACGTCAAATATCGCGTAAGCAAAAGTTACGGGTTTTACACCGAATCAAATAGAATTTTATTATATGGTTCACTTTATTTGGTATTTTGGTTTATTCGATTTGGTTTTGAAAAATTCAAAAAAAATCGATTTGGTATTTGCTTTTCAAATTTTAAAAATCGAATTACCGAATAGACTAATTTTTATTTCTATTATTAAAAAATATTTGTATTATACTTATAAGTATTATTAATATTACTTAGAGTTGTCATCAGTGCATCTGTTTCAGCAGTCACTTTGTGCATTTATTGTCAAATTTTAGGTATGTCTTCTATTATTCTCCGCCCATACCGCGAATTATTGGAGACTTAATGAGTTATGTTATAGTTATAGAGTTTTATTTTTAGTTTTAATTTTTAGTTTTTAGTTTTTATTTTAATTGTGAATTATAATTTATCTTTTGTCTAATTTTATTAAGTTGAGCTCCACAAGAAAAAATGAAATTTCGATACAAACCGAACCATACCGAAATAATTTCGATATTCAATTTCCATAAAAGTTTGGTTCGATTCGATTTTTATAAAACTAAACTGAATTTCGAAATTTAGTTTCAAATACTGAATCGAATACCGAATGCACACCCCTAAACATAACTCTCAACCAAACGCACAAAACTCATTTCTAAGCATGTAGGCCACTTTATCACCAGTCTAATTTTGTGGTTACATGTTCGCAATCTCTATATTCCAATGTCATTGGACTAATTTTGTTTTAATAATATTTTATGTCAAAATTTTGTGTAATCTTTTCTCTAGTTTTTCTAGTCGTCACATTTTAGTAAGTCTGACAACAAAGTGCAGCTCATGTGGTAAAACGCTTACTTTTAACCGGTAGGTCGAGAATTTAAATAATGCTGAAAGAAAAGTGTGGAACCACTAACGATCCTCCTTTAAAAAAACATTTTATTAAGTTTTTGTTAGTGAGGTCTAGTATAGTGTTCGAATATCACCATACACAATTTTTTTCTTTCCAATTACAACAATTGTATTTTGGGCAAGTTGAGGACCTTACTTATATATATATATATATATATATATATATATATATATATATATATATATATATATATATATATATATATATTTAGCTATATCTATCTATATTTATATTAAAGAGTATGTTTTCAGTTTCAACCAATCATATTCTTCTAAATTCTACGTGTAATTTCCATGAATTTTGGTTCAATTAATTATTTTATAAAATTTTGATTGGTTGGTTAAATTTTACTTTTGTTGTGAACTCTTGATTGGCTTATAAGAGTATCCCACATTGAAAAGTTATATTATTTTTTGAGTTTGACAATAATATAAAAGATAGTACTTTGACATGTTTTGAGTGAGAAATTGGGCTGTTATTTCAGCACATCAAATTAGGGAAGCACACTTATTTGCTTCTTATATTTTTATTTGTATAAATATAAATAGTTAAAGTTTTAACAAATAACGGGTAATTCAGATGACCGGGTCCTCTGAATTCCGATTGAGCTTAGAATCAAGTTCGATTTAGCTCATACTTATGCAATGTTAATTTTTTTTTTATTCTTATGCAGAATTTTTATTTTCATAATATCTTTTTAAAAATAAATAAATATGGATATTTTAAAAAAAAAAATCATTTCGCTTCGTTTATACTGCAAAAATCAAGTTAATCATTTTCTGAACTCTTTGAAACTAAAGTATTGATTTGTAGAAATTTTAATTTTTAATAAAATAAAAAAATAAGAAATATTAATCTAAAATCACATAAGGGAATTAACAACAATAAAGACTCCCATATAAAAAAAATATTATTTTTAAAACTTGACAAATGACAAGACTATAAAAGAAAATTAACGTGTATAAAATTTATACTCCCTCCGATTCAAAATAGAAGTTTTTTTAAGAGTTATTTTTTTTTTTGTTGCAAAATATAGGTCTTTTTACAAGAATTGTGCATTTATTGACTAATTTACCCTTACATTATTTTCTCCGTATATTTATTTTTGTCAAAATGTGTAGTTCCCATTCAACTCTTCATTAATTTATTTGTTCTTTTGGAGTATTAATTAGTGGTACTTTAGTCATTTTGATTAGTATCTTAATTTGTGTGAAAACTCCTAAAAAAGATTTATATTTTGAATTGGAGGGAGTATATGATATCATCAAAGGCATTTTCAGTTTTTCAGCACTATCGAGTTTTCGGGTCCTTTGTCTGTCTAATTTCCAAAATTTTGATGTATTGATTGATATCTTTAACTTATTCAAATTAAATTGTATAATTTAATATATTTATGAATTTTCTTTTCTTCTATTCTAATTTTCTAGATTTTCCTTTTTCCTTTTCAATAATATTCAAGATCCCACATTGAAAATGAACAAAAAATTTGGAGTTTGACAACATTATAAGTAAAGGGGTTAAGCATGCTTTTCAATTGAATGAATTGGTAGGTTGATATTTAACCCATTAATTTCAGTGCCAAATTTAATTTGCTTTTCAAAATTTTCATTCCAATAGTCAATTTGATTTTCATATACTCTTAATTATATAGTAAAACGGAATCACGTGCATGACACGGGTTATTAGACTAGTATATATATTACAGAACCTGTTTTCAGTTTCAGTCAACCACGTTCTTCTAAATTCTACGTGTAATTTTCATGAATTATTGTTCAATTAATTATTTTATAAAATTTTGATTAGTTGGTCAAAATTTGCTTTGGTTGTAAATTCTTGATTGGCTTATAAGAGTATCCCACATTGAAAAGTTACATTGTTTTTTGAGTTTGACAATACTATAAAAGAGAGTATTCTGACATTTCAGCCCATCAAATTAGGGAAGCCCACTTATTTGCTTCTTATATTTTTTATTTATATAAATATAAATAGTTAAAGTTTTAACAAATAACGGGTAATTCAGATTACTGGGTCATCTGAATTCCGATTGAGCTTACTATCAAGTTCAATTTAACTTACACTTATGCAATGTTCATTTTTAATTTTTTTTATTTTTTATGCATAATTTTTTTTTCATAATATCTTTTTAAAAATAAATAAATATGGATATTTAAAAATGAAAAAAAAAATCAATTTGCTTCGTTTATACTGAAAAAATCAAGTGAATCATCTTCTAAACTCTCTAAAACTAAAGTATTAATTTGTAGAAATTTTAATTTATAATAAAATTAAAAATTAAAAAATATTAATCTAAAGTCACATAAGAGAATTAACAACAATAAAGACTCCCACATAAAAAAAGAAAATTAATGTGTATAAAATTTATACTCCCTTCGATTCAAAATAGAAGTTTTTCTAAGAGTTATTTTTTTTTTTTTTGAAAAATATAGGTCTTTTTTACAAGAATTGTGCATTTATTGGCTAATTTACCCTTACATTATTTTCTCCATATATTCATTTTTGTCAAAATGTGTAGTTTCCATGCAACTCTTCATTAATTTATTTGTTCTTTTGGAGTATTAATTAGGGGCACTTTAGTCATCTTGATTAGTATCTTAATTTGTCTGAAAACTCCTAAAAAGATTTATATTTTGAATCGGAGGGAGTATCTATCTATATTTATATTACAGAGCCTATTTTCAGTTTCAGCCAATCACAATTTCTTCTAAATCGTACGTGTAATTTCCATGAATTTTGGTTCAATTAATTATTTTATAAAATTTTGATTGATTGGTTAAATTTTAATTTGGTTGTAAACTCTTGATTGGCTTATAAGAGTATCCCACATTGAAAGTTTGCCTTTATAATTTGAGTTTCATTGACATTTGTTTACTAGATTTTATGGCTTCCGTGCATAGCACAGGTTCATTGGCTAGTATATCTATCTATATTTATTAATTTATCAAATGATCCCTGTTATGCACGGAAATACTGAATTTCAAATTATTAATTTAATGGTTGTACAATTGTATTTAGAATAAAAACTCGTTAACTTTAAGTATTCAAGTATGATCCTTTGTCTCTATTGGCGAACGCAAAATCATGTGCACTATTCTTTATAATCTCATGACATAATTTCCTAGATACGATTTTTTTTTGTTACAATTGGAATTTTTCAGGTTGTAAACCATTGTATAAAAAAAAGAAAAAAATAATAATATTTATCATGGAAAGAAAAACTGAAAGATGAAAAATAAGGTGTTGACAAAGTATTGGATAACCAAGATATATAAAATTGGAAACAAATAATTGGGATTTCATGAAACTCTAATTCTAACTTTCTCCAACGTAAGAACTACATATTGAGAGATGATATCGCATTGACAGACTGAAAATTGAATTGGGATCCAAGGGCAACAACAATAGTCCCCATAAAAAAAAACAAAAAAATAAAGAAAGAGCACATTGATAGACTATTTCAAAGTTGAATCCAATTTATGAAATCGTGAGGACAAATATAGAAAATAAAAGTATGTGTGGTCAATGTAGTTTTAGAAACTAACTTGGGAAGGAAGAATTAAAAATCTTCCAAGTTAACAAATTCTAAATGTAGAAAATTAAAAATGTAGGACAAAGTTATTTCAGAAGATACAAAACCCGTTTTATACAAAATCTTCCAACTTGATTATACTATATTGCATTGCACAACAAAACCCGTTTTAAAAAGAACTTCTTGAAAATTTGATTTCCTAAACAGAAAAATAAACAAAACAACACCGCTTAACTATTGAAAACCTCTTAATTGAATAGCAAGACAAAATTATGTAGCATCCGCTATTCATGAAAGGTAGGAGCATTTCATTTAATGTTAAGAAAAACATATCTTTCAAAATCGAAAGATCCACATGATTTTAGTATATAAATTATGAGAATGATGAGTCTAGAATAATTTGATGAAAGCTGCAGTAATGTGAATTGAAAAAAAAAGAAAGAATGTGCACCTTTTAACACATGTACCATGAACCAATTCACACTAAGGAAGCAAAAACAAAATAAAACATAACAATAAAAGAATTTTGAATTTTGATGTGAATTTTGAATTTTGAAGTTGGGTGAGACGATTTTTTGGACCTTGATTGACTATCACTACGGACTATTTGAGATCGGCTGCAAATGCAAATCAATTAGGAGTTTTATAAAAATGGAGCTCTTTACTCTCTTTAAGTAGAGGCCGCAGTCCAGTGGGGTAAGTCTCTACTCCTGACCGAGAGGTTCCGAGTTCGACACCCTCCCCATACATGGGGTAAGCTTAAAATGTCCCCCTTTCTAGGGCCATCTCCTCCTCCTGTGAGGCAGTTTTCTCTCCCCTTCATGGGGCAATCACCCAGCCGAGCTTCAAAAACTCTCTTTAAGTTTTATCTTTTTGTTTTTTATAAGTCCACCGAATCCATATATATCATTATGCAGTTGTTGTTGTTTTCTAATATAAGTTACCTATTCTAATAAAAGTTACCATAATTTATTTTCTTGATCAGTAATCTACCCAAAACCATAAATAAATAAACTCAATCATCTTCTTCTCTTTGCTTTTACAAATTTCTGGTCTTTTTCTGCAATAGAAGGCGAGGAATGGCTACTGAAGATGGTTAGATATTATTATCTCTCTACTTTCCTTATCCTTTATTATGCAATTCTGGTCGGGATTAGATAGTTTCTGAGTATTTGAGATTTTTGTCTTTTTTAATAAATTTATTAAAAGTTGAATTCTTTGTGAAAGAATATTTGATAAATTTAAGTAAGAGATTTTTATTAGATTTCGGATAGAAACCTGAACCAATATACAAATATTAATTTGTTGTGTTTTAAAATTCTTGCAGTTCCCTTTGAGACTAATGATGGTGGATCCGAGTACAATCCTCTCGATTCGATGAAGAACGGCGCGATATGGGGTACAAATTATAATTCTAAAACTAGCTTCTTTTAGGGCTTTGTATCTTTTTTCTGGCTATATTAGGGTTTTGAATTCAATAGTCTGCAAACTTTGCAGACCACCCGCACAGGGACTAAGCCAGGAATTTGGTTTTGGGGGGCGAACTTGATAAAATTCTTGGGGGCAATAAAAAAAGGCAAAAAAAAAAAATTCTTTTGGGAGGGGGGGGGGTGGTGGGGACCTGATAAAATTTTCCAAAATACACATAAAATTTCAATAAATAGTAATATTTTTAAAAATATTGAGCGCCCCTGCACCCGCGAACATCCACTCAACCCCTCCCCCTCTAAAAAAAGAATAATTTAATTTGTACCTTTGTACAAAATTAAAATTTCATATCTATAGTTATATATATTTCTATAGAGTTTGCTCGGGATGAATTTCTTGATTGGTCTATGTTTTTGTAGGACTATCTTGTGGAGTTGTCTCAACTATAGTATTGAAGGCAATTGAAGCATGGACTTCTAAAGACACCAAAACAAACCCTCAGAAACAGCAAGTTCCAACAATCAATTATTTTGT
This sequence comes from Vinca minor, assembly GCA_026122235.1. Lineage (NCBI taxonomy): Eukaryota > Viridiplantae > Streptophyta > Magnoliopsida > Gentianales > Apocynaceae > Vinca > Vinca minor. Next base: position 2,293,380 of record JAOCZM010000294.1, on the reverse strand, counting down.
TCCATCCACCAATTGCCATGCTTGTTCATCCAATTCACCTAACAATTCCAGTACTGGTGGATCATCTCCTACTATTAAAAAAGAGATGAAAGAAAATACCGTTTCTGCTGCCCCTCCTCCTATTAAAAAAGAGATGAAAGAAAATACCGTTTCTGCTGCCCCTCCTCCTATTAAAAAAGAGATGAAAGAAAATACCGTTTCTGCTCCTATTAAAAAAGAGATGAAAGAAAATACCGTTTCTGCTGCCCCTCCTCCTCCTCCTCGAACTCGAGTTCTTGGCAATGATGTTCCATGCAAACAACTACTGGACTTATTTGAGGATGTAAGCTTTATATACCCTTTATGCCTAAGGAATATCTTTATCACTTATAAGCTCACGTGTTAATGCCCCTGCCAATTTATTTTGAGAGGACATGAAGGTCCTCAGCTAATTCTTGTCAAGTACAGAAATTAACCCTTTATGAGTTGTTAGTGAAGATCTCATTTGAGGAAAATTTTGGGATTTAATTCCCCCACTAGCTCTAAGGACAGGGGAGCGGGGACCCTTGTGTTTGAGGCTCAAAATTTTATTTTTATTTTTTAGATGGGCTGACATAAGAAATCTTTATTTATAAAAAAAATAACAAACTTAATTGTTTCCAATGCAGTGCAATGCATCTTATTCAAATGATGATCGATGTGTACTTTACACTGACCTTCTCACCAAGAAATGCTTCAATGGAGGTAATCTCATCTACTCCTATATAATTGTTGAATTTCTCTTTTCAAAATTGCTTTTCAAATTATCTCCTGAATTTCCAAAATAATTGTACTATTTGCGTTTTGCACTGGAATTAAAAAGTATGTCAAATATAACTCTATTGACATTTTACTACCAACCTAATGCTACTCTATTTTCTCTTTGTTGTTCTATGTAACATTCAACCTAAGGAATAAGATTGAAAAAGAACATCATTACTAAAGTATTTAATCAGAAAGGAGACAAATATTAACTTTAGAGATACCAAAAAATGAAACGTGGACAATGATTTGGAATGAAAGAAGTATTGCATAATTAGAATTTAATAAAACTATCTTCGCCGTATATTCATTTTCCCCCTCTTTTTGTTCAATTTACAGAATGTTTGATTTTTTCTTCCTTTTTTTTTTGACGCCCGTTGGGCGATTCCCCATGAGCGGAGAGATAGAACTGCCTCACCAGAGGAGAAGAGAGTAACCCTATAAAGGGAGTCAAATTAAAGCTTGCCCCATGCGAGGGGAGGATATCGAACCCACGACCTCACGGTCGTGGACAGACCATTTCTTTCATTTTAAGGACAATGTTTTTTTTGTTTATCAGTATAAATTGTTCAGATTATGTAAACTAATATCATAATCATGTATATAGGGTATCGTTTTGGTTCATCTCCAATAGGTGGATTATTCTCCCTACATGAAGGTAGAAATTTATTCTCATATCTTTTATTGCATATTCTCCCTACAATGAATTATTGAGACAATGGTTCTGACCACTTTAATTTTACCAACTTTTTAAATATATTTTATTATATAAGTTCTTTTAATCTCTTTATATCTTTCTAAAATGTTTGAGTTGTTTTATGTAAATTATTTTAAAAATACAATTCTCTTTTTTTATTATTTTGATGGAATGATGAAAGTATATAATAAAAAAAGTATAACATTATTATCATCTTTTTTTATTCATACGAAAAATGTAAAAAGATCTTTGCCCTTTTACGAATTTTGAGATGATATTCAAGTATTATAATATAATATATTTATGTATTTGCTGTTACAGAGCCCTCCGTGGTTATCCCAACAGATTTGCTGCTCATCTCCTCCCGAGGAGTAAGTATATGTTTTTCTTTTTCTTTATCTTCCATTATACATATTATTGCCTTTATAAAATGGGCAGGTTCTCCATTGCAGGTTTTTTTTTTTTTTTTTATTTGCTGAAAAAATACTCTATCAACTTCATAATATAAGTCATTTAATACATGTAAGAAAAATTGAGGAAGCAAAATATAAGGTATTTTGTTAGTTAAAATATCAATATTTATCTCTTAAATATGACTTGTATACCGTTACTTCTATTTAAGAGAGTAATATTCATATTTTAAATAAGTAAGTATCTTTAATTTTCGCTAAATATCCTAAACGACTTATATTATAAAATAAAGATAGTAATTTTTGTTGTAAAAGTAGTTTCGTCTATATACATCAAGCTATTTTCATTTGCTGAAAAAGATCTGCTAAAACATTAATCAACTTTTCCTCTAGATCCAATCGAAGGAGAAAAAAATTGAAAATGTAGTTATATGATTATGAATTTTTAGTAAGAGAAAAATAGTTTCAAGCTATTCTTTAAAAGCACTCTGGAAAAAAATATCCTTTGTCCCGTTGTCTCTGTTATCCTTTGTCTCATTGCCAAGTGTTACACTTCTTTGAGTTTTAGATTCTTGAAAAGAAAAAAAAACATTATTTTCGATGGGACATTGAGACAAAAGATTTGTTTCACTCATGGGTGCTTTTCTAAAATGATTTTTTTTATTACATATTGTAATCTATAAACTGTGTTAATAAACAATTGAGAACGTACAATAATAATTTATTTTAAACAAGAAAAACTATGATGTGTTTTTTATAAGCTGAGGAGAGCAGACCCTATGTAGTATGTACTACTTTGCTATACTATAATTTGCTACTAACATTTATATTCTAATTTCTTGTACAAACTTACAGTGCAAAAGTTATGGAAGTTCTGCGAAAGATTGCAGAACAAAATACGAAAAATTGCTGGATGTTGTTCGTATCAGTACAAGTAATTAGTCTGCAATAGGGACGAATACAGGAGGGCGGGTGGGGACAGTTGCTCCCGAGATTTTTAAAAATTCTACTAGATATAGTAAATTTTATATGTAGTCGGAATATTTGATCAAATTCATCCTTCTAACATTTTTTTTTTGCATTTTTATATATACTTCAGCATACTGTTGCAATTTTTCGTCACAACCTAAAAATTATGGCTACTTTGATTTTTGTTTATGGCTTTTTTTTTAAAGCCCGCCTGGGCGGTTGCCCCATAAGGGGAGAGAGAACACCTCACAAGAGGAGAAGAGAGCCCTAAAAGGGAGACAATTAAAGCTTACCCCATGTATGAGGGAGGGTATCGAACCCATGACCTCATGGTCGTGGACAGTCCCTTGCCCCACTGGGCTAAGGAACCTTTTTGATTTTGTTTATGGGGGGTTAATTTGATTTTTTTTATGAGCTACTTTGTTTTTTATGGGTTACTTTGGTTTTTTTAAAATGGTTTTGGTTGAGGAAATTTAAAAAGAGAACATACTCTAAAATGGGAGACAATCTCCTGTCATTGATAATATTTTTTAATTAAACAACCCGATTTTTTACAGGAAATTATTACCCTTTTTGTAATTTATTATCAAATTTCTGACCTCATTTTTAAAGGACGAGGCAAACTACCACCCTGATGATTTCTAATATTACATGATAAACTCAACAAATACACCTATCAAATTTATTCCAATTCATATACAAATCTATCTTCTTGAATGATAATGTTTTAAGCATTTTGACACGTTTCTCTACAAAATTCCCAAATCCCTAATCCAATATGACATTGCAATCATCTTTATATTCCATTTTTTAAGGTAAAATTAGAATGTAATGATCATTCTTTTATGTGTTTTGACAAAATAACTATTCAATGTCAGACTTATCAAACAATTCTAGCGCAGTTGACTAAAACTTCTGACTCAAAACGATAAGTATCCCGCTATTGATAAATTTTTTTAAAATGCGAAAATTTAATGAAATTTGCATGACTAAAATGTCATGCTAGCAGCATATATGAGCAGTAAAAGCATGAACATGTTACAGAAATTGAAAACATAAAAGACAAGAAAAACTAAGGGGGTGTATTCAATCCGGATTTTAAAAGATTTTAACTGATTGTCAAAAGTCTATGGATTCTGCTGACTTTATGGATTGTTTTAACTCTATGCAGAGTCTATTAGATTTTATTAGATTGATTTAGTAGGATTTCTTTGATTTATAAAGTCTATAAATTATTTGAATAGCACCAAAAAGTAAAGAAAATACTGATTCAGTGGTGTATTATACAGATCTAAAGGTGTTGAATTTTCAAAGTCAACATATGTTCATCAATTCTTTTTTTTGGAATTAAATCATTTTGTTAAAAATTTAAAAAGTTTGGCGATAGTCTTTGATTTTTTTTAGATCACGTAACTGCGGCTTTTTTGATTTATTTGTTCAAGGTTTGTATAATTTACTTATTGATATTTTTTCCTTTGGTTTAATTAAGATATGTTTTGCAATAAGTTTTGTTTGAATTTTTTTTATATTTGATTTTCTCTTTCAGGAAAATGAAATTCATGTTTGAAAAATAGAAATTTGTGGGTAAATAGAGAAGAAATTGTTTGCTTTCTTTAATTTCTATTTGAAGATGATCAAGAAGAAAATTGTTTGGATATTATGACTTCTTTTTGGGAAATAAACATTTCATATTGAGTTTTCTAACGATGTTAAAAAAAATCTCATTTTTTTTTGTAGTTTGAAATATTTCTTTGTTTTTCTTATAATTTTATAGAAATGAGATTACTAAAAAAATTGTAATCTAAGATAAAATTATAAAAGACATTTTAATTTTAATATTAATGAGAGAAAATCAAAATCTTGAGAAAAAAGAAGAGATTTCACCTTACACATTTAAACCTATGAAATCCATCAAAATCCTACCTTTAATGAAATCTATGAGAATCTATAGAGTTTTGAATACCTCTAGATTTTAATGGACTTTTTAAAATCTAAATTGAATACCTCTAGATTTCATTGGACTTTTTAAAATCCAAATTGAATACCTATGGCTTTTAAAACTCCTTAAAAATCATATAGAATCTATGTTAAATACACCCCCTTAAGTTTCTCTTATTTTTTCTTTATTTATTTTTTGTTTTTTGAAATAAATTGTAATCAAAGAAATCACATATCTTACTCCTATTTTACGGAAATGAAAAAGGAAAAAGTTGAAAGTCATTCTATTTTATTGAATTCCAAAATACTAAGGAGTCGTAAAAGAAGGCGGTTAAAGATAACATGAATCAAATGCAAGATTTGTGTCCTTGAAGAAGAGAGACTCTTTCTTTTCTTTTATATGAACACTTTTTGTGGGACCTCACAAGAGAAGGGAGCCCATGTAGGGCAGAAATTATATATATAGAAGTGTCTCACAAAGGAGGTAAATTAGAAGACTGGCAGACCGGTTGCCCCATGAGGGGGAATATAAGTGCCTCACATAGGAGAAAGATTAGAAGACCCATGTAAGAGGAATATAAGTGTCTCACATAAGAGAGAACCCAAGAAAAGGAAATTAAAGCATACCCTTTGAGTGAGGAGGGTATCGAACACACGGTCGTGGGCAGGCCATAACCCCACTGGGCTATGGACCTTCTGATTTTATATGAACAATTTTTACGGGAGGGGGAAGGGGAGTGCGGGAATCGACCCAGGACCGAAATCCTGAGCCTCTGTGCCTTTTCCACTGTGGCAACTGATTTTATATGAACAATTTAAAGATCCATATCTCCTATTTAGTTTGACCTAGCATGTATCACGTAAAGTCATGAGATTGAATCCTCATTCATACTTCTTAAATTCGTTATTTTTTGTAATAGATAACCTCTCCAATAAATAAAAAATAAAATTGCTTTTTTTTTTCAACTGAATATACGGGGTCATTAGATCAAATACGAACGGACGTGATTTATCCCTACGGTGCACCACCACCGTTTCTTCACTAGGTAAATCTGCAACTAACTAAAAAAAATTCCGCGGAAAACACACCAAAAAATAATAATAATTTTCTTGATCAATACTCCAAGTTACAAATAAATAAGCTGCAAACTAGGCTAATCATTCTCTCTTATACATAAATTAAATACTTTCTCTAGTTCAAGGTGTTATGGCAACCAATGATACTGGTACTCTTCTAATCTTTCTCTGGTTTATTCTTCTCTTTTCTATTAATCAATTATAAATTTAGAGAAGTAAATTCTTGTTTCTCCCTAAAAAAATAAAAATTCAGAGAAGTAAACCCTAATTCCCGAATATTGTTTTCACCGAATTTAGAAAATTAGGTAACGTGATTCTCCCTTAGGAATTATAGAAACAAATCTTGAAAAACAATAATCTTTTTTGTTTGAGTATTATTATTGTTCAATTTCTTTCTTTCTTTCTTGCAGCCTCATCAGAAAGTAACAAGCATGGTGGATCGGGACCTGAAGAACACTATCCAGCTGCCGCTAGCAATTTTGTTTGGGGTACGTATAATAATTATAATAATGACACAAATTATTTTCTATGACAAACTCGGGAGAATTTAGGGGTCGTTCCTTTAATATTTTTTTATTTAACAATTATTTTGTAAAAGAAAATATATATCCACTTATTTGAACCCTTTTCATATTTTTCGTCAAAAAAACTTTGCAGGGGTGTCTTATGTAGTTGCTTCTGCTTTTACACTAAAGGCTATTGAAGCATGGACTTCTAAAAACAGGACCAAAATAACCCCACAGAAAGAGCAAATTCCTATAGTTAACATTATCCCTTCAAATTGCAATAACTGTGCTGCTAAAAATTCCACAAATAATCAGGATATAAATGGTGCTGCAGCCCCGGCTCAGCCTCCACACCGCCCTCTGCCTCCTCCCCCTACCAAGCCAACTCCTCCCCCAACTCCTTCCCCTACCAAGCCAACTCCTCCCCCTACCAAGCCAACTCCTTCCCCTACCAATCCAACTCCTTCCCCTACTAAGCATCCGGCCTCAACTCAACGCTTCCATGGCTCGCGTAAAGTTTCATGTAGCCAACTTCTTAAATTATTTAATGATGTAAGACTACTTTAATTAAATTTTAATTAATGAATTAAATTTTAAGATAATATAATAGGTAAATTTTAGTAAAGATTTCTTTTTTTCGGGCTGGTGCAGTGTAGCAATAAAGAAAAAGATGAAAAAAAATACAGTTACGAACGAGATGAGTACAAAGTTTATAAAAAACATTGTAGCCTCTACTCTTCATTACTCAACAAATGCATAGACAAAGGTATGCTGTTATTTCCTTTTTCTTTTCTTTTTAATTTTATTATTATTGGGATAGTGTAATTAGAACTTTATTAAACTTTTTTTTTTTTTTTTTTATCCATTTTCCTATATGATACAGGGAACAGTTTTGATAGTTCCTTCAAGGATAATGTCAAGGGTAAGAGTGAACATCAAGGTATGTAATCAGGGGAAATTCAATTCTAGTACCGTCCTTGTGGGACGGACCTCACAACCCCTCACGTGAATTAGGTGGGACCTACATGTATATGTGGGCTCCGCTCAATTCATATGAGGAGTTTTGAGATTAATTTTAGAAGAACGGTCCTAGAATTGAGTTACCCGTAGTCAAGGAGGGTGCATATGAACACCTCAATTTTTCTATATTTATTTAATTTTTTGCTTATTAATTCATTTATTTTCCTGTTAATTTGACTTTTGAATTGTCCCCCCCCTTCTTTTTTTATGCTGCAGAAACTTCCGTGCTTGTATCCACACCAATGCTGTTAACTTCTTTTCACGGAGTAAGTATCTGATTTTATTTTATATATAATAATCAATATTATAATGAAATAACTTTTAAGTAATCCCTACGTCAATTTTTGTTTTCTTTTTCTCAATACTGTAATACACATTAAATATTCTCTTATAATTTTATTTATACACAAAACCATTCATTACAACCAGGGACGAAGGCAGGAATTTGGTGTTGGGGGGCGAAACTGGTAAAAAAATTCCAAAATTCTTGGGGGCGATAAAAAAGGCAAAAAAAATTCTTGGGGGGCGAAATTGATAAAATTTTCCAAAATACACATAAAATTTCGATAAATAGTAGTATTTTTAAAAATCTTGCGGGCGCAACGATTGGTATCCTTGAAAAATTGAAAATTTCTCATATTATCTCTTTTGTTGATCCATGAACTTTAGTTTACAAGAACTATTTTCTCAATAATTAGAAGTTGTGGAAGATGTAATATTGTTGCATGTTACTTTTTACATTTTTATGTAACTATGTTGATAAAACGAAATAATAAGTTTAAAAAAAGAAAAATTAATTTATCTTTTTGTTGTAAAACGCACTCCCTCCATATCTTAATAAGTTTAGTTTTAGAATCATTTTTTTTGTTTTTGCCACAATAAGTGTATAAGTGATGCAAGTCTTACTAACTTATGGGTCGTACTATTAGGATCCATGAATGAGGATATTATATTAATTCACTTTTAGTCAAACAATTCTCAATAATAATGGTGGAAGTAAACTGTGAACATTTAATTTGTGTGGAAAAATATTTTCGTGTCAAATGTGATAATCAAATCACAAAGATTACAATTCGTCCCTTTATCTCTTTACCAAATGAGTAACTATAAATTTTAGAAAATTCAATATTTTGATATATATTTTGTTGATATCGATCACAAATATTTATCGCAAGGTGTTTCTTATGTGGTGGTTACGAAGATATATTTATGGATTTTGTGTGTTTCACCACAGTGCTACACAGGCAAATACTCAGAGAAGCCAGAATGCCAAAAATATTATGCAAAGTTATTAGAAAGCATAAGCCTAGAAAATGATAAAGGTATGATCTCAGATTTATGTATAAACTATTTATGTTTTTCTCATTCTATCAATAAACTTTTAAGTTAATGTATTTTATATTTAAATATTTTTGGACGGTTTATTTTGTCAAATTAGTGTATTGCTGTTTTCAGCATACTTTATGTACGTGGCGCCGTCCTTAAGGTTAATTTAGGGCGGCGACACGCGCGAAAAGCGCGTTCAAGACTTAATGGATACAATTACATTGATTTGACAAAATAAGCCGTCTGTAAAAAATTAATTATAAAACGCATTGAAATAAAAGTTTTAAAAATAGATTTTATATATATATATAGACACACACTGTTTTTCTCGTTTTACTAATTAGTATAAAACAATGAGCTATGAAATGATAATTTTTCTTAAGGAGTTTCAGGTCAAAATGAAGTACCAAAGTTACATGAATTCTTCAGTAATGGTTTTGCTCAGATCAGAACGTTCTTTCGTGACATCTTCATTGACACTGATTGACCATATATTTAAGATTCTGGGGGCAGTAACATAATTTCTTACCTTGTATTCCTTTAGGGATATTTATGTCTTTTCATAGTATTTTTGGGAAGTATCTCAAGAAATTTTAAATAATTGAATTCCTTTATTTGTTATGAACTTTATTTCGAATTTAATGGAAGGATAACACTTAGACAGCGGCGAACAACCGATGGTGGTGGTCTAGTTGCACATTTGGCTCGATATTCGATCACGAGCTTGGCATAGAAAATTGTTCTTCTAAGTTCTGAATTTATGTATATCACTCTAATTCTATATGCAAGGACGTTAAAAAAAAAATACTAAAATAAAAGGAAGACAAAGTAACATTGGCAAGCAAAATCAAAATGATTTTTCAATATCACAAGGTCCATAGTCCAGTGGGGCTATGGCCTGCCCACAACCTCATGGTTGTGGGTTCAATACCCATCTCACACAAAGGGGCATGATTTAATTTTCAATTCTTTGGTTCTCTTTGTGTGAGCCTGTGAGGCACTTATATTCCCCTCTTGGGGCAACCGGTTTACCGGTCTTCTTTTTTACCTCTTCGGTGAGGCACTTATATTCCCCTCTTGGGACAATCGGCTTGCCGGTCTTCTATCCGCCCTACTTGGACTCCCTCCTCTGTTGAGGTCAAAAAAAAAAAGAAAAGATTTTTCAATTCTAATTATAAATCTCTTAACTCTAATTCTATCTCGGAACTAAAAACAAAATTGTTTACCGGAAGCGATATGGAATTCAAAGTAAAATGTTTTGACAAGATATTGTGAAAAAGTGGAGGTCAAATGCACACCTAATTAAATAGGCAAACGTTTTATTGAAGTCAATATAATACGAAGAAATTTCCAAAACAAAGATGTTATAAAGAGAATGTCACGAATGCTATGACTGTGGGTATTAACCATACTAATCCAAATTGGATCCGTGTGATAAACCTAATAACATGATATGGAGTCGCTTTTTTAGTGACTCGAACTCATGAACTTACCACAAACAAAATCTTAAATAATAATTAATAAAGGTGAAACCAATTTAATTAAGCTCACTCTATGATTTGTGCCAATTAAATAATATTGATTGACTCGGTTAACACTTTGGGCTATTGAGATCTGTAGCAAATGCAGATCAATTAGAATTTTTAAAAAAGTATGGCTCTTGACTTGACATGACCACGGTTGGGTAACCGCCGGTTACGATTACGATTTATCATTAACCGTAGTAGGTAGTTAAGGTTACGATTACTAACCATCTGCTAAGGTTAAGTTTACGGTTATTAACTATAAGAAAATAATTTTTTAAAAAAAATATTATGAATAACTAATTCTATAATTTTTTAAAATATTTTGAAAAAGTTACTTGAACTTAATTCTTTATGCATAAACTTAAGCTACATTTGTATCTACATAGAATACAGGTTAATCAAATCCCACACAGTTCTCTTTCTTTATAAACCCCTTACTCAATCTATGTTACATTTTTATCGACAAATACTTTAAATAATAGCGTAGAGAATCCCGTCATTGCTAAAGAATATAAATTTATTTGTTTCAATGTTAATATTTTTAACTTCTTATCAAATGACCTGTATTTCAATGAGAAAATCGCTATATATGTACACCAACTATTTCTACTTTTCTCTAAATAGCACAAAGATAAAATTAGAGCCTAGATGTACATGAACAATTTACGCGGCTGCTCCGTTTGTCAAAATAAGGATTCAGGCCAAATTCGGGCCAAAATAGCCACGTGTCTTGCACATGTCTCCGAAGTTGAGGGTAAAACAGTCAATTTACAGCTTGCCCCTTCCCCTCTCTAAACCACCATCACTCCAAACCCCCTACCCCTCCTTCCCCCGACCACCCCACCTGAATTACCCCCTGCTCTTCCCCTTTCTAAACCACCATCACTCCACCCATCCCCCTCTCCTTCAGCACCTCACACACCGGAGGAGGAGGAGGGTGGTCTTTATTTTTTGAGGTGGTGGATTTGGAATTGGATTTCCTAGAGGAGGAGGAAAGGGTGGCGAAAGACGGCGGAGGGTGGTGGTTGGCTCCGGCCATGGTGGGGAAGAAGTGAAGTGCTTGTGGGGGTAAACTGACTATTTTAGCCGGATTTGTCACCTGAATCCTTATTTTGACAAACGGAGTAGCCGCGTAAATTGTTCATGTACATCTAGGCTCTAATTTTATCTTTGTGCTATTTAGAGAAAAGTAAAAACTAGTTGGTATACATATATAGCGATTTTCTCTTATTTCAATTAATAATAATTGTTATTCTTAAAAATATCTCTAATTGACTGGTTAATCGCAGATTGACGGTTAGAAACTAACATAACCCTTAACTGTAACCTCTAGTGATGGTTACGGTTACGGTTATAATCCGCCTAACCGTTGACCAAATAAATTAACCATTGATCATGGTTAATAAACGACGATTAGACAGTTACATTTTTTACATTAGTCACCCCTACTATTGACTCTCTTTAAGAAAATTGAGAGGTTGAATTAAATACAAGCAGATATTTCTTTTATTTGAGAGAACTCGGTACCGACCCAGTTGAAGGGAGGCAAAATTGAATGGTACCGGATCGTGCGATCCTACGATCTTACGGTCCAACTCGCGATTTTGATAATCTTGATCTAATCCACATATATCTTTAGGCAATTGTTATTTTTTTACTAATATAAGTTACCTAACCTAATAAAAATTACCATAATTTCATTTTCTTGATTAGTAATAAACCCAAAACCTTAAATAAGTAAACTCAAAGACGGATACAGAGTGTTAGATGTGGGGTCACATGACCCCACTGATTTTTATTATTTTTATTATTATTATTTGTTATTATATGCTTAGGAAAATTTTGGCCCATTTTGCCTCAACCCAAAGAGTCTAAAAATAATTTCGACTGATCTTTGGATAGCCCGATGGTATAGTAGCCATCACATCAACCATCAAAGTAATGGATCAAAGATCTGTCTTTGCTGAGAATTGGGCTTTGCATGGGCCTGACCCAGTTTTTTCATTTCAGTCATGACATGACACCCGAAATTGGTGGACAAACATTTTTGTCCACAACGGAAGTCCCACTTCCGTCCTCGGGCCATAACGGAAGTGGGAGTTCCGTCCCGGCTGACGTGGCAATTTTTCCCACGCGGGTTGCCACGTGTCCAGGACGGAACTCCCACTTCCGTTATGGCCCCAGGACGGAAGTGGGACTTCTGTTCTGGCCTGGCAGTGTGTTTGCCTAAAAACACTTAGTTTTTTTCCTGAGGTCGTCCATTTTCAAAGGTTATTTTGCTAAGGTGTTTGTATTACAAGAATCAAAAACAATATTTCCAAAACACAATGCTTACTAAAAATTGAGCAAGAAAATGAATAAATTGTATATTAATATAAAAACAAGCAACAGAATTATCGGAATAATATTTTACAACGGAAAAAAAATTAACATACATCATAAGTACAATGAACGAAACGTAAACAACGTAAATGAAAACCTATCTACGGCGCCAAAGGTGTGTATGGAACGGTGTGTCTCGGTGCCGGTCGCAAGAAGTAAATGCGACCATCTCTCACACGCACGGCGCTACCAAAATTGGTTGTGATGACCTCCGCGCCTTCGTGTTCGATAAATATCTGCTCCTCGGGGTTTAGCGGCATCGGCAACGGAGTCTGCTGCTGCGTCTCAGTGATGTACAGGCTGTACGAGGACGACCCTCCCGAGTAGAAGCCCGGTTGTGCAGATGTAGAGGGCCCGGCACCAGGTCCCCACCCGTCTGAATACCCGCTGAAAAAGTACCGGGTGATGCAAATTGGTACTCAAAAGGGGTGGGTACGTCGGTCTGACTGGGAAATTGTGTCTGTGTCGGAGACTGTGCCGGATCTGTCGTCGGTGCAGCCGGCTCCGGTGGCCCGCCGCGCAGCCATTGTCGCCTCGCCGCCAAGTCCTCTCGCGCGGCATCCCATTGCCTCCGCGTACCTTGCCTTCCCCTTTGGGACCGGGCCAGAACAGGCTCCCTCGGCTGCGTCACCGGTCCGGCATATGAAACTCAACCAACTCGAAACACACGAGTGGCGTACGGGCCCGGCAGGTGGACAGGAAGCCCTCATCGCGAGAGACCCGGACGGCAATAACCCAGTCGGGGTTCGACCTCCACATGAACTGTCAAAAAAAAATTGTACATTAGCATAAATTAATTGCGCAAATAAAAAAAAAACATACGAAAAATACGATAAACCTTACGCCCTGAGCGTCCGTCAGTCGGTCAAGCTGGTCGCGAAACACCGTCAGCTGAGATTTCGGCGTGTTCTTGAAACTCCGGGCGGTATTCCAACGCGCCCCGTACGCTCGGCCGTCCGCGGGAGGTTCATTCATAATATCTCCTCGGTTCGCCGGCCGGAGAAATGATATGAGCTCCCACGCCCACAACTGGTACAAACAAACACGGATTAATCATCAAATATTTAAAAAAATGCAGGGAAACAATAAAAACGCATTAAAAATTACACAAACCTGGATCAAAAGGCAACATTCAGCTATGTCCTTAGAGACGGCCTGTGCAGAGATGCACATCTGGCGGTACAGGTAGGACAGGACGCCGCTGGCCCAGGAATGCTGGTCCTGGGCGAGGTCTCCGTCGCTGATGAGCAAGAGATAGCGCATGTTCCCTCGCGACCCAGATTTATCCGGGAAAAGGAAAGCGGCCATGCAGAGGAAAAGCAGGACCCGGGCCCGCTGGTCAACCTCGACCTCCGTGGCATCCTCGCCTAGGGGCTCGGAAATGTGGGCGTACACATCTGCAAGCTCGATGGCGTTACCCCTAATTGACCTGGCGGGGGGCGGAATCCTAGGATCTCGTGGACGCGCTCAATCCACTGACGCTTGGTCATGTTGTAGTCCTCGTTCCACGTCACCACGTGGCCCCCGGTGGGCAGTCCTAGGAGGCATCATACGTCCTCTAGGGTGATGGTGACCTCACCGCATCGCAGATGGAAGGAGTGGGTCTCGGGGCGCCACCACTCTACTAATGCGGTGACTAGTGCGTGGTCTATCTTTATCTTACCTATCCGACAACAACCCCTGAAACCTATACGGTCAATGAGATCTAGCACTCTCCGGTTGCCCTCGCGTCGGTATGCCTCAAAAAAACTCCCGTCATAGCTAATGACCTTCAAACCTCTGTCTAGGACTACATCCCCGCCCCAAATCCTAAGTGATCTATGTGAGGTGTGTTTGTTCAACACACTAGGATCGTACGGACCGGGCATAAGGTGGGCCAGAAAAGCCATCTATAAAAAAAATAGTGGGATTTTATCAATAAAATATGCGTAAAATAACAATTCGCACTTAAATCATAAGGATATCAAATTCACAAAAATTGCAATTAAAATAAATAAATATCAAATTCACAAAATTGCAATTAAAATACATAAGCATCAAATTCACAAAATTGCAATTAAAGTACATAAGAATATCAAATTCACATAATTGCAATTAAAATACATAAGGATATCAAATTCACAAAAATTGCAATTAAAATACAAATATATTTCAAATTCACAACATTGCAATTAAAATACATAAATATCAATTTCTCAAAATTTGCAATAAAAATATCATAATTATCAAATTCACAACAATACAAAAATATCAAATTCACATAAATATATAACTATCAAATTTACAAAAAATAAATACATTTTTAATTGACAATTGAATTTTAAAACTATAGATAAAAAAAAATTAAATAAATTAAAACAAATTAAATTATACCTCCAAATTTAAAAAAATTGGGAGAGAGAGTGAGTGGTGGTGGGGAAGAATGAAGGTGGCAACCCTCCGGAGCGGCGGCGGCGGCGGGAGGGAGGGAGGGAGGGAGAGAGGGGGAGGGGGAGATTTTTTTTGGGAAGCTTTTTGCTTGCAGTTCGCGGTGAAGGGGGGAGAAGAAGGTTTAAAGCGGGAGGCCAGAACGGAAGTCCCACTTCCGTCCTGGGGCCATAACGGAAGTGGGAGTTCCGTCCTGGACACGTGGCAACGCGTGTGGGAAAAAATGCCACGTCAGCCGGGACGGAACTCCCACTTCCGTTATGGCCCCATGACGGAAGTGGGACTTCCGTTCTGGACAAAAATGTTTGTCCCCCAATTTCGGGTGCCATGTCATGACTTAAATGAAAAAACTTGGTCAGGCCCATGCAAAGCCCCTGATAATTTGCCCTATTTACACAATAATAGGACTCCTAGCTTATATCCTTCTTGATATTTTTTTTTTAATTTTTAATTTGAGGTTTTTATATTTACACAAGTAGGGGTACGAATGTAATATGTTGACAATCATGAAAAGAGGAGTCTAATGTCTAATACAATAAATTCATGCTCCAACTTCCCCGTTCTTTCCTTGACTTTATTTTTATATATTTTTAATTTATTATTAACAATCTTTTGATTAGTTAAAGCTTGCAAGGAATCCTTGTACACAAAGCGATACTCACGCCCCCTACCTCCCGATCTGACAGGAATTGTGGAGGATGTTAATCAAGGTGATCCAGCGGCTCGACTGGTGGGAGGCTTTGTCTTAACCCACCGCAAGATTGCAAGGAATCCTGGTCACGAGCTATCCGGTTTTGGTCTAAAGGAGTTTTGACAAAGTTTGACCAAGCCAATGAACATACGATTTAAAGGTCAAATCGGACTGGGTGCAGTATCTAGTTCGACTGGTCGAACTTGCAGCTCCGGTCCGATTTTTAAAACATAGTAGTGAATACACATTTTTGGCACATGCGGTTTTTTCCTGAAACGTTACCGGATTTTCTAATTAAACAAAAATATATGTCCGTAAATTGTTCATACTATTTTTCAGCTTAAATTAAAATTTGTCGTAAAAATCGAAATTTGAAAATACATTACAAATAGTGATTTTTCTCTAATATAAAATATGGTAAATACAAAATAATACTATAAATATATTTTCATTTCTTATTTCTCTCTCGATTGAATTGTGAAGAAGATTTTTTAAGTTTTAGTGGTTTTTTTTCTCAACAAATGAGAACAACTCCATATATACATAAACATCAATTTTTAAAATTAAAAAATATATATTTTTTTCAGCAACTTAAAAATAGTTATAACAATAAAGAACCGACCCACTAGCAAGGGACGTGTTAGCTTTTTTTAAGGTCGTTTCGCCATAAATAAACGAGCAAATAGCTTTTTTCTGCCACAAAACTAGTTACGAGTGGTATATCTGTCACAAATTACATTTTCATGCTATATCTGCCACAAAACTAGTTACAAGTGCTATATCTGCCACAAATCATTTTTCCGTGCCTTTTTTGCCATGAAACATTTTATGAGTGCTAAAAATGCCACAAAAAAGGGAGGGTGAAGGGAAAAATAGGTAAGAGATCAAATTAATTTCAATTAGACCCTAAAATCAAAATTTTATATTATATTGGGTACCTAATTTTATTTTATTTTTAATACTTGACCCTTCTTCCCAAATTTACCAAAACCCTCACCGCTACCTTCTTCTTTCTTCTCTTCCCACATCGAGCCGCCACCACCACCACCTCCCATCCCGTTACCCAATCCCTGCCCACCCATACCAAAGAGTACCAAATCTGACAAAAAATGACTGCTTGAAGATTTGGAGAGGCGTGGTGAAGGTGATAGCCTAGCAAAAATGTCTAAGAACAATTAGAAATTCTTAGGAATTTGGTCTGCATTTTGCATATTGCTTTGCGAGAGTCCTTTTTGTTCAAGAATTCTGATGGTTTCAGATGCAAAGCATCTACGTTAGGTTAATTATGTATTGCAAACTAATCTACATTTTGTTTAGTACTTTGACTGGTATGTATTTTGTTTAATTTTTTTTGATGGTTTTAGCAGCAAATAGTGCTGTCAAAGTGGGCCGAAGCCCGCGGACCGGCCCGCCGTGGACCGGGTATGGACTTAGAAAATATTGATCCGCAAAAATGCAGGCTTTTTAGCCCGCGCCCGTTTAGCCCGCGGACCGGGTCCGCGGATCGCGTGCTGCCCACGGGCTTTTTCATAAAAAAAAAAATACATATTATATATAATATTTTTGGGAAAAGTATATATATTATATATAATATGGTATATATTAGCATATTTCCTACTCGCTTGATGGTAAAAATAAAAGTATATATATTATATATAATATTTTTTGGAATAGTATATATATTATATATAATATGGTATATATTAACATATTTCCTACTCGCTTGATTTTAAAAATAAAAGTATACATATTATATATAATATTTTTTGGAATAGTATATATATTATATATAATATGGTATATATTAACATATTTCCTACTCGCTTGATGGTAATAAAAAAGTATACAAAATAAAATAAAATTATACATGACCTTAACTATTTTATTATTAATGGGTAAATCTTTATTTAACAAAATATATATATATATATATATATATTGAGTGGGCCCGCGGGCCGCCCGCTAGCCCGCGGACCTTGGGCGGTGCGGGTATGGGCATATGTTTCATTGATTCGCAAAAATTGGGCCCGCCCCGCCCCCCGTTTTGAAATAAGCCCGCGCGGGCCGGCCCACCCTGCACTGGGCCGGCCCGTTTCACAGTACTAGCAGCAAAGCACTTGGTTAATCATGTAGTGAAAATTGATTAGCATTTTGCTTATTGTTTTGACTTATATGTATTTTGTAAACCACTTTCTAAAGGTTAGAGGAGCAAAGCATTTGTGAAATTTGTTATATGTGTCTGAAATATAGATCTAGAAGTGCTTTCATCATATGGATTGCTAATCTTAGTTAATTTTCAGGGGGTATGGGTGGGGGTTAGGGATTGGGTGGCGGCGGTGGCTCGAGGTAGGAGGAGAAGGAAGAAGAAGGTGGTGGAGGCTTTGATAAATTTGGGAATAAGGGGTCAATTATTTAAAAATAATTTGTGTACCCAATTAAATATAAAAATGTGATTTTAGGGTATATTTGAAATTAATTTTATCTCTTACATATTTTTCCCTTCACCCTCCCTCGTTTTGTGGCATTTTTAGCACTCATAAAATGTTTCATGGCAGAAAAGGCACGGAAAAACGATTTGTGGCAAATATAGCACTTGTAACTAGTTTTGTGGCAGAAAAAACACGAAAACATGATTTGTAGCAGATATAACACTCGTAACTAGTTTTGTGTCAGAAAAAGTTATTTGCTCTAAATAAACTTTTTAAAAACTAGACCATTTATAAGTATGGTCTAGTTTATTACAATTATTTATTATTAGACCTCTCCCGGAGGAGGTCGACCTCACGAGAGGAGGAGTAGTAGAAGCCCGGCTGAGCGGGTGCCCCATGAGGGGAGTAGTAGAGGTCCCGTTGAGCGGGTGTCGTAGAAGAGCCCGTTGAGCGGGTGCCCCGTGAGGGGAGTAGTAGAAGTCCCGTTGAGCGGGTGTCGTAGAAGTCCCGTGTTGAGCGGGTGTCGTATAAGCCCGTTGAGCGGGTGCCCCAAGAGGGAGTATAAGATCCACACGAGGAGCCCAAAGAAATGACAATTAAATCATTCCTTGTGTGAGATATGGGGATTGAACTTGGGACCTAAGCCCCAAGTGTGATGGCCTTACCCACTTGGCCATCCAATCCCTATGCTCTAAATAAACTTTACTTTGTCTTTTATTACCAATAAAATAACTTAGAGTGTATTTAATTCGGATTTTAAAAAGATTTTCAAAAGTCTATGAATTTTACTAACTTTATGGATTGTTTTAACTCTATACAGACTCTACGCAGATTTTATTAAATTGATTTATCAGGATTTATTATAAAGTCTATAGATTATTTGAATAACACCGAAAAAATAAAGAAAATACTGATTCAGTGGTGTATTATACATATTAAGTGGTGTTGAATTTCCAAAGTCAACATATGTTTATCAATCTTCTTTATTTTGGATTCAAATCATTTTGTTAAAAAATTTTAAAAAGTTTGGTATGGTTTTTGAGTTTTTTTTTAGATCGCGTAACTACGTACTTTTTTTTATTTACTTGTTCAAGTTTTTTATAATTTACTTACTGATATTTTTTTTATTTGACTTAATTAAGGTATGCTTTGTGATAGGTTTTGTTTGAACTATTTTTTTCCTTTGATTTTCTCTTTCAGGAAATGAAATCCATGTTTGGAAAATAGAAATTTGTGGTTAAATAGAGAAGACATTGTTTTCTATCTTTAATTTATGTTTGAAGATAATCATGAAGAAAATTGTTTGGATATTATGACAATATATATTGTTTTTGAGAAATAAACATTTCAGGTTGAGTTTTCTAACAATGTGAAATTTTCCTCATTTTTTTGTGTTTGGATATTTCTTTATTTTTCTTATAATTTTAAAGAAATGGGATCCCTAAAAAATTTGTAATCTAAGATAAAATTATTAAAGACATTTAATTTTAATATTAATGAGAGAAAATCAAAATCTTGAGGAAAAAAAGAAGAGATTTCTCAATACACATTTAAGCCTAGGAAATCCATCAAAATCATACGTTTAATGAAATCTATTAGAATTTATATAGTTTTGAATACCTCTGGATTTTAATGGATTTTTTAAAATCTAAATTGAATACCTCTAGATTTTAATGGACTTTTTAAAATGTAAATTGAATACCTACAGACTTTAAAATTCCTATAGAATCTATATTGAATACACCCTCTTATTCTTTTAAAAACAAAGTGACGTATTACTAAATACAATTTACAAATAATAGTTCGACTATTCGTTAAATTAATGGAAAATTATTGGAGATCATATCTTCAATATACACTAGGAGATTTTCACAATATTTTATATCAAATTAGTAGTAGCCTAATTGCTCTTGTATCATAATTGCTTTTTGTTTCCTTGTATCCCAAGAACTCTTGCATTATATTATGATGTATCTTGTAACCACATTATTCCTTCAAGACAATATAATAAAATTCTGGAGTCTTTCAAATATATTATTAATAATTATAGAAATATTAATGTAATATGTTACCAAATAGGTCCTTTCCAAAATAAGAAAAGAAAAATTTACCAGATAGGTTTCCAGTGGGTCGGGAAAGGTAGTTCCAGACCTTGCCCCGAACGGATCCGAATTTTAATTTAGGCTATACGAGTACGACCAAAATATAAATTCTTATCACTTCCCTTATCGGGTCGATATCATTACGAATTGGGGTTCACCACATTTATATACCACGACACAAAATTAGAGTTTGCTCATGCAAGACAATCTTATGAAGCGCTATATGAATCTTTTATCCCCGTTTGGTGTCCCGTTTCTTATCTTCACTAATTAAAAATTGATATGTGTTAATTTTTTAATTAAAAAATTATATAAAAAAAAGAAAAAAGCGGAACCCGTAGAGAAAAAGAAACACGTGGCAATCACATATTCGTAGGGACACGAAATAGGACACAGAATATGGACAGATGTTTTTTGCCCTTAGGAAGCGAGACTCTAATTCTCAATTACCAACGTTAAACGGATAATTGATTATACTTGCAAATAATTAAAATCTATCTTCCTAGTACCACCCCTCCCCCGAAAAAAATGATAGTTAAGCATTCTTTTCTTGAACAATACTCCACTAGCAAATCAAATAAATATAAAGTGCAATACTTTGTTCACCTTTCTGTCTTTTATTACTTAGAAGATTTTATCCCCTAGAGCTTGAAGGAGGAGTTATGGCGAGCAATGATACTGGTAAACTTTTGTCTTTCTCTTTGCTGTTAACCAATGATAGAAACAAGTACAGTTTTTTGCCCGTCCATTGTCGGCTTTTTAAATCCCAACAGTCTGGTTCCATGCTCGTGCTAATTGCGTCGTTTGATTAGACAACTGAAATAACGATTTAAAAATAACCAAATATTTTGTCAATTTGTGGGACCTAAATGAATCCTTAATTAAGAGATTGTTTTGTCTAGGTTCAACACATAGGGCACTTGATTAGCCCTTAGGGACTAATGAGATTAATATTCTAGAAAAGTAACTATTTGTTTCAATATGTGTGATTTTAGGAAGGATAAGAAATAATCATTGTTCAATTTCTTTCTTTCTTTCTTGCAGCTTCATCAGAAAGTAACAACCATGGCGGATCCGGACCTGAGGAACATGATTCAGCTGTCGCTAACAACATTGTTTGGGGTACGTACGCATAATAATCACACGGGAATAAATATTTTTTATTTATTGATTTTTTTTAATTATTGGCAAAGGGGATTGGAATCCATGACCTTTAATTCCGAATAGGAAGTGTTGATAAACCCTAGTCTTTCCTGACATTTTTTTTTGTGACCGGGTAATAACTTAATTAGTGTACAAAATTTTCTAAAGAGTTAAAAAAAAAAAAAAAATTCATCTTTAGCATTATTGTAAGCTTAATTTTTGCAGGGTTGTCCTATTTTTTTTTGGGTAGGATGCAGGGTTGTCCTATGATACTATCTATTATATCCCAAAAGTTTTAAGAATTTTATGTCTTAAGATGTTTAGTTAGAAATTTTTGTTGTCGCCTCTCAAGAAATTATGCTATTTTTACTTTTTTATCCCTAACTTGAAATTCCTGATTTCGTCTACATACTCCTATGAATTTCTTGATTGGTCGTCTATGTTTGCAGGCCTATCTATTGGAGTTTTTTCTACCATAGTATTAAAGACAATTGAATCTTGGACTTCTAAAGACACTACAATAAAGCCTCAGAAACAGCAAGTTCCCACAATCAATTATATGGTTCCATCCAACTGCCATACTTGTTCAACCAATTGCCAGGCTAACAGCAAAACCAGTGTTGGATCATCTCCTATTCAAAAAGAGAGGAACGAAAATACCGTTTCAGCTCCTCCTCGAGTCATTGGCAATGATGTCCCATGCAAGCAACTTATGGACTTATTTGGGGATGTAAGTTAATTAATATAGTTCTCTGATTGATTTCATCATTTTTTTTGAATTTTTCATTTTTTAAAACTCCTTGAAAATTATTAGAAATTTTTACCCGTTAAATTACCCTCAACGTCAAATAACTAGGTTTGCCCCTAAGTGCAATACAAAGTGGGCTGAAAGACCACTCGAACCTACTCTTTTTTTTGTTCGTAAGTATCAATGTACATGTATAAATTAGTAGACAATCATACTAAAACTATGTTATGTGCTCAGATACATGATCTAGTCTTAGGGTCAAGACACAAGCGAATCCTCTTTATGACCTGTGGTGGAAAAAGTCGGACTCGTCCTAGACAGAGTCTCCTTAAAGAATCAACTTTTTTTTAATCAATTAAGAATGATTTATTTTCATTGAGAAACCCTTTTTATAGAGGAAATTATTACATAATCAAGATATAAATTATAGAAGCTAAATCAGCTAAGCATCCCCTAAATACATATTAATGGAAACTAGATTATAATGTATCTAATCAAGCTAATCAATCAAACTAAAACATAATGTATTGAATATAGAAAATCAATTAAGTTAACTCATATCTTTCGAAATTGTCTTCCCTCTTTGATCCAGCACAAACTACTCAATGTTATTAATATACGATCCATTTAAAAAAAGGAGTTTAGTTATTTATGTGATTCTTCATTTCTTCTTTCTGGATTGTTAATTGTTACTTTTCGATAATTAATTGTTACATGAATGATCTCCTTACTTAGAACTATTGTAATAAACATCCCTTCTCTTGTTTCCAATGCAGTGCGGTTCTGCTCTTACTTCTGGGACTAATAATCGATGCGAACTTTACTCTGGCCTCATCCAAAAATGCACCAGTGGAGGTAATTTGATCTACTCCTATAATTGTTGAGTTACATTCTTTGGCAAAAAAAAAAAAAAAGAAAGAATATATTTTCAAATGCTCAAGTTTTACATTTTTATGTTGCATTACAAATTGTCGAATTCAAATATAATAGCATAATTAGAATTTGTTATTTTTTTTGCACTAGCGTTCTTTGACTCTTAATTTTCTCTGTTGCTAGGGTTTGAATGAAACTATTGATTTTATTTTGGAGAATGTTTGTTTTTCTGTTTTATTTTCTTCCTAGTTAAGGAAGATGTTTTTGGTTTATCAGTTATAAATTGTTCTGATTATGTAAACTAATCTCATAATCATGTTTGGATAGGATATCGTTTTGGTTCTCCTCCATCCACTAATGGAAAGGACAACAATAAAAGTGAAGGTAGGAAATATAATTTTGGTCTTTAACTTTATGAAAGTTTTCAATACCAAATTTTCAAATTTTCATTAATAATCTTTATTTTCAGATTTTCATTAATAGTCTTTAACGGGTGAAAATCCTCTGTCCCCAACCAATCAGAATTTACTATATAAATATTTTTTCCAATTAATATATACACATGGTGAATTGTGATTGACTGGAGACAAGGATGGGGACAGGAACGGGGACAGGATTTTTTGCCGTCTTTAACTATGCAAAATTTTCAATTTTTAGAACCCACCTTTTTCAGAAGTAATTCACCTTTTGAGGTGAAATTTTCTAATAAAAACTTGAGTCTACCATATTTTTCTAAAAAAATTCAAATTGTAACATTGCCATTTTTACTGCTACAGAACCCACGGTGGTTGCTCCCACGACATTGCTGCTCGCCTCCATCCGAGGAGTACGTATCTCTTCATCTTTTTTTTCTTTTTCCACGAAAGGAGGGGGTGGTGAATTCACAAGGTTTACAATTTTTTCTCATTCATTCTGTTTTAATTTTAATTATTTGAAATTCATAACTTTCCTTAAGTTTTATTGCAAATCTTTAAAGTCCAAAGCATATATAACTTGTCATTTTACTATGAGTTTAGCATCATATGTCACACTTAATGCACATTCACAAATAACTGCCATGTATCATACTTTTTTACTCTGAAAAGTTCACAATTTTCTATAAATGTATTTTCCACTGTTTAAAACAAAATATGTCGTATGGTAGCTTCATATTAATTTAATAGTACGAGACAGAATATGGGATAGCTTTCTATGTGCTTTGTAATACTAGAAGTTGCTTTCTTTATTCATGTAACCTTTTTCTCAATTTACAGTGCTACGTAAAGGCTTACGGGAATGGAAAAGAAGATTGCAGAAGAAAGTATGCAGAATTGTTGGATGCTGTTCATATCAGTACTAGCAATTAGGGCTTCAAAATTGAATTCCCTCCCTCTCTCTTTCTAATATTTTTTTATTCATATATGCGATACAACGAAAGTATTTTTTTTCCATCCTATTTCTCATAGATATTTCTAAATTATTATAAAACTAAATTTGGAGAATTTTACGGCCAAGATGTTTTTTGCTACAATTTCAAGTAAAAAAAATCACAAATGAAATTATTCTAAATTCTTCAGTGATATACTCCAATCCGGTTCGGTTCGGTTCCATTTGACAATAATTCGAGTTTCAGTTGAAAAGGTACACCGAAACACAACTTTTAATATGTGCTACTTGATTCCTTAGATAAAACGACAAGTCAGCTAAAACATTTGAAATTGGACTTGACTAGAACTTGACTTTGAATAGTAGGGAAACACTTGAAAACATCGAAAAATGACTTAGAACGGACTTAATTTTGAAAACGGAACGAAAACAGTTCAAAAGAGGACCAAATAGCCTCGGGATGATGGTTGTGGATGATGTCGCGTTCGGACCCATTGTCTGAGGCAGTCCGGACGAGGTGAAAGGGGATCCCGGTCAACTGGAGGTCGTCCGAATCCCAGGCAGTAGACTTGTCAAAAATCCCGGACAAACTAGGGGTCCTTCCAATCGACCAGAGAGGTCGTTCGGAATCCAGAGTTAACCCCAATAGTTTTTCTGGGCGATCTAAAATCTGTGCTGTTACACCTCTCCGAATTTCAGAACATACCATTTTCAATGCAAATTAACAAAGGAAATCACCATTTCTAAAATTGCATATATCTCAACCCAAAACACTTATTGTTTTACCAACTTTACCAACCAAAACATACGCACCAATGACAAAACTATATTCTTTAATATCTGAAATTTATACATCAAAAATCGTGATACAACCATCATGAACTACTCACGCAAAACAGACGTATATATTTAGTCAGATATTACGAATATCGTTCTAACACACGACACAACACATAATTCACACAACTGAGCTCAATTGTCTGGCTACAACTCTATACCATTGTTGACCGCCATTAACTGCTATTTCC
The DNA here is from genome assembly GCA_026122235.1 of Vinca minor. Taxonomy (NCBI): domain Eukaryota; kingdom Viridiplantae; phylum Streptophyta; class Magnoliopsida; order Gentianales; family Apocynaceae; genus Vinca; species Vinca minor. Next base: position 2,267,943 of record JAOCZM010000294.1, on the reverse strand, counting down.
AGTTAAGACGGGCCGTACATTACATGGATCCGGATATATACCCACGAACGATAGTGTCTGAAAATTAAGGATACACCCATTATATCATCGTTCACCCTTGTGAACTCCACAACAATTGTTAACAGCCCTAACTTGTTACACCCCGTTAGGGTGGTCTAGTTCAGACTGGCAGAATATCGTTCTCCCGAGTATGCATAACTTATATAATTTAGGGCGATATTCGGTTATAGAATCATCAAAGAAAAGACTATCAACCAAATAACATAGATCAAACGAAGATTATCCCAACATCAAACATACAATTCAATGGAACCAAATATCAATACTTCATCAAATTTTCAATGCAATAAAAAAAAAAAAGGTCAGAAACCAATTCATCACAAATTCATAACTTTAACGAAAATATCAGTTTGTGCTCATTGTCTTCTTAATTCTTCAGAATTACTAATTTATGAGTATTAGTTTATGGAGGTTATATTAGATCTTGGAATGATGTATTAATAGCAATAAATTAATTTCAGTATTCGGAATTTAACACTATAGTTGTGCCAAATACTAACGACTATAAGGATTTGGAAACTTCTGAATATTTTGTTGATTCCAGACGGAGGATAACTTTGATGATTTTATTCATGTGCGCAAAGATAAGAAAAAAAAACTCTAGAAGTGCAACATATGGCGATTAGATATGTTTGTTCTCGTTTGCTTAGAATAAAAGAACTGGCTTATAACTTATGGGTTAAAATAAGTTGTTAATGTGTTCTCAATTTTTTATTGAGTCGGCTTATAGCTTAAACAAACCCATAAAACCTAATTAAGAAAAGCATCATCATGGGTGTTCTTTTAGAATAGATTGTGGTGAAACAATTTTTTTCTCTTTTAAATCATAATATAAAATGTAATAAATACAAAATAATAATATAAATATATTTTCATTTCTTATTTCTCTCTCGATTGAATTTTGAAGAAATTTGTTTAAGTTTTAGTGGTTTTTTCCAGCAAATGAGAACAGCTCCATATATACAGAAACGTCATTTTTTACAAAAAAAAAATATTCTTTTCAACAATTAAAAACTAGTTCAAACAATGAAGAACCAACCATCTAGTAGGGGTGAGCATCGATTTCAAATTCGGTAAATCAGTAGTTTGAAATCGGTTTTTTCGGTAATTTGATTTTTGAAAATATCGACCTATTTCGAACCGAATTCCGATTTAGCGAATTCGAATTGAATTTGGTATGAATTTGAAATTCGGTCGGTTTACGAATTACCGATTTTTCCAATTTTTTTAATGTTCTAGATTTCGCAAGAGCTACAAAAGCAGACAAAGGAAGATTCCGATTGGCTTGGAATCTACTTCATACGAGGGCATGAATTTCCGGCAAGGGACAAAAATCATTCGATCCGGTCAGAAGCAGGAGAAAAGGACTTTTTTCTTTTGTTTCCCTTTTAAGATTGCAGTACCTGGTGACCCCACCCAACCTCTTCTCAGACGCACCCCCTCCCTGTAGAAAGAAAGAAGATGAAGAAGCTAAAGAACTATTATGTTCACCTAAGAAATCCACAAACAATGGAGAAAAAATAGTTTCTCTTTTTCTTTTATTTCTGACAACCTTAACCTCGTCGGACGGTACCCCACTTTTCCCTCCTTATTGTTACTATACCGCCTCCTCCGCCTCCATTTTCGCTGAATCTAAGCTACGCCGTGTTCCCATTTCTTCATCTCAGCCTCCATCTCCGCCGCAGTTTGCTTATTTGATTTCGGTTTCTGCCAGAAAATGTGCAGCTGTGCCTCTTAGGAGTTGGAAGAAAATTAGGGTTAGATAGTAGGTTTAGCTAAGAGACTATTTATAGTGGACCTTTTTTTTAAGTATTTTTTAACAACCTTTTTTTCAATTTGAAATCGGTAATACCGATTTTCACTAAAATCATATACCGTATTCGAATCGGATTCGAAGTTTTCAAATTCGGTATGATCCGAATTACCGAATTCGATTTACCAAATTCAAATCAAATTCGGTCGATAAATCGGTTTTTACCGATTTTGCACACCCTACCGTCTAGCAAGGGACGTGTTAGCTTTTTTTTATGGTCGTTTGGCAATAAATGAGCTGTCTTTGTCTTTTATTATCAATAAAACAACTTATTCTTTTAAAAACAAAGCGATGTATTAACTTTAAGGTCGTTTGGCCATAAATGAACTGTCTTTATTATTCTTTAAAAAACAAAGTGATGTATTAATAAATAAAATTTACAATTGATAATTGGACTATTCGTTAAATTAATGGAATATTATTGGAGATCATATCGTATCTTCAAGATATACTTGAATATTTTCACAATATTGTATAGCAAATTAGTAGTAGCCTAATTGATCTTGTATCCTAATTGCTCTTGTATCCTAATTGCTCTTTGTCTATCTCCTTGTATCGCAAGAACTCTTGTATTATATTATGTTGTATATTGTAACCACATTATTCCTTCAACACAATATAACAAAATTCTGCAGTCTTTCAAATATATTATTAATAATTACAGAAATAATAATGTAATATAATACCAAATAGGTCAATGAAAAACAATTACCAGATAGGTGTCTAATGGGTCGGGAAAGCTAGATCCAGACCTTGCCCCGAATGGATCTGACTTTTAATTTAGGGTATACGTCCAAAATATAAATTCTCATATCTTCCCTTATCGGGTCGATACCTGTACGAATTGGGGCTGACCCGATAAGGGAAGATACAAAAAAATAAATTGGGGTTGACCACCTTTATATACCACGACATAAAATTAGGGTTTGCTCATGCAAGTAGAAGTGTCAATCGAGATATGTGAGGCGATGTTGGTTTAGTTTACGCTCAACTCACATAAAAATTGGAAAGCTCAGCTTATACACAGTCCGGAAAAGCTCATAAACATTGAGCTCACATTTTAATGTGAGCTCGAGCTGAGCTCACGAGCCTCACGAACTAAATTTATATTAGCAAAAAAATAAAATTCTTGTAGCAAGAATAATATAATACAATGAGCATTGAAACTAGATTCCGACAAGAATACACATATAGATAATAATACAATGATACTTAATTTTTGAAGCAAAATAAACTAATAAAAAGATAATAAAATATAAATACATAGTAAGGTCAAAGGTTAAAAAATATGCATACAACGTAGACAAAAATCCTTATATAGACTAAAACAAGAGAAATAGATTTTATAGGTCTACGTTTTAATTAAAATTATTATTTATAATATTTTAATTATATTATTGTTATTCGAGTTCGAGCTTTTTTCGGGCTAAGCGGGGTTAAGCTCACGCTCACATTTTTTAGAGCTACGTGAGTAGGCCCGAACCCGTTGACACCCCTACATGCAAGACAATCTTAGGAAGCCGTAGGAATATTCTGTCCCCGTGTAATGTCTCATTTTCTGTCTCACTAATAAGAAATTGACTAGCGTTAATTTTTTAATTAACAAAAAATAACTTAACAGAAATAGTGGATCTCGTAGGGAAAAGTGAACACGTGTCCATCTTCAATTTGTGTGGATAAGGACAAATGATTTTTTTCCCTTAGGAAGCGAGACTCTAATTTCTGATTACCAACTTTAAACGAGTAATTGATCATATGTACTTGCAAAATAATTTACATTTATCTTCCTCGAACCAACCAACAACCCCCCCCGGAAAAAAGGATAGTTAAGTATTATTTTCTTGATCAATACTCCACGAGAAAATCAAATAAATATAAGGTGCAATACTTTGTTCATCTTTGTCTTTTATTACTTAGAATAATTTTTTCCCTAGAGCTTGAAGGAGGAGTTATGGCGACCAATGATACTGGTAATCGTTTGTATTTCTCTTTTCTGTTAACCAATAATAGAAACAAGTTCAGTTTTTTGGCAGTCCATTGTCAGCTTTTTAAATTCGGCTAGTCTGGTTCCATGTTTGTGTTGATTGCTCGCTTGATTTGACAACTGAGATAAAATTTTATAAATAACTAACTATTTTGTCAATTTGTGGGACCTAAATAAATCCTTAATTAGAGATTGTTTTATGTATTGCCGAAACTAAGGGCACTTGGTTCGCCCTTAGGGACTAATGAGATTAATATTCTAGAAAAGTATTTATTTGTTTCAATATATGTGTGATTTTAGGAAGGATAAGAAATAATCATTGTTCAATTTCTTTCTTTCTTGCAGCTTCATCAGAAAGTAACAACCATGGCGGATCCGGACCTGAGGAACATGATTCAGCTATCGCTAACAATTTTGTTTGGGGTACGTACCTATAATAATCACACGGGAATAAATATTTTTTATTTATTGATTTTTTTAATTATTGGCACCCATGACCTTTAATTCCGGATAGGAAGTGTTGATGAACCCTAGTCTCTCTTTGACATTTTTTTTTCTTTGACCGGATAATTTCTTAATTAGTGTACAAAATTTTCTAAAGATTTTTTTTTTTAGCATTATTGTAAGCTTAACTTTTGCAGGGTTGTCCTATGTAATGGCTTCTGCTTTTACACTCAAGGCAATTGAAGCTTGGACTTCTAAAAGAACCAAAGCAACTCCACATAAAGAGGAAATTCCCACAATTAACATTGTCCCTTCAGGCTGCCATGTTTGTGATGTAAAAAATCAGAGCAAAGAAAAGGGTAGTGTTGCCGCGGCAACTCCTATGGTGATCTCCAATAATGTTCCATGTAGCCAGATTCTCAAATTATTTCAAGATGTAAAAATTTGTTCCAACTCCTTAACTTGAATTGAATCGAATCAAAATCTAAAGATACTGGTGTGGATTTTAGAGAATTCTTGTTTTCGGTGCAGTGTAGAAGAGAAGATAGAAATGATACTGCTGAATTTTGTAGAAAGTACTCTTTATTCTTAGACAAATGCTCAGAAAAAGGTATGTAATAATTCAATGTTGTGTGTAGAAATATTTTTCTGTTTTTATATATTAGTTTGTTGTAGAATAAGATCTTCTTCCTGTAATTAACATGATACAGGGTCCAGTATTAGTTCCTCCCCATCTAAATTCAATGGCAACAATAATAGTCAAGGTATGTAAGGGTGCCGATTATTATCTAATATATCTTAATTTGACATAGTTGGCTTGTCTTCTTATTACAATTTTTAAGCTGCAGAATCTTCTTTGAGAATACCCTCGTCCATGTTGATTAGGTCCTTTACTGGAGTAAGTATTCTCTGAAACTTCATGTCAATTTTCCGATACAAAATGAATAGAAAAGTTTTCTTTCAATTTGGGAAAGTGAGAGTATCATTTATCAATTTATAAGAAAAATGGATTTTCTTGAGATTATATAATTTTCATGGTAAAACTTATCAGTTTGTCTAAAACTCGATTAATATATTAATTTGCCAAATGAATTATTATCAAATTACAAAAACTGTTGTACTTAACATTTTGATCGATATTTTCGCGATACCATAATATCTTCATCAAGTTTTTTTCCCTTTGAGAATGTCATTTTCCCTAAGTTGTTTTGTGTTTTACTAACACACTTATCAATGTGTATTCTCCACAGTGCTACAAAGGTGACTACGAGTTTGATGAATGCCAAAATTTCTATGCAAAATTAGTAGAAAACACAAGTGTTCAAAATGCTACAGGTATATATGATCTTAGATTTATAAATGTTTCTATAAATATTTACTGAAGAGGATAAATGAGTTATTAATTGTTGTTTAAATGATGATTTTTTGGGGTAGTTTCAGGCCAAAAATCTGGTTGAGGATCAAGTATCAAATTAAGTTACATGAATTCTTCAGTGATTTTGCTGAGGTTACAAGATTCTGGAACAGTAACATATTTCCTTATATAGTTTGGTAGTACATTTGGATGTTTGGATAATTGGATGCATATATACACAATATTGTTAAAGGTTCTTGTCAGAGGTGAATGTTTTTACGCACACAGATTAGTTGAGTGTTCTTAATCGTTAAATATTTTGGTTTAAAGCTATATATTTTGGTCCGCAAAAGTACCTAATCTCCACGCCAAGAATGCTTTAAGAGTATATAGATCTACTTGGTTTCTTGATTTAGTTTTTCATTTCTTGACCACTTAATTAGGCTTTGTGCTAGCTCAAATATGCATGGAATAACTTGGGATAACCCCAGATCATGTTGCTAATTCATGTCCTTCTAGTACATCATTGGACTAATGAAATTACTCCAAATGCTGCAACATCATTGGAGTAATTGAAATAATTACATTGCTCAATGTGTACTGATTACTTTAGTGTATTAAGCAATATAGCAGAATTGTTCCGAATTAGATTTAAGGAAGGGTGAAATTATTTATTCAGTAAATATATATAATGCCAAGTAATTAACATAAATCTTTTCACTCAATTAAGAAAATAAAAAAGATCGTCTTTCTATTTAGAGTTTTACCCTTGTTTATCTCCAATTAGCTTCAGATTTTTTTTCTTCTTCTTTTTGTGCAAATCTACCTTCATGAAAGTTTTGGCGATATAAAGAATACTGTAGAAGTCTGTTGCAATAGGGGTGGAGATATTGCAAACTTAGGCCATGTTTGATAACTAACTTAATTCTTAAAAATTAATTGATTTAACGTTTATCTTTTTAAGTGTGTTTGATAACATATTATGTTTATTTCTTGATTGATTAAGACTTGCATATTTGTAGTTATGAATTTGGAGTAAAATAAAAAATTTATGTCTAAACTAAATATGAATATGTGATTCCAATTATCAAGGCAGTCGCCTAAGGCCACACAACAAAAGAATGCCCAAAAAAATATATTTTGTATTAAATCATTACTGGTTGTATTAATTATGTCACGAAATCGATTAAATATATTAGAAATATTATCTATTGAGAGTGAGATATTAGAATATCTCGATTATAAAACTTTAAGAAATGATTTTGCTACTAAAAAAGCTAGAAGAATAAAATAAGGATTTGTCAAATATTTTGTGCTTTAAAGTAAAAAGTATTCAAACTAATAATTAATTAGATAAAATAAAGGGTGTTATTGTCTTTTAAGAGAAAATTGAAGGAAGTTGGAGTGCTAATAACAAATAAGGAGTGTCAATATCGCTTCCCTTAAAATATTAATCCACTAAAATACTTCACAATACCTTTTCTTTTTAAAAAAAAACACACATTTTTACACGGTGGGGCGTTTGTTGTCTTCACCAGTAGTGAGACTAATCTAGACTTGTCCATTGGAACACTCGTAGAGTCTACTCAGGGTTAAGGCATGTCCTGGAGCTCTTTAACATGGTATCAACTATTCATGGTGAAACTCCCTAGGGGTGTTCAAGAAAAATCGAAACCGACCAATCCAAACCGAATTTTCGATTTGAGCGGTGCATTGGACTGGTTTCGGTTTGAGCTAAATTAAAACCGAATTTTTGGTTTGGTTTAAAAAAAATTATAAACCAAACCGAATATATATAATATATATTAAAGGACTTTTTTTCAATAAAATATATTTTTCCTTAAAATGATTTCTAGTATAATTGCTAACTTTTGTAGGTCATTCTAGAATTTTTCAAGTGCAAGTTCTTCAAGTGTTAAACCAAGAGATTAAAAAGTCATCATTTGGTATGCGATTTTAGATTTACCAAAAGATTTTATTGTATTTCACTATTTTGAACTAATAATTATGTAATTTTTGTGTTTTTTTTTTTTCTTGTAGGATGATTTTGAAGTAATTTGTTTGAAGTGCAAGGATCAAGACCAAGAATTTATGTTTTATTATTTTGTTTTCTTTATTGTGTTTACCTTGAGAAAATAATAGGCATATTTTTTTATAAATATTTTTAGGAACTAACTAATTAAATAAAGTTTTTTTTAAACTGTATAATCAATATTTTGTGTCTCGCAAAACCGAGCAACCAAACCAATCCAAACCAAACCGAATGCATCGGTTTGAGATTTTAAATGGTTTGGATTGGTTTCAAAATTTTCAAACCGAATATTTCGGTTTGGTTTGAAAAATGTATAAAACTGAACCATGAACACCCCTAAAACTCCCATCAAATAAAGAGAATCTCTGGTATAGTATTAGCAAACCGCTACCATTTGTTCCAACTTTGCTGGTTAGGATATCTTAACAAATATATTCTTTTGATTAATTATGATGAATAAGAAAATCCTCTTGAATAAAATAATATAAATATTTTATGAATTTTTATTTTTATCTTTTGCTTAGAATTCAACATTTTCTTAACTTCGTTTATTTGTCATTTGAAATGACTAAAACTAGACTAATATAGTAAGTTTAACCTGATTAATCTAATTGGAATCTTACGGGCACTAACACTATAGTTTGTTGGCAGGAAATCATGCAAATTGCAACATAAATCGCTTCATAGATGTCTCAAATTCGCGACCTTATTATAGACAAGTCATGAGGAATCACAAGTGTGACGTAGGATCACTTGACAAGGGTTAGTCAGTGCAGAAAGGGATTATAAAATATATCTTCTACAATAATTGGTTCACGTCCGACCTACTACTATAATTAAGGATGACCAGTCCCTAATTTATTTATTTTTTTTTTTGTGAGGGGAAAAACATAAGGTCCTCTATTTTTAGATGTGTAGAATTTAATTACTAACTTTCGAGACTTTAATAATATTATTGTTGTGTCATCTATCAATGCGCACGTTGTTCCAGAGAATCTAACAAATGATTTTGCAGAGTCGGGAATTTTAAAGGATTTAATTGAATTTCAACAAGAGGTTATTTATGACGATTTCATTTCAGTCCAATTGCGAAAGAGGAAGAAAAAGACCCTCAAAATTCATGTAAATCACCACACGATAACTAGATTTAAGGATAGTAAGAGGTGTTTGTCTCTTTTGATATTTTGATTTCGTTTCATTTATTATCAATAGAATCTTTTATTTAAAAACAAAAACAAATAAAAAATCATTGACGGTGTTTAATCATTAATTTGCCTTAACATTAAGAGAAATATTTTGACATCGAGTACTGTATTGTAATATTCTTTTTAATGAAATATATTAATGGTAAAATCATACATTATTGAAGAACATTAATTGAATATAAGAGGTTATTATTATTAATTTTTTTAAGAAAAATATAAGAGGTTAGTTATTTGAGTTTATTAATAAATTATATTCATTTTAAGAAAGTAAATATTTATTTGGGGATTTGTTAAGAGAAAAAATGAACACTCAATTTGGGACGGGTAGAGCACTATTTGCATATTTTCAACAAGTTTAACCATTAATAAAGATGAGTTGATTTTTATCGACTATAAACAATGGTTAATAATTGGCAATATTAACAATGGTTAAATATTCATAAACAATTGTTATATTAATCAAGTAACAATCATTTATTTGTTGTAAATATATTGAATAACACTTCTAATAACACTAGAAGTCTTAGAGGTCCATTAAACCTTAGGGCCTAACCTCCATAACTAGAGGCTTTGATTCACATAATGAAATACACATCATCATTCCATTCCCTCTAAATCTCTATTATCCTTCTCCACTCTCTTTATATTATAACACGTTATCAGCACGAAGCCAGGGCCGTCTCCAACAATATTGAGGCCATGTACTAGTTATCAAAGTTAGGCCCCTAATTTTTTTTAAAATAATATTAATTATAAAAAGTGTCAAAACATAATTGTAAACCTAAGTTTTAAGAGTGTGAACAATCGCAATATTTGTTTTGGTTGTTGCACTCGTGTTCGAAATGATACAACATGAGTGTGAGTGTGAGTGTGAGTTAGGAATGGCAATGGGGCAGATCGGGGCGGGTATCGCAAATACCATACCTGCCCCGCGACTATGAAACCCTGCCCCGCACCGCCCCGTGATCCGTCGCGGATCAGATTTTTTTGACCCGCGCCCCGCCCCGAGCGGGGCAGATTTGACCCGTCCCGCCCCATTCAATTTTTGCCTTTGTTCTCTTCTGCCTTGATCTTTATGGGTTTTAATGGAATTCTCATAACAAATTCATGGTAAATTAACCTTAACCTTCCTTTTTACTTCTTATTTTTCAAAGTTTCAAGCAAAGATCACTAAAATCAAATATTTTTCTTCTTCTTTTTTCAAAGATTCAAAAAAAAAAATCAAACCTTTTTCTGCGATTGGGGTGTTCCTTCTGTTAAAAAAAGAAAAGAGAAGAAGAAGAAGAGAGGGGGAAAAGAAAAAGGAAGAAGAATTCTCTAGAAAAGAGAAGAAGAAGCTTCAGTGTGAGAGAAAGAGAAGAAGAAAAGAAAATGAGGGGGCGGGGTGGGGCGGGGCTGGGTAGGTAGTCACATATGAGAGAATTAGGATTTAGGGTTAGTATTTAGTATATATGATAGGATGGGCTGGGCTAGGTGGGGCGGGCTGGGTGGGTGGGTAGTAATATGAGAGGGTTAGTATTTAGTATATATGATAGGATGGGGTCAGATTTGGGTCAGGGTGGGATGGGATCAGGTCGAGTTAATATTATATATGATATGCGGGGCGGGGAGGGGCGGACACAAATACCATGCCCCGATCTGCCTCGTTTGCGGGACGGGGCGATCTGCCCCGTTCTCTCTACGGGGCGGGGCTGCCCCAAAAAACGTCGGGGCAGGGCGGGTCAACGGGTCACGGGTCAAATTACCATCCCTAGTGTGAGTATGAGATCTTCAACGAATGTGGTAAAAAAAATATTGGATACTTTAAAGGATACTAGAAGCATCTATAATGGTGATCTTCTACATCCGGTTATAGTGAGGAGGATATTAGATGTCTACTTCCCTTTACCAAAGGTGGTTAATTCGTTAATTTTCTTGTATGACCCTAAATATTTCTGTATCCACATACTCATGTCCGAATTTCAAAAAGTGTCCTCGTGTGTATACGTTTAGAGGTATAAACACATGACACTTATATATGTATCTGCATTTGAAACACGTACCTGAATCCATATAACAAAAAAATATTAAGTGATTTAAAAAAAATTAGAGTTACGTGTGTTACTTTGGACATGGGCATAGCCAGACCTGCACAAAACTTTACCAATTTGGATTGAACTTAAGTCACGAGTCAGTTAAGAATTCATATTCAATGTTAAACGCAAACAACAAAAAAGAAGAGATAATGTGGCTGGTATAATCCGAGGAGTATTTTGAGTTGAACAAAATTTACCATGAAGCAATGTAGCATATCAATAGAAGTTAAATCACAGTAGAAGACTAATGCAACTATCATATTGGAAAGCAACTTAATGACGTCAAATCGATTTTGGTGTTTTGGGTAAGAATCGAGTAGCCATCATCAAGGTATGATTTCTCATATTAAAATATTACAATATTAAATGATCTTGTTATGTTCTATATATACGCAGTAGCCATGAGGAAAAAAGAATAAAAAAAACATTCAAGAAGGCTTCTGCCATATTGATCTGTTCACGAGTATTCTATCTATTATCTTATTCGTATTTTATTTATTATTATCGAATATTTATAATATTAATATTCTCAAAGAATATTAAACTATTACTCCTGAAGTAGTAATAGTGTAAATTAATAACATTACACGTTCTTGAAGAACGTTATCTAATATTCCTGAAGAATATTATTATTATAAATTAATTATTTACTCTGGAATAGTATATTATAATCTAAATATTTTTGAAGAATATCGAAATATTGTTCCTGAATTAACAATATTTTATTTGTAAATTTTTCTTATGCTCCCGATGTAGTATTTTGTCTTTAAAAATTGGTAATGTTAATACAATACCTAAAGGAATATATGTCATGTTCACATAATTTATTATTTTTGGTAAGTTTACGCAGGGCCAATATCACCTAATTTTTTTTAGTTACGACCACCAGAAGATGGTCTCCCTACCAAAGAACTTTTGTAATTAGTTACAAATTTTAATCGAATCATACAGAAAAATATACGACAATCAGAAGATGGTTGTAACAAATCAGAATTAATAGCCAATTTGGTCATCAACTTATTTGCGCTTGGCCAGTTTCATCATTTTTCAATTTTTTTAACTTTTTAGGTACCCAATCTTTTTACGGCCAGCCACTTTCATCACTCCGTCCAAAAGTTTGGTATTTTCCATACAAAATGATGATGTGGCATAATAGGGTTAGAACTCTCTCTCACACTTGTAAGGGCAAAATGGGAAAAATTGTCTCCTCCCCTAATCAACTACTCTTCTTCTTCAATTTAGATCCGCCGCCGCCGCCACTGTTCGCAACCTTCGACGATTCTCTTTTTCATTTTTTCTGGCTGATATGAATTCTTCTATAGTTTGAAATCTTCATATTGCTTGTTGTTTGGTCTATACATATTTTTCATATTAATTTCAAACACTTTCTTCTTCAATTTCATTCCACCATCACACTATACTTTGTTTTTCGCCACTTGAAAGAAAGTCGAAGCATGTCTGACGGGCCCTCATTCAAAAATATCTCTCTTGATGACCGTGGAGGCACCGTGAATACGTTTTCTTATGATTCTATTCTTCTTACCTCTGTCCCCCCCCATCTCCTTTAATTTGTTGATTTTAGTTTCAATTTTTTTGTTATCGGAATCAAATTCAATTTGGTGTTACCTTTGTTTCAATTTTAATATGTACTTTGGAATTTTATACTTTCCGGCGAGTTCTTGAGTCCAAAGGAATGGCATTTGTGGAAATTATGCAACTGGGCTTTGGTTGCAGTTATTGAATTAGCTTTTCTAATTGTTCTTCTAGCTTTCTACAAGCATCAATGTATCCATATTATCACAACATTTTGGTAATCTTTTTTCTTGACATGTGAATTTTAAAGGAACTAATTGAATCATGAGTTTGGCCATTTTAGCAAGATTGATTATGGTTCATACATGGTTGCATTTTTTGGGGTGGTGATGATTGAGACGAAAACGCCACTCTGTGCAAGTAATTTGGCAAAACCTGTTAAGGTAATAATATGGCTTTGGGACATCAATGGAATTAAGAGCAAGTGAAGTTGATGGATCTGAGAATCCATAGCTGAGACTGGAGCAGAGCTTTTTTTATTCTTAATGGAAGAAGTTTGCAATTTGGTGCTTAGACGAGTAATTGAATAGAGGTAAAGGATAAATTTTTTGTTTACGAAAATACCTCCAGATGAGAGAGAAGAAATATGCTACGTTATGCCACGGCGTTATACTTGACGATTTTTTCAAAAGTTTTGGACGGAATGATGAAAGTGGCTGGTCGTAAAAAGATTGGGGACCTAAAAAGTTAAAAAAAGTGAAAAAGGATGAAACTGGCCAAGTGCAAATAAGTTGATAACCAAATTGGCTATTAATTCTATCAAATCATGTAGATAAATTACGACCACTAGAAGATGGTTGTTACATCAAATATGTTTTGTAATTGGTTAAAGATTTTAATTGAATTATACAAACAATTATACGACCGCTAGAAGATAGTTGTATCGAATTGTAGAGATAAATATACGACTACTAGAAGATGGTTGTATAGAATCCTATAAACAAATATATAACCACCAGGAGATGGTTTATAAGATTAATGTTAAATAAACCACCAGAAATTGTATGATAAAACAAATTATTATTGTTTATTCTTAACCACCAGAAGATGTCCTAAAATAATATAAATTGTTTAAGTTTAACCACCAGAAGATGGTTATAATATAAATATGATTTACCCTCAGAAGATGGTTAGTTTATTATTTTGGTAAATTCTTATTATTGTTGTTAATATAAATTCTTATGCGATGAGTCTTGGAGACTCATTAATAATAAAACTCTGAAGGTTTTATTTTTTTAAACTCTAAAAGAAAGGTAGAACACCAAGAGATGTTTTTACCAAAAGTCTGAATTAAGGCTAAAGTATCACAAAACAATGATATGGTTTTTAGAATTCACTCATGTAGTAGCGATAGATAAAAAAGATTATTGATATCACCCAACCAATTATTGTTATGTCATTCCCTGAAGCGAATATGACTAAAATTTCATTGTCTGTAACAAAGACTATTTGATTAGACCATTATTATATAAGTAATACCCCTTATGATGAAATCATTCTGAATGATTATCACCTGAAGTGATAAGAATAAAAAAAGTGGTATATTATTTTAGCTTCAATGAACTTTTACTTAATAGCTTTGGAGTTGTAATTTATTTTAGCAGTTTTGAATTTGTATTATTTTGAGATTACATTTAGTTTTTTACGATTCATATACTATTAAAAGCTCAGAAGATTTTGCATATTAAAGAGTTACAGTAGAAGTAATTTATTAATAACTCCATATGAGTTAGTTCATTCAGAAATTTACAATAACGCTCCATTTATAAAAGTTCTTGAAGCTAAAGGATTGATGAAAAGCTCCGGAAGAGCTAAAGGATTAAAAGCAATTTCAATGTTGTTAGTTGAAAGTATAAATGTCCACAATATAAATAATATTGTACAATTCTAGCAGAAATAGTCGATTAAAAGCTCATGGAGAGCTCGTTGATTTAAGACTCTTGAAGATATCTATGTAATCGATTATTATTTAAAATTTTCTTATAAATATTAATTCAGACAGTGGACAAATACATTTTCAATTATTGCTATTTGCAAATAAATTTGAATTGAAGAGATTATTGTTTATCTCTTATAAATTATATTGCACTGGAAGTGTTTGCATTGAGATGCATTATTGATTAAGCCTGAAGCTTATTTGGTTAAAAAAGAAATATTAGTTGGCATGAATTATTAGACCATCTCATTAGAAATACGAAATCATAAGGAATTCGTGAAAATTATTTTTTACGGAAGCAGAAGTTTTCTAAATATTATTTGTATTTAGTTACATATTTCAAAGCAATTATATTTGTCTTAGTACTATGAATATTGAGATTGAATATATTTTTAGGATGAATTGATTTTATTCGATGCATCGAAATATGTATATTGTTAATCCGCAACTTGAAGTTTGCGTTTTCCTTGATAAATTAATGAGCTCATATATTTAAATTCTCCCATAAATATAATTTGTCTCAAAGGTACTAGTGATATTATATGACATTTAGAATAAAAGTTGTATATCCTGAAGAATTTGTTCATATAATAAATGGTCTTGTAGAATCACATATTGCTTTGAATTTATCAGATATTTGTTTGTATTTTTCCAATTATTGATTTCTTACTTCTCGTCTTGTTCATTGGTTTATTGTTGCAAATCAAGAGATTTCCATATCAAGATATAATGTGCGGTCATACTCCACCACAAGGTGTTGAGATATGTCCTCAAAAGAGGATAAATTATATGTTGGATTGATATATATGTTGGTTATCAATCGTGCTGATTGATATATATGTTGTTGCAACATATATAAAGAGGGGGAAATATATAGCCGAACAACATATTTCTATTCATGTCTCTTGTTGATCCTCAAACAAATGAGTTTTGAACCAGAAGTTCAAAAGACGAATAGTCTGCAATATTTTATAACCAAAATTCGGCCAGAAAAAAACTCTATGATATTTAATGGCCCCGAATGACAAGCTACCCATAATATTAAACTTGAGACATTGAAATGTGGTATCATTATGGATTACAATAATAACATTTCTCGCAAATGGAGTAAATATTTATAGATGGTCAAGTCGAGAAGATTAAAATTCTAAAGATTTTTTCCAAACATGAATATTATATTATTTCCAGAAGAAATTCAGGTACTTGGAAATTTGTGAGAATTATGAGATCTCAAATGTTTGGGAATTGATGGAACCATAAACATAAATTTTGCAAAAGTCGACATTATTTATGCGCGCAATAGATTGAGGATCTTTAATGTAAAGTCTGCAGACTCAAAATTGAAAGTGTAGAAATGATTGGTCAAAATAGACCATTGAGTTCACCTCAAATATGAAAAGGATGTATGGAGAATTAATACACTTGAAGTGTAAATGTATTCCTTACAGAAATTATACACCTGAAGTGTAATCGTAGAAAGATATTCGTTTAGAATAAACGAACGAAAGAATTACTTTGATGGTGAATACAAGTGTATTTGAATTTTATTCATGTAGAAGCTCTAACGAACTTGAAGTTCAATTGAGAAAATTTGCAAAGTGTTGTAAATAAATTGGTTAATATTTTTTTTTTGGAAAAACTGGGATCTATATATATAACAAAATGCCGAGGCAGTAACATGAATTACAAAAAGGTTCCACACCGGGAGGAACCATCATCCAACACTATCAAAGAAAAACCAAAGCTGTTACAATCAGTAAGAGCATCTAAGCTTGAGCATTAGTTGCAGAAACACATACATCAGCCACTTGCAGCTTCTTATCCCTCCAAGATTTCATCCATTCAAAGCTTCTAGCCATGATTAGCTGTACAATCCGCCTTGGATCCGGAATAGCCTCAATATCATTATGAATAACTTTATTCCTCCAGTACCAGATGGCACTAACTGTTTCCCTAAAGAAACACCCCCAATCCACATGTGCATATTCCCAGCGCCTTATCTCATCCTTATTAATCAAATTTTCATCTAGCCAGGCCTTGGCTGTTTGGGTACTCCAGAATTGTCCATGAGCCCTTTCGCTAAGTAGGAGGCTCCAGATTTCCTTGCTCATCGGACAATCCCGAATCGCATGTAAGGTCGAATCTATACCTTTATAACATATCCGACAAAAAGGTGATGGCACACAATATCGATTGAACAGTAAGGCCTCGGTGGGTAGAGCCTCATGCCGAACCTGCCATAAGAGAAAATTACATCGCTTGGGTCCCTTATGTTTCCAAATTCTGCTCCAATTTGCCGCTTCCACACCAGTCTGATCCCATCCCAATTGTTTGTAAACCTCTTTCAATCTTAACACTCCAGTATCCGGACCTTTTAGTCTCAAAGAGGGCGAGCTTGTCCGAGTTAAGCAAGCTGGATCCACAGGGTCCCCAATCCACCTCTGCTTTCAATGTCTCACTCACGCCAAGTAAGCTACTCCAAATCCGCGATACGTTCCGTTTCTTAGGGAATGGAGAGAATAAATTACCATATTTGGCCCACAAAACTCGTGCCCAAAGTTTGTCACTCTCATGCAACATCCGCCATCCAAGCTTTACCAGTATGGCCGTATTCACATCTTGGAGACGTTTAATCCCAAGTCCTCCACTTTCAATAGGTGTACAGATCTTCTCCCATGATATGGTATGAAGCTTCTTCCCATTTCCGTCCTCGCCCCAAAGAAATTTACGATTTAATTTTTCAATTTCTTCCAAATTTCCTTTGGGTATCGCCATTGTTTGCATATAATAGCTCGACATTGTGGCTGTGACAGTTTGAATTAGTAAGGTCCGGGCAGCCCTTGACATTGACCAGTGCTCTAAGTCCTTGTTGAATATTCATAATATGATGTGTCTTCTCAAATTGAATATTCATAATATAGATATTTTTATTTTTGAAAAGGAATTTTTTTTTTTTATGTGTGATAAGTTCAAGACACACCTAGTGTGTGACTTACCTCTTTCTTATGAAAAAAAAAATCCATGGATTAGAGAGGATTATCAAAATATTTCTCCCGAAGAGTTATAGAAAAAGCAAGCAAATGTTAAAAGTTTTTCGAAAAATCTAGTATTTGCAAATTGAAACATCCAGAAGATGTAATTTATTGAACCTATGAAAATCTAGAATAAATATTCACTAAGATAATACCACATCACTTCTCATAATTTATGTCATACATTGACCACATCACTCAAAAACAAAATGTGTACTCAGCATAAATTAATTTGCCGCATCAGCAGGCTTTAGGTTGTTACTAACCTTGGAAGTAACGAGGGATTTTTATTAAAAGCTCGAAAGCCCCTCTTTTGAAATATTTTAAAAGCTTAAAGTAAAAGATCGCTCCAAAAAAGTCCTTGTTGCCAGTGCTCTAAGTCCCCTTTCATCCTCCTCTTCCTTTGGTTCATACTCATTTTCCTACATTTCTTCCAATCCACAGCCTTCAATCCCCCCCCCCCCCTCGCCCACTTCCAGGCTGGTCCAACAAGCGAGAAACTCAAAGTAAGTTACTAATTTTTTGTTAAGTTTTTCTATTCATTTATAATCAACTTTAATTTTCATTTTTGGCTAGTGGCGTATTCAAGGACATTTTTGTACATTTAAAGGCGAGACTTGATATTTCAAATAGCTTTTATGGAAGAAAAAAATTATGGGTAAAAATGGGGATTTTAAGTAAAACATTAATGTGTTTCTGTTGTGACTCGCACTTTTAAAGTTAAAAGTTTGATCCGCGTTGTTTGTTTATATATAATCGGATGATAAGTTTTAGTTTTAGTTTTATTTAAGATTCATTAATATATTTGTTACTCCAAAATTTTCTCTTTTTATTTAATTAGGAACGATTTTCATTAATGAACGGTGAAAAAGACATGGATGCCGAGAATGTGATGAAGAGACTTTCTTGCATAGTAAGCTTGGATGGTAGGCGAGGTTTACTTCCTCCGGTGGCTGATTTCGATAATAAAATCGAAAATCATGCGAATTTGAAGCCAAATTATTTTAAGGGTCAATCTGAATATTTGGCTAATTCAAGGGTCGATAGGCAATTTGGATATGTAGGATTGGTCAGGTCGGCAATTCATGAAGTTGACATAAACTTTATTCATGCAGGACAAAGGTATGAAATAAGTCGATTTTAGATACTCACTTCGTCTCAATTTATTTGTCCGCTTTGACAAATGTACGAGCATTAAGAGTTTGATTAATTAGATGATAAAATTATAAGTAAAAGTTTAAAATACCGGTCATTAATTATATTAATTTCATCTAATATATATGTCTTTCTCTCACATTTTCTCTTCCTCTTCTATCTCACTCTCACACCACATCCAACTACCTCTTAAGTGTTGGAAAAGTTATAATTTTAATCGATTAAATATATACTTTATTTAGAAATTTGACTTTTAATTTGGCACAAACAAAAAAAGAAATGTGAACAATTAATTTGCGACAGAGAAAATACCATTTTGGATAAATTAAACCTGTTTCATTGGACTTATTTCAGATTCCAGTTTGATCAACGCCCTTTTCAGTGGTATCTTCGGCAGTATGGTGCAGCTGAACATCCTCGTACTAACGAAAACTATGGTCAGTGCCACGTTTTTATTTACGAGATTAATTGTGTCGTTGTAGCAATTGAAGGTTTAGTGCCCTCATACATAGACTTTATGTGCTTACATGGTATAGATAAATAATTTTCTTTTATTTGATATTCTTCAATTGTGAATTGATTACTACCTGTTGATCGACTTATCAAAGGTATGATTTTTGTGAGCAACATACTAACATATAGAAATGCTCTTTAACAAAAGAAAATTATAAATGGTCGCCTTCCCCAATATACAAACTTGTTTATATCTTTATAACACATTATATTTTGGCTTGGCCCCTGCACCTGGTAGCACTGACCCAAAATTTTGCTAGCCCCTGAACTAAAATGTAGGTCAATTAGGATATAGACCATGTCCACAACATAATTTTTTTATTTGCTGCATAAATAACTTTTTTTGAAGAATTTTATGGACTAATTTGAAATTTGTTGTTATTGTTTTTCAGTTCAACATAAGAATAAATGTTGCAGTCTTTCTAGTGATTGGAACGACGAATATTCAAGCAAAGCTGAAGAATTTATGAACATTAAATGGATATTTGAGGAAGAACGGATTGGTTCAACTAGCCACAAAGAAATGAAAAGGGAGCACAACTTGATCTCGAATGATGCCTTAATGCCTGTGACCAGTGGCGGAGCCAGAAAATTTTCTTTGGGGGCACAATTAACATTGACAAAATAAATTCATAAAAGCATATAAACCTTGGCGGAGCCAAAAAATTTTTTTGATGAGAAGGACTCTCGAGAAGAAAAAATAAATATTTACAATGGAAATAGTGGAACCCGTAGAGAAAAGGGAACACGTAGCAATCACCTATTCATAGGGACACGAAACAGGACACAGAATATGGATAGATGTTTTTTGCCCTTAGGAAGCGAGACTCTAATTCTCAATTACCAACGTTAAACGGATAATTGATTATACTTGCAAATAATTAAAATTTATTTTCCTAGAACCACCCCTCCCCCGAAAAAAAGGATAGTTAAGCATTCTTTTCTTGAACAATACTCCACTAGCAAATCAAATAAATATAAAGTGCAATACTTTGTTCACCTTTCTGTCTTTTATTACTTAGAAGATTTTTTTCCCTGGAGCTTGAAGGAGGAGTTATGGCGAGCAATGATACTGGTAAACTTTTGTCTTTCTCTTTGCTGTTAACCAATGATTGAAACAAGTACAGTTTTTTGCCCCTCCATTGTCCGCTTTTTAAATCCCAACAGTCTGGTTCCATGCTCGTGCTAATTGCGTCGTTTGATTAGACAACTGAAATAACTGTTTATAAATAATCAAATATTTTGTCAATTTGTGGGACCTAAATGAATCCTTAATTAAGAGATTTTTTTTTGTCTAGGTCCAACACATAGGGCACTTGATTAACCCTTAGGGACTAATGAGATTAATATTCTAGAAAAGTAACTATTTGTTTCAATATGTGTGATTTTAGGAAGGATAAGAAATAATCATTGTTCAATTTCTTTCTTTCTTTCTTGCAGCTTCATCAGAAAGTAACAACCATGGCGGATCCGGACCTGAGGATCATGATTCAGCTATCGCTAACAACTTTGTTTGGGGTACGTACGCATAATAATCACACGGGAATAAATTTTTTTTATTTTTTATTTTTTTAAATTATTGACAAAGGAGATTGGAATCCATGACCTTTAATTCTGGATAGGAAGTGTTGATGAACCCTAGTCTTTCCTGACATTTTTTTTTTGTGATCGGGTAATAACTTAATTAGTGTACAAAATTTTCTAAAGAATTAAAAAAAAAAATCATTTTTAGCATTATTGTAAGCTTAATTTTTGCAGGGTTGTCCTATGATACTATCTATTATATCCCAAAATTTTAAGAATTTTATATCTTAAGATGTTTAGTTAGAAATTTTTGTTGTCGCCTATCAAGAAATTATGTTATTTTTACCTTTTTATCCCTAACTTGAAATTCCTAATTTCGTCTACATACTCCTATGAATTTGTTGATTGGTCGTCTATGTTTGCAGGCCTATCTTTAGGAGTTGTTTCTACCATAGTATTAAAGACAATTGAAACTTGGACTTCTAAAGACACTAAAATAAAGCCTCAGAAACAGCAAGTTCCCACAATCAATTATATGGTTCCATCCAACTGCCATACTTGTTCAACCAATTCCCAGACTAACAGCCAAACCAGTGCTGGATCATCTCATATTCAAAAAGAGAGGAAAGAAAATACCGTTTCAGCCCCTCCTCCTCGTGTCATTGGCAATGATGTCCCATGCAAGCAACTTATGGACTTATTTGGGGATGTAAGTTAATTAATATTGTTCTCTGATTGATTTCATCATTTTTTTTGAATTTTTCATTTTTTAAAACTCCTTGAAAATTATTAGAAATTTTTACCCGTTAAATTACCCTCAACATCAAATAACTAGGTTTGCCCCTAAGTGCAATACAAAGTGGGCTGAAAGACCACTCGAACCTACTCTTTTTTTTGTTCATAAGTATCAATGTACATGTATAAATTAGTAGACAATCATACTAAAACTATGTTATGTGCTCGGATACATGATCTAGTCTTAGGGTCAAGACACAAGCGAATCCTCTTTATGGCCTGTGGTGGAAAAAGGCGGACTCGTCCTAGACAACGTCTCCTTAAAGAATCAACTTTTTTTAATCAATTAAGAATGATTTATTTTCATTGAGAAACCCTTTTTATAGAAGAAATTATTACATAATCAAGATATAAATTATAGAAGCTAAATCAGCTAAGCATCCCCTAAATACTTATTAATGGAAACTAGATTATAATGTATCCAATCAAGCTAATCAATCAAATTAAAACATAATGTATTTAATATAGAAAATCAATTAAGTTAACTCATATCTTTCGAAATTGTCTTCCCTCTTTGATCCAGCACAAACTACTCAATGTTATTAATATAAGATCCATTTAAAAAAAAGGAGTTTAGCTATTTATGTGATTCTTCATTTCTTCTTTCTGGATTGTTAATTGTTACTTTTCGAATCAAAGGTTCCTTAGCCCAGTGGGTTCGATACCCCCTCACACAAGGGGAATGATTTAATTGCAATTTCTTTGATTTCCCTTGTGTGGGTCTTATCTTATACTCCCCTTCATGGGGCACCCGCTAGCCGGGCTTCTACTACTCCCCTAATGGGGCACCCGCTCAACGGGTTTCTACGACACCCGCTCAACGGACTTCTACTACTCCCCTCATGGGGCACCCGCTCAGCCGGGCTTCTACTACTCCCCTCATGGGGCACCCGCTTAGCCGGGCTTCTATCCGCCCTACATGGACTCCTCCTCTGGTGAGGTCGACCTCCTCTGGTGAGGTCCATTAAATAATTGTAATAGAAAGAAAAAAATTAAAAAAAAAAATTATTAAAAAAAAAATTGTTACTTTTCGATAATTAATTGTTACATGCATGATCTCCTTACTTAGAACTTTTGTAATAAACATCCCTTCTCTTGTTTCCAATGCAGTGCGGTTCTGCTCTTACTTCTTCTGGGACTAATAATCGATGCGAACTTTACTCTGGACTCTTCCAAAAATGCACCAGTGGAGGTAATTTGATCTACTCCTATAATTGTTGAGTTACATTCTTTGGCAAAAGAAAAAAAAAAAAAAAAGAGAATATATTTTCAAATGCTCAAGTTTTACATTTTTATGTTGCATTACAAATTGTCGAATTCAAATATAATAGCATAATTAGAATTTGTTATTTTTTTGCACTAGCGTTCTTTGACTCTTAATTTTCTCTGTTGCTAGGGTTTGAATGAAACTATTGATTTTATTTTGGAGAATGTTTGTTTTTCTGTTTTATTTTCTTCCTAGTTAAGGAAGATGTTTTTGGTTTATCAGTTATAAATTGTTCTGATTATGTAAACTAATCTCATAATCATGTTTGGATAGGATATCGTTTTGGTTCACCTCCATCGACTAATGGAAAGGAAAACAATATAAGTGAAGGTAGGAAATATAATTTTGGTCTTTAACTTTATGAAAGTTTTCAATACCAAATTTTAATTAATAATCTTTATTTTCAAATTTTCATTAATAGTCTTTAACGGGTGAAAATCCTCTGTCCCCATTCCTGTCCCATCCCTGTCTCCATCCCTGTCCCCAACCAATCAGAATTTACTATATAAACATTTTTTCCAATTATATATACACATGTTGAATTATAATTGGCTGGGGATAAGGATGGAGACAGGAACGGGGACAGATGATTTTTTGTCGTCTTTAACTATGCAAAATTTTCAATTTTTAGAACCCACTTTTTTCAGAAGTAATTCACCTTTTGAGGTGAAATTTTCTAATAAAAACTTGAGTCTACCATATTTTTCTAAAAAAATTCAAATTGTAACATTGCCATTTTTACTGCTACAGAACCCACGGTGGTTGCTCCCACGACATTGCTGCTCGCCTCCTTCCGTGGAGTACGTATCTCTTCATCTTCTTTTTTCTCTTTCCAATTTACATCTTATGCCTGTACACGAAAGGAGGGGGGTGGTGAATTCACAAGGTTTACAATTTTTTCTCTATAATTCTTTTTTAATTTGAATTATTTGAAATTCATAACTTTCCTTAAGTTTTATTGCAAATCTTTAAAGTCCAAAGCATATAGAACTTGTCATTTTACTATAAGTCCAGCATCATCTGTCAGACTTACTGCACATTCACAAATAACTGCCATGTATCATACTTTTTTACTCTGAAAAGTTCACGATTTTCTATAAATGTATTTTCTACTGTTTAAAACAAAATATGTCGCATGGAGACGGAAGATGGGATAGCTTTCTATGTGCTTTGTAATACTAGAAGTTGCTTTCTTTATTCATGTAACCTTTTTCTCAATTTACAGTGCTACGGAAAGGCTTACCGGGATGGAATAGAAGATTGCAGAAGAAAGTATGCAGAATTGTTGGATGCTGTTCATATCAGTACTAGCAATTAGGGCTTCAAAATTGAATTCCCTTCCTCTCTCTTTCTAATATTTTTTTATTCATATATGCGATACAACGAAAGTATTTTTTTTCCATCTTATTTCCCATAGATATTTCTAAATTATTATAAAACTAAATTTGGAGAATTTTTACGGCCAAGATGTTTTTTGCTACAATTTCAAGTCAAAAAATCGGATTTCAAATGAAATTATTCTAAATTCTTCAGTGATATACTCCAATCCGGTTCGGTTCGATTTGATAATAATTCGAGTTTCAATTGAAAAGGTACACCGAAACACAACTTTTAATATGTGCTACTTGATTCCTTAGATAAAAGAAAAGTCAGCTTAAAACTAGGAATCAAGGATACCTCAATGGTTGTGGTTATTTCTTTCATGGACGAGGTCTAGGATCGATTACTATAAAACTATGATAAACTAATCGAGATAAAATTACTTGAGGTCTTAGAGATACTTTCTCCGCTTTTTTATGAGGTCTTTTTTACCTTTTCATCTCCTCCCAAATATATGTTTTTGTTTAGTTTATAAGGGTGTTTTCCTAATATTGCTCTCCCTACATAAAATCCTCTATCACTATTTTGTGCCCCATTCTCTATCTCTACGAATAGATTATTACCACGTGTTCACTTTCCTCTACGAATTCCATTATTTTTTTTAGGTTATAAATTTTTTAATTAAAAAATTTAACACATCAATTTCTTATTATCGGGACAAGGCATGGGACTTCGAACGAGGATAGAAAATTTTTACCGCCTATAGAAAGAATGGGGAGAGATTAGTGTTTGGGAATAAAAGAAAAATAACCTTCAAAAAAGATAGTCAGCTTAAAAATTATCGTTAAGTGCTTTCTCATTTGAACTATGTAAGTAATGCATCATCTTCGTCACTTGCCAATTAACAAAATTGATGGTCAATAATGCAATCAATATATCCATTTGTTTTCACACCTCATCTATAACAATACTTAAAAGGAATACATCATGCTTAAAGTGTTTACAACCCATAAGGGAAACAAGTAATTATCCAACTAATGTTGAACTATCCATGCTATTACATAAGTTTAGGAAAGGTCCTCATAAAATTCCTCATCCCAATTCTCATCAATGGCACCATCCACATACCAATCTACAAAATGAAATATGGTGTGAACTACACTAGCCCAATAAGATTCCAACACCTTTGGGATGAAGTATCAAATAAGACTCGATAACATTTCCTGATCCCAAAACATTTGAAATTGGACTTGACTTTGAATAGTAGGGAAACACTTGGGAAACATCAAAAAGTACTTAGAACGGACTTAATTTTGAAAACAGAACGAAAACAGTTCAAAAGAGGTCCAAATAGCCTCGGGATGATGGTTGTGGATGATGCCGCATCCGGACCCATCGCCTGAGGCAGTCCAAACGAGGTGAAAGTGGATCCCGGTCAACCGGAGGTCGTCAGAATCCCGGGCAGTAGAGTTGTCAAAAATCCCGAACGAACTAGGGGCCCTTCCAGTCAACCAGAGAGGTCGTCCGGAATCCAGAGTTAACCCTATAGTTTGTCTGGGCGATCTAAAATACGTGTGGTTGACCGGAGAGGTCCTCCGAATTTCAGAACATACCATTTTCAATGCAAATTAACAAAGAAAATCACTATTTCTAAAATTGCATATATCTCAACCCAAAACACTCATTGTTTTACCAACTTTAACAACCAAAACATGAACCAAAACATACGCACCAATGACAAAATTATATTCTTTCATATCTGACATTTATACATCGGAAATCGTGATACGACCACCATGAACTACTCACCAAAACAGACGTACATATTTAGTCAGATATTACGAGTATCGTTCTAACACACGACACACAATTCACACAACTGAGCTCAATTGTCTGGCTACAACTGTATACAATTGTTAACCGCCATTAACTGCTATTTCCCGTTAAGACGGGCCGTACATTACATGGATCCGGATATATACCCTCGAACGATAGGGCCTGAAAATTAAGGATACACCCATTATATCATCGTTCACCCTTGTGAACTCCACAACAATTGTTAACAGCACTAACTTGTTACCCCCGCTAGGGTCTAGTTCAGACTGGCAGAATATCGTTCTCCCGGGTACGCATAACTTATATAATTTAGGGCGATATTCGGTTATAAAATCATCAACAGACAATAGCTCAAATTGAAAATACATATAGACTCAAAGAAAAGACTATCAACCACATAACATAGATCAAACGAAGATTATCCCAACATCAAACATACAATTCAATGGAACCAAATATTCAATACTTCATCAGATTTCCAATGCAATAAAAAAATGTCAGAAACCAATTCATCACAAATTCATAACTTTAACGAAAATATCAGTTTATGCTCATTGTCTTCTTAATTCTTCAGAATTACTAATTTATGAGTATTAGTTTATGGAGGTTATATTAGATCTTGGAATGATGTATTTGTTGGGGAGAACCACAATATAGTCCAAGAAACCGAACAATAAGATCAAATATGCTTGACAAAATATCTCCCAAGCTTGAATTAAAACGTAGGGCACCAAACAATAATTCCAAAGCCTCTAGATGACAATTACGAATGCAGCGGAACAATAATAATGGAGCAAGTAAATGAAAGATAAATCAAGCAATCACAAACCCAAGAATGTTTACGTGGAAACCCTCTTCAAATTGAAGAGTAAAAACCATGGGACCTTCGGGTCCACTCCAAAAGCTTCACTATAAATCAAGAGAGGTTACAAAAGAGTATCTACACCAATATGTGTAAACTCAAACCAACAATGAAGCTAAAACTTCATCTAATACATAAAAGAGATGAGAATAGAGAAAATTTCACCCAGAAAATAGAGCACTATTCTGACAGCAATAACTCGGAATCCACGTGTAGAAATCCGATCTCCACCGTCCAGAATGTATCCCTATCAGTCTTCTACCTCCAGTTAAAATTTGAGACCATTCCGAGAACAAATGACCGTCTGGTCGGAAAAAATTCCAAAACCGCGCAGGCTGAAAATTGGGCTGCGAAAATCCTTGATTGCTCTCAAACTCACTGCCTTCTCTCTCTTCCTTGAATGAATATATGACGAGCTGAAAGACAAGGGTTTTATATCCCTTGGGCTTGGGCTGGGCTTTGGGCTCTTTTTAAAGACCCACATATGAGGGAAAATATTACATGGCCCAACAGTATTAATAGCAATAAATTAATTTCAGTATTCGGAATTTAACACTATAGTTGTGCCAAATACTAACGACTATAAGGATTTGGAAACTTCTGAATATTTTGCTGATTCCAGCTGGAGGATAACTTTGATGATTTTATTCATGTGCGCAAAGGTAAGAAAAAAAACTCTTGAAGTGCAACATATGGCGATTAGATATGTTTTTTCTCGTTTGCTTAGAATAAACGAACTGGCTTATAACTTATGGGTTAAAATAAGTTGTTGTTAATGTGTTCTCAATTTCGTATTGAGTCGGCTTATAGCTTAAACAATCCCATAAAACCTAATTAAGAAAAGCATCATCATGGGTGATCTTTTAGAATAGATTGTGGTGAAACAATTTTTTTCTCTTTTAAATCATAATATGAAATGTGATAAATACAAAATAATAATATAAATATATTTTCATTTCTTATTTCTTATTTCTCTCTCGATTGAATTTTGAAGAAATTTGTTTAAGTTTTAGTGATTTTTTCCAGCAAATGAGAACAGCTCCTTATATACAGAAACGTCATTTTTTTACAAAAAAATATTCTTTTCAGCAATTTAAAAATAGTTCAAACAATGAAGAACCGACCGTCTAGCAAGGGATGTGTTAGCTTTTTTTAAGGTCGTTTGGCAATAAATGAGCTGTCTTTATGTTTTATTATCAATAAAACAACTTATTCTTTTAAAAACAAAGTGGTGTATTATTTTTAAGGTCGTTTGGCCATAAATGAACTGTCTTTATTATTCTTTAAAAAACAAAGTGATGTATTAATAAATAAAATTTACAATTGATAATTCGACTATTCGTTAACTTAATGGAATATTATTGGAGATCATATCGTATCTTCAAGATATACTAGAATATTTTCACAATATTGTATAGCAAATTAGTAGTAGCCTAATTGATCTTGTATCCTAATTGCTCTTTGTCTGTCTCCTTGTATCGCAAGAACTCTTGTATTATATTATGATGTATATTGTAACCACATTATTCCTTCAACACTATATAACAAAATTCTGCAGTCTTTCAAATATATTATTAATAATTACCGAAGTAATAATGTAATATATTACCAAATAGGTCAATGAAAAACAATTACCAGATAGGTGTCCAATGGGTCGGGAAAGCTAGTCCCAGACCTTGCCCCGAATGGATCTGACTTTTAATTTAGGGTATACGTCCAAAATATAAATTCTCATATCTTCCCTTATCGGGTCGATACCTGTACGAATTGGGGTTGACCACCTTTATATAACACGACATAAAATTAGGGTTTGCTCATGCAAGTAGAGGTGTCAATCGAGTTATGTGAGCTGAGCTTGACTTAATTCACGCTTAGCTCACATAAAAATTGGAAAGCTCAACTCACGCTCATCCCGAAAAAGCTCACAAACATTGAGCTCACACTCAACTCATATTTTAATGTGAGATCGAGCTGAGCTCACGAGCTAAATTTATACTCCCTCCGTCCCAAAATAACTGTCCACATTTCCATTTTAATCTGTCCCAAATTATTTGTCCACTTTCTAAATAAATGGCTCATTAATTACAGTTTTTCCAATTCTAACCCTTACATTAAATGTTGGAGAGAGAAGGCTATAGAGAGAAGAGAGGTAGAATTAAATTGGAGTAATATTAAATAGGGTCATATTTGAAATTGTACCATATTCCGAAAAAATTCGGCATGGGACGGACCCAATGGGTACGGCCCCACACTCCTCTCACATAAATTAGGGAGGACCCACCTGATTGACCTGCGGGACCTACCCTGCAGGTGGGTCCTGACTAAATTTATGTGAGAGGAGTGTGGGGCTTGATGAAACCTTAATTCCCGTGCAAAATACAAAGTGGACAGATAATTTGGGACGGAGGGAGTATTAGCAAAAAAAATAAAATTCTTGTAGCAAGAATAATATAATACAATGAGCATTAAAACTAAATTCTGACAAGAATACACATATAGATAATAATACAATGATACTTAATATTTTAAGCAAAATAAACTAATAAAATATAAATACATAGTAAGGTCAAAAGTTAAAAAATATACATACAACGTAGACAAAAATTCTTATATAGAATAAAACAAGAGAAATAGATTTTATAGATCTTCTTCGTTTTAATTAAAATTATTATTTATAATATTTTAATTATATTATTCTTATTCGGGTTCAAACTTTTTTTGGGCTGAGCGGGGTCAAGCTCACGCTCAGCTCACATTTTTTCGAGCTCACACTCACATTTTTTCGAATTACGTGAGCATGCCCGAACCCGCTGACACCCCTACACGCAAGACAATCTTAGGAAGCTGTAGGAATATTCTGTCCCCGTTTAATATCCTGTCCCCGTTTAATATCTCATTTCTTTCTTACTAATAAGAAATTGACTTGCGTTAATTTTTTAATTAAAAAAATATAACTTAACAGAAATAGTGGAACTCGTAGGCAAAAGTGAACACGTGTCCATCATCAATTCGTGTGGATAAGGACAAATGATTTTTTGCCCTTAGGAAGCGAGACTCTAATTCCTAATTACCAACTTTAAACGAATAATTGATCATATGTACTTGCAAAATAATTTACATTTATCTTCCTCGAACCAACCAAACCCCCCTCCCCCCCGGAAAAAAGGATAGTTAAGTATTATTTTCTTGATCAATACTCCACGAGAAAATCAAATAAATATAAGGTGCAATACTTTGTTCATCTTTGTCTTTTGTTACTTGGAATAACTTTTTCCCTAGAGCTTGAAGGAGGAGTTATGGGGACCAATGATACTGGTAATCTTTTGTATTTTTCTCTTTTCTGTTAACCAATAATAGAAACAAGTCCAGTTTTTTGGCAATCCATTGTCAGCTTTTTAAATTCGGCTAGCCTGGTTCCATGCTTGTGTTGATTGCTTCGCATGATTTGACAACTAAGATAACATTTTATAAATAACTAACTATTTTGTCAATTTGTGGGACCTAAATAAATCCTTAATTAGAGATTGTTTTATGTATGTCCGAAACTAAGGGCACTTAATTCGCCCTTAGGGACTAATGAGATTAATATTCTAGAAAAGTATTTATTTGTTTCAATATATGTGTGATTTTAGGAAGGATAAGAAATAATCATTGTTCAATTTCTTTCTTTCTTGCAGCTTCATCAGAAAGTAACAACCATGTCGGATCCGGACCTGAGGAACATGATTCAGCTATCGCTAACAATTTTGTTTGGGGTATATACCTATAATAATCACACGGGAATAAATATTTTTTATTTATTGATTTTTTTAATCATTGGCAAAGGAGTATGGAACCCATGACCGGATAGAAAGTGTTGATGAACCTTTGTCTCTCTTGACATTTTTTTTTCTTTGACCGGATAATTACTTAATTAGTGTACAAAATTTTCTAAAGAATTTTTTATTTTTTAAAAAAAAAAATTATCTTTAGCATTATTGTAAGCTTAATTTTTGCGGGGTTGTCCTATGTAATGGCTTCTGCTTTTACACTCAAGGCAATTGAAGCTTGGACTTCTAAAAGAACCAAAGAACCTCCAAAGAAAGAGGAAATTCCCACAATTAACATTGTCCCTTCAATCTGCCATGTTTGTGATGTAAAAAATCAGAGCAAAGAAAAGGGTAGTGTTGCCGCCGCAACTCCTAGGGTGATCTCCAATATTGTTCCATGTAGCCAGTTTCTCAAATTATTTCAAGATGTAAAACTTTGTTCTAACCCCTTAACTTGAATTGAATCGAATCAAAATTTAAAGATACTGGTGTGGATTTTAAAGAATTCTTGTTTTCGATGCAGTGTAGAAGAGAAGATAATAAGGATACTGCTGAATTTTGTAGCAACTACTCTTTTTTCTTAGACAAATGCTCAGAAAAAGGTATGTAATAATTCAATGTTGTATGTAGAAATATTTTTCTATTTTTCTATATTAGTTTATTGTAGAATAAGATCTTCTTCCTGTAATTAACATGATACAGGGTCCAGTATTAGTTCCTCCCCATCTAAATTCAATGGCAACAATAATATTCAAGGTATGTAAGGGTGTGCCGATTATTGTCTAATCTTGCCTCATTAATATATCTTAATTTGGCATAGTTGGCTTGTTTTCTTATTACAATTTTTAAGCTGCAGAATCTTCTTTGAGAATACCCTCGTCCATGTTTTTAAAGACACATTTTTTTATTTATATTGAAAGGGCCAAAGTCAGCCAAAATAGGAGGGGGACTTAAACCAAAACCTCCCAAAAGGTGGAAAAACCACCCAATACATCTAAAGATAGCAAAGCAAAGCAACCTTGCACATTCAAGAGTATGCACAAGGATATTACAATTAAGATCATGCTATGATGCAAAACTAGAGAAACCCGAACATATGATACGAACCCGATTTTGCCTAAATGAACGGGTTTCACAAGCCAAGTTTGCTAAGGCATCCGTAACAGAATTTTTCCCTTGATAAACATGAACAGACCTTACAATTGTAATAGAAAGCATTTTGCGATCACTAAAAATCGAAGCATTGCAGTCACCGTGACCAACAAGACACATTTGCTAAGGCATCCGTTACAGAATTTTTCCTTTGAAAAACATGAATAACCTTGCAATCACCAATAATAGAAAGCATTTTGCGATCACTAAAAAATCGAAACATTTCAGCCACCGTGACCAACAAAACGCAAGCATAAGCAATAAAACACTGCCTTTACTCGCCATTCCGAAAGTAAAGGCAATGAACAGAGAGATGGATGGAGCATGAAGAGCAATAAAAATCCAATCTTTAATTTAACCCCATCTGTACCGAGAATGAAGGTTGCAAGAGAAATGTATTTATGATGTTTGAATGAAACCCACCATAAATACACTGCCTTTACTTCTCAAAGAACACTAAAGGAACCTCAAAACTCCATACCGGAAGTAAAGGCAGTGAACTAAAAGCCACCAAAAAAGGTGTTTTCATAAAGATTAATCCCTTCAACTCTTTGAATTAAAATAGGAAACACCAACAAAGAGCCACTAAAAATCAAATCTTTAGAAGCTGATGACACAGAAAGTTATACCAGTATTCACCCAAAAAACGCATGAGTCGGAAAACCAAAATTAAGCTCCGATTTGTTTAGATCAGCCCCAAACCACTGCAAGAAGCTTAATCTCAGCCCAGAAAACCCAAAAAAGAGCCCTCCTTAAAGGAGAACCTTGATCAAGCTTCGAAAATGTGAACAAAACCCACAAAAGATGGCATCTTTAAGAAGATTCATCGCCCAAAAAAGGATAGAATCAGCAAAAAGATTGCATCTTCTAACCCGCAATAGCAAGAATCATCACCATATCTTAGATAATCAGCATAAACTTCCCAATCTGGCTAAGAAATAGCTGTTGATTAGGTCCTTCACTGGAGTAAGTATTCTCTGAAACTGAATGTCAATTTTCCGATACAAAATGAATAGAAAAGTTTTCTTTCAATTTGGGAAAGTGAGAGTATCATTTATCAATTTATAAGAAAAATGGATTTTGTTGAGATTATATAATTTTCATGGTAAAGCTTATCAGTTTGTCTAAAACTCGATTAATATATTAATTTGTCAAATGAATTATTATCAAATTACAAAAACTGTTGTCCTCTCTTTATCCAGAATTTATTCCTTTTTACCAAATGAGTACATGAAATTTAGAAAACTTAATATTTTGATCGATATTTTCGCGATACCATAATATCTTCATCAAGTTTTTTTCCCTTTGAGAATGTCATTTTCCCTAAGTTGTTTTGTGTTTTACTAACACACTTATCAATGTGTATTCTCCACAGTGCTACGAAGGTGCCTTCACGTATGATGAATGCCAAAATTTCTATGCAAAATTAGTAGAGAACATAAGTGTTCAAAATGCTACAGGTATATATGATCTTAGATTTATAAATGTTTCTATAAATATTTACTGAAGAGGAAAAATGAGTTATTAATTGTTGTTTAAATGATGATTTTTTGGGGTAGTTTCAGGCCAAAAATCTGGTTGAGGATGAAGAGTATCAAATTAAGTTACATGAATTCTTCAGTGATTTTGCTGAGGTTTCAAGATTCTGGAACAGTAACATATTTCCTTATATAGTTTGGTAGTATATTTGGATGTTTGGATAATTGGATGCATATATACACAATATTGTTAAAGGTTCTTGTCAGAGGTGAATGTTTTTACGCACACAGATTAGTTGAGTGTTCTTAATCGTTAAATATTTTGATTTAAAGCTATATATTTTGGTCGAAACCACTATCCGCAAAAGTACCTAATCTCCACGCCAAGAATGCTTTAAGAGTATATAGATCTACTTGGTTGCTTGATTTAGTTTTTCATTTCTTGGCCACTTAATTAGGCTTTGCATGGAATAACTTGGGATAACCCCAGATCATGTTGCTAATTCATGTCCTTCTAGTACATCATTGGACTAATGAAATTACTCCAAATGCTGCAACATCATTGGAGTAATGAAAGTTCATCGACTTGAAATAATCGCATTGCTCCATGTGTACTGATTACTTTAGTGTATCAAGTAATATAGCAGAATTGTT
The DNA here is from genome assembly GCA_026122235.1 of Vinca minor. Classification (NCBI taxonomy): domain Eukaryota; kingdom Viridiplantae; phylum Streptophyta; class Magnoliopsida; order Gentianales; family Apocynaceae; genus Vinca; species Vinca minor. Next base: position 2,234,050 of record JAOCZM010000294.1, on the reverse strand, counting down.
CCGAATATAATTAAATGGTTCCGAATTAGATTTGAGGAAGAGTGAAATTATTTATTCAGTAAATATATATATTGCCAAGTAATTAACATAAATGTTTTCACTCAATTAAGAAAATAAAAAAGATCGTCTTTCTATTTAGAGTTTTACCCTTGTTTTATCTCCAATTAGCTTCAGATTTTTTTTCTTCTTCTTTTTGTGCAAACCTACCTTCATGAAGGTTTTGGCAATATAAAGAATACTGTAGAAGTCTTTGTTGCAATAGGGGGCGGAGATATTGCAAATTTAAGCCATGTTTGATAACTAACTTAATTCTTAAAAAATAATTGATTTAATGTTTATCTTTTTAAGTGTGTTTGATAACATATTATGTTTATCTCTTGATTGATTAAGACTTGCATATTTGTAGTTATTAATTTTTGAAAAACATAAAAAACTTACGTCTAAACTAAATATGAATATGTGATTCATATTATGAAGGCAGTCGCATAAGGCCACACAACAAAAGAATGGCCAAAAAAAATTGTATTAATTAAATAATTACTGGTTGTATTAATTATGTCACGAAATCTATTAAATATATTAGAAATATTATCTATTTAGAGTGAGATATTAAAATATCTCGATTATAAACCTTTAAGAAATGATTTTGCTACTAAAAAGGCTAGAAGAATAAAATAAGGAATTGTCAAATATTTTGTGCTTTAAAGTAAAAAGTATTCAAACTAATAATTGAAGGAAGGTGGAGTGCTAATAACAAATAAGGAGTGTCAATATCTCCCTTAAAATATTAATCCACTAAAATACTTCACAATACATTTTCTTTTTTTAAAAAAAACACATTTTTACACGGTGGGGGCGTTTGCTGTCTTCACCAGTGGTGAGACTAATTCAGACTTGTCCATTGAAACTCTCGTAGAGTCTACCCAGAGTTAAAGCATGTCCTGAAGCTCTTTAATATGGTATCAACTATTCATGGTGAAACTACCATCAAATAAAGAGAATCTCTGATGTAGCATTAGCAAACCGCTACCATTTATTCCAACTTTGCGAGTTAGGATGTCTTAAGAAATATATTTTTGTGATTAATTATGATGAATAAGAAAATCCTCTTGGATAAAATAATATAAAGATTTTATGAATTTTTTTTTATATTTTGCTTAGAATTTAACACTTTCATGACTTCGTTTATTTGTCATTTGAAATGACTAAAACTAGACGAATATAGTAAGTTTAGAATTCTTTGGACTAAAAAATATCATAGGGGTTACTACTATAATTAAACAAGTGCACAAGACACTCTAACCATAAATTGTAGGAAGATTTCTGTTTCAATGGGGCCAATTGGCAATTGCCCCCACATCTTAGATCGCTCTGGCACTAGATATTTGGATACTTAAACTGCTTAATCTGATTAGAATTTTACAGGCACTATAATTCAATTTTAATATTAAATAATTTGTTTAACGATTATAGATATATAATTAATGAAATATTTTTTAACAGTATCCAAGCATTTTTCTGACTAATAAAGTTGGGATCTTAATGACACTTTGACCTACCAATAGAATGTCCTTTAAACTTGCAACATATTGTCATTTTTTTTGGAATAAAAAACCTTTATAAGCATTGTAGTCAAATTACTAAATTTCACCGGTCCGGGTGTAGTGCTTGCAGGTGTGTTTTTAACTACACATTTTTATGGACGGGGGACAGTTGCATAATTTTCTTGTCGAATCAAATTAAAAGAGATTTCACAAAACATTGTCAAAAAAGTGAGTCTATTTTTTATGAAAATTATTGGGAGACCAGTTTTAATCTGAGACGTTGAATGGAGCAATTGGGTCGTTGTAAGCACCATATACAAAAAGACGTACAAGCATTGTAGACAAATTGCATTTTCACCCTTGAGCCCTTAGTATATACAACTACCTACTCTCAATTTTCCGCTCTCTATGTTCGATGTGTTACCTAAGAGCACTCACAATAGAGAAGCCAAAAAGTATAGTTTTTCATAACTTTCGATACTAAGAGCGACCACTAAATTCCCAACAAGTTTTCAAAAAAAAACACACAAAAAAGAATCTCATTTACCACATCACTTCTCATAATTTATGTCATACATTGACCAAATCACTCAAAACAAAATGTGCATACTCAGCATAAATTAATTTGCCGCATCAGCAGGCGTTAGGATGTTACTAACCTTGGAAGTAACGAGGGCTTTTTATTAAAAGCTCGAAAGCCCCTCTTTTGAATTATTTTAAAAGCTTTTAAAGTAAAAGATCGCTCCAAAAAAGCTCTTATTGTCAGTACTCTAAGTCCCCCTTCATCCTCCTCTTCCTTTGGTTCATACTCATTTTCCTACATTTCTTCCAATCCACAGCCCTCAATCCCCCTCCGCCTCCCCTCGCCCACTTCCAGGCTACTCCAACAAGCGAGAAACTCAAAGTAAGTTACTAATTTTTTGTTAACTTTTTCGATTAGTTTATAATCAACTTTAATTTTCATTTTTGGCTAGTGGTGTATTCAAGGACATTTTTGTACATTTAAAGGCGAGACTTGATATTTCAAATAGTTTTTATGGAAAAAAAATTATGGGTAAAAAGGGGAATTTTAAGTAAAACATTAATGTGTTTCTATTGTGACTCGCACTTTTAAAGTTAAAAGTTTGATCCGCGTTGTTTGTCTATATATAATCGGATGATAAGTTTTAGTTGTACTTTTATTTAAGATTCAGTAATATATTTGTTTCTCCAAAAAAAAATATTTTTTATTTAATTAGGATCGATTTTCATTAATCAACGGTGAAAAAGACATGGATGCCGAGAATGTGATGAAGAGACTTTCTTGCATAGTAAGCTTGGATGGTAGGCGAGGTTTTGTTCCTCCGGTGGCTGATTTCGACAATAAAATCGGAAATCATGTGAATTTGAAGCCAGATTATTTTAAGGGTCAATCTGAACATTTGGCTAATTCAAGGGTCGATAAGCAATTTGGATATGTAGGATTGGTCAGGTCGGCAATTCATGAAGTTGACATAAACTTTATTCATGCAGGACAAAGGTATGAAATAAGTCGATTTTAGATACTCACTTCGTCTCAATTTATCTGTCCGCTTTGACAAATGTACGAGCATTAAGGGTTTGATTAATTAGATGATAAAATTATAAGTAAAAGTCTAAAATACCGGTCATAAATTATATTAATTTCATCTAATATTTATGTCTTTCTCTCACATTTTCTCTCTCCTCTTCTATCTCACTCTCACACCACATCCAACTACCTCTCAAGTGTTGGAAAAGTTATAATTTTAATCGATTAAGAGAATCAAATGAGAAGTTGGAATATAGTAAATCGGAAAAATTATCATTAATATATACTTTATTTAGAAAATTGACTTTTAATTTGGCGGGAAAAAAAAAAAGAAATGTGAACAATTAATTTGCAACAGGGGAAATATCATTTTGGATAAATTAAACCTGTTTCATTGGACTTATTTCAGATTCCAGTTTGATCAACGCCCTTTTCAGTGGTATCTTCGGCAGTATGGTGCAGCTGAACATCCTCGTACTAATGAAAACTATGGTCAGTGTCACATTTTTATTTACGAGATTAATTGTGTCCTTGTAGCAATTGAAGGTTTAGTGTCCTCATACATAAACTTTATGTGCTTACATGGTAGAGATAAATAATTTCCTTTTATTTGATATTCTACAATTGTGAATTGATGACTACTTGTTGATCGACTTATCAAAGGTATGATTTTTGTGAGTAACATACTAACACAATCTTATTTTTTAGATTGTTGATATGATGTATGTGCTAAAATAATTGTTAGCCAGAAGCAATTTATTCACATTATTCCTTAACCAGTGCCTCGGATTAATGACTAAATAATTAAAAACGTGTCAACACAGTACTCTATGACAGACCGACAAACCTCTTAAGATGGGCCTTGCCCCCACCCCCTTTTCCCTTACCTTTTTTTATGGTTATTGTTATGTAGGTGGCATATAGAAATGCTCTTTAACAAAAGAAAATTATAAATAGTCCGCCTTCCCCAATATACAAACTTGTTTATATCTTTATAATACATTATATTTTGACTTGGCCACTGCACCTGGTAGCACTAACCCAAAAAATTTGCTAGCCCCTGAACTAAAATGTAGGTCAATTAAGATATAGACCTGATTCACAACATAATTTTTCTATTTGCTGCATAAATAACTTTTTTGAAGAATTTTATGGACTAATTTGAAAATTTGTTATTATTATCTTTTCAGTTCAACATAAGAATAAATGTTGAAGTCTTTCTAGTGATTGGAACGACGAATATTCAAGCAAAGCTGAAAGAATTTATGAACATTAAATGGATCTTTGAGGAAGAGCGGATTGGTTCAACTAGCCACAAAGAAATGAAAAGGGAGCACAACTTGATCTCTAATGATGCCCTAATCCCTGTGACATTGACATCTGAAATCTTCTTTGAAAAAACAGAAATATGGTTAGTACCATATCACAGTCTTGTAGACTTTTTCTTCTTTTTTCCTATTTTTTATATTAATGAGGCAAGCTATCAAACTCGCAACTCAGACGACTTCAGATAATTTATTGACTCAGTTGCTTTCTAATGACATGAAAAAATACAAATTGATACATCAGTATCCTTCTCAATTTCAATTATAATAAAAATTAGGAGTATATGTAAACCCCCAAAGGAGAAATTGTTATACATATATTTATTATTTTATTTATATATGTTGACTATATGTAATTCTCATAAAATTATCATTTTTCAATTTTCAATTTAATAGAAAATCTAAATTTTATTTTAATAGAGCACAGTCTGCGCTGCCCCAAATAGAACGGCAATATAATAAACAATACAATAAAAGAAAAGACGGATATTAATATCTGCATACATGTTTACTAAATACAACCCTTTTTGTATTTCTATTATACACTTAACAATTGTATTCTGCTAAAAAATGAGTAAAGATATCTCTCTTCTCGGCGAATGAATCATTTTTAAATAATGAAATCCATAACATAACAAGTGTTAAGTGCTAAAAAAATCGATTGTATATTGTTATTGTTTTTGAATTTTATGACTTTCTCTCATTGAAAAGATCAAACGCCGAATCCATTTATTTTTCTAGTATTCAAGCAGATTGGAATATCTAATATCATAATAATAGTAGAAAAGCGAGTTAGTTCACTTCAGTAAAAGGGTATCGTTTACGTATCAGAAGGCTCCATTCGGAGTCAGCTAGACCGAATCAACTCGGAATAGGCCGATACTATGAACCATTTATCCCTACCTTAATCTTTCAGACTGTATATATGACTCTTACTTATCAAGGTAATGATTATGTATAGCGTAGTGGATCTAGGGCCGTGCTAAGGTGACAATCTCTTCCAAAAAAAATTAGTATTATGTTTTCACTTTTGAAAAAAACATAGTTCAAAAAAATAACCTCACAAAATACAACCCTTCGTCCTCGTAAAATTATCTCTTCATTTCACTATATAAAGGCATTTTAGCTATTTATTTCTTTAAACGCGTTTGACATTTCCAAAGCTTAAGAATTAATTTATTAAATTTATCCTTTTAAGTATATTGTATCATTTTTTATTATGGTAATAGATTTAGTTAAATGTATGATATAATAATATCTCTTATTTTTTTCTTTTAATCTATGCAAAATAACTCAAAATGGTCTATATTGTGAAATTCGAAATGTAGAATCTATTTGATTGTTATTTGCCCCATTAACAAAGAATTATGAAATATGTTTATGCTTATGTAGAGTTTGTCCTCTTAACATAAAATATATGGTTCGACACTTTTATATTGCTAATTAAGAGATCAAAATTTTCTCTATCTCTTTCAGATAATAGCACTAGATTACTACTGCAGTTGGTCTAGTAATTTGAAAAAAAATTTCAAAGGCACTCAAAGATTTTGATTCTTCATCTTTGGTATTTTTCTATCTTACTCAATAAATTGATGATGATGTAGACACTATTTAGAACTAGGAAGTATTATATATGATGCTTCTTTTAAACTTGAATTTCAAATTTGCAAAAAAAAAAAAAAATGTGAATGATAATTTTATTCTGATTTATTTGTCTCAGGGATCAAAATCTGAAGTGCATTCAAGAGAAGAGGGGCTCTTTCCAAGGCAAACAAGCGGCGGAAAGTATTTAATTAGGTTCCGAGACGATGGATGTTTACGTTGGCTCGAAGAACATGTCCAAGATGTGATTAGAAAAAAATCGACTAAAGATCTATAGGAGTATGTTCTTTATGATTGTTCGAACCTTTTTTAATTTGCAAAAAGAATATGTTATGCAGAACCCGATAACTGCAAAAAAATTGTCTGCTCCAAAATAAATTTGCTAGCGGGGAGAAGTCGATTAGAAACAGAACAAATCTATTTTTTTTTCCTGAAATGCTTTTGAGTGAAAAAAGATAAAGGGGTGATAAATATGCATGTAGTTATTTTGTGTTTTAACATTTCGTGCATTAAGCATTTCTTTGTTAAAAAAGTAGCTCATATAACTGTTTCTGTTGAAACATACCCCTAAAAATATTACTTACAATCAACTTTTTGAATTTATTTTAAGCTTAAATTGACTTAATAACCGAATATTGAAAATATTCATAATTTATGCCCATTTGCATAATATTTTCTTTTTTTTTAGTCAAATATATTTACTTTTGTTATCATCTACACTTTATCATCTACAATAATATCTACACTAAAAGGAAGCTATTTTTTTTAACTAAGTTAGTATTTCAATTAAAAAATAATTTATTACCAGATTAATATGTTTGCATGCATCACTTGTGGTTGTCATAGATATGCAATGTTAAATGAGAATTGTTGTGGTGCCAAGCAGGGATGACAATTGGCCTAGCTAAATCGAAGATTCGACTCGACTCGGCCCAATTAGGATTGGGGGCGGGAGAGATGATATCCTCGCTATTGGGGATAGGGTTGGGGACGGGAGAGATGATATCCTTGGTCCCACCCAAGCCCATCGCACTTGTCCCCCTAAAATACTAAATAGAGATAGAAAAACATATAAAATACTTAAAAAAGAGAGTCAAAATTGGTATGTCACCGGCAATTCTGAAACTCTTTAGAGACTGTTTCATCTTGTATACATTTAGGAACCCTATCTTTTTTAGAGAGTAAACTAGTATTTTTTTACATATTATTATTTCGTTTAACATGTATTAAATATTTTTTGTTTAAAATTATGTGTTCTCTATTAAATGTTGTATGTATTTGACAATTTTTTTGGTCAAAAGTTCACTTAATTTCATTAGTCGGAGCTGGCCGAAAGCCATGATTTAGAAAGGGGGAAATCCTTGATATTCCCCAATGGGTGAAAATCCTCTGTCCCCATCCGTGTATGTCCCCGTGTCCCTAACCAATCAGAATTTACTATATAAATATTTGTTTCAATTATATATACACATGGTGAATTGTGATTGGTTGGGGACACGGGGACATACATGAACGGGGACAGAGGATTTTTTGCCTTCCCCAATTGGGGATGGGCCCCACCTATCCGAGGATGGGGTCCCCATACACCCACAATGGCTGATTTATGCAGAAAATGAGGACCAAATAGAGGAGACGGGTCAGGACTGGATAATATGGTCTCCGCCCCATTGCCATCGCTAGTGCCAAAGGGTATTTTCGGAACCAACATATTAGTGATGTCCAATAAATGAGCGACACTTGAAAAAAAAAAAAAAACCAGCAATACCCGGTTTACAATGCTTTTTAAACAAAAAAATTATCGCAACAATTATGTGAACGAATGTTAGCTTGCCACATCATCACATTATGTTTAACAGCCACTGGTCAACCCAGTCACCACTCCATTATTGACCAAAAGTTTATATTATTATTAATTTTTTAAATAACTTTCCTATTTTTATTGTAGAATTGTTACAAAAATTGGTAATTTTAATAATTAATTGGTAAATCTTGAATATTACGACTCCATTTTATAATTTTACTATTTTTAATTTTAATTTTACCATTTTTATTATGAATACTTTTACTATATAAAACAGTCAATTAGATGCAAAAGGATAAATTTCCTGACATAAATAGTACTCCTTCCATTCACATTTAATTGTAGTTTAGGATATATATATATATATATCCAAATTAATTGTCATTTACATGTCTTTTATTAGGTGTTAATAATTTATTCCATTTATACCCTCAATATATCCATGTCCAAGCACACCCTTTATTGGAAAAGTGAAAGAGAGGGAGTAAGGAAGGGGTATTATTGAAATTGTGGTGAAAAGATTAATTACTATTTGTTTAAGTTCCTTAATTATTTCAAAGTGTCCTAAACGTCCTATATTGAGGATGGAGGGAGTAAATTTTATAATATTGTTAAATTTGGTGAAAATTTACATTTACTATTTAAAAATAAATTTACCACATTTGTTACAATTTTACTGTTTTGACTCAAATATTACATTTTGTTTACAAATGGAAACTATTGTGACAAATTCAGTAAACTGTTTTACATAAACTGTAACTTGTATTAAAAAAAAATTAGTAATTTTATAAGAAATAAAAGTAACTATTTCTATTTATTACTTCTCGTAGAAATCTTACCATGTTATGTTCAATCTTACTACTTTTTAAATCGATAAATTTTGAGTAGAATTTGATTGTTAGAAATAATAGATTTTATTATTTCATTGTGGTGTTTTTTCTTCTTTTAAAAAAAAACAAAACAAAACAAAATGGGGATGGGAATTCGATCCCGCAACATTTGGGTCGAATGCAATACCATATTGCAAACTACTATGGAAGATGTTGGAAATTAATGGCTGTATTGTAACACTTCATGGGAGAAAATTAAATCCCTTCAAAATAAAGTAAAGAAATTACTGACAGTTTTTTTTAAAACTATATAATCAGATAATTAATGAGAAACAAACAAAAGTATTATTTTCCCTAAAATAATTTCTAAAGAAAAAGAACCCAAAAAATTTAAAGCTTAAATCTTTACAGTAAAGTCTGAGTTTTTCCTAGAGGTGTTCAAAAAATATACAAACCGAATAATACAATTCAATATAATTTAACATAACTAACTGGATTTGATTGGATTAATACATAATTTTCCTACCACGTGTCTTCTCAAATTTTTTTTTAAGTCCGATTGGGCGGTTGCCCCATAAGGGGAAAGAAAACACCTCACAAGAGGAGAAGGGAGCCCTAGAAAGAGAGACAATTAAAGCTTACCCTATGTATGGGGAGGGTATCGAACACACGACCTCATGATTGTGGGTAGACCCTTGTCCCACTGAGTTAAAGAACCTATGACGTGTCTTCTCAAATTGTAATACATAATTTCCTTTTTCCCTAAAAAAAAACTGACTGGATTTGTTTGAGATTTAAAACAAACAAACTGACTGAATTTGATTGGATTCAAAAATTTGTTATCCAATCTAATCCATACTGAATATATGAATATATTATTTCTTTTTTGTAAAAATAAAATAAAAAAAGAAAATCGTTTAATCCATTTTATTTCAATCCCATCCAATGTAATTCAAACCGGACAGATTAAACTTTTAAATGGATTGGAATGGATTACACTTGGGGAGAGACTATTGAGACAACCCCTTTTTTTTTACTTTGTTAACACCACCAACTCCTTTGCAAGGAACCATGGAAGGATCCGCAAGGGTAACCCAATTGGTTTGGGAGTGGCAGATTGTGTAGGAGGTCGCGAGTTCGAATCTTAGCGGCCGCAGTGTGAAAGTTTCAACCCTTCAATGTGGGGGTGGTTTCTTGCGGTGGGCTAAGACAAGACCTCCCGCCAGTCGAGCCGCTAGGTCACCTTGATTTACATCCTCCACAATTCGTGTCGGATCGGGAGGTGGGGGTCCTGTGGACGTGGGTATCGCCTTTTTGGTGCGTAGGAGGAAGCATGGAAAGAAGTATAAACATTGCTGAAAACATGATCGGAACACGAGTATGGACGGAGACATTGCCAGAAACTCACATACCAGGATGGTTTTCTGGTAAAAGTTAGAGCATGTTTGTAGAGTTAGAGAGCATGATTAATTATTCAGTTTTGGATTGATATTTTTGCCTATTTTTTGCTTGATGTATTGGATGCATAGGTTGTGCAGGTATGCAGTGCAAATTGAGCATCAAATTAAAGTACATTTTGACATTCTTGAATGTGTTAAAGTCAGCAGCAGCATACATATCATATCATTTCATTCTGCAATTATATTAGGACATTGTGTAGCATCTAAGAATCCAAGTATGTGTTGGAATTCACATTTAATATAGGTGCTTCAATTGGATTAGACAGTTAATTGGATTGGGCCGACCAATACTCGATCTGATTGAACCGATTTGTTGAATCGGATCCAGTCTGTTGAACCTATATACACCAAATTCCTGAAGATTGTTTTCAAACTTTTGAGCTCTCTGACTAGCATTAGAGACACGAATAACAAGTTCAAGTTGATCGTGTAGATACCGCTATAAACCGGAGTCGATTAGATAAGTTGTTGTTGGTGATTCTCGAAGTAAAATCAAACAGAATCCGTTTCTATTAATTACGTAATTTAAAGGTAAAAATCCTATATCCAAGTTCGTTTATACTTACTCGTGAATGATCATGCATGTTAGAAACGGATTTCGCATTTTACTTTCGCATAACTAGGATCTTACCTGATATGATGCTTTGTATCTTCTTCAATAATTAAATTGACTTCAAGAAGTCTTCTCTATTAGGCGTCTTGGAAGCACATAAATATCACCTCTTCAAGCGAATTTCGTTTGGAATGATACAACACTCAAATAAGAACTAACTCTTGGGAGGAAATTCTATGTTTATGATTATAAAGGTGCTAAAAGTTTCAACTATACCTTACTCAAAAGTTAAAATAATCATGTTTTGCCCTCAAATGCAAGGTAGCCAAACCCGAGATCATACATATAATCGGAAGGAGATATAAAAATTGTAGGATCGTAACTCGAATTGTAAATCCTATTTTATTTAAAAAAATATTTTAAAATACATGTACTCATAGAACAACATTTTAATCAAAATTACAAAATACAAAAACACAATTTCTTCACACCAATTATTTTAATTGAAATTAAATTGAAAAACATCCCATTACAAAGTAGGAAATTCGACATAAATCAAATCATGTTTCCCAAGCACGATACAAAAGTATCTTAAAGAAATAATGATAATCAAATAATTATAAAACTGAAGTCTAGACTCAAACTCATTTTTATTGGTTTTACAGAATATAATGTTGCACGAGCTCGTTTTATTTGTTTTAAGCATTGGATTCTAGACTCTAGATTGCAAGTCTTAGGAACATCTTGATTGAGAAATTAATAATTCTAAAATTGGTAACGAGTAATAGGTATCTTGTACTTTATATTGAACTTTTCGAAATATCATAGAGGGAGATTCACATATGTATTAAGGAACATTCTCAAGATAATTGACAGCTTTGCTTGGTCGTGAACAACTTGAGCAACTTCGTAATTCAAAACCCAATAATTGTTTATTCAATTTCAATAACTTAATCAATCAAATTATAGTTTAGAGTTTCAATTCAAATTACTTTTTCGATTTTGTTGTTGTAGAATTCAGTCGATGACGGAAGAAAAACTTAGAGAAAAAAATTTGATGCAAAAATGGAAAATTGAAGTCGAGGATTGAGTTGAAATTTGAGAAAGCCCAAAGAAGCTGCAAAGTGTATAGTTTGAGATTTTGAGTTGAGAATAAGAAGATAAAGATTTTTTTTACGGTCTAGGTCAAAATAAAGCATCAAATTTTTTAAAAAATTATTGTGGGTCGGGTTTTAGCTCAACCCGACCCGAAAGGGAAAATAGTTTACTCGTATGATCGCACGACCCTACGCTACCGAATCCGATTCCATGAGTTTACACCGATTCTACTTGATTATCGATCATACGTAGTATCTAACTCGTAAGACCCAATAAAATTTATAGGATCGTACGATAATACGAGTCAACTCGTTAGTCTGGCTACCTTGCTCAAATACGTGTTTTCTTTTTTTACGAAAAAATAAGTAAGGACCTTATTGAGACAACCGTCCTTTCTTGAAGGACTCTTTAAGTACTTTCTAAATTTTGATGACGAATTCATTCACCCTTGAGAAATAAAAATTTCCCGGCTTCAATTCTAGCCACCACCGGGACTAAAATACAAATTCTGGCTCGATCTGTCCGAATTATAACCACCACCGGGACGCCGCTGCCGCCGACGACCACCAACACCATCTCCACCTTCCTCGACCACCGCTGAAGAGCTCGGTTGCAGCCAAGACAATTAGCTGAAGATACCGGAAATTGAATCATCTAATTGATCAACTCAAATCTGGTAACATTCTACTGTTAGATTTGAGTTGCTCAAGAAAAAGAAAATTCAGTTAGCTCCGGCCTCCGTCCTTCCCCAATGTCGGCGGCGAAACCTCCACAATCTCCGCCGTTAAGCGCAGTATGCAGTCTGCAGAGCTCCATACTTACCCTTGCTATATTTACTCTTTTGTCCTTCAGTTACCTCTCTCTCAAATCCCTTAGTTCTCCTTCCCTTGTATCCCCTGCTCCACCTCTTCAGGAACTGCTCCTTCCCTCTGGATTAAAGGTAAATTATCAATTTTCCTCATCAAATTTCACCAGAAAAAGTTAAATATTGATTAAATTTGATTAGATTTTCTCTGTTTTTAGGTCTCTGCTTCTATTAAAGATGAATTTAGTTCGGTACCCTTAAATTCCGTTGAAAGGGAGAAAGATAAGGATGAAATAACGGATGTATTTCATATACCAGAAGTGTTTAGGTTAAATTATGCAGAAATGGAGAAGAAATTTAAGGTTTATATATACCCAGATGGAGATCCTAATACTTTTTACCAGACACCGAGAAAGCTCACGGGGAAGTATGCCAGTGAGGGCTATTTTTTTCCAGAATATTAGGGAAAGTATTTTTGTCACTGACGATCCGGATCAAGCTCATTTGTTTTTCATTCCAATCTCCTGTCATAAGATGAGAGGAAAGGTATAATGTGATTTTATTTGTCAATGTGAATTGGTTGATAATTGTATATGGTTTTATGTTTTGCTTGCCTTTTCTGTTTTTGATTAGTATGATAGATTAATGTTATTAGCTGGGATAATGCTGAGAATTTTACATTTTCGATACTTTCTGCTCAATCAAAATGGGGGATAGTGAGTTTGTAAAAGGCACAAAAGAGATTGAGCTGTTAAAGAATTGAGTTTCAATTGGATAACTTTGCAATGTTGAGTGTGCTAAAGCTTTAGATGTGTTATCGAGTATTGGGGGAGAAGAGTTTGCATGAATAATACTGTTATTCCTATATAAATATTTAAGTTATCCTTGCTCTCAGAAACTTAGTTGTTAGCAAGTTGGGCAATGTACTGCATGTAAACATAACATAATTTGGGACATTTTTGAGTTCCCTAAAAGTTATAGATGTGTTATCGGGTTATTGGGGGAAAAGAGTTTTCATGAATGATATTGTTATTCCTGTATAAAGATTTAAGCTATCCTTTCTATCAGAAACTTAGTTGCGCTATCAAGTTAAGAAATGTGCTGCATGAAAACATTACATAATTTGAGGCAAAGTATCAGTAAGGTACAATTTTGTGTTACTCCTGTTGCCAAAATAATTTTCCAATATAATTTGAAAAAAATTTCATTACTCAGAGGTTTAAAGTTATGTTCTACAAGGTTGCCCTGTCAATCTTAGAATTGAAGTTCAAAAAAAATGTTCTGTATGGGGACATTTATAAACAAGGGGAACGTGCTCTTATAATACATAAATAGATTTTTTCATCATTTTAATTGCAATCAATAATCATCGTAATCCACATGGAATTCTTGTGTTACCTAAGGTGCTTAGGTTTCCTGGGACATTGACCCACTGTATTCTGCAGCTTGGTTGACCTGTGAAAATCCTAAATGTATTGTTATCTCACTTTTGCCTTCTGGAAGTTCAATAACTTCTTAGAGATTATTCTTTGCGGCATTGAAATGCAGAGGCTGATGGGCCCTTCTGCCTGCTTGTTAGTATTGTCCATCATAGCGACATAGATGCATGTGAACTAATTCCGGTTCTGGTTATCTTTGACCAAAAAAGTTCAAACGTAATCTTAGATTTTTTTTCAAATATGCGACTGTTCACATGTATTTTATTCTCTGGTACAGGGGATATAGTTCTTCGAGTTATTGTTGCATCCTATTATGCTGATTAAAGATCCATTTCTTAGATGTATATTATAATATTATAATTGTATATGCTGTAGCATGATGGTTCTGTCTTGACCTGCAGGGTACATCTTATGAGAACATGACCATAATTGTCCAGAACTATGTTGAAAGTTTGATAGCTAAGTACCCTTACTGGAATAGGACCCTTGGTGCTGATCATTTATTTGTTACTTGTCATGATGTCGGAGTGAGAGCAACTGAAGGACTCCCTTTACTTGTAAAGAATTCAATTCGTGCTGTGTGCTCCCCCAGCTATAATGTTGGTTTTATCCCACACAAAGATGTTGCTCTGCCCCAAGTGCTTCAGCCTTTTGCCCTTCCTTCTGGAGGAAATGATATTGAAAACAGGTATTGATAATTTATTAACTCACGGACTTATCTCTATAACTGATACTCATTCCCCTCTGGTGCGCGTAGTTTCCTAGTTTGCATGATTTGGCCTTGATCCTTTCTTAAGCCATGTTGATGACTTAAATCTTTTCCCAAAAGCCTTTTGGCTGTTCTTGTATTTCTGTCTTGAGAACACGAAGTCTATCTGGGAGTCATAATGATCTCTTTTGCCCTTTAACTGTTCACTGCGGTCATGAAATTATTTCCTAAAGAAAAATGATGTATAATTGTGTTCCTTTATGCATTTTTGTTTTCTTTACCTTTCCTTGATTCCTTCTAACTCTTTGGAATACCCTGATTACCCTACTTGTTTTGGTGGGTGGGGATGGAAGGGACTGCTGGTGTAGTTTGCTTCAGTATCAATTAGTATTCCATGTGGCTTCTCCATTTGGATAAGGAAAATTTTGTATGATTTTGACACGAAGGTTTGTAGCATTAATTCATGTATTTTAGATTAATTCACTGTATTGTTTTCCTTGTCGAGCCCATTGTTGAGGATATCTCGAAGTGTATACATAGACTGGCATGTTATATTTTCTTTCTAAGACAGTTTCTTTAGGTAGTGATACGAGAGGCCCTAATCTGTTTCTATCATGTAATCATGTTAAGACTGTATGTGTAGTGATGAGCTTGGTTTCTTACTATTAATTTTACAGGAGGCTCTGCTCATGTAAGAGTTTGACTTATTGAATTATTTCAATGTATTTTGTCGTGGCGTTGATGGTTTGGTAATACTTTGAAGAAAATGCACATCTAAATTTCAAGTTGTTAACTTGAAACTGATATTTTGTTTTGCAGGACAACTCTTGGTTTCTGGGCAGGTCATAGAAACTCTAAGATTAGGGTTATTCTAGCACGTGTATGGGAGAATGATACGGAACTTGTCATTAAGAACAATCGAATAAGCAGGGCTAATGGAGATTTGGTGTATCAAAAACAATTTTACAGGACTAAGTTCTGCATTTGTCCTGGTGGCTCTCAAGTAAACAGTGCTCGAATAACTGATTCGATACATTATGGATGTATTCCTGGTGAGGATGAGGATCATGCTCCTAAAATTTAATATGAGTAGATCTTACCTCTGATTTAGTAGTTATACACTTGTAGCATCATATTTGAAAGTATTCTGTGGCAGTTGCTAGAGATGTAAAGTCTACTTTTTGCACTTTTAAAGAAGATTAGCATGTGTGCACGGTGCATGCTCCAGGGTATAAATTGGTGGTTCGAAGTGCATTTTATTAGAATTCTTTTAGCTGTTCTCTTATTGTTGTGACTCTTGATTTGTGCACCTTTTTATATTTGTATCTGAATTGGTGGATGTATGTTAGTAAGTATAGTGCAACAAAGGGCACAAAAACACCCCCTCCCCCCGTGCCCATGTATACATTCGTCTTGTTCCTGAAATATACCTTGAGTTCTGTAGAGGCTGAAATCCTTGTTAAACTTTTTGTTTAAGAAAAAAACATGAAAAATATCTGAAATGAGGCTTACAAACTTTTCTTCTGTTGTCTGTGCATTTTAGACTATATAGTTTATGTATATTCACCCAGAATCGGTCAAGTGTAACCGCTTTAGAATGATAGTCATGACCCTTTTAATCTTTGTATAACATAATCTTCTCTCCTGTGAGACTTGTGTGCACTTTACTTTTAAGTTTTTATACGATTAATTGATAGAAGGTCCTGTATGTGAACATAATCTCCTCCCGTGTGTCCGGCTTGTTCATTGAGTCTAGTTTGGTCCTTGTAACAATAGGTTACATATCGGCAATAGATGCCTATTATGGTCAATAAATTTCTCTATTTTGCCTAGTGTTTAATCTTTGTTATGGCTCGGTCCATCTTGTTGCTGGTTGAATTCTAATAGCTGGACTTTTTTCCTTGCAGTGATATTGTCTGATTACTACTATTTGCCATTCAATGACATCCTGGACTGGAAGAAATTCGCAGTCATTGCGAGGGAGAAAGATGTTTATCAGTTAAAGCAGATTCTCAAAAAACATAACGCATGAAGAATTTGTCGTTTTGCACAACAATCTGGCCAAGGTATGTGTTCTTCTCACCAGAACTATGGTTAGCATGCTAATATTGGATTGTAGAGGCTCCCCTTCTTTTCTCAATAAAATGTTTGCTTGCTGCCACCACCCCCAGCCACTTTCACGTCCTGGTATTATGTTCTTGGCATGTTTATTTTAATATTATGAAGTTGAATACTTGAGATAGGGGCTAGTTACTGTCTGAACAAAATAAAGGGTTAGAAAGCATCACCGGCAGTGATGATGACAAAGTAGTTCTTTATGCAGATTCAGAAGCATTTCCAATGGAATACGCCGCCTATCAAATATGATGCTTTTCACATGGTAATGTACGACCTCTGGTTGCGCCACTATCTAATCAAGTACTAGATCTCAAATTTACTATACCGGAGTTGGCTGATACACATTTGGGAATCACCAACTTTGGAGTCTTTAAGAACTGTAAATTCCTCTAAATGTTTCATTCTTTTGTTCCCTTGTTAGTTTTGTCCTAGGCTTGTTGAGAAGGACAAATATTGTAGAGATGATATGTATAACAAGTTCATTCCTCGTTGCCACTTTATGCAACTTAATGTTTGGTTGTTGTACTTATGGAGAAAAATACTTCGAGTGTTCGATTTGTATACAAGGCGAAAAAGATATTTAACATAAGAGTTCCAGTTCTTTGAGATCTGCAATTATAATACATTCTTATAATGAAAATATAGCTGAAAAAGACAATTTAAGTTCAAATTGTCTCAATGTCATTCCTCTTTTGGTTGTTGCTGAAATATGTTATTCCTCGAATTTCCGGTTCATTATTCTCACTGATATCTGTACCAGAATCTGTAGAACCTTGTACAGGAACTTCTGGCTTCAGTGTTAAATATGCCAACGTTCCAAGATGATGCTTGTACCCTTGGGCACTTTGGCAGTGGTTATTTCTCACTAAAATATCATCTTATTATATTCAAGAGAAAGAAAACTCAGTAATTGTAGAGGTGTCAATGGGCTCAGACGGCCTAACTCTAATTTACATAACTTGAAAAAATATAAGTGTGAGCGTAAGTGAATCGAGTCTGAAATCAATATTCAAACTCGAATTTTATGTGAGTTGAGCGTGAGCTTAACCCCGATAAGCCGGTTAAAGCTCGCTCCCGAATAAGATTAATATATATTACTAAATTTCTAATTTTAAAAAAAAAACTATAAAAACTGACCGTAAAACTCATCGTTTCTTTTTGTCTACATTGTATGTGGATTCTTTAACTTTTGACATTGTTATGCGTTTATCTTTTTATTAATGTATTTTGCTATGAGAATTAAGTATCATTGTATTATGTATATTTGTATTCTTGTTAGGATTTAGTCACATGGCTCATTGTATTATACTATTTTTTTTTACACGATTTTTTTTTCTTCCTAATATAGATTTAGTCTTATAGCTCATTGTATCTTTTTTTTTTTTTTTTTGGTTACTAATAGTTCATTAGCTCAGCCCGAACTCACGTAAAAATGTGAGTTGAACGTGAACTCAAGGTTTGTGAGTTTTTTTGGATTGGGATTTCCAATTTTTGTGAAGCTGAACGTGAACTATGTTAAACTCGCCTCGCGTATCTCGATTGACACCCTTGAGTAACTGTCATTGGATTACAAACTCCTACTTCGCACTAATCTGCTTATAACTACAAAACAAGAAAAATTAAATGGGCATGGGTTTCTCAATCCATCTTGGGCAGCCCACCACTAATTAACTAACTAATACCGATTCCAATCCAAAAATGCAGTCCAGCTTCTTTCTTCATTTCTGCATTCCAACATCCCAGCATTCTATATTTTCCTTCCTTCAATCCTTCCTCAATTCTCAGATCAGCTAACCATGGGCGACGCCCGTAGGGTACGGAACACTCTTTTGTAGCACATGCGGATCACAAAAAACAGTTAGATGGTTCATTAAACAATTGCGATTCGGAGAGATAATATTTTTAATAGCTGTTAATTTTGTCTAACAATTGTTAAAATTTAAAATATTTATTTATTATATCCGTTGGATGGCTTCATTCAATAGTAAAATAGTTGTTCCGCACATAAAGAACAAGAGTGAATAGCTATTTATGACACTAAACTATTTATAAATTTCTTTTTATGATACTAAACTATTTTTGTATTTAAATATATCACTCATTTATTTGCGTTTATCAAAATATATACACCCACCAAATTTTGGGGCGTTTTTCGGCAAAAATATTGTACGTGACTTTCACTTGAAATGATCACACCTGGAATACTGTTTTCACTTAAACACTATATCCAAATAATTAAAGTCACGTGCAATTTTTTGAGCGGAAAACACCGTAAAATTTGGTGAGTGTATATATTTTGATAAACGCAAATAGATGAGTGATATATTTAGTTAAAAAAATAGTTTAGTACCATAAAAAAAAATTCGTAAATAGTTTAGTGTCATAAATAGCTATCAACTCTAAAGAATAACAATTGTTCCACATAATTAATAGTCATTTCGTGAGGTGGGATGATTTTACTATAGTTCCCACCTACACATAATACCTTTTGTTGTTAATTGTATTTTCACTAAGCCTACATCTACGAATAGGAACCAAAAATAATTAATAAACTTATCTACAAATATCATCACTCAAAAGAAATAAATACTTCCAACTTCAGAAAGATCATATAACTTTGAAATTAATTTCATTTAACAATAGTTCTTTCTACTTATCATTGTCTCTAGTACATAACCACCCCTTTCTTCAATTACAGAAAATATATTTTCGTTTCGTACATTTGTGTTCGATGCATGATTATCTAAAAACAAAGAAAAATATGAAAAGAAATCATTCCCCCCCTCCCGCAAGGGAAATTTCAATCATAGAACCGTCTTTTTGGACTGGTCTTATAACTTCCCCACATAAATTAGACGAGTCTATCTGTAAATATAGTTCGGCTCAATTTATGTGAAAGAAGTGTAAAGTTAATTTCATAAGAATATTTTTAAGATTGAATGACCGAGGATCGAATAAAAAAACGTTTGGTGCATGTTGAGAATGCGGGATAGAGAGAGAAGGTTTCGCGCGGTTCGCATGCAGAAGTAAATAGTCCGCATAAAGCCCCACTTGTACTTGACCTGGCCACCCAACCACTTCAACCTTTTTTTTTTGCTAAATAAATTATATTTCAATTTAATCACGAATAATAAGCCCAATTCTGATCGAAAGGAAAATCTGCAAATACTGAAATAGTGATTATCTGATGATTTAAAAAATCGCGATAGTAGACAAAAAAGACACCTAGAAAACTTGGATGGTAAGGAAAAACAACTAATAAAACTAGTAAACTAAACAAATACATAGTCTTCTTGTCAAAGCATCTTCATTGCAATCCTCGAAACACGAGGGGACGGGAGAATATCACTTTCAACATCTTCGTAGGGTCGACAATTTATGGGACCAGTGGGCGTATCAACCAGTCCTATAAATTGTCTCGGGAAGATGTAAAAAAAGATGATAAAGGGCACGAATCAAGTCCGGGGTTGAACACATCCTCCTAGAAAAATGAAAAAAAATCTAGATCTGCGAAGATCGAGACTCATCTAACCACTGCGTCTTGAATCTTGAAGAAAAAAAAGCTACGAAAAAGGTTTCATTATGATTCAGTAGATCTGAAAATAGAAGTAATATTAGCTAGACAAAAGGACCAAGATTTGACCATTGGCCGGAGCCAATGGCCAAATCTGGCCGGCAGCAAGGGGCAGAAAAAACCCAGGAAGAAAAAAGGGAGAAGAGAGAGAAAAGGGAGAAAAGGGAAAAAAAGGTTTATGTTTTCAACCTTTACACAACGATTTTCTGACCCATGTGGATCATGTTTTCTTTCGGTAAGAAACATACGCTACTAATTAGATAAGTTGATTTAATGATTGAATATTTTCTCAAATGAATTATATACGTGCAGTATGTTTTATAATGATAAAAATGAATATTTTCAACAATTATATCAAAATTCAATGGTTAGAATAATTTCCTAGTGTGAAAAAAAATACCTGTTACATACTGAATTTAAAGTGTTAGACAACATCAAACCAGTTTTATTAATATAATAAATAATAATAATTGTTGTTGTTGTTACTTGTTATTACTCTTGAAAACTTAAATTCAACGTCTATTTTCTTCTTAATTGTAGGTAATAATACTGCTGCTTAATTTTAGCTTTAAAACGTACATCATAAACAAATATTAACATATATATCGGACCTAGAAATATATACATATTATCTTCTAATAGACTGAATTAATTACTACTCCCTCCATTCCCTATTAATTGTCGTTTAGGAGATATCTAGGTACCCAAATTAATTGTTGTTTAAGGTTCTTTTATTAGCTGTCAACAATTAATTTCAATTATACCCTCAACATTTTCCTTTCTTTTCTTTATGATGTATTAGTGAGAGAGAGGGAAGGTGGGGGTAATATTGAAAGTTTAGGTGAAAATGACAACTTTCTTAATTTTCTCAAATTGTCTAAAGAGTCTTATATTTAGGAATGGAGGGAGTACTTTATAACAATATACTTCAGAACCATTGACGATCCAATAGCTCTTCACTAAAGTCACGTACCCCCTCTGAAAAATAAAAAATTGTAGTAAATAGGGTATATTTTTTCTTCATTTATATGATATGTTTATAAATGACCCGTCTAAATAAGGTGAATCGACAAATGTCCCAATGTCTCTCAGATCTTGGATCCAGTCAATATTCAATACTATTTAATTCATTTTCTTAAACTCAAACATACTCATATTTTTCTTCACTTTGATTAAAAAAATAAAAATCTAAGTATCCATTAAAAGAAATAAATTGTGCTGAAAGTCGAAAAAAGTCATCTAAAAGTTTCTAGTTATTGAGTCAATATAGTGTGTCGACAAGAATGGTTTTTCCAGTCGTGCTTCATGTCTAGGACGTTGATGCTCATGTGCACCACGCTTAAGATATAAAAATATTGTAACTTTGCATAAAAAGGAATAATCTCGTGAAACACCACGTGGCAATTCAAAACAAAAATGTCGTAAATCGGGTTCTGATATTTTGAATTTTTAATATGTTCTTGCACATGTTCTCATATTTACAAATCGCATAAAAATTTATATTCAATAATTAGGTTTATGTTAATGTATAATATTTCGTTTATTTTATATCTTTTAATACATCTTGATCGATACATTAGATGACCTTTTTTATCTTAATTCACTTATTTAAAGTCACTAAATTTTAGAACCGTTCTTATAGGAGTGATTGTTGGGCCAATCTCAGAAAAACGATTCTATACGAATGAATTTTTTGCTCATCTACATGCAAACCAGGGTAATTTTTTTTATCCTTCCAAAAAACAAAACAAAAAAAATTGAAATTTTGAAAGATGAAACTGACACACGGCTCCCATATGGTGCTCAGTCTTTCTTATCAGAGCTGGCCCATCAATCCCCGTGAATGTGACAGCGTGTCACAGCAGGCTACATGGATGATGACGACGACAGTGGAAATATTGACATCGCTTACACAAGAATTCATTTTCTTCTTCTTCTTCTTCTTTTTTTTTTTTTGTGTGGGTGAAATAGGATAAATATATTAAAAAATAACTTTCTACTTCGTGGGGTAGGGATAAAGTTAATACAAATTGTCATATCTAATAATATTTAAGAAAATGATTTACTCCTAAAATTTTGGAGATAGAAACCCTAAACCCCCAAATTGAGGGTGTTAAATGACTATCTCACCCCCTGCTGGTATAAGGGATTCACCCAACTATAAGGGCAAAGCGGTCCAAAAAACTATTTTAGTCAATCTTTTAGCTCATAATTCTAGTAGCCTAGCAATGTCCTAATATTTATTGTTCATGTCCTGCTACTATTTGGCTAACAAAAGGTTGGGTATGAATAGTGGTGTCACTAATAGTCTTAACAAAACAAGCCCTACAAGCATCCTCGTCACTAGATGGCTAGACAAAATAGGGTAAAGAGTGGGAAATAACTAGATCAGAGGATGTAGAAAGTCCTCCATCTTTGGCAAGTGCATCCGTGCAAGAGTTCGCCTCTCTATAGACATGAGAGAGGCTAGTCTTTGGTATGAGTGCGAGGTAGTCCCTGCAGTCAGAAATAAGAGAAGATAAAGGGTGAGTCGAAACATCCGTAAAAAGAATAAGTTGTATCACCACTTTTGCATCCATCTCAATAGCTAATCTCTGGGTGTTGGTACTGATGGCTAGCTTGAGCCCTTCTTTGAGGACCCACAACTCTGCTACATTGTTCGTACAACTACCTACGTACTTGCAAAATCCCGATAACCATTCGTCCTTGAAATTCCTAATCAGACCACCGCATCCACTACGTCCCGGATTACCAATAGATAAGTCATCAACATTAAGTTTACTCCAGTCATCACTAGGTCTAGTCCATGCAATAGAGATGACTTTCGTAAGTTTGGAGCCCCTTTTGCCCGTACCTAGGGCGCATAAAATTCTGTGGATTTAGAAATAATATCAATGAAGGGGTCACCACTTGGTTTGACCGGGGAAAAATATTAAGATTTCTCAAGTTCCACAGAAACCAGCATCCATATGAGAAGATACATCCCCACGGAACTTTTTGTAAGGGAATAACTTAATCGATTGAGCACATTCTTTCAGCATAATTCGAAATTGATTCCCTATAAGTCGGGGAGGTGATGGTAGAGCTTCAGATCATGCCAAAGACACTGAGCATTCCCGCAGTTGCGAAGTAGATGTTCAGTAATTTCAGGGAATACTCCGCACTGAGGACAAGTCGGGAGGGGAATTCCATTTTCTTCTTTAATATTAAACGTGAGAGCTCTCTTGTTTTTGTTCTTTACTTGATGTAAATGATTGAATTGAAGATCTCCTTTCATGTAGCTGGTCTGCTATTAGTGTAAACGTTTCTAACTCATAAATTATCGTCATTTTAATCTTTAAAAAAAAAATAAGAGTGGACCCAAGTGTGGTGTTTCGGGTGTCAAATGTTTTTTGAACAAAAATTTAGTATACAAATTTATAACATTATATATGATAAAATATAAGGATTTGAATTGAAAGAATAATGAATTGAGCATCTGATGAAGTTGAGAAATATTGGCACAAGATGACAGACAACTTTATATATATTTTTTTATTTCTAAGTTTTGATCTTGTTGAATTTAAAATTTATTATTTAAAGTTGGAAATGTTAAACAAATTACGTTAGCTATCTTTTATCATTTTATCGTTCTTAGAGAAGCATTATTACAATAGAAATTATATTTAATAGTGTCTCGGATATAGAAATTATAGAGAACCATTAATCAGTTGTCTAATCAATAAATCTCAAATAAAAATTATTCCCATTTAGGGAAGACACTAGGGAACAAAGTCAATAATAATGACTAATGAGGGCCTATAAAACTTGAATAAAGAGTATCAAAAGAGTACAACTTGTGCCAGATAACATTGATTCCTTGAAGGTGCTTTTTATCATCACATATGAAGAATATTTTCTTCCACTGGAAATTCTATTGGATGAACTTTTTTTTTTTAAGTGCGGATGAGCGGATACTCTATAAAGGGAGAGAGAAGCGCCTCCCAAGAGAAGAAGATAGTCATATAAAAAGAAGACAATTAAAGATTGCCCCATTGCATAGGGAGGGTACCAAACCCACAACCTCATTATTGTAGGCAAACCCTTATCCCGCTGGGCTAAGGAACCTTTGATTATTGGATGAACTTCAAGTTTCATATTCTTCTCTGGTCAAAGAAACTTTCCATTTTACTAAACATAATAGAACTAGTCAATTTGGACTTTTTCAATTCATTTGTTTCTTTTTTAGTCCACCAATCACATTTACCAACTAAGCATTGTATAGAAGGATTACTGTAGTGGGAAAATAGTTATGACTTCAAATAATAGGGTTCAAGTTCGACACGTTATCTTGTTTATAATAAATGAAAATGTTAAAGAAAAAACTAAGCTCAATTATTTTTACTCTTTGTGCTTATTTTTTTTTATAAAAAATTAAATATTCAATTCTGAACAAAAATACGTATAAAATTGGTATTCAATTGCATATTAAGAGAGTATTAAAAAATATTAAAGCTCTAAATTTCACTTGATATATCTATATATAAATAGGAAGTGATATATACCAGTAACGTATCGTCCTTTGTATGTATATTAAATGTTTCCCTCCTTTATGTGTATTATGCTAAATTTCCACCCAAAAAGAATTAATAAAAAAATGAGCATAGAATTAAGAATTTGAATAGCTTGTATTTAAAATATTAAGGAATCTCTTTTGCTGTGATTCTCCAGTTAATTAGGATCAATACTCTCTATTAGGCAAGAATCTTGAATTGTTTTTGCATCTTAATCCAACAGGTAATTAAGAGGTGAAATCGGTAAATTAAGTCTAATTCCACCTCTTCTCATTTAAAATTAGGTGGCTCTGTTTAAAATTATTGTGTCCTACTTTTACAATTAGAACCGGTTGATTTTATATGAATTGGAGGTTGGACTGGACCTAATGAACAGGTTCAAACCCAAATTCTCCCCATCCCACTCATGTAATAAAGGAAATGTCATTAAATGTTTTTTATTAAAAAATTATAATTTATATTTCTTCCATTCCGAAGTGAGTGGCCACATTTGACCTAAAGAAGCATCAAGAAGAGTAAGTGGAGCTTGCTTAAACATATAGGAGGTCAATTGTGAAAATTTAAAGCAAAAATTTATCTCTTTTAATAAATTAAATATTTATTTTGGTACAAAATAAAACATAAAAAAGAAGGGATCAGCCCTTTTGTGATCATATAAAAATAAAAGAGAATATTAAAAGGGAATAATTATTATTCCATTAGGGTAATTGATTTGCAGTCTCACAAAGATATATATTACTAAAGAAAATAAGAACAAAGTAATTTGTAGGATTCTTCTGCTTAAAGCATCCAGAAAAATCCAACAAATGGACATGGTTACTATTGGTGGAACCAGTTCGTTAAGACTTTGTCTTATTCCAAAAAAAATAAAAAATACAATTCATACTCTGTTGGCAAAAGTGAAATATATTTTTCCGCTTTTATAAATGTAACCAATAATATATTTTTATGCAGGAAAAATAAGATCATTCTCAATAAACCGGTTACACCTCATATTTTTCCAAATAAAGAATGAGGATCATGATTTCTACAAAATCCAGATGGCATCAAACTGTTCTTTTAGATGCAACTATTAGATGATTCCTGCTCTATAATGACAAAATAAAGTGCATCCTTTTTACAAATTTTAAAATCACTAAACTAATCACTTGATAGTAATAGGTCCAACTAAGCTCTTCTAATGCATTGCCCATTTTTATAAAAGAAACAAATTTATAGTTACTTATTAAGTTTTAAGTTTATTTACATTGTTTTTCTCTGATATATCAAAGATACAAACAAATACACAGTATAAGTTAAAAGTTGAGAGTTCGAATTATGTTAAGTACGTGTTTGAGAGAGAGAATATGTTATATATTTGTAGAAATTCTTGCCAAAATACCGCTCAAATTCTAAACGAATTAGTCAGATTAAATATCTGAATTACCAATATCATAATACAAAAAATTGATAAAGCTTTCATTTAATAATATATTTTGGTTGTTATTGTTAACGCAATTGTTGAATTCATCCAAATTAGGAATAGGTGAAGCCATAGGCGCTCCTGTATTTATGTTATGTCACACCATATAAGTAATCTTTTTAATTTGTCATATATAGTGTTCCATTAATTGGGAAAAAAAAGTTGGTTGAATGAAAGAATATATGAAAAAGAAAATAGACAATAGAATTTTGTAAAGGAAAATTATGATATGGATCAGGTTCACGTGGACATTGTGATACAGAACTGACCACACCATCACCAAGTATTCTTTCACCTCATTCTATAATAATGTAATCAGTTCTGAACTATAAGATTCAATGAACCTGAGTGCATATCAGAATTATCGGTAATGTCATATCATTGGAAATAACCTCATGGGAAGTTGTTTATACAATATTTTATTCCAGCAAGAAGCTCCCACTTCTAATTATAAATTTGGTCTCTGATCCCATTTTTTTCCTACACAAAATTCTCCTAACAATATTTTGCCTCATTCCTAAGTTCCAAATAATTAATATCATCCCATTTCATGGCTGTTTTAGGGGCTGTCATTGGACTAAACCAACCTGTTTTTCAATTTCTTACAGCCCCAACAAGGCTCAAGTACACTTCAAGAAAACAGGTAACATTTTTCTAATTCAATTTTATCTTGAAATTTTTGTATATATATATTTTTTATTAATTGTACTAAAATGAATGATGATCTTGATTATTGATCTTCCAGCTTTGTCTAAGAGCTTCTGCTAGTAATTCGGATGGCGCGGCGGAAGAAGGGAAAATGATCAGTATAAGGAAAGAAAAAGATGGCTGGAAAATTGATTTCTCAGGGGAAAAACCACCTACACCTCTACTTGATACTGTTAATTATCCAGTTCATATGAAGAATCTTTCAACACATGTAATTTTTTTTACTCTCATTCAGGATCAGTAAATTTTCTTTTGTTTTTTACGTTAATGTATTTTGTTTTTCTTCAGGATCTTGAACAACTTGCTGCAGAACTTAGAGCAGAAATTGTTTATGGTGTAGCGAAAACCGGTGGACATCTAAGTGCAAGTTTAGGTGTAGTAGAATTAACTGTGGCCCTTCACCATGTTTTCAATACTCCTGAAGATAAAATCATCTGGGATGTTGGCCATCAGGTAAATAAATTCAAGAAACCGTAAAAACTTCCCCTCGTTACTAGATACGGGAACTGTCTTGATGTGTCTTGATTAGTTCAGACTTTTTAGCTGCCGGCCTACTTTTGCAGGCCTACCCACATAAGATTTTAACAGGAAGAAGGTCTAAAATGCATACGATTCGTCAGACTTCTGGATTAGCAGGATTTCCTAAGAGAGATGAGAGTATCTATGATGCCTTTGGAGCAGGACATAGTTCTACAAGCATTTCTGCTGGTCTTGGTAATGTACATTAATTGACAATTCTTAAGTCACTTGTTATTTTGACTTTTTTTAGGCTGTCAGAATTTTAATATAATGAATTACGAGTCAGTTATTGGACACAAACAATTATTGAGTTCTTATCCTAAACATCAATTCTTGTACTTTTTGATAGGTATGGCGGTAGCGAGAGATCTATTAGGGAAAAACAACAACGTAATTTCAGTGATTGGCGATGGAGCTATGACGGCAGGACAAGCATATGAAGCCATGAACAATGCTGGTTTTCTTGATACCAACTTAATTGTCGTATTGAATGACAATAAGCAAGTGTCTCTACCTACTGCTACACTTGATGGGCCTGCTACCCCTGTTGGTGCCCTTAGCAGTGCCTTAAGCAAACTCCAAGCAAGTCCCAAATTTAGACAACTACGCGAAGCTGCAAAAGTACGGTACTTTCTTTTCTCTTTCGACTTAAGACTCTACTTCTTTGTATCATTTGTCGTAATTCAAAAAACGGATTTAGAATTATTTATCTACTTCTTTCTGTCATTTATTTTAATTTCAAAAACTACCACAGGCAGAGACTTATCTACCTTCACGGGGTGGGTAGTACTGTCAAAACAGGTAGGTCATCCCGCCCAGTCATGGGCATACCTTAAATGGGATGGGCGGGCATGCTCGCTTTTTTAACGGGCCATCAAAAGGGATGCACGTACCCGCCCGCCGGATGCCCCTGGACAAATGGGCATGTCCGCTAGCTACCCTAATTATTAATTTCTCTTTTTTTGAAAAAAAAATAGATCAAATCCGAAAAAATCAACAAAATACAGTTCTTTCTCATTTACGTACAGTTTACAGTCTATGAAGGGGAAATAAAAATCCAAAATAGTTCAAACACAATCAAATCAAATTCCACAATATCCAAAATAGTTATAAAAAAACAATAATCAAATCAAAATCCACAATTTTAAGAATAATTCAAGATGAACTATCCAAAATTAACAAACATATTGTTGAAGTCAAAGCAACAAAAATAGATATTGTTGTTTTTAATAGCATCCATCTATTGATCTAGATCATGAACACTAGAAGTATTATTTGAATTCATTTTAGATAATGTTGATTCCTTCTCATCATCTTCACATATAAAACACACATCTTACGAAGTTAAAACATTATAAATGAAAAATGATAAATTAGAACATAATTTAGTTACTTTTAGAGATGAAACAGTGAATTCAATTGCGTATACATATTTGAACATGTACATTTCTAGGAGGAAGATGACTCATATATTTGATAAGAACTCGTGCAAGAAGACAGTGGATATACAATACTCTTGTTCACTTTGAAGAGCCTTATTAATCCCTATGCAAAATTAAAAACAAAAAAACAAAATAAAGCGGGCATGCCCGGTTGCAACCCGCTCATACCCGCATGACCCGTTACCCGCACGGGTATGCCCGTTAATACCCGCATTTAAATGGGTATGGAATTCATAGGCTCATACCCGCCCATTAATCTCACGGGCCGGGCATACCCGTGGGCATATGCCCATTTTGACAGCTCTAGGGGTGGGTAGAGGAAATGGGACCCACCCGTCAAAGTTTTTTTAAAGAAGTGATATTAGAGTATCCCACCCCCTACAATTTTTTTTATTATTATTTAATTATGATATGCCCCTAATACTTTACCGAAAAATTCTAGTTATAAGATAATTATAATTTGACCTCCATAACTTTTTTTTAATCTTGCGCCTGGTCCTCGACTACATGTTACTTTCTCATTTAGAGCTCATTGTTTTCTATGAATAATATTTTTTTTTAAATAAAGAGATTAGTACGTGACAGTTTGATAATAATGAGACAGGATGACAAATATCCATACTCCTTTCTTGGTGGTATTGGGGGGGGCTAATTTAATGAGATTTGATAACAGAGTATAACCAAGCAAATTGGACCACAAGCACATGAAGTAGCAGCAAAAGTGGATGAATATGCTAGGGGTATGCTAAGTGCTACTGGATCAACTCTCTTTGAGGAGCTAGGATTGTACTACATTGGACCTGTAGATGGACATTGTATTGAAGATTTAGTTACCATTTTTGAGAAAGTAAAATCAATGCCAGCACCAGGACCTGTTCTTATTCATATTGTAACAGAGAAAGGAAAAGGATATCCCCATGCTGAGGCTGCAGCTGATAGGATGCATGGTGAGCAAATAATTTGAAAAAATTCATTGAATCCGCGGTTTTCTATTCATTGAAAAAATTCATCTATCTCAGTTTATGTCTCGTTGTCTGTAAGAATTTTGGAAAAGCTATCACGTTTTCCACTTTCAACACACGACAACTTGATAATACTGGGACAGATGACGAGATAGAGGATGTGACAGATGATTCATATTCGTAAAATAGTGAATTTATACTAATGTTTCCATTATTTTCAGGGGTTGTGAAGTTTGATCCAAACACAGGAAAGCAGTTTAAGTCAAAATCTCCCACACTTTCCTATACACAATACTTTGCTGAATCCCTGATAAAAGAAGCTGAAATAGATAACAAGATTGTGGCTATTCATGCTGCCATGGGTGGTGGAACAGGCCTCAATTATTTCCAGAAAAGGTTTCCGAATCGAACTTTCGATGTAGGCATTGCAGAGCAGCATGCTGTAACATTTGCTGCTGGTTTAGCCACTGAAGGCCTCAAGCCATTCTGTGCTATCTATTCATCTTTCCTCCAACGAGGCTATGACCAGGTACGAAATGACACATGATCATCTTTCCGCCCTAACAGTTTACACTCTTGATCCCCTGTAATATTTACTGTAACTGGTTGGAATGTGAACTGGACCTAATGGTTTCGGCCCCACGCCTAACTCGCAAAAACGCCTAAAAAGCTGCTCAGCAGGTCCTATATTTGCATGTAGGGTCCGCAGATGTTTTGAGTGTGTGCGTGGAACCATAACCATTAGATTTAGTTCACCCTATTTTTTCCTACTGTAACATTCTTATTATGCTCCCTTTATTTCATAATAGAAGCTCTTCTAGGTATTTTTGGACCTCACCAGAGGAGGGAGCCCAAGTAGGGCGGATAGAAGACCGACAAGCCGGTTGCCCCAAGAGGGGAATTTAAGTGCCTCACGGAGGAGGTAAATTAGAAGACCGGTTGCCCCAAGAGGGGAATATAATTGCCTCACACAAAGAGGACCAAAGAATTGGAAATTAAATTATGCCTGAGGAAGGTATCAAACCCACAACCTCATGGTTGTGGGCAAGGCCATAGCCCATGTGTTCTCTTCTAGGTAGTTTAACATAAATTAAGAAAGAAGAAGATAAAAGGCACTTTTACACTTGTACTCTTAAATAATTTTGTTGATTCTCAAATATAAGAGACCTCGCCTTTCTCTCCATAGGAAGGGTAATATTAGAAAGACATCCTTAAAATTTGGAAAAAGACATATTTTGAAAAGGGATGAGGAAGCTAAAACTATTGTGAAGCGGAGGGAGTAGTACTTTTGTTTATGGTTTATCTTTTATGATTTAGGCCACACAAATAAATAAATAAATAATAAGAATGTTACAGAGAATCCTAAAAATTTATAGATTTCCTGGTTTGGAGATTAACAGACGTATATATGAATGTATAGGTGGTGCATGATGTTGATCTTCAGAAGTTACCGGTTAGATTTGCTATGGATAGGGCTGGTTTGGTTGGAGCAGATGGACCAACTCATTGTGGTGCATTTGATGTTGCATACATGGCTTGCTTGCCAAATATGGTGGTCATGGCTCCATCAGATGAAGCAGAGCTAATGCATATGGTTGCAACAGCAGCTCAAATAGATGATAGACCAAGCTGCTTTAGGTTTCCAAGAGGGAATGGAATTGGAGCTGTCCTTCCTCCTAACAATAAAGGAACACCCCTTGAGGTTAGCATTATAAACAATTTCTATATATATTTTTTATACTGGTGTCCAGGTATTATTAATCCGACTCATCTAGTTGAGATTTGGAAGAGACTTTCACCAATCTAATATGCGGCAATGGTTGCTCTTGGGTTTCAAATCAAGACGTGTGGTTCCAGACGAATGACTTCACCTACTGGGACAAGCATCACTTAATAGAAATAATTTCTATTTAAATTTTCATTTCAACAGCAAAGACATAATCCCTCAGTCACACCCCATGCCCACCCAACAACTGCTGGTGTAGCTCAACCATTGATTTCTTATCCATCGGTGGAAAATACCTATGTTTTCTTAGAATAGCTATTTTACCTTGAGAATAACCGTTCTTCCGAATTATCTTTTATGCTATTTTCAAACTCAGTCGTCGACTTGATCCGACAACTGATAATAAATCCGGATATACTGAGAAAAACATATTTCTGCGCCTCAACTTTAGCCCCTGCCCACAAGCTCAAGAGCGCAATTGATGGGTCTGGCAACACTCAACCAACTATATAGCAACTATCTTTACTAATGTTATTGTATACTAATAATCATTTTTACACATATCTCATTTGGGACGGGACGGGATATCACGTCTCCTCCTGAACCCTTCTTCCGTAAGATATTCTGTAACATCTTCTGTAACATGAACAGGTTGGAAAAGGAAGAATACTTGTTGAAGGAAGCAGAGTAGCAATACTAGGATATGGTTCAATAGTCCAACAATGTTTAGGGGCTGCAGAAATGCTGAAATCCCATAATAATATCTCAATAACAGTAGCTGATGCCAGATTCTGCAAACCACTAGATGGTGATCTTATCAAAAGACTAGCAAAAGAACATGAAATCTTGATCACTGCTGAAGAAGGGTCAATTGGAGGTTTTGGTTCCCATGTTACTCACTTCTTAGGCTTGACTGGAATTTTGGATGGATCTATCAAGGTAAAAGTTTCCCTATTCAAACTAAAGACTAGGTTTTATTCCTCTCCAGCTATGTTACCCGGACCATTCGTTTATCTCTGTTGTACCTGTGTCGACATGACACGACATAGGTATGGGCATGAGATATTTAGCATATTTGGTCAACACTGACTAGACATATTCTTTTAGATGTTTAAATACCCGACACTTAAATACATACTCATATCTGACACCCGGAGATTAGCGTTTTTGCCAACTCAGAGTTCAAGTTGAAAGATAGTGAGATAATGCAATTCTATTACTAATTGGCAATATCTCCAGCATCTAATGTGCACTGGAAGATCTGGAGAGGATCTAAATCCCCCCAAGAACTTCACTTTTTCATTTTTAATCATTCAATTTCGACTAATATTTATCATTGAAATTTACTGCAGTTGAGATCAATCTTCCTTCCTGATAGATACATTGATCATGGAGCACCAGCTGATCAAATTGAAGAAGCAGGTTTATCTTCAAGACATATTTGTGCTACTGTTCTATCACTATTAGGGAAGCCAGAAGAAGCCCTTAGACTTCAATAAAAAGCCATATTTTGAAGAAGCAAAATTTCCTAGAACCTTCTGCAGATTATTTGATTTTGGCCATTTCTTTTGGAAAGAGAACTTATAAGACTACAATCATGAAGACAACTTCTAGATACTCATTAGCATGGATTGATGTCACGGAAGAGGCTATAATATTATGTTTTGGCCTATTTTATAAATACTACCTTAGTCCCAAAATATTTGTCACATTTGAATTTTCACCAAAATTAAAGAAGTTATTGGAAAGTAATTAATATCAGAAAAAACGTTTAAAATATCTCTCAATTAATGGCTGAATATAATTAGTGTTTAGTTGAGTAATAAATTATGATAAGATAAAAAAATAATAATAAAGATGAATTGATTTCTAAAAAATGAGAAATAATTTGGGATAGGCTAAATGATGTATTTAGTCCTAAAACAATTTACACTTGCCAAACTTGGTCCCTAATGATCGTTTGCAACTTTTTAGGCCCCCACTCAATTTACGGGCAAACAAATATGTCCTTCCGTTTATTTTTTCAAATTTTGAATGTTAGTCAACTGAAAAGCGTTAAATGAATGGGGGCAAAGTTGGAACTTCAATTACTTTTAACCTAATAAAATGAAACCGAGATAGTTACCTTTCAGAAGATTGTAACGATAGGGGAAATGCCTAGCCGTTATTCTTCTGACGGTGGAAAAAAAGATAAAACTAAATAAAATAGATTACGAATCCAAATTCAAGTTTGAAACTCATGTAATTAATAATTAAACTCTTTTGGATAAATTGGATAGATTCATAGAAGTCTCCTTCGTTAGATAGAATCCATTAAAACGCAACACCAAAGGAATTGATTGCTGAGCCGTATGAGGTAGGAAACTCTCAAGTACGGTTCTAAGGGAAGGAATTGACCTACCTATTCCGACCGGGGAGAACAGGCCATTCGACAGGGAGATTCGGAAATAGCGGAAGCTTGGTTCGACCAAGCCGCTGAGTATTGGAAACAAGCTATAGCGCTTACTCCTGGTAATTATATTGAAGCGCATAATTGGTTGAAGATCACGAGGCGTTTCGAATAAGAGTTTATTATTTAATTTTTTATTTCGATTTTTTAGCTATGTATATAATTTTATATTATTTTTATTAAAATGAATTATTTGTTGACCCCATCAGTCAAATAAAAAAATGGATCATTCCTTTGTGAAGAACCAACCAAAGAATTTCATTATATCCCTTCTAAGTACTCTGGTATTTCGTCGGGCTAAAAAGGAATACATAGATAGAGTCCAAAATCTACCCATTCCCTCTCAACCCCATTCCTCCCCTTATTCTATCATATTCTTCATTAGAAATTCCAATCACAATATATCTTGAGCAACATTCCAAAATCTTTAACAGATTCTTCACTTCTGATAAATTTTCATCTTCAATTCCACCAGCACCACAACGTACATGTTTCTTGCTTACCAATCTCATTCAATGTATATCTTTCTTCATCTCTGTATTGCTGAAAATTTAGGAATCGATGGGCCAATTTATCTTATTTCCAGATTCAGAATTTATAAATCCATCTAAAAGTGAAAGCATATCAGACATATAAGTGACGAAGCCAAATAAGCATAATGCAATTGTCTGCGGCCATGTTGCTTTATTAAGTTCTAAGATTTCTGTTTCATATGAGAACAAGCAATTCGTGGTGTGAAAGATGGATTTTTCTTGAGGCTGTAATTCGTTATTCCATTGGTTTGGAGGTGATTAGAGTGTTAAGATATAGAAATTTTCATTGTTGGTGGAGATTGTGTAGCAGAGAAGCGACGGAGAAAGAGAAGAAAGGAGGGGAAAAAAAAGAAAAAAGAAAAGAAAAGAAAATGGGTCATATGGGCAATTACCAATTATGCCCCTGTTCATTTTACCCAATTTTGTTAACCGCCGTTCAATTTCTCAAAAAATAGACGGGAGGACGTATTCATTTGCCCGTAAATTGAATGAGGATCTAAAAATGTGCAAACGATAATTAGGGATCAAGTCTGCCAAAAAAAAATAGTTTCGGGACTAAATACACCATTTGGCTATTGGGATATCATAGAAAATTGTAGTCCAAAATCCCATTATAAACAACCCACCTTTCAGAAAATCCAAACCATTCACAACCCGCCTAAAACACACAAAAAAAGTTGGAAAAATATGGGTTTTAATTTTAAGGCAAATTGATGAAATTCGTCCCCCAAACAATTTAAGATTGGTGACTTGGGTCCCTAAATAAATTATGGAAATGGGTTACGAAATTGGAGCTTGGTAAAAATATAGGTTGAAGAAGAAAGGGAGGAGGAAGAAGACAAGTATGCAATTGAGTAATTGAATTTGTATAGTGTGTTAATTATGGAAATGGGTTATGAAATGGGAGTTTGGTAAAAATAGAGGTTGAAGAAGAAAGGGAGGAGGAAGAAGAGGGAATGGGTGGGTAGAGGCAGGTGGTGGGTTTGGGTTGAGTTAGTACATGAAATACCAAAAATACCCTTGTGTTTTTAGTAGAATTTTTAAATTCGTGTTGACTAACCGTTGACTAGCGAATTTTTTAATAGAAGGACCCATGGTGCAAACCCGCAAATTGTTTGAGGATCTAAAATAAAAAAAAAATGATTGGGGACTGTCACGGGTCGTCTCTCGAGGGTCTTAGACGCATTCGTGCGACCCGTGACATGACCCAAGTCACCAATCGTAAATTGTTTAGGGACGAATTTCACCAATTAGCCTTTGGGGGAGAGATGAATTTTTTGACGATTTTACAATGGAATTTATGAAGGGATTGGGGAAGAAGGTGAATTGAAGAAAGAGATTGTGGAAGAAGATGAATTGAAGAAGGGGTTGGGGAAGAAGATGAAGAAGTGGAATTTATGGACGATTTTGCCCCTGCCAAATCGGGCATATGGGCGGCACGTGTGCAGAGTCACCGTGGTATTTTTGGCACCCCATAAATAGTTGTGGGTATAAAGGGCACGCAAAAATCAAAAGGGGCATAACTTGCTTTTGAAAATAGTTTAAGGGGCATAAATAGTGATTAACTCATAGTACAAAGAAAATTTTAGGCTATTTTTAGCTTCAATATTTTACGGGTATGCTCATTAATGGTTTCGGCCAAGTTTCAGTTTGCTTGCTTGTAAGTTTGTATCTGATTACAAGTTCTCATTTGTTACATCTTCTCTCTATTACTCTCTCCATTCCTCAATATAGGTCGTTTATGACACTTTGAAAAAATTAAGAAAATCAAATAAATAGTAATATTTTTCAACACAATGCCAATAATACCCTTCCTCCCTCTCTTACATTTTTCCAATAAAAGATATATTGAAGGT
Organism: Vinca minor; assembly: GCA_026122235.1. NCBI lineage: Eukaryota > Viridiplantae > Streptophyta > Magnoliopsida > Gentianales > Apocynaceae > Vinca > Vinca minor. The sequence continues at coordinate 2,197,433 of JAOCZM010000294.1, read as the reverse complement.
ATAATTAGAATAAATTGATGACACCTAATAAAAGGCATGTAAATAAAAATTAATTTAGATACATATGTATCTCCTAAACAACAATTAAATGGGAATGGAGGGAGTATTTTGCTTTGTTTGCCTCGAACATTTCTGCAGCACGCGCTTAGAGCATGGATTCATTCAGATTCATCAGGTAAAAACGTGGTTGGTATTCGGCCTGCTCCAGTTTTAGAAGAATTCAGTTACGTGGAATCTACTTTCAAAGACTCTTTAGAAGCAAGTCGTCTAGTGCTTAAAAAAGTTGAATTAAATTAGATATATCAAAAAAAGGAAATGATTATTAGTCACATTATAAAAAATAAAAGTATTTATTAAATAAAATCTTCAAAAATAAAATATAATATCAATTGTGTAAAAAAATGTTATGACGAAAAGAGTAAGGAATCAGAAGTGGGGAGCCTCTGGCTTCGGCGACTTTTGGCTTACATTTCTTAACTTTTTAGCCAAATAATTGAAATTCAGAATTGGCTTTTGGCTTTTGGCTTTTGGCTAAAATCTGAATTGGGATTTAAAGGCACTTTAGCCAATCAAATAGAAATCCCTGCAATGACGGATCCAAAGAAAGGTTACCCCATTCAAAAAAAAAAAAAACTTTAATTATATATGGAGTAATTTGACCCCACTCAAAAAAAAAATTAATTATATATGATGTATTTTACTCCATTTAGATAATAAATGTATAAATGATCTCAGTGAATTATTATGTATATCAAATTACCCCAGTGATTTTTTTAATTATATATGATATATTTTACTCTATTTAGATAATAAATATATAAATGACCGCACTCAATTATTGTGTATATCAAATGACCCCATTGAAATTTTTTTCTGGATCCGTCACTGAATCCCTGCACATATTTAATATATTATTGCTCCTGTGCACTAAGCATTTCATAATATTCTAATTTTAAATTAAATTAAGCATATCATAAAAAGAAAATAAATGTATAGGTCATATTATAAAATAAAAAAGAAGCATAAGAGGTAAGGGTCGGGAGTGGGAGCTGAGCTTATATTTTTTAACCTTTTTATTAACTATGCATAGAAGATAATTACTTCTGAATCGTTATCTATGAAAGAGGTTAAAACTATGTGTTTATCTCTGGGGTTAAAAAATAGCAATGAAGATGTTGCGGAGAAGATTATATTTTGTTTGTTTGTTAAGTTAGTAGTTTTAGTTGTTTCCCACCTCTTGGGGTGTGGGTTATTTCCCGTTACCTTGTGTAACTTTTTTTTCCTGTCTTGTTTGTCTTTTTTCCTTTCTCAACTCCTCTATTTTATTGTATTAGAGAAAGAGTTTGAGAAATTTTTAAGTTGTAATGGCCCGGGCTATTTTATTATTAATGAGTAATTTTTTATTCATAAAAAAAAAGATAATTACTTGAAAGGTTATTTAACTTAACAGTCGTTGCCAAAATATAGCAATACAATAATATGTATGTTAAGAGAATACAGAGTAAAACAAAATTCACTTTAACTTATTGTAAAAAAAAACTTTTACTGTTACAACAACGTTACAATTGAGTTTAGAGTTTATTATTACAAAATATTCTCAATTAGTTGAGTTTAGAGTTTCTTAATACATTACCAAACCTAAACCCAAACCCAAAACTAAAATCTTCAAATATAAGAAAAGTAGATCAATTTGTGCAACTTTTTTTTTCTAGTTTTTCAAATCTTTCCCCCACCTTTCTTAGCTTCAAGAATTCCCAACAAATTGTCTATACATCCATCTTGTTTAACATGATCACATAAAAATCCCTTCATTTCCTTAATCTTTTCTCTATAACTCTTCCCCACTTCCTCAACCATCACCAATCTCAACGCTTCCGCCACCGATTCGCCGGAAAACGATCCGGCCCGTTTGTCTCTGGGGATCAAATAACCAATCTTCTTCTCATTCAAGAACCTGCCAATCACACCTTGATCAGCCAAAAATGTTAACAAAATTATACTTTTCTCAAATTGAATTGCCTCCATAACCGAACTCCAACCCGAGTGAATCAATAGCCCACCCACTGATTCATGGCCTAATATTCTTGATTGAGGTGCCCATTCTTGGCATATAATCCCAATTCCTTTTGTCCGCTCTTCAAATTCTTCTGGGAGTTGAAGAATCTCTGGATCTGATTCTCCTCTTTTTGTCCTCAAAACCCAAAAAAATGGCAACCCGGAAAGCTCTAATCCTAAAGCAATCTGGTTCAATTCATCTTGATTCGGTTTCATCTCAGTGCCAAATGCAATGTAAACCACAGATCTTTTAGCTTGATTATCAAGCCAGGATTTAATTTCATGCCAAGAATTATCTTTTTCTTCATCAAAATCAGCATTTCTGGAAGTGGGCAACATACCAATTGGAACAATTGGCTTCTGGTGAAGGTCCTGCAAGAGATTTAACCATTCAGATTCGAGTTCAACACAGCTCCTAATAGCCACAAATTCAGATCCCTCAATTGATAACCCCAAACGTAAACCGTCGGAAACGTTTTCGGAATCTCCTGTGAAATTTTCAAACATTCGAAGAACCTCAAATAACTGGAAACCAGTAGTTGTTTCAAACGGTACCCATTTGGGTTTACCAGTGAAATCCTCTGGTTTGGTTCTTGTTTCTCCAGAGCCCTTCAGAACATCCACAGGTCCACCAATTCCCAAAAGTGAAGCAGGAAATATACTAAAATAAGCAGCGAAAATCTTGAATTTTGCAGCAATTGAAGGTACCCAATAGGAAGCAAAATCATAAAGTATCCAATCCGGGTTCGATTTTTCAAGAAATTGAGACATAGGAAGTTGAAGGCCATCGTAAGCTAATTTGAGGTACTTAACTTTATCAAAAGGTACTTCAATGGTGGCCTCTGCATCTTCAGGGAGATTATCTACAAGAGGTAAAGAAAGCTTAACAAATTCTATGTAAGGAACTAAATTTGGAGGTAGTTTTGGAAGGCGATCGATGTTTCTAGGGGTTGAAATGAAGGAAATTTTGTGACCCTTTTTAGCTATGAGCTTTGAAAGTTCTAAATATGGGATGATATGGCCAAAGGCTAGCCATGGGAACATAACTATGTGAAGCTTTTCATCGTCAGCCATGGATATGATCTTTGCTCTTCTTCTATGAAAACAGGATTTGCAGAGACTACTATGTTTCTTGTAAATATAATCATCCTGGATTCCTAATGGATAAGCTCCCACTTCCTCTTACAAAATTTAATGGTCATGGTTATCACGGAAAATTCTAATATAAAAACAGCTCGTGGAACTGGCAGCTCTTTCGCATGAGTTGTGACAGAAATTATTTTATAGATAGACTCCACTCTAATTCATGTGAAAGGATCGTGAGGCTAGTCTCAAAAAATCGGATTCATTCAACGTGACCCGCTTATCAAATTTTTTAATAGAAGGTAGAATCGAATCCATTAGAATGGTTCCACACCCCATAGTCTTGGCTACTTTTTGTAGGGTTGTAATTCATTATCTCTATATTATATATTTATTATATACTCCCCCATTTCTAAATATACGACTTTCATTAGATGTTTTGAAAATTAAGAAAAAAAAATTAAGATATTTTTATAATTAAAATATCAATATTAATTAGATAAAAAAAATTAGGATCTTCAAGTTCTTTTTTGATATGTTAATTACAAAAAAATCTTTATTTTGTTTCCTTAATTTTCGCAACATGAAATGAATGTTTAATACTTAAGAATGGAGGGAGTAATATATTATTCTCTCAAAAACATGAAAGGGAGTTTTTAGTTTTTTTTTGGCAATAAAGGGAGCTTTTAGTTAGTTGTGAATAGGGGTGTCAATCGAGTTATGTGAGCTGAGCTTGGCATACCTCACGCTCAGCTCACATAAAAATTGAAAAGCTCACGCTCACGTTCAGCCCGAAAAAGCTCATAAACCTTGAGGTCACACTCAGCTCACATTTTAACACGAGCTCGAGCTTAGCTCATGAGCTTCCCAAGCTCATTTATATTAGCGAAGAAAACGAAAATCCTGTCTCAATAATAGCATAATACAATGAGTTTTAAAACTAAATTTGGACAAAAATACACAAAAAGAAGCAAAAGTTTCAGAATTGTTTGATTTGCTAATAAAATGAGTCTTATATAAAAAATAAAAATAAAAAAATAAAAAAAAAGATGTCTTTTTAGGAATCAAGTATTCAAGTCCTGTCTCTCTCCTGTTGTAAGACTCCTTTAATATAATCTTCTTTCTACAAAAAAAAAAAAAAGATTATTGAGTTAATCCACACATTATAATTATAATTATAATGTATATAAGTCTTTTTTTAAATTAGTATTATATATATATATATATAATATTTTAATTATATTAATCTTATTCGGGTTCGAGCTTTTTTTGGTCTGAGCGGGGTCAACCTCACGCTCAGCTCACATAAGAAGCGAGCTTGAATATTAAGCTCACGCTCACATTTTTTTGAGCTATGTGAGCCGGGTTCGGACTGACACCCTAGTTGTGAAGAAATAAAAAAAAAAACTAGTTAATTTGGGGGAAAATAAAGATGGGGTTTGCATGGGCTTGGCCCAGTTTTTCCAGATCAGTCATCACATGGCACCCGGAAAAGTGGGACAAACATTTTTGTCCATAACTGAAGTCCCACTTCGTCCGAGGGCCATAGCGGAAGTGGGACTTCAGTCCCCTGGGCCGACGTGGCGCATTTTTCACACGCTGCAGTGCCACGTGGCTGAACGGAAGTCCCACTTCGCTATGGCCCCGGGAGCAGTGGGACTTACGTTATGGGCTCCCGCTTTAAAAACCCTTCTTCTTCCCCCACCGCGATTTGCAAGAGTAATATTCCAAAAAAACCACCCCCTCCACTGCGGCCCCTCCCTCCCACTGCCGCTGCCACGCTGCGGGTCCCTCACTCCCACCGTCACTCTCACTCTCCCCACCACCAATATCTCTCTCTCCCAAATTTTAATTTGGAGGTATACTTTTTTTTTTTTTTAATTTTATTTAAGTGTAATTTTTGTATATATAGTTTTAAAATTCAATTGCAGATTAATAATGTATTTTGTATATATAGTTTTGATATTTATGTATTTTTGCTAATTGTATATGTATGTATTTTTTGTGAATTTGATATTCTTATGGACTAAAATTGCAATTTTGTGAATGTGATATCCTTATGTATTGTAATTGCAATTATGTGAATTTGATATTCTTATGGACTAAAATTGCAATTTTGTGAATGTGATATCCTTATGTATTGTAATTGCAATTATGTGAATTTGATATTCTTATGGACTTGAATTGCAATTATGTGAATTTGATATCCTTATGTATTTTAATTGCAAGTTTTGAGAATTTGATGTCCTTATTATTTAAGTGAGAATTGTTGTACTACGCACATTTTATTGATAAAAATCGCATGATTTTTATTACTGAGATGGCTCTTCCCTGCCCACGCTTATGCCCAGTCCAGTACGATCACGGTGTGTTGAACAAACACACGTCACATAGAAACACTTAGGATTTGGGGGCGGGGATGTAGTCCTAGATAGGGGGTTTGAAGGTCATTAGCTATGACGGGCATTTTTTTAGGCATACCAACGCGAGGGCAAAGCGGAGAGTGCTAGATCTCATTGTGATGTATAGGTTTCGGGGGTTGTTGTCGGATAGGTAAGATAAAGATAGACCACGCATCGATCACCGCATTAGTAGAGCGGTGGCGCCCGAGACGCACTCATTCCATCTGCGATGCGGTGAGGTCACCATCACCCTTTAGAGGGACGTAGGGCTGCCTCTAGGAGCGCCCTGCAGGGGCCACGTGGTGACGTGGGGAAGAGGACTACAACATGTCCAAGGGTCGAGTGGATTGAGCGTGTGCACCATATCCTAGGTTTCCGCCCCACCGCGAGTCAATTAAGGGGTAGCGCCCTCGAGCTTGCAGAGGTGTACGCCCGCATTTACGAGCCCCCTAGGCGAGGATGCCACGCACCTCGCGGTTGACCCAGCGAGTCCAGGGCCACTGATTTTCCTCTGCATGGCCGCTTTCCTCTTCCCGGATAAGTCCAGGGTCGCGAGGAACATGTGCTATCTCTTGCTCATCGGCGACGGGGACCTCGCCCCATGACCCGGCATTCACAGGGCCGGCGCCGTCTGTCCCTACCTATACCGCCGAGATGTCAATCTGCACGCAGGGCGACTCTAAGGACATAGCTTGCTGCATTGCTGTTGATCCGAGGTTTGTGTAATTGTTAATGACTATTTTTTATTGTTTACCCTGCAAATTTTTTAAATAATTGATGATTAATCAGTGTTTGTTTGTACCGATTGTGGGGCGTGGGAGCGCATTTCATTTCTCAGGGCCGCGAGCAGGGAGTGATTATGAATGAACCTCCGCGGGACGGCTGAGCATACTGGGGCGCGTTGGAACACCGCCCGGAGTTTCAAGCACGCGCGAAATCTCGAGTGACGGTGTTTAGCGACCGAGCAATGGCCATGACGGACGCTCGTGGGGGTAAGGTTTATCGTATTTTTCGTGTGTTTGTTTTTTATTTGCGCAATTAATTTATGCTAATGTACAATTTTTTTTACGATTCATGTGGAGGTCGTACCCGGTCAGGGTTATTGCCGTTCGGGTCTCACGCGATGAGGGCTTCCTATCCACTTTGTCTCGGCCCGTACGCCACTCGTGTGTTTCGAGTTGGTTGAGTTTCACATGCCGGACCGGGGTTGCTAGGCAGTCGGGTTCAGCGGGTGATACCCAGCCCATCGGTGGCGGAGGAGTGCGACAGAGAGGCGAAGACGTCCACGCCCACGTGGCGGGGCCGAATATGAATTGGGCGAATAAGCACAAAGACTACATAGCCATGTGGGATGCCCAGAGCATGATGCACTGCCGACAGCTGTCCCGGTCCCGGTAATGTGATCTTACCAACCCGTGAGTACATGGATTGGTACAATCTCGTTACACGTGCACCTCCTTACAAACCCACGCAACAGGGGATGCTGGGTCCGCTCCCAGATGGGCATTCAACCCATCGCGCCTTTCGAGGACATTATTGTAAGTTTTGTATTTTTGTTAGTCTACATTGCTTTTCCTTGGTTATAATATCACGACACGAGAATTGATGTTGCAGGCGGATGCCAACGAGACTCATACTAACGGAACTCGATAAGCGGCTTCCAACTCAATCGGCCACTACGAGTCCCCTAGTCTCACAGGGCTTCAAAGACAATCAAAGAGGCGTTCTTGGCGGCGGGAAGTCCACGACTGCGAGATCGAGAGAGCTGCGGATGTGGCGAGTCGGCGGTTTTGGAGCCGGTGGCGCTTAGCCAAGAGAACCCGTTCGGCCCGGTCTCAAGAGGAAGGCGAGGTACGCGGAGGCAGCAGGGATGCCGCGCGGGAGGACTTGGCGGCGGCGACAACGGCAGCGTGGCGGAGCCACCGAGGCCAGCTGCCGCCGGCGAGATCCAGCACGATCCCGGCACATACACAGTTTCGGTCAGTCGGCGTACCCGCCCCTTTTGAGTACCAATTTGCATCCCCGGTACTTTTTCACCTAGTTTTCGAGACGGGTGGGGATCACAGTGCCGGGCCCTCTACATCTGCACAGCCGGGCTTCTACTCGGGAGGGACGCCTTCTACATCTGCACAGCCGGGCTTCTACTCGGGAGGGACGCCCGAGGAGCGGATATTTATCGACCACGAAGGCGCGGAGGTCATCTCAACCAATTTTGGTAGCGTCGTACGGGTGAGAGATGGCAGCCTTTACTTCCTGCGACCGGCCCGAAACACACCGTTCCATACACACCTTACATCGTCAGTAGATAGGTTTTCATTTACGTTGTTTACGTTTCGTTCATTGTAATTCACGAAGAATGTTAATTTTTTTCGGTTGTAAAATATTATTACGATAATTACATTGCTTGTTTTATATTAATATACAATTTATTTATTTTCTTGCTCAATTTTTTAGTAAGTATTGTGTTTTTGCAAATATTATTTATATATAATACAAACACCTCGGAAAAAATAACCTACGGAAAAAAAAACAAGTGTTTTAGGCAAACACACTCGCCGAGTCCATAGCTGGGAAGTCACTGCTCAAAAAAATACCCTACTAAAACCCCTAACTTTTGTCCCAGTGACCTTTGAGGACGGAATTCCCACTTCAGTCCTCAACTTCCCGACTAATTTGCGGCGTGTAGTCACTTCTCACTTTTGCTTTTTTGACTCAAAAAAAATGTGCGAGACGGTTTTGGCAATTTCGTGCGCATTTATGACCGGTTTTGAAACTTGTCCAATTCGGGAGAAATTTTTACAATTTCCCACCACATCTATAAATACTCCCTCCAAACCTCTCCACAAATCTCAAACCTTATCAAACCACTTAAAAACCACTATCCTCCAGTATTACTAGCTTTGAAATTTTTTGTTTAAAAAAAACCCGTATCCTCAGTAATGGCCAACTTTCCCGAATTTATGCAAAAAGAAATGCGTCAAAAATACGAGGGATGTTGATTTTTACTAGAGAATGGCGGTCGAATACGAGGAGGTTTTAATAGAAATTTGTTATGATTTCGAGTCTACGGGGGTTACCCTCGAGAAAAAGCGTTGAGTCGATTGCTACAATGAAATTGTTTACGGAATTAATTTCAGTGACCGGGGGGACAATTCACGGTTGCGATGATCGGCGCAAGCCTAGCAAAGCTGCGTAGGCGGTTTTGGGATTTCGAGCGCTCACCCACAAATCATGGTTCAAGTCACGACGGAAGGGACGAACATTGTTGACTTGGGCGGTCTTTGAGGCCCGGTGGGCGGAATACGTTGCGTGTAATTAAGGCACACTTGTATTAGCTGTATATTTACTTAACTAAATGTTTTTTTTATATAACTCTAATTTAGGCTAATCCAAGGGCCAAGCGGTGCAGGGAGAAGTGGCGAATTTTTTTTATCCTTCTCCGCCATATTTTTTGGGTATGAAGGAAGAGGATTTACGGGCGAAGCTGGACAATTTTCAACATCTCTGAAGAGGTAGCTGTGGAGGCTCCCACTGAATACCCGATGTCGGATGCATCGTCAAGCAAACATGATACGACTTGGAAAATGATTGAGCCTAAGTTTGAAATAATTAGGGTTTGACTAACTGGGGGACTTTTGTATTTTTTAATGTTCGATGTAAATTTATTTGTATGAAGTTAATGGAATTGTCGAGTTTTTTTATTTTTTGAAAGTTCAGAAATGAGCAATATTTAAAAAAACATTGAAACTAATAATTATAATATGAACACGTATGGAAATAATTAGTAGGACAAGGGAGAGGTTTTTGAGGTGTTAGTTAACGATTTAGTATGAAATTCTAAAATTAAGAGTTCGAATTGGCGAGTCTCCTAAAATTGGTCGATGTCTGACGAAACTGCAAGAAAACCGTTTGGGATTTTCGAGCAATAAAGCAAAATTGAGTAGTGACAATAGCACTGCAATTTGAGGGACGGAAGTGGCAATTCCAGTCCTCAAAATGCGTGAGGACCAAATGTACAATTTTTGGGAAAAATCATGTGCTAGGTTGATAACGGAAGTGGGACTTCCCACTTCGGGTTCTCAACCCAGCGGTAATTTGCCCATTTCTTTGCAAAATTCTCTATAAAATTGAATACCCCTCCCATCCATTCTTCATACTCCAAACACCATTTTCCAAATTATTTCGTCTAAACACCCTCGTATTTCCTCAACCCCTTATTTCGTTTTGCTTAAAAATGGCACTCGAATGTCAATGAGATTGTATTTACATTTCGACCACAATATAGTTTACGAAAATGGGGGGTTACCCCCGTTTCGCCGAGCCTAGCGAAAAAAAGTTTTGAAGTTATACAAAGGATTTCATTCGGGACAACTTTGCCATAGAATATGTCGCCCATGAAAGAGTCGAGCTTTCTCTTGTCAATGTTCGGCTAATAATGATCCAGTCCATTCTTCATGCCGAGCGTTCAACATGGTGGCGTACGATGTTGTAAACCTTAATGTGGAAGAAGGTTTAGAGAGTTTGTGGGGAATCAAACGGATTTCAAACTCGAGGGATTCATATTGGTGCCGTGTTGGAACTCGTGCGAGAGACATGCGAGATAGCTTTGTAATACCGACTACACAATTTGCACGGGAGCCATATTTTGTTCAGGAACCATATTTTTCGGAGCCAAATCCATTACCAAATATGCCCCTACCAGTCTACTTACGAACCCTACAATGATAATTCGGTCATGGATTCTTTAAGTCCAATATCCAGACATTGGCGGCGTTAGGAAGCGGAAGGCGACTTCGCCCGGCGATAGTGCTGGGAGACCACGAGGGCGGCGGGGGTCGAGGAAGACGCACGAGGGGTAGCGGAAAGATGCGACCCCAGAAATCGACAACAAGCCCGGTGGACTAATGGCGAAGAGGCGGTACAAGAGCACGAGCCAGACTCCCTACTACTCTGCTGCGGCCATTCAGAATGGAATGTTCCAGTAGATCTGGTAACTATGCAAATTTTGCTGTTGGAATGATATGGGTTCCATGGAACCGATGCACGGAATCACGTACGGTGGACAAAAAAATTAAAACATGGAATCGATATTCCCGAAATATGCTTGGGGATGCAATTCAAGGATAAGCGAGGCAATGTTGGGTCGTGAGCGTGTGGCATGACAAGGTGGCATTAAGGGAATGGAAAAGAGAGAGGAGCAACAAACAATGGTTCGTGGGGTGTGTAGAAATTCAGCGAAAATTGCCGATGCGGTTGAGTACGTTCGCATAAATCATAGCGGGGTGGATGGAATGTGGAAGGTTACAAAGCTTAACCCGAGGACCACTACTTGCTTGATGGACCGAGAACAAAAAACGCATGACATGTCCTCCCGACTACGTCGGGGTAAAAATTCTACACCTTGTTGGTGATCTGAAATATACATTAAATTGATTAGAGTGCTTGTACCATTTGATATGAATTTGACTTGTACTATAGAAAAGCTTGGTATGCCCGTGAAAAATGCTATAGAAACACTTTTTGGTACTTGGCAATCAACTTTTCAGTCATTTGCTAGCATTATATCAGGGCACTAAATGATTGAGCCGGGTATGATAGTCAAATTTCTCTACCACCCTCGAGAAAGCAGATAATGGGCCCCGAGGTGTTCGAGTCATTGTTACGGGACGTTTAAGCGGGTTGGTTGACGGTTGCAGTAGTGCTGAGCCCATAATTTCGAGTTGATGGGACACACGCTTAGGGGGAATTATAAAGGGACTCTCACGGTTGCAAGCACTTTGGATGCTAACAACCAAATTTTACCCACTTGCTTTTGCGTTGGTCGATTCAGAATCATCTTTGACTTGGGCGTGGTTCCTTAGGCACTTGAGGGAACATGTTGTCAAAGACCTTCAAGTGTGTCTTATCGGCGATCGTCATGCGCGGCATTCTTAGTGCCGTGGCAACCCTCACCGGATGGCAACCCCCAAAGGCGGTGCACCGATCTCGCCTTAGGCATTCTGAGTCCAATTTCCACACTAATACAAAAAACAAAGAATTGAAAGATTATGTGTGGATTCTTTGCAAGCCAACAGAAAAAAGGTTAAGTGCGATTTTTATCTAGAGCGTATAAAACAAAAAAGATGAGGATGCGTTTAGCTAGTTAATCAGGGCAACCCGAGAGTTGTGGACTTTGGCATACGGCGGGGGAATGCGTTTCGGTTGCATGACTACAAACATGTCGAGGCGCTTAATAGCGTTCTAAAGCGATCTAGAGCGCTGCCTTTGAAAGCGCTCGTGGATATGATATTTTTTAAACTTGTACATTATTTTGACAAACACCGGCAAGACGCGAAATGGTTGTAAAACGCCTTTCCACTAAGAGGATATGGGAGCGGTATTTGGCGTACGAACAAAAGGCGGCAACTCTTTGCTTGTAAAGCCCGACACCACATGGACCAAGGTATCTATAGGGTCATGTCCCAGGCATAGAGGGACCCAGGGCGAGGTGGAAAAACGTACTACGGTCAACTTATCGGTTCGTGGGTGTAGGCTGTGATAAATGGGCCGCTTATTCGGTTCCATGCTCCCGTGTCATTGCCAGTGTCCAAATCGATAATGCGAGGGATGCTTCTCGATTCATCCACCCTGTCTATTCTCTCGATCATTATAGGAATACTTACAAGTCTATTTTATATCCACGTGCACGATCCCGTTCATTGGAGATCCCCCACTTTTGATTTGACATATCACCCACCTAACATGAAAGCTACGCGAGTGGAGTCGACCTCGAAGCGGAGATACCAAATGCTATGGACACGAGAGAGCAGGGGGGCACTCGAAAGGGAAAAGAAGTGCGGCCACTGTAAGCGAGTCGGTCACAATCGGAAGACTTGCCCCATGTTAGCACATCTTCGACAACCACCCCCTACCCTCTCCACGAGTAATTGTATTTAAATTCTCCGAATTGTAATAGTTTAGAATTTATAAAAGTGTTGTAAATGTGCTCGATTTTTTTCCATTCAATTTCATCGAACATCTTACATTTCAATTACATATTATTAAAGTTGGCGTAATAAATCGAAAAAAATCATCATTCCGGCCACTGTAATCAAGGATATCGTAAGAAATTTGGATGAATTTTACATGGTCACCCGGGTGTAATCTAGAAAACACAACAAACTCATCCCACTCCCAAAAAAATAGTAGCGATCGTGACCTTCGTCTCTAGTCACTTGCGGTGTCAATTTATTCTAGTGAAGGTTACACGTGTGTAATACTTCGAGGGATTCAAAGTGCATTCTAACATGCCATTGCATGTAATGCGGACATATCCAACTGTACGCGGGAAACAACATTACAACACATAAATGTAAAATGAGCGATTTTATTACTAAAATTTTAATATTACTTAACGTATCGGTTTGGAAAGTCCCAGAATATGTTTTGTAAATGTCTATTCAAAAACTCTGCTAGGGAAAAAATGCCCCGATCGAGGGATACGATAGTCGCTCTTCGGGTAACCTATCCCAGGGCCCTCACTTAACATAAATATCTAATACATTCATGGGAGATGGTATAAAATGAACTTTATTTGTGGGGACGAAGATTGTTGTCACGCAAAAATTGTTGCAAACCTCCCAGTCTAGGTAGTAGGTGTCATCTATTTTGTTTACATAAAGCGCACCATTGATTCCCATGGTCGTCCTTCAAATAGACAGAATTTGCTAACCCGAGACCGGTTTGCTCCAACCAACTTGTGTACTTCGATGGAAGACGCTACAAATCCAAAATTATGAGTTAGATAGCTAAACACATTTCATACAATAAAAAAATTACTCATTACTAAATACAATACTACCATTTTTCCATCGGTTTGATTTCAGACCGCAATTCTAAATTGGTATACGAAATACTCTTCCAGTAGGGATTCATTTAGCTATTCATTTTCAAAGCTAGTAATATGTGAGGATAGGGTTTTTAAGGGTTTGAGAAGGTTGTATGTTGTGGAGTGGAGAGGTTTGGAGGGGTATTTATAGATGTGGTTGGAAATTGTAAAATTAATTTTTTTTATTGGACAAGTCTCTGAAAACCCGGTCATATATGCTGCACGAAATTGCCCAAAACCGTTCGGACATTTTTTTTGAGTCAAAAAAGCAAAAGTGAGAAGTGACTACACGCTGCAAATTGGGTGGAAGTTGAGGACGGAAGTGGGGAATTCCGTCCCTCAAAGTCACGGACAAAAGTTAGGGTTTTCGTAGGGTATTTTTTGGCGGGGACCATAATGGAAGTCCCACTCAGTCCCGAGACATGCGGAAGTGGGACTTAGTTACGCCACGCGTGCATGCTAGCGTGGGAAAAAGCTGCACGCGTCAGCGAGACGGAAGTCCCACTTCAGTTATGGCTCGGGAGACGAAAGTGGGGGCTTAGTTATGGGACAAAAAAATGTTTGTCCCACTTTTACAGTGCTTAGTGTGATGACTGATCTGGAAAAACTGGGCCAAGCCCATGCAAATCCCCAATAAAGATTTAAAAAAAAATGCCAAATGGTCTACTAGGAGGCCCAAATTACTAACTTTCACTTGTGTTTATTTTTCAACATAATGGGCCAACTCCGGCCCAGAGCCTGAAGATCCTAAGAGAGGCGTATATACACTAAACCCTAGCTATCCCCCTGTCCTCTCTTTGTTTAGTCCAACATTCTCTTCCCGGGTGGTTCTGCCGTCCCCCCCCACCGCCTCCAGAGGAGTGCCGCCGCCGCCACAACCGCAACCATGGAAGTGGACAACCCTCAACCTATCAACAACCTTCCCCTTCCACCAAAACCAAATTTCCAACCACTAAAAGCACACGAAATCTCCTCCGGTGAAGTCCAGTTCCGCAAAGTCTCGGTCCCGCCGCACCGATATACGCCTCTGAAGAAGTCATGGATGGAAATCTACACTCCGATTTACGAACAAATGAAAATCGACATCCGAATGAATCTCAAGGGTCGAAAAGTCGAATTGAAGACCCGTAGGGATACACCTGATATTAGTAATCTTCAAAAGTCTGCTGATTTTGTTCATGCTTTTATGCTAGGGTTTGATATTTGTGATGCTATGGCTTTGCTTCGTATGGAGGAATTGTTTGTTGAATCTTTTGAAATTAAGGATGTTAAGACACTTAAAGGAGAACATTTGTCTAGAGCTATTGGGAGATTGTCTGGAAAAGGAGGGAAAACGAAGTTTGCTATTGAGAATTCGACGAAAACCAGGATTGTTATAGCGGATACTAAGATTCATATATTGGGTTCTTTTGCTAATATTAAAGTTGCTAGAGATTCACTTTGTAGTCTCATCTTGGGTTCCCCTGCTGGTAAGGTTTATTCCAAGCTTAGAGCTATTTCTGCCCGTTTGGATCAGCTTTGATTTTATATCTATTAATGTAATTCAAATTTTGGGATTTAATATTCTGTTATATAGAATTACTATGCAGAATTTTTTATATATATGTTTTCCAGTTTTGATTGTGGCTCTTTGAGATGGAAGTACGAATATGTTCTAATGATAAAATGCTGGTATAATTTATAGTATCATAATTTTGGTGAAAGTGTGTATGTCTCCAGATTTTTTGTCCTAGATTTAACTGTGCACATAAATGCTCTGAATGTTGAATGAAAGAAGCATCGTAATGTGCACATAAATCAACAAAATGGTTCTTGGGTTTGCTTTCTCTGATGCCTTTGGGCTTTGATTTGAGGGCGTTATTCCCTAGCAAATGTGACTTTATATAGAACTATTGTTTCATTAGTATTTTGTGACTTGTCAAATGCTCGGTCCGTTTTCAATCCATCTGTTTCATTTGTATTCTGGAAGCAAGCACAATGTGTTAAAGGTTAAATCTTTCTCCTATCCATCCCCTGCCCGTACCCCCAATTATTGAGGACTCAATGGTTATGTGATCGGTGCTGTTGTTTATCCTAGATTTGAATGTTACTTGCTGATGAAGTGATGGTTTCTTTCTTATGTTACTTTAATGGTATGGTGAAATTGAAAGTCCCCAAACTTCAAATTTAAAGGGCAGTTATACATATTTACTCTCATAAGTTAGCTGGATATGGTAGTGGAGTTTTGTATCTGTTGATTATTTCCGTTGCATTTTTTTTTGCACTCCAATTTAAGAACGAGGGAGGATTCCTAGTGATTTCGTGGTGTTTTAAAGTTGACTAGGTACTGCTCCCTTGTACTGTATACCGTTGCTTGACTTTGATCTTTGCTGTTGTTTTTCTAAATCAATTGGAGCTTCGAACTACTTGTCCTCAATAATCTATAATGCTGACTGTCTTTAATTTAATGTTTAAGTCGGAAAACTTTCGCATCTCAGAAATGCATGAAGTAGCGATGTGCTAATCTTTTATCTTTTGTATGCTATTCAACATCCTTGCCACTGTTTAAGTATATAAGATTTACTAAACAAATTGGTAAAGAAATTTTTCTTTTTTTTGCTTTCCTCCTGGTGGTTGGAGTATAAGAGTCTTAGAAGTTTGTCATTCTGATTTCCAGTGTCTGGACATTATCTGAAGATTGACTATTGCTGGTAAACTTTTCTATGGGTTACCTGGTTCTTTTGATGATGTTCTCCGGGGACCTGCAGTTATAGTTATATTGAAATGATGTTAATATGGGGATTTTTTCTTAGTTTTGGTCGCAGATCTCTTAGGGGGGTGTATTCAATTTGGATTTTTAAAAACTATTTATAGATAAATAAGCCCAGTGGAATTTAAAAGACTATCTAAGATTTTTTTAAAAAGAATGTAATGACTTATAAGAATTTTTTTTCAAGATGTTGTATACTCAAGATTCTTATGTTCGGATTTTAAAGATTTATATCATGCGAATTTATAAGATTTGAAAGGATTACAATGACTTTTTATTTGTACGATGCTAACCAACCAACTTAGTTGGATGATGAACAATGTCTAGTTCAATGATACACAAATTCTTCAGGAATAAACTTTACAACCCAAACTTTTCAAATAATGGTGGAATTTATCCTTCCCAAAGGTTATGTGATAGGTATAAGGTTATTAGGTTGTGGACACTTGGTTCAAATAATGGAATGAAGTCATAAACATAAAGTCAATTGGTTAAAGTTGTGGTTAATAAAAGTCAATTGGTTACCGAATTCAAATTCAGTTCGCAATTCGAATTCGATAATTCAGTGTAAATTCGGTAATTCGGTTACATCCCAATTCGATTTGGTAAAAAATGGGACGAAATCGGTTTGACTATAATTGAGTTCGGTCAGGAATTCATTTTTTCATAATTTTTTTTTAATTTTATTATATAGTTTTTGAACGCCCGAGGCGGGAGCCCATGAACAGGGGAGATAGAAACGGCCCCAGTGAGCGGGAGAGAACAACCCTAGATCGGGGAGAATAAAGCTCACCGCAACGCTGGCGGAGGGTATCGAACCCGGGACCTCTCGGTCCCGGGCCAAGCACTTACCCACTTGGGCAAAGCACTTGATGATATTTTATTATATAGTTAATATATATAAAGTAAATAGACTCTAAAATTTGTTATTTTGGCAATTTTGCTATTAATTTTCCGTGTAAATATGGTTGAATTAAACGATAACTAATTTATTATTTTGATTATTTTTTTCTGAAATTATTGTTTGTTTTGGTTTTGGTTTTTTCTTGATGTTCAATTAGAGTTTTCTTGTGAAACTGATGAATTCGGCAAAAAACGAAATCCAAATTCGCCAATTCGCTCAATTCGAATTCGGCAATTCTGAATTCGAATACAAATTGGGTTCGTTTTTAGGTTCTAAAAAAGTTGAAAATCCCGAATTCAAATGACTGAATTGGCAAATTCGAATTCGGTACTCACCACTACTTGCATTAGCAATAACATAAACGAGATCAAATGGAATGGAACAATAAATAAAAGCAAACATTCAAAGTAACAAGAGTCAATGAAAAAGATAACAAATAATGAAAATCCCACTAAAAAGTCTTATGGG
Source organism: Vinca minor (assembly GCA_026122235.1). Lineage (NCBI taxonomy): Eukaryota > Viridiplantae > Streptophyta > Magnoliopsida > Gentianales > Apocynaceae > Vinca > Vinca minor. Next base: position 2,179,905 of record JAOCZM010000294.1, on the reverse strand, counting down.
TTTGGGTGGATTTTTTAAAGGGTTTGGTATTTATACTTTTCACTAAAAAATTTCACAAATTCCTAATTAAAAAAAAAATTCATCGAAATTTGGAAGTTTTTTAATATCAAAAGACTTTGTTAATTGTTTAAAGTCCTGATTGAATACCACTAGATTTGAAAATTATTTTTAAAAATTTCTAATAGTCCTAATTGAATACCACATGACTTATTTAGATTACTTAAAAGTCTTAATTAAATACCACAAGACTTATTTATCTCAAAATAATCTTTTAAAGTCACATTTGAATACACCCCTTAGTTTTCTTGTTGGAAAATGTAGTTTTAGTAGTTTCCAATTGTAAGAGCAGTTTGTAGAACAGAAGTTCATGCCTGTAAGGTGAACGTGTGCACGTTGGTTCTAATACTGACAGACATTTTTTATTTAACGGTTTGAAAATAGTTGGAGCTGTTCAGGGATGATTATTCAAGACCTATTAACTTATTGATAATTTGGTCTGTGATTTTCGAACTTTAACGTATTTTGTGCTATTCAAGGATAGCTTATCGACTTTATTCGCTAAATCAAAGTAATCGGACAATTGAGACTGTGTCAATATCGTTCAGACACGGACTCCAGTTAGTACTAGAAAATCAAATTAGATCGCCTGGTGAAAGAAAATGCAAACTTTTGGAATAAATTAGAAAAAGAAACACCAAAACCGCGACCAACGAAGGCAAGAATGAAACAACTGTCGCAAGGGTATTTCAGTTTGTTTTTGTGGTGGCAGGTGATGGAGAATGACGTATGATCGAATCTTAAGGTGTGTTTGGACAAGGTCTTAGTTTTGTTTGGGTTTGGGTTTGGGTTTGGGTTTGGGTTTGGATTTGGGTTTGGGCGGGAAAGGCTAACAAATTGGCGGGAACAATTCAAATTCAAAAAAAATTCTCAAAAAAATTTCCTCTTAAATTGACGGGAGATGTTCAAATTCCAAATTTGTGAAGCCAAAATTTAAAATTGGACGATTATTTGAAGAAAAAAATTGAATTTGAATTTTTCCCGCCAATTTTTTAGCCTTTCCCGCCCAAACTCAAACCAAGACCTTGTCCAAGCACACCCTTAGTAGATGAAGTATAGAATTTTCAAACCTTTAATGTGGGAGTGTCTTCTTGTGGGCATCAAGTCAAAGTCCTCTTACTTTAGGTAGGGGCTGATGGGTTACCTTTATATAATCATCCATTATCTCTGTTGGACCGGGGGTTGGGGCTTTGGGGGCTAGGGATTTCGCCTTTTGTGGACAAAGAAAGAAACAAGTCTTCAGTTATAGCTTAACTGACAAATTCACGAGTACTATTGTGTTAGTTTTTGTCTTCACTCATAAAGTGAGGTTTCGATTGCAGTTGAAGAACATATCGCAATTTAACTTCTTCGCTAATATTAACATTAGAGATGGGGAGGTGGGCCATTAGAATTAGGGCTAAGGGGAAGTAAAAGAACAAATATGTGAGTACGATGTGTACTATGTTTGATTAAATTTTAGGATATGTCGGGGGAGCTGAGTTCATGTTGGATTGGTTCAGTTTATGATAACAATCTCACACATCTAAACTCAGGTAGAGCAGTTGAAAGTTTGAAACTTCATGCAGTTGTCTTCTTATTACAACTGCGTCATTTTCAAGTTTAATGGTGTTTTTGTTTCTCCATAACACATTGCTTACTGACGTTTTCGATTTTTCTAATGAAGTTTTTTTTATTGTTTGAACCCCATAAATATAAAAAACTTCATCTTTGGGATCAACCTAACCAACTTAAAAATAGACTCTCCCTCCGTTTCATAATATAAGTCGTTTAGGATTATAACGAAATTTAAGCAAATAAAAAATAAAGTATATTTTTTTTAATCAAAATATCAATATTATTCTATTATAGAATAAGTGGTACATAAATTATATTTAAGAGAGTAATATTGATATTTTGACTAATATAATATCTTTTTTTCCCCTTAATTTTCATTATATGTGCAAAATGACTGTAATGTAATGAAGGTAGAAGATTTCATCACTGTTTTCATTGTACTCATCTCCATCCATCCACTCCGGCTCCTATGTGGAACAGGAAAAGTTCCGCACTGTGCAGAACAATATGGACCGTCGGATGATAGATTTGAACGGTCCAGATTTGGAGAGAAATTTTTTTATTTTTTATTTTTAAGTCCAGTCGCAACTTTTCTCTCTCTAAATATGGGCTGTTAAAACTATCACCAGACGGCACAGATTGTTCCGCACGGTGCAAAATTTTCCCTGTTCCGCATAGGAGCCGGACTGCCATCCATCACCTTCTCCAGGTTGGTGTCCCACCTTGAATTTGAACACCAAATCCCCTTATCAAGACCATGGATGGTTGCGTCATTATAGTTCAATTTTTTTTTTTCTCAGTTTTTTACTCACTTCCTTATAGAGGTGTTTTTTTAGGTAATTTAAGATAAATTAGGGGATGAAAGACAACAAACATTTTATTACCATTATACATTTGGATAATTTAGTTCTCAATTATCATCCCTTCCTTTTTTCTCTTTATAGGATAATTTTAAAAAAATAACACTAAAAGTTGAAAAACGACATATATTTGGAGAGAAAATGAAGAGTTTAAAAAGACTTATATTAAAGTATTAAAGAATAGAGGAATCTCATTTTTCTTTTTTCTAATGCACATGGTATTTTGCACGTCGTAAATTCGGTGCCAGCAATACAAATCGGGGGAAACACTGTCCTTTATTTATTTTACTATTGTTTTTAATAAGAGTACCCGGTTTGGTTCAAAACTTTTATTCGAAAGAAAGCCTTACCCATATTTTTTTTAATATAATGTCAGAGATTTTCACTTTAACATTAACTATTTACTTACTAACTACCCAGACTCCAAAACTAATATGTAAATAAATCTTCCATAGTTTAATAATCTAATTTTAACCCGAAAGGTCATTTTGAAAAGAGTCAAAATTTTGCTACTAAGCAGTTGATCAGTCCAGTGTAGTTGAAAAAAATTCAACCCCTCTTTAATATATCTTTTCTATTGTTTTTATTTTATTTTTGTAATTGACTTAACAATCAAGAAAATTATATTTATCGAGAATCTCAAAGAATTCTGTTAAACTCACTTCTCTAACAGAGATGACATTGGTGAGGTTGGTGAGTTACTATGTTTTGGATACAAACATGTGTTTTGATGATATAAGTATTTGAAGAAGGCAGGTTTAGTTCACCCACTAAACCAATTATTCTTTTTCTTTTTCTTTTTCTTTTTCCTTTTGGAAAATCTCATTTGGTCCCTTTTTCCACTTGAGATAGTGATTTTGCTCTATATAACTAATTCATTAACGACCTTTTGGATGTTGATTTTAGCAGTTGCATCTTTTCTTTTCTTTTTTTAACATAAGAGTTTCAGAACATGTAGCGTAAATTAAGGAAGCAAAATCTAATGTATTTTGTTAATCAAAATACTAATATTATTATCTTAGATATAACTTGTATGCCACTAATTCTATTTAATAGAGTAATATTAATATTTTGTTTTAAAAGAACATCTTAATTTTTGTTTTCTTAATTTTCGCTACTTATCCTTAAAGTCTTGTGTCTGTCTAGGAATGGAGGTAGTATGGTTTTGGGACTGATTTGGTGTATGATAGGATTGAGTCTCAATTTGAGATTCTTGTCTCAGCCTCAGATTAGTTTTAAACCTAAACCAAATTTTTCATAGATTAGTGCTTGAGTCATACTCAATCTAAAGAGACTTTGGGTCTCGGTTTGAGTTCCCAACTCAATCAAATTCAATTCAAGTACAACCTTAAATTTTGACCATGACAAATCATTTTCATGAACTTCGCTTTGTGGCAATTATATTAAATGGTAAAAAATTATATGTCCCCCGTGTATGTACTCATTTTTGTGTTCAACCAATCACAATTCGCCATGTGTATATATAATTGGAAGAAATGTTCGTATAGCAAATTCTAATTGGTTGGATATAGGAATAGAAATAGAAATATACTCGGAGACAGACGATTTTCACCTATATTAAACGTGAAATTGAACCGTATTTCATCACAGAACAAACTATAATTTTTTTAAGTATGAGATTGTCATTTAAATAAATCAACTTTTGCGGTGCTTACGACTTTTTTCCCTCAAACCAAACACACTATTAGATCCCCCACTCTTAGATAATTACGCAAATGTGTAGCGCAATTAATTGTTATTCATCAAATTAAAGTTTTGCATTTCTCTTTCTGATCATATATAGTAATCCATTGTCTTTTTTTAGTTGAGAGAGTTTTATATTTCAATTTTTTGTAAAGATAAATTATTTATGAAATATAAGCAATATCGAAAATAAAATTATCCATTAAATTTCACAAAGAAAACAATCCAAATACTCTCTAGGCAACTTATATGACATTGAAGACGAGGCATCCATACAGAGCAAGTTTTGTGACATTCGCTTCTTCTCATGTACTATGCTATATCAGACTTTTTAATATGAAATTCTCTAATTTAATTTTATCTATACATACATAAAAAAATAAAAAAAAATAAAAGAGCAACCATACGTACAAAGTCAAATTGTTTGGTTGAGTTAGGGCATAATTATTTGAAATCATGGATCTTTAGCATATTCTTGTCGATTTGTTCCATATATATCACGATCATTTTTTTCTATTGGATATTGCGTAGCTAAATATTTCCACATAAGAGAATTTGCTTGTTTAAATAAACTAGTGGAGACTTTTACCTTATCATCGAACTTGATTTTATTTATTTTTTTGATAAATATCGAACTTAAGTAAAAAAAAACTTATTTAATTGACATTTGAGCGACTATGTACTCCTCATTTAATTGAAAATTCATTTTCAATTGAGAAATTTATCTGACCTCAAGTAATAAACGAAATATAGATTTTTGCATATATATATAATAAAAAAAAAAAGTGTTCGTTAGGACCGATTCAACATGTGTACATTGGGGTTAAAATTTATTTTAGGATGCAAAATTTATTTATTTTACACTGTAATATAAAGTTTTTCAAAAATATTGTGAGCAATTGCCCCTTCCTACAGGGACGAAGCCAGGAATTTGATATTGGGGGCGAAACTGGTAAAAAAATTCCAAAATTCTTAGAGGGCGATAAAAAAGGCAAAAAAAAATTCTTGGGGACAAAATTGATAAAATTTTCTAAAATACACAGAAAATTTCGATAAATAGTAGTATTTTTAAAAATCTCGCCCCCCCCCCTCCCCCGTAATCGTCCCTGCCTTCCTACCCATTGAATTTGTGTTCGCACACATAGAGACTAACAAAAATTACAGTAAGGCTCCAGTGCGGAACGCCTTAAATTCCGCACGTGCGGGACACAACAAGGGCCGTTGATTTCATTTTTTAAGAGGATCAATGGTTGAGATTTAAAAGAGAGGTGAGAGAAAGGTAAAAGGATATATATGTAATTTTATTAGAGGTGAGAGAAAAGTTGCTAGGTGAAAAGTCAAAAAGGTGGAGTTCACAGGGAGAGAGAAAAGTTGCGAGTGAAAAGTAAAATAGGTATATTTCTACAAGAACGCATGTTCTCTGTTAGAGAACACACGTTCTTGTTAGAGAACGCAAGAACGCATGTTCTCTGAACGTGTGTTCTCTGTTAGAGAACACACGTTCAAGTTCTCTAATATAGAACGTGCGTTCTCTAAATATTTAGAGAACGCACGTTCTATATTAGAGAACGTGCGTTCTCTAATATAGAACGTGCGTTTTATTAGTGAACGCATGTTCTTTATTATTGAACATGTGTTCTCTGGCAGTAAGCACATGTTCTGCTGTCAAAGAGCGATGTTTTTTATTAGTGAATGCATGTTCTTGATTATTGAACACCCAGTTAAAAGTAAAAAAGAGAAAAAAGAGCTCAAAGTTTATCTCTAAAAATACCCCCTGTTTTTTATACAATAGTTGGATCAAAAAGTACAAAAAGTACAAAATCGAATGGTGACGACGATGTTCAGTATATCTTGAATTTTTCTTTGTTCGAGACTTTGAGCCAAGGTGCAAAACATTAGGTATAGGACAACATCGTTACATCCTTTTCTATCACCAAACTGCAAATCTTTTGAGATTCTAGTTTCATTATATGATATAAATCGTTTAGTATAAGGATTAAAAATTAATGAAGTGAAAAATAAAAGCAATTTGTTAGTTAAAATATCAATATTACTCTCTTAAATAAGATTTATATACCATTAAATAATTTGATTTTAAAGTTTAATATTGATATTATTTTTTCTTTCTCTAATTTTCGATACATATATTAAACGATTTAAATTATGAAATTGAGTGAATGACAAAGAAGGTTAACTGAAATGCCTTCGTTTTGCTTTTTTACCTTTTCCATATGATCGGTTTAGGTCAATTATATTTGACATTTCTGACAATGAAAGTATCATTTTGCCTGCGGGAATTACGCAATATGTTTATTAAGAATTTGGACTTTGAATTAAGGTTGAATTTGAAAGATTCTGGGGGGGGAATATTGGAATAATTCCCTTCAGAAAAAAACTATAGAAAATGATAATAAATTAGGAAAAAAAATTTAGTTATGCGTGTGAGTAAGAAAATCAAGCTCGTACTATAGAAAATGATAATAAATTAGGAAAAAAAATTAGTTATGCGTGTGAGTAAGAAATATTAAGTTCGTATAAATCGGGTCGAGCCGAGCTTGCTCAAGTTCCATTTACATAGACAATTTAGCATATCTACTACTGATGTAACTCATATTTCTAATCAGGGTTCATGTTGAGAATTTTGTATTTACTAGTTAATTTACAAGTTTGTTTATTATAAAGATTGAACAATCATCTTTCTATTAGATAACCTTTTGAAGGGTTAGAATTAAAGTCAAATTTATTTTTAATATTATATGACAGACACTAAAAGTCCAATGTTTGACCTATATTGACATCATAAAAAGTAAATGTGTGCTTCGTTTGTATGATGCCACAGGGAAAAAGGAAAAGAAGAAAACAACGGGAAAAAATAGGAGATAATTGATGTTGGCCTTAGACTGATCATGATTTGGCATAATGGGCCAACCATGGCAGTCTTTTTTTTTAAGCAATAATTTTGGCAAGAACGGATTTCACAAATCTGTTCTCAAGTGAGAACGGATTTGGGAAATCCGTTTTCATTTCAACCCTAAGAATCCTAAAATGCGCTGAAATCCTAGACTCCCGTCCTCAAGACTTGTTGAGAGTCTTGCCACATCAGCCCATAACGGATTTCACAAATTCGTTCTTGCCAAAATTGTTTGTCCCAAAAAAAAAATGGTATGATTGACCCATTATGCCAAACCATGATCAGTCTAAGGTCAAGCCCAGATAATTGTATAATGCACGTGTGAGATATTATTATAGATATTTAATAATAAAAATGGTTAATTAAATGAATACTTGTAGATTACTTTCCTTGCAGAGGAGGCAAAATACCAAGCTGTGGTTATTCACACCCTAAGCAAAAAGAATGCGCAATGAGACCTATCAAATGGGGAAATTTTACGTTTCATTGTATTACATTAGGTTTCTATTTTATTTGGAAAACAAGTTTACTCTTCTTTTTTTTTTTTTTTTTTTTAAATTGAGTAAATGATAAATAGCAATTGAACTCTTGATTTTATTTTTTAAATAACAATCGGAAACATGTGTTGTTTGTATTATATTTGAAATGAGAAACATGAATTAAATTTTAATTTTACTAATGATGAGTTGTTTACTAGGTGTTTTTATATTATTTTTTTCATTTTTTTTAAAAGTATTTACTAGATTAGCTAGATCTTTATTTTTCTTCGTACAAATGTTGAATTCATTGAAAGGTAATCATATTACACTATCAAAATATCTTTGGATAGATTTCATCTTTTCAAATATTTACTTTAGTACATTTTGAGAAGAAATAAACATTGTCAATCTGCATATCCTTCATGCTAAATTTCAATCAATTTTGCTATCTTAAAAAGGAAAATTTAACAATATAATATATAGGAGGATATTTTATTCAATTAAATAGCCATTAATATTGTATGTAAATCATTTTATGCTCATACTGCCTCTTCTCTCTCTTCTTCTCTCTTTTTTTCCTCTTGAAATTTCTTCATTTTTTAGCTTCCATGGCTAGATTCAACTATTCTTGATTGGATCTAGCCATCCTCCTTCCACTTTTGGTGTGTTCACCCCCTTCTTTTGCCGTAAATCTTGATGAAATTTTTTCAAAGCAGTATTATTCAAGATTCAAGACACAGATGCAAGACCTACATCAGATCCTTCCAGATATGGAGTTTATCTCTAAACCCGGAGTTGCTCTGGGCCCTTTCTCATTTTTTCATCATCTTTCCGAGACAATCTATGGGACAGTTGGTACGTCCATGGTCTCGTAGATTGTTGATTTCTAAGAAAGGTGATGAAACTGAGTTTGCTACTGCTGTTCCAGGATCTCGGAGAAGCTGTTGCGAAGAGTTTTATCATGTATTTATTTATTTTTACCCTTTTTTGTGTTGTTTACCCGGTCCGGGGTGTGGACTTTTATCTGTTATCATGGTGTTTACACATTGTATAACTTTTATTTTTCTTATAATTGCGTTTTATCTTTTAATTGTAATGACTTTGACTATTTTATGATTAATGGGTAAATCTTTATTTAGCCAAAAAAAAAAAAATCATTTTATGCTCATGATATAGTTAGATCTAGATATCGACTTCATCTAATTGGATTTTCTATCGAGCATTATAAGTTAAATAGATATTTTCTTCGTAAGAAAAAAACATGTACTTATTTTATAAATACTCACCCAATAGTGTAAAATATCCTTCCAAAACTTTACTAGTAATATAAAATATCCTTAAAATTTCAATCAATGGAACATGAGCATTAAATTCCCCAACTTCCCCTTCTTACCAATTACTTAAAAAATAAATAACAATTTGAATACTTTTTTTTTTTTGTTGCTAAATAATATATAACAATTTGAATACTATACATATAGTATTTATTGTAAGGTCACTTTTAGATATAGTGATTGGATTGGAATCATACCAAAAGGTCCTTCATTCTATAGTACTTCTCCTTCTTTTTATATCATGGGTTGACAAAAACTTTCTAATAATAATATTTTTGTCTACTTCTACTATTGATCTTTTTCTTCTTTGGAAAATGGTCCATGTTGTTTTGAACATAAACATGATTAAATCAAAAAATGGCCCCAAAATTGGAAACATATTATTTCATTTTTCTCCATAGCAAACCCAAACTCCTTAAGAACATTATTCATCAAAAAAAAAAAAATAAAAAAAAAAAAAAAACTCCTTAAGAACACATAAGAAGATCCATATCTCACCCCAAAAATACATTTCTTGGAAAATATCCATTTTGTATACAAAATAAATTGAAAACCAGACATTTAATTTTGAGAGGTAAAATTTTATTTTAAGTGTAAGTGGATTAGGTTTTGCTAAGGTTTTGGTTGATTTGAGAGCACGGAATTGCGTAAAAAAATGTGAGATAAGATATAAGCCTCACAAGTAGCAAGTTTAAATTCAACTCTAAACTCAATCCAAGGCAGTCATACTTGACCTATTATTTTTAGTCCCGCACATTCTTTACACGTTTTATTAGCACCTAATAGGCGAGTGAGTAAAAGACTTCTATAATTTGAGAGAAGCTTGAATACATGATCAATGTATCAAGTCTATTATAAAATTTTCTCAGAGATAAATATTAAAAGAAAAAAAACCAAATAGAATATAAAAATAATTTTTTTAAAAAAAATTAATAATTCTAAGAATACCTTTGTTGATATCTCAAAATTGCACATAGTTGGGTTCGTTATTGCCATGTTTATGAGTGTCTGAAGCGGTAGTTGCGCCAACAATCAAGAATGGGATAAGGGAAATCAGCCTGTTTAGTCCCCCAGGAATTTTAGGTTAGCCTGTAAAGTCCCCAATGTTTAATTTCAGCCTGTAAAGTCCCCCAGGAATTTTTGGTCAGCCTATAAAGTCCCTTACCTATTTAATTTCAGCCTGTAAAGTCCCTTATCTATTTACATGTTGCATATAGAGGTTCCACCGCCTCTTCTGCGACGGACTAGGTAAGGGACTTTACAAGCTGAACGAAAATTCCTGGGGGACTTTACAAGCTGAAATTAAACATTAGGGACTTTATAGGCTGAACGAAAATTCTTGGGGGACTTTACAGGCTGACCGAAACTTCCTGGGGGACTTTACAGGCTGAAATTAAACATTGGGGACTATACAGGCTAACCGAAAATTCCTGGGGGACTAAACAGGCAAATTTCCCATGGGATAATTAACGGCCAAGATTTTCATCCTATAAAAAATTATTAATATCTTCATTTCATAAGATAAGTCGTTAAAAAAATATAGGATTTGTATTAATATTACTTTCTTAAATAATATTTGTATACCACTCATTTTATTTTTAGAGAGTAATATTAATATTTTGATTATATTTTTATAGCTATATGTTTTAAACGACTTATATTATGAGATGATGGAATACAAGGACAAAGATAAGGAAGGCTGGTGGAGGTAGTCGCCCCCGAGATTTTTAAAAATCATACTAGATATAGTAAATTTTATATATAGTTCAGAATATTTGATCAAATTCGCCCCCAACATTTTTTTTGTAATTTTTATATGTTGTTCGACATACTATTGCAAATGTTTGCCCCAAACCTAAAAGTCTTGACTTTGTCCTGATGGAATAAAAAAAAATCACACTAATTATCTTTATAAAAAACACTTGAGATTTGTGTATAAATATGGCAAATATTCCAATCACCATAAAGCTGGTTTTCCCTCTTTACTTGGTTTTCTCTTACAAAAAGAATAACAACCTCCACAAGATATACCATTTTTCATACTCTCTCTCTCTTCTCTTCTTTGAATTGATGAAGAAGAGAGAGACAATGAAATTTTTAAATGAGTAAAATCTAATGTAAATAATCACCAAAGTCCTCTTTTTTGTTTTTGGGGGGATTCAATTTTAGCTTTTGGAAGCCATTTTGGGAAGAAGAACGCATATTGGAAAGCTTTATTTATTTATATTTGAGAAGACAAATTGCCATTATGGCCCCTTCAGCACCCACCAAAGGTACAATATTTTTTCTTTTTTAATTTTTTCTTTTGTGTTTTTTTCCTCTGTTTTTCTTGAATTGTTTTCCTGTAAGTTTGTTGGGGGAAAAAAATGGGATTTTTATGGCGGGAATACTGAGTTTTGTTTCTTTTTCCTCTGTTTTCTTGAGAAAAAAAATGTTTTTTCCCTGAAAAATTGTTGTGTTTTGGGGGGAAAATGTGGGATTTTTATGGCGGGAATACTGAGTTTTCTATATTTTTCCTCTGTTTTCTTGGAAAAAATGTTTTTTTCCTGAAAATTTGTTGTGTTTTGGTGGGGAAAATGTGGGATTTTTATGGAGCCAAATCTTGATTTGTGTAGGTGAAATCCCTTTTGAAGGGAAAGAAAATTTGAAGACAGAAGTAAGGAAATGCAAAAAGGAGGAGGAAGAAAAAATTCAAGAATCATCAGAAGCTTTAGAAGGGGCTGATTTTGATGAAGGTAAAAAACAAGAGAAGGGGGAAAGTGATGATCAATCATCATCACCAAGGGGTGTTTTAGAAATCCCAATTTCAGGTTCAGATGATTCAGATAACTGCAGCCTTAGTTGTGAAAGAAGCAGTAGTTTTGGTTCAATTTCAGATGAAAAAACAGCAGCAGCAGCAGCAGAAGAAGAAGAAGAAGATGTTGTTGTTGAAAAAGGGATTCTTTCAAGGGAAAGTTATGCAATGCAGTGGAAATCTTTGGTTGAGACTATCAAAAAGAGATCAGCTAAAAGATTAGCAATTTTTCCAATGTTTGTTGGGAATGATATTTCTAAGAGAGGTTTGAGGAAGAAACTGGGGAGAAATAGTATTGCTGAAGAGGGTTCTCTTTATGTTGAAGATTTTGTTGTTCCAAAACCATCTTGGAGGAATTTTAGTTATCAGGAACTTGCTCAAGCCACTGATGATTTTAGTCCTGGTATGATTCTTCCTTCATAGCTTCTTCTTGATTTTTGTCTTTATGTCCTCTGCAAATTCACTTTTTTTACATTTCTTCTTACTTTTGCCTTTGATTCGAGGGCATGATTTCATAACAAAAGTGACGGTATAGGGGATTAATGTTTTAGTGGTATTCTGCGAGTAATCACTTTTTGCATTAATTGTCAAATGTTAAGCTAGATTTAGTGGTATTCCAATCTATCTGTTTCGGTGGTATTATGTGAGCAGATACTTTGTGCATTTATTGTCACCTTTGAGATAACCACGTGGTATTTGTTTCTACTTTTTTTTTTTTTTGAGCGCCCGAAGGGGAAGAGCGGAGAATACCCTAGATAGGGAAGATTGAAGCATGCCCCATGCCTGGGGAGGGAATTGCCTCACCGGAGGAGGAAGAGAACGCCTCACCAGAGGAGGAGATATATTATTGCCCCATTGTGCGGGGAGCAGGTGTCGAACTTGGGACCTTCCGGTCCCAAGCCAAAGGCTTATCCACTGGGCCAAACCTTTTGTTGACGTATTTGTTTCTACCTAACTTTTTTACTTCGGAGAAAAGGAAAGGAAGAAAAAAAAAACATGGCTGAGGGATGCCACAATCATTAAAGAAAAGTGCCCAATTTGAGTTTGGGAGGATATGAAAGGGAAAACAGGCTAATTAATTAGATCCTGGAATTGAGATTTTTAGTATTTCAATAGACAAAATAATCTTGTTCCCCTTTTGTCTCTTTTTGTGGATAAAGTGGTTGCTTAATGCTCAATTTTACCTTCTTGTAAATGGAGAAAATATATCAAAGGTCGATAGTCAGGGTGGGGCGTTAGCGGCCACTGATCGAGAGGTTACGGGTTCGATATTCTCAAAGTATGGGATAAGCTTTAATTGTTTCTCTTCTAGGGTACTCTTCTCCTCTTATGAGGTGTTCTTCTCCGCTTTGCATTTGGTTCTCTCCCCTTTGTGGTTCCGCCCTCGGACATTCAAAAAAAAATGGAGAAAATATCAGGTTTTTACTTGATTTCTTGGTAGCTTTAGCACTTGTAAATTTTCTTTCTGGTCGGGCGTGGGGTGTATCCTAGTATTAAGTGGGGTGAACAACTTTTTCAGTTGGGACATAAACCACCCCACCACCACAAGAGTCAAACTTGGAGAAAAAACCCTTTCATTTCTCCTTTCCTAGTTGAAACAGAACTTTTGACCTTGTCAGCACTCGGTCCGACTATGGTGTAGGACGGTCAAAATTTATTACATACTGAATAATTTTGGCTTTTGTAAACAGTTGGATAAAAAATTTCAACGGTTGAACCGTTTAATTTTTTTTTTTTGTGGGAACACCTGATACATAAGACAAGTGTTACATGTCTGAGGACAGTTATTCATAAGAATAAACATCTGTTGTAGCCTTCGTTGACGGATCCAGAAATATAATTCACCGGGGTCAGTTGATATACACAATAATTTATTGGGATCATTTATACATTTATTATCTAAATGGAGTAAAATATATCATATATAATTAAAAAAAAAAAAAAAAATTTGACTGGGGTCAAATGACCCCACTCAACTTGCTTGGCAAAAAATCCTCTGTCCCTAGCCAATCACAATTCATCATGTGTATAAATAATTGGAAAAAATGTTTATATAGTAAATTCTGATTGGTTGGGGACAGAGATGGGGACAGAGGATTTTCACCCACCTTGCTGTGGATCCGTCCCTGGTAGCCTTAGATAGATGTTCGTAAGAAGAAAATACATGTTGCATTGAATTCAACATAAGTCCAAAAAGTATTATATATTGTCTGAATTTAAGGTATTTTGCAGTATAACTTTGGCAAAAAATTAGCAACAGCAACATGAAAATGATAGCAGGAACACCCCCCCCCCCCCCTTCCTTTTTCCTCCTCCTCTCAGGGAACCCCTTTTTTGTTTATTCCATTCTTATTTTGAGGAAAGAACCATCCATTTTTGACTTTTTGGATTATGTATTGAATATCTATCTTATCATGTTTCAGCAGTCTCTTCTAAACTCTGCCTCAAAGACGACTCTTTTAAGTGCCGGTTTTGCACTGCTGAAAGTGAAACTATCGTTGGCATTACGGCCCCGGCAAATCATAGATCTTTTCTTTTTTCCCTTTTCTTTTATTTCATAATCAAATGTAAGTTTATTATACTCTAGATATACACGAAAGGCCAACCCTTTAAAATTTATATTGATGTTGATGGAATTGATCTACCATTTGTAACTTTTTTTTGTCCAAGATATCTTTTGTCTGGTGTAGTATTTCCAGCCCTTGTCCTAATCTCATGTAATGTGGAATTTTGAAAACATGAATTTCCAGCCCTTGTCCTAATCTTAATCAATGAGCATGTGTAACACTCCCTCCGTCGGCGTTTTTTGCAAACATTAAGGAACAGGAAAATAAGGGGTATTAATTATATTTATGAGTGAGGATAATAACTTAAGAAAAGTAATCCTTAAAACTTTGCAAAAGGACAAACGTTTTGGGAAGAGACAAAAGGGCCAAAAGGCCTTATTCTATGAAGTAGAGGGAGTGTAGTTTGAGGATTGTTGACAAGAACTTTCTTGATTTTGATAATGAGTTTAATGTGAATTGAGACTAATTTTGAATAAAATCTTTGACTTGTAAATTGATTTTGGCTACAGACAAATTGATTGGGAAAGGAGGACATGCAGCAGTGTATAAAGGGTGCTTATCAGATGGCCAAATTGTTGCAGTGAAAAAGATAATAAAACAGGAAAAGAATGACGAAGATAGAGTTGGCGATTTCTTGTCTGAGCTCGGAATCATCGCTCATATCAACCATCCAAAAGCTGCTAAATTAATCGGGTTCAGCTCCGAGTCCGGTTTGCATCTTGTGCTAGAATTTTTACCTCATGGCAGTCTAGCTTCTCTTTTACATGGTGATGCATTTGCCCATTTAACATCCTTAAATTTATTATTTTTATGATTTTTTAAGGTTTCAAGAACATTTGCATGATCCTAAGATTTAAAAAAAAAAAAAACATTATGGTTTAGCAATTGAACTACGAGTTATTTTGACTAACGAGATATATTCAGTGTTTCAGGCTCCAATGAAAATCTGGAATGGAAACTAAGACATAAAGTGGCTGTCGGGGTAGCAGAAGGATTGCATTATCTCCATTGTGACTGCCAGAGGCGAATAATTCATCGTGACATCACAGCCTCGAACATATTATTGACCGAAGATTATGAGCCTCAGGTATTTTAACATGTTTCTAGGGGGAAAATATAAAACAATTTCATTTGATTTGTGGGGAAAAGTAGCCGTTGGCAAGGATGAAATGAATCTTCTTGCATTGTTTTTTAAAATTGCAGATATCTGATTTCGGATTAGCCAAGTGGCTTCCGGAAAAATGGATTCATCATGTTGTTTCTCCCATTGAAGGCACATTTGGGTACAGTAGAGCAGCTTCAATTCTTGAATTCATTTTTATTTGCTTATAATGATAATTCTGTTGTATTTTTCATCAATATGTTGTAGATATATGGCTCCTGAGTATTTCATGCATGGAATTGTACATGAAAAGACCGACGTTTTCGCCTTTGGAGTTCTTCTGCTGGAGCTGATAACAGGCCGCCGTGCAGTTGATTCCTCTAGACAAAGCCTTGTGATGTGGGTATGATCTTAATAGTACTACCATCTACATATTTTAATTTGGGACGGAGGGAGTATTACTTATTTATGTTTTCTTTGCTGTTACCTCCTAGGCATTCGTACATTTATGAATACGTTGCATTTTCCCGTCCTGTGGTAGGTCTAATTTGTTCTATGTTGTCTGCTAAGACGGTCATTTTTTCTCCTATGTCTGTTCATCTAGTATAGAATTCATTGGACACGGTCCATGTCTTTGTTTCGAGGCAGGGGCTGGGGGGAGAAAACACTTTCTGTTACTGGGATGCGTAACTCGATCTACAGATTTAGTAGTCATACATACCACTGTTAGTAAATTCTACTGGAAAATTCCATCAATATCTTTGACTAATTTCAGGCAAAACCATTGCTGGAGAAGAACAATATAAAAGAAATTGTAGATCCTCGTTTAGGGGAAAACTACGATGTCACTGAAATGAAACGCGCCATGTTTACAGCTCAAACATGCATTCATCACCTACCAAACATGCGACCAAACATGAAACGGGTACACCTTACTCTTTTTTCAAAGAACAAAACGCTTCCCAAATTCTATCTTTCAACGTTGATCATCAAAACTTAAGTACATTCTTTTGTAGGTTATTCAACTACTTAAAGGGGAAAAAGAATCACTAGACGTGAAGCAAAAGTCTACGGGAGAACGAGCATTGCTTTTAGATGCTTGTGACTTAGACGAGTATTCTTCCACGACATATTTGAAAGACCTTAATCGACATATGGAACTCGTTATGGAATAGTAACAACAACAAACTGCTGTTGTTACTGCTTGAAGTTACTAAAGTTGCTATGTACATATAGTATAGGCCTGAAAATCGGCTTAAGCTCCTGCTAGGCGCGAAAAAACATCAATTAGTGAAGTTTGAGTTTTTTTTATTATTATTATTCCACTTGTTTTCATGTTTCAGTTGAATAGGTTGCTTTTGCAAGAGGAAAGGGAATTGATTGGAATGAGATTTCAGCAGATATTGCACAAAGGAATTTGTTGAAGTTCTTAGTATCCTTAGTTAAGTGGATGTCCAAAATATGATTCCCTACTGTTTCTGTATTTGTATTTCAAGAAGAAGAAAAAAAACTGAATCATGAAATGCCAAAGATGCATCTTGGTCCTTGCTTTGTCTATCAAATGTCTATTTTTACTGTTCAGTTTATAAGAGTCAAATGGAAGATTTACTAATTGATCCAAGTGGTTAAAAGAAAAGGAATGAAGAACCATTTTCATGTATACTTGTTACAGATAACAATCCAAGGGATGAATTTCTTGCTTGAGCAGCCCCTGCTGAATGACTTGATTCTCCACTATTGGTTTGCATGTCACTACATAAAGGTACATTGATACTTGCCTGGGGTGTATGGAAGTTACTATCATTTGACCCGGGCGACGCATGATTATTTGAAGGTGATGGAGTATCATTGTTAGCTGATGGTTCTGCATTGATGTTTAGGGACTGTATGGTAAAGATTATTGGAGGTGGATTTGCAGGTGTTATTTAGGGAGTTTTCTGGTTCAGAGTTTGGGACATGTATTGTTCTTTCAATAGTTGGGGCTACTTCTTCTCTAGTAGTCGTCACCTTCTGTCGTTTGCTTCGCCCACGTAAAATAACTTTAGGTCACTAAACTATTTACGCGTTTTGGACACTGAACTATTTTTTTTTTTAATTATATCACCCCTAGTTTCTACATGGGGCAGTAAAAGAAACCGTCATTACTTTTGATGATAGTTTCCGCCCAAATTAGACATGTAGCCTATCCATGAGCAAAAAATGGAACTAGTGTCACAATATTTGTGTAAAAATAAAGGATTTAAACAGTAACCAGAAAAAAAATTCCACGAAAAGAGATTAGTGTGTACTTTAATTTTTGCCCCTAGATTATTTGTCATAACAAACCGTGATGGCGATTTATTTTTAATCTCATGTAAAAAAAAAATGTGCAATTTAAAAAAGCGAAAATAATTAAAAAATAGACCAGATTTTAAAGAACTATTGCTACTGCCACTCCAATCGAACTCTTAAAATAACGCCAAGCTCTTCCTTCTCCACGAGAAACACAGCCCTTCTCCGCCCCTTCCACCACCCAACACCGCCCCATTTCAGAACAAAGCATAGATGGGAACAGATGTCATCCTCCAATTCGGTATTCTAATATTCGCCCTAGCCATCTTCTACTTATTACAACACCTTCCAAAACGAGCCCTAACCAATCTCCGATCAAAGACCCGACCCACCATCCAAGCCAACCGTCACTTGCTCGCCGGAGCCCAATTCCTGATCCGATCTCGATCAATCCAAAACAAAAAAAGCAATACTTCGTTAAACCTCGCCAAATCCGCCGCCGATGAGGCCGATAAAGCCTTGGCCATTCAACCCAGAGAACCTGCAGCCCATATACTTAAAGCCATGGCCCTCGACTTAATGGGCCACAAGAATTCGGCCCTAAAATCTCTCGACGTAGCTCTCTCGCCGCCGATCGTAAAAGGGTTGTCGGAGAAGGAGAAGGGAGATGCACTTTTTAAGAGGGCCGAGTTGCAAGTAGCTATAAATCGGAGGAGACGAGTTGACTCGGCTGTGTTGGACCTAGTTGAAGCAGTTAAACTCAGTACTGATAATTCCAAGGCATTTTGTTTATTGGGCCAGTGTTATGAAATGAAGAACTTGAAAGACGAAGCTAGGAAGGCTTTTAGCAAAGCTCTTGAAATCGATCCTGGGCTTTTCCAGGCCCGTGAGGGTTTGGATCGATTGAGCCTTGAGAGGGCTTCGAATTGATGAAGTTGGGCCCGATATTGGAAAGTTTCTCCACTTTGTAATACATGAGTATTTATTGTATCAAGTCGTCATTTTCTTTTCCTGCATTTTTTTTTATTTTTTGTTTGTAATCCATGAGACTATGATCATGAAGTGAATTATTTAAAAATTTAGCTCTCACTCTCTTCATATCAGCGGTAAGAATCGTGTATACCTATTTTGCGTCTCGATTTATATTTCATTTGTTAATCTTTTAGTTAAAAAAAACTATAATCTAAAAGACATAGTGGAACCTCGAAGAGAAAATTTAACATATTATAATTTCTTATTAGAGTTAATAATTATTTATAGCACTAAACTATTTACGAATTTCTCTTTATAGTACTAAATTATTTTTTTATCTAAATATGTCATTCAACTATTTACGTTTATCAAAAAATATACAACCACCCATTTTTTGGGTGTTTTTCGGCCAGCGATGACACGTGAGTTGCTTCGTAACATGAACAACGACGAAAAGGAAAAGAAATCTTAGAAACATCGTGCGATAACTGCTTAATTTGTTGTTGCAAGGGCAAACGAGCATGTCAAATTAAGTAGTTATGGCCCGACGTTTCCAATATTTCTTTTCCTTTTCGCCTTTGTTCATGTTCTGAAGCAACTTACGTGTCATCGCTGGCCGGAAAACACCCAAAAAATAGGTGGTTGTATATTTTTTGATAAACGTAAATAGTTGAGTGACATATTTAGATGAAAAAAAATAGTTTAGTACCATAAAGAGAAATATGTAAATAGTTTAGTGTTATAAATAGCTATTAACTCTTTCTTATTAATATGACAGAAAACAGGACACAGAATAAGGACATGATTTTTTTTTTACCTCATATCAGTGTCCATATATTTTTTAGTCAAACTAATACAAGTAAGATATGCAAAACGCTTCGACTAACCAAATAAGAATCCGTGTAAAATGTCAAACTAGGAATGCAAGATCCCATTCGAGTGACTTCACCATATTTAAAACAGACATCGCTTGATATTTCCTAGAATATTTTAGTCAATGTATTTTGTTACGTTTAAAGTAGGATGATATTAAGAACTTATATCTTCAAGTTTTTTAAGAATCTACATCTCCCACTTCTACAAAAATCAAGTAAACATTTCAAAACAAAAATTCAACCTCAATTCTCCCAGAAGTAAAACTACTATACTCCGCCTCTTCAAAAATGTAAAACATTTAAGACTTTATAAATTTCCAAAATATGTTATTTTACAATCTTCAATCATTATTTTAATAAAATTACAATCAACCTAATCAAAAGAGAAAGGACAAGTAATTGCGACTGATAAAACATAACTGATTTTATCCCTCCCTTAATCGATTCTAAAATACCTTATGAACAGCGGGAGCATAATAATTTCCGAATTAAACCAAAGGAATCAACTATCACAATAATTCTCCGACAAGAATTGGACAATTGTGGCTATAAGCACTGTAGCCTAATTGCATTTTGGGACCCTTCTGAGGCAGTCCGGCTCCTATGCGGAACAGAAAATTCCGCACCGTGAGGAACAATTTGGGCAGTCGGATGATAGTTTTAACAGCCCAGATTTAGAGATAGAAAAGTTATAGCTGGACTTAAAAAATAAAAAAATAAAAATTTTCTTCTCTCCAAATATGGACCGTTCAAAGCTATCATTCGACAACCCAAATTATTCCGCACGGTGCGAAATTTTTCCTATTCCGCATAGGAGCTGGAGTCCTTCTGAGGGAACAATTAAAGATGAACCATCGCTTTTAATGCATGCCATGAAACAAATGGAACAAAACACCGGGCTATGGCTGTCAATTGGATCAACTTGGTTTCAAAATGTTAAGTCTGCACCCAGACATACTAAATGAATATATAAGTTAGGTCCTTATTTCATTGGATCTAACTTTTTTTTTAATTAGAATCCAAACTTAACTATGTTGAGTTTCAGATCTTACATAAAAATTATAAATTTTAATTGAGTTTTGAGTCACCACGGCTCTAGTGCGGAACGTATTCTCATCCGTTGAATTAAAATTTTGACAGCGAAGATTGATTTAAAAAGAATACCTAATCTGATTTCCAGAACACCTGTTCGCGCGAACAGGTGTTCTTAAGCTAATAACATCTGTTCTCAAGGCAAAAAAGATGTTACGCACATACTGAAAATACCTATTTCGCATAGGAGCCGGACTAGTTTTGAGTCCTTTTTTTCACTTAGGTCTACACAATTATAATTTAGACTCACTACTCTTAAATCTTATATTTATCTGGATCCATACTTATTTGAGTCTCTACCCAATCTTATTCTGGATATAAAAAAGTATGTCTAGATTCAAATTAGATTCAGTGAGTCTAAGACTGAATATGGGCCTTTAAGTCCCGTTGACATGCCTACATGGGGCAAAACAAGAAAGAGATCATTTTGGCCTTTTAGTTTGAAATTTAAACTGAGGTCCAAACTATTTTTAAATTAAGTTTCGAAATAAAATTTAGAAGAATTAAATCATTTAAAATATGATTTTGATTTGATACTAAAATCCGAATCTAAGCTGAACCAACAATAGAAAAATGAAAAATCCAAGGAGACAAAAGGAAATCTTGAAAAATTCCGCAACATTTTGTATGATTTTCTTATATATTGTTAGTCCAGCAAAAACAACAGATACTGATACTAATACTAATACCAGGAGCCCTCAATAAATGGAAAAAACTGGGAAAATCAAAATGTTTTTCCATCTAGTGCTCCAAAACAAAACTCCACATTAAACCCAGAGAAAGTACTAATTCCAGCTGCTGTCAAAAGACATAATTACATGTTTAACTTCTACCCCTAGAAACTTAAACCTTTTTTTTCTTAAAAATCTACGCTAAAATCTAGCGGGTCAGATCGAGGGTCAGCTTTCGCGATGATATTAGGACTTAATTAATAAAGTAATAACTAGCTTGATCATGATCTTTGCTTAATAGGACTGATGAGGCCAAATAAAGAACTCAGCTGGTGATGGAAGTAAAGGCATTGGGGTCACCAGTGACGAGATGGGGCCCGGTGTATCGGGGTTGCTGGTGGCGACGTTGAGATGATGGAAGAGATTATGATGATAATACGGCGGTGGTGCTGAATCAAATGGCACCCCACATGGAATCGGAGCTGGCTGAATCGCGGAGAAGTTGATCGTGCTGCTGCATTGAGTTTGAAGTTGATCGTTGCTGATCAAGGACGGCTTCTGTTCGGATTCGAGTTTTAGGCGCTTTGCTGCTCCGCTTATCGGAAGCGAGCTTTTGGTGATCGCTTCAACGTCGTATCGGTTCATTTCGAAGTTTGTTACAGCGCTTATTCCCCTGAATTTTATTGCTGCTATGTCATATGCCTCTGCAGCTTCCTCCTCCGTAGCTTCCACCAAAAAGATATAATTAACAAGTCATTAGACTAAAAAAATTCAGCAATGAAGTTGGTCCCAAATTAATGTCACAATTGTCTATAAGTAATTTCTTCTTCATAAGATTAAACAAAGTTTAAAGTTTCATCTGGACTAGTAAATTATGATAACTTGATCATGTGTAAATGATGAATATAACACGTACCAAAGGTGCCGAGGTACAAATCTTTATTCCCAGCAACGCGACCGATCCTTGCTTGCCATCGACCCTGTTGATGATGCCTACAAAAGTTCCAACGCAAGCTGATCAGTACTTATTTTACAAGTTAGTTGGAGGTAAATTATGTCTTACGAGTCGTATTGATTAATGTCCCAAACTTTGATTAATATAAACTGTTACCCATTAGTACAAAAACGATACAATTATCATTTGAACAATACAATTACCCACCTAGTAACACCCCTATAGATGGATGCTCCGCGAGAAAAACCGCTACTTTTCCTGAGATAACAGCGATTTTGTGAGAATTCTGCAGACAGTAGGGGAAATAATTATAATTCATATGTTAATAGCAAAAGTTAAGCATCCAGACCTTCTAAGTGAGGCAATAAATTCTTGCTTGGTAACATGCTTCATGTCCTCAACTTCTTTCGAATAATTGGAAACCTATAAGAACATATAAAATTCCAATTAAAGAA
This sequence comes from Vinca minor, assembly GCA_026122235.1. Taxonomy (NCBI): domain Eukaryota; kingdom Viridiplantae; phylum Streptophyta; class Magnoliopsida; order Gentianales; family Apocynaceae; genus Vinca; species Vinca minor. The sequence continues at coordinate 2,157,249 of JAOCZM010000294.1, read as the reverse complement.
ATTGACTCCAAGATTATTAAACTCAGAAATTAAGTTAAAATCAGCATATGGAGCACAAGTAGGGATGGTAATGAACCCAGTTGAATCCGAGGCCAACCCGGCCCAACCCAATTGGGGTAGTGATTCTCCGATTTAAACCGGAGGGGATGAATTTTCCCTGCTATCGGGTCAGGAGAGATGATATCCCGGCCCAGTGCACATGTGCCAGCCCAAAATACTAAATACAAATAAGAAAACATATACAATACCTAAAAATACAAAAATAAAAATAAAATGTCAAAATTGGAAGACACCGGAAATTCTCACTCTCTTTCGAGACTCCTCTATAGTGCAAACAAAATCCCATTTTTACTCCGTGGGGATGGGCCCCGCCTGATCCGGGACATCCATCCTTATAGAATAATTCTGTTTTTACCCAGTTGGGATAGACCCACCTCCATCCCAGAGGAGGAGTTGGGCCAAGGATGGGATCAGATGGAGGAGACGGGGCCGGGGCTGGGGCTAGAGACCATTGTCTCCGTCCCCACCCTCCCCCATTACCATCCTTAAGCAAAAGGGCAGAAAAGGAAAGAAAAAAGGTATATTACTGGGAAGTTGGTGGTAGCTGTGGGACCCCAGTATTTTAGAGCTGCCAAGTCATAAGACCTTGCTGCTTTATCTTCCTTGTCATATCCTCCTGTAATTATTCAAAGATTCTCAAATGTATATTCATCACAAGAAACACAGACAAAGAAAAAGGGAGAGGATTTATGAACACTATGTAATGACTTACCCAAATAAACTGCAAAAAATTCCATATTTGCAGACACAGCCAGGAAACACAAGCCCATTTCATGCCAAAAAGGAATAGAAAAATTAGTAATTTTTTTTTATATGACAAATTTAGAACATTTAGATGAAAAGAAAAAGCAGAAGAAAAAAGAAACTTATAGCATGCGCATGAAAGGCTTTATTAAGATCAAAGCCCATAACAGGTCTTATTCGCCAACAAAAGGGTTTCTTGATATGTCTGAATTTAAGTCCATTTCAAGTGATTTGCTTCTTTTTCCTTTTCTAAAAGTCATTCCAATTATTAACACCCCTCAAAGTTCTTAATGTTTTGTCTGTTTGGTTAACAAAAGCATATGATATGAAATTTCGCATGGAAATCCGTCAAAATACCGCCAAGTTCCAGCAAAGAAGGGTAAGATTGAACAGTCTAGTTGAATAATATTTGGTTTTGAGATTCTTGTATTTCACAAGAGTTGATTGTTTATGTTACGCGATGTGGGGACCAAACCTGAAATTATGTGTCACGTTCTGAAACTATATACCATACAACTAGGTCATGAGATTTCTATCTCGGATTTCAAACGAACTGAATTATTTGCAAGGAAAAAGACAGGGACCAAAGTGAAAATCTATTACTGGGTTTCGGGTAGAAATTTTGCGCAAATACAGAAGTTTTAGTTTCATTGAACATCTCAGGACAGGAAAATTCAATCATAAAACTGGCATTATGTTCCCACAACCCTCATATGAATTGGGTGTCTTCTCGATTCATGTGAGTAGTCTGTGAGACCAGTACCTCAAGTATAGTAATAGGATTGAGTGACCGCTCGGGACAGTGGTAAAAAGCCGGTGTACTAATAAATTATAGAAATAAGTACCAAGTTCAAGAAGCCAAGAAGACCACAATCCCTTGTTAACAGGATTCTTAATAATAAATGTATTTTAAATTAGAACCCTGCTTAGCAAAGTCCAATAGTAACAGTAAAAAACTATTACTTTTTTTTATAATTACTAATAAAGTACACTGAATAAGTAATTAAAATAATAGAAGTGAGGTGAAAATCCACAAAATATGGTGGGCAGTATATTTAAATGGTACATGTGGGCTAAGGGGTGGGGTCATGACAAGACTTTGGTCAAACCAATTGAGAGTCACTGGCCCAAGAAAAGAAAGGGAGAAAAAGTTAAAGCTAAAAAGCAAAAAAATAAAATAAAATCAGAGGTTTTAGACACTAGTGTTCAGACTAGCTGAGGTAGTGAGGTATATAACCATAAATTTTTGGATAAAAGGTTCACATTAAACTTTGATCATACCATTCGATGTGTTAAAAATGGATTGGGTCTAATTCAGTCTCTCAAAAAGTATCTTAAAAGGGGAGGATTGCAAAATTCTTACAAAAAACAAACTTCCTCACTAGCTAGTCGATATGGGATTCTCAACACGATGAACAAACTATGGATTCTCAATCAACTCATAGCAGATATGAAATATGAATTGGATAGTGTTTAATCCCGAAAAGTTTTATTCAATTCAAGTAAAAGTTGAGGGTAAAGTTGAATAGCGACGCTTCGTTTGTGAACGGAAACGAGAAGTTTGAGGGTAGAGTTGGATTGCGCTCCGTATGGGAACGAAACATAAATATTTTCAAGAGGAAGGCGCCAAAGTTGAGTCATATGGGTTCGAGTATGGAAACGGAACATAACTATTTTCAATAGGACGTATGGGTCTGGGTCGGCACTGGTGTGACAACTGCAAACGTTTCTTTTCACAACAAGATACCATCCAATTAAACTCTAAATTGTTTGTGAGAGACAACTATCTAACTAGACCCTGAATTATTTGTGAGCTAATATTTGACTGTCAAACTTAAAATCTAGCGTCTCGTTTTAGAAAATGAAATACAAGGTGTGCTTGGACAAAGTTTAGTTTGGGTTTGGGTTTGGGTTTGGTTTAATCTCACTTTTGACGGGAATGGCTCAAAATTTATCCTCTAAAATATGCGAGAAAAATTCAAATTCAAATTTCTTTTCTTCAAATAATCGTTCAATTCCAAATTTTTGCCTTTAAAATTATCGGGAGATGTTCAAGGACGATTATTTGGAAAAAAAAATTTGAATTTGAATTCCTCTCGCCTATTTTAGAGGCCAAATTTTAAGCATTTCCGCCAAAAGTGAGATCAACCCAAATCTTATCCAAACACACCCAAAGTCTAAATACACCGAAAGAGAGAGGATGTATATGTGTGACATGGGGGTTTGAAGAAGTTGCCAAAAAAATGAACAAAAATGGCGGCCTATCCTGATCATCAAATCTCATCAAAATTTTGCAGATAAGAAAAAGTAAAATGGGGTTTCATTATATACTATCAATCAAATCATCATAAAAGTTTCTGATGTTAGAATTGAAAGAAAGAAGAAAATTACTCCTTAGTCCTTTCTCCCTCCACCTGAACGGCTGAACCCCACCCTCCTCAGGGGCATTTCTGTCAGATTTTCAGCCCCCCACACACACACCCCCTCAATCCCCATTAATATTATCTTACCACCATTGCATTTTTGCATGCAACCTTCATTTGATTCTGACATATTTTATATATTCGATTTTTTTTATTAAAAATATCAGAAAATTTTAATTTAGATTCTGTACCTTGACGCCCTTTTCTTGCTTGGCCTTCTCTTCTACAGCTGTTATCCCACAGATGGGCCTCGTATCTTCCTGTCCATCTATGTCTGCAAATCAATCAACCAACCCAGAAAAATTAAAATCTCATTTCAGATTTCCCCCTTTTTTATAAAATTATAAGTAATTTTAAAATCGAATAGACTTTAATAATTACTCATTTCATTCATTAATACAAATCGTTTCAGACATATAACGATAATAAATAATTTAATTAATCAAAATATAAAAATTACTCTTTTAAATAAAATTAATAATATTAATATTTTGACTAACAAAATAAATTTTTTTTTTTGCTTCATTGATTTCCGTTACATGTTTAATCGACTTATATTATATTATTATGCAATGAAATTAGTAATCAATTCGGAAAAGCGAATTAAAAAGAGTAGTAAATAATTCCAAAAAAATCCATAAAAAGACTTGAAAAAATTACCTGGTGACGCCTCGATAGATTGAAGTTCTTTGGCCAAAGGTATCAGAAATTTTCTTACAGCTGCTATCAGAACCAACGACAGCAACAATGGGTTTCTGATCAGAAGAGCTTTGATGGGGATTTACGCTCAAAGACAAAGAACCAGTGGGGCACTGAGAATAAGAAACCAACTCGTTTCCCGACTCATTAGACTGTCCGGTAGTAAACTCGCCGCACATAACCTGATGAGTAGTTCTCGTTCTAGCAACCGAGGCCGAGTCATCAACTTCCGACCCCGAGTTAGTCGAAAAAGACTGAAACCCAGCAATAGTTTTGAGATCTTGTTGGTCCCCATAGTAAGCAGCAGATGCTGAGCCTCCCTGGTCATTATGATACAAGTGAGTCAAGGACGAGTCGTCCTGAGTCTCAGCCGAGTCACCGCCCAAAAAGTCCTCTAGCTTTGGCGGTGGCTGGTTTTGGTCTATAAAGCTAGTGAAAATAGCAGAATGATTATGACCACCATTCATGTTTCCCTGTTCTTCTGTAACTCCCTTCACTTGATTTTGATTTTCATACATAATTTGATTATCACCCTTTTGCCAACCTATTGAAACCAAAAAAAAAATTATATATATATAAATTATGAACCCAGAAAAAAAATTGTTATGATCTGAGCTGTAAATTTAGTCAAATACCCATATGGGGTTTTTATGTGAAAGGTATGGAGTTTGTGAAGAAAATATTGTTTTTTTCAGTAACGTAAATGGTTATGAATTATAGTACAATCTTGTCTTTTTATTGGGTTGTTGCTGATGCAAGAAAAAAATAAATAAATGACTAAAATTGACAGCATTTCCGATTTTTTTTTCTTTGGTTGGAATAATTATCGCAACTCATGCCCGCGAGCCTGATAGCGCAACAAAAAAATTACAGAAAGCAAAAAAAATAAAAATAAAAATGCATGAATTAATGAAAACAAAATCTATGGTAAAAAAAAGATTTACCAATATTGTTGTAGAAGCTGTTGTTATCAGAGTAGTAGTAATATTGATGAGAATCAGCAGAAGAAGGATCATGAAATGGTGTAAGTTGAAGCATTTGAGGCCTTGAAGAAGTAGAAGAGCTTTCCTGTTGTAGCATTTCCATTGATGATAGTGAAAATGATAGCCAGTTATTATTATTATTATTATTATTATTCTCTCGTGCCATTTTCTTTTTTTTTACTACAAATCTTTGAAAAAAAATTTAAAAAAATCCACCATTAGAGGAAGAGAAACCCATATCAAAGTGGTGGTTTTTTTAGTCAGACTAATTTGAGAAGAACATGCAAAGGTTGAAGAAGAAGAAAGTTAAAGAGAGAGGGAGGAAATGGGAGATAGCTGGAGAAGAGAGACTTAGAAGAAGTGCAGGTGGAAGAATATAATGGGAGCAATGAGCGGTTTCATCTGCCATCCGCCTTCAAATTAGAGGGACACTCCTATTACTTTTTTCTTTCTCTTCTTCTTCTTCTTTTTGTTTTCTATTGAATTTTGAGATATACTCTTTTAAAATGGACCTATGTATCCACCCACCCTATAAATGGCTTTTTAACACCCCCTTCCCATAAATTTTTTTTTCCCTCTCTCTCCCTATTAAATTCTCCCAACCTTCTATCTCTCAAAAACTTTCGCCTCTGTCAGGTGCCAGCTGCTTGCCGAACACCAACCGGACCACCGTTCACTGGATTCGGCCATGATTTTTCGAACTTATTGGACTAGATCCACCACAAAATATCAATTTCAAAAATTTTGGAGGCAAAAAAAAATTCCGGCAAGATTCCGGCAAAATGGACTCAGACGATTGTGGCTATTTAGAAGACATTGATTTTGAGGTAAATAATAATAATTATTATATTGTGTTTTTTGTTGTTAGTAAATTTTTTTGGGTAAAAATACATGTTTAAACTGATAAAATGCGAAAAAAATAGTCCGAAACTGAGAAAATTGCACCGAAAAACATACTGGGAAAAAGTCGCGTGTACACACGCAGGCGGGTGGCTGGTCAACCGTGTGTATGCAGGCGGTTTTTGGGAAAACCGTGTGTAAAAACGCATGCGGTTTTTGGGAAAACCGTGTGTAAAAACGCAGGCGGTTTTAGGGAAAACCGCGTGTAAAAACGCAGGCGGGTTTATGGAAAATCGTGTGTAAAATTACACGCGGTTTTAGGGTTTTCCGCATGTAATTTTACACGCAGATTTCTTAAAATTTAATTTTTTTTTCAGTGTCGAAAAAATTATTTTGTTTTCCAGTGACCAAAAATAAATTTTTTGGTATTTGCGACAATTTTATGTTTTGTATTTATTGTAGGTTCAGAGTTCAGACGGACCAAGTAGTGATCTAGAGGAATTTCCTGATAATGAGGAAAATTGGCCTGAAGCGGAGGAATTCTTTATTCCGTATGAAGAATATGATTTTGAGACCAAGGACGGGTTAGTGCATTGGGTTAAACAAAAAGGGATTGAACATAAAGTGTATATTGTGATTGATCGGTCAAGAGAGGGACAAGATTACAGTGCGCCCAAGGTGTATTTAAGATGTGAGCGTTACCGGAATATAAGTTGGGGGCTCCAGTTGGCAAGGGCGGTGAAGGGAGGAAAGCTAACCGAACAAGGAGGACTAAGAAGATAGATTGCCGTTCAAGATTGTAGGGAAAATGACTAAAATTGATTCATGGAGATTTAAGGGTAGCTAAGGCAAACATAACCATTTCTTGGGAATCTATCGGTTTGGTCATGCTCTGCAAACGACTGAAGTTGGATGACGATCAGAATAAGTTGGTTGAGCAGTTGACCAAGTGCAACGTTGGGGCGAACGAAATATATAACACATTAAAAATGGAAAATCCTAACTTTTATGGGGGCAAAGCTACAGTATATAAGGCGAGGGCAAGAATCAGGAAACTTGATAAAAATGGCCGGACCGAATTACAAGATCTGATGTATCGTCTCATCGAAGATGGCTATGTTGTAGAGTATCGTCGTTATGTAAATAGCGGGAGTGACGGAACAGGTGTAGACGAATCTCAACAATATGTTGGCGACTTATTATTTGCTCATCCGGACTCCATCAGACTTGCCAGAGTTTTTCCCTACGTTATCCTTATGGACAGCACCTACAAAACAAACAGGTATTATTTTATTTAATTTATTTATGATGTGTTGGAATTATTTATATAGTTTATGATTTTGTAGATTTACCGATTTAAATAATTGCGGATACAAAATGCCTCTACTGCTGTAATTTGGTTTACCCGCACCAATCAAAACTTCACTATTGCATATGCATTCTTGCGCCAAGAAAAACAAGAAAATTTTGCATGGGCACTTGCTATGATTAGGGGATTATTTGATCCCAAACGAGTCCCTGGTGTTGTTGTAACTGATAAAGATATGCAAATTGTTAAGGCAAGTATTGAGGTATTTCACGAAGCCAAACACATGTTGTGTAGGAGACACATTGGGAAATGTGTGAACAAAAATGCTGTTTCAATACTTGGACCCGAAAAAGGTGACGAATTCTCACAGTCCACTTGGGGCGCACCACCCGTACGATACAGACTTAGCTGAGCCACAGGTCGTTGTTGCCAAAGGTAGACCGAAAGGATCTGCTACTAGGCGGGATCCATCATGGTGGGAGTACAAATCAAAGACAGGGAAGAAATCTTTTAAGAAAACATCTCCAAGCCGAGGCGTCAGAAGTTCTAGTGGCTCCCAAGGACGGGGGTCAGGTCGTGGCACACCTGATAGCTCGTCTGGACCTGGGAATGTAACGGATGATAGCAAATATGGTTTTCAGTTCCTTTGGCCAGCAGAGTTTCCCCCTTTAGCCCTTCCTTTCATGACTAGATGTGTGAACGTAAAAGACGACTGGGTCACTCGTGGTTATCGATCCCCAGTAGCTCATCAAGTATGGCATGATGAAAGTCAATACATATACACCAGATTGTTAATGCATAACAATATTTTAGAATGCGATGCTGATTTAAGATACAGATATGAACTTGCAGTAGGTGGCGTAGAGGTTTGTGCACGAATTCTTACGAAACTTACATGGTGGTATCCCACACCCCTGCCCACCCTGATTCATCGGATGGACCTTCCGGATATGGGTTGGATTATTGCGACGAATTTTCAAGCTATTTTTGTATGTTTTTTGTCGTGGAAATTCGCACACATTTTTACCACTAGATACTAACTTGCCATCTCCAAGATCTGAAATAACGATCGCTTATATCCCAACAAAACGGCACTTCGTGTCGGGTAAGTTGTTCAAACATTAGTCATTTCATTTACTAAAATATGTATGATTTGAATTTTATTGACTAATTATATTTTTTTTAATATATAGGTTCAAATGGAACGTAATTGTCCATTGCCCCCATTGCATCCATCTTGGATACACTATTCAAGTTCAATGGCACAAAGTTGGTATTATCCGCTGGAAGTTAGATTTACCGCATGGAAAAATTTGGAACAAATTTATGGCTGTTAATTTGTATTTGATATTCTGTATTATTTAGAATATTATGAAATATTTTTTGGTGCCAATTGTGTGTTGCAATTAATTTTGTAATTACTTAGTATTAAAAAGTAAATTGTGAAAATATGTTTAGGGAAAACCGCGTGTAAAAACGCAGGCGGTTTTAGGGAAAATCGTGTGTAAAAACGCAGGCGGTTTTTGGGAAAACTGTGTGTAAAAACGCAGGCGGGTTTATGGAAAACCGTTTGTAAAAACGCAGGCGGGTTTAGGGAAAACCGCGTGTAAAAACGCAGGCGGTTTTGTAAAAACGCAAGCGATTTTAGGAAAAACCGCGGGAAAATTCATACATTTTTTTAAATAAAAGTTTTCATCAATTACAATTTAAGTCATTGTACAAATAATTGTAACACAAATAATTACGATGTGTGTTACAATTATTTGTACAATGACTTAAATTGTAATTGATGAAAACTTTTATTTAAAAAAATGTATGAATTTTCACGCGGTTTTCCCTAAAACCGCCTGCGTTTTTACACGCGGTTTTCCCTAAACCCGCCTGCGTTTTTACACACGGTTTTCCCTAAAACCGCCTGCGTTTTTACAAACGGTTTTCCATAAACCCGCCTGCGTTTTTACACGGGCTTTTCCCAAAACCGCCCTGCGTGTTTACAGCGGTTGACCAACCACCCGCCCTAGCGTGTTTACACGCGAGTTTTTCCCAGATATGTTTTTCGTGCTATTTTCTCGCTTTCGGACTATTTTTTTTCGCATTTTATCAGCTTTAAACATGTATTTTTTACCCAAAAAAATTTACTAACAACAAAAAACACAATATAATAATTATTATTATTTATCTCAAAATCAACGTCTTCTAAATAGCCACAATCGTCGGAGTCCATTTTGCCGGAATTTTGTCGAAATTTTTTTTTGCCTCCAAACTTTTTGAAATTGATATTTTGTGGTGGATCTAATCCAATAAGTTCGAAAAACCAAAAAAAAAATAAAAAAAAATTGGCCGAAATCCGGTGAAAGGTGGTCCGGTTGGTGTTCCGGCAGCGGCGGCGGCAGAAGAATTTTTTTTTGGAGAGAAGTTAGAGAAATCTAAGAGGGAGAGAGAAATAGGAGAGAGAAAAATAAAAATTTATGGGGAATGGGGGTGTTAAAAAGGCAAGGTGGGGGTGCCCAAATAGTGGGCATGTAAATTACGAATTATTCTTTCCACTCCATAATATAGTAGTTGGACATTATCCAAAATTAAAAAAAATAAAAATAAAAAGAATTACGAATTATTCTTTCCACTCCATAATTACGGTGATTTAGACACATAAAAAGAAGACCGAGTAACGCTCCGATTCGAAAACTTGAAGGATGTAAACATGAGGTTGTAAGAGGTCGGAGCCGAAAAATATTTGGACCGAAATCATCAAAAATGATATGAATTTATTAGACTTAGATGAGAGTATGGTATTTGATAAAAGGAAGCGGAGGGGATGTATTCATGCAAACGACCACACTGAAATGTTATAATGATTCATGTAAGCTTTGTTGTTGTATTCATTTCCGCTAAATGTATTAAATGACTTATATTATTGAATGAAAATAGTACTTAATGTACCTTAAATTTGGACAATGTAATATTTATGTAAGATGCTCATGCTAACTATATACTATATGCGTGGTTAATACACCATACAGTGTTGCAAGTGATTTTCAATAACTATAGGCACTTAGTACACCGTGGAATGTGCAAACTGCATAGTGCATTTTATAATGTAAAAATACACTAGATATAACGTATATGATACAACAGCAGTATGTATTGATGCATTTTATACTTATATATATTACGCTGTGTATTTTTTATATAAATTTGTCTAATATGTGTTTGAAGTGAAATTTTACTTCAATCACACTCTTTATTTTACACACAATTATAATTTATGAAATTCAAAGCAGAAATTTAAAGATATAAATCATATCTAATCCTAACATTTATAACAGTGTATGTTTTTTCATTTATTTTATTTGTTTTACATGTATTATATTGTTTGCGAATATTTTGTAATAAAAATATCTTTTACCTCACAAATTGATGAAACCTAATCAAACCAATCTAAACAGAATGCAACGGTTTTATTTTCAAAATTCTCAAATCGAAAATATTTAGTTTTGATTTGAAATATGTGTAAAATTGTACTAAACCGAACAATGAATACTCTTAGTTATAAGTATTAAACTCAGTACAAAAAATTTAACAAATAAATGTATGCTATAGAATGCGCTTCCATAGAGTCTGAAAATTACTAAAGAAATATTTTTATTAAAAGCTAAATTAATTAATTTTATGTAAGACTAAAGAAAAAAAATTGAATTTTAGAGAATAGAAAAATAGTTGGGGGGTTTAAGGAGGAAAATAATAAAAATAGGAAGGGAGCAGTGACTTTTGGCTCTGCGCAAGGGAGGAAGAAAATTTGTCTGCAACAATGTTGCGAAAGATCCGGGCTAGCGGACAATTTCGTTGGTTTATTTTGTATTTACCTTTTTACCTTTTTTAGTTTTTTATTTTTTTATTAATTGATATTTTTTTACTTACTGGAAAAGAGAGATGCCTCTTCATGCTTCTTTTTCTTGACGTTATTGACCTTGTAGGTTGGTCGTTATTTTCCCGCAAAAAAAATATTTCACGTCCCAAATTATCTGTCCACTTTTATACAAAATAAATAAGAAAATTAATGTTCAATTCCGGATATTAGGATGGTTGAACACCCCACGACTTCCATTAGTGTCATAACTCGTGGGAACAAGGCAGAACATGCAAGATCATATCAGTTATGAGTGCTTTACAAGGAAAATAAAATGTTTCAAAAGAATTGAGCAGCTATAAATAAGAGAAGACTTGAAGATGAAAGATCCTTTTCAACACAACGTCAACCATGATTTTTATTTACACGGTTTCCTTATAGTTTTCCGCATTGAATTCAATGTAATTTTGACTTTTCGTTAGTCTTTCTGTAGTAGAATCCAATCCCTAAACTTAACTTTCTGTGTGAGGGTTTATCCCCAATAAAAGTACTACGGCTTAGATCAAATTCAATTGGTTTAGACATTGCTTTTTACGTGAGAAATTATCTCTAATAATAATACTAGGTCAAGTCCCTATTTTTCAAGTTGTAATTTATCTTAGAGAATAAATTTCAATTTGCAATAAGTGCTAACCAGCTCAGCTTTTTAGCTTGAGGGCGGTTGAATTTTTTTTTAGACAACCAATTGTATAGTTCTTCATCCTCTTAAATTAATTTGATAATAATCTATGGATTTTCTAATATTTCATTAGAATCTGTTGGAATTATTAAATCAAGGTTATTTTTATTTAGAAGAATATTTAGTTTTGATAATTACTAGTTTTATTATATTAGGATTGCTTTAGTAGTTTCCTACTTAGTTTATATTTCCTAAATGTCTACGTATTACTATGTGGCTTTGGGTGTAGTATTGAGTAGCATTTTGGTGTGGTTAGGATTATTGATTCTTATGAATTTGAGAGTTGATGCATATAATATTGTTTTCTCCTCTCCGTAGTTATTTTGTGAGATTTGATATTTATATGTTTGTACTCCAGACACTCACCACCCAACATTTATTTATTTAAATATATGTTTTTCTGCATTTAAATAATTCTACAGAATCTATTAGACACATAAAATGCAAAAATGACTCCATCAGTGACAGTCACAGACTGAACCCCTGTTGGGCTAACGCCCAAGTACCGGTGAGTCTCATTACATCTCAGCATAAAAATATATTTTTCCAAAACGTTATTTTTTTATCACTCTTAGATCGAAATTTAAATTCAAACTAAAACAGACTCATATAGGTCCCGAAAATCTTGAAGACTAGAACATTCAACAGCAGCCGAGAAAACTGGGAAACAGTAGGCCTGAGTATCAGGAACTATTCCATTTTTAGGCAAAATTAAGGGCAGAAATAGCCACACCAGCCCTTGTTCTGGGGGGAACCCACCCCCAACTTTTAAGGGAGGGAAATGAGAGAATCACAGAGTATATACATATGTATTCATTCTATGATGCCATATCGAGACCGGTAAAAGACCTACGCATGCATACTGTATTCTTGTAATAATCGCCTAGCTTTTTTTTTATCTTTTTATAAGGAATATCAATACTAAGTTCCCCACTTTCCCTTCTGTATTACTCAAATTAATGACTTATTAGTTTAAAGTGACTGCGCTTCGTTATCAAAATAATTGCCTAGCTTCTTTATACTATCTTCATTCCTAAATATAATACTTTCATTAAATTAAGGAAGTAAAAATTAAGAAGTTTTTGTAATCAAAATATCAATATTACTCTCTTAGAATTAGTGGTATTTTAATTTTTTTTGTAATCAAAATATCAATCCACGAAGGTTTATCATGAGCAATAGTTAAACTACTATGACTAAATTTTGAGTTACATATCTATCTAAAAGCTTCAATTTATATTATTAGCTAATGAGGGCATTGCGTTTGAGAGAGTTATCAATTCTTACATTGACACATGTAAATTTTTTATTAGACCAGTAATCTATAAAATGTCAAATGTCATCACTATAACCTTCTACCCCAACTTAACCTAACTTTATATATTATATATTTGTAGGAAATTGTTTTGGGTCAGTTAAATATTTTATAGATCTCAATCAAATTCGTCAACTGTAAATTCTTCAATATGAGTATAAAAAATACATTTTTTTCTTGTACCAAATCGTACATTTTTGAGCAATTGCCCTGTGAGCTAGCTAGCGTTTGAAATAGAAGGGATTCATTTGCCAAAGATGGGAAAGATCATCCTATGATAAGTTATTATTCTTAGGCAGGCTATATAGTTCTAAAAAACAAGGATTCTTCACTTTTGAGAGTCAATTTTACTTTTGAGAACTACTGACTTCAAAATCTAGTAGAAATAGGAATCGGATGGCCAAGTGGGTAAGACTATCTTTATTTGGGGCTTATGTTTCAAGTTTGATTCATGTATCTCCCCGTTCATGAGGCAATAATTCTTCTTTTCTGGTGAGGCTATAAAAATTACTCCTCCTCTAGTGGGGCTAAAAAAAACTAGTAGAAAGTGGAAAAGTTTTGCATGCATATCAATTTTTTTAATGGTGATTTTAAATTTTCTTAGAGCTATCTCGAATGGAATTATTGAGTATTCTTATTTATTACCTAAAAAATGGAGTATTCTTAATAAGACATTAACATGAGAGGTGTAGTTGGTTAGGGCAAAAAATCCTCCATCCCCGTTCTATATCTCCTTTTATATCCCCACGAATAGATGATTGACACGTATTCATAATTTTCTTACGTGTTCCACTATTTCTTTTAGGTTATAATTTTTTAATTAAAAAATTAATACATGTCAATTTTTTATTAGTAGAATAGGGATTGGGAATCGAATGGGGACAAAAAATTCCTACCTGTTGGTTAGATGAATGTAATTTCCAACTTTTAAATTTTTATTTAGGATGCAAGTCTCTTTATACAATACTTAGCAAAAAAAAGTCTCTTTCTACAATTAATTGTATGTACATTTGGATAGCAGTTGCAGGTTAAAAAAATTAAAAGATATATATTAAAGCAAGAGCAATATGAGAAATTCTTATTGTTATAAAATGAAGCCAATTGTGATACAGAAAAAAGTCATTGTAATACAGTCATCCCTTATTGAAAAATATATAAAACAAAAAGTAAAACGTACCAAGGTTATTCAAACAAATTATGATAAAAAGAACAAGGTTATTTAACAAATTGTGGGAAAACAAAAAACAAATTAAACACATTATTATTTTTTAAAAAAATATTAAAAAGGCATGAGAACATAATAAAGAGAAAATAAGGTTTAAACTTAAGATCTCTATGTCTTGAGACATCGGCCTTACCTTTAGATCAATGCATTATCAACAATTAACTAACATTATTGAAATGCACCAAATTAGACTGAGAATTAGTGAATTCAAATTAAACACATAATTTATTTTTCTTTTTTGAAACATTTAAACACATAATTCCATAAGATGCAATTTAATTTCTTTCTTTATTTTTCGTGTGGAAAAGGAAACTTATATAAAATTTATATATTATACATATCACCAAAGGAACACTACAAGAAATGTTAGAGGACAAAAGTATAGATCACAATTTCGGTTCCAGTATTGATCATATGTTAAGCAAAATAGTGCATAATATCTTTCATATGTCGAATAAAAATGTTAACGACTGAGATAAACTATTTCCCCTAACACTTGTTAAACAAATGGTCTCAAGTGTCTGCACGATACATAATTTTTTTTTATTCCGCACCAGATTCAAACTAAATCATACCAGTAGCCTAAAAAACTGTAAACTACTTAAGGATGCATTGAATTCATTTTTTTTTTTTTGTGAAATCCATCTCAAAAATTGAAAATAATCCGTTAACGTTTTGTCACAAAGGGTTTACCATTATGCTCATCGTGTTCATCTTGTCAAGAAAATCTCTGAAAATTTTTCATTCATCCCCCTCACATCTAATAATAAGTCTCAATCTAACAATTACGTAAATAAATAAATAAAAGAATGAAATAATCTCTTTGCTGGAGATTTGCAACTGTTGAAATAAAAAATTGAGAGAGAAGAATAAAGTAGAAATAAGGTGGGAGAGATGA
The DNA here is from genome assembly GCA_026122235.1 of Vinca minor. Taxonomy (NCBI): domain Eukaryota; kingdom Viridiplantae; phylum Streptophyta; class Magnoliopsida; order Gentianales; family Apocynaceae; genus Vinca; species Vinca minor. Next base: position 2,142,167 of record JAOCZM010000294.1, on the reverse strand, counting down.
AAAAGGAGAGAATTGAGGGGTTTAAAAATATATTTTTATCAATTAAAAGTAAAAGAAAGAAAAAAGAGAAATTTCAAATGGACGGGAAATTTGTTTTGCCCAAACAAAAGAGTTCTTAAATACTCCCTAATTAATATCCAAGCGTTGAATCAAAAGTATAAAATTTAACGACTAATATTTTAGCCCGCACGTAGTGAACAAATCTTGTTCAGCAGAGGAGCTGGGACTTAGAATCACACATGTTTTAGGAAGCAGCAAAAGTACTCCAAAAAAGAAGGTTCATATCGAAAATTTAATAGCTACTAGCTTGGGAGCGTCCCGGCTCCTATGCGGAACAGATTTTGTTCCGTACGATGCGGGACACGCTCCCAATCGTCGGATGAGATTTTTTAACGGTTCAGATCTGGAGAGAGAAAAAAAATTTATTTATTATTTTTTAAGTCAGCCGCAACTTTTCTCTCTCCAGATCTGAACCGTTCAAAATCTCATCCGACGGGTGATATTGTTCCGCACGTGCAGAACTTTGGCTGTTCCGCACAGGAGTCGGACTACCTTGGGAGAAGCAAAACAACATTGACTACAATAAATAGTCTCTTTTCATTTTTTTTTTTTTGAAACCCGACTGGACGGTTATCTCATGTAGGGGAGAGAGATACCTCACAAGAGAATGATGGTAGTCCTAGAAAGGGAGATTTTAAAGTTTGCCTCACGTAGGAGGAGAATATCGAACCCGAGACCTCACGATCGTGGATAAGTGCCCGTCCCACTGGACTAGGACACCTTAGATATTTTCCTTTTGTTTTTAACAAAAAGAATCTTTAATTAATATAAAAACCATCATTTAGTATTATTCATGAATTGCAACTCCATCTAACTAATTTTATCGTCTTTTTTTTTTTTTTTTTGGTTGCGGATCTCATTTCGTTATTTCATAGAAGTCGATTATATTTCATAAGGATCAGAAAAGCCAAATTTCATTCAAACAGATAGGAATCCTCTATCCCCATTCGTACTACATTCTACAAATTATGAAAGGTTTGAACCCTAATAATCAAGAAAATAATGATTTTTTTTTTTTTTTTTTAAAGAAATCATTCGCTTTAAATCATAACAACAAATCAGACATGCCATGAGATGAGATGATAATTATTACTCCAAGAGGGTACCTTAGTTGCAGGAGAAGTAAACTAAGTTCAAAGTCAGAGAGAGTTGAATTGTGATCCATGTAAAAAGATGGAAACAAATATCTCCATGTCCAATTTCGACTTGTATTATAATTATAAAAAAAAAAGTGGTTTAGTTATGAGTGAGTTACAATAATATCTTTATAAATTTCTATTAGATGTAGGACTCATATGTTAGTGGAGTTTGCATCCCTTAATTGTAAGAGTCTAGTTATGAGAGTTTAGGGAGAAAATGTGTCCTCTTAAGGAAGTAAATAAGCAGTTTAGGACAAAGTAAAATAGAAATGAGACATTCAATTTAAGACGAAGTGAGTAACTACCCAGTGAGAAATCACTCTCGATCATTTGAAACATTTTTTGCAACACTTTCTATAACAAGATTTATAGATTTACCCTTTTACAATTTAGAATATATGAAAAAGGGTCTTTTTAACATGTGTTCGGGACACATGTTAATTCAGATAAAGTTATATATATATATATATATATATATATATATATATGTGTGTGTGTGTGTGTGTGTGTGTGTGTGTGTGTGTGTTCATTTAAGTATATTAAAATCTAAAATCCTATTAAAAGTTAGGGAACTCTAGAAGGAATATGAAACTTAAACTATCATATACAATAACTTAATCCACATTAACATGTGCACAGATGCACGTGTCAGAAAAATTCATGAAAATTTGCTTTCACTATCTGAGTAATATTAGGAATGTTGGAGAGAATGTTGTAAAAAATCTGAACGGGTGAGTAATGAAAGAAAATTGATACAAAAAGAAAAGGATTAGTTGCACTTTACTACCATTTAATTAGGAAGTTAGCACTTTAGTACATGAAGTTTCAATTAATGCACTAGGGTCCATTTCGTTAAATCTCTGTTAAAAAATGCTTCAAAATGACTTTGCTGTCCTTGTTCATATTTTTTCATTTCACTACTATCAATTTAAGACACTTTTATATTTAGTCCATTCCATAAATAAACTAACTCGTTCACGTTTTTGAGTTTTAATTTAAAATTTGTAGAGGGATAAAAATAAAAGTAAAAGTTCCATCAAATACATTTTTCCATTTGTCTCATTCACCTTTTGCTACTTTAAAAATTCTAAATACTATCATCATAGTTGCTAGTACACTATATAGAATAACATACGAAAATCTGCAACTGCTACTCCCTTAATTGGGAGGGTCTGATAAGTAGTAGTAATGTTAGATGAAAGATCTGCAAAGCTAAAAGTGACAACGGTTGGACTATATTAAGTTGCAACGAATAGAGAGAGAGGGTTTCAATGAGGAGGAGTGTTCACATCGTCCATGAGAGATGTTTAGATTATAATAAAAGGAAAGTGTGGTCGACGAGGACAACATATGTGTGGCGTGGGAGAAATATTGATGAAGGTTAGAGTTTGAGTATAAGTTTCTATTTTTAGAATAACTAGTTTGAGATTAATTTTGCAGAAAAAAAGGAGAAAATAGTAATCACAAACTTAAAATAAATACATTAATATCATTTTACACTCAGAATAGATGATATTCATTTTCTTAATGGTTGACTGGCGTTAATTGAATATGTAGCGCATGAACAGAAATAATAAGAACTAAAGTATTACACACTTTAATTTATTGGTAATAAAGTGCAATTAGCTCTAAGAGAAAAAAAAAAAACTTAACAAAAAAAACTCTTAAGAAGAGTTCCGGCCTCGGTTTTGGGGATGAAAACCGACCCTGGCGGACCAAGTTGCACATTTTACGTTCATATGGTTCTGAACCAACTTATCCCCTTTCTCTCTTCTCATTTGTTGACTAAGGATTAATTAAATATATAATTATTTTATTTATATTTTCCTATTAAAAGTAAAACATGTGACCTCACACGTGGTGTACAACTAGAGTAGGATTACCAAAAAGTTGAATAATAAGATATGACAACTTCTTTCGAGAAAAAAAATGAAAAATGAAAAATGAAAAAAAGAGTAATAATAAGATATGACCAATTTTGAATGACTCATTCCTAAGCTTACACGCTTTCATTGCACCTGTTTAGCTTCGGTCCGGCTCCTATGCTGAATGCCCAAAATTTTGTACCTGCGGAACAATCCTAACCGTCAAATAGGATTTTGAACAGTTCAGATCTGGAGAGAGAAAAGTTGCGGCTGACAATAAAAAAAAAAATGTTATATAATGAAAGGGTACATATGTAATTTTACAAATAAATGATAATAATAACAACAAAAAGTAACACGCAACCGTCACATCGATTTGGTTACCGAGGAGGAGAGAGAAAAGTTGCGGCTGAACAAAAACACATGTTCTTCGTTAGAGAACACATGTTCTAGAGAACCAAGAACATTGTGTTCTCTAACGAAGAACATGCGTTTTTGTTCAGCCGATCAACTTTTCTCTCTCCTCGGGAACAAAAAGTAACACGCAAAGTTTATCCCTAAAATACTCTTATTTTGATACAGCCGTTGGATAAAAAAGTATAAAATCCAACGGCTGACAGCTTGTCCCGCACGTAAGGAATTCAGCCTTGTTCAGCATAGGAGCCGTGGTGGCTTAGCTTTAGATGTGTGCATGCAAACAACGTACTACATCATCGCATACCTTCGGGTTAGTTCATCTCTTACTAGGGATGATACTTTAACTCGTAATTTGTCTTGTCATAATACTTTTTGGGATTGATCAAACCCATTCCTTAAAAAAAAATAGGGACAGATCAGACCCGCCTCGCGAACGGGGCAAGTCAGGGATGGTTTCCGCATGTGCCCTGACCCGACCCGACCCGAGCAATCCATATTAAATTAATATAATATTATTATTAGACAAAAACCTAATTGTCTCCATAGTCCATCCTCATTCCTCAACATCGATGGCGGAGGATAGTGAGGGCAGGAGGGGGTCATGCCTTCCCCCCAAGATTTTGGAAATTTGCACATTAGTACTATGAATATATATATATTTTTTTTTTGTATAAATAGGTCCTTATAATATAAAATGTTTTGGCCCCTTAAAAAAATTGAAATTTAATAGTAGTACTCTCTAACACATAATTTCACCACTAACTACCATAATAATATTGTTTATTACTCACTCTATTCGGATTTGAATGTACAATTTTTATTTTTTGATGTCTAAAATTAAATGTCTCATTTTCTAATATAGAAATAATTTTGATTTGAACTTCCACTAGTAGTCACATATAATCTAATAGAATTAAAATTTACTAGTATATTGGTCTCGCCAATTTCGGAATTAAATAAATTAAGCTCTACTTAGTACTAACACAGTTCAACAACTAACTTTCTTAATTTCATTGATTAAACTTTATTAACACACTAATGATGACAGTTTATTTTTTGACAAATGTAAATACTATGGTGATGTATTTAGCCAAAAACAAATTGATTGACAAAGCCTCAAAACGTAAATAGTTTAGTGACCAAAATAGCTATTAACTCTTCTATAATAAAAAAATGCATACATTTAATCAAATAATATTTTCTTATAACTTTCTCATGCTATTTTGAATTATGATCATTGACAATAGCCTCTATAAATTAGTTGATTTTTCTTCATTTTTTAAATTTTTTTTGTCAATTTTTAAAATTAGTTTATGTCTATTTTTTTAATATAAATATGGTTTAAATTCAGTTGTTCTAATAAAAATATATACTTCTACCTCAAATATATCGTCTTACACCATGACAACTGAGAGCGAATTTTATTTCGACCCCCCTAAATTAAAACCCTGACTCCGCCACCACTCAACAGTCATCACACTCCTCTCAGACTCAGTATCTTACTCTAAATCTCTTCTCAGACAATTTCTTCTAGTCTCTTCTTCTCCGAGAAACCGACGGTGAGTTTCTTAACATTAATCTGCAATTCATAGGAGCATTTATTAGCAGTTGGATGAAGGTTCTGGTTTCATTAGTAAAATGCCAATATTGGAATATTTATAGAGATAGTATTTCAACTAAGTGCTCAATAATTTAGTAACAAAAGGCTTCACTGGGATATGATGATATAATAATAATATATATGGAATATTATCTGATTTAATGATTGATTTTCTTGCTTTTTACCATTATTTTCTTTTTTTTGAGGGTATTTTTTTTTTTTTAGGGTAATTACCATTATTTTCTGATTTGGGATTTGCTTGAATTTCAACTGCTCACTTTAATGATATTTAATGTTTTCAAAAAAACATATGGACGGGCGGGGCGGGGCGGGGCGGGTGGCGGACCACGGGGCATACCTACTTGATTCGCGGCGGATCACAATTTAACTGTCACGAGGCGGGACGGGGCGAGGGCGGGGTTTGGGTATTGAGATACCCTCCCCGATCTGCCCATTGTCATCCCTCTTCTCCTCTTATTCTTCCTATAAGTTAGAATTTTGAATTCAATACGGGATAAACGTTTTGTCTGCATATGTAAAATACATTCTCAATTTTTTAAATAGTTTGATCCTATGAATGAATTTTGAATAGAGTGAACAATTGTTTAACGATATGGCTATGAATAACTTCTCATATTTATTCAAAAAACAAATGTTCATTTTTATTCGAAATCGTTAGATAAAAAATCGTCGATTGAGATTGTATTATTTACGTATGAGTAAAATATTTTTTCCACACCACACCAGGTCTGAACTGTCGCCCAAAGTTATAGTTTAGATATTTTTATCATGCTTTGCATTTCATTCTCTCTTCTATAACTAATATGTTAGTGTTAGTTGACTAAATTTAGCCGATTAATTAGCTGAATTTGTGAGTAAAAATGTAAGATACTGCAAAATTCTTTCTACTAAGAGGGGTCAATAGTATTTGGTTTGTATTTTGTCAACTTTCCTATCATTTTAGCCGATCTTATTTAGCCAATAATAATATCCGTAAATATAAAGTTGTCGTATTAACTCATGAGTTCGAATGCCCTATCCTTTTTAAAAATTCTCTTATTTTTAAAAATAAATAGGTCCTCTTCCCCCAATAAATAATTTTAAAAAAAAATGTTTTTCCTTTAAATGAGAAAATGTCACAAAGATTATATATAGGTAATTATCTTTCACTTATTTTCTGTTTGAAGTTGTCCGGAATTATTATCTGGTCTTTTTAATTACGATTAGTCATAAACAAGTACGTATGAAAATCTAAAAGGAAGAAAACAAATATAATTAGTCATAGATGAGTCATCTCAAGTTAAAAGATTTTCAGCTAGATTAGATTAGGTTTCATTTTGAAATTTTTGGTTTCAGTATTTGATTTTTTTTTATGAAATAGTGTTTAAAGTTTCATTGCAGACTCAATCCAAAGTGAATTTGAGTATCAAAGTTAAAGCAGACTCAATGCAAGTATGATTTAAATTGGAAAAAAAATGGCATTGGCCTGAACACTTTATACATTTGTTATATTAGTCGGGTAAATGAAAGAGCTTAGTCGGGTAAATGAAATATTTCTAAAAATATTTCACTTTTGGAATTTTAAGAGAATTATAAGCGTGAATATATGTCGGCCACAAGAAGGAACAAGAAAAACATAGTACATGAAAAAGAAAATAATCTGAGGAAGTCAAATTCTGGCACCAATGTCCATAAAAGCACATGGGAATCGGATAGCCAAGTGGTAAGACTACCCGAACACGGGGCAGGGGTCTCGTGTTCGATTCCTATATCTCCTCATAGTGGGGCAAATAATTTATCCTCCTTGTGAGGCTAATCTTCCCTCCCCAGGCATGGAGCATGCTACAACCTCCCGATCTAGGGTACTCTCCGCTCTTCCCCTTCGGGCGTCCAAAAAAAAAAAAAAAAAGTCCATAAAAGCACATATAATTTTGATCATTGTTAAAACAACTCATTACATTTTTCTTGTTTACTGTCTCGTACTTATCCTTCTTTCTTTTTTCTCAATTTCATTTTGTAAATTTTAGCGGTTTTATAAACTTCAGAAGTTTCTTATAATTGGCTGAAAAAGAATATTTATACTTCAAAAATCAGATTATGTTATTAGGCAATTGTTAAGTTCATATATTTTTAGGCAATTCAAATTAAAATTGTGAATGGAAAGAAAAAAGAAATCCATTGAAAGTTATTTTCTAAAAGGAAACGATTGCAGAAATGGGACTGAATTAATCGTGAACAATAAAAGTAAAATGGATAGGGTATTAATTGTATCTTAGACCTTATCAAACAATTATTCGCATACTTAATAAAATAAAAAAATGATTAGTCTGAGCAGTGAGTACGAAATTATTTTCACTTTTGTCCCCTAAAATATCAAATATAGATGCATTTTTTTATCGTGACACTAACGAAAACTCTAGCAAAATTTAATGAGTAGAATGTCTGAATAAAATCTAGAAATAATAATAATAATCTTAGCACTCAATTAATAACTAAAAGAAAAAACCCAAAAACTAAAATTTTATTTAAATCCGTGTGGAAGAAATGTAAAAAAACTAGAAATAATATCCTTTTTCAATCTTTTAAAAATCCCCTCCCTGACATCAATATCAACTCAACACTTTTCTTTTATTGATTGGATATGAAGCATCAAAGGTTCTTTAGCTCAGTGGGGCAAGTGTCTGCCCATGACCTTGGTCGTGGCTTCGATACCCTCCCCGCGCATGGGGCATATTTTAATTTGACTCACTTTCTAGGGTTAATCTCTTCTCTTCTAATGAGGTTGTTACTCTTCCCTTATAAGGTTCAAAAAAAAAAAAATGGATATAAAGCGTTCTTACCACTAAAAAATGCGATTCTTTATAGGGTAATTGGTGTATTTAGTCCTGAAACAATTTTCTTTTGGTAAGGTTGGTCCCTAAAGATTGTTTGCAACAGTTTAGATCCTCAATCAATTTTTGGGCGGACATACATGGTCTCTAGTGATTGTTTGCAACTCTTTAGGTCCTTTTGTATTTATTAGTCAAGTGTACAAGGGTATAATATGAACTTCACGTATTTTTTAGATAATTAATACCAATTGTACTCAATTGTAAATATACTTAAATATAAATGCCTAATTATAAAACTAAAAACTAAAATCATCATCCAATTCCGGCCAAATTTCGGCCAAGAAGAAAGGAGGAGCAGAGGGAGAATGAGGGAGGAGGGAGATGAGGTAGAAGAAGGGAGGAAGGAGGAGGGAGAAGGGAGCAGAAGAAAGAGGGAGGAGGCGGCGGCAGGGAGGAGGGGGAGAGAGGAGGCGGCTGGAGGAGGAAGGAGGAGAAAAGTTCAAATTTTGCAATTAGGTATTTGTTTTTAATTATCTTTACAATTAAGTCCATATAATATTAATTATCTAAAAAAAATGTGAAGTTCCAATTTTGCCCACATCACTTGTTGACTAACATTCAATATTTCAAAAAAATGTCGGAAGGACCAATTCCTGACCCATAATTTGATTGAGGATCTATAATGTTGCAAACAATCATTAAGGACCAACCTTGCTAAGCAAAAAATATTTTAGGACTAAATACACCAATTACCCTTCTTTATATAGAAATAATACCCTAAACATCCAGAACAAGCAAACCATGATCTACATGTATCTTAAATCATCAACCAAAATCTAAAAAAACATAAAATCAGAATCAGGGTGTGTGGTCCTGATTTAATCAAGATAATCATTCTCAGTCCTCCTCATCATCGTCCTTATCCTAGGCTTAGCTGTCTTAATAGTACTTATAAATTACTATGTATCCTTAATTTACTAATATTAGCTGGAAGTAAATATTTATTTTATCCAAAAAATACATATAAAAGTGTTTTACTCGTGCAAAGCAATCACCTCCCATTCTCCGCTTTTGACCTTTGACTGGGGAAAGGCACGTGCACGGCAAAGGGATTCCGGGGGAGACGCACGTGCACTTTCTGTTTCTGGCAAAAATACACTTAATTATTGTTAGCATAATATTCTTTAATTTTTTAAGCTAAAAAAGAAAAACTTCGGTAGGATTTGAGAGAGTAATTAGGGATCGCGGTTATAATGCAAAACAAAAAAATGTCATTGTATATTACTCTCTTCCTTTCTAAGTATACGATTTTTTAGACAATTTTAGAAAATTAAAGAACTTGTCATTTTCACCGAAAGTTCAAATATTACCTCTCTCTCTCTCATTTCTATATCATAAGAAAAGAAAGAAAAAAATAGGGATGGCAGAAGAGGCAAATAAAACAAATATCGAGGGTATAATTGGAATAAATTGTTGACAACTTATAAAAGAACCCTAAATGATAATTAATTTGGATACCTATAGATCTTCTAAACGACAATTAAATGAGAATGAAGGGAATAATATTTTTTTGATAGGGGTTATAAAAGTTTAGATAAATGTTATATTTTATGTAATATTTATTCTCTCCTGATTAACCCTTGTCCTAAGGTATGTAACACATTTTGCGCAATAAGTGTTAAAAAATCACAATATTTTTTAGCTCTAAAATTTTTTGAACCATTAAAATTTTAATTAAATAACTAAATAATATTTAATATATACTGAAATGTTTGTATTTAGCATCATAGCTGGAACAATAATTAGGAATCTCTTTGATGGAGGGTTAAGGAGAATAATGGTACATCATTATTAATTCTCTGCTTTCTGCCCATTTAGGTTGAGGAGAAAATGGTTAGAATTTATTTGTCAAAATAAGATCCCACCACCCCCAATAGTTTGATTGATGGATACTTTATTAATATGATGATGATGAGAATTGCCTCCAAATATCAAAGATTTTGGAATTATTCTACAGAAGATTCATCCTGCTACGTTTTGCCCTAAGAAAATTAAAATGTTTGTCGCAACTGTCTTAGAGTTATAAACAAACTAATATTTCTAGTATTCGATTCGTTCGAATTTGTTTACATTTTATTCATTTGGAATTCAAATTGAATTCGTAAATAAAAAATTAATCGTTTGTTAAAATATATAATACTTTATATAATATAATTTAGATACTTTATTGTAAAATTAATATAAATAATATTATTAAAATAGGGTAGTTTCTAATTTTAAATTTTAAATTTTGAGTCTAGAGATGTAGACAAACTGAATATGGTTTCGAAACGCAGTCTACAAGTACAACCACTAACCTTGACTTAATAATTTTCATAATTATATGTCCGGCTGTGTTTCAAACATTGAAACCGAACACTTTGTTTGTATTTATTGATTCTAATTCCATTTATTACTATTAAAAAATATATTATATTTTATTAGGTAATGAAAAAATTTGAGAAAAAATTAATCAAACAAACTCAATCTTGAACTCGTGCAAAAATTTAAACGAACAATTCAAATTCAAACACCTTATCTGATAGTTTAAAATGAATATTTGAAAACTAAACAAGTCAAATTCGTACTGTTTAAATATCTCGAACAACCAAACCAACGCGAACAAAATCTCAGACTTGACTTTGGTGAACAGATCGTTCAAACTCGTTTACGGAGCATTAACTAATGCATGTTTACCATTTACCAATTAGTGGAACTCATATCATTTAAGTTGAAAGAATTATCCATAAAAGCAGGGACGAAGCCAAAAATTTGATGTTTGGGGGCGAAACTACAACAATATGTAGAACTACAGAGCTCAAGTGATAAAAATGGCAAAAAAGATTTTTGAGGAAGCGAAACTGATAAAATTTTCCAAATTTTTTCAAAATACATATAAAATTTCGATAAATAATAGTATTTTTAAAAATTTTTGGGGGGTCTTCGCCCATGCATAAAAGTATATGTAGTTTTTTTTTTTTTTGAGCCCAAAGGGGCAAAGTATATGTAGTTAAAAGGATATCAATTCAGAAAGTGAATCTTTATTTTAAGATATCTCAAAATGTAAAGAGTATTTAAATAGTTGTAATTCGGTTTCATTTCAAATAGATAGTCGCAGGGTTGATGTCATGCTTATGTGTTGAGTCGCGGACACGGGCATGACAAATAAGGTCTTTAATAATCGTTTTTCAAAACCTCAATCAAATAGATGATTTTGAGTAGGAAATGCTACTTCTTGAAATAAGTAAGCAAAAACAAGATAATTTATTAGTCAAATTATTAATATTACTCTCTTAAATATAATGTGTATCTCACCAATTCTATTTAATAAAACAATATTAATATTCTGACTAACAAACTAATTTATTTTTTTTCTTCCTTAATTTTTGTTACATGTTATAAAGTATTTATATATATATATTTAGAATGAAGGCAGTATTTGAAGTAGCTTTACCTAAACTTTTATGATTTGAATTTCCCACTCTAAACTTTGTATACAGACCGAATTTTTTGATACTATTATATTTTTTGCTGAATAAATGTTTCATACTATTTACTTCTCAATAGTAGTTACTAGTTATTATGAAATCCATAAGCTAACAAAAGGACAAACAAAAAGCAATAATAACATAATTCAGTAAATCCTTAATAATTAAGGGTATGAATGGGAAATGGATATGAGACATACTTAATCTTTGACAATAAACTCACATAGTGACTGTTTCTAAAATATCACTAAAACGGATGTATTGTAGATTAACTTAATATTTGACGATGAAAGAATAAAATTATTGCTCACCGAATATTGTAACAAAAGGAAAAAAAAATTCAATTTTTGAGTCTTAATTATTGGGCCTCATTGTCCAAAAATTGCTAGCAAATTGTACATAAATAAATAAATTTATAAGTTAGGCCAACGTTATAATTTAATAGTCAAATGGGCTCAAAATAAAAACCGACAATGGTCACAAAAGGCCCACATAGAAAAAGCCCTAAACGACAAAGCTATATATATATATATATATATATATATATATATATATATATATATATATATCAAAAGGGGCAGGACCTTTAAGCTACCGACATATGTGGGAGTTTTACAGATCATGTTTAAACATGAGAAGCCATTTCAGAACTCAACAGCCACTAGACCGCGCCCAAACGCCCTAACGCCTTCATCCTCTCAACGGCTTAACGGGCTTAACAGGCTTGATGGTAAGTTCGGCTATCCCTTTCTGAAGCAACCTTCATCCTTAATCATATTCTAACCATAACGCCAGATTTCTTAGAAACCCCTAGTCCTTAGACATCTTAATCATGGAGTCTCTATAGTTTCATTAATCAGCCATAATCCAACACAAGAGAATTTAGCCTATAAGGCTAAGCATAAACTTGAAATTATAAAAATAAAAATAAAAGACAAAAAATAAAAATACTTACAGAAGTATGAAGAGAAGCCTTATATACAAAAGCTGCTGAAAGATATTATTGATAAGGGTTGTTGTTTACAAGAGAGAGAGAGTGTAAAGAAAAGCGTAATTACAAATGAAAGTTTATCCGCCTTATATAGACTGCGGATTTCAAATAAAACTTAAAACTACATAATCTACAGTAGCCTAAATTATTACATCTGCTTTATTAAAGCATTGTCTTTTTAATAAAGACGAATCTTCTTACTTTATTAAAGTAACGAATATAATCTTGTTGGAAATAATGTAAAAGTAAAGATTCCTTTACTATTCTTCAATCTTATCTTTTCCCTTCTTGGATTTTTCCAAGCTTTCAGTTATGAACTCTGCGGACGTCTTCAATACATCCTGAATATCAATTTCAATTTCATTTGGATCTTGAGCATCCTCAAAATCATCTAACTCTTGAAATTTGTTGACACTTGTCATTGAAGTATCACTTCCTACAGATTTCTTTTCTCTTTCCATCTGTTTTTTCTCTGCCAAAACTTTTCCTAAATCTTTAAGATACTTGGCAACAATTTCTTGACTTGAAAGATTCATATCTTCCACCTTTGAGGTATCACCTCCAAATCTGAATGTCAGATTTTCTTGAATTTTCATTTCATTATACTTATCAAGTGTTTCCTTGATTTTATCAAGAGTATCTAAGCAATTTAATTGCTTTGTCTTGGGATCTTCCTTCATCATTGTATCCCAAAATCTTGTATATGAACATCTTTTTAAACATAAGCTATTATTATGATCAGTCCCAATTTTGGGATCATTCCGCCATATATATGGTATTGAGAACTCTATAAAAAAGTTCATTTGGTTATAACCAGGATAATGTCTTTTAGACATATTAGGAGTTACTTGCATATAATCATTATAATACTCCTTGAATAATAGAGGTAAAATTTCCTCTGAAGTTCCATAGAACTGCCACCAGTTTATAAACCAGTTGGGGATTTTTCGATTATAAATCTGAGAACACAGCTTAACAAACCATGTATGGGTTCTTTTCCCATTCTCATATAGGAACACTTTATCAAAGGCCTGAATATAATCCCAATAGTTGTATTTCAACTGGGTATTCTTTATAAAGAATGATTTTTCGGTAAATGGAGATATACCCCAATCCTCAATAGATATGATCTTTTTGATTATTATCTTAGAGAAATTATAAATCTCTTTATTAGTACTTGTGAAGTGAATAAAATCACATTCATTATCAGAAAGTAATAATTCATAATATTTCTGAGATTTATAAGTCTCAAAGGTATTACCCATATTGTTGAGGTATTTCTCATATATAATCCAGGGCTGATCTTCCCATTTGATATCATCATCATTTAAGAGTAAAATAACTCTTTCTTCTTGGTTTTTAACCATGAGTTCATCCTTTTGCTTTCCTTCTTCTACTATTCTAGCAAAAGAGGGAGCACTTGAACTACTTGAGGTATTACCTTCTTGAGTCTCCTGCCAGGCTTTAAACCTTGCATATTCATCCTCATCTTTCCTGGATAAACCAGAAATATCAGAAGCTATCAACTTCTTGTTGCCATGTTGAGCAAGGATTCTATCAGATCCTCTGCCTCTTCCACCTCTTCCTCTATAAGAGGAATTACCTCTGTAACCAGACATATCTGTATAATATGGATCATCAAACAATATATTATAAACATATGCCTGTATTATAAGAATTAATATGACCATTAATAGCATATGGTTCATCATTCTGATCTTTTGTATCAGTATCCATTCTATCACCAAATAATTCTAAATTTTCAATGTCCTGAAATGTCTCAATATGAGATTGTGTTGGATGGTTTTCATAGATATGATCTATCCATTCATATTCAGTATATAATTTTTTCTCTGGAGATTTAATAACAATATCATCGTTATTTTCCATATCAGCGAATATCTTTAAATCCAATTTGATCAATTGTTCTAATGATTTATTATCCGGAAGACTAACATCTTCATCATCTGAAATTATAATTTCTTTATTATGCTCATAACATTTTAAATCAATGTTTATCATAATAAATACAATTTTTTAACCATTGGTCAAAATACATTTGTTTAATTATTGGATTTAAATGAATCATAAATATTCACGAGTTAAAAAGTCTGGAAGACTATTATCTTCTCCTTTTTTATAAATGATTTCAAAATCAAATGGCGCTAAATTAGCTTGCCATCTAGCAAACATCTGCTTAGAAACATCATGTTTAAAGTCTTTATTAAACATATACTTAGCTGATTGACAGTCTGTTTTTATTATAAATTTCTGATTATATAAATCATCTTGAAATTTTAATACACATTTAACTATGGCTAGGATTTCCTTAGCTATAGTAGCATAATTCTTTTGACCAGTATTCCATTTTCCAGAATGAAATCTAATCAAATTTTCTTGTTTATTTTCAGGATTAACCTGTTTCAAGATTCCACCATACCCTATATCAGAGGCATCAGTTTCTATAATTTTATCCCAATTAGGATTAGATATCATTAGGCAAGGCAAAGTTTTTACTTTCTGCTTAATCCTTTGTATTACCTTAGTATGACTATCAGTCTAAGGTTTAGGATTCTTTTTCAATCTATCATATAAGATTGCTGTATCCTCTGCTAAATTTTTGTAATAAGGTAGGATGTAATTTAAACTTCCTAAAAATCTTTGTAACTGAGTTTTATCAGTTATTATATCTGGAAATTTACTTCCAAATTCTATACTTCTATTTATAGGTATTATTTCACCTTTCTCAATATTATGACCTAAGAATCTTATCTTAGTCTGAAATAAAACCATTTTTGGTTTAGAAATTACTAACCCATTAGTTATTATTAATTTCTTAAATATTTCTAAATGTCTAAAGTGATCCTCTATTGTCTTAGAGAATACTAAAATATCATCAATATAGACAATTATAAAATCAGTATAATTCATGAAAATATCATTCATAATTCTCTGAAAATCAGAGGGAGCATTTTTCAAACCAAAAGGCATAACATACCATTCATATTGACCAAAAGGTACATTAAAGGCAATTTTATACCTATCAACTGGATTAATTTGAATTTGCCAATATCCTGATTTTAAATCAAACTTAGAAAATATTAAGGCATCATATAATCTATCCAATAAATCTTTTTTATTTGGAATGGGATATCTTCCCCATTTTAACACCTTATTTAAGGGTTTATAATTAATTACCCATCTTGGTACACCTCTTTCAATTTCTGAGTGTTTATTAACATAGAAAGCAGTACAAGACCAAGGAGAATTAGATGGTCCTATAATTTTCCTTTCTAACAGAGATTGAATCTCTTTTTTACAAAATTCTAAATATTCAGAATTCATTTGACAAGGCCTAGCCTTGGTAGGAATATCTTTCTCATTAAAGTTTTCCTCATAAGGTAAACTTACCATATGTTTTTTCCTATCCCAAAAAGCATTAGGATGGTCATTACATATTTCCAAAGCAAACTGATTAGTTATATTAACTATCTTTTCCTTTAATTTAGGATTGTCCAGTTTGTCATCAACTGTAAGCATATTAACTTCATATTTAAGAAAGCCTAATTGTCTTTCTTTATATAAAATATCTTCATATAAATTATTTAATACCTTTGTAAAAGGTTTAGTTATAAACTTAAATGTAATTGGTTCATTTTTATAAGTTGCTATCATTTTTTCTCTATCTATCCATCTAAAAGGATAAATTTTACTTATAAATGGTTGTCCTAATATCACAGGAACAGATAATTTATTTTTAGTTAATAAAAAACTTAATGGTATGCATTTACCATCAGTACAAACCATTGTTTTGGATAATTTATATTTAATATCCATTTTATCACCACCTGCATGTTTAATATTATGAGTGGTTTTTTCAAAATATTTAGTAGGTATTACCCCTTCTTGAATAATATTCAAATCTGCACCACTATCAAATAAGGCAGTAAATTCTTGAGAATAATAATTCCCTATTAATAAAGTAATTTTTATATGCCATTTCTGTATTGTTACATACTCTAGCATTTGTAAAAATTCTTCTTTATCCTGATTATTATCAGTTTCTTTAAGAATTTCTTCTTTTGCTTTATTCTTAAATCTTTTATCAATTTTATTCACAATGGTTAAGGTTTCTAGATTAGAAATCCTAGTATCATTTTCACCATTTTTCTTTTTTAAATCTTTGATCTCAGATTTAAGATTATCAATCTCTTTAAGAATATCATTTACTGAAGTTGGTTTTTCCTTAGAATTTTTATTTTCTAAGATCATTTTATGAACTTCAGACATGCTATATTCTTCCTTATATTTATTAATATCAAATTCTTCTTTATCATTCTTTTTACCTTTTGAGGTACTGGGCGTATTTCCCATATGATCTATCATTTTTAATCTTAATTCTGGATCCTTAATTGTTTTTAACAATTCTATCCAATGATCAGATTCTAATACATTAATTTCATGATCTTCATCTTGAAATTGTGATATCATCTTATAAAGCTGTTCATCCTTTCTAGGAGGCTTTATACAAGATTGTCCTATTTGACAGGGTTCACATTCAGATTCATTAGAAGAACTAGTATAATAGTCACTTTCTATGATATCTAAACTATCAGATTGATCTGAACTATCAGTTGAATCTAACAATAATTTGCATAATTTGTCTGACTTCATCATCAAATTCAAGATTTTTAATCTCTTTTTTAGTCCAACAATTTTTTGCAATATGTCCGACTTTTTTACATTTATTGCAGACAATTATTTTGTCTTTCTTCTTATTATAATTTTTATATTTTTTAGAGGATTTCCTCTTTTCTTTCTTATCAGCTTTTTCCTCTAATTTCTTCTTAGAGTACTTCATTTTCTTCTTCCTATAATAAGAAGGTTTATCAAGAATTTGTTTCTTACCTTTATGCTTATAAGCAGGCATATCCATACCAAATTGACCACAAAATTCACCTAATTGTTTTCTTTCAACAATTCTTTGGTTTTTTAATTGTTGATTTAATTTAATTTCATTACAAAGATTTAATCCTTCCTGGGTACAAGTTCCTATTAACTTCCCATAACTATATTCCTGATAAGGAATTGTAGGTTTATTACCTTTTAAAGATTTTCTAATTCTTTCCGCAAATAAATGAGGTAAGCCATCTATAAACTTAGCTTTCCAATGAGTACTATCACTCTCTGGTAATTGTAATACTCTATTAAGAAAAGTATCTTTATACCATCTAAAATCAGTAAGTGTTTTACACCTAAGATTTTGCAATAAAGTTCTAATAGTATCATAGTTTTCAGAGAATGTCCCTGTAAAGTGTTCAATAATTTGAACTACCAAAGTGTAAACAACATTTTCTTTGGTTTCACCATTTTCAACTTAAACAGTTTTTAAAATACCTTCTCTAGTTTCAGGTTTTAAATAATTATCCCACCAACCTTTTAGTTGGCCTGTAAATCCTGCAATTATCATTTTTGCAATATTAAGGTCACTATTACCTTCATTTTTAGCAATTGTAGAATACATAAGTATCCTATGCATATGACTAAAGATTTGGTTTTGGGTAAAATTATCTATGTTCCATTCATAGATATATTTTCCACCATAGCTATTATTAAGCTGGAAATAATCTTCTTCTTGAAGAGTATCTATCGGTGAGGGTTTAGTATAATAATACCTCTTTTGAATAGGCTTAGTTGCCCATTTTTCATTTACTACAGCATGAATATTATCATCTGAGTAATTTATTACTACATTAATATTATCTTCATTAGATGATTCATCTGAATCTTTTCCAAAAGGGTTTATATCATTATCACTTAAAGTATTTAAACTTAATTTTGCCACCTGACTTCCTAGAAGTTCTACTAACTTGTCAGTGACATCTTTCTCCCATGCAGAAGATTTCTTTGACTTAAAGTCTTTAATTTCAGGAGGACTTTGTAAATTAGTCTCTACCTTTAAGGGTTCAACAGTTTCTGGTTTAACCACTGTGATTTGACTATTCATTAGTGTTATGACACTATCAATTTTCTTATGTAAAGAAACCATTTGCTCTCCTAATATATTTAAATTAAGATTAGCAAAATTATTTTGTTTAATTAACAAATTAATTTGTTTAACAGTAATATTTAAAATATCATCTTCAAATAATTTTGATAGAGCTAGAAAATCACAATTTTCTACTTTAAACTCTGTTAATGGAGGATTAATATCCCTTATTATATTACCATTTGTTAAATTATAATTTCTTTCCAAAATATTAATATAACTTTGGATATAGGTTGAATAAAACCAAGGAACAAAATATATAATTTTGTTATGTATTTGACAAAATTCATAGAATTCTTTTTGAAATTCTTTTTGTCTAATTTTATCAAAATTATCAAAGAACCATGTTCTAAAGAGTTCCCATCTGGGTAATTTAAACTCATTGCTTATAATTTTTCTGGCTTCAGAACCAGAATTGAAATCTAATTTAGGTTTACTATCCATTACCTAAATTATAACTCATTTGAGACAGAGTCTCAACATCCTTTTTATTATTAAAGGCTCTTAATATATTATCATCATGTAATCTTAATCCATCAACTTTATTATCCTTGACAGATTCATTGCTACTATCATATTTTCTATCTTCTTTTATATAAGAAGTAGATAACCTAGATGGTCCAAGATTTTCTTCAAAAAGTCTTGAGGGTCCAGGGATATCTGGATCTAATGGAGATATGAAAGATCTACAAGATCTTGGGGTTGATGATTTAGAAACATCTTTTAACCTATTGTTATTACCAAAATTTAAAGATACAGATCCTTCTGGAGTCTGTACTACATTTAATAAATTTGTCTGTATAACAGGCTGAGGTCTCATGGCCCTTTCAATTTGCCAATTATCAGGAAAAGTTATTTCATCCCATTTAATTGATCTTCTGGTAGTTATATTAGATCTACCAAAATTGGTTTCAATTATAATTGTTTCATTTAATTTTTTGTCTGCCAATTTGCAGTGAGGATTTAGAGTATATAAAGGTTTAAAATAAATCCTATAACATATACAAATAACTTCAGATCCTGGAACATAGTTATAACCATGAGTTTTAACATTTAATGTTAAAGCATCAAGAATATTGCTATCAGTTAATGAAAGCTGTAAATTCGGATAAACATTAAAATATACTGGCCCTCTAGCCAGACTGGATTGTAACACACCCATGATTGATTTTTTCCAATCAAGATTTCTACCATCTCTTAAAGCTGCTATAAAGCTTTCAGGTAACCCTTCTAAGGTTAAAGGTTTAAATGCAACTTGCACTAATCCTATGTGTATAAACTTATGTTCAGAATACCTATAAGGATTAATATCACTTTCATTTAATAAGTGAATTATCATTTCTTCATTATCTAAGGAAATAGATTCCTCTGTTGTCTTAACAATTTGTTTTAAACCCAGTTTTTCAAAAGTTCCTAACTGGTAAATTGTCCTAGGTTCAACTCTAGGAATTGTCCATCTATTTAATAGATCTAAATTCTGAGGTATCTCAGATTCTTGAGTTCTACTGTTTTTAACAGTTGTCTTATTGTTTATTATGCTTTTAAACTTAAAAGACATATCTTATGAACCTTATGTTGAATTATGAACCTCATAATGAACTAACAAAATTCCATGGCTCTGATACCAAAAGGGGCAGGGGACCTTTTAAGCTACCGCATATGTGGGAGTTTTATATATATATATATATATATATATATATATATATATATATATATATATATATATATATATATATATATATATATCAATAAAAGGTAGAGAAAAATAAAACGGAGCTAATAAAATGGGCTCAAGTGTATTTTTTTCCCCCAAAAAGAAATAAGAAAAGAAAGTTGTAATTTGGCCATTCCAACTTTGTCTCAGCTTTCTTCATCTTTTCGAGACAATCTATGAGACAGTTGATACGCCTATAGTCTCGTAGATTGTTGATTTCTAAGAAATGTGATGAAACTGAGCTTGCTACTGCTGTTTCAGGATCTCGGAGCTGCTGATGCGAAGAATTTTATCATGTATTTAATTTTTTTACTATTTTTTGTGTTATTTACCTGGTTCAGGGTGTGGACTTTTATTTGTTATCATGGTATTTACACCATTGTATAACTTTTATTTTTCTTGTATTTGCATTTTATCTTTTGATTGTAATGACTTTGGCTATTTTATAATTAATGGGTAAATCTTTATTTAGAAAAAAAAAAAACTTTATCTTGGAAATCTTATTTATCATTAAACATCACTTAATTATAAATTTATAATAATATAAAAGAGTACAAGACGAGAGAAAAACAAGCACACAAAGCCATTTTTTCTTCTTCACATATTCTATCGTGGATTCCACATTTTCTTTCACAAAATTTAACTATAAAGCCATTTTTTCGTTCATTCTAATTCAAATGAAATTACAATCTAAAACAAATATATATTTTTAACTTTTATATTATTTTACAAAAAATAATGAGAATATAAAAAAAATGAGGAGGTTCGAACTCATAACTTTTATGTAAAGAGACATTAATCTTATACGTTACATCAAATACCTCATCGACAACTAATTAAAATATGACATTAGAAACAAATGTGACTCTTCACTGATTCCTCTATGCTTTTGAGATATTCTACCATTTGATCTATGTACTTTTCATGCATTTCTTTTGCTTTATCCCAGTAAATCTTCCCCTTTTCATGACTCATTACTAAACTTATTGACTCGGCCACTGAGTTTCTACTCAGTGAGCCATTCAGTTCATTTCTTGGTAATTTTATACCCACCATTTTCTCTTCCAAGACTAGCATTTAGCCCAGGGCCCGTTATGGGGTGACCGAGGTTATCGGCGAATTGGGCCTCTAAAAATTGAGTAAGTCCGGATCTTATGTGAAACAACTTTTTTTCCCTAGTATATACGAAATGTCGAGCAATATATGTTTTAAAATTTAAAATATATTTTGAGACTCAAAACAAAACAATCGTTGAGATGTTCTCAACGATTTTTGCGTAAATTATTGACATAAATTTATCAAAAAATATTATTTGAATAATTTTGTAAGATCTTCCAAGCATACAATGATACTCGTGTTTACAAATTTTTTAACAATTTTTATTACGAATAAAAATTCCGATTTTGACAACTTTAGCAGACTACCAAAAATGAAGAAAAAAAGTTGGACATAAAAACCAACCAAATAGAGCAGTAATTTTCTGGATACACGATTTTTTACTACAACGGAAAAGATGAAATGAAGGATAAAAAAACAGAAATGTTAACTGAACAGCCTTGAAATATCAGTTTTTTTTATTCTTCTTCTTCTTTTTTTTTTTTTTTTTTAAGTTCAGGGACTGAACGTACATACTACTGAAGGAGAGTATCACCTCACAAGAGAAGGAGGAGATAACCCTAGAAAGAGAGACAATTAAAAGTATTCTCATACTCGAAGAGGGTATGAACTCACGACCTCAAAGTTGTGGACAAGCCGTTACTCCACTGGGACTAAAGACCTTGTGATCTTTTATTCTTCTTCAGGTAGTCATCAAACTTGTCTAGATAACGATCATGTAATTCCCTATTCCCAAATATTAAACTCATTTCTTTCGCTTTATCTTTGAAAAATTTCCCATCATTTTCAACCATTACCTTTCTCAACGAGTCAGCCACTGAGTTCCTCGTGTAGGACCCATCTAATTCGTCTCGCATCACTTCCACCCCAACTTTCTTATCTTCAAAAACCCTAGCATTCAATCCTTGATCTACCAAGAACGGCAACATAATCAATGGATGGCCAAACATTAGTCCTTCTATACATGAACTCCAACCGCAGTGAGTTAAGAATCCACCCACCGATTCATGACTCAATATCTTCAACTGCTGTGCCCAACTCTTCCAAACGATCCCTCTCCCTTCAACTCGCTCCTCGAAGCCGTCCGGTAACTAAACAACCGAGTTAGACTCAGTTGATGATGGTTTCCTTAAAACCCAAAAGAAAGGAACCCCAGATAACTCCAATCCTAGAGCTAACTCATCAATTTGAGTTTAATTTAATGAAACTTCACTTCCTAAGGCAACATAAATCACAGAACCCTTCTTTTGATTTTCCAGCCAATCTTTGCCGGAAAACCAAGATCCACTATTTCCGCCGCCGTCAGCCGCCGGAGGCATTAAACCCAGTGGGATTACTGGCTTATTTTGAAGATCTTCAAGAAGCTTCAACCATTGACCTTCAAACTCATTGCAGTGTCTTACAACAATGGCATCAGTTCCCTTCATTAACAACCCGGCCCGACGAATATCGGATACTCCGGTAAAGTTCTGATTAAGAGAATCGATAATCCAGTTACTTTCATAAATCTTATAAGCAACTTTTGTGTCAAATGGGACCCATTCTGGTGGAACAGTGAAGTCTTCAGGCTTAATCCTGGGATCTTTTCCACTAATCATTAATTCGGAGGGTCCACAATTTGCTAAAAACCAGGCGTTAATTATGGAAAAATAAGCTTTGGAAATTCCTAATTTATCTGCTATGGGAGTTAGCCAATATGGATTGAAATCGTGGATTATCCAATCTGGAAGCGAGGTTTCGAGGAATTTGGTCATAACTAGTTCGAGTTCATCATAGGCTTTCTTGAGATACGGAATTTGATCATTAACGATATCCATGGTAGCTTCTGCATTTGGAGGTAAGCCATGGACTTTGGGGAGGGGAAGTTTGACAAAAGTAATGGAAGAAGTGAATTCTTGAGGGATTTTTGGGAGGCGATCGATGTTTCTTGGAGTGGAAAGGAAGCTTACTTTATGACCCTTTTGAACAAAGAATTTGGAAAGCTCAAGAAATGGGATTATGTGACCAAAAGCTAACCATGGGAACATCGCTATATGAAGCTGTTGCTGCTGTTTGGATTCCATGGAAAGGGAATTATTCTCTGTTTCAGAAGCCATGGCTGCTTATAAAGAATCAATACTTTTTTGTCAATTTTGACTAGACATTTTATGAGTATTTATAGAAATGTCCATAAATAACGTGACTAATGTACCCCTTTGGTTAAGTTTTTATTTTCTTTCTGCCGAAGAAGACGTGTTTGAATTGAATTTTATCTCTATTTATTGATGTCTCGAACAATATTGAGACTCCTGTATTGATTATTAAACTTAGATTCTTAATTTTTTTTAAATATTTAGATTATAAAAAGTATTAAAATATATTTTTTGTTAATTTTTTTGTATGCCTTAATTATTTTTGTATACATATACTTGTGTTCGAATTATAAAAAGTGTCCTTACTTTTTTAAATACTTGCATCTTACATCTGTATTCGAATCCAAGTAATATATACATTAAATGATTTTAAAATTTTGGACTCCTCAAAATGAGAGGGACGGTTTTACATATAATTTGAATATGCTAAGAGTCGGGTTTATATGTTTAAAATTTATAGTAAGGTCCAATTTTTTTTAAATTAAATCTGAATATGAACCTAAAAACTTGGTTCTTTTTTAATATTACAAATTTGAAGATGAGACAAAAAATTATTGACTAGACTCAAATCAATTAAACCCATCTGCGTGCAAACTTTTCTTCTTTTTTCTTTTTGGGTTGGTAAAGTTTGGTTTTCTACTTTTTGCTATAATATTCAATCGGAATCCTATATAGAACAATATTTATCAGTACATAGAGAATGCATTTTAGAATTGGTGTTCTGTAAAATTTTTATATTAAGGTCTAATTTTCTATTTGAATTAAGTCTGAATATTAACCTAAAAACTTGCTTCTTTTCGAATACTACAAATATTAGGATGAGACAAAAAATCACCGACTAGACTTAAATCAGTCAAACCCATCTACGTGCAATCTTTTCTTCTTTTTTCTTTTTGAGGAAATCAGCCTGTTTAGTTCCTCAGAAATTTTTGGTTAGCCCGTAAAGTCCCCAATATTTAATTTCAGCTTGTAAAGTCCCCCAGAAATTTTCAGTCAGCCTGTAAAGTCCTTACCTATTTAATTTCAGCTTGTAAAGTCCTTTATCTATTTACAGGTTGCATATAGAGGTTTCACCGCCTCTTCTGCGGCTGAATCAGGGTAACTCCAAATTCATTTTAGAACAGGTGTTCCGCACAGTAAAAATATTAAATCAATCTTAACCGTCAAAATTTTAATCTAACAAACGAGGGAAGTTCTGCACATGCGAAATTACCTAGTTCTGCAATGGAACTAGAGTCAATATATATAAGTAGAAGTCAGACCCGGCTATCCCCATGTCCAAAGTGACATACGAATTTTTTTTTAAAATCACTTAATTTTTTTGTTATATGAATTCGGGTACATGTTAATTTGGAATGCAAATACATATCTAAGTGTCAGGTGTTTATACCTCTAAACGTAAGCATACGAGGACACTTCTTAGAATTTGGACACGAGTATGTGGATACAGATGAATATAGTATCTTTTAAAGTATACAATATTTTTTAACCATATTTGTTGAAGATCTCATATTTACACTCATGTTGTATTATTTCGAACACATGTGCATCAACCAAAACAAATATTGTGCTTATTCACACTCTTAGAACTTAGGTTTATAATTATATTTTGACACTTTTTATAATTAATATTATTTTTAAAAAATATTAGGGATTTAACTTTGATAACTAGTACATAACATTAATATTGTTCGAGACGGGTCTGGTAGAAGTAATATGATTCATGCCATCACGCATAATAGAAAAGGAAAAGAAAAGAGATGTGAATATACCCATAAAAAAAGAAGATATAAATGTGTATGACGTCACTGCAAATCTCTTCGACTGGACATTAAAGGCAAAATATACTCTGTCCCCGGGAATCGGGGAGGGGAGGGGAGGGGAGGAAATTTTTAAAAGTACTATTATTTATCGAAATTTTATATGTATTTTAAAAAAAATTGGAAAATTTTATCAGTTTCGCCTCCCAAGAATTTTTTTCCCGTTTTTATTGCCCCCCAAGAATTTTTTTTGCCGCTTTTTATCACTTGAGCTACGTAGTAAACATATTGTTGCAGTTTCTCCCCCCCAACACCAAATTTCTGGCTTTGTCCGTTCATGTCCTTATCCCTGTCCCCTGCCAATCACAATTCACCATGTGTATATATAATTGGAAAAAATGTATATATAGTAAATTCTAATTGGTTGGAGACAGTGATGGGGATAGAGAATTTTCACCCGACTTTTTGAACATCACAAATGCCTCTACCACTTTGTTATTAAGGTCACGTAAAATATATTAATCGCGAGATGTATTTTGTTAAATACATGAAATCTTGATTTGGGTGACCATGGTGACGCGTTGATTTTCATATAACAGAAAATTGTCTTAGTGTAAGAATTAGTTGACGACGAGTTTTCATATTTTTACAAAATCAATTGATGATAAGATGTGCTAGCTATAACCCATGAATATAGTAGTTTAATTTCAACACTTCTTATAGTGTGAGAATTACCCATAAAGATGAATTGTTGGAATCATTTGAAGTAGCTTTACCTAACTTTTATGATGTGAATTTCCCACTCTAAACTTACGCTAAACAAAAGGAAAAGGACAAAAAAGAAAAGAACAAATAACTTTTGAGTCTTAATTATTGGGGGCCTCATTGTTAAAAACAAAATGCTAGAAAATTGTACCATATGGAGTTGCGGGGAATCGAACCCCGTGCCTCTCGCATGCGAAGCGAGCGCTCTACCATATGAGCTAAAGCCCCGTGATGTTTAATTGAGAACTCCATTTTATATACAAACTTTGATATTCAACGTGGACATCACATTTCTTCTTTCTTCCTTTCCTCTTTCTTTTTGAAGCATAAAGTTTTTAGTTTAATTGTTTTTATATTTTTATAGATAAAAAAAAAATTTACTGTCTCTAGGTTCCTTCAAAAAAATAATTTAAAACTTCTTAAGGAAGATTAGTTAAGTAAGTTATTTTAAAACATTCTTTTTTTCATGAATTATTTCCTTTTTTTTCCATATGTTTCGTCTTAAATTCGTAGAGGATGAGCCATATATGCATTAATTACAATAATGATTGTTGGATACTTGGATAAAAAAATTGGTATCAAAAGAGTATAAAATGAAAATAATGGTTAAAATTTAATATGACATTATGCCTTCTTGATCCAAATTTGATCCCAAATTTTTTATCCAAAAATCACTACCCAATTAATTAAAATCCACTATATAACCAATTACTAAATTATGGTGACTAGCCTCTATGTCAACATAAATATTGACGATTTGGTCACTATTTTTTTTTAACTTGGAAGCCCTTCAAAAGATCCCTTGAAGTGAGGCAGTCATTTACAAGGCTTTAATTTTAATTAAGAAAAGTAGATTAAACTTTCATTAGATTTTAAGATATCTTAAACTCTTCTAAAATGCACAACTTATATAGTACATTCATAATATGAACTTATATCCGTTCGAATATGAATGTCTCATTTTAACTTCGGCTAAAATTTAATGACTTATCTGACTTAGGATACAAATGAAAATTTGCATTGGAATTTTAACTAAATATAGAAATGAGACATTTAATTTCAGACCTCCTAACAAGGCAAATGATACATTCAAATATGGACGGAGCGAGTATTATAACTTAAAGTTTCTAAGATATAATTTCTTGCAGCAGATAGATTTTCATATGAGCATGAAGCTGTAGAATCAGAAGTTTCCTATAAAAGAGCAGCAGTTCCATATAGTCAATGCTATTTACTTGCATGTTTTCTTGTCATGGATGGCTCAGTGTCTGTGCCGCCGTAAAAGAGCAGCCCGGGTTCAGCATCGTGCTGAACCAATCTGGCTGTCGGGTCTATTTCAGCAATGACCCGACAACCACATTGGTTCAGCACGTTGTTAACAGAATAGTTGTCAGAACCGGAACCAAAATGGCAATAGAGGGCATCCCTTTTCCAATAGTTAAGTTTTTCTCAAGTACCATTGTATTCTACCAGCCAAGAATGAGTCCAAGACTGAACAAGGAGACATGATATGAGATAGAAATATCATTTGTGTATAAAAATAGTTAATCATTGAGTAACATTAAGTAATTCATGTGTTTTTTACATTTACAAAACAATAAGCTAAACTTCCTGATTCATGATATATGCATTCTTGAATAAGGAAAGAAGTTGTGTATGTATCTATCGGCTATTTGTATTTGTTCTGAACTATGCTAGAGCTAGCAATCTAGAGTAGAGTTCGTTTTTTTTACCGGAAAAGAGCATTTTTGCACATTGTCACACACCCAAACATTTTGTCCAACGGAAAGCACGAGCAACTTTCTCCGGTAGTGAATAGTCTGCAAGAGAAGATGGACTTGCTCTTATATCTTCGGCACTTGACCATACGTACACTCCTCTTTCTTGCCGGCTACCAGGGACAGTATTGTCCAGTACAAATGCTGCCAAAAATGTCACCACCATGTTCAGGGATAGTAGAGCATTTAGCGCGAAGTCAAACTGGTAGTAGAACAAGAAGAGAATAATAGTTCAGGCTTCAATGTTTCACCAATCAAATTGAAAAACGTATGTTCCATATTTAAAGACGGGAGACAAAGAATTACTCACATCTCGACTACCAGTATGCACTGGCCCATCGGATGCAGATGCATAAGGAACAAGATAACTGGGCAGTATCAAGTTGGACTCAGGCTCATACTGCTGAACATAAGCCGGGATGGATAAACCAAGAAACAAAGAAGCACCAACTATCATTGTGTTCCGGAAACTAGCTGTTTGAGTATACTGCAGCGTCGAAAGACCTAATGTAACAACCAGAGCCCACGTGAAGCACAGCACAGCAGCGGCCAAAGCCAGAGGTATAGAAGCAAGAATGGCTCCCCACTTTACCTATTAATGCAAGTGAAGAATCAAGTGAATAAAAACAATCAACTTTGCAAATATCAAAAGAAGCCAAAAAAGCCGAATGATCAAAGTGATTCTGATTCTGGATTCAGTTAACAAACATGTTTGAAATGTTATACCTACGAATGAGAAAAGGATCATGAAGAGTGCACCAAGTCCCACCGCCCTTCTGTTAGCTACCTTTGTCACTGCAATGGTATGCACGTTTTCTGTCAAGGCGGCTGACCCTGTCCCCGAGCCCCAAAGCCCAGCCAACACACTACAGAGACCTTCAAAACCAATACCTCTGCTCACAATACCGGGAGTTGGAGGCTTCAAATTAATGCTCACTGAAGCCGTGTGATACGTCCCAATCTGTAATCAATAGATTCACATTAGTTCAAGAAACATCAAAAGTAAAAGTTTCACTTCTAATCGGTCCAAATTACAGATTACTGACCGAGTCAACTGATGCAACAATAGAAACAAAGATCATGATGATTGAAGTCCTCAGCCGGAAGATCGGAATACCCCACTGCAGAGGATAAGGTATCCTCACCCATGCAGCGGTTCTCATTGCATTTGAAACGTCTGTTCTGCAATGTTGCATTGTATATGCATGCCTTCTGCAGGCATCAATAAGCATATTGGAAGGTGGGAATGTTAGGGTTACAACCCTTGTAATTATAGGCTCCACCAGCTGTCAGAAAGAAAGCATACGCCCATATAATTACCACACTCAACGGTACCTGCAGGTTTTGAATATATTATTAGACGACGAAAGAAAAGAAAAATAGAACTCCGAGTAAATGGAAAACAAAATATCATTTCACAGCAAATTTTCAATTATAATAAAATTTTAATGTAGTACAAAATATCATTTCTGAGCATCACATACTTCTCATACGTAATGAATGCTATTAAAACCTTAGGATTTAGGCAAGTGGTACAAAAGAAATCCAACATGATAATGCATTCAAAGAGAAAAGACCTACCGCATAAACTCGAAATATCCTGTTACCGAAAACAGATATCTGTCGAAGGTACTACAAAGGAAATGAATTTCATCACTCAGAATCTCATAAATATTAGATGTAAGAAGAGTAAAATATTTCGATAATTTGCTTCATAAAAGTACAATTACTTGAGCATTAACTTCCCAGGGGACTTGAACATCCACTATTAATAGAAATTTTAATTCAAAATGATGCTTACCAAAGTAAAAATTAGAACTAAAATTATCTGGGGAAGACCGACTTCCACACAGCTACCAGCTTGAGGAAAGCCATAGCTAAAAAATGCTAAGCCGACTGCAGCAACAGTAGGCGCAACCACAACTGGGTTAATTAATCTGCAATTTTTTCAACAGTTCATTTGTCAGACTAGCTCAACATGATTACTTTGAGAGAAATGTCGTCTTATATGATTTTCTTACCCAAGGAAACAAACATTCAGCGAGTGAAAAGAAGAGAAAATAATTAGGACGACATTACATTGTTTAGCTACCAAAATGTTGTGATTCTTACAAGAGCCTGTGATTAGTTACAAGAGCTGATGCGCACAGTGGGATTATTGTTTCCGGGATTAGTTCTAGAAAATAATTACATAACCAACCAATATCCCGGTCCCAAGTTCCCGTTTAGGAGAAAATCAAGAAAACAGCATAAAGAGGGCAAGAGAGTCACCTTAACAAGAAAGACATCAAACCACTGAAGCCCAAGATGCTTTGGAAAATTGAACCAACAATTATAGCACCCTGCAGTTCCCTCATTATATTCCTGAATTTCTGTACACAACTAAGTATGCATTAGAAAATTCCGAAGAAAATCAGCAGGTTTATATATCTAACATTATCTCAAAAACAATAAAACAATGGGGAAATTCAAGAGATGCATATAGTTCTCAAAGAGATTATCACTTTATTAACAAACTTACATGTTCAGTAAGGTTTCGATGCTCTCGAGAATTCATTATAGCTAAAGCAGGAGCAAGATACACAAATGAACTCCCATGAACCAGCGGGAGTCGGGTCCCAAAATATAAGTTCAGAACCGTGGTAAAGCCAGAGACTAGCAGCATTGTGGAAATTACAGTGGCCATATCCTTCTGTCATTCATTCAAATTGGATAAAAGTGAGCCCTTATGTAGATTATACCCCCTAAGTTAAACCCCAAAAGAAAACAGATCTTACATCAGATCCACCCATGGCGGGCACTGTAATCAAAGGAATGAATATAAGTGAACCAGCCAATGACAAGAAGTGTTGCAGACCATAGAATATGAGTAGTACTGCAGTTTGAGGTTCAAGGTAAACATCAGATAGTTGACAATTTCAGTCATAATTCCTCCAAAGAAATTAACTAGACATGTCTTATAAGTAATGCAGCATTTTCAACTTACAACAAGCTAAATAGATTGCTGAATAAAAGACTTGGGACATAAAAAAAATGAAATCCAAAGCAATAACATGAAATCAGTATATACTAACCGAAACCCGGATTTTCTCTCAACCCACATTTCATTTTGGGTGGTGATTGGTGCCATCCTCCATTACTTGGATCTTCCCCATCTGGAAATCCAGGGATTCCCATTTCACCATCCACATTTTCATCCTCTTTTCTCTGCTCTGCTACTGGTTCAGCTTCATGGACTCCATCCCCATTTCCACTCGCACCGGTTTTACCATTATTCCCATTAGCAGTCCCAATTGAACTCACATTTAGACCATCTCTCTTATCCTCATTCTTAGGCAAAATCCCATCTCTATTCCTCTGGTTTTCATCCCTGAACTGAAAACCAAAACCCCTTTCTCTTTCGTTCCTAATCGGGCCATTTCCATTTCCAGAATCCTCCATTTCCAATCCTCTATTTCTAGTCCTGCCCAGAATAGGATCAATTTCAATAGTGGGAGACAAAGAATCCTTTTCAAGACCTTTTCCCAAATCAAACTTGTCAACAAGATGCTCATTCTGATTATTCCTCCCACTCACACTTCCTCTATCAGTAGTCTCCCCAGAGAAAGTAGTAGACACAAACCCAGTTCTCTTAGCCCAAGATCTCAACTCTCTTGGATCATAAAAGTTCTTTCTTGGCCTAAATTGCTCAATATTATCATTCTCCTTCTCCAATTCCTCTCCACCTCTTGAGTTAGAACTACCCTCCATTTCAACTTCTTCTCTCAAATGAGTCTAATTTTCTCCCCCAAAAAAAAGCCAAGAAAATCACTTCTTTTTAGCTCAAAATTTCAAGAACAAGAGGTAGAAAGAGAAAGAGTAGAAGCAAAACAATATTGAATCTTTTGCAAACTACAGATTTAAGTAAGAAATAGGTCTAAATTTCTCCCAAAAAGCAAGCAAAAAAAGCCAAGAAAATCACCTTTTTAGCTAAAAAAATTCAAGAACGAGAGAGAGAGAGAGTAAAAGCAAAGCAAGATTAACCCTTATGAAAACTACAGATTTAAGTGAGAAATGAGTATAGTATTGTGATTTTCCTCATACGGAAATGGTGATGGTGGCTGCTGAAGAATGCTGATGAGTGGAGTGAGCCAACTTTCTTAACAGTAGCTATCAAAAAGTTTTGGACTTTAGAGCTTCTTTTTTTGGTTAATGAAATTACTGGGATAGCCCTTCTGCAACGGTTGAATAAAAAAGAGATCTGCCATTGGAGCCTGGACTGAGCTGGTTAAGATTATGTGCTTCATGTGCCCCTTCTAAAAGTAGTCTGAACAAAGTTTTTTTCCTTTACATACGAAACGTTTTAGATTATGATAGGTGTTGTGAAATTTAAAAACACGATAGGGTTATAATAGTTGTTTATTTTAAATCAATTTTAACTATTAAAATTTTAATTTAACGAACGAGAAAAATGTTCCGCACGTACGAAATTACCCGTTCCGTACTGGAGCCACCGTGTTTTAAAAAGCCTTCCATATAGGTCAAGTTTTTGTTCCCTTCTTTTCAGTCCGGCTCCAGTGCGGAACCCCCAAAGTTTCGAGACTTGCGAACCATCTCTAAATCGCTTGATTTGAATTTTGAATTAGTCCCAGATTTGGAGAGAAAAAATTGCGGTGACAATAAAAAATAAAAAAAAAATGTTATATAATAAAAGGGTACATATGTAATTTTACAAATAAATGATTGGATTACTCTAACCAAAAACATGCTGTTTCTACAAAGAAGAACATGTGTTTTTGTTAGCCGCAACTTTTCTCTCCTCCTGGAACAAAAAAGTAACACGCAACCGTCACATCGATTGGGTTACAGGAGGAGAGAGAAAAAGTCATGCTGAACAAATAACACATGTTCTTAGCTAGAGAATGTTTCTCTAACTAAAAACATGTGTTCTCAAGAAGAACACGTGTGTTTGTTTGTCATCTGCAACTTTTCTCTCTCCTGGGAACAAAAAGTAACACGCAAAGTTTATCCCTAAAATACCCCTATTTTGATACAGATCGTTGGATAAAAAAGGATAAAATTCAACGGTTGGGATCGTGGCCCGCACCGTACAGAATTTTGAGGGTCCGCACTGGAGCCACGACGCTTTTTCATCTCTTGTACAGTGACTCGGATTTGATGAAGAGAGCAAGAAGCTGCTGACACTCTCAATTAGTGCATAATAGGTGTTTTTCTAGTAAATATAAGACACTATTTCGATCATTGTGTTTTGATTTAACAATTGAGAACAATCCTGTTGGAAATTAGCATTAGAAGTGACTGGATGGATTAATAATGTATTTGATCTTCCATTGAATTGGGAATTACAACGGATGAAGAAACATGTTTAAATTCATTTTCATTCATTATAAAAGTGGCTTTCAATGTTGCCAAGAGCTGAAATACTTTGGAGTTTCCAAAATGCTTTCATTCAAGCGAATTGTTAAATGTTCATTGAAGATACACTTCATTCAAAATATACTTCATTCAATGGAAGTGTATGCAAGATATACTTCATTGAATGGAAGTGTATTGAATATTTTCTTAATGCCTGTAAATTTTCACCTCTACGTAGCCTATGAGAAATTTTATTTTGGTAAGTGGCTAAGTTTAAAAGTTATATCCAAGCCAATGAATACAGTACACGTAGGAAGGAGAATCCTACGTGTACTGTATTCATTGGCTTGGATATAACTTTTAAACTTAGTCACCTACCAAGATAAAACTACTCCCTAGCCTATAAATAGAGATGTCTCCCATTCTTTTTCTACACACAAAAAACTGTGCATTATCTCTTCCTGTTTTAAAGTCTCTTCATAGTTAATTTTCATATAGTGTTACTGTGTAGTTTGTTCAAATTTGATAGGCAGAGAGTTTTGTTGCTAACTGCATTGTTGGTATCCGTTTTATCCTGAGAAACGGACGTCTAATTTAGACTCGAGCACACCAACGGAGGGGACGAATCTGTTTTAAGGAGATAGTGTCCAACACAAGATTCGGACCGTTGTCCTCTTCTTTCTCCTTTTACTTAATTCATTTCATTATTGATATTTTATTTATCCATTTTAAAATAATTATTCTTTCTCTAAAATTATTATTTTATTATACTTGGATAAATTATTTTATGCCATTTTGAATATATACTTACCAACTCATTTCCTAACAAATCCATCTTTTATAGAATTCCTATAAGTTGTACTTACTAAAAAAAAAGTGTTCATCTGATAAAAAATTTAATCACCGAATTAACTTATTCCATGAATAAAATGTGTTTTGTCTGTGAGAAAAGAATATATATTTCCATTGGATCCAAAATTCTTTTACCAATGATCTAATAACTCGTTTGTTCTTTTCTTCTTCTCGTTTTTTTTTCTTGTTAGAACTGTATGTTTCCGTTCGGTGTCACTAATAAAAAACTAATAAAAAATTGACATGTGTTAATTTTTTAATTAAACAAATTATAACCTAAAAGATATAGTGAAAACAGAAAAAAAAAAATGTAAACACATGTCAATCATCTGTTCGTTGAAATGAATATAAGTTTTTTTATACATTTTTTCACGTTTTTTACCTCATTAAATGTTTTTCCAACTTCAAGATAATAAGGGTGGAACTGGGAGACTTGCAAATTTATCTAGTAAATAAAAGTTTGAGTTATTTTTATCGGGATGAAATTGAAATTTTGTGTAGAATTTTAAAATCAAACACTAACCAAATATAATAGACGTAGTTCGCATATCAATAATCATTCATTAAGCAATAGAATTTAAATAGCAAAGTGATCCATCCAAAGTCAATTATTGAATAGATATCGATACCTTAGGATATTGAATTAAGAT
Source organism: Vinca minor (assembly GCA_026122235.1). NCBI lineage: Eukaryota > Viridiplantae > Streptophyta > Magnoliopsida > Gentianales > Apocynaceae > Vinca > Vinca minor. Next base: position 2,107,566 of record JAOCZM010000294.1, on the reverse strand, counting down.
TGATATTTAGTAATTACCCCGGTCATTTTATTATTAATGGGTAATCTTTTATTCATAAAAAAAAATCGATATTTGTACTTTATTGTTGTGAAAAAGAAAAAGAAAATTTGAGTGTAATAATTACTAAGGGACCAATGTCCTGTGACTGTGAGAGGTCAAAAAGAAAGAAAAGTTTTATTAGGATGCATTTGCCACTTGAATTATTTTTGTCATTAACCGGAACAAAGCTATGAGCCTATGATTATGACTTTGTCCACTTGAATTATTTTTGTCATTAACCGGAACAAAGCTAGGAGCCTATGATTATGACTTTGTACGCTACAACTATACTGTTGAACATTTTAATTTTAATACATATAAAATATTTTTTTTAAATAAGTATTGCATTTTTTAAATATGTATTAAATCTTATGCGACATGTATCATTTTTTTATGTACATATGTTTCTAAGGCAGTAAGGCTATAACGTGTATTTTAACCTAATGAACATATATCCTTAGACATATTATACTTGTTTTACGTAACAGATATCTAAAAATTATGACGGGTGTTCCCAAATAAATCTTGAACTGTTGAATTTTTTTATCCAACTGCTCAAAACGGTAAAAAAAAACCGTTCAATATGTATTGAATTTTAACAGTTTTGCACTAGGCAAATTGGTGGATTTTGTCCCTAAACAATTTCGAGTTTGATATAAGATCCCTAAACATTGTTTTTTAATTATTTTATCCTGAAACAATTTGTGATTAGTATATAAGGTCATTCCGTCCAAAAAATAACAGTCAACTATAAATTGAAAAAAACAAAACTGAGTCAAAGGATAAAGTTTAAGGGGCATTTGTGGTATAAAAATACACCCCACCCCTACCCCTACTCCTACTCCTAATCGTACCTCCACCACCAACGGCCACCCCTACCCCACTCATTTGTTTGTAATCTCCATAAATTCTTTTGAAATGGAAATGGAAAAGTTACCGCTGAGTTTAGATTCAGACCGACAGACGTATAGCTGATAAATAATTATCTGAGGCTTCAAATCAACGGCCGTCCTATGAAAGTTGACGTCATCCCGAAGTCGATGTCTGCAAATGGGAGGCCTGTGATTTACCTGGTACCTACTCTCCTTATTTATCTTTTATCTTTTTTTTAAAAGAAATTGCAGCAAACTAGAAATTCAAAGCATTCTAAATTAAGTTCAATTGAGATAAAATAATTTAGTCAATCCTATGTTTACTCATTTTTCTGGTTTGAGTTTCAATGGATTTTCAAGAATTGGAAGCAGTTGAAGGCCACCGATAGTCATGGAATTCAGGGCCAAAATGAAATCAACTTTACCTCTTGTAATCCATTAATGCAATTCAATGAGTAACCTATATTTTTCTATTATAGATATATAGTACTTTTGAATAGTTGAAGTCAATTACAACCTCATTATCTAAATTATGAGTTTAAATTTAATTTTGAAATTAGGGTGTTGAAGGTTAATTTTTTTATTTAACATTTGTAATCATGAGGGAGAGGTTTCAAGAGGAAGATGATGAAAAAATAAAGCAAGATGGTGGAGATGGTGGTGGTTTGCGGGAAGATGGTGGGTTTAGTGGCGGTTTGCGGGACTGGATTTGGATGCACAAATGGGTTGGGGATTTAAGGAGATTTGGGTTGTGGCGGTGCTCAAAGACGATGATGGTTGGTGAAGATGATTGGTGGGGATGGGTAAATACAGACGGAGGGCGTTGTGGGGTGGGAGTTCAGGGAAGAAGGAAATAAAAGGGGTGAGATGAAACAAGCTAAGAGAGGAGGGTTGGTTTATTATCGTACCGAAAAATGTCCTTCTACTTTGGGGTAGACCCAATCATAATTTATGTTTCACATTTGACTAACAAGCATTGATTAGAGAAAGAAACCTTGGTTATCCGAATTGTTACTCGTAATTATTACAAATTACAATGTCTAAATGAGAATTCAATGATAATAATAAATCATTTGCATTTAGAACTTGAGGGAGAAGATAAGATCGCATGTCATTTATATGATTTAGCTTGAGGAAACAAAAGGTTGTGATCTAATAATTTGTTTCGTCTACCATATTATGATGAAAGTTGTCATAATCTTCCATCACCTTTGGACGTGTCCTAAAGAAATGTTTCTGTTTCCATTTGAATATAACCATGGATTTTTCAGAAACTTGCATCAATATTAATTTTGTTTGTTATGAAAATTGGATTTATAGGTTTGTAGAACCGAATTGCTTTAATAGGATGTGTTAAACCGAAAATTGTGTCGGGGATATGTCAATTAACTCTCTCATTCCTATCATTTTCTCGTTCTATAAGTATAAACTTTTTGATATCTTTTACTACTACAGAATAAAAGGTGCATATGCTTAATTATCACAATGTGCGCTTGTATGTTCTCTTCTCTTTCTCATTCTTTCAATTGAAATGGTTGTTGTAGTGGTGGTGAAAATGACTAGATTGGAGACGATAATTAAGTACCTGAAATTTTCATTGTGTAGAAACAAAAAGAGTAAAAAGAATTAAGATGATAGAACGAGATAATAACATACATTAATAATGATACTAATAATGGCAACTGGAATAATAATAGTTAAGGTTCTTAAGAAACAGAAGGTTGAAGAAACTAGATATAATTTTTTTTTAAACTTATAATTATTTTGTTCTTCTGAAAATTTTAATTTTAAAATTAAAAGAATGGGTTAAATTCATTTTATTGGTGGGGACTAAATTTAGAAATATCTCAAATTGATAGAGTGAAATGCAAAAGCAAGTGAAAAATTATATAGCTACTATTTTTTAATAAAAATTTAACGGCCGTACTGTTAGTACATTATTAAAAACATCATGGACACAGTGCAAATCTCTTAAATTAGTAAATTAACCCTTCTATTTTTTATAACCTTTCTCTTAAGAAAAAATAGTGATATAACTGCTTTTGTTTTTATTTTTTGACACAATAATGTATGGATAGTTCTGATATTAATCAGGTACATTGGACAAATGTCGTTCAGAATGACCACATTACTACAGAATGAGAAGAGAGACAATTATAGGATGACGTGACTAATTTTGTACCACAAGATCCATGTGGAGGTGATCCATATCAGAAAAATCCATAATGTATTACCTCCGTTCGGATTTGAATGCTGCATTTTACTTGAGCTAAAATTTAAAGATTTTTTAAAATTGAGATACATTTGAAACTTTTTATTAAAATTTTAACTAAATTTAATAATTAGACATTCAATTTCAAAAAATCTAAATAAAATAAACGAGACATTTAAATTTGGACGAAAGAGTAATACCTAGTTATAAGTTATCTACAAGGATACACGTGACAGTACTTGTAAACTTAAGTACATCCAATTTTGTACCTACACACGTGATAGTACTTATAAACAAATACATCCAATTTTATGCATGACGACTTCCTTTCATATACAATAGATTTAGATTTATACAGAAGTCTTACTTCTTTATAAAACTCGATTCTTTTCAAATTGAATATCTATTTTTAAATTTAATTATATGCAAATTGAGAAATATTTTATCAAAATCGCATATTACTATATTTTGCAACAATGTATCTGTACACTGATCATTATTCATATGTGACATAAAGTTTGATAAATGTGATCAAAATTTGCGCATAAATCAACATGAAATCTAAATTGTGTTTGGTGATATAAATCATCGTAAAAACTATTTTGACACCTCTAAATTGTTAAGTTGACACCTTCCGCATTTCAGATAGAAATCGCACCTCCCCCAACCCGCAGAAATTTTGCACAAGAATAGGAAATATGGTGAAAATCTTAAACATAAATGCCAATGAGATTTTCACATCATAATACCTAAGGACCCTATATAAACAAACAACTATTTCATATATATATATATATATACACACACTTGCACAAGGTTAAAAGGCAGAAGGAAAAGGAGAAAAGATGGTGTTTGCCTTTGATTCCCTCATGAAGTTCTTGATCTACCTCGTTGGAGGAGACATGTTTACAAGTGTTTTTTTATTCGAAACAGGAGAAAGAGAGATCGTTGTTCCTGTTATTACATCTAGATTGTTACATTATAAACAATCATAAACCCTTATAAAGGAAGACGAAGCGCATCTCAGATGGTAAGGCGTTTCACTTTCAACCGGTAGGTCGGGAGTTCGAGTCATGCTGGAGGAAAAGTGGAGAACCACTATTCATCCTCCTTTAAAAGAAAAAGAAATTCTTATAAAGACCACATAAGTAGCACTCACAACCTTAACTATACCTTGACCTTTTGGCTAAGATCGAGTGTTAGTATATGTTTCTATCAGTTTAATATCTGGTACACAAGTGTTAGAACAACACAAGTGCGATTTTGCAGTCACTAGCTCACATTAGCTGCAAGAAATATTACTTCCTCCGTACCAAATTAAATGTCAATTTTTCTATACAAAATGAATAAGAAATTGGTCATTCAAATAGGACACATGGGTAATACACAAACTATAGTCTTATCACACCAGTCTTAATTCCATGGATGGAACTAATGTGTGAGATGCAGCTCTGGAAACAGTTAAAGAACAATGGTATTAAGCAGATAATTTGACTAATCTAGCAGTTCTAGTAATACCAGCTTCTGATTTCGACTTTACCCCCGATCAGTGCCATGATCCATTTTCCATGTTAGTAATCCAGAAATTCAAAACTCACCAGGTCCAACCACGGAAAAGTAACAACGGAGCTTGCACGCGCAGCCTAAAGAGCAAAACGCGGTTGCTATACCTGAAACAAACATCAAAAACTTTTTGCAGATTGAAGTACTGGGAACACCAATAAGCAATCATTTCTAGTTCGCTACCAACTACTTACTAAAATAAAATTGGGAAAAAAAACCCTTCAACGTTATGAAACTAATTGAGTAAAAACTTCCCAAATTAGCTTCATTACTATAAGGAGAAAGAGGGAAAGAAACAAAGATAATAACTCAAAGACTAAACCAGGGCTTATAAAAGTCCATCCCACTACAGCTCCAAGGCACTTTATATTCTGATCAATTGAAGTTTTCAACTTTGCCAACCCAACAAGTTCATCAAGTTATGTATACTACAGTAAACCACAATCTGTCGCACCAAGAAAGCAGGAGAAAAAGGAATATTGGTCAAAGAACCGAAAAATAGAAAACCATTGACAAGCAAGAATTCATCACATGTACATATTTTTTTCGGAAAATAAAGATATCTTCTTCCAACAACTTAAGAGCTTATATTGCAACTGGCGTTTGTAACAATCTCTGAAATGACATTTTCCTTTGAATCCATGCTTAGGTTTAACCACTGAAAGAGCTAATAATCAAAAGAAAACTTAAGCTAGCAAAACATTTATCATATTCCTGGACAGAGACAATAATAAATATGCAATCCCCACAAAGAACTTGTCAAGAAACCTATATAATATGAGCGAGCGGCCTCCAGACAATCCTTGAACATCATCCAATTCACTAAAATTGGAAAACTAATTTTCTTTTCCAACATCATATTGTAGAAAACAAGACTATGCGAGAATGCCAAGAGCACAAAAGAAACAAAATATTCGTCCCCAAACTAGTTAATCGAAGACACAGTGACGAGCTCAACGAGAACATCTATATCAACAAAACCGTACAAATGCCAACATGCATTCCTATCTACTAATCTCACCTCAAAAGCAATAATTGGAAAATAAAAACAACGAGTTCCAGAATTTTTAGATAAACTCGACCTAAAGAAAATTAATCTACAAACAAATTAAAGGCAAATAGCCCTAAAGAGCAACCATTTTAGGCCCAATATATGGATCTTACTTTAGATTAAAACCCAAAAAAGTTTACAAATATTTGCTGATTCCTAATAAAATCCCCAGGAGTACAACTAAGATGTAAACACACGGGAAAAACATACCTATTCGCCGGGCGGTGTTGCTTAATTGTAACCAAGTTTCCCACGTTCACATCATTTTCCTTTCTTACAATTCAACAAAACCTAAGCTCATATGCACTCAGCTAAAGATGTTCCAAAGGTATACCTAATTCGAGAAGTAGAGATGCCTCAAATTTCACTAAAAGATTGCAGGAAAAAAGGCGAAATTTCAAAAAGTTAACTATGACTGATCAATGTTGTATGAAATCACAGAAATTATATAAAAAAAGGTTGTAGCCTTATATTTTCATAAAGAGATTGTTTCCGGGTTCGAACAAGTGACCTAGCGGATAGAAATCAAACATTTGACCATAGGCCCAAGCACAACCTTAAAATCACAGAAATTATAAACAAAAAAAAGTGGAATTTCAAAAGTTCAACTATACATATCATCACAAAAACTAATAAAAAAAGTATCCATGAACAACCCACGAAATTCCCACAAAAACCAAACCAAAGGGACACATTTTTTTTCCTTTCCAAATCTTGATTTAATTTCAATAATTTTGAGCTATTTGTTTACTTAGTTGATACCGAGGAATAAAGGCGATTCAGCTGGTCTTCCTGCTCTCTATAACGGCGTCTAAGAAAAGTCTCCAAGATTTCCATAACAGATACGAATCGCTTCATCTCATCAAGCTGTCGGCTCAGCTCAGCTTCTCGAGCCCTAGCTCTTTCCAGCCGGGATTCAGTTTCCGCCAGCCGGTCTCTGAGGTCCTCCACCACCGCCTGGCTCTGGGTTATGTTACCGGGTAACCTTCGGTTCGAGTTGTTCGATGTAAAGTCATCTTTCGAGGGTAATCGTTGACCTCCGTAACACATGTTGACCGGTGAGCGGGGCGGCTGTGGGTGGCGATGGGTGGTGAGGGGCGGGGGAAGTGGAAGTGGGTGAGTATTGGACGAATATGGAGGGCTCAGGTCCAAGGAATTGAATTTGAAGACAGACGCTTTGGTGGACCCCGGTATTAAAATAGTTTCTCTATGGAATGAGGTTTGTGTTCGGTTTTGTTGTGTGAATTTCATTGTAGTCATTGTAATTGGCTCGTAGTGTTAAGTTCGTCCCAGTAGGCGTGAGCATCGAATTCGAATTGGCCAATTCGGCAATTTGAATTTGGTTTTTTCATTTTTTCCTACCTCAAAAAACCAACCGAATTTGAATTGACCGAATTCGAATTGGCCGAATTGGTGAATTCGAAATTCGGTTTCGATCGAATTGGAGGGTATATTTTTTATTATATAATATATTTAATTATTAAAAATTTAATAATAATATTTAATTGTATATATTTAATTATATAATAATAATATTTAATTATTAAAAAAATTCGAATTCGAATTCGGCACACCAAATTCAAAAATAGTCAAACCAAATTAGTCCCAAATTTGACCAATTCGAATTTGGTCTTGACATAATTACCGAATTCAAGCCGAATTACCGAATTTGAATTCGGTCGGAATTCGGCAAAAATCGAATTTGCTCACCCCCTACGTCCCTGCAATTTCAGAAATGTCAACCTCTACCCTAGAAATGACTCGCAGTGTCAAATTTGTCCCTGTAAATATCTTGTAGTATCAAGTTCATACCTTGAAATTATAGAAATGTCAAACTCGTCCCTAGAAATGGCTCTTAGTGTCAAGTTCGTCCCTAAAATTTCAAAAATATCAACCTTCATACCAAGTGACGTTATGATTTGTAGAAGTTTTTATATATATATTTTTGCAAATTGATTATGGTTTCATTATAATTGATTTTGAATTTCATTAACAGTAATTTTCAATTTTCTAGACTTCTTTAAACTCTTGTATATTCTTGAAAAAAAGGCAAATTGTTATACATATTTTACTAATGATATATTGAACTTGAAAATGTTCATTACCCCAATCGAATCAGAATATGGAAGTTAAAAAATAATGATTTCAGAAATTGTGAAAAATATGCATATTTTCTCAAAAACTTCAACATCACTTGGTATGTAGGTTGACATTTCTTAAATTTTATTTTTATGATGAACTTGACACTGCGAGCCAATTCTAAGGACGAGGTTGACATTTCTGAAATTGCAAGGACGAACTTGGAGCCATTTACAAGGACCAAAATGAAATTTACCCGGTTTTGTTGGGTTAAAATAAAACTTTTATCACATGTTGCGAAAATTAATAAAATAAAATTTAAGATTTTTTTTAGGGAAATTGGCGAAATAAGTACTCAAACATTATGCGTTTGGCGATAATGGTCCCCGTTTTATTTTTTTTTTGATTTTAGGAACATAAACAATTTGCGTTTGGCGAGAATGGTCCTTCATCGTCCCACAATCGTGATTTGAAATAATTAATTTTTTTTTAAAACCCTTCAAGACACCGGGGTTAATTTGGGTAATTCAACAAAAAAATACCACCACCACCACTACCACCACCACCACCCGCTGCCACCACCACCACTCTCCTTCTTTCGAGTAAAACCACCTTCTCCACCCCCACCAAACCCCCATCTCATTCTTCCAAGTGGAACCACCATCTCCACCCTCCAAACCTTCATCTTTACCCACCAAACATCATCCACCCCTCTTCCTCCACCACCACCCGCTGCCACCACCACCACCACTACCAAACCTCCATCTCCACCATCTCTTTCTTTCAAGTAAAACCACTTTCTCCACCCCCCACCAAACCCCCATCTCCTTCTTCCAAGTAGAACCACCATCTCCACCCTCCAAACCTTCATCTCTACCCACCAAACATCATCCACCCCTCCTCCTCCACCACCACCCGCTGCCACCACCACCACCACTACCAAACCTCCATCTCCACCATCTCCTTCTTTCAAGTAAAACCACCTTCTCCACCCCCCACCAAACCCCCATCTCCTTCTTCCAAGTAGAACCACCATCTCCACCCTCCAAACCTTCATCTCTACCCACCAAACATCATCCACCCCTCCTCCTGCCACCACCACCACCACCACCACTACCAAACCTCCATCTCCACCATCTCCTTCTTTCAAGTAAAACCACATTCTCTACCCCCCACCAAACCCCCCATCTCCTTCTTCCAAGTAGAACCACCACACCCTCCAAACCTTCATCTCTACCCACCAAACATCATCCACCCATCCTCCTCCTCCACTTCCCCGCTGCCACCACCACCACCACTACCAAACCTCCATCTCCACCATCTCCTTCTTTCAAGTAAAACAAACCCATAAAATAGTGCCCTTTTTTATTGGGTGAATTCAATAGGGTTTTTTTTGTGAAGATTCTGGGCATGGAGATAAAGGGGTAATACAATGAATTGGTGGTGGAAGGGTGGTGGTGCGGCTGGTGGTGGAAAGGGAAGGAGAAAGAATGGAGGGAGGATGAAGATGAGGACCATTATCACCAATCGCATATTGTTTGAGTACTTATTTCGCCAATTTCCCAAAAATAAAATAGATTTTTCTCCAAAATACCCTTTAATTTTGCTATTTTTCATTTATTTTTTGGTTGACTAACAATTGACATTAACTTTGATGGACGGAAGGACCATTCTCGCCAAACGCAAATCGTTTATGTTCCTACTGGGGACCATTATCGCCAAACGCATAATGTTTGAGTACTTATTTCGCCAATTTCCCTTTTTTTTAATCAAAATATCTATATTAATCTATTAAATAAAATTAGTGGTATACAAGTCATATTTAAGAGAATAATATTTGTATTTTAACTAACAAATTATCTTATTTTTTACTTTATTAATTTTTATAAAATGTAATAAAAATCTTATATTTAGAGACGGGGGAATAGAATTTTAAATAGGCTATCGCTCTAAATCCGTTCTATTATATGGAGTCAACTTGTAATTTACAAAAGGCAAATTAGAAGATTTTATTTCTAAACAATTTCGAACTTGATGTGTGGTTCTTAATCATTGTTTTTTCATTTTGTTGAACCTAAAATAATTTGTTTTGGTGTATGAAGTCTTTTCGTTTAAAAAATCGTTAGTCAATTATAAATTTAAAATTTTAATCGGGTCAAATTAAAAAGTTAAAGATATTTTTTGTAGATTAACTTGTTTTTTTTTCCAATTTCAATTGACTGTCATTTTTTGCACGGAATGACATTATATACAAATTGAAAATTGCTTAAGGTCAAAAAAATTCAAAAACATTGATCAAGGGCGTTACAGTAAATTCAAATTGTTTAGGGACAAAATCCATCAATTTGCCTTAAAAAAGGTCCGTTTAGAAATAAGTTTTCGGGTCTGAATCCATTTAGATGCGGACCGAACCTGTACCGATATGATATTAAACACCGATAATGGTATTAAAAACCGACATCGTATTAGACACCTCCCAACTCCCAAGTTCCAAATACTTCGATGCGAATCCTCTGTGAATATATTCACCAAAAAAAAGGAAAAAAGAATCCTCTGTGAATACCTAAACCGACATCGTTTTTGCCTAAACTCCTCCCGATTCTTCCAGTAAAAGAATCCCGCCACCAACGTTCTCTCTGGTTTGCAGCAGCCATGGCAGAAGCCGCCGACTCAATCTTCGCTCAGAAATCCCGCCTCCCTGACGACACCGTTTCTTACTCAATCTTCCCCGACTTCTCCTTATCCTCCTCCTCTTCCTCCACCGCCGAGAAACTCCACAATCTCCACCTCCAAATCCTCCAAATTATCTCCGATTACACTAAACCCTACATTTTTCAACACCAGCCTTTCACTCTGACTCCAACTCCTCCTCTTCCCCATCTCCATGGCAGCCTCCGCTTCGGCGATAATCTGGAAGATGAATGGTTCATAGTTTTTCTTCTCTTCACTATTTCTAGAAACTTCCCTAACCTCTCCATTTCAGTTCACGATTCCGACGGCCAGTTTCTATTAATAGAAACTGCTTTCCATCTCCCTCGTTGGATCAATCCTGATACCTCCACAAATCGAGTTTTCCTCCGCCGTGGCAGGCTTTATATCCTTCCTCCTTCTGTGTTTCCCACTACGCCGCCTCTTGAAGGGGCCTTAAAGTTCTTATCGGAAAATTATGATAATCCGGAAGTTCTACGTGCTACACCTGATGCTGTGCAGCTTCATTTGGAGAATAGAATTAATGAATACCCTGAAAGAGCTGAGAGAAATATGCATAAAGTAAGAGTTAGGGTTCCGGTCGATTGCGCTTGGATTTTAAAGCATGAGCCTTGCTTGATTGCTCTTGCCGTTGAAGGATTCTATGATAGGGATGTTGATAGTATGAAATTTGCTGAGAAAATGGAGAAATTTTTACCTAATGGCAGACAGGAGGAGCTTGTTCGGGTAGGGGTGAAGATGTCTAGGGCAATGTATGCGCAATTGAGCCAGCAGGCATTTAGGCCGCCCAAGTGTTACCCGGGATTGCCTCCTATTAGTGATGGAGAGGCGTATAAGGAGGCGGAATTGGGAATGAAGATTGCTTGTGGGTTTGAGATGATGTATCAGTTGAGGAAAAGGCGAGGGCAAGAAGGAAAAGGAAGTTCGTGGGATGTTTTCAAGGAGACTTTGGAGAAAAGTGGCTATTTTGAAGGGTTGTTGCCAGGTTCAAAGGAGTATAATAGGTTAATGCAGAATGCTGAGGAGTATTATAAGAACAGTTCAGCTCATCAAAGAGCAAGGTAAGCATGGATTATGGTTACTTATTCCCTGAAGTTCTCGTGTATTCACTCGCATTATATTTATACTACAGCATCTGATATAGTTGCCTGCCTTTTGTCCCTCTTAATTATGTTATTGAACCAGTTTTAATTATGTAATGGTAACAATGCAGTGAAATGCTTAATGTACCAGTCAAACGTGTGGATGAAATCCTTTCTTTACCGCACTCGGCTGATGATTTTAAGGGTCAGGAGCTACCTGCATCGGATGATGACTCATGGCTTTATAATGGGGATGATGAGCTTAATGCTGCTCTTGAGGAGAGACAGAAGGAGATGGAATTCTTTGATTCAAAGCAGAAAAGGAAAAAGAAGATGAAAGAGGAGGATGATGGGGCGGATTATGATCTGGGAGAAATAGCAAGTTCTATGCAAGATTTCATGAAGAATGTATCAAGTTATGAAGGAGCAGAGGTTCCAGAGAGCAGGTTAGCCCTTCATGATCATTTTGCTATACAGAGTCATTTATCCTTCTTAATGGGTAAAGTCTCTGTCTTTTTTTAACAATAAAAGCAAAATTCTATTTTTCCTTATGGGATGTGTTGGGATTCTTCATTTCTATATGATTCCCTTTTTAGCAGGTCTGATATGAGTTAACCCTAGTATTTACGTTCTGATATTGGCTAAATTCCAAATTGTGATTTGCTGCCTCTCTTCTTATGCTTCTTGTCTTTATTTTGCCCTTACACCAATCTAAGTTTTAATTAAAATTAACTTGTTTCTCCCTGTTGTTATTGCTTATATCTTTTGTCTAACATTCTCTTTGACGTCTTTATTTTTCCGTCTGTAAACTTTTCAGAACCATGGAAGACGTCAACCTTGATGTGGATCGCTTCATGAAAGATATGGAATCAGTAATGAGGCGTCAAGGTTTTCAAAATGATGGAAGTGACCCGGAGATTGAGGACGGGTCCTCATCTGACATGGATTTTGGTAATTTCTACGCTATTATTGTTTATAAAGCATTTCCTGTCGTTCGACTAGCATCTAATTTATATTTTTTCTTTAAAAGAAACCAATATTTATAACTTTTTAAATGAGTTACAAATATTGTGAAGTATAACCTACTAGTTTAAATGAGCATGTGTCATAACACTTTGTTTATAAGTTCTTATCTTTTCAGAACGAGTATCTGAAAAAAGGTGGGATGAACTATTAAAAAAAGGGTGGTAAACTGTAGCTGTTACTTTTGTAACACACCTTGTTCATAGAGAAACCTGGGATTCCTAGCTACTTTCTTAATTGTAGCCTTTGGGTCGTTTGATAGGCACACTCATTTTCTCTTGTTCATGCATCTTCTTTTGTAGCTTTCTTAGAACTTAGAACTCAAAAGCTTCTGTGGTAGAATTTTTCTCTAGTTTTGTTCTCTAAACTAATTATATGTTCAAAGTGGTGTTTCAGGAGAAAAGATATCAGAGGAAAATGCCTTAAAGTATCTTGTGTGCCTTTGCATAGTCTTATCTTGTTTATTTGTAGTTTGTTGAATACCACATGCGTGCACAATCAGCTAACTATTCTGTGTGCTTTTTAGTCCTCGTGGCTCTCTTTTTTCATTGATGATTTTATTGTCTCAATGATTTCTTGTTGACTTCTATGCTAATATTGACATTGCTTGCCCGTGTCTATGGAAGTATGTCATTCTTCAGGAATTACACTATCATTCTTGTTGAGGTTTCCGCATTATATATGTCCTTTCCAGAGAATGTTTTCATAGTTATAACTAAGGGGGAAAAGGATGATGTGTTCGTCTTTGATTGAGTGGGCATCATAAGCCTGCTTTTATGGAGCTCCTAGATTCATGGTTTGCACAATCAATTTGCTGTTGTGCATGTTTATGATTGAAGATTATTTTTTAAGTTGAAGTGTATTTTTCAAGCTTTATAGTTATTATACTCGAGTCAGTCGTGAGAAATTCGCATTCAGATTAATCGTAAAATTCTTGTAGATGATCTTGAGGATGAGAATTTTGATGAGGAAAATGAAGAGGGAGATGATCCTTTCATGCAGTCCTATTCGGATGCTCTGAACAAGGAACTGAAGGCGACTACACTTGATAGAAGCTTTGTCCGTGCAAATGACCAGCCCCTGAAAAAGGCTGAGGTATACTTCTACTTTCTGCATATTTCCTGTTCTAGTTTTTCTACAACCCCGACCCCTGGCGCCCTTCCTTTTCTTGCACTGGTTAATCTCAGCTGGGTTTGCCTTACTCTTCCTTCATGGCAACTTTTACTAATAAGCAGACCCTCAGGAAGGGCTATTTATTTGGTGTTTTCTACATACTATATGACGACGGACGACTTATGGTACAAAATTGAGATGCATCTTTAGTTTAGCACAGTATTACTGCTATTTGTTTTTACCTCCGATGAGTTGTTGAGCGAATATATAACAATGCAGGGAACGTCAAATGCCACTGAAGACATGGACGAGGATTTCACTCCAGTTGATGTGGATTTAAACCTAGTTAAAAACTTGCTCGATTCGTTTTCGTCTCAGGAAGGACTTCCCGGACCTGCTTCCAATCTACTTGGACTTATGGGTCTGCAACTTCCTCAAGATGGCAAGAAGGGCAAGTAAATTCCACCTTTCCACAAATACTTGAAAGAAATTTCTACTTTTTGTTGTTCTATATTACGCGATAATTTTGTAAATTAATAATGTACTTATTGGTCTCATTTTAAAATAGATTTGAGTGTAACTTCGTTTACTTCTCTTTGATGACTTCTGAGTATCACGTTTATCATTCTTTTTTGAAGATCAAAGTGTTATCTTTTAAAAGAGAAAACAGCCACAGACGTCCTTCAATTATTTTCATTTTGCCTCGATTGTCCTAGTATGTTTTTTTTTTTACCTAAAGAATTTTCTAAAAATTTACAGTTAGCCTAAAGAGTCTTTTTTCGTCAAAATTTGATGAAATCCGTCAATTTCAGGGTAAAATAGTCATTAAACAAATACCTTATTCTTCTTTCTCATAACAGCAACCTTTTTCACCGGCCACCACCTCTCACCTCCACCGGCCACCACTTTCCACCACCTCCGCATATGCCTCCACCACTTTCCAACTCCAAGTACATAGAACCAAACAAAATTCACAACTTGATATTATAAACATCTTAACAAAATTACATACTCCTTTCATATAAACAAACACATTCATCCATTACCCACATAGAAAAAAATTATTAATTCGATAATAAAAGAAAAACTCATCATTAAAAATCCAATTTTGGGCCCTTTCAGAAAAGAGTTCATACAATTGATAATAAAAAAAAATTATCGAAGGCATGGTAACCTAGTGGGTAACATCCACTGCCTAGGACTGAGAGGTCCCAGGTTCGATACCGGGCCAAAGCAACCTTTTGTCATTAATCTTATTGTCATTAATATTAGGGGCAAATTTCATATGAATTTTCCTCGAGAAGTTCTTGATACTCCCTTTCTTTGGTATACCCAATGACGGTGAATTTTTGAAGTGAAAATCGTGACACGAACCGCCACCCCAATAAGTCTAGAAATGACCTGCCGTCCTTGTGTACTAGGCTCCTCGTATACCTTACCTAGACCTAGCGAAGTGCGAAGGGTAGTCTTCTTTTTATGTATTCAATCAAGAGAATACCCTCCGCTAGGATCCTCGACTAATGCAACCTCAGATGCTATGTTTCAATTGTCGATTCGAGTATTCAGCGAAAGGTTACACCTAGAGGTTCTGTATTATGAGTCAATCCGACTCCACTAGTACCAATAGGCAGCATAGGGGAAGAAGCACTACACCTAGGAATCAACAATATGAAAAATTTGTTATAAATTACCCCCTTCCTTATCGGGCTCGGGACTAAAAGAATGGTTGGGACAACAAATATCCATCTCGTTCGTCCTTTGGATACTCGTATAACCATCGAAGGTTGTTGAAGTGACTAATCCCTGGAAATTAGGAAGCGTTGAAAACAAAGAAATTGTTGGAGTTATCGTTTCTATCTAGTCCCAAGACGCTTGGCGATCTCTTGCAAGAGGGTTGGCTAGAGATTTCTTGTAAAAACACTAGCTCGGGCCGGTTCATAATGAAAAATGAAAAAAATTGGAATCAAAAAAGATTCCACGTATTATTCTCATTATGCACATGAGGGAGGAGCCGTATGAGATGAAAATCTCACGTACGGTTCTGGAACGGAGATTCTTTTAATTGAATGACGACCGTAACGGATGTCAGCTCAATCCGAAGGAAATTATGCGGAAGCTTTACAGAAAACCCCCGAAAAAAAAAAAAAAATTGACCAAAAATTAATTTTACTTCCTGAAAGGCTGAATTTTTTTATCCTTACGACTTTTTTGCCTTGGAATTCATCAAATTCGGCATGCATTCATATGGTTTTTTGAAGGAATTATTTGGAACTAAAAATTCATGACTTTTTGCTTTTGATGAATTTTTGCTTTTGGTGTGGGGATGAGGAAAGAAAGAGGAGTTTAGAGGTAAATGGGCTGTAGAAAGAATTGGTAAGAGATGGGGTGGAAGTGGTGGTGAGGGAGGCGGAGGTGGTGGCCGGTGGAGTGGCTATGATGAGGAAAAAGAATATGATATTTTTTAATGACTATTTTACCCTTAAAATTGACAAATTTCATTACATTTTGACTGAAAATACTTTTTAGGCTAATTATAAATTTTTAGAGGATTTTTTAGGTAAAAAAAATATACTAAGACTATAGAGACGAAATGAAAATAATTGAGTGATGACCGATGTTGTTTTCTCCTTTTAAAGACACAATTAAATATTGTTTTTGATGGATGAATAGAAAAAAAGCAGTTCGGTTCTTATGTAGAACAGTCCTTTTTTCGCACCTGCGAAACAACTGGAGCCGTCGGATGAGATTTTAAACGGGTCAGATTTGGAGAGAGAAAATGTGCGGCTGACTTAGAAAATAATAAAAAAAAATTCTCTCTCTAAATCTGGACAGTTAAAAAATCTTATCCGACGTCTGAAATAATATCCCGCATGTGCGGGACATTTGACCGTCCCGCATAGGAGCCTTGAGCGAAAAAAGGGTGAGACTAGAGAAAGATCACACGTCTCTTCTTTCTTTTCGTATGACAAAATGACAAATGCTCCACTCAAAATTGTTTTTATTTATGGATATCCACTCAAAATTGCTTACACAAATATTGAAAAGAAAATCCGATAATTTAAGAAAAAAATATTTTATTTATTTTTTGTTTTTAAAACCTTTGCCGAAAATTAATTAAATCTGGTTTGGTGTAAGTTGCTTCTAACGGGCGACGGTTATAATCAGAATAAAAAATTGTTAATAATAGATGTTACATCATATGTAATGTGTTCTTTTTTTTTATTAATACTTGTTTTAAAACATGTAATATTTAATTTACGCAATAAGTGTTATAAAATCATAACCCTCGGAGTGAACTCAAATTTTTTATTTTTTTTATAAAAAAAACGTAATACAATTATAATATCAATAACGCAGCACCTCTTATAATTAAAAAAGATTGTCGGATTAAGACCGTTATGGCAGGATTTTGCGATCTTGGTAAACAGTCTTATTTTCTTTTTCTTTCTTTTTTAAAGAAAATTGAAAAAAGACGGTACTGCCTTTTGGCTTTAACCCAAACATACGCACGGAATCTGTTTGTGTCCTCTCCTTTTTGCTAACCAATCGAATCCCTCTTCTTGCGCTTTTTTAAAGATAATAATTCTTTCAATTTCTGCTTACAAAGACAAATTTTGATTTAATTTGTATAATCAAGAGTTGGGTTGATTGGAAAAAAAGAAAAAAAAAAGAATGGTATCACAGACTATAGATCTGTTGAAGAAGGAGCTGCCGTTGGAAGAGGAGATTCTGGTTGTTTCTGATGATGTTAAGACTGCTCTTGTTCTTGTTGACGTTGTCAATGGCTTCTGTACTGTGGGTTCCGGCAATTTGGTATTATTTCTCCTTAAAATTTATTGTAATAAAATTTGTGCTTTAAATTAAGGTTCTGGTTGATATTGGTGCATGCCAATTTTTATCATTCAGTTTTGTGTTCAATCAATCTGTTTCAGTGACATTTTAGGAGCAACACTTTGTGCATTTATTGGCAATTGTTAGGTCCGGCTCCTATCATTTAGGCCCATATCACAATTATTGAGTACTTAATGAGTTATGTTATTGTTTGTTGTTGTAAGCTGTAAGAAGATTATTGTGATAGATTTCATGAGGTTAATCAGTTAGTGTAATTTGATTTTGATCTGTTTTCTTGAGAAAAAAAATCTCGGAAATGCTTGATTATAGTATGTGGTAGAGTTCTTTCAATCACCATGTTACCAAGATTATAGTACTAGGAGTGATAATACTATGTGTCTCTTTGGATTGAGTCACAAACTAAGATTTTGATATAAATCAGTCTTAAACCAGTCTCGAACTGAAACTAAATTCTAGATGATTTGAAGCTTCGACTTTCATTTTCAGACACAATTCAAAGATAGACTCACTTTGAGTTTCAAACCAAAACAAACTCTGATTATCCAAGTACACCCTACATGATTATTCTTATTGGAAAGAAAAAAAAAGAGAAGAATTTTATGGAGCACCATAAAAAATCCATAATCATAATTTATTGTTTGATTATGTTCTTTGGCTCTTTTATCTTGCCGTCTGTGTCGTGTATGTATAATCTTTGTATCGGGATTTGATTGGTCCAAGGTTAATTACAAAAATC
Source organism: Vinca minor (assembly GCA_026122235.1). NCBI lineage: Eukaryota > Viridiplantae > Streptophyta > Magnoliopsida > Gentianales > Apocynaceae > Vinca > Vinca minor. The sequence continues at coordinate 2,089,235 of JAOCZM010000294.1, read as the reverse complement.
TTGTCTTTGGTGTTCTTTAAAAAAATTTAAGGTGGGTCATCTAGCTACAAAGCTAGTACTAATCAAAATCCTATAATATAACTAAAATTGAAATTTCCATAGGCTCCAAGAGCACCAGACAAGCACATTTCTGGAATGGTTGATGAGTCTGTGAGGATTGCTAAAGTGTTCTGTGAAAAGAAATGGCCTGTCTTTGCCTTTCTTGATTCCCATCATCCAGATATCCCCGAGCATCCATATCCGCCTCATTGTATAGCTGGAACCGATGAATCCAGATTAGTTCCCGGTATTTTTTTTTGTTATTTTCCATTTCAATTTCTAAATAAATGGCAAAAGAAGTCGATTGTTTTTCCCATTTCATGTTGCTCTCTTTTGTGTTTTTTTGAAGCTCTGCAATGGTTGGAAAATGAACCTAATGTTACATTAAGAGGCAAGGATTGCATTGACGGATTTCTTGGTTCGATAGAGAAAGATGGCTCTAATGTCTTCGTCGATTGGGTGAAAACCAACCAGATCAAGACTGTAAGTATATTGTTTTCTTTCTCCGTAATTAGTCTATTTTGTCGCTCTGATTTAGAACGAAGAATAACTAGGCATATGGCGTCAAATGTCAATATGATTCAATTTCCGTTTTCTTTAAGATTTTGGTTGTAGGCATATGCACAGACATTTGTGTACTCGATTTCGTTTGCTCAGCTCTTTCCGCAAGAAATAGAAGGATTCTCACGCCTCTGGAGGATGTGATTGTTTATTCCGGTGGATGTGCTACTTTTGATCTTCCCCTCCATGTTGCCAGTAACATTAAAGGAGCCCTTGCTCATCCACAGGTAATAATACGATCCAAGAAATCGCCGTTTATTTAACTTCTTCTGGATCATCTCTCCATGTAGTGCAGTCACTTATTTTCTAAATTGGTTCCCTGAATTTGTTTTTTCTTCGGAAACTCCCTTATAGATCCTAACCCCTCTAAGGGTAAAGTTCCGATTCCGAGTATGGTTCAGATTCCAAAAAAAGTTCTTAAAAAAATTTATATTTTGTTTACAGGACCTTATGCATCACATAGGCCTTTACATGGCTAAAGGAAGGGGAGCCAAGGTTGTTTCACAAGTTTTGTGTCCCAACAGAGACACTGTATAAAGGTTTTTTTTTTTATGGCTTAGATTTTCTTTCTGAAAAGAGAAGCAATATGTAAAAGTTATTGTGCTACAAATAATTTCTCTAGTTTCCAGTGTACAATTTTACAATCAAGACCTTTTGGATAAAAATTCCTTTTTTTTTGTTTTTTTTAATGGTTTACAATCATATGTGTCTTATATTTTGTCCCATTCGTAATGAATTGTCTGTATCTTACTTTCTCCATCAGGGTTCTGCCTTCCCTTTAGGTTCCATATTTAGAAAAGAAACGACATCTGGCAACCTGTTCGAGACTTATGTCCCATTACCTATTCGGCTATTTTATTATCAATAAGTTGTTGCGTGTCTATTTTCTTTTAAAACAACAATCTATAACTTAAAAGAAAATTGTGAAACTCTAAGACTGGAATGCGAGAGACATGTGATGATGATTCTGAACATCTGGCAACTTCATAAATTAGACCACTTCAAATTAAGAACAAAAGCTCGTTGCTTTGTTTTTCTTCCTCCTCCGAGGAATGTTCGGGCGGGGAGGGGGGGGGGTGAAGGTTCCGACTATGTATGGATGGTATGAATTGCCTAAACAGGAATTCGTGAACAGCGAACAACCAGTTCAGATATATTCACGACCAAGAAGTACTGGATTCTCTTCCCTTTCGGAGTTCCTAGGGCTCCTTGTAAGGCTTGATTTCTTATGTTTTTGCAGACAAACTTATACCTTATGGAGGGGTGGCAACTTCTAGTGCTGAATTCAATGTTTAGCAATTTTTAATGACCTAACAGATTTCTTCATTGTTTATGAACCTAAGAATTATCAAATTTAAACAAGGTTTAGAGAAATGAAATTAGCCAAGAATTTCCATGGAGGCAAACCATCATTTACACTAAAGAAAGTTCTGCATGAACAAATGATTCTGAACTACCAACAGAAAAACAGGTTACACAAAATATTTTTGTTCTTTCAAAGGTTGCTCTTCAACAGGAACCTTCAAAAAATAAAATAAAATAAAAGAATTGAACTAAGAAGAAATAGATTCATTAGGTGAAGATCTAAAAAGGTATCCAGTTCTTAGAACCTGATATTTCTTATTGGGCTGAACAGATGAAAATATTGAATGCCTCTGCTTCTTCGGTTTAGTCCCAAAGATAAACGAACTTAGAGGAACTCCGCCCCTGATCGTCGAATGCTTTAGCTGTGCTTGATCAGAAATTTCAAACTCCTCGGACAAATTTCTTAGGTACTTGTTTATATCCTCTAGCAATGTTGTTACATGATCGACTCCCGTTTGCAGTTCATCTTTTACCTTTGTATTTTCTTGTTTCATATTCAAAACCTCACCTTGGAATTTTGCGGCTTGATGGCTCGGAAATCTTATTTCATCTTCTTCAACGCCTTCCTTAAGAGCAACAGTGATCTTCTCTTGAATGTTGCATAAAGACGCGAATCTCCTTTTGAGTCCTTCTTTAAGTAAGACACTTTGTTCTAACCATACCGTTAATTCTGCTTCTATTTCTTTGAGGTGTTTGTATATCGGTCTCACTTCTGATCTCACGTCTCCTGCATTACTTCCTTCTTGCTGCTTCTTTTCTTTGATTTTCGATATCTCATTCTGTAAATCTTGGACCGTGGTCTTGAATTTATGTATCTGATGATATGAAGTGCTAAATTTTAGCCAAAACTCCAAGTTCTCATCTAGTATTGCATCAATATCTAACCGGAGCTTTTCTTCAACCGGTGATTGTATATGTGGTTGAGGAAGTTGAGGAATCTTGATTTCTTCATCTTTGTCCTCGGCTTTGACACCGTGATCATTTGATGATGTGGGGTCGTTATCTTTCTTCGTATCTTCGCCCAAATTTAACCTTTGCCTCAACCGTTGAATCTCTTCATCTCTCTTTGCAATAGCACTCTTTAGGTCACTTATTTGCAATGCCACTTCAAACTCTTGATCTTTGTCTTTCTTCTCCCTTTCGCTCAGTCTCTTCTTCGTGTCCTTATAATTCCGGAGAATTGTTGTGTATTCAGCCAGAAGAATCTTTTCTTTGTCCTCCAACCCCGTCAGTAGCATCTGCTGCCAGTTCAAATCGCCTTCTACCTCAGTTTCTGGTTTCGAGTCAGTTTTGACAAGATCGTTTTCTGTTGATTTCTGGTTTTTCTGAGCAAGTAAATCCTTTGATATCGGATCCTGAAAAGTAACCGCCTTTTTCCCTGCTTTTTTAACTTCTTCTCCTTGGTTATTAACCGATGCCCCCAAATCATTTTCTTTTATATCCTTTGTTTTGGCTTCTTCATCACCATTTTCATGAGTCGGCTTTTTTACTTCCTCGATATCCTTCACCATCGCGTTTTTCTCGTCTTCATCGAATAAGGAACTGGTAGTAACCTCAGGTTCTTCTTCATCTGGCTTAACGTTATTCAGTTTCTTAGAAAGGCTATCTAGACTTGAAGAAGCTTCATCAAAATGTGTTTGCAAATTGTTATTTTGCTTTTCAACATTTCGGTTTAAATCTTGAATACCTTGCAATTTTTCCTCCACTTTCTTCAACCTGCTGCTCAAATTCTTGGCATCATCAATCGTAGTCGCTTTATCTTGTTCTAAGTTCCGAATTTGATTCTGAAGATCATCGACTTCTGTTCTCAATCTCTCTATTAAAGCAGTCTGAGATGAAACCGAGGTTTCTAGACTAATCACTTTATTCACAAGCTCATCAATCTTCTCCGCCAATTCTGTAACCGTGAGAGAAGACAACGAACCAACCTCGAAATGTTCCTTAATTGCATTCATTTCTTGATCTTCAGGTTCTTTACTCGAGCCTTCCAACTTTGCAGCCTCAACTTTTTCATCGGTTTGATCATGAAGAATCTCCTTCTTGATGTACTTAAGTTTCTGAACTGCAACTTCGATCTTTTTGTGCTCTTCCGTTGCTTCTTGATTCGACTTGGCATGTTTTTCCTGCAACTGAGCCAAAGTTTCTTGACATGATTTAATCGCTGCTTCAGCCATTACTCTTCGAGCCTCGTCATCTTCAATGACCTTTCCGCTTCCAAATTCATCTTCCAAGCCGGAGATCCTTTCTTGCATTTCCGTGATCTGGTTCTCAATGCCCCAATACTTCGAAAGCCCACTTTCATAGGAGCTCTTCACAAACTCTTTCACCGTTTGCATTGCAAGAATATCTTTCTGAAGCTTATCAATCTCTTCGAAAGCTTCAGCTTTGCTCAAACCAGATTTAGGAAATTCTTTGTTAACTTCTCGTGATTTCTCCGGCTTCTTAACTTTGTTCAAATATTTTGAAGCTGTAATAAGACCTTTCCAGTCCCTAATCGGAGCCTTTGGAACTTTAGGAATGTTCGATCCATTTCCAACCGGAACTTGTGGAAAGTTTCGGGGTCTAGGAGAAGAACATTCATCGTAATCCTCCATTAACTGAATCTGATCTGGACAAAGAGTGGCAATAGTATTATTGGCATTTTGCAGTTCTGTTGATAAATGATCATAGCGTTCAGCTAAGGCGCGATAAGCACGATAATATTCCTCCACAAAATAAACCAGCTCTGGCCTCTTCTTATAGTACATTTCCGCCCTTTTCGCAAAGGAATCTCCCTGTTCTTCAAGGAGCTTAAGCGCATGTTGCACTTTGTCTTCAATATCTGCAGTGCAGCAAACCATACGAAACCATTTAATCCATAAGACTTCTGTTTTTCCAAGGGAAAATTGATTATATGATCCAAATTCCAAGGAAATCCAAACTAAGTTACTCTTTTTTATGCCAACCAAGAACATAATTCTAGTTTACTATCAAACCATTCATAAGGATTTCATGGTCAATGATGCCTACATTTTTATTTAGTTGGAATGAGATCTAATTATTATTCCCGACCGGACAAATGTACAAAGTGTAGTTGTACATGTACCAAAAGTTAGCTAATCACAAAAATCCTACCTAGCCAATATGCAAGAAAAGTATTGGGGGCGCCGCCCCTGTCAACCTATCTGACTATCTACTATCCACTCGGCCCCTGATCAAGCAATTCCCAGACACATTTTTTCGAATAATGGTGCCTACTGTTAAAAATGGACTTGGACCTAACTAAAAGAATAAACTTGCTCACTAGCTAGTCGATGTGGGATTCTCAACACCTACTTCTCTGTCTCATTTTAATTTTCTTTCTTCCATTGAAAAAAAAGGTAAAAGTTCTAAATTTTTAATAGAAAAATGAATTGTAGTAATACAGAGTAAGAAACTCCAAACATTAATTTGTTACCTATGGCTATGGTCTATGAAATGTGCATTTCCTATCTAGCTCAAGTTAAAATCATGAAACATTATGGGCATTGTTATTCAAGATCTATTTGCAACTCCAATCCCAGATTTTATTAATCTTTATAAAGCAAAATTATGAATGAATCTGAACCACTTTGTTTTTCATTAATCAACAAAAAAACCCATAATCAAAATACAAAATCAAAACCATCCATAGAATCTCAAGCATGGAATTGTTTGAAGAACATGCATACCTTGAAGGCTCTGCTCAAGCCATTTGGATTGCTTGGTCCTAATATGGCTAGCCCACCACCATGAATAAGCATTGCTTGCAGCCCTTTGTAACATCTTCTTCTTCTGAATCAATCACAATTTCATCAAATCTATCTTTTTTTATCCAATTTCATACTGATTTTTGAATTTTGATGTTAGAAATATTAGGAAAAAGGCAGATCTTTTTTCTTTTTCTTTTTTTGGGAAAATTGCAAGAAAGGAATCCAACCCTTTTGATGATATGAAAGAAAGAGAGATACTTTCGCACCCAAAAAAGGTTAACCCTTCTTCTTTACAATATCTATAATCAATATATGAACGTGACATCCATTGCTTTTCACAGCTTGGCATTTCTAATATAGTAAACTACAAATATGAATTAAGAAAATAAGATAATACTCTATATAAGTATGGACATTCCTATGAAGCTAAAATTTAGCCAATTAATTGGCTAAATTGGTGGTAAAATAGTAAATAATTGGGTGAATCCCTTATACTAACATAGATAAATAATGTTTAATTTGAGTTTTTAACCAATTTTACTTAGCCGTTAATCATTTCCCTATAAGTATAAGACTTTCTGTTCCAATATATATATAAAAAAAAAAACTTTCATTACCTGTTCTGAGAATTAATAAAATAAAATTAAGATTTTTTACTTTTACTTTAATTTTTTACCTTGGGATCTGCCTTCTCTGATGCCTTTTGACTTTGATTTGAGGGCATGATTCTGTAGCAAACGCGACGGCATAGGGGATCATTGTTACATGTGTATTATATGAGCAACCACTTTGTGCACTTGTTGCCAAAGGTTAGGTTAGTCTCCAATACATCTGTTTCAGTGGTATTCTGGGATCAGCCACTTTGTTTGACAAATGTTAGGTATGTATCCCGCCCATCCCCGCCCATACCCCCAATTATTGGGGACTTAATGGGTTATGCTATTGTTGTTGTATTATTAAAATATCAATATTATTATATTAAATGAAATTAGTGGTATACAAATCATATTTAAGAGAGTAATATTAATATTTTAATTACAAAAATATATTAATTTTTGTTTCCTTCTTACTATCAATTTTTTTTTTTTTTTTTTTTTTAAAGCTGTCAACGAGGCAATGTTCTTGTTCGAATTGACAAGAGTTGTGGCCAAGGTTGTCAAGATTGTAATTTTGACTTGAAACGGAAGGGGTCTCAAAAATCGTAAACACGAGGATCGTAGCACGGATCGGAAGATCCGAAAAAACTATTAAAATAATATTTTATGATAAATTTAAACCAATAAAACTAAAAAGTTGAAATTAAAACACAAACTAACAAGTGAAAACTTCAAAAGCAAACCAACAATTCATAAGGTCTTTTAACCATATTTTCATGCTTCCACCCCGAATCGCTCATATTCCCGACTGCTTTCTTTCGGAGATTTAATTGACCACCTCTAGCGCAATAATCATTGCCCACACTTCCATTATCCGATCCGGACGCTCCCGACATCTTATTTTTCCTTAGTTCTTATTAATCTTGCACCTATAACAATTATTAATAGTAAGATTTTATTTTCTCAAATGTATTATAAAAATTTTTTTTACAGTAAAAACCATAACAAATGATTAAATCAGTAATTAGTAACTTCATGATTCACTAACTAATTAAATCACAAGCAAAAGAAAAAGTAGAGAGGGATTTCTCACATTAAAACAAATTTGTATTATGTTGTCGGGCCAGAATTTAAAAAAAAAAATTTAAAAGAGACAATATTGGATCGTACGATCTTTTACGATCCAACTCTAATGCGATTTAACTCGATTTATACCCCTACGATTTTACGATATAACTCGCGATTTTGACAATCATGGTTGTGGCCCTCCCAACCAAAAGGTTGAGAGTCTGACCCTTCCTACACAACGTAAGATTTTCTCCCTTTATACTTCCTCTCTTCCTAAATATAAAACTTTCATTACATGTTGCGAAAATTAAGGAAGTAAAAAATAATATATTTTATTAGTTAACATACAAATATTATTCTTTTAAATATAACTTATATACTACTAATTTTATTTAAGAGTGTAATATTGATATTTTAATTAAAAAAATATCTTAATTTTTATCTTCTTAATTTTCGTAACATTTAATAAAAATTTTATATTAAGAAATGAAGGTAGTAGGATTTATTCCTCATTTGAATAAGGTTATTCTCTCTGCTTTATGTAGTTTGTTTCTAATTATGAGCTTTATTCTAAAATCTTAATTATGAAAGTTTATTAATAGTGTGACACCACCAAGATGATTTCTTTGAACCAACCATTTGAATAACTTATTTATGGAATTTGGGTGTAAAGTTAGTTTTAGATCTTTCTTTTAGGTATTGTATATCAGTTTACGATAAATTTTTGCATTCATTCATCTTCAATTCTTAATGTGGGAGGAACTTATACTGGTTTTTTTCTTCTAGTGTAACGAATTATTTCTTGTTTTTAAAGTAGTTAAAATTCGACATCTGAATTCATGAATTACCAGTCATTTATTCTATAACTAGACTATTATTAAAGGCGGTTTATTTTCAATAGATATGATGAGTATGACAAAGTAAATACTACTATTAACTATATAAATAGATTGCATATTGTTTTCATGAATCTTGAGTTATAACCTCTATCTTTATAAGGTTTATTTGTTTCAACTTACAAAGAAAGATTATAAAGAGAAAACGATTTTTTTTTGGTTTGTTTAAGGGTGTACTTGGATTGGCACTTTAATAAAAAAATTTATTCTTATTGGATCGGTGATTGAATGTTGTAAGAAAAAATGTAAATTGCAATTAATTGTTTTGGCGGGAAATTGTTAGTGAAGGTTAATTATGTAAATTGGAAATGAGTTCCCCGTCGGCCTAAAATAGCTTATTAACTTGGATGGAAAGGAAAAAGGCATGAGTCGTGAAAAACCTGCTTTCTCTCTGAGTAAAGCTCTCTTTCTCTGCCATGGGAACTGTACCTCTGGTTACCGCCAGTTTTCTCTGTGAAGCTCTTTCCCTACTTCATCATTGTTAGCTTTGTGTTTTTGGTTGGAGTTTCTCTCTCTCTCTCTTGTTATTATTGCTAAGGTTTTTTTACCTGATTTCCTTTTTCCTTCTTTATTGGTTAGTGTGGTCCTGTATTCCTATGTTTCTTGTCTCTCTTTATTTTTTGTTTTTAGTTGTCCTCTGTTTCTTGTTCTCTCTGTTTTTTGTTTTGTTTGTTCTGTGTCCTTTTAGTTTTTGTTTTACCCCTGTCCTCTTGTCCTTGTGGTTTGTCCTTTATGGCGGAATTGGGTAGTAGTGTTAGTCTAAAAGGTGTTCTAAACCTTAAACCTGATGATTCTGTGGCTGACTCAACTAAAAAAAAAATTTTGGCTGGTAAACTTCTATCTAAGAAACGTATCAATGCTAAGGCTGTTCAAAGTGTTATCGATTTAGCTTGGAATCTTGGGGATAGCCTTCATATTACTTTTCTTGGTGAAAATCTAATTCGGTTTACCTTTGATGATCATAAAGATAAGGAAAGAATTTATAATGAGGCTCCTTGGACTGTTAGAGGAGCCCATTTGGTCCTCAAAAAATGGGATGATGATAATCGTTTGGAAGATTTGGATTTCTCTAGTTCAAATTTCTGGGTTCAGATTCATGGTTTACCTCTTAACAGATTGACTCAGGAAAATGCTCAAATTATTGGTTCTTACATTGGCAAGTTCTGCTGGAAAGATAACAGTATCAGTTCCAATTGGAAGGATTATATGAGGGTGCGAGTTGAAATTAATGTAAATTGCCCTCTGCCCACAGGTTGTTTTTTTTTAGAGGAATAAAAGTGAATTCATCTGGGTGGCCTTTAGATATGAGAGAATTGCTGATTTTTGTTATGAATGTGGGATTCTTGGCCATATGGAATCTGCTTGCAAGTCCAATACCATCGAGTTACCTAGGCCATTAGACCCAAGGCAAGCCTTTGGAAGGTGGATGGTGGCGACTGGAGTTTTTGAGGGTCGTCGGAATGAGGAAGATGGGAGAGAGTGGCGATCGTCTAGGGTGGCGGAGATGTCACCTCCTTCGCAGCCTGTGATGTCACCTCCATCTCAACTGGTGATTGATGTTTCTAACAGATTTGACAGGGGAGATGCAGATATTTTGGAAAAGGACCAAATTTTAAACCAGGCTTCCGGTTCTAATGATATGGGGCCTATGGCAATAACGGCCCAAAACGGTGTTAGCCTTTTAATGAAAACTACCTTAGCCCAGCCTTGCCTTGTCAAGTCCAATAAATCTGAATGTGATCCACAAGCTAAGGTCTTATATCAGAAGCCTTACCCTATTGTGACCCAAATCATTCCTACGAATATAGGGAAAGCTATTACTATTTGTGGAAAGAGAAATATGTTTACCCGACCCACTATTTTTAAGAAACCTAAAATTTCTAATTCCCAAATTAATTCCCAGTTTCCCAACCCAGATGGATCTTTCTCCACTATTGAATCTTCCTTTTCTAAACTTCAACTCATAAATCAAATTGTCCCTTTTGATCCCCTTGAAAAAAATAACTCTCTTTTCCATCAGTATCAACTTGAAGATGAGATGGGGGGTACTGATGAACCTTTGATTACTTCGGGTAGACGTTTTCGTCGTTAGGAAAAAATTTCGTTTCGAAAGGGACTTCATACTGGTCCAGTTTGCGACGGTTTTATGGAAGGAGTCCAAGTTACTGAGTTAGAGGATCCTGGTGATTTAATTTTGGGGGAAGATGCTCTCAGCTATGTTCAATTGCCTATAGATCTTAGCTCCGAGGTACCCACTTCTTCTGTTAACCCTGCTATTGACAACCTAATTTCTTCTTGTTTTAATGTTTCGGCTGAGGAGGCGAGCCTAATTACGCCCCCCAAAGAGCCATGAGGCTATTTGCTTGGAACTGCCAAGGGCTTGCTGGCCCTAAGGCAGTGAGGGCTCTGAGAGGTTACATTAACTCTAAAAACCCTTCCATTTTGTTCCTCTCGGACCTACGTATTTCTTCTTTTGAGAGGATTTCCTCTACCTTACGTTCAGTGGGTTTTACCTTTTTCCATTTTGTACCTTCTATTGGTTTTGCTGGAGGGATGGTTTTGTGCTGGAAAAATCATGTTAATGTGAATGTCACTGTTGTTAATGATCGTATTATTAACTGTACTATTTCATCTCACCCTCCTTCTCATACTTGGTTTTTTTACTGGTATTTATGGTCCTTGTGTGGATGGGCAGAAGAGAGCTTTTTGGGATAGTTTAGGGGTTTTGGCAGACAGTTTTGTGGGGCCCTGGCTGATCATGGGAGACCTTAATAGCATTTCTAGTTCCTTTGATAAGGAGGGGGGTTTGCCTTTTAATGATTATCAACAGAAGCCTTTTAATGATTTTGTGAATCATTGTAATTTGATTGATATTGGTTTCTCTGGTTCACATTTCACTTGGAGCAATAAACATGGGGGGATGCTAACATTAGGGTGAGGTTGGACAGGGGTTTGATAAATTCTTCATGGAGGCTTTTTTTCCCAAAGCTTCCATTCATTATCTGACTGCTTTAGGGTCTGATCATAGCCCTATTCTTCTTGATTCTGATCCTAACAGAGCACTTCACCCAAAGCCTTTTAGATTTGAGTCTATGTGGGTTAGAGACCCTTCTTCTTTTTCTGTGGTTAATAATGCTTGGTCTGTGAACATTCCTGGTTCTCCCCTCTTTCAGTGTTTCAGCAAAATTAAGAGCACTAAAACAGCTCTCAAAAGATGGAATTTGTCTTCTTTTGGTCATGTTCAGTCTGCTATTAGTAAGTTTAAACATGAGATTGAGATTCTTCAAAAACTACCACAATCTGTGATGGTTGTTGCTAAGGAAAAGGTGTTGCAGGGTCAACTGGATGAAGTCCTCAAAAGGGAACAGCTCCTATGGTGGAACAAAGCCAAGACCTTATGGCTGGAAGAGGGTGATGCAAACACCCACTTTTTTCACTTGTCCACTATTATACATAGGAGACACAACACCATTGACTATATCCTTTCACCTCAGGATACTTGGCTTTCTGACAGGGATGAGATAGGTGATTGTTTTCTAAATTCTTTTACTGCTCTTTTTCAATCATCTAATCCATGTTTTCCAGAAGATTTGCAGGGTCTCATCCAGCCTTCAATATCTGAGGAGACAAACCGGGCACTTTGTGAGATTCCTACATTTGAAGAGGTAAAGGCAGTCATTTTTCAAATGAAATCAGGTAAGAGTCCAGGGCCAGATGGAATGACTCCTTGCTTCTTTAAAAATTACTGGCATATTGTTGGTAAGTCCTTACTTGATGCTGTTCAATATTTTTTCCTTAAAGGCCATATGCTTAAATCTCTAAATAATACTTTTATTTCCCTGATACCTAAAACTGATAATGCTTTTAAGATGGATCATTTCAGGCCTATTTCACTCTGTAACATAGTCTATAAATCTATTACTAAGATCCTGGCTGATAGGATCAGGCCTCTTCTTGATGAGATTATTTCCCCTTCTCAAGCAGCTTTCATTCCTGGGAGAGGAATGTCTGATAATATAATCATATCTCATGAGCTTATGCACCATTTAAACAAGAAAAAAGGGTTGTTGGGCCTTATGGCACTTAAGGTAGATATGTCCAAAGCATATGATAAGGTTGAGTGGTCCTTACTTATGTGTATTTTAACTAAGCATGGTTTTTGTGCTGCTTTTGTTAACCTGATCTTTCAGTGTATATCTACTGTCTCTTTTTCCATTTTGATCAATGGATCACCTTTTGGCCTCTTTAGCCCTTCTAGAGGTTTAAGGCAAGGTGACCCCATTTCACCTTCTTTATTCACTTTAGTTTTTGATCTTCTTTCCAGAATGCTCTCCAAGGCAGAAGAAGAGGGTAGCTTACATGGTGTAAAGGTTTGTAGGAATTCTCCTTGCATTTCTCACCTTATGTTTGCTGATGATCTCACCATTTTTTGCAGAGCTAGTTTAGATGAGGCTGATGATGTTATGGAGTGTATCAATCACTTTTGTAATTGGTCAGGCCAGAGTCTCAACTTTGACAAGTCTATTGTTCATTTCAGTAGAAATGTGAGTGAGGCTACTAAAGAGGAGATCAGTACTATTTTAGGTATGAGGGAATGTGAACATAAAGGTTCTTACTTGGGCAACCCTTTTTGTAAAGGGAAATCTAAGAAAGAAGCTTTCTTTCCTGTGGTGGAGAAATTGAGAAAAAAGTTATCAGCCTGGAAGATCAGTGCCCTTTCTTAGGCTGGTAGGAGCATTCTTGTGAAATCTGTTGCCCATTCTATTCCTATTCATTTTATGCAGAATCACCTGCTACATTTGTCTTTGTGTCATAAGTTAGATAGTCTTAGTAGAGATTTCTGGTGGGGTTTTAAAGAGAATTCTGGGAGGCATCTGTATCTTAAAGCTTGAGACTCTATCTGTGTCCCCAAGTTGGCTGGGGGTTTGGGGTTTAGGAAAGGCAAATAGACATCCACAGGAATTAGCTTATCGACTCCTCGAACAGTACTATAAGAATCGGTACTGAACATACCTCCGGTAATTGTACACGCTCCCATAGCAATAACATATTTTGGTTCAGGCATTTGCTCATATAATCTCACTAAGGAAGGGGCCATTTTCATTGTTACTGTTCCGGCTGTTAAAATTAGATCCGCCTGCCTAGGACTCGATCTTGGTACTAGTCCATAACGATCAAAGTCGAATCGTGACCCTATTAGGGAAGCAAATTCAATGAAGCAACAACTAGTACCGTAGAGAAGCGGCCATAAACTGGAGAGTCTTGACCAATTTGAAAGATCATTTAATGTAGTTGAAATAACTGAATTTTGGGCTGTTCGATTAAGTAAAGGAAACTCAATAGAATTCATAACTGTCTCAATTTTATTTTTTCTTTCTATTGTCTGAATATTCAGGAGTTAAGACCATTCTAATGCCCCCTTTCGCCATGCATAAACTAAACCAACAATTAAGATAAGCACAAAAATGAAAGCTTCTATAAATACAGATACACCCAATACATCGAAACTCATTGCCCAGGGATAAAGAAAAACCGTTTCAACATCAAAAACAACAAAAACTAGAGCAAACATATAATAACGGATTCGAAATTGTAACCAAGCGTCGCCCATTGGTTCTATACCCGATTCATAACTAGAAAGTTTCTCTGGTCCTTTGCTAATCGGGGATAAAACTCCGGAAATAAAAAAAGCCAAAATAGGAATAAGACTTGATATTATTAGAAATGCCCAAAAAATATCATATTCGTAAAGCAGAAACATAGACGCACTCCTATGAACTTGGAAAATATACCGGATTGCTCGATTCGAATTGTCAAGCGATCCATAACTGTTTAGTCAAAATGAAAGCATTTGATGTTAACAGAGCTTGTGTAGCTAAGATGGGTTGGGCTGTTTTGACTGAATCTAACAAGACTTGGGTTAAAATGTTGCGGGCTAAATATCTCAAATAAGGGAATTTGCTTAATCAACACTTATCTTTGAATAATGTCTCCTGGATCTGGTCTGGTATTGTTAAGACTATTGACATCCTGAAAAAAGGTAGTTGCATAAAGGTGGGGAAAGATTCTGAAACTAATATATGGGATGAGCCTTGGATTCCTTATATTGAAGGTTTTAAAGTTTCTGCTGAACAGAGACTTGGGAATCCTTGTGTGTTGGTAAAGGAACTTATGAATTGTGAGCAGAATAGTTGGAATAGGGGTATGATTGAGCATCTCTTTGACCAGCATACTGCGCAGGCTATTCAAAAAATCATTCCCTCTAGGGAACATGACTCTTTTGTTTGGTTGCCCTCTTCGACAGGGCAATTCACTGTCAAGACTGCTTATAGGACAGTGAACCAAGAGAATTCTTTGGGAGCTTCTCCTATCCATAGGAAACATTGGAGTAGATTATGGCATTCCAATCTTCATAATCGTCATAAGCAATTTCTTTGGAAGATTTTGAGCAATGCGTTGCCTACAAGAGCTCGGTTGAAGTTCTGTTTCAGAGTCCTTGATCAAAGGTGTTTGTTATGTCAAGATGGGGAGGAAACTCTGGAACACATTTTTATTGAATGCCCTTTCTCTAAGGCCATCTGGTTTTCTTCTAAGTGGCAGCTAAAGTTGGATCAGTTCCAGACTTGGAGCATCTCTACATTGATTAGGGAAGTTACTTTACCTTCTAGTAGTTTTCCTATTCAAAAAATGTTAAGAACTGAATTCTTCAATTTTTTTGCAGTTACACTGGAGCAGATATGGATTCAGAGGAACGAAATTCTTCACGGAAAAGAGAAGAAAAAATAGGAAGATGTGTTTGCTTTGATTGAGCTAAAAGCGAGGGACTTACTCGGGATGTCGCTATCTGAAGATCACCGAAAAGAGGAGCAAGGCGTAACCTCGCTCTGGCAACTTCCCTCGACCGGTGTCATCAAAGTTAACGTTGATCGTTTGGTTTCATTAGAAATGATGAGGCAATTAGTGCCTACCTTATCAGAAACGACAAAGGGGATAATCTGGGAATGTGGATTCAGAGGTTCCAAGCTAGAACACCTTTTGAAGCTGAAGCTTATGCAGTCCTTATTGCCATGGAAAGATTGCAAACCTTTAATGTAAACAGAATTATTTTTGAAGGTGATTGTCTAAATGTATTGCTAGGATTGAAAGGTCATTCTGGTGCTATTCATTGGACTGGTTTAGACATAGTTAAATCGGGTAGAACCTTTTTATCTTGATTTAAACTATGGAATGTAAACTACGTTAATAGGTTGGCAAACTACCATGCTCATAATCTTGTTCAGTGGGCTAAGACTAATTCGGTGGTGGGCTACTTAGAACCTTCTTCCATTCCCCCTGCAGTTCTTTGTGATAGGGGTGGAACTCTTTGTAACAATGATCCTTCTTTGGATCCTTCTATTGATTAATGTTTTACTTAGAAAAAAAAACTTGGATGGAAAGATCAGGTAGGCCCCAAATATCCAACGTGGGTGAATTCTTTAATTAAGAGGCATAGTGGGCCGAACAAGTATCAACAAGGCCATGTATGATTATTGCCCGTGGTAAATGCGGAAGGCACTATTTCGTCCATTAACAACTTATAATTGGTACGCAAGGTGCCAATTGATTATATTAGATACGTTGTACTTTGCAAATCAGTTTGTTTGAATTTGTGTTATGATATTGGACAAGATGATGGGAATCGGGTAGCCCATGTGGTAAGGCTACCCGAATACGGACCTGAGGTCCCGTGTACGATTCCCATATCTCTTTAAGTGGGGCAAATAATTTCTCCTTCTTATGAGGCTAAATTCCCTCCCCAGACATGGGGCATGTTACAATCTCCCTTCTAAAAAAAAAAAAAAACATTGGACAAGATGTAATGTAATTCAGTTGTAATTTGTATCTATTTATGGAATAAACTAATATCATTTTAGTTGTCGTTATATCGTACTCTTTTAATGAGAATTAAGAGTTAACAAACATAGATAAAAACTAAGCAGAGTCGTCTCAATCATTTTGAAGGACATGCGTTAAACTTAGTAAATAACCGAAAAAATACATCCTTCACGTAGTTTTGCTTATGAGAAACACGTTCATTTTTGTGAAAATAAGAAACATGTTCAACTTCAACAAAAAATACCAATTTTAATAAATAAAATAAAGAAAATATTATAAATTAATGTATTAACTATGGAACTCAGGAGACCCAATTCCAATAAGATTACGTATAATTGTATTTTTTTTAATGAAATACATGCTCACACACACACACATATATATATATATATATACACACACATATGAGGCTCCAAAATTTTAAGACCATGTTTGGTCGAGCGCCACAAACTTACTAATAGCCGCCCCTGAAACTAAGTACTATCAAAAAGGAAAAAAATGTTTCATTTGATAATGGAAGTAAAATGGGAAAAGCTTTATTGTCCGCAGGGCAAAGGAACTACTTCAAAGTTTAAACCCTACTCCTTCCTTAGGAATTAAGAATTAACAAACATAAATAAGCAAAATGACAAAGTAAGTTATATTGAAATTTTATAACATAACCCATTAATTCTTTAATAATTGGAGGTATGTGAGAGAATATATAAGAGTCGGAAATAACATTTGACGATAAATTCACAAAATAAATGCTTTCAGAATATCACCAAAACAATGGATTGAAAACTGACTTAACATTTGACAATGAATGCACAAAGTGGTTGCTCACAGAATACCGTTGAAACAGTAATTCTCCTATAACGTCACATTTACTACGGAATTATACCCTCAAATCAAAGTCAAAAGACATAAGAGAAAACAAACCTAAGAACAATTTTAATTTATGTACATATTACCATACTTCTTTCATTCAGCATACAGAACACTTATGCGTACCACAAATTTTACAACAATGGAAATAGATTAATTTTGGTTTTGGTTTTCAAAATCAAATTAATATTTAGAATTATAATTAATGGTCCACAAATATTTAAGAGTGAGGTACTAAAGCATGTCACTTACCTCTATAAATAATAACATTGCCATTTTTTCTTGTACCAATAAAAATAAGAGTATGGTATTGAAAAAGAGGGCTATGCAAAAAAGCACTTATGTATTTATTCTTTGTTTTGTTCTTTTCTTAGGTTTGTTGCTTTTGTCACTATATGTTGTTATTGTTTCTTTCTTTTTCTCTCTTTAACTAAAAAGCTATATATAAATTGTTTTATCGTATAATTTTCATCTTTTATATATGGAGAAATAAACAATGAATTATTATGAGATCGTGTTTTCGCAATTGAAATAATTTTATGTTTTCAATAATTTTGATATATACTGTTTTAAATTTACCAAAAGAAGGCTTCTAAGAATTGTAAAACATTTCGAAACTAAAAAAAAATGGAATTGAATAAATTTATTATTTTTGTGCATAGTTCTAATTATTTCTCATTTATTGAACTCTTTCGTATTGAATGATTTCAGGTTACAAAAATGTAACTGGACAAGTATGTTGCCAAAATTATCCAAAACTTGGAAATTATATTCCCGTCAAGGATGATAGTTCTGATGGTGAAAATTGCTAAAACATTTGTATTAATGATTGTGAGAGAGGAGGGTTTTGCAAACAAGTGGGCAACGGCCATGTTTGTCATTGTTATTGCTAGTACATCTACTACATCCATTTAGATTTTTATAATAAATTGTTACTAATAAATTTGGTTTTGATGATCAATTATCTATTATAAAATAAGATACTCGACGAGTTCTCTACGCAAGAGAATTTTTACTAAGAACAAGATGATATTATATAATTTTACCCATTTTGAACATTTTCAGTTGACACAACCCTGACGCTAGGGGTGGTGCACCAATGTTTGGTGTATCGTCCTTAATTATAAATAAATAGTTATAAATAATGAAATAAATAAAATGGATGTAGTCACAACTAAGTATTGATAAACACCTATTTGTTGCACCTAGTCAGGGTGAAAACCTCTCGGGTGGTGCGCTTAAACCTGGTGCAAACTCCTCTTCCATCCTTAATTTTTTTTATGGATAATCTTCCATTTTTATTTGCTTTGCTAAAGAAGAGAAAACCGCTATATATAGACATCAACTATTTATACTTTTTAATAAATAGTACAAACAATAAAATTGAATTTTTTTAGCACGATTTTTTTACGGGACTTCCCATTCTGTCAAATTAGTAATTTTTGCCAATTTTCTAGCAAAAAACACCACATGCAATACACATGTCGTCGGAAAGAAGGGTAAAAATGTCATTTCACGCACAACCACCACCACCTTTCCCACACCACCACCAGCTCATCAGACTATCCTCTTCCATCACCAACTTCCTAACCAAGATTGAAGATCAGCAATGTTTCCTTTTCTATTGTAGACCTCACAAAAGAGAGAGAACAAAAGGAAACCCAATAATAATACACTCATACCCGACAAAGAACACCCAAAAAATTACAGCTCAATAATACCAACCAAGCTCGCGAGAATTCCTCCTCAAGAACACCGCCCCTTCAAAACAAGTTGCAAACTTTTCCTCATTTGAATTCGAAAATCTTGATTTTTGTGGTTGGTTTGTTGGTTTCTTTAATCTAATTTGAGTTTAGGATCCAAAAAACCATTAGATTTCAAACTCAAATTAGTTTTTCATGGTCGCTACACCAACTTTTAGGAATAGCATTAGCAATAGCAGCAAGAAGAAAGAGATAACGCAAGGGGGGTTGCTATTAGGTCGATATGAAATCGAGAAATTATGACGTTTGTGAAGGATTATCATGCTAAGAACAGACAAGAGAGTGTGTAGCTATTAAATTATTGAGAAGGAAATGGTACTGAAAATTGAAAAGAGTAAGGCATCCCAATATTGTTCAATTGTTAGAGGTAATGGCTTCAAAGAGCAACATCTGTTTTGTTATGGAGTTTGTTAAAGGTGGGGAGCTTTTTAATGATAGGGGCTAACTTGGTAGACCAGTGTTTGAAGATGGGTCTGATTTGACCATGAAAATGGGGAAGAAATTAGGGTAAATATTTGATCAATTCTGTCATGATGCAGAGCTCTGAAAGTGGGGGACGTAGACTCACTTTAGCTCGCATTCAAATCATATCACGGTTTGATTAAAAATAATAAAAAATATTCCCCCACTTGGTGCATTGTTTGAGGCGTTTTTATTATTTTTTAATCAAAAGAGGGGATGTGGGTGATTGTGGACCAAGTGGTCTATGTCCCCACTTGTAGGCTAGGTCTATATCAGAATTTTTCTAAATATTTGAAGAAGATGAATATAATGTGGGTCGGGTAATTAATTTGGGTGGGAGAAAAAGATAGAGGACCTGACATTGCACGTGCTCTTAGCCGTTTTAGCCATAAAATTGGCCTAAATCACTAATTTGACAGAATTGTCAGTCCAGTAAAAAAATTGTGCTGAAAAAGCTCTATTTTATTGTTTATACTATTTATAAAAAAGTAAAAATAATTAATATATATAACGATTTTCTCTTATTCTAATTGTTCAGTAATATTTGTTCATCTTAACTATCGGATCAAACCAACTGACTAATGGAATCGGTGTTGAGTATGTTAATTAACAGTTAAGTAGGCAAACGACAACTTAAAAAAGAGTAATAACAAAAACTTTGATGTGTAGTACCGTGGTGTACTATAATTAAATAATGTAATTAAACTACGTAAAACACTTAAAAAATATAGTCCAAAATTATTGTTTAGTTAAAGAATCGAATTAATAGCCACTTTGATCATTAACGTTTTTTCGCTTAGCTACTTTGATGAAAATTCAAGTTTTTTAACTTATTTTATCATCAAATTTTTTATGGGCCGCCATTTTGATAATTTCGTTAAAAATTTGTAATATAACCGTTTAAATTGATGACGTGTACAAACGACAATTTAGCACTCTCTCCTACGAGGGTATTTTTGGAAAAGGAAATTAAAACCTATTTCATTGAGGGTATTTTTGGAAAAGGAAATCAACTCATTCAATACACGACAGACCTCCACCGCCGGCGGGTGAGCATCGATTTCGAATTCGGTAGTTTGAAATCGATTTTTTCGGTAATTTGATTTTTAAAAATACCGACCTATTTCGAACTGAATTCCGATTTTGAATTCGGTATGAATTCGGTCGAATTATCAAATTACCGATTTCAAAAGTTCAAGAAAACAATGACCTGTAATTCATGTTCAAAATCCATTAATGATTCATATCTTAAGTTCAAAATATCAGTCCAAAGTACATACACGTAATAAAGTTAAAGTTAAAGTTTAAAGTTCATTTTACAAAATTAAAGTCCAAAATACATGAATGATTCATGTTTTAAGTCCAAAATACATAAATCATTCATGAAGTAAGTTCAAAAGAGCATGTATGTACTTCAAATTTTTTCCAATTTTTTTAATGTTCTAGATTTCATATGTTCTCAGAACATTCAATTTTTTTTTCCATTTTTTCAATGTTCTCAAGCTTCGCCGGTACTTGCACAACTTCGACGGTAGCGGCGGTCCTAGGCGGCGATCCTAAGCGGCAGTGGTTGTAGGTCGAAAACAGAGTTGGTAAGGGAGCCTTCAATGTTGAACAGAGGAATCGGTCTTCAGATTTCATAGTTTCATTTTGGATTTGGAATTTTGGAGAGAAAAGGCAAAAGGGCCCAAGGGGGGCAGCAGCTGCTCAGGATTTTGGAAGAGAAAATTAGGGTTAGATTTAATAGGTTTAGGTAAGAGAGTACTTAGTGTATTTTTTTTTAGTATTTTTTAACCATGTTAAAAAAATTAAAAATTAAAAATATCAATATATAATAAAAATAATTATATATATTGAAATAATATTATAATACGAAATTAAATTCGAATTCGAATTCGGTAATACCGACCGTATTCACCGATTTCGAAATCGGTATACCGATTTCATTAAAATAAAATATCGTATTCGAACCGGTTTCGAAATTTTTGAATTCGGTATAATCTGAATTACCGAATTCAATTTACAAAATTCAAATCGAATTCGGTTGGTAAATCGATTTTTACCAAATTTGCACACCCCTGTCCGCCGCCATCTCCTTCACCATCCCTTCCGTGGCTGCTGGTGACCTTTTTTACTTCAACACCACTCCGCTGACAATCCATTTTCCAATGCCACCACCATAAACACCTCTCTTCTCCAAATCCAGACCCGTCTTCATCCACCTTGAACATGCACCACAAGCTCCGAAAACGACTCCCGCATTCCCAATTTCAGCCACAACCAAATGTCCATCTAGAGACATAATCTAAATGAGAAATTTGCGTATAAAGGGCTTGGTACAGCTTGGGTTATGTTGTAGAACCCAAAACGAATTCTTTGATTAAATCAGCAACCAAATGTGGGGATTCCAGATTTGCAGCAACAAATTCCAGAGATCCGCGCAACCGCATTTCCGCCCATCCATGCCGCCGCGTTCTACCGAAAGTTATATGTTCTTCAAAATTCCAGTCCGATTGGAAACCCAGAAACAGAAAAATTGAACGACAATCCGATTCACAAAACTATGATTTAGATCAAAGTTATCAAACAAATCAAGAATCGGGAATGAATGAATATCAGATCGGAATCTATGAATATTCCCAAATTTACTTTTATTTACAATTAGAGCAAAAAAGTGGCAAATTAGTCAATTTCGTCCCTTATGTATTTTTGTACTTTCATGTAGGTCCTATTCGATTACTTTTATACAAATTTGTTACATACACATTTACGAACTGCCAAAACGGTCATTCCGTCAAAAAATTTGACAGAATCTCGTTAACTTGGTTACGTGCTCGTCATGTGTGTACTTTTGCAGAGGTATACCTAACTGTAAAAATAAATAAAATACTAATACTCAATTATAATTAACCTAAAAAACAAAAAATAACGAAACTCATCATCTTCTTCCCTCTTCCCCTTCCACCTTGCTACTTCACCCTACATCATCTTATCCCAAATCCGAGTCACATACACCCATCATCATCATCATCATCCATTCAATACTCATCTCCAATTTTAATACTCCATCTCCATCTCCCAATTTCATGCTCATTTCCATCCCCATTTTCAATATCATTACCGACCACCACTATATGCAATTAATGTCTAATTATCAACAAAAATCACCCTCAAAAGTTTCAATAATGTTCGAAAATTGTTAAATAAAGAAGAAACCTATCACAAATTACAAGCCAAAATACATAAACCCACATTTTACTGATTCTTCTAAAAATTTCCAAAAAACCCCACCTTTTTTATATCTCCAAAATTTCAAATCCATCTTCAAGAAAAATCTTCTTGTTTCTGAACTCAAAATCAAAGGAGCATCCAAGAATTTCTGAAGAAACCCATAGGCATAAGGAGATGAATGTGGAGAAGAAAAAATTGTGTTAATTTAAATTGGATATACGTAGTTATATTTTTTAACAGTTGAGTACTCATATTTAAAACTTTATTTTTTCAGAAGAGGAAATGGAGTGGAGTTTCCAAAATCCCTACAAAAATAGGAACATGACGAGCACGTGACCAAGTTAACGGAATTCTGTCAATTTTTTGATGAAATGACCATTTTGGCATGTCGTAAATACCCCCTCATAGGAGAGAATGCTAGATATTCCGTTTGGACACGTCATTGGTTTAGACAGTAAAATTTAAGTTTTTGACGGAATGATAAAAATGACGGCCTGTAAAAAATTGATGAGGAAATAAGTTAAAAACTTGAATTTTGATAAAATTGGCTAGACGAAAAAATGTTAGTGATCAAAGTGGCTTTTAATTCTTAAAGAATCTCTAAAGTCTACTTCATACTTGGCTCTTGAAACATTTAAAAAATAGTTTGCGCTGCCTAATCTTCCATTGACTTGTGTCAATATTATCCGCTTAAATATTACTTGTATACCACTAGTTCTATTTAAGAGAGTAATATTGATATTTTAATTACAAAACATTTCAAGTTTTTGTTTCATTAATTTTCACAATATATGACGGCCCGTAAAAAATTGATGAGAAACTAAGTTAAAAACTTGAATTTTGACAAAAGTGCCTAAACGAAAAAATGTTAATGATCAAAGTGGCTTTTAATTCTTAAAGAATCTCTAAAGTCTACTTCATACTTGGCTCTTGAAACATTTAAAAAATAGTTTGCGCTGCCTAATCTTCCATTGACTTGTATCAATATTATCCGCTTAAATATTACTTGTATACCACTAGTTCTATTTAAGAGAGTGATATCGATATTTTAATTACAAAATATTTCAATTTTTATTTCATTAATTTTCGCAATATGTAATGAAAGTTATATATTTAGGGATGAAGGTAGTAGAGTTTTAGGATTTCTATGCATTAAATTTGTCAACTATATAGATACATATTTTTATTAGTTAGTGCACAGTCCTACATGATTTTAATAGACTAGTACATGTATAATTCCATATATATATTTTGCTTTGATTGAAACCAAGCAACTTGTTAGATAGATTAATCATCAACATTTTTCTTGACATCGATGCCGGCTAAAAAATCACTTCTCCTTATACTGTGTCTCGTTCTATTTTTTTCAGGAATATGTGATTGTCACGTGTTCACTTTTCCCTACGTGTTATATTATTTTTTTAAATTATAATTTTTTTAAATTAAAAAATGTCAATTTCTTATTATTGGGACAGAGAATTATACACTAAAGGAAGACAAAAGATCCCTACCGATCTATGGCCCAGAAGGATGAAAAAAAAGAAAAAGAAAATGGGGGAATGGCATTCGACAAAATAAGATTAATCTTATGATTGATTGATGAGATAGGGAATGAGACACATAATGAGATGCTGAGGATTGATAATGATAATGAAAGACTTTAAAAAGTCATAAGCCCCATTTTCCTGGTCAAGAAGGAATCACCATGACTTGATTGGAAAACTTTTATATAGATGAAAGAATTGATAGAAAGTCATCCAAAAAGTCAAAAAACATAAACTTTCAATCTAGAGCTGTAACATGGATCCTAGCTTTTACAATGCAGCCATGGAAGGAAATACTGATGAAATTCTTGTGATGAAACAACAAGAACTTTATCACCAAGTAACTCCAAACAGCAACACAGTTCTTCATGTTGCAGCCCTCTTTGGCAACTCAAAATGTGCTAAAGAGATCATCACATTGTGTCCATCATTGCTGTGCCAATGGAATATCAAACGCGAAACTGCATTGCATATTGCTGCAAAACAAGGCCACATTGAGGTTGTCGGTGTCCTAATTGAACGCGCAAAAGGAATCGAGAAAGAGCCTGAATCAGGAGTGCATTTATTAGCCAAGGAAATGCTTAGAATGAAGGATAAAGACGAGGATACGGCATTGCATAAGGCCGTTAGGAATCGTCACTGTACTTTGGCCAAAATATTGATAGAAGAAGATCCCGAATTTGCTTTTCCGGCTAATAGAGTTGGGGAAACTCCAGTTTACTTAGCTACTGAGGTAGGATCAGAGGTTTGCTTGTCTTCAATCTTGAATACTTGTACCTCACCAGCTTATGGTGGTCCTTTTGGTAGAACTGCTTTACATGCTGCAGTGATCTTTAATTTGGAAGGTATGAAATTGAATCCCCTTTCCCTGTTAGCAGCATATATCTTTCATGTTTTAGTAATCTTTTGTTATAATATTGATATTTTACTGGATTTCGGGTTGGAACAATGGACGTTTCAATTGTTGGGGCCGGTTGTATATGATATAATGTACCGTGTGCACTATACGCAGTCCATAGTATGAAAAGTACACCAAATCGTGTACATGATAGATGCATACACTAATAGTGTACCGCATACACTATATGGTGTTCATGTCCACTATCGAACACACTTAATACGCTATATGGTATAAGCATCCAACTGTCTGAGAATATGCATTGATTTATGTAGCTGTTTCTTGCAGGGTGTATGAAAATATTACTGGATTGGAAGAAAACTTTGTGCGAGGAAGCAGATACATACGGCTGGACACCATTACATTATGCTGCTCTTTTCGGTCACATTAAAGGAGTTAAGCAGATACTCGACATGAATAAGTCAGTCGCCTATTTTACAACGGACAAAGAACGAGCCACAGCACTTCACATAGCAGCAAGTCAAGGCCATAAAGATATAATCAAACTGTTGCTATCATGTTGTCCAGATTGCTGGGAGATGGTAAATGTTAGAGGCCAGAATATCCTTCATGTTGCAGTGGTAAATGAGAAACGTAACGTGATCAAGTTTATTCTTAATTCTACCATGCTTAGCAGCCTAATTGGTGAGAAAGATATTGATGGGAATACTCCTCTCCATTTGCTTGCTGCTTCTGGCTGTTTTGTGCCAGGTCTAATATACCATCCTGCAGCAAATAAGATGGCCTTTAATAATCAAAACATGACACCTTTGGACATTGCCTACAGTGACAAGTACATATCGGATTGGGTAAGTACAGCGATACAACGTTTCTGGTACAAATTATAATGTCTAATGATCTACTCCTTAATGTATATGGTAAACTAAGTAGTGTGTGTCAGTGTATAGGTAACTAAGAAATGTGCATATATTGATAGTGTCCTATATATATATACACCATTTAGCGTACTTTGACGTTATAATGTGAACCAGCAAAAAAAAAGTGACCCTAACTTCGCAATAATCCAATTGTTGCACTCCAACTAGAAAACGATAAGGGATTATTTTTCAACTACTGAAATGACAGTTTTTGCCCCTTTATCCTAATCTTCCATCAGCAAATAGTGGAAGGCAAACACGTGATCTTCGTGTGACTGCTTTTAGGGTGGTCATTTCGGTCACATGTATGGCTACCCTAAATATAGTCACACAAAGATCACATGTTTGACTTCCATTATTCAGTGGGGAAAAAATTGGACGGAAGGACAATCTGTCCTTTTAAGCGTCACACCTACTTTTTTTTTGCCTAGTTTAATTCATGGAGATTAAAAGGTAACATATTCATGTCAAATTGTGAATAACAGGGCGTAATCAAAAGAGCGCTTAGAAAGATGGGTGGTCGATTTGGCCTACGCGATGTGGTACGAGATGAAGATGCAATATCAGCTGAAGAGAAAGCCAGTGATGAGGATCAAAAGGCAATCCAAGAAATGAGGAATGAAGCAAATACAAGTTTGGTAGTGGCTGCACTAATAGCAACAGTAACATTTGCTGCTGGATTCACATTACCGGGAGGATATGATTCAAATGAAGGCCCTAACCAAGGCATGTCAATTCTAGCAAGAAAAGTTGCTTTCAGAGCATTTGTGGTAACTGATACACTAGCCTTAATGTGTTCAAGCTGCGCCGTTTTCGCTTATTTCATGAAAGCAGATTATCTAAATAAGCATAAGCTTATTAGGCATTATACTTTTGCTAAAAGTCTAGTTACTATAGCAATGGGAGCACTTGTTCTTGCATTTATAACAGGTTTATATGCTGTTTTAGGTCATCATTCATCAGGGCTTTCAGTTAGTGTTTGTGTAATGGGGATTTGCTCAATCTTGGTTTATTATTATGAGCTTAGACAAGGTTTTAGATCAATTAGGGGAAGGCCAAGGTATTTGTATTCTGAACAAACAAAGAAGAGAGGTAGACCTACTTATATGCTTTGGGGTGATAAGAGTCCTCCTCAAAACTTAGTTAGGTTGTGATCTCCAAGAATATGTGGCTAATTGATTTTTCCTTGTTTCTATTAAAATTTGAACTCTTTGTGTTGAGCTTCTCTTGGCATTTTATTACTACACAAATGAAAGTAAAACGAACTCCAAGCTCCGAGACAGCTGGTTTGAGCTGTCATATGCTTTATTGGTGACAATTTTAATAAATATACAATTTTACCCTTAGTCAAATCGGCACGTGTGGGTCACATGTTGACTTTTTCCCGGAATAGTGAAAAAATTCTACAACGGGAGTCTCGTAATTTGTTTCAGTCTAAAAAGGTACAAAATAAAGTTTTAATCTACAAACCGAAAAGCAAAAATTGTTTCTGAAGTGTTTGGACGAATTTGCCCTTACTCAAAACGGTACACTTTTCTCACGTGAGCCTTTTTGGTCGGAATTTCAGAATTTTTCTATATCGGGCTAATCATAAATAGTTTAAATCTAAGAAACACAGAAATTAAGATTTATGTCTAAAAACCAAAAACCAAAAAAACATAAATTGTTTAGGTCTAAAACAGGCTATTTGCTCTTACAAGTAAATGAAAGTTTAGAACCTTAGTGATACTATAACCTTCAACTCTAAATCCTTTTATTATTTATACCTTCCCCTTTCATATTTTTAATAGAGAAAATCGATATATATATCAACTATTTCTATTTTTTAATAAATAGAATAAACAATAAAATATATCTTTTTTAGCACAATCTTTTTACGTGACTGACCATTCTGTCAAATTAGTGATTCAGACCAATTTGCTACCTTTACTTGGCAAAAAAAAAAAAGCAATTTGCTGGTCAAAAGCACCACGTGCAATGCACATGTCATCGGAAAGAAGAGTAAAAATGTTAAATTTTGTCTTTTTCTCTCACCCAAATTAATTATCCGACCCACCCGACCCACATGATATTCATCTTCTTTTATTCTTCATCTTCATCAAATATTTACCCTAATTCCTTCCCCATTTTCATGGTCAAATCAGACCCATCTTCAAACACTGATCTACCAAGTTAGCCCCTATCATTAAAAAGCTTCCCACCTTTAACAAACTCCATAACAAAACAGATCTTGCTCTTTGAAGCCATTACCTCTAACAATTGAACAATATTGGGATGCCTTACTCTTTTCAATTTTCAGTACCATTTCCTTCTCAATAATTTAATAGCTACACACTCTCTTGTCTGTTCTTAGCATGATAATCCTTCACAAACGTCATAATTTCTCGATTTCATATCGACCTAATAGCAACCCTCCTTGCGTTATCTCTTTCTTCTTGCTGCTATTGCTAATGCTATTCCTAAAAGTTGGTGTGGCGACCATGAAAAACAAATTTGGGTTTGAAATCTAATTGTTCTTTGGATCCCAAACTCAAATTAGATTAAAGAAACCAACAAACCAACCACGAAAAATCAAGATTTTCGAATTCAAATGAGGAAAAGTTTGCAACTTGTTTTGAAGGGGTGGTGTTCTTGAGGAGGAATTCTCGCGAGTTTGGTTGGTATTATTGAGCTGTGATTCTTTGGGTGTTCTTTGTCGGGTATGAGTCTATTATTATTGGTTTTCCTTTTGTGAGGTCTACAATAGAAAAGGAAACATTGTTGATCTTCAATCTTGGTTAGGAAGTTGGTGATGGAAGAGGATAGTCTGATGAGCTGGTGGTGGTTTTGGAAAAGGGGGTGGGGGGGGGGGAGGGGGTGTGCAGGAAATGACATTTTTACCCTTCTTCCGATGACGTGTATTGAACGTGGTGTTTTTGGCCAGAAAATTGACAAGAATCGCTAATTTAACAAAATGAACAGTCCCAAAAAAGATCATGCTAAAAAGGCTCTATTTTATTATTTATGCTATTTAAAAAAAGTATAAATAATTAATGTATATATATAGCGGTTTTCGAAGTAAAGAATTACTCCAAAATAATTTCTCAACCCCTCTTTCATCCTTACCTATTTTTATGCATAATCTTTCATTTTTATTTGCTTTACTAAAGAATTACTCCAAAATAAATTTTCATAAAACAATGGAAAAGAAGAAGGTTGACAAGGTGTGCATTATTACAATTTTCTAATTAGCAAGTGCTCTAAGAGATACGTAAATGAGGCATTAGTCTAGTAGGCAATACTGAAGCCTCATGACGTAAAGGTCATGAGTTTGAATCCCTCCACGCTTCTTGAATCCACAACCTTGCTAGGCTACTAGAATTATTGGCTAAAAGATTGACTAAAATAGTTTTTCGAACCTTTTTGCCCTTATAATTGGGTGAATCCCTTATACTAGTAGGGGATAAGATAGTCATTTAACACCCTCGATTTGGGGATTTAGGGTTTCTATCCCAAAATTCTAGGAGTAAATCATTTTTCTTCTTATAATAGATAGACCCCTCCCCCAATAAATAAATAAATTTAAAAAAAAAGTTCTCCAAGCAATACTTGAAAATGTTATCAAACTTGCATCTAAGAATACTCGTTTTAACTACAATAATTGCTAAAATAGTCCATTGTTATCATCACCATCTTTATAGTTATCAAAACTATATAACATAATAGGTGACATTGACACTAAAGGCTTTGAAATTGGATCAATCTCGTAGCATGACTGCGCTACTAAAGTGGGACGTAAGCCACTTTGGTCCCACATTCAATCACATCACGCTTTTGATTAAAATAATAAAAATATTCCCCTTTTCAGTGCATTGTTTGAGGCGTTTTTATTGTTTTTTAATCAAAAGAGGGATGTGGTTGATTGTGGGACTAGTGTAGTCTATGTCCCCCACTTCAGAGCTGCAGTCTATATCAGAATTTTTCTTGAAATTGAAGGCCTTCCTCAACTACTCCCAAACAAATTTCTTAGTATTCTATCTCTATGTATACAAGGTGTTTGTAAAAAAATAAAATGTGTGGTGAGAAGAGCATCAAGATAATAATAGCCACAAAAATAAAAATAAAAAGTCTTGATTGCATCCCTTGGCATAATGCCCTTTGGACCCTATAAAATGGTGACTCCCCAAATCTCCAAATTGGGTCAATATTAAACATTGTTTCCCCACGGTGCTCACACGATCTTAGTCATTAGGTCGTTAATTTAATGACTCAACCGTCAAATTAACAATACAAAATCTAAAATTATGTCAGCATCATACTGACAAAAAACCTATCAGCACTGAAACCAACCTACAAATTCAGAGAGTATTGAAGAGGAACTTTGAAAGGGCTAACACAGAATAATCTGCAACCACCTTGTTAATTGCTTTCTTGCCATTTACTGCCAAAGGCCAACACCAACTTGCATGTACTTATATTAGTCACAGAACTTATATAGTAACCAGTTCATTCTTCAATAGATAAGATAATAAGCATTTATTTACACCATTAGCAGCTAGTCAGGAGCATAAAAGTTTCAAACTTAATTTATACGAAGCAAGCATTTACAAGGATAAATCAGCATCGCGAAATTTCCCGTGTGGCAATTCGCAAGAGATAATGGATTCTTGAGCAGCAAGGTTAAAATTCTCCGTCATCACAAAATCAGGTAAACACAAGCCTGATTCACCAGACGAGACGCTCCGTCATCACAAAATCAGGTAAACACAAACCTGATTCACCAGACGAGATGCATACGAATCAACTTTGATGTTGATCTAAAGCAGAAATAGCACCAACTCTTTCTTTCAATATTATCAGCTACCGGATGCTAACGAAGTTCAAAAGTTCTGAAGTGAAGAAAGCCACTGCTCCATGTATTTCTTACCCTCTGCAAAATGCAAAAGTAGAGGATAATTTAAAGTTTGGCATCCCTTTTGTAGGGTAATATAAGCACATAAAATACAACATCAGAAGAGCAGTTCCCTTGATCAACAAGAAAGCAACAAATCAAGTACGGATGATGCATTTTGCGTAGCATTTCTAACCCTGCACCATAGGTCCTTGTCTCGACACTCGCCCATTAAAATAAATATATTAAAGAAAATATGCAGAATAAGGTAACCAAATAAGGCCATCATCTAACAAACTTTTTTGTTGGTGAGATACTAGTTCAAGAACTAAATATGAGAGGATGCATTTGTCCCTAGACATAGGGAAAAAGGAGAAAAAGGAAGAACAACAAGACTTGAATCTCAGTGGAGAATTTTTTTTTATTTATTGTTTTCATGGATGGAGCATGATTTACAGTTGTGGACCCAGGGACGAAGCCAAGACTTTTAGGTTGGGGGCGAAAAACTGCAACAGCATGCCGAACTACATAAAAAAAATGCAAAAAAATGTTTGGGGGAGGGCGAATTTGATCAAATATTCCAAACTATATATAAAATTTACTATATCTAATAGGATTTTTAACCCGCCCCCTGTCTTCGTCCCTGTGTGGACCATACTCTGGTCCCTCCTTTCTAGTTCAATCTTGAACCAAATTTTGGCTTAGGTAAGCAAACAATTATTGTAAGACTAACAAAGGAACAACATTAACAAGCTGCCAAAGTACTTTATGATTGATTAATAAACAGTTGCAATTTGCAATCCAAATTGAACATAAAAAGTGGTAGTGTTCATTGGTCATGATTGATTGACAACCATAGTTGGATGGGAAATACAGTCACTACTTAATCTCTTATTTTACTTTTATAAGGACACTATGATTGGTTGCCAAAACATAATCTTTTTTCTATACCTCTCAATAGTTTAGTTATATAAGTTCCTATTATTAGCAATCAACTCCACAACAAATGCCAATGACAAAGTAAAATGTTTTTTATTTATTATTATCAGGCCAACTGCGCTAGCCTTCCTTAACAAATGCCAATGTCAAAGTAAGCAATGACAGAGATAAAGCTAGTACAAAGAAATTCTCAAACCTTAGTAGCAGAACAAAATGCACAAGAAATTCAACATCAAGGCAGTTGGACAAATTTTCTATAGAAACCTAATGAAAAATTTGAACTTTCGTCCGACTTCTTCCCTCTCAAACAATTCATCTCTTACAAAACTTAGGCAGTTGGACAGTACAAAGTGATTTTTTTTTTACTTCGACCCCATCCATATATCACGAACAATTCACCTATTACGCGACCCAAAACAAAAATCTCAAACATAAACTCTATCTATAAAACAAGGGAACAGAACAGACAAGTATATCAAGTAAAGTAAACCAAGTAGCAGGGCAAAGAGACTCTTACCACCATTAGAGTAGTGATTTGGGAGATTCCTAATGGCAATCAAGAACTGGTTATTAGTTTCCTTCTCCATTTCCCTGCAATCATGCCTATAGCAAGGAACAAGAACAGCAAAACTATCATCAGCCTCATCATCGCTCTGGAAACCAGGGGCATGAGGTTCCAGCCACCCAATCGACCAATCCGAATCATCGGATTCAGACCCTGATAAACTAACACCATCTGATGGAACCAAGACAACATCGTACTCGTTATCAATTCTTCTCCTTTCCTCCCTACTCTTCCATTTCCTCCTATTTTTTCTACTTGATGAAGAGGCCATTTTAGCAGCCTTATTAACTGATCTAAACTTCAAATTATTATCTGGTTCTTTTAAACCAAAACCCCAATCAGACAAAGGAGGATTCATTGAAGAAGAACCATTGGGAACTGGCTCTTTCTCCCTTCCTACCCACCACCACCATGAGAACCTAGTTAAAGAAACAGCCATTTCTTCCCCAATCCAAACTCTCGAAGGAAGAATATAATCAATTCACAACTTAAAAAATTATTGTTAAGATCAAGTAAAATCAAGATCAAATCAAGGAGAATTAACCAAAAAGCCTTCAGCTTTTCAAAAAAGACAAATCTTTTCAAGAATTACTAGATTAAGTTATAATTGGGTGAAAAAAACAAAAAATGTTAATCAAGATAGCAAAAAGTTGAGAACTTTCTCCACCCCAGAAACTGAAAACAAGAAAATCAGAAGAAGAAATGAGATTGGACTGGAAAATAGTGAAATTTAACAAAACCCATTAGGAAAAAAGGCTCAGAAAACTCAATAATCCATCCTATTTTTCCATGCTCTTCTTCTCCCTCTCCTCTCCCCTCTCCCCCTTCTCCTTCGTTTCCTTCTCCTTGTCCCACACACCAAAAAACATGATCTATAAGGGCCTCTTGGAGGAGATATATTTATAGAAGGGTTTGTTTTTTTTGTTTTTGTTTTTTTGGAAAATTTATAATTTGGTCCCATAAATAACACGATTGGTAATTTTGGTCCATATTCTTAATTTTTTTTGTTTTTGGATCCCTAAACATTTTACGTTTGGTGTGTTTAGTCATTCCGTCAAATTTTTCTTTACTCAACCGTTAGTCAAGAAAAATATGTTTGTAATTGATTCAAACATATAATTGTACTTTCGAAATTTCATACTACTTTTTTTCGCAAATTGGAGTTAGGAATCCCAATACGATTGGTGATTTTTGTCAATATCTTCATCCTCATTATCTTTTTCTTTATCTCATTTTTTTAATATTGTTTTGGAATATTACTGGAAAACCAAAATCGATTGATGTTTGATTCTAGTAGGAAACTCAATATTTGAAATTCATTTTGAAGTTAATATTTTATTTGTTTATGATCTTTTAAAATATCTGTTGTAGTAGAAGAACCAATTTTGTTTTTCAAGGAATTTGGAGTTGAAAGGTATATCATATTGAGAGGGGTTTGAAGTTGTTACAGTTGAAGTATATTATTGATTTCTTCTTCAATTATTCAAAACTAGAAAAATAGGATTTTTTTTTAAGATTAATTTAAAAAAGATACAGTTTTGAAGTAGTGATAATATATTAGTGAAGTGGAGTTTGATAGATAAGGTTAAGTGTGACATTTTGTTTAAAAGTTTGATTTTAAGAGCTGAAGAAGAAAAAAAGCTACTAGCGTTTTTATCATATTATTGAGTTCTTGATTAAGGATGTTGTAAAAAAAAAGAACATGGACCAAAATCACCAATCATGTTATATTATATGACCGATTCACCAATTTGTCAAAAAAAAATGAATTAATGAAGTTCTAAATATGCCCCTAATTAAATGTTGACTAAATATTGACCACCATAGAGTAGGAAGAAATGGCAATTTCCACCAAACTCGAAATGTTTAGGGATCCAAACATAAAAAAGAAAGAAAGAACAGATACCTAAATCACCAACCGTGTTATCTTATGGGACCAAATTGACCAATTTACCTTTTTTCCCCTTGGAATAAATTCTACTTTTTATTTCTGGTCCACTTTCTTTCCCCTTTGGGACATGTATAAAGCTACAACAGTCTTTACTCCCCCATCCCTAAATAAGGTTAACATTTGAGTATTTCACATTAATTAAGAACTTTTTAAAAATAATAAAAGTCAAAGTCAAAAGACTAATATATCCTCATCAAATACATCTTGGAAATTGAAATTGTGATTAAAAGAAAAGTAAGAAGAGAGTAAAAATGGTAAAAATTCATTAAATTTTCATTGATAATCCAAATGTTAACATTATTTTAGAAAAAATTTAAAGTCAAATGTTAACTTTATTTACGGATGGAAGGAGTATAATTTATGTGACTTTTCATTATAGTTTGGGTTTGGGGCCTACATACATTGTTATTATTTTTTTAATAACCGTGTGCAGATAATTTTAGCTTGATTAATTTGAATGAGCCGTACAAGATATTTTGACTAACCT
The DNA here is from genome assembly GCA_026122235.1 of Vinca minor. Taxonomy (NCBI): domain Eukaryota; kingdom Viridiplantae; phylum Streptophyta; class Magnoliopsida; order Gentianales; family Apocynaceae; genus Vinca; species Vinca minor. The sequence continues at coordinate 2,054,670 of JAOCZM010000294.1, read as the reverse complement.
AATAAGAGTTCCTACAAATACGTAATAATTATTACTTCCATATATCAAACCTAAAAGACGTGGTCTCGAACGAATATTTGTTGCCGACTTTATTTATGTCGTTTGAAGATTTATGCAGATTTATGAAAATTTGGTAGTCAGTGTAGTCTTTTCTTGAATATGTAATTACTCTCCCCGTCCCAAATTATCTTTTCACTTTAACAAATGCATGGATATTAAGACTTTGATAATTTTAATGGTAAATTATAAGCAAAAGTCTAACATACCCCTCATTACTTTTGTAAATCTCATTTAATATTTATGTCTTTCTCTCTCCTTCTTCTAACAAAATATTCAACTAACTCTTAAATATGTGTTAAAAATGATAATTTTAATTAATTAAGAGTATTCAATGAGGAGTTCTTCAACCAAATGTACTACATGATATTTGTTAATAATATATATATGATTTTACTGTTAAAAAAAATTGAGGAGTTGGAAGAGGGGTAAAATTGGAAAAATTGTCATTAATACATACTTGATTGTGTTGACGGTTAATTTGGTACAAATAAAAAAGGAAATGTTGACGGTTAATTTGGGACGGAGAGAGTAATTTGTGTGTGATTGTGTTGTTAAGTACTTCTAATTAATCACAAGGGTCATAGCCCAGTGGGTACGGTCGTGGGTTCGATACCCTCCTCATGCATGGACCAAGCTTTAATTGTCTCTCTTTCTAGGACTTTCTCCTCCTCTTGTGAGGCTGTTCTCTCTCCCCTTATGGAGCAATCGCCCAGCCGGACTTAAAAAATAAAGTACTTCTAATTAGTTGGCAATCATCTAGTGCCATTCATTTTCAAAATTTATTCTAATTTTTCTCATAACAGGAAATGTTTAATTTTGAATGTAATATGCCCGTGCAAAATTTAATTGTAGTTAATAGTTTCCTCGACTTTTTATCATGATAACAATTGTTTCATGGTAGGTAATTAGAATTTTACCTTATCTCCTTTTGTGACAGCGATTATATGACGAAAGTTTCAATGGACTTGGAAATAATTATGTACTTCCCTTTTAACTTCTTTCATGTCAGTAATGTAGTGATTGTGAGGCCATTTCGAAATTTTAATGTGGCAAGTAATTAATTGCAAGGTGACGTTAATTAGTAGAATTCTTAATTCACTATGTCCTCCTAGGATATATTTAATTTGTAAGTTGTAATGTTAACTAACTGTCCAACTATGGTGATAAATACCAAAAATTTAATATATATCATACATTTTTTTGCCGTCAAATAAAAAATTCGACGGTATAAATTTTATTGGATTTGAATTTAGAATAACTCCACATTTTGTAAAAATGTTCCTCTTTGTTGGGAAAAATGTTGCATCAGTCATTATTATTAGAGAAAATAGCTATTTATTCCGCAAAAGAAGTTTTGTCTGCTGTTTTTATCATAAATACTCCCTCCATTCCCTATTAATTGTCGTTTAGGAGATATCTAGGTATCCAAATTAATTGTCGTTTAAGGTTGTTTTATTAGTTGTCAACAATTTATTCCAATTATACCCTCAACATTTTCCTTTCTTTATGACAAAGAAGTGAGAGAGAGGGAGGGTGGGGGATAATATTGGAAGTTTAGGTGAAAATGACAACTTTCTTAATTTTCTCAAATTGTCTAAAGAGTCTTATATTTAGGAATGGAGGGAGTAGTTTTTTGGTGTTTTTTCTGCCACAAAAGTAATTTTGTGTGCTTTTTTTTACCACAAATAGTTTTGTGTTGTCTTTACTGCCACAAAAGTAGTTGCGTGTGCTATTTCTGCCACAAATATTTTTTCGATGCTATTCCTACCACAAATATTAGAAAATGTAGATCTCGACCTGACCATTAACCTGAGATTTGTATGTCCGTTTAATGGTCAAATCGGGTCGGGTTGGAGGGAATCAATAAAAATTATATGGTTTGCCAATTTTACTTCTGAATTAGAATGCAGTAGAGAAGAAACTGTCGAATTAATGGTCGTGTCGGGTTGAACCTGAATTGAATATGTCACATGATGCAATTATAGCACGCAGAATTTTTTTGTGGCATAAAAGGCACCGAAAAACTATTTGTGGTAGAAATAGCACACAAAACTACTTTTGTAGCAGAAAATGCACCGAAAAATCTATTTATGACAAAAATAACATGTAGTCTCTTCTAAAGTGACTCGAATCCATAACCTTACCCTAAATAAATCCTTAAAATTGAAGGTGATTGAAAAGAGAAACTATTTTATGATTCATCCTAAAAGGTCATTAAGTTGACAAGCTAATTAATGGCCGAGCTTATATAGTTCATGAAATTAATTTTTTTTCTTCATGAAAATGAATTAGCATGCAAGTTTACGGTATAAAAAGTCATCTAGGTATCAAAAGTTTGTTAAAATAAAGATTGAGCAAATGAAATTTGGGTTATGGATTTTTACTTTGATATTTAAAAAAGATAAAAGCACTATTTATGCCCATTAAGTATCTTTGAAAGGCAAGTTATGACCTTTAATTTTTTTAGGTGCCAAAATTGCACCTGAGAATTTACAATGTGCTATTTGTAGAAAAAATGGGCGGAATCCGACTGTGAGGGGCGGCGTTCCACATCTCACTTTATTCTTCACAACCGTTCACAGCCGCGATGATTCCGCATAAAATCGCCACCCGATCAGGCTTCGATTCACCCCCAGACGACTCGTGGCCGAAGAGAATCAATACAAGACTCCAGAAGCTTTAGCGAAGCCGGCAGAGTATCTTTTGATGAAATTCCGCTGAGAGTTCTTTCTCTCTCTGGTGTCCTTCTAGTGCTCTGTTCGGTTTTAGATTCTTTCTTCGTTCTTGGTGAGATTGAGCTCATCATGGATTTTCTGCTACGCGACCTCTGTGAAATTCTCGTCGGAAGTACCAAGCGAGGTGGGGAGGCTCAAATTGTAAGTTCTTGATTTTGATTAATTTCCATTGATTTTATTTGTGAATTCATTTTTCTGTAGATTATTCCTTTGAATTTGATTATCTGATCGTATTTGTGTTTGATTTTGATTATGAACTCGTTTTTAGAGGGAAAAATAGTAAAAAGCAAAAGGGAGGGGTGAGTGGTGGAGATGAGTGACAGTGGTGGTGAAGAGGGGTGGTGGTGGAGTGGATGGTGCCGTCCCACTTTTGTGATTTTCATATTCTCATTTTTTTTGAGTTGGAACTTGGAAGAATAGATAAGAAACATTAAAAATTGTTGGTGGCTTTCAGTTTTTCATTTTATCTATTTTTCATTTTTTTTTGGAGAAGAAGGATTGTCATGACTATTATATACCCTTCAAAATTTGCATGTGTGGGCCTCACATGTGGAACGTTGCCCCTCACAGCCGGATTCCGCCCATTTTGTCTACAAATAGCACATTGTAAATTGTCAAGTGCAATTTTGGCACCTAAAAAAAATTAAAGGTCATAACTTGTCTTTCAAAGATACTTCTTGGCAGAAATAGTGCTTTTCTCTTAAAAAAAAACATAGTTTCAAATGAACCCTAATTTATTCTCTACGTAATTCTAGCATAAATGAAAAGCTAGAAAAAAAAATTAAACGGGATCTCGTGTACGCTTGGAGGTTGGGTTGGGTGGTTTACCAGTTTCTCATTCACCTGTGAACAACTGGGGGAGGGAAATTCTAGTTGAACAGGGGTGGGGTGGGGGTGGGGGAAGGGGGAGGGGAGTGTCATCAAACAAAACAAAATGAATATGAAACCCTCCCAATTTGATATTCATTTTTATTTTCATACCTGCAGAGTAAAATTGCACTATTTCCATTTCACAATAAAAGTTTTCTTAGTTAACACTCGAAAGATCCCGACCGATTGACACCATTCAAGAAACGGATAAAACGACACAACCGAGGTTCAACATAAGTGTCAGCAAGAAACGGTCATGCTGAAAATCATGGACCGACTAAGATAAGATGGACAAAGATAATCAATAGGCAGGAGCTCGTAAACTGTGAGAGGGCATAATCGGTTGAGGAAGATAATCAAGAGACGAACAACAAGACAGACGATTGAAAAATATCAAACAGAACTCCCAGACATCAGAATTTTATCACTACTCTTTTTGTGATACCTGAAACTTTTTTTAAGTATGTGAATTGCATGATTTGTGTTCAGTTTTGTGCAATTAGATGTTTTGTGTGTTATATGTTGTATTTATTAGTTTAAGGAGTGCTTTGATGTGTTTGGTTAGTGGAGGGACATAAGTGTGAAGTTAGAAACCTAAGGGGTTTGATTGTAAGGGAGTTAGAAGGTAGTTAATGGTTAGTTAATACTGTATTCTTAGAGAGGGAGGTTTCAAAACAAAGGAGAAGAAAAGAAGAGAGAAAGAGAAAAGAAAAATATGGTAGAATTGAGAAGCTATGAGAGAATTGATATTTGACGTAGTATACAGAGTCGGATCAGAGTGATTTTTAGTGCGTTGCGAAGAGGACTGAAAGAGGTGCGTTTGAGCGGTGACAGATTATCATTTCGAAATTTCACTAGAAAGTTATTGCTTCGGGAAGTGGACTGATTTTCTGGAATTTTGGTGTTCTTGACTATTTGAAGTGTTTTTCCTAAGTCGTTAAGGTAAGGATCTTCACCTTTGTTTTTCTGTCCTAAAAAGTATGACTTGAGTACTTTAAAGTTACTAATTTTTGATGAAATTATTTTATACATGTTTTAATGCATTGAAAGTGGATGAAGCGTCGAATTGTAATTGCAATTGTGTGGTTGATCATAGAGTCTGATTGCGTATGATATACTTGTTGTCGTTGATACGTTGCATTTGACATACTTTTTATTTGAGAGTCTCCCCAATCTAGAGCTCTTATCTTGGAACGACTCTATAGCAGGATCCATTGTTTACTGATCACTGATTCACGATTATTGTTTACTGTTTACTAACCAAATCGCGGAGCCCCCCCTCTAACGGGGTTTGTCGTGTTAGAGCTACTAAAAGTCTAAAATGGGGTGCATCCTTAAAATTACCGACTCTTCGTTCAGGGGGAATACTGGACCAATGATTATATCACTGACCATTCCTTAACTAGGAATAATCGTTAAAAGGGATGTTAGTAGTTGCTTTATAGACGAGATTGGAAAATTGAGCTCGGTTATATGGAATTGTGTGAACCTTGCATGAACCATATTCGAAGTATCTGATATTATGTATGTCTGTTTGTTTCATATGAGTTTTTTGCATTTGTTGTTCTTGTTTGGGTCATATTTGGCATGTGAAAGTGTGTCAAAATGTGTCATTTTGGGTGGGGACTTTGGTATATTTCAGAAATTGAGTTTTCCTTTGTTAAAATGCACTGTTTTTTTCCTGTTATGAACCTCGGGCCATCAGTTCGGTAGACTGAAAAACCAAACAGATCATCCGAAGCAAAGTACTGAGGCTACTGTCTCTTTCCCGAACGACCACTTCAGTCGACCGAGGGTAGATTTCCATCGTCTGGGGCTGGTTCGAACGATCTCCGGTAGATTGGGCTCACATTTGCATCGTCCAAACTGTTTGTCATAGCTCCTATCTTGATCTGGGACGACCCCCGGTCGCCCGGACCCTTGTTCAGGTCGTCCGAAGGGTATTTTGGTCCATTTTGATTTCCTTTCTGTTCCGTTTATAAGTCAAGTATTTTATATGTTCAGTTAAGTGTTTTGTATATGTTTTCGAGGGTTATAAATAGTGTGTATGTACAAGTAAAGCTATGTTTTGTTTTTCATTGTTTTGGGAAAGTTGGGAATTATTTTGTGTCCTATTTGATATTTCATCCCAAAAGTTGTTGATCCTTACTGGCTAGTTTAGTAGCTCAGTCCTTTACATCATCTTTTGCAGATGCCATTCATGATATCTTGTTCGAGGAGTGGTACGAAGTTCATGTAATAACATATCTTAGTTCTTTTGATGTTGAAAACTTTTGAGACCCTTTGAGTTTTTAGATTCTGAGATATCTTAAGTATTGTAATGAAGTTATTTTGGATTTTAGTCATTTCAGTTTTGGGTTCGGTGTCTCATTGGTAGATGAAACACTGCCATGTCATCACTCGAGTACATGGTGCGACACTTTTGACCTGGTCGTCGACCTTATCCTTTCCCCCAACTTTCACGATCTCTATGTGGGAAAAAGATTTAGCCAAGAGAAATTTGAGGGAAAGTGGTTTAAAAAGTAGCCGGACAGTCCGAGAAATAAGGGAAACGTGCATCATCGACTCAACCGAAGCACGAGAAGTCAGCCAATGTTCCCCATTACGGTCATGACATAGAGGACATATTCCCTTCATCAAATCATGATCGAAATTGACAATATTCATTCGATAAGCATTTTTCACATTCACTAATAGAAGATCAAAATTCAAAATGTCTACTCTTGAGCTTAAATCATTTTTTTTTAGGGTGAGAATAATTGAGCTTAAATCATTTACATTGTTGTACTTGTGATAATTTTGTTATTAAAAAATATACTATAAAGTGCATTAAAAAATTCAGTATACTTCCTCGACGTCAAATGTTTTTTTTTTTTTTTTACGCCCGAAGGCGATTGCCCCCGAAGGGGAAGAGCGGAGAGTACCCTAGATAGGGAGATTGTAGCATGCCCCATGCCTGGGGAGGGAGTTTGGCCTCACAAGGAGGAGAATTTATTACCCCACAAGGGAAGATACAAGAATCGATCACGGGACCTGGATAGCCTTACCACTTGTGCTACCCGATTCCTATAACGTCAAATGTTGATATGTTTGAGTTCGTGGAGGCTAGCTACATGAGTTATAAATCATTGGTCCTTTCTTTGCATAAAAAAATAAAATCATTTGTCCTTTCATCATCTATTTCACAATTACTAAATTGTATATGTACTATGATCTTCTCGTATCAAGTTTCTCAGTTCTCTTAAGTTCTATTATGTTGTTGTGTTTTGCATTAAAAAATTGATAGATAATAATTTGATAATATTGCAAATGATAAAATAGAAGAAACAAAATGTTTCAACCCGGTCTATGATGTACACGTGTTCATCCACGTCACTATCTTTCTTGGCATTATGATGTATTATCATACATATGCAATCATTTTTGTCTTAGTGGACACTTCATGAAACACACACATGGTTATCATTAGTTACGGTTAATCATCTTGGCCCATTTTCAATTGAGTAACTTATTAACTTATAAGCCTCCATAAAAGTATTTTGGCGAAAAAAAATAAATATTTTTTATGAATTGTATTTTAGTACTGATAGTGTTTGGAAGAGGACACTGTAATTTTCGATATATATATATATATATATATATATATATATATATATATATATATATATATATATATATATATATATTTAGTTATGGTTTGTGTTTTTGTTGGGGTTGAAGAATCTTTGATCTTCTTTCTTTGGCCATTACATATTTGAACATTAACATACTATGGATGGTTTCAAAACACTTCTTTCCAAAAGATTTAATTATACTAAAGTAGCTTTTGTAGCACTAAGAAAGGATTTAGAACATTCGAGAAATTAATCAAGTCAAATTTAGTGGATGGAGTCCCCTGATTCTAAATTATATTCTAAATTAGATTGTCACACTTGCGATTCGTCAAGACTTGTCTAGGGTAAAGTCGCAAATTTGAGATATATTAAGAGCGATTTAGATTGCAAGTTTACATGATTTTCTAGTTAACAAGTCATAATGTCTATTAGATCTCAATAAAAGTAGTCACGTTAAATACCTGAATATCAGTAAAAACAGAATTAATAGAGATAAAGTTTTCGTCTCTTTAATATTATATCTTGACTCTTTTTTTTTTTTTTAAAATTAAATTGAAATATTAGCATGTGAAGAAAAAAAAGAGAAAAACTAGTTATATATGAAGATTCATCCAATGGCTGTATAACATATTTGTAATAATAAATAATCTCCCTTGAGGTGGTGACAAACTTTACAAAAGGCCAAGAAGAAACATATCCCTCTTTAGTCAAAAAAATTGACATTATCAAACCAATCAGCTTTAGATTCTCAAAAAAAAAGAAAAAAGAAGACCAATCAGCTTTAGCTCTAGCAAAATATCTAACAAAATTGTATAAAACTAATCAAATCTTAATTAAAGCCAAATTGCACAAATTTCATGCGCCTAATAATAATACAAAGGGAAAAAATTAATTCAATATAAAATACTTTTAGATGGTTATAGCTAATATATATATATATATATATATATATATATATATATATATATATATATATATATATATATATTGTTTTTGATGAATATAGCTAATAGCTATATTTTTTTTTGTAAAAAAAATTGTGTGGGTTCAGCTCAAGTCACCACTGGGAGGCGAGGGTAGGGCCTTAGAGAACATGGATGAAAGCTTATAAAGATGCTTTACAGATCACCCACCAACACAACCCTCACGTCAGCAATTGGAATTGAACACTTGACATTTGTAAGAACGTATCAAATCCTTCCCAACTGAGCGAACTTGTGTTGGTTAATAATAGCTATATATGTTGATGCATGAGAAGACCAATGAGGTGCGTATTTTGTTGGGTTGGTGAGGGTCAACTTGATTGATGTTAAAAAAAAGCAAAGGAAAAAAATGAGTAAAGATAACCGATATAGGATTAGGCATGAGACGAAACTTTTTCAACACTTTACAGAATACAAATAAGATGCTGTCAGAATTAAGAGTAAGACGACGAATTATTAGTCATTTTTGTCCTCAAAGAAGTTGCGCTTAGTCAGTTTCATTCTTTTTAACTTTTCACATTCAATGTATTTTAAAACAGTCATTTTCATCCTTTTTAAAAGTGGTTTGTTTGAAAATACATTGAGATGAAAATAGCTGTTTGAAAATACATTGGGGATGTGAAAAGTTAAAAAGGATGAAAGTGGCTGTTTAAAAATACATTGGGGATGTGAAAAGTTAAAAAAAAGAAAAAGGATGAAACTGGCTAAGCGCAACTTCTTTGGGGACAAATTTGGCTAATAATTCGTAAGACGACCCTCACTAACATTTTAAAAAATGTTATATTTGTATTTAAATAAAACATCACCCAAAGAATTAAAAATAGGTGAATAACTATTTATAAAAATCAATTTGCCTCCTGAAAAATAATTATCATCATAATTTATTTGTATTTCGCACAGTTAAAAACAACACATCTTTTGCACTGAATCTATGTCGAAAATAACCCCACTTGCTTTTTGCTAAGGAGGGTGAACTCACTTGAAAGTTGCATCTTGCCCAAAGTCCACTTGCTCCGATCATGAAATTTAGCTTTAAGTAACTTTTCTTGAGTCATTTTTGGGCATGGGCTGCCTTAGACTACCTGAAGACAAAATGCAGATTTCATTTATTTCTCATTCTTGATTTTTGGTGTGGGTAAAGTGAAAAAGGGTGAGTTGTTGATAAAGTGAGCACAACGTTTTTTTTCTTGATTTAGAGAAATATATTATGTGAATTACTGAGAGGGAAAATTGTCTTTGCAAATTGCAGTGTTAACAAGGAGAAACTGCAACCATTAGGTGTGACGTGGTGGTACCTCACCTCGTTCCTTAACCATGAGGTCAGAAGTTCGATTTCAACCCATGGGAATGTAGCGCATTTCATGGTTATCTGTTTACCTACTCGGAGAGCTCCCATGGCGAGGGGATCAGTCACTGATGTCAGAAGTGGCCACCCTCAGTCTCGACCAAAAAAAGAAGAAGAAGAAACTGTTAGAAATTATCTGTCTCATAATTTTATTTCAATCTTTATCTCTCTTATAATATTAAGTTACATGTCATGTCACTATTAAACAACCTTACTATAATATTACTTCACGTAGCTCACGATTCCGAATATTATTAAACAGTCTTGATGATAGATGTTGAGAGTGGTAAATCACATGACGTAATATTATAAGAGGTACATGAATAGGAAAATAGTTATGGGACAGAGATTGCCTGGAGAAACCAACAATATCGTGGATTTTTTCAGCTATTATATATTATGGGCAGTGATAATGGCAGAATAAATATCCTCCTGCAAGAGAAATTTATTTGCATGTGGCAAAAATGCCCCGTTAACATATCAATTATTAAATCTTTTAATTATCTTTACTAATTTTTTTCACCCCTGATTTCTTTCTCCAATCTGATTCCTATTTTATTTTTTCTTATCTCTCCCATTATTATTCTCTCTAATCTTGATTGATTTTTTTTTTCTTCTCTCTCCTTCTTCCCTTCCCTATTATTATCTTTGTCTCCTTTACATGGTAATAACGAAAAAGTCAGTAATAAAATAATACAATTTATTTTATTCTTTTATGAATTTGTAACATATCTAATTTTTGTTGTTGGTAATCGTCCTTTTAAGATGATCATAAATGGTGCAAATATTTTCTTATAAAAGAAGATTAAATACGTATTATACCTGTTTGTTTTTATTAGATCAGATACAACTATCTTCTTAGTAATTTGATGAAGGATTTGAAGTTTCTTTAATGGAGTTGAATTAACTAGCCACTTTATAGTTATTATTATTGATATTCCTTTGGTAGAGACTGAGAAAATAATATGGAGATAATGAGAGAGAAGATAAAAAAAGAAATTAGTCAAGATTAGAGAGAATAATAGAAGGGGGACAGAAAAGAAAAAAGGAAATAGAAATCAGATGGGGAAATAAATCCGTGGTGAGAAAAAATATAAAAGATAATTAAAAGATTTACTAATTGATATGTTAGAGGGGCAATTTTGTCACATGCAAATAAATTGCTTTTGCATGAGGATATTTGCTCTGACATTATCACTGCCCATATATTATCTAAGATCATCAAATTTCATTTGACATATTAGAATGTCACAAGAAAAATTAAAAAAAAATTATTAGGATGTTAAAATACTAATCCAATCAACAATTATATGATTAGTTGTTAGGCGAATTAGATGGTGGCACATGGAATGTAATGATAGAGACTCTCAATAAAACAAACAAATCTAAAGAAAATAATTTATAGGATCGTATAAGATATAGGAACATGAATCTGGCGATTCTCATTACGTGGGAATCTTCTTTAAGATACATGGCAAATTTTTGTCCACTTAATTAACTAAGTGAATAAATTCCTTTATCATTTCAAGTGTTTTAATAATTTTGTATTATACAAATGTCAATTTAAATAGATAACATACTTATCAAAATCATAATTATTATCACTAATATTACTGTATGATTTAAGGGTTTGACTCAAAGTAGAGATTTTTGACGCTCATGGGGCGATTGCTCCCGAGGTGGAGAGAGCGGGTACCCTAGATAGGAAGATTGTAGCATGCCCCACGTCTGTGGAGGGAATTTTAGCCTCACAAGAAGGAGAATTATTTGCCCCAATAAAAGGGAGGTATGAGAATCGAACACGGGACTCCGGCCCGTGTTCGGGTAGCTTTACCACTTGAGCTACCCGATTCCCATCAAAGTAGAGATTAAGCTGTTGTCTTTTCTGTCATTAATCATGTATTGTTTTTATGAAAGTCTATTTAGATGGTTAGGTTCTTTTAATTTGAGTGACTACAATTAAGACAACGAAGAAACTCAAACAATAAAACTCTTCTTCTTTAATTGGTAGATTTGAGGTTTGAGTTACGACGGAGGTAAAATGGAGAATCACTATTAATTCTACTGAAGAAAATATGAAAAAAAATAAAAAAAATAAAATGTAAAGTGTCCTTAGATTGGGTCTGTTTAAATTTTGTTTGGACTCAAACTAAAGTTTTCACTTGTAAGATTCATATATTTTCTCATAAAAAAATATTACTTTTACGCAACTTACTAGTTTAAAACAAACCATACATAAATCAGACTTAATACACGTAAACTTGTAATCAGACCTAACATTTTTTTCTCATTTAAAAAAAAAAAAAAGGGGAGGGGGGCAATCATGTTTTGAACATCAAAATAAAAAGTTAGTTCCAAGTGCGTCTGAATATAGGAGTACTAGTGGGGCAAAAAATCACATGTCCACGTGTATATTTCCATTCTTATACCCAACCAATTAAAATTCGTCATGTGTATATATAATTAAAAGAAATGTCAACACAACAAATTTTGATTGGTTGGGGACAAAAATAGAAACATACACGGGGACAGACGATTTCCCCCCTAGTTTAGGGGTCACTTTGGCATGGGGTGGTCATTGTGGGATTGGCCCCAAAGTCATATCACATGAGTTGAGGTAGAGCCTACCTGCAAAGTAAATCCCGTCTCAACTCATGTGAGATGATTGTGGGACCAGTCCCAGAAAAATCGGCCTATATTAGAATTTTCTCTAGTTTAGTGGAGTAGCCTCCGCTTTATGACCCGTATATTGAAGGTTTGACAGTCGAAATTCCCCACTTGTAAACAAAACTACTTCTAAGCCATATATTGAGACTCTGTAAGAATATTTTGCCATTTTGGATGGTGTTTTGTCTTTGTTGATAAATCCATGTGATCGGATATGTTCTGATTAACGCCCAATTGGAGAGACAAAATTGACAAAATTGAGCCTTATTAATATTTCTTTTAATTGGACTCAAATATTTTATTTTTTATATACGAAGAGAAAAATGGATATTTAATTTTGAATATGAAAAGTACATGATAATTAGCTGCAATAGAATTAGAGGAAGCCATGACAAGCTAGCAAGCTCAATGAACCATGTTCAAAAGGTTCAAGATTTTAATTTTTTTTCTCTATATTTAATATGTAAGGTTTAAGATTAAAAAGATGGAAGGGTAAGAAGTTAATAGATGAGTAAAAGTATACTTATTAAGAAATTTGTAAAAAGAATTGGAAGGAATGGAACTTATTGTCTAGCAAATCATGCTTTAACTTTGATGAATATGGAATACCTTATTGGTATGGTAATGTTTCTCTCTAGGGATAAAAAGAGGGAAAAAAAAATACATAATGTCCATGCAGGAGGAGCTTCCCCCTTTCTTCCATGGCCCCGTCTCACCTGCCCGCACAACTTCAGCTTTTGATGGGGGAAATAAACTTGTTATTCTCTGCGACGCACAAGTTGATGTCTTGAATATCCAATCACTCGAAATAAGTTTTATAATTATTTACAATTTGTTAGTTTTTAGTGAATTTTCTACTTTATTTCTAGAAATGCATGTACGTGCATGTTATTCTACAATTTCTTGATATGTGATTGTGCGACATGTATTTTCGAATATGGTATCTAACGAGGGATTTAAAATTTCCATGCAAATTTCCATGTTCTCAATGATTTACTGTTTTAATTAGACTTTTTTTTTGCATGTTTTCATAATACTAATAATTTTTTTTTGGAAGTGACGTTCTTGCATAGCCCGGGATATAAAGCTAGTCCTTACTATAATTGATGAAAATGTACACACAAATATTACACTGGACCTAGTTGAGACTAGAAACAAATATTATTTTACTGAAGTTTTAATTTAGCGAGTAATATTTTACGTAGCTTTTAATGTAAGAGGATTACGAAACCAGAAGTTGCAAAAGATGTGAATTAATTTTTCTCCATTTCCTTAACTATATCAAGATTACTTTATAATCATAAAATTACAAAAATATATAAATTATGTTGTTATTTTAAACTGGAAATATCAATTAAGATGACTGAATTTCCAAAACAAAAAGCTCTCACATCAGGCACATGCTATGCACGAGGACGAACAATGTTCAATAGAAAAATATATCTAAATTTAATAAAGTACTTATTTTAGTTGACAATGAATTAAGTAATTGTCAAAGTATATTTGTAGATCATTAACAATTTGCATATTTTGACATTCTTCATACCGTTAAATTGTTTTTTTTAATTTTTTTTTACATATTTTCTTAAAAAGCATAAGTGCGGTCATTTCTCTTCACGTTAAGATTCATTGATTAATAATTTCTTGAAAATCATATTTTTACAGCAAATTCTCATTCACGCGATTTTTGAGCTTCTAATATACTAGTTCTAGTCTCCTCCAATCTATTAATCAAAAGCCAGACAGGAGGAACTTCACCCCTTCTTCCATAGCACCGTCTCACCTGCCCCTGTACAACTTCAACTTTTGATAGGGGAAATAAATTTGTTGTTCTCTGCAATGCACAAGTTCCTGTCATTATTCTTTCCAGCACTAATAAAGTGTTCGAATATCCAAACACTAAAAATAAGTTCTATAATTATTTACATTTTGTTTGTTTTGGTGAATTTTCTGCATTATTTCTAGAGATACATGTATATGCTTGTTATCCGTCAATTTCTTGCGATTGTGCGACATGTATTTTCGAATATAGTATCTAACGAGGTATTGAAAACTTCCATGTTCTCAATAATTTACTGTTTTAATTAGACTTTTTTTGCATGTTTGCATAATACTAATAAATACTTAATAAGATTTTGTTGGAAGTGACGTTCTTGCATAGCCTGAGCAATAAAGCTAGTTCTTACTATAATTGATGTAAATGTATACACAAATATTATACTGGCCTGAGTTGTGATTAGGAACAAATGTTATTTTACTGAAGTTTTTAATTTATAGAGTAATAATTATGTAGGTTTTAATGTAAAAGGATGATGAAATCAGAAGTTACAAAAGATATGAATTAATTTTTCTCCGTTTTATTAACTATAGAGAGATTAGTTTATAAATCATAAAATTACAAAAAAAAAAAGTATATATTATGTGGTTATTTTGAGTTGGAAATATCAATTAAGATGTCTGAATTTCCAAAACAAAAAGCTATCACATTAGGCACGTAATGCACGAGGACGTACAATGTTCATTAGAAAAAATATATCTAAATATAATAAAGTACTTATTTTAGTTGACATTAAGTAATTGTCAAAGTATTTTTGTAGATCTTATTTATTTATTTATTTTTTTATTTTTTTTTGCATATTTTGACATTCTTCATACCGTTAAAACTATTGTTACATTTTCCCCAAAAAGTATAAATGCGATCATTTCTCACCACGTTAAGATTCCTTAATTAATAATTTCCTATATAATTATATTTTTACAGCAAATCCTCATTCACACGATTTTAAGCTTCTAATATGCTAGTTCTAGTCTCCTCAGTCTATTAATCAATGGCAAGGCAGGAGGAGCTTCACCCCTTCTTCCCTGGCCCCGTCTCACCTGCTCACACAATTGCAACTTTTGATGCAAAATAACTTGTTGTTCTCTGCGATGCACAAGTTGCTGTCATTATTTTTTCCAGCACTAGAAAAGTGTTCGAATATCCAAGCACTCAAAATAAGTTTTATAATTACATACAATATTTTATTTTTGGTGATTTTATGGTTTGTTTCTAGAGATGCATGTATGTGCCTGTTATCTGTCAATTTCTTGCTAAGAGATTGTGCGAAATGTATTTTCAAATATGGTATCTAACGAGGATACAAATTTTCCATGCAAATTTCCATGTTCTCAATGATTTACTGTTTTAATTAGTTTTTTTTTGTTGCATGTTTTCATAATACTAATAAATATTTAATAATTTTTTTTGGAAGTGACGTTCTTGCATAACTTGGGATATAAAGCTAGTTCATACTATAATTGATGTAAATGTACACACAAATATTATAATGGCCCGAGTTGGGACTAAGAACAAATATTATTTTATTGAAATATTTAACTTATCGAGTAATGATTTATGTAGGTTTTAATGTAAGATGATGACGAAATCAAAAGTTGCAGAAGAATGAATTAATTTTTTTCCTTTTCATTAACTATATCAAGCTTAGTTTATAAACATAAAATTACAAATAAAAGTATATATTATGTGGTTATTTTGAGCTAGAAATATCAATTAAGATGTCCGAATTTCCAAAATAAAAAGCTCTCACATCAGGCATGTGCTATGCGCGAGGACAAACAATGTTCAATAGAAAAATATATCTAAATATAATAACGTACTTATTTTAGTTTACAATGAATTAAGTAATTGTCAAAGTATATTTGTAGATCATAAACAATTTGCATATTTTGACATTCTTCATACCGTTAAAATGTTTTTTTTACATATTTTCCCAAAAAACATAAGTGCTGTCATTTCTCATCACGTTAAGATTCCTTAATTAATAATTTCATGAAAATCATATTTTTTACAGTAAATCCTCATTCGCACGATTTTTAAGTTTCTAATTATATGCTAGTTCTAGTCTCCTCCATCTATTAATTAATGGCCAGGCTGGAAGAGCTTCACCTCTTCTTCCATGGCCCCGTCTCACCTACCTGCACAACTTCATCTTTTTATGGGGAAATAAACTTGTTGTTCTCTACGATGCACAAGTTACTGTCATTATTCTTTCCAACATTGAAAAAGTGTTCGAATATCCGAGCAGTAAATATAAGTTTTATAAATTAATTACAATTTGTTAGTTTTGGTGAATTTTCTGCATTGTTTCTAGAGATGCATGTATATGCTTGTTATCCGTCAATTTCTTGCTATGCGGTGCAACATGTATTTTCGAATATGGTATCTAACGAGGGATTGAAAACTTCCATGCAAATTTCCATGTTCTCAATGATTTACTGTTTTAATTAGACTTTTTTGCATGTTTGTATAATACTAATAAATATTTAATAAGATTTTTTGGAAGTTATGTCCTTATTATAATTGATGCAAATGTATACACAAATATTACACTGGCCCTACTTGGTACTAGGAACAAATATTATGATACTAAAGTTTTTAATTTATCGAGTAATAATTATGTAGGTTTTAATGTAAGAGTATGACGAAATCAGAAGTTGCCAAAGATATGAATAATTTTTTCTCATTTTCATTAACTATAGCAAGATTAATTTACAAATCATAAAATTACAAAAAAAAAGTATATATTATGTGGTTATTTTGAGTTGGAAATATCAATTAAGATGTCTAAATTTCTACAACAAAAAACTCTCACATTAGGCACGTACTATGCACGAGGACGTATAATGTTCAATAGAAAAATATATCTAAGTATAATAAAGTACTTATTTTAGTTGACAATAAATTAAGTAATTGTCAAAGTATTTTTGTAGATCATAATTTTTTTGCATATTTTGACATTCTTCATAACGTTAAAATTTTTTATTTTTTATTTTACATATTTTCCAAAAAAGCATAAGTTCGGTCATTTCTTAGCACGTTATAAGATTTCTTGATTAATAACTTCCTGAATAATTATATTTTTACACCAAATCCTTATTCGCACGATTTTAAGCTTCTAATCACTCGTTCTAGTCTCCTACAGTCTATTAATCAATGGCCATGCAGGAGGAGCTTCACCATTTCTTCCATGGCCCTGTCTCACTTGCCCGCACAACTTCAGCTTTTGATGGGGAAATAAACTTGTTGTTCTCTGCGATGCACAAGTTGTTGTCATTATTCTTTCCAGCATTGGGAAAGTGTTCGAATATCCAAGCACTCAAAATAAGTTTTATAATTATTTACAATTTGTTAGTTTTTGGTGAATTTTCTACTTTGTTTCTAGAGATGCATATATGTGCATGTTATTATACAATTTCTTGCAATGCAATTGTGCGACAAGTATTTTCAAATATGGTATCTAACGAGGAATTGAAAATTTCCGTACATATTTCGATGTTCTCAACAATTTACTGTTTTAATTAAACTTTTTTTGTTTCTTTTACTTATAAATATTTTA
Organism: Vinca minor; assembly: GCA_026122235.1. Taxonomy (NCBI): domain Eukaryota; kingdom Viridiplantae; phylum Streptophyta; class Magnoliopsida; order Gentianales; family Apocynaceae; genus Vinca; species Vinca minor. Next base: position 2,037,000 of record JAOCZM010000294.1, on the reverse strand, counting down.
TATGATTTTGATGAATGCGACGTTCTTGCATAGCACGAGTTATAAAGTTAGTCCTTACTATAATTGCTGCAAATATTACACTGGCCCGAATTGAGACGAGGAATAATATTATTTCAAAGAAGTTATTAATTTTTTGAGTAATAATTTATGTAGGTTTTACTGTAAGAGGATGACGAAATCAGAAGTTGTAAAAGATATGAATTAATTTTTCTTCTATTCATTAACTATATTATGATTAATTTATAAATCATAAAATTGCAATATATATATATATATATATATATATATATATATATATATATATATATATATATATATATATATAAGTGATTATTTTGATCTTGAAATATCAATGAAGATGTCCAAATTTCCAACATAAAAACTCTCACATAAGGCACGTGTTATGCTTTAGGGACGTACAATGTTCAATAGAAAAAAATATCTAAATATAATAAATTACTTACTTTAGTTTACAATGAATTAAGTAATTATAAATTATTTGTGTCGACCGCAAATAATTTCCATATTTTGCCATTCTTCATACTATTAATGTTTTTTTACATATTTTTCTAAAAAGCTTTGTAGCGGTCAATCCTCTGCACATCAAGATTCCTTGATTAATAATTTCTTAAATAAGCATATTCTTTTACGACAAATGCTCATTCCCTTGATTTTTCAAGCTTCTAATTCTGCTAGTTATAGTCTCCCCTAGTCTATTAATCAATGGACATGCATGAGGAGTTTCACCCCTTCTTCCACGACCGTGCCCCACCTCCCCGCAGAGCTTCAACTTTTGATGGGCTAATGAACTTGTCATTCTTTGTGATGCACAAGTTGTTGATCTTATTCTTTCCAGCACTAGAAAAGTGTTTGAATATATAAGCACTCAAAATATGTTTTATAATTATTTAGCATTTGTTAATTTTTGTGAATTTTCTGTTGTTGTTTCTAGAGATGCACGTATGTTCCCATTTTATCCGTCAATTTCTTGCTATGTGATTGTGCGACATGTGTTTTTGAATATGGTATCTAATGAGGGATTGAAAACTTTCGTGCAAATTTCCATGTTCTGAAGGATCTACTATTTAATTTAGACTTTTTTGTATGTTTGCATAATATTGATAAATATTTTATATGATTTTGTGGGATGTGACGTTCTTGCATAGCACGAGATATAAAGCTAGCCCTTACTATAATTGCTGCAAATGTACACACAAATATTACACTAGTCCGAGTTGTGATTAGGAACGAATATTATTTTACATAAGTTATTATTTTATCGAGTAATAATTTATGTAGGTTTTACTGTAAGAGGTTAACGAAATCAGAAGTTGCAAAATACATGGATTAAATTTTCTTCATTTCATTAACTATATCATGATTACTTTATAAATCATAAAATTGCAGTTGTCCGGATTATTTTGAGTTGGAATCATCAATTTCATTACTTTATATATATATATATATATATATATATATATATATATATATATATATATATATATATATATATATATATATATATTATTTTGAGTTGGAATCATCAATTAAGATGTCCGAATTTTTGGAATCATCAATTAAGATGTCCGAATTTTTCTGAATAATCATATTTTTTTATAGCAAATTCTCATTCGCATGATTTTTAAATTTCTAATCTGCTAGTTCTAGTCTACTATAGTCTATTAATCAGTGCCCTTTTTCCATGGCACTGTCTCACTTGCTTTCTGTGATTTCATTACATGTTGCGAAAATTAATGAAGTAAAAATTAAAATGTTTTTGTAATTAAAATACTAATATTACTCTTTTAAGTATGACTTATATACTACTAATTATATTAAGAGAGAGTAATATTGATATTTTGATTATAATTTTTTTTTAATTTTAATTTTTTTTTTTAATTTTCGCAACATGTAATGAAAATTTTATATTTAGGAATGAAGGTAGTAGTTAGTAGACAAAGCTAAGGGTATGACCTGAAGATATAATACAAAAAGATCTAATCCTCATTTTTTTGTCATTCCTTTAAAATTGGAAAGTGTACATATATTGAGAATTCTCATGGATGATAGAATATCATCATTTTTTACAAATGATGACTGTCCTTGAAATTGATTCCCTATATTTTTTTCTCTATTTTTTCATGTCATTCACCACCATTCTCCAAAATATATTGCTCATCATTGAAAAGGAGATTGAACTGGTTGAATAATGTATGCTGAAATAATCTACTCCACCCATGGGTGCATATGGCAATTAGAAGATATTAACAATTCTATGTGGACTTTTGAATGATCTTATATTTTAGGAAGATATTAATAATAGTTCAAAATGTATATTGATGTTTAAACTAAAGTTTGATATCAAATGATAGATGGAGGTCCAATATATTGCGCAAAAAATCATATGTTCTTATTCTGTGTCCCCCTTTTCTAACACACGAATAAATGATTGACTACATGTTTATTTTTTCACTACGGGTTTCACTATTTTTTTAGGTTATAAAATTTTTAATTAAAAAATTAACACATGTCAATTTCTTATTAGTGGGACAAAGTATAAGACACCGAAAGAAAATTCATACCGAATATATTGATGTTTAAAAGTTTTGTATTCACTACATGAATAAAGAAAAAAATCATAAGCCCCGTGTATGTCCTAATTCCTGTACCTAACTAATCATAATTTGTCATTGTATATATAATTGGAAGAAATGTCCATGTAGCGAATTTTGATTGGTTGTGTATAAAAATAGGAAAATACACATGGACAGGCGATTTTCACCCCTACCCACGGCCACAAGGCCTCCACCTTCCAATCCGACATAAATTGTGGAGGATGTAAATTAAGGTGACCCAGCGGCTCGGTCACGCCCAAACCGCACCATAAGGGACAATTTCATCGAAATAGAGCAAAACCCATAACACTAGATTATTTAACGTGTCATTATGAGTATTCCCCCTTCTCATAGGCCCAAGTGTAAACATGGGCCGGGTCTAAGAGCTTAACGGCTATTTAGCAATGGGTTTGGGATGGGATCCAAGAATAACGGCGATAAACGACAAACGGTAACCTTCCGTCAACTGGAATTTAAATCCATAAAGCTTGTCAAGCCCCAACGGCTATTTGTTTCCCAAAATCTAAAACTACCATTTCTGCTTTTCTTTCCACTTTTTACCTAAATCTTTCTTATCCTTAAACCCCACAGATAATTTCAGGAGAATAACCAATCTTTTAACCGGAAATCTCCAGCACACGGCACCGTTTATGATCCCATTTCACTTCAGGTACGATTTTAGGGTTCAATTCGGATTTTTTTGGTCATTTCTTGTTTTTATTTAATCTTATTTATGCAGTAACTAGGATTGTTAAACCTTTTTTAATTTTATAATTTCTCTGAGAAATTTTGAAGCAATTAGTTGAATTTGTAAGTCTGTATTTTAGGTTATTTCACTACTGTTAACGGTTTTAAGAATTTAGAAGCTGAAATTTAATAGAGTAGCTAGGTCAGTTTGTTAGTTTGGTGAATTGGGATATTGAAATTTCAAAGTTTTTTTTTAAATTTTTTTTTGACGAATTTGGATAATGTCTTGCTCCGAAATGTTTGAATTTCTGTAGTCATTTAGGTTTTTTTTTTTCTTTTTCGGGGAGGGGAGCGGTTGTCGAACCTGGGACCTCACAGTCCCAGGCCAAGTGCTCCCCCACTGGGGCTGCCACTCTCATTTAGGTTATTCCGCTAGTTGTAGAGTCATTTGAGCGCAAATTCTATGGGTTGAGCTTGAGGTTCGGGTTGTTTCCTACGCCACATCCACGGATAGCTTGTATGAGGAATTCCCATTTTAAACTCCTATTTGTAAAGAATATCTGCAAAAGTTTCTGTTCCTAGTCACGAAATTCTAATGGTGGCTTCGTTAATTTGGATTTTTTTCCTACTCCGAGTCTTCTTTCTGTACCAGGCACCATGTAACATAATGATACTAATTGCATTGGATCTTAGGAAATTATCATCCTAATTGTTGTCACGATGTGCAAAACTAGGAGAAAAAAGGTATAGCGAGAAATACGAATGAGTTCTGAAAAATTAGATGCTGAGGACATTGATCCACCTTACAACACAAAACTGGTGTTATATTTATTTGTTTCTTTGATTTATTTACCTTCGATAAGGTGGCCATTAATATTCGTAATTAGAAGGTAAGCTAGAAGTTACATTTTTTTTGCTTCCTTGACTTCAGCAGTACTTCTTGCATAAGAAAAATGCATTGATACTGATTCATGTCATTGGTGGTAATTGGATATTACAGTGAATGAAATGTATGGTATTGCATTTTACATTTATGTAGAATACTAGAAGGCGAATTCTGCTAAATATTAATGAATAGATTTACAGAATCTGGGAAATTTTATTTAATGTGTTCTCTTGATTTTTGTTGTAAGCATGTCTTTTGGGTTCTATTATTCCCGGCTTGTCCTTTGCTAACCTTTTCGAGATAATTCATCAGGTAAAGTAATTAACGCGAACTTTTCGTTGTCTTCTTGTCTGATAGCAGGTGTAGTATTACATTTAAAGTTTAAACTACGGAAAATGGGGATTCATGAAGAGCTAGATGAAGCTAAAGCTGAACTTGAAAAGCTAAAGGCAGATTACAAAATAAAGTTGGATTTGTCTGAGAGCTTGAGAAAGGCACACAATGAACAGCAAATCAAGATTCAAGAGGCCAGTTCAAAGTCGGAGAAGCTCTCTCAAGAACTCGGAAACATGGCTGAAGAACTCTCTGCTGCAAAACTAACGTCTGAAGAGCTTAAGCTGAGATTGAACGAAAAAGAGGCTCTTATCAAGCACCTGACTTCTGCAATTGATAGACTTCGTGCAGACGCAGGTTTGAAGTCGGAGAAGCTTTCTCAAGAACTCGGAAACATGGCTGAGGAACTCTCTGCTGCAAAACTAATGTCTGAAGAGTTTAAGTTGAAATTGAATGAAAAAGAGGCTTGTATCAAGCACCTGGCTTCTGCAAACGATAAGCTTCGTGCTGATTGGAAGGAGAAGCTTCAAAGGAGTGAAGAAGACAGCAAAGGCCTAGCATTGGCTTTAGATGAAGCAAATGCGAAGAACCTTGATCATGAGAAACAGATTGGTGCACTTAGAGAAGAAATCGAGGGGCTCAGGAGTTTTGTATCTGTTTCTCAGAATAAATGTTTAGAGGCAGACAGAAATGCAAAAGGTTCTAAAGATGCGAGGCAGAGAGATGACACGCTGCTCAACTTGGAAGACGAGAAAAATAATTATGAAAATCAGCTCAAATGGAAGAAGGAGCAGTTCGGTCATTTACAAGAAGCCCACGAGAAGCTTAAATCTCAGTTTCGAATCAAGGAGAAAGAGTGGGAGAAAGAAAGGGATTCATTGATTGATGAGATTTCCATGCTGCAGACAAACTTAGATTCCCAAATAAGAATTTCAGAATCTCTTAAAAGTCGCCTGGATATGTGCAACCATGCTCTAGCTCATGAAGAGAGCAAGAGAAAACGTTTGGAAATTGAACTTTCCGAATCAAGAACTCATTTTGACAATGTCTTTACTGAATTTGAGGAAGCAAAGTCCAAAATCGAGAGCCTGACAGGTGACAGGGATAAAGAAATTGCAAGCTTGAGGAATACTTTGGGTACAAAGGAAAGTCTTTACAAAGAAATGGAATATCAGGTCAGGATGCTAAAACAAGAGAAACAAGAACTCATGTCATCTCTTAAAGAACTCCAGGAAACTCAAATTCAAGAAGCGGGAATCTCTTCTTCCGTGGCAAAGATGCGGAACAAGCTTAGAACCCTTGAACAGGTGCATAAAGACTGTCAAACAAGGCTCAAGGACAAAGAAAGCGAATGGAGTTTGCAACTCCAAAATTTGATTCAGAAACTTGACTGCTGCAGCTCAGAGTTGGAGTGCAAGAAAATGATCGTAGATTCCACAATGTTAGAGTTAGCATTGCATAAAGAAGAGGCTACTTTGATGTCGTTTATACTAAAATCAGAATTCTTAGAGGGCCAACAGAAGCTTCATGATGCTCTTTTACAAGCACAAAGAGATGTCGAAGTGGAACACAAGAAGGTGATCCAGTTAACCGAGAAGTTGGAGTCCTTTGACATTATTGAAGGAAAGCAGCTTTCACTGGTGAAAGAGATCGAGGGACTACGGGAACTGCTGCATGAATCGGACGTTTGTACATATGAATTGAAGAAGCAATTGCGGAGCATGGAAAGCGAGTTGAATAAAGTTCGTAAGGCCTTAGACGGAGCAAACCAAGAACTGGATGAGAAATTCTGTGAAGGGCATGAACTTGAGCTGCAAATATGGAAATGTATAGCTCAAGAATTGAAATCCGACCTCGAAGAAGATCATCAAACGCAAAGAAACTTGCAAGCTTCTCTCCACGTACAATTTCTGAACATGAAAAGTAACTTGAAGAAGCTTTCTGATGCCATGGATACAGCAAATGATGAACTGGCTGCAAAATTCTGTGAAGTAAATGAAGTCGAATTTGAGTTACAAATATGGAAATCGGTTGCTGAACAGTTGAACAGAAACCTGGAAGACAATTACTATATGAGGAAAGAAGTGGAGGCTTCTCTTCTCGCGGAAGTATCTGTTGAGGTCAATCTGAAACAAGAGAAAGACAATCTCTTAAATTTGCTTGAAGACAAAGAAAAAAGTAATAGATGGCCTACAGCAACAACTCATTTCATTGAACGGAAAATTGGGTACGACAGAAAATGGGAATGTCACTCCTTCCATCAAGAATGCAAAGGATTCCGACCAGGAAGAGGAAGAATGGATGAAAAAGGAACTTGAAGGAGCCATTTTAGCACAGGTATCTGCAGAGAGAAAATATAAACATGAGAAAGAGAGCCTCAAACGGATTTTGGAAGAGAAAGATCAGAGAATCTCCAATCTCCAAACTTCAATCAGTTCTTTTTCCTCGAGACTTTCAGACAAGCAAGCGGAGATTAATATGTTCCAAGAAGCTTGGAACAAGGTTGCAACAACTATGGTTTTGAATGAGATGGAAATTCAGGAGAAAGATTTGATAGTCGCGGAGATGCAAGATGACTTGTCTAAAATAGAAGTAGAATTACAAGCACAGAAGTCAGAGGTGAGGAGGCTCAATGCTGAAAAAGGAAAGTTTTCTAATGATGTAGTGAACTTAACTTCCGAAAGGGAAAATTTGTTCGAAGCAATCGAGGGATTATCCGATAGGCTCGAGCAGGAGCTGAACAGATCAGATGTATTGGTTGAGAAGTTCAATGCCGAAAAAGGGAAGATACTTGAAAATTTGTTCGAGTCCATACAAGGGATGTATAACAAATTTGATGAACTATCTAGAGAAGATGAACAAGTGATGAAGAGATTGGCAAGAATGGTACAGAGTTTTGATTCTGCTGAATTCAAAAGTGGGGATAAGTTTCTTGAAAAGGAGAACTCAAGACACACTTTTTCATCACCTATAACAACAAAATGTGCCATTTTTGATGACAGATTGCCATTGAGAGCTCTCAACAATTAGAAGTAGATTGATTTTTTTAACTTTTTAACTTATCGGGGAAGTGGACAAGTGTGGAAGGCAAGAGTTATGGTTCTGAGTCAAAAGTGCTGATAGCACCTTTAGTTTTATTGATAGGCATCTAATATGAGTGTATGCAAATGACTTGTAAAAACTGACTCTGTTTTAAGCCATAGTGTTAGTGCTGTCAAAGTGGGCCGAAGCCTGCGGACCGCCCCGCCCCGCCGCGGATCGGGTATGGACTTAGGAAATATTGATCCGCAAAAATGCGGGTATTTTAGCCATGGGACCAGGGTCCCGCTGGATCGCGACGCCACAAGAGCTTTTTTAAAAAAAATATACATATTATATATAATATTTTTGGGAAAAGTATATATAATATGGTATATATTAGCATATTTCCTACTCGCTTGATGATAAAAAAAAAAGTATAGATATTATATATAATATTTTTTGGAAAAGTATATATATTATACATAATATTGTATATATTAACATATCGCTTTAACTATTTTATGATTAATGGGTAAATCTTTATTTAACAAAAGTGAGTGGGCCCGCGGGCTTTGTGCGGTGCGGGTATGAGCATGTGTATCAATGATCCGCAAAAAATGGGCCCGCCCCGCCCCGCCCCGTTTTGAAATAAGCCCGCGCGGACCGGGCCTGGCCGGCCGGCCCCGTCCCGTTTCACAGTACTAACTGTAGTGTGTATCATATTTTTATAAATTCCCTTAGTTCACGTGTGCTATCATGCATTGCCAAATTTGAAGTATTTGATTTCCCACTCAATTTGGCTTTTGTGTTGTGTTGGTTTGGGCACATTAAAAGAATGTTAAGTAATTTTAGGTTAGAAGAATTGAACGATCTAGTAATATTGCGGTGGTAAGAGGCAAAGAAATACCAAAAACAAAATTGGGCTGAAGTGATAAATGGGATATGAATTTGTTAGATTTAGATTCAAGTTAATTTATTATCGAAATAAATATAAAGAATGCGTTATATGAATTATTCAACATAATTATTTATTTTGTTCATGTAGCCGACTCACATCTTTTGAACTAAGACTTATTTGCACTAACAGTCTAGCTTATTTCACTTATTTCATCTTATTTAATAAATAAGATGACTCTAATACACTTGATCATTCTTTGCGCGTGATACCGTGGATATAAGTCACATTCACCGAAGGTTAATAATCCTTTATCCCCAACTTATGTACCCATACATGTGTCATCAATAAGAAATTGTCACATGTCAATTTTTAAATTAATAAATCTATAACCTACAAGAAATAGTGAAACCCGTAAGGAAAAGAAAATTTCTGTCCACATGAAGAATTTTGAGTGAAGGTACATGCATGAGTATACAAGTTGAGTACAGACGATTTTTTGCCTAAACCTAACTACCCAATTTTAACAATCATAATATTAATTGTATCCATCAATTTCTTCTATTTTATAAAGGATAATAATATTTATTAAGGGTATTAAGATTATTTTACCTCAAAAGTTTCTATTTTAAAATTCTTAATTTGTGTGCATAATTCGAGAAGATCTTATATTTCGAAAGGAGGAAGTATTAATAATATTTCTTTTTTTATTTATTTATTGCTAAGTAAAATTTATATTCCAACCAAAAATGAGTTACAAAAGTGTCACCTCTATCACACTTTCATTTTCTTTGGGAAAGAAGAAATATTTCCAAACAAAAATAGCTTGCTTGCTTCCTATGTTACTCGGACTCTTCGTTTATGCCCTGCCGTACCTGTGTCGACACGACATGGCATGGGTATGCGTATGGCATACTTATCGGAACTGTTCAATACCGATAAGACACTTTATTTTAGATGTTCAAGTACCCGACACCTAAATACATACCAGTACCCGACACCCGCACACGAGTCCCAAGTCCGAGTAACATAGCTTGCTTCATAATATTTTCCATGAGATATGAAAATCATTTCCTTCTGTTTCTAACAGTTGAACTAGACTTTTGATTGAATTCAGAGAGCCCCTGCTTCAAAGCCTGTACTGTTACTCCATTCTCCACTAGGATGCTTGTGACACCCATTTTTGAGACCTGTTTATTCCAATAGAAGAACGAGAAATTCAGCAAAACTTTCTTTCCATCCGTCGAAAAGGAAAATGTATTTGACAGCAAGAACTTATATTTTGCCAGGAGAAATTCAAAAGTTCAGTAGGGAAGAGAAAGCGCGGCCCTTACTGCTTCTATATTTCTATCTTCATCATCAAAGAATAACATAGATTCATATGGTATCCCAGTCTTGTGCTGAACTTTCTGAAAATGCTCCGTCTTGTGAGTCCAGCTCGAAAATATTTCCTGCACAGTTACAATTATGGAATCATCCATAAAAGAATTAGGGGAAATCAAGTAAAAAAGGACTGTATGAAGTGTACTATTTTGCAAGTAAACGAAGGATGAAAACAAACTGTTAGTGTCGGATCCAGAGAGGGGTGGGGGTGGCGACAGCCCCAACATTTTCAGAAACGACGAATTTTCTATATAATTTTTTTATTTTTCGTGAGATTTCCTTATAAAAACTATATCACCCCAACAAAAAAAAAACATTTTTGAGTAAAAAAATTGCCCCCAATGACAAATTCCTGCCTCCGCCCTGAAGACAGTAAGAAGATCTAAACCAAGACAAGCTACTGAAAAAGGTACATATCATTGTGTCCCATAATAAGAATGAAGATTTCATACACTCTTCGACATCTAAGCAGGTAGAATAATTTAGTGAACGAATGGCACTTTATTAAATCCTATAATTTCTTTATAGTTTTACAGAATTTGACTCAACAATTTGGATATAAAAGGCATTGAGTGAAAGTTGCAGAGCTGCAGGTGAATGAGAAATTGTTACTCTTTCTTGCACTCATACAAAACAAAAGATTAAAACAATAACAGAAGGACATGTCTTCTAATGGATAACATTTAGGCAATCATGATCAAATCAATGCGGCTTCGGTAAATATTGGAGATTCTCTTTATTTTTACTACAGTTAAAAGCACTCTATAAATCTAAGTAGCACACGTCAATAGATTTTTGAGAGGCAGTTTAAAAAGGTTCACGGATAATAAGAACTATTAGACTTGTAGTGGTAACTCCGCCAGTGAGTGTTATGAACTTTAATTTGTGATACTTACTGTCGGTCCCCGCCACTAAGTGTCATGGACTATAGTCTACGATACTTACTTCTGGTCCCAAGCCCGGATAAAGGAGTGGGGTTGCGATAAGGTTCATGACGACCAGCGTAAAACTTAGTCACATCTCATGACATTAATTGATAAGACTTGTAGTGGTCTTCATTTCTGTAAGAACTATTCATTTTCTTGAAAAGGGAGGGAAAAAGAAAGGGTATTTTTCCTATTATACCCTTAAATAATTTAATGTATCATCATTAAGTCCCAACCACCAACCTCTCTCCGTCTCTCTATACCATAATAGACGAGAAAGGGTGATTTCAGAACTACAATCCTTAAAAGCTGGAAAAGACCATATATTTTGGAAAGATGGAAAGGGTAAGAGATCTTATATATTACTCCCTCCGTCCCAAATTAACTGTCCACATTTCTATTTTTTTTTATCCCAAATTAACTGTCCACTTTCTAAATAAAGTAGGTATTAATGATAATTTTTCCAATTTTACCCTTCTTCCAACTCTCATTGAATGCTTTTAGTTAATTAAAATTATCACTTTCCAACACATATTTAAGAGATTGTTGGATGTTGTGTGAGAGGAAGGAGAGAGAAAAACATAAATTTTAAATGAGATTAATAAAATTAATTAGGGGTATCTTAGACTTTTACTTATATTTTACCATCAAAATCACCAAAACCTTAATACCCGTGCATTTGTCAAAGTTGACAGATAATTTGGGACGGAGGGGGTATGAAACAGAGGGAGTGAGTACTATATATATACAAGAAAGTAACTAGGGCAGTAGAGATCAACTTAAACTTGAAAAAATGGCAATAGTTCCATATAAGGAGTATGTTCTCATGATAAACCACTGTGGGATGATGCTAATTGCTATGACAACGAGAAACAGAAAACAAAGACCATAAGAATTACTTCAGAATTATAAGGACTTGAGAAAGAAAGAAAAGGTCCAAGACTAGATGAAAAGAGGAAAAAAATATGTGTAAGAAGGATTCCCTAATGCGTTTACCTCAGCAATGAACATGGATCTTAGATCCAATCTGTCAAGCAATGTTCTTGCTATCTCACTAGTTGGTGATCTTGAAGCAATGGCAACATCAATTCCCCAACCCTTGAGAGCATTTAATATCCCTTTAGCATGAGGATATAAGTAGGGTGTATCATCCTCATCACAGAACTCGCTGAGAAGACAAAACAAAATTAGCTGCGGGTAATCACAGACTCATAGCTAGCACAAGTATTAACTATGTTACTTCCCAACGTCAATGTATATGTCTTGATAAGTTGATAATCAGCCCCAAAGATGTAAACCTTCGGCATTTAAATAACTTAGAATCCACTGCAGTCCCTATTGAATATTGGAGAACTAAAGATAAATAGACGTCCATTTACTCCTCAGTTGACATTAGCAGGCAAGCTAAGGTTCTTGGTTCAATTCCAGTAAGACTACAATAAAGTTCTGAAAAAATCACAATTTTGGTTTGGAGGGTGCTACAAACTAAGAAGAGCTTCTTACCTACGTATCTCCTGATCATTACTCATTTGTTACTAAACAATTTATTTAGATGTCGCTTGCCCCCTTATGGGGAAGTAATCATAGTTTCTCAACAAGTATGCAGATGAAACAAAAACAGTAGCACTTGGACCATGTTCCGAAGATGGATATGCACCATTTCTCTAAGCTTCTTCCTAGCATTTCATATATACAATCTGAAAACCAACAAAGTTTCTTGTCATAAGCAACCAAAAAGAAGAATAGCCCCCCTCTTAATAGTGACCCACCCCCTCAATTCCATCTGCTCCCTCCATTCCCCATAATATAAGTCGTTTGTAACATGGAAAACCAACTGACTTATATTATGGAATGGAGGGAGTAATTCTCAGACAAGAAACCCAGTAGTAATTTAGTCCATTGAGCATTAAATTCACTATTTTTCATCTGATCTGCACAAATCCTATAATCATAAAGATAAGGTCTTAATATATGAACAAATTACTTTTCTTTCAGACCACTCCAAATAAAAAAAACAAAAAAAACTTAAGAATACTTTAAAAGCTCATTACTCACTCACAATCTCCTACATTCAAACATAAATCTGGACCGCATCAGCAGGGTCTGGAAAGGCCCCCCCTCTTACCTTATGTTTCATAAAGAGGCTGTTTCCAGTGTTCGAACCCGCAACCTAACGGATAAAAATAATATATGCTAAAAATAGGTTCCCAACATCTGGGGAAAATGTAACACGAAAAATTAAGCTGAAAAAAGATTATGAAAATGAAAATTGGAAGAGAACCCACATGCGATATGGTGAAATGGGATTTGCAAGATTACCCAATTATTCTTAAATTCAGATTGGGGCTGAAATGTAAAAGGATGAAAATAGAAGTACCAGTAGAAAGGCCAAAGGGTGTAATCAAGATCAAAGACAACAAGGCGAGGCAGATTCTGGTAAAGTCCGATGATTTGGTCCGCCTCTGCCTTCACCTTATCATCATCTGCCATTGCCATCACCTCTGACTTTCTGGAATTGCGATTACCGTGGAAGAATAAAGAGTTTTTTCTCTCAAAAGTCTTGATCGAGGGAAGTTCTATTTTTTTTACTGAATAAGAAATTATTAAATAATCATAATATGAAAAAATAAAAAAATAAAAGTTATATAATGTTTACACCACAATTATAATAGATAAAAGTTCACGTCACTGGATGAGACAGAGTAAACAACATTAATAATACTAGAAAAAAATAAATACATAATAAAAAAATTCACAGCATCTTCTTCTCCATCCTTGATCAACCAAAGCAAGAGAAACCCTGTCTCAACATCTTCCTTAAAAATCAACAATCTATAAAACCATGGGCGTATCAACGGTCGAGTACGTTGTCTCAGAAAGATGTAAAAAGCTAAGAAAGTGCCCAGAACAAGTACGGGTTGAGAAAATCCTCCAAAGAGGATAGAAAGAAATGTTAGGAAATTAATCCTCTCTCAATTCTAGCTCACAAGCAAATATCAACAAGGAAAGCGATAAAGGGACACTTTGATTTACGTGGTTCGGTCAACTGACCTACATCCACGGGTAAGGCGAGCACATACTCTCATAATAATGGAGAAACAAGATACAATGGATATTCCTCCAATCCATTAGCTCTCCTTCGCCTTACTACTTCAAACAATGTAGGAGACGCCTATATATAGAAGTAGTAAACATTTCGCTAAAAAGATTAGGAGTTCACATAATTAGTAATTTACCAAATTACTAATTCTTAACCTAATTAGTATCCAATTAGGAGTGCACCTAATTAGTAATTTGCCTAATTACTAATTTTTAACCTAATTATATATAATTAGTAATCCAGACACGAATTCACTCAATCTCCAACTAGTACGGTCCGCGTCTCATATGTTCCACGTCTCATATGTCCCTACTTTGCACATGAACCTTCAAATCAGCACGTTAAATGAAGGGGATTTGACTAAGCTTGGTTTAGTCAACTTTGATCAACGGTCAAACACGGCAACACCAATAACGGAACGAACTGCTCAACGTTCAAAATCCACCAAACCCACTCTGGTTTAGGACACTCGATGCACCTCTAGGTCCATGCACCCGAAACATACCAGATACATCCTACACCCTTCCAATTCAACCGTCTATATTTAATCCTCTTTTCAATTTGCTTGACTTGTACACCAACCACACCGGATTTTTTTATCTCTTTCAGCAACACCGCTTATCTACCAAACCTCTGTCGGCAAGTGCGCTCCACCCCCAATGGATCTCTCTTCTATCTATGATGGATCTCTACCATTTCTGACGGATCTTTTCCAAATGTGGAGGACATACATAAAATCTTTTCACCTGTGTTAACGTTTTCTGATGATGATGACTAGAATTGCATAGAACTCTGAGTTGACAATTGGCCGATCTTTCACCAGAGAGTTATGCCAAATTCTGGGGTAGCAGCGCTGCGTTCCCACATTGGCTTAACCAATCGAAAAATATCCAACACCCTCCTCCAATCTCTTGCGAAACTGATGAACCAAAAAAACTTCTCTTCTGTTATGAACCTCGCTCTGATACGTGGTTCGGTCAACTGACCTACATCCACGGGTAAGGCGAGCAGATATTCTCATAATAATGGGAAAACAAGAATACAATGGAGATTCCTCCAATCCATTAGCTCTCCTTCGCCTTACTACTCCAAACAATATAGGAGACGCCTATATATAGAAGTAGTAAACCTTTCGCTAAAAGGATTAGGAGTTCAAATTATTTATTTTTAATCACCAGAAGATGGTTGTAAAATAAATACAAATTGTTTAAACTTAACCACCAGGATATGGTTATAATATATATAGTAATACGATTAACCACCAGGAAATGGCTGAACGAATCGATATCGCTTCGATATTATTTTATTATTTTGATAAAATTTTATATACTTTATTATTTTATATTGTGATTATTCTTGGAGACTAATTAACAATAAAACTCTGAAGGTTTTATTTTTTAAAACTCTAAAAGAAAGGTAGAACACCAGAAGATGTTTTACCAAAAGCCTGACTTATGGCTAAAGTTGTTGGAGTACATTTAATCTAAGGTGCGCCAATTCGATTGGGCCGGGCCGGGCTTCGGGCCGGGATTGGATTGGGCCCTTAATCGGGTTGGGCCGACCAATATGATTGGGCCGACCGACCCGTTTTGGACCGACCTTATGGCTGGAAAATTGGACACATATTTTAAGCTCATATGTCTCTTATCTAGAGGTTAAAGGAGTGGAGAAAGTGGAGGAGTGGTTTCTCCATGATCTCCCCACTTTCCCATTTATCTCTCCCCACTCTCTCTTGATAGACTAAGGGGAAAAAAATACTGATTTTTCCCATTCATTCTAATCAGTTTTTCTCCAGCTTTTGAAGCTTAGAGAGAAGAGAGAAAAGTGAGTTCTAGAGAGAAAAGAAAAGATAGATTTCTAGACTTGTTTTCTAGCTTTTTTGCTAATAGGAAAGAAGTTAGAAATCATGTATCTTATTCTTCCGATAAGGTCCAAATACATACTCCATTGAAGAGTGTCTTCAAAGCTTCTACAAGGCGTTGGCTAGCACCAAGCAGTAGAAGACCATCCCCGGAAGATCGAGTGGATACTGGGAGAGACGGAGCCTGCATTGTGGTGTTCCGTTCGTGACAACATACCGTTGAAAGCGTTTCAGCCATTCTAGCATCAATATAAGGTAAAACACTATCCCATAGTCGTAGGTTCTTACTCGTGGAAGATCCTGGTAGAGGCGGGTCAAGTTTTATTCCACTCGCGCATTTATGTGTGACCCGGTTATTCCTCTAACAGTGGTATCAGAGCCACTCACGAGTACCCTATAGACTTTAAGTGTTATAGTGTTTGAATATTGATTATGAATCTATGTTATGCATGCCTTAGGATTGCTAGAAATGTAGTAAATCATGTATGACATGCTTTTCCAGCTTTATGTATGTATATCTGTTGAGAATTTCCAGTTTTGAAGTCTTTCAAAAGCTGGAAAAACTCTCAGTTTCTAGCACTTCGGTCGACCGGGACTCAGTTTCGGTCGACCAAGGCAAGACAGTAGCTAAATGGTATTAGGTTCGGATCAACCGAGAGGGTGCTCGGTCGAACCGAGTTGGTCTTCGGTCGACCGAAGTACCTGGTTGGTCAACCGAGTACTCTCAGTACTTTTTCGGTCGATCGAGCTTGCTGGCCGGTCAACCGAACTGACCAGTATATGAAATGTTCTTATTTGCTGGTTGCTCATTATTTTTCATAAATTTTTATGTTAATTGAGCATGATGCATAGTAGTCGCCATTACCCTGTTGGTATTATTTTATAATACGATCTGCGTATCGTGCCTGTTTTATCATTCAAAAGTTGTAATTTTAATCTCATTAAATACCCTCGAATGTAACTCGAGGTTTCCTAAGAAATTTTGTAATTCTAGATTAGGAGAAGGTACAGCTGAGATGATGAAGATTTGGAGGCAACCAACTGAAGGTCAAGACGGTGTAGAATAGATGTTTTTTCTTTTTACACCCTTAGATTGACTTCACGGTTTTTCCATTGGCTTGGAAAAACCCGAATAGGATCTTGGCGATTACTATTGCATTTTATTTTATGTATTGGATGCATATGTATATAAGCATAAACTGTTTTATTTATGCTTTTCAAGTGAGATTGTTAAAAACAAAATCCCTCATTTAAAATATTAATTAGTGCCTTCCTAAGTTTGGCCCTCGTCAAGGCCTAGATCGACATTAGTATGGGACATGCCAAAGCTGTGTATACGTGTCTATCCGGGTGAGGCGCGAAGGATAAGTTGTGATATCCGCCGGCTAAAACTTAGGGTCCTAATTAACTAGATTATCTCAATAAATGGATTGAGGATCTAGAGGCAAAAGAGTTGAGAAAAGTGTATAATGATACGCTTGAATAAATGTTATTCACTCAACTAACCAAGAATTACATAATTTGATGTAATTGGCAAACGTTGCCTACCTAAATAACTAAGTTTTGGGCGATCGACCAAAGTCGACTTCGAACGAGGTGAAATATGGATCTTGGCCCGCTAGAAAGTTAACAAACTTTCCGAGTTGATATTGAGGGTTATTCACTCGAAGAAAATAGTGGGAGAAATCATTAAAAAGATAAAGACCTAATAATGATTTTAATCGGTACTTACTTTCTATATGTATTTTGTTGTAGAAAAAATGGCAAATTCAAACCAAACACTATCATCTGCGTTACGTCCTTGAGAAGGACAAATTAGAGGGAGTTAACTTTCTCGATCGGGTTCAGGGAACTTGAGAATCGTTCTCAAGCATGAAAGAAAGTCGTATGTCCCTGGAACAGTCTATTCCCTGCTATACCGGAGGCTCGCGCTTGGCCGCTGATAGAAGTGCTTATCGAAGCATGTTAGTGATGCTTTAGATGTGTCTAGCCTCATGCTTGTCACCATGAACTCGAGCTTCGAAGCAACATGAGGACATGGGGGGCTTATGATATCTTTCGGTTCACTTGAAGCAACTATATCGAGGGGCAAGCACGCCAGAGAGATTCGATGTGTCGAAATCTCTTTTTCGATGCAAAATGTCCGAAGGAATGCCAGTAGGGAACTCACATTCTTAAGATGATAGGTTATGTTCAAAACCTTGAAAAAGCTGGGATTTCCCTTTGGGACAAGAGTCGTCGACCGATTTGATTTTGCAATCGTTGCTTGAAAGTCATACGATCGATTCATTCTAAATTATCATATGAATGAAATTGACAAGCCATTGCTCGAATTGTTGAACATGCTTGAGGACTCGTCGAGAAGGAAATAGGCAAGTCCAAGCCCAACACCATACCGATGGTGCAAAAATGGCAAAGGCGAAAGTTTTGTGAAATCCAAAGGCAAACCGAATGGTAAGCCCAAGGGCAAGAAAACCACTTTCAACAATGCACTCGAAACCTAAGGGTGGTGTAGCCAAAGACTCTATCTCGTCATCACTCGTGGTGAGAAGGGTCACTGGAAAAGGAATTGCAAGAGCTATCTTGCAACAAAAAAGACTGCAAAAGGAGAAAGCAATTGTTGTTTCGGGCTCAGGGTATTTATGTTATTGATGTTAATATGATTGATATCAATTTAAATACAACTACTTCTTGGATATTTGATACCGGATGTGGTTCTCACATTTGTACTAATGTGCAGGGACTTCAAAGGAGTAGAGAGTTGGCAAAGGGTGAAGTGGAACTATGAGTAGGCAACTGAGCACGTGTTGCGAGCTCTACAGCTGTAGGGACTTGTACTTTTACTTTGCCTTCGAGGGGCTTGTTTTGGGTTTAGAAAACTGTTTCTATGTACCTAGATTAATTAAGAATATTATTTCAGTTTCTTGTTTGGACAAGAAAGGTTTTGAGATTTCGATCAAAAAACAACGATTGTCGTTATTTCTGGATAATATGTTTTATGCAAGCGCCTCTTTGATTAATGGTCTATATATTTTAGATCTTGATATGCCAATCTTAAATATAAATACCAAAAGGATTAAAACTAATGATTCTAATCCTACATACCTCGGCATTGTCGCTTAGGCCACATAAACGAAGATCGCATATCCAAACTCCATAAAGATGGGCTATTGGAATCATTTGACTTCGAGTCTTATGATCGATGCGAATCTCGTTTGTTGGGTAAGATGACAACATCACCTTTCACTAAGCTAGGTGAGAGAGCCGATGCTTTATTAGGACTAATACATAGTGATGTATGTGGCCCTTTTTAATATACATGCGAGGGTGGTTAACTCTACTTCATTACCTTTACCGATGACTTCGATGAGGGTATGGATATGTGTTCTTGATGAAACACAAATCCGAAGCATTTGCTAAGTTTAAAGAGTTTAAACTTGAAGTAGAAAACCAACTTGACAAGAGTATTAAGGTTCTTCGATCTGATCGAGGAGGAGAATACTTGAGTCAAGAATTCTGTGACTATCTAAAAGCTTGTGGAATCGTTTCACAACTTTCTCCTCCAGCTACTCCACAATGGAATGGTGTATCTGAAAGGAGGAACATAACATTATTAGATATGGTTCGTTCTATGATGAGTCACACGAGCTTGCCCAATTCCTTTTGGGGACACGCACTAGAGACAGCAGCTTTAACACTTAACCGCGTTCCATCTAAATCAGTTGCAAAGACGCCATACGAGTTATGGGATCAGGGAAGCGTCCCGCTTTGTCTTTCCTCAAGTTTGGGGTCGTGAAGCGTTTGTGAAATGCTCAGCTTCGATAAGTCGGCTCCAAAATCGAAAAAAGTGCATATTTGTAGGTTATCCTAAGGAAACTAAAGGATACTACTTTTTATATCCCTAACGAGAACAAAGTGTTTGTTGCTCAGTACGGGAGTCTTTCTAGAAAAAGAATTTGTTTCTAGAAACACAAGTGGGAGTAGCGTAGAACTTTCTCGAAGTTCCGGACTCTCCAACTAGCACTAATGATGAGATGGAAAATGAAAGCAGACTCCATAAGTTGTTGTGCAAACGAGTGCCACAACAGTTGTGCAGCCCAAAGCACTAGCTCAAGAAACACAAGAATTGCGTAGAGTCCGGTAGAGTTCGTCGTCCACCTTCGGAAAAAATTTGGATTTTTCATAACGGAACATGGTGATTTTATGTTTGTGGATCACGATGAACCTTCAACCTACAAACAGGCAATTAATAGCCCGGATTCGAGAAATGGCTTGAAGCCATGAGATCCGAAATAGACTCCATGTACACTAACCAAGTCCGGATCTTGGTTGATCCACTGAAGGGTAACTCCCATAGGGTGCAAATGGGTTTTTTAAGATTAAAACCGACATGGAAGGGAATGTACAAAGCGTCATGAGGGTGACTAGTCACGAAAGGTTTCAAACAAATTCATGGTATTGACTATGATAAGACTTTTTCCCCTGTAGTTATGTTCAAGTCCATTCGGATTTTGCTTGCTATTGCAGACTTACTATGACTACGTAAATCGGCAAATGGATGTCAAAACCGCTTTCCTTAATGGAAAACTTGATGAGGATGTGTATACGACACGACTGAAGGTTTTGTCACTCCAGAGAATGCTTTCGAAAAGTATGTAAGCTTCAGAGATCCATTTATGGACTCAAGCGAGCTTCTCAAGCTGGAACATCCGTTTTAATGATGCCGTCCAGTGAGTTTGGCTTCATTAGAAATGAGGATGAGCCTTGTGTTTACAAAAAGGTTAGTGGGAGCTCAATCGTATTCCCTGGTTTTGTATGTAGATGACATACTACTCATTGGAAACGACATACCAACCTTAAAGTCCAGTAAAGGCTTGGTTGTGTACGTGTTTCTCTATGAAAGACTTAAAGCGAAGCTCGACTATATTCGGGGAGCCAAGATCTATAGAGATAGATCCAGGAGACTCATTGGCCTAAGTCGAGTACATATATAGACAAGGTGCTAAAGCGGTTTAGCATGCAAGAGTCCAAGAAAGGACTTTGTCCTATGGCACATGGTACTTGTTACGTCAAAGAGCAGTGTTCTAAAACGCTCGCCGAATTAGAACGCATGAAAGAGATCCCTTATGCTTCACGCCATAGGATCCATCATGTACGCCATGATTTGTACTCGCCTGAGATGTCTCGTTTGCCTTAAGCATTACAAGCGAGATACCCGGGTCTAATTACGGTGAACGCCATCGGGATCTCGGTCAAGAATATCCTCAAGTACTTACGAAAGACTAAGGATACATTCTTGATTTATGGAGGAGACGGATGAGCTCGTTGTAATCGGGTTACACCGATGCTAGTTTCCAAACCGACGAGAGATGATTTCCGATCGCAATCGGGATATGTGTTTAACTTGAATGGAGGTGCTTTGTGAGTGAGCGCAGATTCAAAGCAATCAACCATAGCGGGATTCTACGACGAGTCCGAGTACATAGCAGCTTGTGAAGCGGCTAAGGAGGCGATTTGGATCGGGAAATTTATTTCCGACCTCGATGTGGTTCCTAGTATTGCGAACCCGATAGACCTCTATTGTGACAACAATGGGGCTATTTCCCAATCTAAGGAACCTAGATCTCACCAGAGGTCCAAACATGTACTACGGCGATTTCACCTAATCCGCGAGATTATAGAGAGAGGTGATGTGCATATATGTAGAGTAGATTCGGCAGACAATGTCGCCGATCCACTGACGAAGCCACTGTCGCAGCAGCAGCATGATCGTCATACTAGTATGCCCTAAAGACCATTTATTGTAATTTGGGTCTTTAGTGCAAGTGGGAGATTATTTATAACCGTATTAATGTAATTTTCATTTTGATGAATTAAAGGCAATTAATTCCAGTATTATTCATTATGTTTCTGCGTTCTTAACAACATAAATAAATAATATGTCCTTAGAATAGTATTCATAATTGTTATGAGATACTATTCCGAAACGTCCCTAGTCGAACATTATTATGGAATCTTCGAGGACAATAATA
Organism: Vinca minor; assembly: GCA_026122235.1. Lineage (NCBI taxonomy): Eukaryota > Viridiplantae > Streptophyta > Magnoliopsida > Gentianales > Apocynaceae > Vinca > Vinca minor. The sequence continues at coordinate 2,015,261 of JAOCZM010000294.1, read as the reverse complement.
ATGCGCAAGACGCAGCATGATCGTCACACGAAGCCACTGTCGCAGCAGTAGCATGATCGTCACATTAGTATGCCCTAAAGACCATTTATTGTAATTTGGGTCTTTAGTGCAAGTGGGAGATTATTTATAACCGTATTAATGTAATTTTCATTTTGATGAATTAAAGGCAATTAATTCCAGTATTATTCATTATGTTTCTGCGTTCTTAACAACATAAATAAATAATATGTCCTTAGAATAGTATTCATAATTGTTATGAGATACTATTCCGAAACGTCCCTAGTCGAACATTATTATGGAATCTTCGAGGACAATAATAATGCGCAAGACTAGTATGTGCAGTGATTGATATAAGATATCGGATCGTCACATGGGTATATATGATTAGAGAATCATTATCATTTGAGACAGACTCGACATGAGAAACACACCATGGGTTGTTATATAATAGTCAACGGTGTTTCTCACAATTTTTGACTGGGTTGTATATGAGATCCTTCGACTTGAGGTCTCACAAGAGTTCTTGCATGGCTAGTGTTATGCTTTGATAATGTTAAACACTATCCGTAACTGGGTGAGCAATAAAGGCATTTATTGGGTATATCACGAATCTTGTTCAGGATGAGTGGGATGCAGAAAGGATTTGTCCCTCCTATATAGCAGGAGCGATATCTTGGGCCCCTTGATGGAGTCTGACTAATTCATGGCCATGAACAAATGAATCAGTATGAGATATTGTTGTCATTTGATTAGTCTACTCGCGAATCAAGAAACTAAAAGATTGGACAATACAAGTGTGACTTTTTCCATGACTTGTGTTCAATCTAGATATCAAGGACAAAAGGATTTAACTACAAGTGTCAAATGTTGTGATTATGATAAATCACCAGATATTTATGAATTGGGGGTAATGATGCGTTGCTAGATACCTCTCATTACCTGTGACATATGATGTCACGGCCAACGTCATAGATACCTCTTGGGTCGCACTCATAGATCAACTAGATTGGGCTTGTTGGAGTACATTTAATCTAAGGTGCGCCAATTCGATTGGGCCGGGCCGGGCTTCGGACCGGGATTGGATTGGGCCCTTAATCGGGTTGGGCCGACCAATATGATTGGGCCGACCGACCCGTTTTGGACCGACCTTATGGCTGGAAAATTGGACACATATTTTAAGCTCATATGTCTCTTATCTAGAGGTTAAAGGAGTGGAGAAAGTGGAGGAGTGGTTTCCTCCATGATCTCCCACTTTCCCCTTTATCTCTCCCCACTCTCTCTTGATAGACTAAGGGAAAAAAATACTGATTTTTCCCATTCATTCTAATCAGTTTTTCTCCAGCTTTTGAAGCTTAGAGAGAAGAGAGAAAAGTGAGTTCTAGAGAGAAAAGAAAAGATAGATTTCTAGACTTGTTTTCTAGCTTTTTTGCTAATAGGAAAGAAGTTAGAAATCATGTATCTTATTCTTCTGATAAGGTCTGAAAATACATACTCCATTGAAGAGTGTCTTCAAAGCTTCTACAAGGCGTTGGCTAGCACCAAGCGATAGAAGACCATCCCCGGAAGATCGAGTGGATACTTGGGAGAGACGGAGCTCGTATTGTGGTGTTCCGTTCAGTGACAACATACCGCTGAAAGCGTTTCAGCCATTCTAGCATCAATATAAGGTAAAACACTATCCCATAGTCGTAGGTTCTTACTCGTGGAAGATCCTGGTAGAGGCGGGTCAAGTTTTATTCCGCTGCGCATTTATGTGTGACCCGGTTATTCCTCTAACAAAAGTATCACAAAATATGCGACTGAAATCTATATAAAGCAAATAGTGTATTTTCTCAAATGGTCGATATACTCCTGCCGAAGCAATATTGAAATTAACAAATGATTATCACTAGAAGTGATAACATAATAAGAAATATTTTGTTTTCTCTTGTAGAGAATCTATGTATGAGAGAATTTTGAGATAAATAACGACGGATATTGATCATCAATTTTGAGGGACACGTTTATATTTCGAAAGAAAAAAATGCAAGCCTAAATTATATTCCTTCAGTAACAATTATTGAGGAAACAGATTCCAAAATTGCTATTCTCACATCTCCACTGGTCTAAGTAAGACAATTATACATGAAATTTTGTGAAATCAATTATGAATGATTATCACCGGAAGTGATAAAAAAGAAAAGTAGTAGTATCTTATTTTATGTTTTGATGAACTCTTATTTAATAGTTTTGGGGATTTATTAGGAAATTTTGGACTGTAATTTCATTTCAATTGTTTTGAATTTTTAGTTATAATATTTTATTTAGTTCTTGGAGAACTATATGCTCTTAAAAACTCCAGAAGGGTTTTCATATTGAAGGGTTCTAGTACAACTAATTTATTAATAACTCCAGATGAGTTAGTTCATCAGGAAGTCGGCATTATTTATGCGCTCAATAGATTGAGGATCTTTAATGTAAAGTCTGCAGACTCAAAATTGAAAGTGTAGAGATGATTGGTCAAAATAGACCATTGAGTTCACCTCAAATTATGAAAAGACTCTACGGATAATTAATACACATGAAGTGTAAATGTTTTTCATACAGAAATTATACACCTGAAGTGTAATCCTATAAAGATATTCGTTTAAAATAACGAACAAAGAAATTACTTTGATGGTGGATGCAATTGTATTTTATTTTTGTTAATAGCATTTACATAACGTTGTCATTTAGTAACAACATTTATCTGAAGTCCTCGAAAGACTTGATATGCCAGAAGCATATAATTAATTCTTCCTAAAGAATATAAACATCATCAATGATTTAGTGATTAATGTTTTTTGAATGTAATATGGAAAGATACCATATGTCCATGTATAATAGTTTGCTTAGAGCCTTTATTTTATTAGTATCTTTAATATTTTGATGAAATAAGTTATCCCACATCAGGGGGAGATAGAACAATGAATGGTGTGAGAATATCATTGTTATCCATCTTAATTCATATAGAAGCTCGAACGAACTTGGAATTCAATAGAGAAAATTTGTTAACTCCAGAAGAGTTGCAAATTGACTGATTAATATTTTGCTAACTCTAGGAGAGTTTCAAATTGAATATTCATAATATAGATGCTCTTATTTCTCAAAAGGAAATATTTTATAGATTACAAGTTTGAGGCACACTTGATGTGTGATTGAACTCTTCCTTGTGAAAGTAAAAATCTTTGGATTAGAGAGGATTAAATCATCAAAATATTCCTCCCGAAGAGTTTAGAAAAAACAAGTAAATGTTGAAGGTTTTGGAAAAACCTAATATTTGCAAATTGAAACATTCGGAAGATGTAATTTGTTGATCCTATGAACAATTATTCACCAGATAATACCAATTGCAATTTTGAAGGTTGATCTTGAAGATCTATATGCATTGGTTCAATGATCTTGTTAACAAGGAAAGTAATTTGACATAAGAATAATGTACTCTTTTTTCCTTGACTAGGCGTATATTTTTTCCACTGAAATTTGTCTCAATAAGATTTTAACGAGGCATATTCTTCATGTTATGGACATCCAAGAGGAAGCGGCGACATCGATGTTAAACGGATTCACTCAAGTGATAATATGGAAGATTTACTTATCAAAACGTTGCAATATTCCTTTCGACCAAGTTAGTAACATGAAATATAATTAATTCGCATCCCTCACTAAACATGTCGATACATAGGAAAGGCATGAAGGTAGGAATTTTCAGTTTAAACACCTTTTAGCTTTGAAAATGGCCAAAAGTAGAAATGAAAGAGATAAGAAAATGACGTTAAAAATATAGAAAGTGAATGTCTTTGGAAAATTTCAGGGGACCATGAATCAGACCAATTTTATTTCATATTTAATTGCCAAAGCAAAGTACGAACTCAAATATATGCCATTTTTAATTATCTACTAATTATAAATACAGTTTTGAGTTATTTTATGTCATTTTTTAGACACTTGTATTGTAACCTTCTATCCCATATGAGATATGAGTCATTTATCGATTATCTACTAATATATAAGTCGTTTATAACATAAAAATCATTTATAACTTATATTACGGAATGAAATGAGTATCAATCAATTCGTGGTTAATGTTTCGTGAAAGAGAATATCAATAATGCTTGTTGACACATTTCTGGTAAAATGACAGTTTGAAGTGTGAAAGTATAGGAAGTTCGAGAATCTCTATATACTTTCACATGGGATATGTAAGAAAGATTGTGTGATATATATAATATGACTTTAAGTACCAGGAAACTTGGTTCTAAGATGGTCCATTTGCATAACGACTCAATACTCTCTCATATAAATTTAATTTTTACCCCAAGTCATAAAAGCAGGGTCATGTCTAAATGCAAAGGACGCGAGCCCATCCTAAGAATAAGTTTTCTCCAAGTATCTATGAGATAGAAATATCTATTTTAGTACAACAAGTTCGGTTGTTAACTAGTGGTCGTTAGTGAATATAATCGCGTTCTAAATGTGACACGTGTTCTATGAAATAATGTTGGCATGAAAAAAGCTGGTGACTTGTATATTCTATGAATTAATGTTTGCATGAATAACGCTAGTTGTTAAAACAAAAGAGAAAAAAATAAAGGAGTGCCCTGGAGAATATAAATTAAAGAAGTCTTACTACTAAATGAATTAAAGCATGCTTCATCCCTCCATGGCTTCCCTCCAACAAATGCCCATAAATTAGGACTCTTGTGGAGGGAAGATGAAGCCATCGATTCAATCATCCTCAAGCAATAAAAAAAAGTGTGTTTGCTTCTAAAGAAAAAGCAAAACATTCCATTTTATTCCTTTCTCTAACGTCAACATGGTTTGCCAAAGATCAGACCCTATAGTTGAGAAAATCAGTGAATTATATGACAAAATCTCCAAACTTGAATCTCTCAAACCCTCCAAAGATGTCGACGTGTTGTTCACAGAACTTGTTTTGACATGTGTGCCACCATATCCAAATCTTGATGTCACAAAACTTTGCAAGGAAATTCAAGAAATGAGGTCCAAACTCATTAAACTATGTGGAGAGGCTGAAGGACTTCTTGAAAGTCACTATTCTTCCATCTTAGGTAACTCATTTGATAATCCTCTTGATCATCTCAACATTTTTCCTTATTTCTCAAACTACCTTAAATTAAGTCTTCTTGAATTCAACATCCTTAGTCAACACTACAATCAAGTCCCTAATCGTATCGCATTCGTGGGGTCCGGTCCGTTACCTCTGACTTCGATTGTTCTGGCTTCCAACCATCTTACTAAAACCATGTTTGACAACTATGATATCGACTCTTATGCCAATTCCATGGCTTCTCGCCTTGTTGCATCCGATCCGGACATGTCTACTAGAATGTTCTTCCATACTAGTAACATTTTGGATGTTACTACAGATTTGAAGGAGTACGATGTTGTGTTTTTGGCAGCGTTGGTCGGGATGGATAAGGAGACAAAAATTCATGCCATTGAACATTTGGGGGAATATATGGCTCCCGGGGCAATTTTGATGCTCAGAAGTGCTCATGGAGCAAGGGCTTTTCTTTATCCGGTTGTTGATCCTTGCGATCTCCGAGGTTTTGAGGTACTTTCAGTATTTCATCCGACGGATGAGGTTATTAATTCTATTGTTATTGCTCGCAAGCTTCCAATTGTTAGTCCGGGACTAACTGATCAGGGGCCTGGAAATGAGATAAATTTGCCATGCATATGTGCTGAGATGGTCGAAGCTTTTAATCCACTTAATAAGATGAGTATGATTGAAGAACTTGCAGCCGAGCAACGTCTTGTTTGCAATGCAAGTTAAGATGTCACTTTGGGAATGCAATTCCAAGCTGTTTTTGATGTTTTATGAACTTGTCCTTAATTTTTACGGTTCAGAATCGTCTGTCTTATTTCAAGTCTTATATTTTGTCCTATTTGTTGATAACTGCCGTATGACTCACTTTTCTCCTTAGAATTTTACCGTTTTCTTCAAATAATAAATTTTCTCATCCAAAAAATAAACATGTGGCATTTTATTGTTACTAGATTTAATTTCGAGAATGTGTCAATTTGTTTGTAACAATTGATATGAATGAAATAAATCCTTGTATGCGTGTCATTCCTTATGTTGTTTTCTACTTTAAGAATTGAGTTATGATTTCTTCATCTACGAATTAAATTTTCGAACACGATCATAAATCATAAAATGTGTCACATAGTTTTATTCCCCTATTCCTTTATGTTTGCTTCAATTGCTTCATAGAATGTGTCACGAGACCTCTCTTTCTACTTATTTTTATGGTTGAACTTTTAATCTATTTCGTTGGGTTTTTAAAATATTTTTGAATAAAAACTAAAAGGGTAATCAAATATCTTACAATATTAATATAGAAACTTGTAATTCTTTTCACTACATATGATCTTGGATTTATTTGAATTTACATTTGTTAATGATTGAACATGTATATTATTTCTATTATACAAATCTCTTATTTCGTATGCATCTGATGAATTAATTACAAATTTAGGTTGTCTAAATAAATTGGATTTGCAGAAAAATAAATGTATGCATGTGTGTATCTATCTTATTTATATTACAGAACCTGTTTTTAGTTTCAACCCATCACAAGTCTTCCCAATCCTGATTTTTTGTTCATTAATTAGTTTAAAAAATATGATTGGTTGAGATAAATTTTTTTTATTAAATTAATGATGTAGCTTAACATAATTGACTTATTCAAATGAAATTGTTAATTGTTAATTTTTTTTATTTATCCTATTCCATTTTATTCTTTCTCTTTTCAATACTATCCAAGATCACACATCAAAAGTTTATTAAGTTTTTAAAAATTGACAACATTATAAATAAAGTGATTGAGAATGGTTTTTTTATTGAAAGAATTGGCGGAGTTGGTTTTTAGTCTATTAAACTGAGTGACAAATCCAATTTGCTTTTCAATTTTTTCATTCAAATAGTTACAAAAAATTAATGAAGAAATTTAGTCCACTGAGTAATTTAGTTTTATATTGAACACGCATGCGAATCTGCACACTACACTTTTTTCTTTATAAGAGTAAAAAATTTAAAAAATTAACTTTTGTTAGATTGAACGTGTGATTTTTAGAGTATCGCTAACTGAGTTGAAATTTACCCAATGAATTGGTTAGGCGGATTTTATTTGATTTTCAGATTGTTCAAGTAAGCAATTTGTTTCCCAAGAAAATTACCATCCCGTCCTTGAGCCGTCATTGAAAGAATAATCGGTAGACTTAAAAGTAATTCAATGACATGAAAGAATAATCTATCTATATTTATATTATAGAACATAGTTGTTTCAACCAATCACAAGCCTTTACAATCTCACGTGTAATTTTCTAAAAGTTTTTGTTCTTTAGTTAGTTTAAAAACAATGATTGGTTGAGATAATTTTTTATTTATTAAATTAATGATATAGATTGACATTTTTTACTTACTCAAATTAAATTGTTAATTTTAATATTTTAATGGTTTTATTTCTATTCTATTTTATTATTTCTCTTTTCAATACTATTCAAGATCCACATTGAAAGTTTATAAAGTTTTTTAAATTTGACAACATTATAAATAAACGGGTTGATAATGGGTTTTTATTGAATTTTTTTCAATTTTTTCATTCAAACAGTTAATTTTTTTTAAAGATAATTAGTTCACCGAGTCATTTAGTTTTATATTGAATAATAGTGTAGAGTATCAATTTTCACTTTTATAGCACGAGTCATTAGGCTAGTGTGTGTGTGTGTGTATATATATATATACACACACTAGATTAATTACGGGAAAAAAAATTAATTGTTAAGGAAATATTAAATAGCATAAAAGTGAAAATGATACTCTACACTGGAATTTTTGTTTGATTTTTCAAACCTACCTATATAAGAAATAAAAAATATAAGAATTTTGTATTTATATGAAAAATGTCAAAAAAAGTTCTGGTAAGAGAAGAATATTCTTTCAATGATTGCTCAAGGTCGGCGTTGTAAGTTTTATTGAAAGAATTAACAGCTTAATTGAACCATCTTAAAACAAATAAAGTTCGCCTCTCCAATTTATTGAGCAATTTATAACTCATTTAATGACACGATTGTTAGACTCAATATATAAATATATAAATAAATATTTAAATCATGCTCATATTAAAATTTATAGAAAATATAAACATAAATATATATAAGAGAACCGAGATAAAGAAAACAAACTTGTGAGACGTGACAAACTTACTGTTCTAAAAACGTGAATACCACCACACGTGCGGGTAATAACGGTTAGTCAAGGCTCCAAGATAAAAAGTATTTCTCTTTTATCTTCTCAATGAATACGTCTGTTGGAAGACTTCCGAACTAATTTAATCTAGTTGTCTAAGTATAAAATTAACAAGACTAAAAATAAGAGAGAATATTTGAAGATGGAGAGAGTATTTTGAAAGTAGGGAGAGTTTCCATATGTTTTCCAAGATAAACTTTTTTATGTCTCAACGTCCTTTTATAGTAAAAGAATTGTCTTCCATAACTTATTTTGCCATTAAGTTACAAATATTAATTTCATAAGTTACAAATAAATTGTATACATGATTTTAATTTTTTGGAGTTAAAAATAAAACATAAGTTACAAAAATATTTTTTAATTGGAAAAATAAATTATCTATCAAATTTGGAGTTTTTAAACTTTAATTTGTAACAGAAATGAGCACCAATCAATTCGTGGTTAATGTTTCTTGAAAAAGAATATCAATGTTTGTGGATAGATTTATGGTAAAATGACAGTTTGAAGTATGGGTATTCAAGAAAAAGCGAAATCGATCAATTCAAACAGATTTTTCGGTTTGAGCGATGCATTGGCATTACAAAAAAAAAAAAAAGTGTTTTAGTGACGACAATTATCGTCGCCAAAAGTCAGAAATTTCAGTGACCGTCACCAGCTTCGTCCTGAAAACGCTGTCTCTAAAGGTATTTCGCGACAAAGTCTATGTTGCGTCAATAAAGGTATTTACTGACAAAAATATGTCGTCAGTAAATGTCCGTCACTAAAGGTATTTCATGACAATACATATCGTCAGTAAAGGTTAGCAGAAGCGACGAATGTTTTCGTCACTGAAACCTTTATTGACAATAATATGTTGTCACGAAAACTCTTTTGTGACAAAACAAATCATATAATGTTGGCCTTTCCTGACAAAATGTCGTCAAGAAAAGCATATTTCTGTTTCTTTTTTTATTTTAATTTTACATGTGTTAGTGTACTTTTTCTATTTTATTGAGGAATCATATAATAAGAAGAGATCAGATTCAAAATATCATATATTCTAGTAAAGTAACAATATCTTCATCACTTGACAACCTGAGCATCTATACAAAAAAAGAAACAGTCCAAAACATGAACTTAGTCACATTTTGTATACAAAAATTATATAGAGATCCTATACAAATTTCCAAAACTAAGGATCTACTACTGAGTTTATAATGTCCAAAAGAACATTTTTTCCATCTTGCTCAAAAACGTTAGCGAGACCATACCAATCAGCAATACTTCTTCATATCATTCTAACTTCAACGTCAAACGACTCAAACCTGTGAAAAGAGAAATGCATGATAGAATATAAAAAAACCTCATTAGTACTGTAATTCAATAAATAAACTAGGAAAAAAGACAGCTAACAAAGAGATTATATGGATAAACAATCCACAAATTCCCACCTAATGCACTTTAGAGAACCAAAATACCAGAAAGTAATTTGGGTCCACGAATCCAACTACCTCAGTACTTCATATTTGATATTTATGAAAACAAGTTATTCACCAATGGCCATGTCTAAGATAGGTCAGAAAGTATACCCAAAATTTAAAGAATACACAATGAAGTTAGTTTTACCTCCAAACACTAGTGATGCTATTCTCTTGAGATAAGCCCTGCCATCACACTCTCTAATTTCTGGCACCTTTCTTCATAACTTTGCAATTGAAGTTTTTGAGAGTTAATCTCTTCTTGTTGAGCCTCAAGTTTCTCAACGAGTATTGTTACCTCATCTGAAGATGATAAACAACTTAAACATTTAGCAGATTTTGGAGCCTTAACCCCATAACCCATTCCATTTGCATATCTAGCTCTTTTTTTAAGTGTATCTGCCAAAATATTTTCCTCTTCAACTGGCTCGCCATTTTCAATGCGTTGTCTCTTCTTTTCCACCAATACTTCTTGAACATAATTAAAACAATCTTTTTGAAATCTCCCAAATTACGTAAGATATTTTGTTTTCTAATAACAAACACAAGTGAACTTTTAGAACATACAAATGTTGACCGAGCAGGATCATTAACAAATTCACCATTAGCCTTAGTGTGAGTGTTCTTGAAGTTATCAATATGACTTGGATTCTCCTGCATTAAATACAGTTATATATCAATACCTTCTTCATGTTTTAAACAAAATAATTCAGTAAATTGGATGAAAATAGAATTGTATATGGTTTACCATTGCAGCATATCGAACATGAAAAGGTTGTGAACCCGATGTATGAGGGTAATGTAACTTTTTACGATTATCAGAGTTCGCTTGAGATTGTTTCTGCAATTGCAACGATGAATTTGATATCATTTTCCTAGAAAACAGTTTAAAGAATTTGATATCATTTTCCCAGAATTTGATACCTTGAACTCAGAAGTATCAAACCAATCACACATAAAACACCAATCCTCTTGTTTCATAAAGCCATATGGACAGGTAGTTTTAGGATTCTTTCCAGCAGCTTTTAGATTTTTGTAGTCATCATGCAATTCGTTCCTCCAATGCCTATAGGTATTTGACAACATTTCATCGACATATTCTTTCACATTTCCCCAATCCTTGAACTCAAACCATACCTAGCAAGTAAAAGAAGAAGGATACATCACTATATTTAAACATAATCTACATATGCGTATTTAACAGAATAACACTAGAAATGGATATAAATGCAAACCATCAAACCGCCATAAAGCTTTTCCTTTTCTACATCAGGAAGATCATTGTACTTATGCATATCCTTGAGTACAGCATGGTTCCTAACAACAATTCCTACTCCAGTAGCAAGTTGAGAACTGTACGCAATCGGCCTCTTGTAGCCTTCCAAAATCTCTATCTCCAATTTTTTCCCTCCCTAAGTAGTGAAATTTCATAACTAAATTATTAGAAAAAACATTTAACTTCTAAGAATAAAGAGTCTTTATTAAGAAATAAAATCAACTTTTGATTCATATATAGTAACAATAAGAATGAGTAATCTGATGAAAATATATTACTCTTTGGGCAATCAGCTTCTCTATGGACTTTCCTGCATTTAACAAAAAAGGGTCTCTGGAGGATCGCATTTCACAAGCCCAGTAGCTTTATTAAAAACTAAAACAACATCTAAATGTTATCAGTACTTTAAGCAAATCACAATGATCATGGCTACACAAGGCACTTGAAAATCAACTATACTCTGTAGGATACTGATTTGTCTAAAATAGGCATGCATATCTAGTAGATCTTGATTTTATAAACTACATAGGCCAAAAAGTAATACCCAAAACTAAACTATACTCTGTAGTTGCCGTCCCCTTAGAGATAATATCCACTAATTTATCAATTTGGGAACCGGTCAAAACTTACATAAAGGAACAAAAATCTGAGGAAAAAAATAGTCGAATTTGAACATTATAGCAATATTTAAACTCCTAATGAGACAAAGATGGAGTCTTTAGTAGAGTGGAAAAGGTGGTCTTTAGTAGGGTGCAAAAAGTGGAGTCTTTGGTAGAGATATTACATGAAAAGAGAAATTAAAATAGGGAAAAGTATGAAAGAGGGACATCAGTACACATTCATCAAAAAAATCACACCTTTATCAAGTTTGAAACTTGCCAAAGCTTCGAAATCAAAACGAAGGAAACCACAAATAAATCAAGAAAATAAAAGAGGTGGATTTAAGAGATTTGAAAGAAACTTACCCTTATATTAAAAGTGTAGAAGACAGTGTCCTTGGATTTGCAGAAGGGGAAGTTTCTCTTGTAGCTAGAGAACTGAGAAGAGAGAGATGATGAAGGTATAAAAATGGTGAAGAAATGTTTAATGTAAAAGAATACAGGGAGGCAGAGTGGGGGTGATGAATGTTCTAAAATGTGCGGAAGCATTACCAGACGTCGGATCTAACATTGGACGGCCGGGATCATTTCATTTAACACCTTCTTCATAATATTATTGAGACCCAAATGATCTCAACCAGTAATATTTTAATCTCATGGTCCATATTCGTTCAGCACAGTGCGGAACAACAATGTTCCGCACTGAATCCGTCTTGAATGAATTTCATCTTGCGCCAAAACCCCAAAATTTCGCTGCGTTTTTTTAGTCAAAGTTTCAACAACTTTTCTTGACGAAAATATGTTCTTGTCATAATAGAAGGGTCTTGTGGTGACGAAAATGACATATGTCATTAAAGTTTTGTCATAAAAAGTTCATTTTTTTGTAGTGTTGGATTGGTTTCAGTTTGGTTTAGAAAATGTTATAATCCAATCCAAACCAAACCAAAAAATATATATATTTTGTATCTAACAAAAATCGAGCAACCAAACCAAACCAAACCGATACAAACCAAATGTATTGGTTTAAAATTTTGAATGGTTTGGATTGGTTTAAAAAATGTCAAACCGAATATTTCGATTTGGTTTGAAAAATGTGTAAAACCGAACCAAACCGAACCATCAACACCCCTAGTTTGAAGAGTGTGAAAGAATATGAAGTTCGAGAATCAGATGGGTGGTGAAAATCGTTTGTACTCGGGTATGTTCTCATTCAAGTGCCCAATCACTCAGAATTCGTCACGTGGACATTTCTTCTAATTAATAATTATATATACACGTAGTGAATTGTGAGTGGTTGGGCACAGGAATGAGAACATGCACGGGTACAGACACTACAAGAAAAAAAACCCTATCGCGACATTTTTGTACCAACATTTGTTTCAAACGTCACTTAAAATTGAACGGAGTAAGTTAAAATGACACTTTTTGCAAACGTCGCTCTGTCTGAATTTTATACGACGTTTCATAATGACGGTTATATCAATTGTTGTTCATACCGACATTTTGAGGTTATTTAGCGACATTTACATCAAATGTTGTTGTAAATTGTTACTTTTGCGACTCATATAACGACATTTATAAGCTATGTCGTTAGATCTTATGACATTTTCAGACAAACATCGCTACATTTAAATTTTATACGACGTTTCATATCGACGGGTATAATAATTGTTGTTCAAATCAACATTTTGATTTTCGCATTTACATCAAATGCTGTTATAAATTTTACCTTTTGCGACTAATTTAGCAACATTTATGTACTATATAGTTAGATCGTGTGACATTTCATACAAATGTCGCTATTTTTTAACGACGGTTGTAATAATGGTATTCATACGACATTTTGATGTCAATTGGCGACATATACATTAAATGTTGTTATAAATGGTTACTTTTGCAACTCTTATAGAGACATTTATATCATGTAGAATAAAAATATTTAAATATTCAAAATTTAATGAGTGTGTATTAATTTTAATTTGATTCATTAAAAAATTCAAAACACAAAGAGAAATTAAAATAAGTAAAGATATTAAATCCAAAAATTCATTATAATAAATATAATAGAAGGAACAACAAATAACAAATTATCAGTTAGCACAACGGTCCACCGCACGACATACATACGGGAGGTCCCGGTGTTCTATTCACATCCCTTTAACTAGGGAGAAACTTTATTCTACATTATTCAAATGTGGCTAGACTCGGCAGTTCAGCTTGTATAGGCTCTGGCTCGGCTTAGCTCGGTCATTGAGTCTGTCTTCATAATTTACGAATGGCGTAACAAATGTTGTAGTAACTACTTATCCAAGCTATTTACAAACCTCGTGATAGGCGACTTGTTGTGATTATTTACAAATGGCGAGCAAAAGACCTTTTGATACACTTGAAAATGACGACAAATGGTGTAATAGATAGGTACCGGCGCTTTTAACAAATGTCGTAAGAAACCGTAACGACACCGACAATATTTGTAATAAATGTTGGTATAAATCTATATCGACGTTTTTTTTACCTTATTACGATATATTTCAAACGTCGTAATAAACTTTTTCCGTTGTAGGGAGACGATTATTTGTCATGTCAGATGTACATTTTTTTTTAGCTATTTTAAATCATTTGTAGATACTTTTTTTTTTTTTTTTAAGCGCCCGAAGGCGATTGCCCCCGAAGGGGAAGAGCGGAGAGTACCCTAGATAGGGAAGATTGAAGCATGCCCCATGCCTGGGGAGGGAAGATAAGCCTCATAAGGAGGAGAATTATTTGCCCCATTATGGGGAGATATAGGAATCGAACACGGGACCTCCGCCCCGTGTTCGGGTAGCCTTACCACTTGCGCTACCCGATTCCCATGCTTGTGTTGTAAGATTGTTTGTTATATATAATATGCGGTACGGAAATTTGGTCTTAAGATAGTCCTATTGCATTTTGTCTCATTACCCTCTCACGTAAATTTATTTTTGCCACACTTATCGAATTTAATTATTAAATAGGCGGTCGTAAATGCTTTTAGTCTTATTAATCGCGTTCTAGATGAGACATGTGTTCTATGAAACGCTGGTGGCATGTATTCTATGAATTAATGTTTATTTAGGAATGAATGTTGTTACATGTAAGATTTGAATTCCTTAAAGAATTATAGAACAAAAAGAGTAGTTGCATATTAGCTAGCATTATTAGAATAATTGTTTACTCATCAAAACACTTTACTTCTGTTTTTAGTTAGCATTATTAGATCAATTATACAATCATTTTACATGATTAGTGATATGAATAGAATTTTTATTTGATATTTTCATTTCGATTGGTAGAAAGTAAATTATTTGTAGGAGAAGTGGTAAAGTAAATGTGAAAAAAAAGTTTGAATTTCGAATAAAAACCTTTCAAAATACACACAAAACACTGAATACTCTTGAGAAAAGTTGTAGAAAATGATTTATATTGCACTTGCGGTGAAGAAATATCCAAGAACTCATATCTTGTTAGGGAAGTAGAAACTCATAACCATAATAATAAATTAAATAAAGGTCCTAATAATGAATGAATTAAAGCATGCTTCATCCCTCCATGGCTCTGCTCTTGAGGATCCCACAAATGTCCATAAATTAGGACCCTTGTGGAGGGAAGATGAAGACATCCATTCAATCATCCCCAAGCAAGAGAACGAAAGTGTGTTTGCTTCTAAAGAAAAAAGCAAAAAAATCATTTTCTCTTCCTTTCCATAAGCTCGTAGTGTCGACATAGTTTGCCAAGATCAAACTCTTTAGTTGAGAAAATCTGTGAATTATATGACAAAATCTCGAAACTTGAATCTCTCAAACCCTCCAAAGACATTGACGTGTTGTTCACAGAACTTGTTTTGACATGTGTGCCACCATATCCAAATCTTGATGTCACAAAACTTTGCAAGGAAATTCAAGAAATGAGGTCCAAACTCATTAAACTATGTGGAGGGGCTGAAGGACTTCTTGAAAGTCACTATTCTTCCATCTTAGGTAACTCATTTGATAATCCTCTTGACCATCTCAACATTTTTCCTTATTTCTCAAACTACCTTAAATTAAGTCTTCTTGAATTCAACATCCTTAGTCAACACTACAATCAAGTCCCTAATCGTATCGCATTCGTGGGGTCCGGTCCGTTACCTCTGACTTCGATTGTTCTGGCCTCCAACCATCTTACTAAAACCACGTTTGACAACTATGATATCGACTGTTGTGCCAATTCCATGGCTTCTCGCCTTGTTGCATCCGATCCGGACATGTCTACTAGAATGTTCTTCCATACTAGTAACATTTTGGATGTTACTAGAGATTTGAAGGAGTACGATGTTGTGTTTTTGGCGGCGCTAGTCGGGATGGATAAGGAGACGAAAATTCGTGTTATTGAACATTTGGGGAAACATATGGCTCCCGGTGCGATTTTGATGCTTAGAAGTGCTCATGGAGCGAGGGCTTTTCTTTATTCGGTCGTTGATCCTTGCGATCTCCAGGGTTTTGAGGTACTTTCGGTATTTCATCCGACTGATGAGGTTATTAATTCTGTTGTTATTGCTCGTAAGGTTCCAATTGTTAGTCCGGAACTAACTGATCAGGGGCCTGGAAATGAGAAAAATTTGCCATGCAAAAGTGCTGAGATGATCGAAGCTTTTAATCCACTTAATAAGATGAGTATGATTGAAGAACTTGCAGCTGAGCATCGTCTTGTTTGCAATGCTAATTAAGATGGCACCATGGGAATGCAATACCAAGTTACTTTTGATGTTTTATGAGCTTGTCCTTAATTGTTACAGTTCGTAATCGTCTGTCTTATTTCATGTCTCATCTTTTGTTCTATTTGTTGTAATTGTCACATGATTCGCTTTCCTCCTTTGATTTTTACCATTTTCTTCAAATGATAAATTTTCGCAACCAAAAAATAAACGTGTGGCAGTTTATTGTTACTAGATTTAATTTCAAGAATGTGTCGATTTTGTATACTTTTGTCTTTAGGGAAATTATGTAAACATTATTGTTTGTTTCAAAAGTATCTATAATAGTGATTTGTTTGTATCAGTTGATATAAATGAAAATAATCCTTGTATGTTTGTCATTCCTTGTGTTTATTTCTACTTTGAGAATTGAGTGATGATTTCTTTATCTACGAATTAAGTTTTTTAACACTATCAGAATACATAATTGAATGTGTCACATAGTTTTATTCCTATATGTTTGCTTCAATTGCTTCATAGAATGTGTCACGAGACATCTCTTTCTACTTATTTTTATGGTTGAACTTTTAATCTATTTTGCTGGTTTTTAAAAATATTTTTGAATAAAAACTAAAAGGGGAATCAACTAAATGTAATATCTTACAATATTAATATAGAAACTTGTAATTCTTTTCAATGATCTTGGATTTATTTGAATTTGCATTTGTTGATGATTGAACATGTATAAGATTTATATTAATCCAAATCTCTAATTCGTATGCGTTTTATGAATTGATTAGAAATTTAGGTTGTCTGACTATTGATATACTTTATAAATTCGATTTGCAGAAAAGTAAACGTGCGGGCGCGCACACACACACACACACACACACACACACACACACACATATATATATATATATATATATATATATATATATATATATATATAATGACTTATTTATGACGTCATCTGATCCGACCCCTGAACCTTTTAAAATTTGAGTCGATGTCTGACATGAATTTCAAAATATAGTTTTTATGCAATCAATTAGTGTTGTTGGGTTTAAAAGAAGAAAAGAGAGAGAGAGAGAGAGAAATATATATTTTATGATCACGAAAATCAATTATGGTACTATTTTAACACCCATTTTTTGTTTATTGCCCTTCATCCCCTCATTTTTAGCACCCGACTACAGTGCTGATGTAGTGTCTTTTTCAACACAGCCAGTACCTGTCACAAGTTGTTGTATCCGCGTCTTCTTTATCCAACGTCCAGGGATGTTTATGCTTCTAAGGTGCGCGTCACACTGAATAATTTTTTGATTATGCTGCTGTTGCGCGCGTTTTCTGCGCTTGGTAAGTGAGATCGCGATTTGTGCGCGATCTTATCATTATTTTGAACTCGTTTTTTCCCTATAATCACGGGAGATTTGATTAATATGGGAAACTCTATGTTTTATCCTCACAATCATGATAATTGTGGATTATTATAGCGGAAAGAGATAATCACTATTATGCCCCTGAGTTATCTTTCAAAAGCAACTGCTACCCCTCAGGAATATATCGTGCCATTTGTGTCCCCAACAAGTTACGGGGTGCCATTTATGCCCAAAAGTGGCGGAATCCGGCGAGAAGTGGCGGTGTAACACATGTGCGAACCGCACAAGTACAT
Organism: Vinca minor; assembly: GCA_026122235.1. Classification (NCBI taxonomy): domain Eukaryota; kingdom Viridiplantae; phylum Streptophyta; class Magnoliopsida; order Gentianales; family Apocynaceae; genus Vinca; species Vinca minor. The sequence continues at coordinate 1,997,268 of JAOCZM010000294.1, read as the reverse complement.
TTTGAGGGGCAATTTCGTCCATTCAGATTTTTAATTAAAAATAAAAATAAAACCCTTCCCCCCAATTCCTCCCCACCCCACACCACCACCACCACCAACAATTCATCACACCGCCACCGCCACCAGATTTTGGTAGCTTCTTCACCAGCCACCATCTCCTCCTTCTTTAATTCTTAATAAATAGGAGATGTGATAACATGAACATCAAATTCTCCCACTTTACAAATCTGCAATATTTCTTCCGAAGAAGAGAAAATTGGCAATGAAGCCGAGGTCTGGGTCGTCAATCATCTGCGAGAGAAAGTAAAAAAAATGACAAGATATAAGTGTCCCTAGAACAATGAACATCAAAAGTAAGTGAAGAACACTGGCAAATTTTACAAGAGAATGATTAACTCTATATTTATTAACTAATACTCCGGCCACCATTCCTCCGCCAAGATCTATCAAATATGCTCCAAAATACTCATATTCACAATTCGATAATTTCGCAAAAATCACAGAGAACTCATTTCAATACCAAGGGATTTCAAAATTCCTCTTAATCGGAACCACCATGGCACCAGTTTTCTGCAAAAGAAATTGAAAATGAGTCGGGTCGGTTTTCTTGTCAATTTTTTAATCGGATATGAACAAAAGGAGGATGAGAAATATAAGCCTGAACAAGTATCGATTTAATGCCCTAATTTGACCCAACAAAAACATATATGATGATTGCCATAGTTTGGAGTAACAAGATTGTCAGATTTCAAAATATGGTTTTGGAAATTTGGATTGGTCGTGCTGATAAATTGCAGGAGCTTAGACCATCAAGACCCAGAAGTCCTCGACTTTGGTTGAACATATGTGAATGATTTTGGATGAATGGTTTTGGAGGAATGATTTTGGTGGAATTTGCTGGATCATAAGCAAATGTACGTAGAAGCTTCATGTTTTAGTAAATCGAATTGATTATAGCAGTAGATGTTTTGATGTTTGAGTTTTTTTTTTGTGATTCGATGTTTTGATGTTTGGTGTTCTTGGTAAGTTTTTGGTAAGTTTTTGAGGAGGAAGATGAAAAGTCATAACTTTGATCTTTTTTAGCTTGGACGAATTTTCGGATTCTGTTCGCGGGTCGGGTTTTAGTTGGGGATTTTTTGGTTTTTAATTAAAAATCTGAATGGACGAAATTGCCCCTCAAAATGTACTTGTGCGGTTCGCACATGTGTTACGCCGCCACTTTTGGGCATAAATGGCGCCCCGTAACTTGTTGGGGACACAAATGGCATGATATATTCCTGAGGGGTTACAGTTGCTTTTGAAAGATAACTCAGAGGCATAAATAGTGATTATCTCTAGCGGAAAAAACCTAATTCCTCTTGTTCACACTTTTTATTCTCTGTTTTTTTTTTTCTTCTGATTCCTTCAATGGATAATTCCATAATCGATAGTTTTAAACCACCAATTTTCTTCACCGAATTGCTTGCTAGCCAATCTATTCCTGCTTCTGATTCTATTAATTTTTCGTATGCAAATCAAATTGGGTTTGAAGGCATTCCAAAATCTAATGATGATGTTAATGTTAGCGCGGTATTATACTATCTTGTTTTATATATACATTTTTAATATGTTTTTGATTTGTGTTTGTCCTTTTAATTTTAGGTCGAACACAGTGATGAAATACATCATATATGTGTTCCATGTTAAGTATATAGTTATTTTTTAGTGAACTGTATATTTTGTTGGTTATGGATATATGTCAAATTGTTTATTGCTATTATGTCTGCCCATTCCTGCCGGCCAGATTTGGCCATTGGCTCCGGCCAATGGTCAAATCTTGGTCCTTTTGTTCCGTTAATATTACTCTATTTTGTACTACGAATCATATGAAACCTTTTTCAGAGTTTTTTTCTTCAAGATTCAAGACGCAGTGGTTAGATGAGTCTCAGATCTAGATTTTTTTTCTATTTTTCTAGGAGGATGTGTTCAACCCGGACTTGATCTGGGCCATTTATCATCTTTTTACATCTTCCCGAGACAATTTATAGACGGTTGATACGCCCATGGTCCTATAAATTGTCGACCTCTAAGGAAGATGTTGAAAGTGATATTCTCCTGTCCCTGTGTTTCGAGGATTGCAATGAAGATGCTTTGAAGAAGAAGATTATGTATTTGTTTAGTTTGCTAGTTTTAGTAGTTGTTTTTCCTTACCATCCAAGTTTTCTTGGGTGTGTCTTTTGTCTGTTATCGTGATTTTTTAAATCATTGTATAACTGTTACTTTCTGTATTTTCAGATTTTCCTTTGATTGTAATGGCCTCGGCTATTTGTGATTAATGGAAATATAATTTATTTAGCAAAAAAAAACATAGCTATTAAGTTTTTATCTAATAGCTATTTATAAGATTTTTGGGAGATTATATCTGATATTTCATTTTTTTAACAGATTTTGAAGGATTTTCTTGTGAAACAGACGGATCCGGCTTGTGGGGTAAACATAACAACTGTTTTAGGAGTTATTTAAATGTTACTAAATGTCAGAACTGTTACCATTCCGGGGATGATACTTTTTATAAGAAGCTGGATTTCTCTACTGTAAGATACCCCATCCTAATAGACTCAGATGGTGAAATCCAATATTATTCGAAGACGTTTCATAGTTGATTGCTTATTCTCTAATGTAATAAAATTTTAACAGTGACATTCTTCTCAGTTTATAGTTTTAATAAGTATTTTTGAATTATAGTTGTAACAATTGTAATTAGTTTTCGATTTTAGATAATAGCTATTGTGTACATATATTATAGCTATTGTGTATATATGTTATAGCTATTACGTACATGACTTACGGCTATTCCCTTATATTTTTAATCTCTTTTATGGGTTCACCTTCCTCGATTGCATCATCAATATCTAATATAATATAGAACTAAATATTGTTACAAACAATTAAGTATGTAAAAGACAGATTTCCAAATTAATATATCAACTGGTGTTAATAAATATTTCCATAGTGAAAATTAAGGAATCTGAAAAAAAAATCTCAATCTGAGATGAAATTAAGAAAATATAACAATAATTCCGGACAAAAATCTCGATTGTGATGAAGAAAAAAAATGGAAATCTCAATCTGAGATGAAATTAAGGAAATATAAAGATAATTCGGACAAAAATCAAATCTTCAAATCGCATTTGGGATTGATCAAATCCTGCAAAATCAATCAACGATTGCTTTTTGAGTGGATTGATTAATGGTGTATATCGTGTGAGGCGTTTCCTTGTTAATAGTTATTAGGGAGGTGAAAGGTGGATTTCGTGGTGAAGGTGGGTTAATCGCCATTAATGGAGTTTGGAGATCGTGGGTGAAGACGACGTGAAAGGTTTCAATGGTTTATGTCTTTTGATTGATGAAGGTGAATGGTTGATTTCGTGGTGAACATGGTTAATCGCTATTAAAAGAGAAGGAGATCGTGGGAGGAAGAAGATGCAGATGGGTTTCTGATACTGGTTTTGGAGATTAATCGCTGAAGAAATTCTTGAAATCAACTATCTAGGTTTCTGAAATCAGAAAATTCGTCCGATTTTGAAGCAATTGATGAAATCGTGCTGGAGATCTTGTTTACAGATATGGTGGAAGGGGATTATCGCGATTGAATTTCTGAAAAAAATCATCTGTTGGAATGACCATGAAAACAAGGTTTTGTTTAATAGCTATGGATCCAGTGTGACGCGCTTTAGCACCAACAGATGGCCAACGTCTCTTTTCTTGCCTTTGGATCCACGCCAATTTAATCCAGTGCCTAAATTGATATTATGCAGGTGCTGAAATTATAGGCGTTCAACACCGTAGCTGGACCGTCATTTTTATATTTCATTTTCTCTCTTTATTCAGACTCTATGTCAAAGACATTCGTTGTTGTTTTAAAGAATTGTATCCAAGTAGAATATACCCCTGCATTTTTTTGGTAATTTACCATTTTTCCATTTCTTCAAGAATTAGTTTGCAATTTGTACATTAGCATATCGATCGGTAATTCATTTCAGATTGGCCGTTGCTGCCTCAAAAAGATTTTTGACTTTCTCCTACTTAAACTTCTCCACAACTTAGATCCTCATCGAAGTACCATCATCACCCGCTTCATCTTTGATTATATAAAGTACACAAAATTGGATCAAGGGTGTAAACTTTCTATTGGAAAAAAAAAATAGTTGTAGCTCAAGTCATGGGTTATGTCACACCCCGTAACCAGGGTCGATGATATGACAGTGTCTCATTGGTTAATGAAACACCAAAGCCGAAAAATAGAGTTACTAAAAGCAAATTCAATTATGAAGTAATCCAAAATAAGAGTTCAACAGCGGAAACTAATTATTACAAATGAAAGTGCTTAACGTTACTAATAATGAATTAATCTAAATTCTTTAATTGAAACCGGTTATGAATCACTCTTCACAATCCCCATCCCAGATGCCATCATCTTCGTAGTGTTGCTCGTCACCTAAATCATCTGCACAGTAAAAGTGGATGGACTGAGCTACGGTGCTCAGTAGGGACCAATAAAAAGAACGAACAAGTATGAAACAACAAATAAGCTAAGTAGTCATATTTGTCGCATCTAGACTCTTACATAACCGAGTGCACAACAAGCACCACGCATTACTCATACACTGCACTCGATTACAACACCGTTTAAACACTAAGAACATCACTACCGCTATGACACACAATCCAGCCACATGAGCTGACTCATCTATTCACTCCCAATCAACAATAACGGTAATGACCCTAGCTATTATCCGAGCTAGGACGACTCAAAAAATGCAGGTGCGAGTTTGGTAGGGTCCCCCAAACGACGGGCCCAAGGTTTAAGGATCCATTCTTTTATTGTGTCATCACCCACCACAGTGGACTCAACAAAGCCATTACCGTCCCAATGATAACCTCTTCGAGTGAGGGTTCAGAGACGCGTATATCAGAAGATCACTCAGGTCATATAATCAGTATCAGAATGCAGTAGCGAACGAATCCTTCTAATTAGTCGTTCCTAGACAAGAGCTCAGTAGGGGGTGACGACTCGGTTGACCAAACCACATATGACTAAAATCAATGACTCCCAAATATGACGACCAAAGCGGTAACATTTATGCAAGTTCAATGTAGGCTCAATTAATCCAAGATTCACAATTATCAGTTAATTATGACAATTTACAGTTAATTATGACAATTTACATAAGGAAATAACAAAAACGCAGTAATTAATTTACGAGTCAGATAATAATGAATTTAAATCATGCCCAAAACAGTTTATACAATATCGAAAGCAATAAACACAATTCGTGCAACTATTTCGTAAATTGAATAGTTTATCCGCTTTTACTGTGCAATAATTAATCACCCAATATTTTACATAATTATATGCGAGAATTAAATGACGTAAGGTCCCTACTTCTTACGGAGACAATAGATAACAGGAAATTCGAAATCTGCACTGCACAGTCTTACTCTCGAAGGTATAACTTTCTATTCAGGATTCGAAATGATGTGCCGTCTGTACTCACTGGAAGCTTATTCAATCGCGATCGTGTGGATATATTATGGGTCAAAATCGGACCAATAACGATCCCTCAGTGATATCTCAAAGTCAGATAAGAAATCTGAAACTCACCAAAAATCCCAAAAATTGCCTACTGTTTTCTTGCGGCTGCCCACGACAGCCGTGACCCTTGTAATCACAAGGTCCGCGTTTCTCTTTCTCTCACTAAGGCACAATTCCCAAACCCTCTTGCTGCCCCCAATTTGTTATCTCTTTTTATTATTCAATTCAATTAATTCATATTCCAATTATTCATCTAATTATATTAATCATCAAAGTAAATTACAATTAAACCCTAACTACGATATGCGTATAAAATATCCCCTAATAAAATGTGCACGTAATCATAACACGTAACAAAATAAATAAACACGTAATAACATAATCGCGCAAAATAAATTACGCATACACAATAAATCACACAAAAATAAATTAAATGTAAAATAACACGTAAGTAAAAGTTACGGATTTCACAGGTTATATTTTCAGTTATATTCAAATTTAAAAACCATAGGGATATAATTGTAAACCCTTAATTACTATCATATGGTAAATTGATTGCAATTAATAAATGTCGATCAAATATGAAGTCTGTTCTTCGTACTCTTTGTGGCATGTCAATTATCACAAGTTAAATTTCGTAAAAATAATTCACTAATATGTTGCAATATTTTTTAAGACATTAAAATAATACTATCTACAAATGGTCTAATCATGCCAATTATGCATTGATCTAGTGGTCAAGGCTAAGGTCTAATGACGTAGAGGTCATGAGTTCAAATCTCATCCCCACTTCTTGAGTCTCTCCTCCTCCAATAAATAAATAAAAAAATGTTCCAATCAGGAAAATGTTTCATGATTTCATGTAAAAATATCATGTGCATGTTAAGGCAAAAAAAAATTATGTCCTTATTTTGTGTCATGTTTCCTATCCTACAAATAGATGATTGGCACGTGTTCATTTTTCCCCTACGGGTTCCACTACTTCTTTTAGGTTATAACTTTTTTAATTAAAAAGTTAATACATGTCAATTTTTTATTAGTGGAGTAGGGAATAGGACACCATACGGGAATAAAAATTTTTCTACCGTATTATGTGTGAATCCAAATCATGAGTGCCGTGATTTATTTAGAATCATTGTATATACAATGTATATCATATTTGTAAAATTAGATATACCGTCTAACTTGAGATCATCAAATCTCACATGGGACAATTAATAATTGTTCCGTATTGAAGCCGTAAACGGGATTAATCATTGCAATATTGCATACGACCAAGTTAGTAACATGGAATATAAATAATTCGAATTCAGCAAAAAAAATATATAAATAATTCGCATATCTCGCCTAACATGTAACATGTCGACACATAGGTATGGCATGAAACTAGGAGTTTTCTGTTTAAACACATTTTAGCTTTGAAAATGGCCAAAAGTAGAAATGAAAGAGATAAGAAAAATGACGATAAAAATATAGAAAGTGGTGGTCTTTGGACAATTTCAGGGGACCAAAAAATCGCCATATGTGGAACTCACTCCTTGTTAGTGGACCCTTAAACTTGCAAGCAAGCTTCTATCGAATATAAGAATCAGACAAATTTTGTTTCATATTTTATTGCTAAAACAAAGTACGAACTCAAGGATATGCCCTCTCTTGATTATCTACTAAATTATAAAAACTGTTTTTATGTTATTTTATGTTATTTGTAGATACGTGTATTGTAACCTTCTAATATCCCACATGAGATATGTATGAATCTTCTGTTCCCGTTTGGTGTCATAATTTCTGTCCCACTAATAAAAAATTAAAAAATTATAAGCTAAAAAAAATAGTGAAACTCGTAGTGAAAAGACGAGCACGTGTCAATCATCTATTCGTGGGGATAAGTAACGTGACACATAACGAAAATAAAGAATTTTTTTCCAATGAGATATGAGTCATTTATCGATTATCTACTAATTATCGATAACATAGAAAGAACAAGTTACTAATAAAGAAATATTGTCGATACTTTTGTTATAGTCACACATTCATATGGGATATGTAATAAACGATTTTGTGCTATATATTATGAGCTTTTTTTTATTTTATTTTAAATAATATTTATTTTATTGATAATAATGTTGGAATGTCAGCAAATTGAAATTACAAGAAAACGCCCCTACTGAGGGAAAATAGAAACATGAGCCTTGACTACATATGTCGGACTCCTTACCTATCTAAATGACATAAACCACAAGCCTCTCCCGGGAGCATTGGCCGATCTAGGGTGGGTCATGGTGGGGCAAGTGCCCTACCAGCCTTTCCCCCCATTTTTTTTTATAGTTTTACTTTTGTTTCTGTAACCGTGAACATTTTTTAGTGTACCCATTTTGAGTCAGTTTTCGATTTGAAATTATATTTTGCGATTCATGGATTATAGGAATAACACCACTTATATCTTAACAAGTTTGGTTAAAATTTTAACAAGCTTAAATGTGTAATAGGATTATGATGTTTATTAAAAAAAATAACAAACTTTAAGTGTAAAAATTTGAAATGTTGTGAAATTTTTACTATATGGTGATTATCAAAGATATTGGTGATGACTTGTTTTATATTGTTGTTGATGAATCCCGTGATATATCAATGAAGGAGCAAATGTTGGTAGTATTTCGTTATGTGAAGAATGAGCAGGTATTAGAGCATTTTGTTAGTGTCAGTCATGTATGAAGTACTATCGAGAATGATGTAATTATAGCATATTATCAAACTATGAAAACATGTATATGTTTTTATAAATTTGTTTTGTCAATGTCGATTGTGCCCCTCCTGCCTTTAAAGTCTGCGTCCGCCACTGTCCGGGAGGGCCTCAAACTCAGAGAAGTTTTTGGTGAGACGAGAGGAGTCTTTTTTGGCTTTCTTTTTACTCTTACGTGAGCGGACATGAGTAAAATCATCATAATCATCTTCCTGTTAAGAATCTATCAAAGCATCAAAAGATCCCGTGTCCGGGACCTCGACATTTTCTGGTTCAAAAAGTATATTGTGTTCTTGTGTAATTGATATATTAGGTGCAATATCTGCAGAGTTCGAATAAAACGTGCCAACCCTCTGAGTACTTGATACATAACTAACACCAACAAAATGCTTCAATATTTGTCCATTCTTCACATAACGAAATACTACCGACATTTTCTCCTTCATTGATATGTCATGAGATTCATCAACAAGAATAGAAAACAATCTATCACCGATATCTTTGATAATCATATTTAAAACTGTAGAAGCAATGGCACTAACAATATCTTTTTGAACGCACGGAGATGTTAATTTGAGATTTTAAGGCGCATTCTTCAAAGCTACTACTTTAATTTCAGTATTATAATCACATAACCAGTAGAAAAGCTCAAGAAAATTACCTCGATTACTCGACTCTTCATAATGATTTTGAGTTTGATTCAATTGTTTAACAAGGCAAGTTCGGATATTGTGTCCCTGATCCTTGAAAGATTCATACTTGATTTGAGCCTAATTGTGTACACTACTTGATTTTGCAACGTGCTTTCTAATGAGCTCTTTCTTTTTCCAGTTTGAAAACCCATTGTTAACAAATGAACCGCATCCATCACTGAAAAGATAATAGTATAAACAAAATACGGCATCTTTTGCTATTCTATACTCCAACCAACTAGAATTCTCATTATACCATGACATACAAAATCGCCTATCTTTCGTACCAATTTTTGTGGCTGGAAATAAATGATTTCTAGGTTGACAAGAACCTCTCTAAATATATGTCCTTCGAATTAATTTATTTATTTATTGGAAAATTTTATTTATTTATTTATTAAATAAATATTATAGTCTCTTACACACTTAAATTTGTTACAATTTTAACCAAAATTGGTAAGATATAAGTGGTGTCATTCCTATAATTCACGAACTAAATAATCTAATTTTAAATTGTAAAGTGATTCAAAATGAGTACAATAAACAATGTTCACGGGACGAGGTGTTAAAAAACAAAACTAAAACTATAAAAAAAATGGAAAAAACTGGTGGGGCCATGACCCCCTTGGCTCCGCCAGTGTAAGTACATATGCGATAGAAAATTCTATTTTTGGTACAACGAATTCGATTGCCAAGTAAGTAATCATAAATACTTTCAAGTCCGTTAATCGGGTTCTAAATGTACATGTGTTCTATGAAATAGTATTAGCATGAGGAACGCTGGTTGCATGAAGAACGCTGGAGAATACTCGATACCACTATTATTTTAAAAAGAAGAGAGAGAGAGAGAGAGAGCATGGAGAATATAAATTAAATCAAGGTCCTACTAATGAATGAAGGAAAGCATGTTTCATCCCTCCATGGCTCCCCTCTTGAGTATCCCACAAACGCCCATAAATTAGGACCCTTGTGGAGGGAAGATGAAGCCATCCATTCGTACATCCCCAAGCAAGAAAAAGAAAGTCGGTTTACTTCTAGAGAAAAAGCCACAAAAAAAAAAAAAAAATCATTTTTTCTTCCTTTCTATAAACTCTTGTGTCGACATGGTTTGCCAAAGATCAGACCTTTTAGTTGCGAAAATCTGTGAATTATATGACAAAATCTCCAAACTTGAATCTCTCAAACCCTCCAAAGACGTCGACATGTTGTTCACACAACTTGTTTTGACATGTGTGCCATCATATCCAAATCTTGATGTCACCAAACTTTGCAAGAAAATTCAAGAAATGAGGTCCAAACTCATTAAACTATGTGGAGAGGCCGAAGGACTTCTTGAAAGTCACTATTCTTCCATCTTAGGTAACTCATTTGATAATCCTCTTGATCATCTCAACATTTTTCCTTATTTCTCAAACTACCTTAAATTAAGTCTTCTTGAATTCAACATCCTTAGTCAACACTACAATCAAGTCCCTAATCGTATCGCATTCGTGGGGTCCGGTCCGTTACCTCTGACTTCGATTGTTCTGGCCTCCAACCATCTTACTAAAACCACGTTTGACAACTATGATATCGACTGTTGTGCCAATTCCATGGCTTCTCGCCTTGTTGCATCCGATCCGGACATGTCTACTAGAATGTTCTTCCATACTAGTAACATTTTGGATGTTACTAGAGATTTGAAGGAGTACGATGTTGTGTTTTTGGCGGCGCTAGTCGGGATGGATAAGGAGACGAAAATTCGTGTTATTGAACATTTGGGGAAACATATGGCTCCCAGTGCGATTTTGATGCTTAGAAGTGCTCATGGAGCGAGGGCTTTTCTTTATCCGGTCGTTGATCCTTGCGATCTCCAAGGTTTTGAGGTACTTTCGGTATTTCATCCGACTGATGAGGTTATTAATTCTGTTGTTATTGCTCGTAAGGTTCCAATTGTTAGTCCGGGATTAATTGATAAGGGGCTTGAAAATGAGATAAATTTGCCATGCAAATGTGCTGAGATGGTCGAAGCTTTTAATCCACTTAATAAGATGAGTATAATTGAAGAACTTGCAGCTGAGCATCGTCTTGTTTGCAATGCTAATTAAGATGTCACTATGGGAATGAAATTCCAAATTACTTTTGATGTTTTATGAGTTTGTCCTTAATTGTTACAGTTCGGAATCGTTTGTTTTATTTCATTTCTTATCTTTTGTTTTATTTGTTGTAATTGTCACATGACTCGCTTTCCTCCTTAAAATTTTACCGTTTTCTTCAAATGATAAATTTTCGCAACCAAAAAATAAACATGTGCCAGTTTATTGTTACTAGATTTAATTTCAAGAATGTTTCGATTTTGTATATTTGTCTTTAGAGAAATTATGTAAACGTCATCACCCGCTTCATCTTTGATTATATAAAGTACACAAAATTGGATCAATGGTATATACTTTCTAATGAAAAAAATATAGTTTGTAGCTCAAGTCATGGGTTATAGTTTCAGTTATATTCAAATTTAAAAACCATATGGATATAATTGTAAACCCTTACTGCACTACAAAAAAAATAGTCTTTTGCGACGTTTTTATATTAACGTTCTTTTCGAACGTCGCTTAAAATAAAAAAGAATAAGTTGAAGCAACATTTTTTACTAACGTCGATGCGTTTGAATTTTATACGACGTTTCATAGTGACGGTTATAGTAATTGTTGTTAATACCGACATTTTGATGTTAGTTAGCGACACTTACATTAAATATTATTATAAATTGTTACTTTTTGTGACTCATATAGCGAAATTCATATATTATGCCATTAGATCTTTTGATTTTCATACAAACATCGCTATATTTTATTTTTATACGGCGTTAATAGCGTCGGTTAAAATAATTGTTGACAAAATCGATATTTTGATGTTAGTTAGCAACATATACATTAAATGTTGTTATATTGTTACTTTTTGCGACTCACATAGCGACATTTATATACAACGACGTGAAATCATGTGACATTTCAGGTCGATGACTTGGTGACGGAATAGCAACTGTTTTTTTTTTTCAGTTTCAGGTCGGTCGGTATTCGGTCGCTATGTTAGTGGCTGAATATTTCGGTCGCTATTTTCGGTAGCTAAATAACTATTTTCTTGTAGTGTACAAACGTCGCTATGTTTGGATTTTATACAACGTTTCATAACTACAGTAACAGTAATTTTGTTCTTACCGACAATTTTATATTAGTTAGTGGCATTTACATTACATGTTATAAATTGTTACTTTTTGTGACTCGTCTAACCACATTGGTTGTTGTTTCAAAGAATTGTATCCCCGCATTTTTTGGTAGTTCACCCATTTTCTATTTCTACAAGAATTTTGTTCGCAAAATGCTAAGATGGCCACTATATTTGCACATTAGCATATCTTTAATTTCATTTTCAGCTTGGCTGTTGCTGCCTCCAAAAGATTCTCGACTCCCTCCTACTTAAACTTCTCCACAGCTTCGATCATCTGATTAAGCCCTTCCTATCACTACATCATCAAGTAGAATACGGTAGATTGATTGCAAATAATAAATGTCGATCAAATATGAAGTTTTTGTTGTTCGTAGTCTTTGTGGCATTTCAATTATAACAAGTTAAATTCCTTAAAAATAATTCACTAATACGTTGCAATATTTTTCAAGACAATAAATTAATATTATCTACAAAGGCTCCAATCAGGAAAATGTTTCATGATTTCAAGTAAAAATATCATTACATGTTATAAATGGATGAGTGGGGCGACGGCCTGCCCACCTTGAGGTTGTGGGTTCAATATCCTCTCCACGCATGGGGTATGCTTTAAATTGTCTCCCTTCCTAGGGTTATCTCTTTCTCTTCTTATTAGGTGCTACTCTCTCCCCTCTTAGGATATACGCCCAGTTGGGCTTAAAAAAATGGATGAGTGCCGTGATTGATTTAGAATCATTGTACATGCAATATATATTATATTTGTAAAACTAGATGTATTGGCTAACTTGAGATCATCAAATGTGAATAATTAAGAATTGTTGTCGAAGGCAGTGGGCTACGATGTAAAGTGGCCTTGACCCTGCGACTCGGAGTGCCTCGGGTTCGACACCCGCCTCCTACGTGAGGCAAATAAAATTCCTAGGAATTAAGGTGCTGACCCAAAAAAATAAAAAAAATGTTCCGTACTGAAGTCGTGAGCAAGATCAATCATTGCGATATTCCATGTGACCAAATTAATAACATGAAATATAAATAATTCGCATCTCTCGCGAAACATGTCGATACATAGGTATGGCATGAAATTAGGAGTTTTCTGTTTAAACACATTTTTTAGCTTTGAAAATGGCCAAAAGTATAAATGAAAGAGATAAGAAAATGACGCTAAAAATATAGAAATTGGTGATCTTTGGACAATTTCGGGGGACCATGAAAATAATCATATATATGTGGCACTCACTCCTTGTTAGTGGACCCTCAAACTTTCACGCAAGCTTCTATAGAGTTAGCACCGTAAAATGGACCGGTCCAGTCCGGTCCGAATCCTAATTTGCACAGACTTACTTTAAATGGAGCCTATCGGGTTTAATTCATTTTTTTTTGCAAACTTTGAAATGTTAGGTCCATACTTGATCCGCTTAAAGTTCGCGGATTATGGACCGGTCCACGGTTAACTTTTGATTTTTTAATTTATTTTGAAAAAAAGAACATATATTCATCCAAACTAAATATAGAAGATTCACATTGAAGTAATACTCTAATTTTCAAAATAAATAGTTAAATAGATATGAATTTATAAGTATAGAAATTTTGAAACAAAAAAAGTTTTAAGAAGAGACTACATAATATATATATCCCGTACAATACTCCGTCATCCCGTACAGATGTGCCAGATGTATACACAAAAATGGATACCCGTTTTCCCTTATCGGTCTTCTTCTTCTCCACAGCCTTTGTCACCTGCTTCCGCACCGGCCTCGCCTCAATCAGATGTGACTGACCGCCAGTACAATAAGTAGCAGAATGTCCCAATGACATACATCTCGTACAGATGTGCCAGATGTATACAAAAAAATGGATATACCTATTTTCCCTTATCGGTCTTCTTCTTCTCCACAGCCTTTGTCACCTGCTTCCACACCAACCTCGCCTCAATCAGATGTGACTGACCGCCAGTACAATGAGTAGAAGAATGTCCCAATGACATACATCCCGTACAGTACTCCGTTAAATCATCGTACGTGATCATTTGCCAAAATATGTGACCCGTCTTAGCATGACGAATCCAAATCCTAGTAGGTAATTCCTTCAACAAGTCTAGCTTCACACACACCCTAGCCACACTAGGACGTGTGAGATTTGCAGTCGGATCATCCAACGCCAAAGGCGTACCCACTGTGCTAGCTAATGAAAAAAGCTTGGCTTTATGAAGTCATTTAAGTTATTTAAGTATGATGTAAGTCAAGCAAGTTCCTTTAAGTTATTATGAAGTTATTTGGGATTTTAGTCTCAATGCTATAGTTTTGATGTCTCATTTCAGTCACCTTTAGGTTACGGGTGTGACTAGTTGATAAAGAGAGAAATTGAATTTAAAAAAATGAGAGTGGAAATGTTAACATAGAGAGAAAAAAATGTATCAAAATAGAATTCATGAATCATGATCACTTATTTGGCATGCTTTTTTTTTTTTTTTTGTTCAACCCGTTTGGGGGCATCCGGTATCCACCGATAATGTGGTGACTATATTCAGACTTGGCCTCACGGTTCGCCTGCAGCGTTATCGCTCAACGGGGAAGAGCCTGGCCCATACGGCTATTAAACGGCGCTCTCAGCCGCTAGAAATTCCGCAAGAATTGAATTTCACCAGCGGGAATCGAACCCTCGTCAACGGCGTCAACTTAAGCCGCTCCAATCAGCTGCTCCAGAGCTCGGGGTTTATTTGGCATGCCTTGAAAGAAAGAAAGAAAAAAACACAAAAGAAATCAATCACTTGATAATATACCACGTGGTGAGAATATACCACGGTGTCTCAAGGAGGGTACTTGTTGTTTACCTTTCTTTATACGTCGTCGTCATTTCCCTTCATTAATTTTCTCCACCATAACCACCAAGGGCAGAGATTCCGTCGTCTTCTCCAAGGCTCCATCTTTCTCCAACACAAAGGTAATAAAAAAAGTCATAATTTCTTTTATTAATTGCTATTATTTTCCTTCTTAATCATTTTCAAATTTTTTTTCTTGCTTAATTTTCCTTCCCTTTTTAGTTGCAATTGTTTCTATATATATATATATATATTCAATTCTGTATAGTTAAAAGTGAAAAATTATGTTAACGAAATGGTTATTTTAAGAGTTTCATACTAGAAAGAATTTAGCTAAAGGAACTGATATATGATGACTTTTGGATAAATGCATAGACGAAACTAGAACATCTAGTCTTTTTGGGGGGGTTAGAGTCTATAAAAATGAGTTTTTTTTTTTGGACAATATTGGCAGCGGATTTAAAGAAAAAAATGACTAAAGCCCTAGAAAAGAAATTTTAGAATATTTCGCCCCCGCAAGTTCCATCTATGGATAAATGTATGGTTTAGTTGTGACAAATTCAAGATCAATTTTATTTTTCTTGAGGTATTTTGACGTGTAATTAATTTAAATACCCTTAGGTGATTGCCATGCTTTGTAGTTTAATAAATTTGTTTTTTGTATTCTAGGCAAGTGTGGTGGAGAAAAGCTTGTGAAGATATATTTCCTTGTGAAAAATTATATTTGGGTTAATAAGAGACTGAATGACCTAGAGAGTAGTATTCCCCTGTTATGTTGCTGGTGACATTTTTCAAGATTCTTTGTTTTGTGCACTGATGGCGGGTGTTGGTTCTTTGCAACTTTCCCATGAACTGGGAATTTGCAAGAGCCACAGATGCAATAAGCAGTATCAGGTACGCCAATGCATATTATAATCGATTTGTTTGTTTGCTTTTGATATTGCATTCCAATCATTTTTTCAAATAACACTATGCTTTATTGACAGAATGTGCCAGGAACATACCAATCATATTTTTTGGGAATAAAATTCAGTCCTCTTGTTCCGGTAAGCCTCTTGTTTGATGTATTTTTTTAGTTTTTGCAGGAATTTTCTTTTCTTGTTGTACGGCGACATATGAAATAGGTTTTTGAAGAGGGTTCAGGTCTAGGTTTCTTTAGCAGTCAAAATATTTACTCTGTGTATTAAATCAGATATTGGTGGTCATTCTCAAACTTTGTTTTGTTGAGTTTCATCAATATGAGATACTTCATGACATTCTTGAAAGATCCTGACAAATTTTTCATTTTCCTTTCAGCAACGGAGTTCTCCACATCTTTCGAGTAGATTACATTGGCAGATTCAACCCATCCCTTATAGATATAGCAAGCTTAAGTGCCATTCTTCTCTTAATCCAGGCCACTCATTTAATGTTTCCGTCATTAAAACAACTGCTTTAACCTTAGCAAGGTAATTTCCTTTTTACGTTTGATTTGTGCTTGTGAATGAAATTATATTATCTCGTTGTTTATGAGGTCTGATGATTGTATTTTACATATTGTCTAATAAAGTTGCTAAGTTGCTCTGCACTTATCTCTGATTTGGGAAGTAAGATACGAAGGCATCTCTTCAACTTTTCCTCACAGTTTTTTTTTTTCAAATTGTGATGAATTCGTTGTTTTATAAGTTCGTCATGAACCAAATAGAGAGCAAGTCTATTGATGGTAGTTTTGTAAACTAAACAAACTAGAACTTTAATGAATATGTGTAAGCTGCTATGAGAGACTAAGCAAACTAGAATTTTGATAAATATGAATATGTAACTTGTTATTTTGTTACTTTTGGGACAGATTTCCCCCTCTCTTCTGCGGTGTTTATGGATGAATATGAAAATAACTTGATAATTAAAATGATTACTTGAGTTTTCTGATGATATGTATAAGCTGCTATGGGAGACTAATTCTCTGTTGAAAAATAACAACTGAATTAGTTATGTCCAATTCATTTTATTAGAGGTTTACAGAAAAAATAAGAGGATTAGCATTCCTCAAGATAAGAGTGGCCTTTGAATCCTCGTGAAACTGTCGATGCAATCCCTGCAAAAAGACCAAATAAAAGAGAAGTAATTGTATTTTGAGTGTTACGTTAATTTTTTTGCAGAATAAGAAATTATGTTTGGATTAGTTTGGGGTATGCTGAGCCTTACATGTTGTGCTCACTACCCTTTTGGATTGGACTTCTTATTGATGAATCTTGAATTGAATGTCTGGCTTTTAGTCTTTTGCTCTGATAGTTTTTGCTTAACAGATTACTCTTGCAGGTCATATAATAATCTACAAGGTAACGCTCTTCTGCATAAATTGGTTCCTGCTGTTGGAATCTTTATTTTTGCAATATGGGGTCTTGGTCCACTGTTGCATCAAAGCCGAAATATGTTTCTTCATGTATGTGCTTTTTCTTGTTTGCTCATTTCTCTTGCACTATCCTAAGTTAATTTTTAAGGACTGACTTAGATTTGATATATTTCTGTAATCTTGCAGAAGACTGATAACAACAACAGTTGGCAGAAGAGTAGCACATATCATGTTATGACCTCTTATCTTCAGCCATTGCTGTTATGGAGTGGGACATTACTTGTCTGCAGGTCAGTTTATTCATAATGGAAAAGAGTTGCGATCTAATTTGAGAGCCTATATCACATAATATTTGAATAGTGACCTTTTTGCTGCAGAGCTCTGGACCCAGTGGTTCTTCCAACGGAACCCGGACAAATTGTCAAACAAAGGCTCTTAAATTTTGTCCGATCGTTGTCAACTGTTTTGTCATTTGCTTATTGTTTATCAAGGTGATCAACTTTATATTCAGCTAGAAACTTCATGATGAGTTCATAATAATATGATTGATAACATTTTGGAATATGGATAAGGATATAGGGATTTACTTCAGTTTTATGTGGATAACTTGCTGCAAAGAATATACTACTTATTAGGATATTCTCTGAATAATTTCTTGTGTCCATAATTTTTGCTAATTTCTTTTCATTTATAATGTAGGTTATATGTAAGCTGCTATTTGTTTTTGTTGCAAGTATGAGGTTGCTTTAAGAATTTCTTCAGAAAGAATTAAACCATTCTGAATATTTTTGCAGTGTAATTCAGAAAGCTCAGAAATTCTTCATGGAGACAAACGATCCCTCCGATACCAGAAATGTATGTGACAGAATGTATCTTTCTGCTTGTTTTCTCAATGCAGTAGTCTGCCCTTTTCTTTCCTCCGCTCCCTTTCAAAATACTACTAATATTAATATTTCCAGCCCCAGATTAATTTACTGGACCAGCATAGATTTTTAATCGCCTCCATGTTGTAGTGATTTGATAAGTAGAGTTGCACCATAATAAATCCAGTATTAGATGCCTGCCAACACTTTTGCGGAAGTGCCCATAATTGCACTATTCAAATGAAAATAGGAATAATATTTTTTAAGCTTGTGTTATTTTTCTAAATGTTTATAGTCACAGGATTTGTATATCTCAAGATTTGCATCCCATAGATTGAATTTCCATCATTTAACATATTATAATTTATTTCTTTTGAGGAGATAGATAAGATAGTTGCAATGATTTATACATAGTTGGTTGAAATTCTAAATCATTTGAACTGTCAGTGAACTTTCGTGATTTAAAGTACTTCATTGAATTAAGATTTGGACCCTTTTACTGTTTTTCGTAGTTATGTTTAAATTTCTTCCAACATTTCTCCGAGAGGGGTGGGTTCATTTACAAGGTTCTTAGTTGTACATACATCAGAATATAGAAGTTCCAACATTCAATAAAGCGTAAAAGCAGAAGGATGGTCTTCCTAAATGCACAAAAAAATAGAATATTCTCATAATTGAATTGATCAATAGCTTTGGTTTCTCTTGGTGTAAATAAAATGAAAAAAGAAAAACATGCATACAGGGGCTGAACTTGTGTATATGCACTTACCGAGGATGTATGAAAGGAGTTCACCATCAATGTGATAGGCAATCCAATACAAAGTGAACTTAAATCTTTGCCTTCAAATTATTACCTTATTTCTGCTACTTCCTTTGGGAACCTTCATTGAGATAGTAGTTAGCTACTGCCTTTTCTATAGAGATTAATTGTTTCTTGATTATCAGCAGATGGGTTTCAATTTTGCGGGGAAAGCTCTATATACTGCAGTATGGGTTGCTGCTGTCTCTTTGTTTATGGAACTGCTCGGTTTCTCCACTCAGAGATGGCTTACTGCTGGAGGACTTGGTACTGTGTTGCTGACTCTTGCTGGTCGTGAGGTATAATTCAAATACTTGTGTCTACTTGAGGATTTTGTGGTTTGCATTTTCTACATTTAATCCTACATTTGGAAATCTATACATGTGGTTTTGCCATTAAAGTTTGTTCTGTTGTTGTAACGTCAGATATTCACCAATTTCCTTTCAAGTATAATGATTCATGCAACGCGGCCATTTGTTATGAATGAATGGATTCAAACAAAAATTGAAGGCTATGAAGTTTCTGGTACTGTTGAGGTTTGTATTTTAAGTCTTTTAACCTCTTTGTCACTGAGTTTGCATTAAATGACCCAAAGGAATTTGTTTGGGATGTAGAGAGGAATCACTTTTAATCCATTTATCTCCCGTTCTGTTTCAAGAACAATCACTCGTTTCACTTTATACAGGGATACCTAGCATTTTTCTGATGGAGACATTTTACTGATTTTCTTATGATGAAGCAAATTTCAGAATAATCCTCATTTTTACTCTTTTCTAGAGTTGGGTTTCAAAATTTTGTTATAGTAATATCTTGTATTTTACCATTTCAGCATGTAGGGTGGTGGTCACCAACTATTATAAGAGGCGAAGACCGTGAAGCAGTTCATATTCCAAACCACAAGTTTACAGTGAATGTTGTCAGAAATCTCACTCAAAAAACTCATTGGCGCATAAAGACGCACTTGGCTATAAGTCACTTGGATGTGAACAAAATTAATGTGAGAACACACTCACATTTCGTTATAAACTCGGTATAATCGGTTCTTGGTTTTTTTTGGGGAAATTCATTTATAAGATGATCATATGCCTTGTTTTGCAGATCATTGTTGCTGACATGCGTAAAGTTTTGGCTAAGAATCCTCAAGTAGAACAACAGAAGTTGCATAGAAGAGTATTTCTGGAAAATGTCAACTCTGAAAATCAGGCCCTCTCGGTCAGTTGTAATTCTTGAACAATCATTTCTTACAACTCTTCAAGAAGAATTAGAAATTCATGCCGTATTTCTTATAACTCTTCAAGAAGAATTTAGATTCCATGCTGTTTTCTGCCTTCTCTCCCCGTTAGAATTAGAGTCCTTATTATGTGTAACTTAATTAATTTGTTCAGTCATATAACTCTTAGAAAAAGAGAGGATGAAGAAAGCGGGAGCTGTCATATGTGTTTACATTCTCTAAATGACCTTGACAATACTGCATTATGTGCATATTTCTGTTTCCAACTTCACAATTGATGTTTCTTGTGGTGTACAATTATTATGCAGATTTTGATATCCTGCTTTGTAAAGACCTCCCATTTTGAAGAGTATCTATGTGTCAAGGTGAGGGAACTATTCTCTTGGAATCTGATCAAAATGAAAATTCATATTCAAGTTAGATGAATGGTATTAATTCCCGTCCAAAATATTTACTGGGTTCCAATATTTTGATTGTTATGGTTCAGCTACCAATAGATAAACAGCAGAAAGAAAATAGTGAGACAAATAAAAAGGGGCACATTGATATGAACCCCCAATTTAATGGACCAAAAATCAATGGACAAAAATTAGGGTCCATGAACCAACAAATTAATTTGATTCGAACCCCTACAAATTATTTGTTAAAACAAAATGCAAGTTAATATCTTTGTAGTTCTCTTTTCTTCTTGCCTTGCGCTTAACAAATTATTTGTTAAAACAAAATGCAAGTTAATATCTTTGTAGTTCTCTTTTCTTCTTGCCTTGTGCTTAAATGCTTAATATTCACAACAGCTTAGCTCATAATTTTTCATCTTTTTGAGAAAACCAGGAAGCTATACTTTTGGATCTGCTGAGAGTCATCAGGCATCACCGAGCTCGACTTGCCACTCCAATTCGTACAGTACAGAAAGTATATACTGATGCTGATATGGAAAACATACCATATTCAGAATCTATCTTTAATGGGGCAGCAGCTAGCCGCCGCACGCTATTAATTGATGCCCCTTACAAAATCAATGGAGAGGACAGGACAAAAGCTCAAAGTAAGCCAAGACCGGCTGATAGTAAACCAGATGCTAAAGGTGGCACGGTTCAAAATCATGATCCTAACACAAAAGAAGCAGCATCTAAGGCAAAGGAGTCACCATCTGCCGATTTGAATGCTGATGCAAAGGTTGGGGAAATGCGGAATGCTGAACCTAAAGAAGACAATAAAGTTGAAGAAAAGACTTCATCTGATCCAAAACTCCCTAAGAAAGTTCCAACTAAATCACCTCCGGTATCTGCAACAAAGACAGAGAGGAAATCTACTGAACATAATGACTCAAAGGGACAAATTGATAATGCAACTGCTAAAACCTCTAACAAGCAGAAATCTTCAAAGGTTGTCCAGGGGAATGCTCCAACCAGCAGTACCGGAAGTTCCTCGGTTCCATTACCAGAGTCTAGAGGTGAGAAACCGGTAACTACTTCCTCTTCTAAGCAATTAAAGCAGGAAAACGAGAAACAACCTGCCACACAGCCCCCTTCACCAAAACCTGCCATAGAAGAGAATATAGTACTTGGTGTCGCTCTGGAGGGCTCTAAGAGAACCCTTCCTATAGAAGAAGGCATGGGTACGGCCTCAAATGCTTCGGAGATGAAAGAACTGGCTACAATGCGTAGTGGGAATGTCCCTTCTTCGCTTAGTGACAAGGATAGAAAAGAAAGTAAGAAATCAGATGATCCAAGTTTAAGCTCCGATCAGTTGGATCAGCAAGAATGAGAGGATCTTCCAAGTTTCTCCATGGTATGTCTCTTTTAAGGACACCTCTGAAAGCTTTTGTCAGGTACTGAGGCACTGCATATATTATTTGGTTCTGTAAAAGATGTTAAACTTGGCCTATAGCTGGTTTTAGAAATCACTTTTTTTTTATGAGTTAGTTGGGAAATAGTTGTTATTGTGATTACATATATATCTGAAGAATTCAAAACAAAGAAACCTTGAAAAAAATAGGTTGAATTTTTTGCACTTCCATTTGCTTTTTTTGCCTGGCCATTAGTATTTTTTCCCATCTAGTTAATTGGATAGTGTTCTGTTTTGCAACGGATCACACAATTTTAATTTTTAGACTCACGTATTCTTTTACAAACATTTTAATTTTTTGTGCAATTCAAAACTTTTTTTTGTGAATTTTTTTGTGAAACATTTCAATTTCGTTAGTGATGATAGGCACAATCTAAATAATATTTGCAGAAACATCTCTTGGCCAACGAAATTTTTTTAAAAAAGAATACCCTTTTTTTTCTCTCATATAGTTTTAATAATTATAGTAAGTGGTTCTATAATTGATACAGGTGTCAACTTCCTTCTCTCCCCTTCATGTATTTTCATTACAGATATGAAGGGGTTGGAGAAGGAAAGCGATGAGTAGCTTTCAATATATAAATAGTTAAATAATATTTTGTGGGATAAAATTAGAGAAGCTACTCAGTTGGCTTATTATAAGTACCCTGATATGGATTTTTTCAGCCCATGAAATAAGGCTTATTAAAAACACCTGTTCCGAAAATTAGAACATGTGTTCATTTTTCAAATTAATTTCAATTGTTAAAATTTTAATTTAACGGTTGAAATTTCGCCCCGAATGTGCGGAATAAAAAGTATTCCGCATGGGAGCCGTGGTGCTAGAGTAGAGTAGAAAAAGATGAACATGAGAAATGCCATAGATCCCATTTTTGGGAATGACAACCTAAGGGCCAAACTGAGTTGGATATTCCAAAGTAAGGTTGATATTACTTGTTAAGAGGTCCATAGCCCATTGGGAATATGGCTTGTCCATGACCGTGAGATCGAGGGTTCGACACCTCTCTCTTACATGGAGCAAATAAATACTCTCTTCCTAGGACGATCCTCCTCATCTGGTGACGCTAAAAAATATATTACACTCTCTTGTCAAAGCCCCATAAAGAAAATAGAAAAGAAATAAATCATGAAACAAAATACTTTTCTTTTTGAAAACATTCATTTATGGTCAATAACAACGATAATATAATCCACTAACCTCTCAATAATTGGTAGTATTTTGCGGGGAATGGATATGAGACAGACATAACATGAATACCACGAAATTAGATAGATTAAATACTGACTTAACGTTTGATAATGAATACAGAAAGTGACTGCTATCAGAATACTATTGAAACATTAGTCCATACTCCAAATGACCAGTCGTGTCATTTTCCCTTCAATTATTCAAATGACAGGCAAATTTTGTCAGCGACCATCTCTTTACACTTCATATTGCTAATCAAAAGCCAGCACACCTTGGTAGGACTCCACAATGGTACTACTCTATGACCAATATGTTCCCCAGCCAAAAAGTTAGAAACTCTCCTTAAATCTTCCACATGCTAATACAATCTCGACAATTAACAGTTGGGATAAGAAATGACTAGTAGCTTTTCATTTAATTTGAAATTTAAAACTCAACTGTTAGATCAAACTAATCCGATGACTGAAATGACTAATAATATGTCAGTACGTGGTGGCCAAAATGAGATTCATTCAACTTTGATGAGCTGTAAAGGACAAAATAATCAAACTAAGATACATGAATGGTATATTACATCAGATCCTGTCTTATGCTATTCAAGAATTTTTATATCAAATTCTTGCTACATTCTATAAGATCAATGTAAAACCCTAATATAAGAAAGATCCCACAATGTATATAACAACCATAAGGGGTTGTATTTTATTCATCGAATATTACAACAAAAAAAAAGCCACTGAATGATATAGGGAGGAGGGAAGGAGGAGGATACAACTGTAAATTCTGTATTTGGGAGGGGAAGGGGGGGATTTGCATACATATTTGTTTTTCTACTAAGAAATCTTAAGCTTGGCACATGCAATCAGGAGCAGGGTAAGTGTAAATGGACTTCTCTCCTACTCGTAGACGAATCTGCCCTTGCCTACCTTTATGCCCTTCAATGACTGCTTCCTGGAACTCGGGCCAACTGAGGCTTTTGTTCAGGAAAAGAGGGCCTAATAATTGCATATTAGGCCTTATGATCTTCATATTGTTATACGTTCGATGCCCGACCTGTTTAATGTCAGTATGAAATTAAGGATACTTGTCTAATTGCATAGATGAAACAACCTAAAGGCCGAAAACGTGACATCTAGGTAGGTGATTCTAAAGTATATAATTCAGAAGAAATGAAATCATTGATCCATAAGCTTTTCTTGAAGTACGGAGAGTCTTTTCATGAACCGTGATTCATTTCAGTGGAAGTTAACAACTATAAAGTACCAGAAGACCAAGTTTTAGTGGCGTACCATAGCATTGTGCATATTTCCTGGGGAAGCAGAAACAAAGATATCGCTGTGCATACTGACGTAATAGTCAAGTGCTGCTAGTAACGAAGCTTTTCCTTTAATTGCGGCTCTTTCCTCTGCAGAGGCTAGCGTCTTCTTCTGTTCCATTAGCGGAAACAAATTTCGTAGAGTTGCCAACCTAGCTTCTCCGCCGTATACCTGAAACACAGGACAAAAGTTAACGCTATTGTAAATCTAGTTATCAAAAAGTAGCGGAAAGTGATTTGCTGCTAAAAAACTAAAGCTACTTAGAAAATGAACCTTATGTGATGCCAGATATAGGCGAGTACTGTTGTCGAATCCTAGAGCTGCAAGCAGCAATCCAACTTCTTCAGGTGTCAACGGGCACCGTCCCTGACTCCTCAACTCCTCATCGGTAAATTGGGAGTTTACAAGCCTGCCACCCCAGATTATTTGCCGGTACTTGGCTAAAGCTAGTTTTTCAGCCTTACCGCCCCCAAAGTCGCAAGCTGAATGAGCAGCCATATCCTGTTAGAACAAGCAGAAAAGGGACAACTCAGAAGGTGTTTAACTCAGAAGGTACACTTAAACACCATAAATTGTTCAAATAAGGAGACATTTGAAGAGGAAATACCTTATCAAACCGAAGATGTAGCGTAACAAACTTTCCTGCTCCCGGTTTGCTCCTAGCATCAGTAACTTGTCTGATGTAATTAGCACTATCTTCTTCGTTTGTGCTAGGAGGATTTCTCAGGCGATTAACAAGAGAATCACCAAGAGCTCTAATGTGAGGAACAAAAGCTAATGCATGAAAGTTCACTTTGCATCGCAGACGTTGGATCTCCGTAGGCATGTTGTCAAAAGCCAATCGATGAGAAAATGGTGAAATCACAGCAAGCCCGTAACTGAAATTTTTTAGAAACTTATAGTCCAGACTCAGTGAAGGAAGTAGCTTATATGTTTTCATTTCAGTGCAACTGTAAATTGACAAGACAAATAGCAATATAGTGTTCAAATTTTGTGGGGAAAAAAATCGATATAACCAACCTCTGCAAGACGGGTAAGACATTCTCCAGATACCAGTTAGCTGAAGCATGAGCAGGTGCCGTCTTGATTCTATTAGGACGAATGGCGGTAGCATAATATTCCCTTGTGCTCCATGAGAATTCATCAGGCAACTCTCTAACTACCCGTACATCATCTTTCAACACCTCGATGAATTGATCCACATCAAAGATATCCATAAATGAGCTGCATAAAAAAGATGGTCAATGTCACTTTAGTAATACCGAAAACACTAGAATGAGAATTGAAAAAACAATGTATGCTTTCTTGAGAACTAGATCGTAGATAGCACCTTGAATCTTGCCAAACAGGGTTCAATTCCAAATAAGGGATCACGAGAGTTGCATTTAAAATTTTGGCGACGGCTACTGCATCACAGACCTGTTCAACACATGTATGAATGGAAAAATAAATGCACCGAAAAAAACCAGAAAATTATCTGCAGCATATTGGCTACTGAAAGTTTTAAAGCCTACCCCCATTCTCTGCTGATTTAATCCTCCATCAAGAAACACTTGAATGTATCCCTCTGATTTTTCCGCAAGTTCTGCTTGAAACGAAGCGACGGATAGAAAGAAAATTAGGGACAATATTAATGTTTTATGCAAAATCATACCGGTGACATGAATTCAAGCGTTACTGTTTTATCCAAATGACGAGAAAATCTCTGGACAAAATGAATGTTTCTGCTAGACTCCTTATTCAAGCACTCACTTGGAGCTGAACCAACATCACTGACGGTTTTCCATCCTTGATTGGCCAATGGCTTCCATAATTCTGACTTCTCTTCATCAGACTAAAGGAAAAATAACAATGTTTACTGAATTGAAGTCTTTAAAGTTTACAAAGTAACATTCGCACAAAGAGATAGATATATAGACATGTAGGTAGCAAAAGCTTACAGTTTCACGTAGCAGAGCACTCTTCAGTAGAGGTGAGTGCCTAGGTTTAATAGGATTCCAACCCTTCAGAAGCATATCAAACAACTATCAGTATATGCAGTTCAAGCAATCGCAAACATCATAAATTTAGTCCTAACACGTTGATCATCACTCAGAAATCTACTTCACACCAAATCATTATGTACCTAACGAAAATAAAAAATAAAATAGAAATCTTGAACAAGAGGAATGTAGGGAAATGCGACTTCGAGATGCTGAAATCTTGTTTCAGCATATGCATATTTCGCTCAAAATAAAGAAATAGTCAACCGAAGGTGGAATCCTCCTCGGCTGTGACCATTCTAGCACTTACACACGACCTAGATCGGCTCGAAATCAATATAGTTGCAAGATCTCTGACAGATCATACCGTGCTGCATTCGGGCAACAACTACAATTAAGGAGCTATGTGATAACCTCATTCTGCCAATTCCGTCAGCCACGCTCATCTCGGCCCTAAAAGATTCAGCCAGAGGTGCATCTATGATGTACCTGATGAACTAACCAAATCGGCCGCCATTCTTGATGGCAATCTAAACATACCAAGAGCATCATATTGAAGCTCGTTCTTGGAAAGAACTAGCGATTTTTGACAATTCGTGTCCTCCTTCCCCAGAATTTACAGCAAAAACAACCCTTCAGAATCATGAGAGCGCGATAGACGCTAATCACTTGTACCTATGTAAATATGATTTCCTCATTGTGCATGCAAGAAGACAATATTAAGCATATCCCTAATTCCAGGCCACCTCCAACTACTCAAGGAAAAATCAACAGAAAAGGAACCAGAAGAAGAAACAAAGGGGAAAAAAGAAAAGTGAAAATTCCCAACCTCCAAGACTTAGAATTAGAATCAGACTTAAGATAGGACAAAATTAAACATTCTACCTAATCTGGCCATGGAGTCAAACTATATTACTCAGCTCTGATCACCATATCTCCACGACGGAGTCAAGAAAGGAAATGACATTTCAACAATCCGAGTCAAAGCAGATCCTAACTCACCAAACCCATCATCAAGATTAATATTTTTGTAAGTTAAAGTCCTCCCACCTTAGGAGCTGCTGAGTTACCTTGATTAACCTTCTCCACGATCTCCGGTGGACCGGGGTGGGGGGCTGGGGGCAAGGGATTTCGGCTTTTGCGGACAAGATTAATACTTTTGTAAATTCTTTTTCCAATTTCTTTCAATTATTGGAAGACCCTTTTGTCACCAAGAATTTTAAAGATTCACACTTTGCCCATTCCTGCTGTTTGGCAAATTCTACTAACCATGTTTTATTATAAAATCCAATTACCTAAGAATCTATCTAATAAAATAGCATTCAAAATCACCTACCCATCTTTATTTTCTTTACTTCACTTCCCAAACAATATAGGAAAATCCCCAATTTCCTGATAAAAGATTCATCATTTCCAGGAAAAAAAAATAGTTCCCCAAATAACAGAAACTCCCTAAAAAACTTGCCTTTTTCTGCAATTAGAAGACAATTTCCGGAACTAAATAGAACCCATTACTTAGAAAGCTAAAAGGCAAAGCCCCAAAAAATAAGGGAACCCCAAAGAAATCCCACAAACAAAATGATCATTAAATAAAAGAAATTACAACTTACAGACATCTTAGATGGTGAGGCATGGCTAAAAGTAGCAAAAATACTTGGGATGAAAATGGTTAGAAGCAGCACTAAGAAACCAGCCACAGCTCCTCCTCCTCCTCCTCCTCTTCTTTTGAAAGCAGCCATAGCAGAAGAGCTTTTGATCTTGATTTTCTTGATTTCTTGAATTCTTGATTGATTAATAAATATATTGGAAAGAAGTTATTATAAAAAAAAAAAAAAAAAAGTTAAAGAGGGGCCATTAAATTATAAGCCTTCAGTAAAAGCATCTCACATGGGGGTACCAATCTCCATATTATATATAAATATTCATATTTTGTTTTACACACAAAGCAAAAACAACAGCTGCAGCACTTAAAAATACTTTCTTTTTTTTGTGTAGTTTTTCTTGCTAGTGAATGAATGAGAGAAACTATTTACTAAATAAAAACAAACAGGTTTTAGTATCAAAATATTAGAATCGGCTACATTAACTAAAGAAAGAATTACGTAGAAAATATTTACTAAAACAAAGAATTGAATGATAGAAACAGAAAGAAAGAAAGTAATAGTAAATGTAAAGAGGTGTCTTCTTCTGTCCTTTAAGATGAGAAATTAACCAGAAACTCTTAACAGCTAACGGATAGAAAGAAAAAAAGCAAAAGAAAGCAAAGACCAAAGAGCACCGAATCTCAAGAACTGTACGTGGCACAAATTTAAGGAGTCTGTGCTGTCATCAAGTTTGGCCTTTTTTAAACCGGTCCAACTCTGGCGCAAAAAAAAAAAAAAAACTTTGTTTGTCCGGCTGGGCAGTTACCCCATAAAGAGGAGAGAGGTGCCTCACAAAAAAAGAAAGTAGTCCTAGAAAAGAGAGATTAAAGTTTGCCCCATGTACGGGGATGATTGAGAAGGGAGTTGATGTGTCCTGAGTAAAGGAGTATTTTTCTCTGAGTGGTATTTAACTTGAATTAAAAGTTTCCGCGGCAAGAGAGATTGCGCCTGCAACAAATAGCAAAATCAAAGGTGATTCGGATGTTCTCGACCACTCTTCGATAGATAAGTTGGTTTTTTTTTGTGAAAAAGAGATATAGAAAAAATGCTCAATGTATAAAAGACAAATAATAGATGAACAGTAAAGATACATGATATTTACAGAAAATAAAATCTCAAGAATATAACAATTATCGATTTGATTAAGACTCCACTTATCATAAGTTTTCTGATTGGAAAATGTTCAGGGAACCATTCTCATATGGAATCAACCACTTTAATAAGTTACTAGAACCGTATGAGCTTAATCCGCAAGGGTAGCCCAGTTGGTTCGAGGGTGGTAGATGTGCATGAGGCGTAGAGTTCGAATCTTGTGACCATTGCATGTGGAAGTTTCAACCCTCCAATGTGGGGGTGGCTTCTTGCGGTGGGCTAAGACAAGGCCTCCCACCAATCGAACCGCTGGGTCACGTTGATTTAAATCGTCCACAATGCCTGTCGGATCGGGTGGTAAGGGCGTGGGTATCGCCTTTTTGTGTACAAGAACCGTATGAGCTTATTTCAAAGTTGGACTTGTCAGTTGTGGGTTGGAACTCGTCGTGGGCTTTCTCGGGTTATCGAGTTCCCAGGGCCCACACATGAAACTTAGGTCGGAACCCATCAGGAATGAACATATGTTTTCGATTTAATGACAATTGTACTTTCTCAAAGAAGTCTATCCGTCAATTATTGCATCTGTCACTGGAGATTTATTTTTTACGTGCGAGATAAAATCTGTTTTGCATTGAAGTCATAAACATTTTCAATACGAGCTTAGCGCGCGTAGTAGTAGCTTGCCGATATTACACTAGTGAGTCAGTGACGAGTCTTGTTTAGATCTTTTGGAGATCAGTCTCACATTTATGATGGTTATTAGTGTCATGTAACAGTTTTAAGTAGTTAAAATTATTCTTGAGTAAGAATCAAACTTTAAATATGTTCGCATTAGTGTCTGAGTTAGTCTCAAAAAGAGGATAATGGACATGGGACGACTGTGGCTCAAGCGCGGAACGGAGTAAATTCCGCACGTGCGGAATTTCCCTCGTCCGTTGGATTAAAATTTTAACGGTTAAAATTGATTTAAAACGAATACCTGTTCTGAGCCTCAGAACACCTGTCGTGTATTTAAGACATAAGACACTTGTCTTTAGCCTTAAAATACCTGTCAATCGCCTCAAAACATCTGTTATAAGGTGTTCCGTATTAAAAAAACGGTTCCCCATAGGATCCGAACCGACACGGGACACCTCTTTTGAATAAAAAAACAAAAGTTTTGCCCTTTTCGTGAATTTTCACAAGAAGGCCTTAGCTTTTAGGACTTTAGCAAAGGTTTGGTATTGGAGACCTTTAGCTAGGTACTTTTAATTCTTTACAGTGGTGCGTTTGGGCACCGACACTCTGCCATGGTCAAATCTTGCTGTTCAGCTTTGCGCTCTCTCTCTCTCTTTGGTCTCTGTTATTATTAATAAATCGTCTTTATAAATGTGGGGAATCGAAAGTGTAACTCTGGTGTACAACTCCAATGTTGCAGTATTATATTGTTTTCTTTTTTGAGTCAGTTCTAACTGAACTATCTATAAGTACAATTTAACGTAAAAAGATCTCGATTGTTAATTGAAAATAATTATAATTTCGACTGTTTGATTAAGTGCGGCCGAGATTTGTATGCATAATGACTATAGAAATGAATTTTATATTTGAACAAAATTAATTTGTTCGTGTTGAAATCTCCTCTTACTTGCATTGAGAGGTACTCCCTCTATTCCTCAATAGGACGTTTATAACATTTTAAAAAATTAAAAAATTCAAACAAATAGTAATATTTGCACCACAATTTCAATAATACTCCTTCCTTACTCCCTTACTCCCTCCCTCTCTTTCACTTTTTCAATAAAAGATATGTTGAGTGTATAATTGGAATAAATTGTTGACACCTAATAGAAGATATGTAAATGACAATTAATTTAGATATATATATCTCATAAACGACAATTAAATGGGAATGGAGGGAGTACCATTTATTAGCAGTTAATGGTGAAATCTTAAGGAATCTGATCCATTCATTTACTTATTTTCTACTCTCCCATCTCAAATTATTTGTCAACTTTGTGTTTTTTACGAAAATTAAGCTTTAATCAAATTCTATAGTGCTATACTATTTTCGTCCTAAATTATTTGCAACGTTTCACTTTTTTAGACATCCCAAATTATTTGCCACATTTAAAAAATCAATGCATCTTTACTATTATTTTTCCAGTTTTACCCATAATTTATTACTCAACTAACCACTAATAATAACTTTCCAGACATTCATTGAGTGGTATTTTGAACTTTTTTTTCATATTAATTGCTTTCCAATCATTTTCATAATCTGGGTGAAAAAGTGAAATGTTGCAAATAATTTGGGGCGGAGTTAGTATGTTAAAATTTCAAACATGACCATATCTAATTTTATCCTCAATTTAATTTTACCTTCTTTTCTATATTTATTCTTCTCTCTCCAATATTTAATGTAAAAGATAAGATTGAAAAAATAATCATTAATGAGTCATTTATTTATAAAGTTGACACTTGATTTGTGAGAGATTAAAAATGAAACGCAGACAGGTAATTTAATGACTCAAACATAAATGTAAATAACAAAAATACTAGAGGAGTCAAATGCAAATTTGATTTGAATATTGATGAGCCTTTCAGATCCACTTATATTAAGATTGCTTACGTTCTAATGTGTTACTATGCTATGATTCGACTCAGTATAAGACCTGTAGTTTAATATTATCCATAAAAGGAGGGCAAAAAATTATTTGTCTCCATTCCTATTCTCATCCCTATCTCCAGCCAATCATAATTCACCATGTGTATATACAATTGGAAAAAATGTTTATATATTAAATTCTGATTGGTTGAGGAAAGGAATAGGGACAGAGGATTTTCACCCTAAAAGAAGGCTCTTCAATGGTGTATTTTGTACCGGTAAAAAATTTATGTCTTCATTCTATGTTAATTTTTTAATTAAAATTATTATAATCTAAAAAAATAGTTGAATCTTAAAGAAAAAATTAATATATATATATATATATCATTTTTTTATTAGCGGAACTGGAAATAGCACAAAAAATGGGGATAGACGATTTTTTTGCATTTTGTACCGGTTTTCCATTTTTATTTTTATTTTTTAAAAAAAATGTTTTGAGATTATAAAAATATCAATCGTGGGATTGGATTGTATTTGAATGCATTTGGTTTTAATTTTTTTATTTGGAATATTATAAAATCTGACTATCATATACATATTATAGAAATGTTCTTAATTCTTTCTTAAGGCTCCAAATCTCTCATTATAATTTCTGGCAAATAATCCTCTGTCCCCAATTCCTGTCCCCATCCCTGTCCCAGCCAATCACAATCCACCCTGTGTATATATAATTGGAAAAACTATTTATATAGTAAATTTTGATTGGCTGGGACAGGGATGGGGACAGGAATTGGGGACAGAGGATTTTCACCCATAATTTCTTAGTCATTTGTTTTTAAGTCTTTTAAAAAAAATTGGTTGGTTAGGATTATTTTATATGATAAAATAATTGAAAAATACATTGTCTTAATTCAAAATTCAAAATATCTGCAAAGAAAAAAAACCACTTTGTTTTAGAAGTATGCTAATATATTTTTTGTCTTATTTTCTTAATGTTCTTATTTAAATGGGTCAAATTGGTTTACTTTTTTTTTTAGGGGGAAATGGAGCGAGAAATTGAGTGTGGAATATATAAGACAAAATATACTAACATATCTTTCCAAAGAAAATAAAAATATACTAACATATCATCTTTGATTTTGTCTAATTTTTCCTTTTTGTAAGGAAGCGAATCTGGAGGCTTCGGAAAAGGAAGAGAATCTATTATATGAAGATAGAAGTCTACTTCGATTAATCTTTTTTATTGAAAATTTTTCGTTTTTTAAATTAATTATGTTTCCCAATAAAATTCAAAAACCAATCAAACT
The DNA here is from genome assembly GCA_026122235.1 of Vinca minor. Classification (NCBI taxonomy): domain Eukaryota; kingdom Viridiplantae; phylum Streptophyta; class Magnoliopsida; order Gentianales; family Apocynaceae; genus Vinca; species Vinca minor. The sequence goes on along the minus strand of JAOCZM010000294.1, from coordinate 1,964,053 downwards.
AAGTAAGTCTAATCTGGTTTTTATTTATATTACACTTATCAAGTTTGATTCTTATTCGAGAAAATATCTGACACAAAAGGGAATTTCAATATAGTAAAATAAGTAAAATCGATGGGGATCAGGTGGCCCAATGGAAGGCTGCCCAACAACGCTAGCTAGGGGTGAGCACCGAATTCGAATTGGCCAATTCGGTCAATTGAATTCGGTTTTTTCATTTTTTCATACCTAAAAAAACCGACCGAATTCGAATTGGCCGAATTGGTGAATTCGGAATTCGGTGCCGACCGAATTGGCCGAATTGGAGGGTATATTTTTTATTATATAATATATTTAATTATATAATATATAATTATATAATAATAATATTTAATTATTAAAAATTCAATAATTATATTTAATTATATATATTTAATTATATAATAATAATATTTAATTATTAAAAAAATCGAATTCGAATTCGGCACACCAAATTCAAAAATAGTCAAACCGAATTCGTCCCAAATTCGACCAATTCGAATTTGGTCTTGACCGAATTACCGAATTCAAGCCGAATTACCGAATTCGAATTGCCAAATTGAATTCGAATTCGGTCGGAATTCGGCAAAAACCAAATTTGCTCACCCCTAACGCTAGCATGTGGTCTTGTGTTCGATCCCCATATCCCCTCCCCCCCTAAAAAAAAAAAAAAAAAAAAGTAAAATCGAACATGGTTTTTACTTTTTCTATATATAAGGGTTGAAGGAGTGGAATAACATATTATCATATGAGTTGTGTTTTTTTCCTAATGAATAAAAGTGATTTATTAATGATTTCTCCAATAGAAGCTGTTGCGAAATTTTTTATCATGTATTTATTTTTTTTACTTTTTTTGTGTTGTTTATTTGGTCCGGGTGTGGACTTTTATCTATTATCATGGTGTTTACACTATTGTATAACTTTTATTTTTCTTGTATTTGCGTTTTATCTTTTGATTGTAATAGCCTTGGCTATTTTATGATTAATGAATAAATCTTTATTTAGCAAAAAAAAAAAAAAATTCTCCAATATATCGCACTGCAATTTTGATTATTTTTCGGCATATAGCAAGGTACGTGGTTTCTAAGGAGTGTAGTTTGGTATTAACAATTAAGTTGGATCCGTGATATATCTTCTACAGTATAGCTACAAATTTCCCGTAGTAATTCTCTGTTCCAATTCCGTGTCCCTCTTTTTATCTTATTAATAAAAAATTGTCATGTTTTAAATTTTTTTAATTAAAAAACTATAACCTAAAAAATATAGTGGAATTCTCGAAAGAAAAATTAACACATAACAATTTTTTATTAGTGAAATAGAAAATGAGAGACTTTTTTTTTCCCTCAAATTGCATGTTAGTTTTCCCTTTTCTCGTGACAACTTTCCAGATCAAGTAATCTCATAGATTTGCTTCATCCAATGTAACACAAAACGAAACATTAATTTTTCGTTGCTGACATTTCGTCCTTCCTACTCTTTCATCTTCTGTCTCATCCTCTATTCAATTTGAAGGTAATTGTCTAGTGTCACAGTTTTTTCTTCGAGTTCTATTTGTAGATTTTATATTTTTTAAAAAAAAAAAATAACACTTGATTGTTTGTTATTAGTAAGACAATAGATGAGATACAAAAATTATTAGACCGAATATTTGATTCGTACTCTTCCCCACCCTCCCTCCCCAAACATCCACCAACAAACGGGTCACTTTGACATGGGACGATCCTTGTGGGAATGGCCCTATGGTACTCTCAAATGAGTTGAAATGGAGCCTTATATCCCGTCTCAATTCATGTAAGATGGTTGTGGGGCCAGTCCCCTATATTAGAATTTTCCCGAATAAATAGCCATTTTGGTTACTAAAGTTTTTTCGGCCTGCCACTTTGGTAAAAAATTAGCCTTTTAAACTTTTTTCATCACTAAAGTTTTTTCGGTCTGCCATTTTGGTCACTAAAGTTTTTTCGGTCTACCATTTTGGTAAAAAACTTTAGTGACCTAAATGGCAGAATTAAAAAATTTTAGTGACCAAAATGGCATACTAAAAAAACTTTAGTGATGACAAAAGTTAAAAAAACTCATTTTGACCAAAATGACAGGCTGAAAAAACCTTAATGACCAAAATGGCTATTTATTCGAATTTCCCCCATCCTAATCAGAAGGGAAAGGGGCTAATTCAAGGTTTAGTATAGTTACCATTGCGGTAGAATAGAGCCAAATATTGAGCCATAATTAAAATATATCTTAATTCACTTATAGAGACAAAGGTATTTTAATTAGTCTTGACACTCGAAATTTTTTACCTGACCGAGATCATTCAGGAAAAAAGTAGAACAGCAGCCGAAGTCCAAAGAACAGGCTTTATGTGTGAGGAGATTATTCCAATAACGTATACTTGTTCAAGTCATCTATTTTCAAGTGTAAATCATATTGTAAAAAAAAAAAAAAATTCCAAATATAAATATAATGTCCGATCAATTAAGTTTTTTAATTTGACGTTCTGCTGAGTTAGTGACAACAATTATTGAATGTGATGATGAAAAAATCATACTTCTATTCGTCACAAGTCCAACGTCCACTGATCGTAGAATTACTTATTATTTAGCTCTTCCAACAAAAAAAATTGGCAATAATATAAGGATTTTCTAATGCCTGCATAAGGGCCCGTATTAATGAGTTAAATTATTATAATAATTTAATTTTGTTATTTTTCTAAAGTTTCCTATTTTTTTATAAGATGTTAAATTTTGATATAATTAAATTACCATATATAGATCATTTTATATGAATTATCGTGTGCCTGGGAGCACAGGTTAGAAACACTCATAATAATAATAATAAAAAAAGGTACATAAAATGTAGGATTTGGTAAAGTAGAGTAATCCAATAATCTAGTAATTTTAGAATTAATAATTACTTTGATACTTATTTATATTTTTTTTTGGTTAAAAAGATAATTATATTAATAAAAAAACGTCAACACAATCACTGTTAAAGTCATTACAGACCAATCTCTCAAAACAAACTCTATGGACATCCCTTGCCACTAATTGACTAACAAACGGGGTGAAGATTGAAAATTAATGAACTCAGTAGATGACAGCATCGCTCCAGCTTTTGCAAGGCAGTCCGCGCAAGCGTTCGCCTCTCTGTAAATATGTGCGAGCCCATATTCCTAGAACATCCCCAAAAGTGCCCATCAGTCGCATATAATATTAAACAATGGATGAACATCAATATTAGCATACTTTAAAAAATCTACAATAATTTTAGCATTTAACTCAACATCAATAACAGTGAAATTTAAATCCAAAGCTAACTATATACTTGTCAAAAATTAGCATTTGAAGTTGACTTGATCCAAACATCACTAAAAGCGTATGTAGTACTTCACGAAATCTCAAATTACACTATAATACTCGCAATCAATCAGGGATTAATGACTTTGACTTCTCACCTGCAGGGTAAATGATTTGAGCTATTTTGTGAATAGTTTACGATCCGATTTGATATTAACTTGACGAATCCAACTCATGAACTAAATGAGCGAGCTAATATTTTTTGCTCATCTAAAATATGAGCCAATTTTGAATTGAAGAAAACTCAGACTCATGAACTAGCTCGATATATATAGTAGAGAAATTCCCTATTAGTATCCCTTATATATTTACGTATTTCTATAAATAAACTTATCTTTTTATTAGGCTATTTATATACGCATCTTTTTGTGGGCCACTATAAATGTCCAATTAGTGAATCCGGCTAATTTTCAGGCCAAAAAATGACATGTGACTTGCACATACTATCGGAGTGAAGGGCAAAAACGTCCATTACCTCTAGCCCTCTTCCTTCTTCCTCTCATCTTCCTCCACAAACCCACTCCCAAACTCAAAATTTGCACCACCCTCCACCACCTCCCTCAGCGTCCACCTCCACATTATGCACATCAACCCTCTTCCTTTTCTGCCCTCTCTTCTTCTCTGATATGTTCTCCACATTTTCCATCTCAAACCACTCGAATTCAAAGAAGCAAACTTTCTTCTTATCTGACCATAAAGAAGCAAACTTTGGAAATCCCAAATGCCAAAAATAGAGGAATTTATTAACCAAACTTGCTAAATTAAATTACCCTTCTCAAATTTAATGAATAAATATAAGGGAAAATGACCTGAAAAATCCTTAAAGTATTTACTAATACACGATAAGGTCCTATAAGTTTTTTCGCTTCTTGTTAGGTCCTGGAAGAATTTTCGTGCCAGATAAAGAGTCCTACCACCAATTTAAGCAGTGGTTTCCGGCCAAGTGACGTCGAATTAAGGGCAAAATGGTCAAAAAAACCCTGGTCACCCCTGCCAAAACAATCCCAAAGAACAGCCCACCACCATTAACGGCCCACCACCATTAACGGCCCACCACCACCACCAACTTCACCATTAAACATCCATCCCCACCGGTATCTGAACCTCCACCACAAAACTAAAAAAATAACGTTACCATTTTGTTCTATTGATGAAGAAATTCCTTTAATGATTAATGTTTTTGTTTGTTTTATGCATTTCATGGTTTTCTACCTCTTCTTTTGTTTTTTTTGGGTTGTGGTGGAGATGGAAATCTGGGTTAATTACATTTTAAGATCTGCAAATTTTTGTATTAGGGTGGTGGAAGTTTAAAAAAAAAATCTTCAAGAAATTCACTTTTATGCTACAAATTATACTCATATTTCTTCACTTTAACTAAAGATCCGAACTCTAAATTGAAACAAGGAAATAGCAAGATGTAAAACAAATTCACCTTCACAAATTCGGCATAGAAATCATGAATTTCTTTTGAATAGATTTCAGTAAATTTGGTTCTAGTTGAAGAACCATGGAATGGCAGATTTCTGTAAATTTGGTGGAGGGCGAGGGAGGAATTTGTCATTTGATCGTATTCATTCCCTTTTTCGTCCATCTTCTCTATCAATCTCCATCTTGTAGTTGTGCTTTCCTTTCCACCGAAATTGAAGCAATGGCCAGGAAGGTGGTGGTGGGCGGCGGCAGCAATGTTAGATGGCCAAGATGGGGAGCGGGGAGATGAAGAAGAAAGGGGTAGGTGGGGTGTATGTGGTGGGCTCGGGAGAGTGTAGGGGAAGGGAGGACATGTGAGGGTTCTGGTGAAGAGGGGGTGGCCATCTTTTTTTGACCATTTTGCCCTTAATTGGACGTCACTTGGCCGGAAACCACCGCTTAAATTGGTGGTAGGACTCTTTATCTGGCACGAAAATTCTTCCAGGACCTAACAAGAAGCGAAAAAACTTGTAGGACCTTATCGTGTATTGGTAAATACTTTAAGGATTTTTCAGGTCATTTTCCCTAAATATAAAGACTCCAAAAAGATGAAATCTTGGAGCTATAAAAAAATATCTGGGGTATGGGAGTGGGGGAAGAAGGAAGAACAAGCCACCTAGATTTTTTCTTGAATTTGAAGGTGGTGGAGGGTGGAGAGCGGTGGTGGAGGAGGATAAGGGGCTTTTTTTTATTAAAAAAAAATCTTTGGGCTTTTTTGGGAAATCAGCCTATTTAGTCCCCCATAAATTTTCGTTTAGCCCGTATAGTCCCCAATGTTTAATTTCAGCTTCTAAAGTCCCTTACCTATTTACGGGGTGCATATAGAGGTTCCACCACCTCTTATGAGAAGGACTTAGGGCAAATGGGTTCCTCCAAATAGGGGCAATAGAATTTGGGGTTTCCTTTTTATAACCCTTTTTATACTGATTTTTTGTACTTTGTAAATTTTATAGATTGAAACTGATAATTATTCCCCCGCTCATTAAGCACGTGGATGACATGAATTTGGGGTTGTCCTGATTCCGCCGCATAAGAGGTGGTGGAACCTCTATATGTAGCCCGTAAATAGATAAGGAACTTTACAGGTTGAAATTAAACATTGGGGACTATACGGGCTAAACAAAAATTTCTGGGGGACTTTACAGGCTGAAATTAAACATTGGGGACTATACGGGCTAAACAAAAATTACTGGGGGACTAAATATGCTAATTTCCCGGACTTTTTTCAGGAAAAAAAACGATTACAGGAGTGGTGGTGGTGGTGCTGTGGGGGAGGAGAAGAAGGGGAGGAAGAGGGCCAGAGGGGTAATGGACATTTTTGCCCTTCACTCCGAGAGGATGTGCAAGTCACATGTCATTTTTTGGCCTGAAAAGTGTCCGAATTCACTAATTGGACATTTATAGTGGCCCGTAAATAGATAAGAGCTACTAATAGGGTATTTCTCTATATAATATATATATATATATATATATATATAGAGAGAGAGAGAGAGAGAGAGAGAGAGAGAGAGAGAGAGAAAGAGAGAGAGAGAGTCAAGCTTATTTGCTTCTTTATTTTTTATTTTTTATTTTTTTTTATAAACAATCAAAAAATTTAACAATTCAGGGGTAATCTTGATGATCAAATCTTCAGATTTCCAATTAAGTTCGCAATCAAGTTCAATCAACCTAAGAACCTACGCAATATGTGCATTGTTTGTTTTTTTTTCTTTGAGTCAACAAATATGTTTATTCGAAAAGGGACAAAATGATATTCGCTTTTCTTATACACACCTAAACAAAGAAATCTCATTCTAAACTGTACAAAACTTGAATAGTAAATCGAAAAAGAAAAAAAAATCTTTCTCCCTTACCATTGATATTTTAAAAGAAAATGTAACTCGTACCTAGTACATGTCATTTTTTTACAGCTAGACAATTTAAATTTTAAAATTGTGAAGACAACATATATTTTTTTCTAAAAACGTTTACTCCCGTGCATAACACGGGTAATTAACCTAGTGTGTACATATAAAAAAACCTAAAATATATTATTACTTATTTCTTATTGTTGATGAAACTTACTCATTATATCTTCTATACTCTTTTCCGTAACGTAATATATTATCACCTTTTCTTAGTGGAAAAAAATGCAATGGAAATTAATTTCTTATATATGAAAGTTATAGAGATTTTTCACTAGGGTTTCTTTTTGTTGGATTTTTCACTGGGTTTACATTAGTTTTTAGTTCATATAATATTATGGTTAGGACTTTATCTTTTTCTTTTTGGGCATTAGTTTCAACAGGTTTTTGGAGTCACTAAATTTTATAGTTGGTACGTCGATATTAAACTCATAATATAAGCCAAAGAGAATTTCTTGATTTTTTATGGTGAATAGTGTTCACGCCTCCTAAACTTTTTCCGATTTTGGTTTTTTAACCCTAAACTAAAAAATGAGCAAAGTTATTGACATTGGACTTTTCTGACGTATTAATGTCAACCCTTCCATTCAATTTCACTGTTAAATCTGTACAGAATAGAACAACATGACCAAATTCGGGGTATTTTGGAAAAAATAGGTTTTGACCCTTAAGAAATTGGAATTGGATTAAAAAAAGGGTGTCAATGGGATAATAAATCATGATTCCACATGCATAGCAATTTTTTCCTTTTCCTTATGTTTTTTCACATCGTTCTGATATGCAATGTTTTTTTTATTATGGTCATAACATGTTTTCTGAAAATACCCACGAGTTTGGTCATGTGAGAGTCATGTGGTCCATTCTATCCAAATTTAACAGCAAAATTGGATGAAATGGGCAACATTCATGCTTTAGAAAAGTTTATGGTAAAAAATTTTGCATTTTTAGTTTAAGGTCATAAACCAAGATTAAGAAAAGTTCAGGGGTGAGCACTTTTTACCCTTTTTAGCATTAGTTTGATATTGAACTCATATTATATGTCACCGGTGTTTTTTTATTACTATTTGTTGATAAATGAATTGAGTTATTCATGAACTACTAATGAACTGAATTTGTACTAAGAAAATTAACTCACACCAAATACGAGTTATGCAAAATTTGAGCGAGTTCAACTTAAACTAGTCTAGTTCAGCTCATTTGAACCCATACTCAAATATCACTTTTAGTTTTAGATATCCCATCTACAATTTCAAAAATACTTTTACTTACCTTTTCATATTTGTCATTATTATTTTTATGAATTTTTTCTAACACATGCATCAGGCACACAAGTTAATTTGGATAGAGTTAGCTGTATATAAGACTATTAAAATTATAAGAAATCTTGTAAAATTTAGTTATTTCTTTAACGAGATTTTCTATCAATCAATTGCAAATATTTATTTACATTGAATATTTTCGCTAATCAATTATCAATAAAATTTAGGAAATTACTTTTTCCTACAATTTAATTTTGTTAAGTTGTTTGGTTAGTGAAAAATGTTTAAGTTCAGCAAATATTTGTAAGTGATTGATGGATAGAAAATCTCTTAAAATTAAGAAATGAGATCCTATAAGAGTTCATATGACTTTAACTGTCATATATAGCTGACTCTATGTAAATTAACATGTGCACCTGGTATACGTGTTAGGAAAAAACCCCTATTTTTATAACTATGCATTACTCTTAATAAATAAAAAGATATTTGAGTTTTTGTACCTCATAATTTTATAAAATTTAAGAATTTCTTATTGCCTGTGTTTATTGAATTTGTACAGTTAAATGGGAAGGACCGAAACTTATGAAATGTTATCGTTGCCGATATTGGGAGACTTGGGCTATATTTCATTTGATGAATTCCTATCGGCTAGTGATCGATTTTGTCAAAGCCCAATTCTAATAGGCTATCGATCAATTTTTTCGAATAACCTTTATTATTATTTTTTTTAAAGCTCGATTGGGCATTTATCCCATATAGTGAAATACTAACCGCCTCGGGATTTGAGGAAAAGATAGCTCTGAAAGGGAGATTAAAAACTTCGCCGACGCTGGACTGGAGGTGATCGAACCCACGACTCGCAGGCGCTCGCCCCACTGGACTAGGACACCTTTGATTTCGAATACCCGTTTAATGTTCTAATAAACGTAAAAGTCCATTGAAATGAATTTATTTAGGAGGTATAAATGACCTTTCCAGCTAGTGCTGTCAAAGTGGGCCGAAGCCCGCGGACCGGCCCGCCCCGCCGTGGACCGGGTATGGACTTAGGAAATATTGATCCGCAAAATGCGGAGCTTTGCACTGCACAGCCCGTTTAGGCTCGCGGGCTTTTTTCATTTAAAAAAAATACATATTATATATAATATTTTTTGGGAAAAGTATATATATTATATATAATATGGTATATATTAGTATATTTCCTACTCACTGATGGTAAAAATAAAAGTATACATATTATATATAATATTTTTTGAATAGTATATATATTATATATAATATGGTATATATTAACATATTTCCTACTCACTTGATGGTAAAAATAAAAGTATACATATTATATATAATATTTTTTGGAATAGTATATATATTATATATAATATGGTATATATTAACATATTTCCTACTCGCTTGATGGTAAAAATAAAAGTATACATATTATATATAATATTTTTTGGAATAGTATATATATTATATATAATATGGTATATATTAACATATTTCCTACTCACTTGATGGTAATAAAAAAGTATACATAATAAAATAAAAAGTATACATGACCTTAACTATTTTATTATTAATGGGTAAATCTTTATTTAACAAAAAAAAAAAAATTGAGTGGGCCCGCGGACCTTGGGCGGTGCGGGTATGGGCATATGTTTCAAGGGCCCGCAAAATTGAGTCTATGCCCGCCCCGCCCCGTATTGCCTTGAGCCCGCACGGGCCGGCCCGCCATGAACCGAGGCCGCCTGCTTACATGATCTATTTCAAAGATTAAGCCCATTACTTCGTGTTGCTGGCCTTTGTTCGTGGTTCAAACTGTCGATTAGCAATGGCAAATGGGTTACCCGTTCCATTCTGTCCCGTTTCAGAACCCGTTGAAACTCGCCCCGCCCCGCCCCGCGATATAGTGAATTTTGGTAACTGGACGGAATGGGTTTAGATTTTTCAAATTTTGAACCACCTTACTCCGTGAAAAAAAACCATTACCATTCAAAAATTTGTGGATCAGCCTGCCCCGCAAAAACCTGTTGAAACCCGCTCCGTCCCGCGATATAGTGAATTTTGGTGATGGGATGGGATGGGTTTAGATTTTTCAAATTTTGAGCCACCCCGCTCCTTGAAAAAACCATTACCCAGCCCTTCAAAAATTCGTGGGGCAGCCTGCCCCGGCTGCTGAAACCCGTTGAAACTCGGGTCAACCGTGATTGCGCGTTCAACAACTATTTTACTATTTTTTTAAATTTTTATTTTAAATACAAAATTTCCTTATAAATACCCCCCTCAAACTCATCTATTACTCTATTTTTCTCTAAATTATTATCTCTCTAATCTAAAATGTACAAAATTATTATCTTACTTAAACTTACATTGAAAAAAAATTATTAAAACCCATTAAACCCACCATTGCTCGCCCCGCGGCAATCGGGATTTTCATGCGGAGCGATTGGCTTTGAGAGATTGAGTTTTTTATCCACCCATTCCGCCCCGTTGACCAGTCTAACTCATCCATCTCCGCCTCACGAGTTGGTCAAACCCAAGGCAGTCAAACTCGTGAGTCGTACGATTCTACGAGTTTTAAGGGGACTTACGTGTTAGATTCTACGTAGGATCGGTGATCAAGTAGGATCGATGTAAACTCGTGGGATCAGACTCGGGAAAATGTAGGATCGTATGATCCTACAAGTCAACTCCGAGTTAGCCATTTCAACCCGATCCAAAAAATTAAAAAAAAAAACCAATTTTTCCAATTAGATAAAAACAAAACGAATCGACCTGAATTTTTTTTAAATACCCCTGAATTTTCATTTTAGATTAAAACAATTATGTATCAACTCAAATCTTCGTTTTGTTCAACTCCGTGACTTCTTCAATCTTCTCAAGTCTCTCCAATCTTCAACTGCCGACCAATTTCTTCTATTTATCGATAGATTCAAATTTCCTATTTTGTCTCTGAGCTCCTCCTCCTAGAACAACGAAAAGGTAGTTCGAACCCTTGAACTCTTATTTGATCGATTAACTTATTAAATCAAATAATCAATGTTATTGAATTTAGATTGCTCTAATTGGCCGATGCCCGAGTATATTTTTTCTATTTTTGTCCGTTAAGAATTTTGATAGGAGAATTTGAGTTTCAAAATTCTAAGACACATAACATAATACCAATTTTCTACGACTCTTTAATGTGATGAATATTTGTTTAATACTAAAAAATATCATAAGATTCTGGTAAATTTCATATTTCATCCAGAGGAATTAGAAGAATATTGAATTAGTCAGTATTTTTTTAAAATTAAGTAGGATCAACGATTCGAGTTACGATTCTACTATCTTTCTATGCCCTTCCGATCCTACGTAGAATCTCGAGTTTGACTTCATTGGTCAAACCCGTTCCGAACCTGCTGGACCGCCCGTTTTCCTTTGCTACTGTCGATGATGGAAAGTTCTCTCTTCTTTGTTAGGCATAAGATGAAACTCTTGTAAATTTAAGGTTTCTTAGATCATAGTATAACTTAACTAGTATGTATATATGCCAGCGTTGCTCTATTACATGTTTTTTTAGGGAAATAGGAAATATTGTTAAGTAATCAATTCAGGATAAGGAGAAGATATTAATTTATCAAAGTTTTAGTGCAGAACACAAAAAATTAATTATATAATAAATATTTTTTGTAGGTGTTACAAGTTTTTATACAAATGTTAAATTCTATGTAATATGTGTTCTCTCTTGATGAACGTTTGTTCAAAGGCAACAAGTGTTAAAAACTCATAACACATTTTCAATGTAAAATATATTAACCGTCAAACTTTTTATCCGTTAACAAAAAAAATTAATATATAATAAAGAATTTTATATTCATCAACATAGTCGGACTAGTAATGCACACTGCCTTCAATCCCTTGTGAGATTTCATAAAGCGTCGATGAAGGACGGAAAATTTTATGGTAGAGCCTCCCTTGTGGAATCGGTCCAACAACTCTCCCACATGAATTGAGCGGGACATACCTTATAAGTAAGTTATACTCCACCTCATGTAAGAGTGACGTGGAACCAGTCATACAAAAGCACTTACCTACCAAGTCTTTAGGTGCTAGCCTATGCCCGGGTCGTGCTGTTGTACTCTTGACTATTGGGCGGACAGTCCAAAGGGTCCCCAAATTCTCATCATTTTCCTTTCCTTTTTGTTTCTTTTTGGCTTAACTAGCAATAGTTTTCTATGTGCGCGGACAAAATTTATTCTCTTATTCCTCTTACAACTATAGCTTTTATTAAAGAAAAATGATTTGTTATTAGAATTCTTGGATAAGAATTGGATAAAATTTAAATTAACATTATTCACCCTCTACTGGTATAAGAGATTCGCCCCAATTTGGATTTTAATCAATTTTTATCCAATAATTTTAGTAATCTAATAAGATCCTTAATTAAAATGCTATTAAGAGTTAAATTATATTTCCACAAAATCTCTTTCTCAACATAAGATTCGGGTCGAATTGTATATTGGAAATTTTATATTGCATCCCGTAACAATTAAGATGTCAGATAAAATGAAATATTGTATTCAATTTCATAATAAAACATTACACTGATAAATTAACATGTAATCAATTACTCTCTCAATTATTCAATATAAGTCGTTTAAAACACTTTGAAAAAATTAATGAACTCAAACAAATAATATTTTTTTTACTACAATTCTAATAATACCCCTTCATTTCTCCTTCTCTTTCACTTTTCCAATAAAAGATAGGTTGACACCTAATAAAAGGTATGTAAATGATAATTAATTTTGATACATATATATCTGCTAAACGATAATTAAATGAGAATGGATAGAGTAGTTAGTTAACTACTGGATACTGAGAAATACTTTTTTTTAAAATTAATTTATTTTAAAAATAAATAATAAAAAAAGCTCTAGGAAACGACGCCGTGGGGTACACCACATTTATTTTGCCAGTATTAAATGATTCAAACATTTAGTTGGAGTTAGCAGTTGAAGGAGGAGACTGACCACCATTGAACAAACACATGAGCTCTGAGACAGATCTCAAGTGGGTGATCTACCAACTAATTCATTTATTATAATAATTATTCTTTCTTCTTCAAATACTTCTCCTTTTTCAATTCCAAAATCCCAAAATTCTTACTCTAGCTTTGTCAGGAATAGGATTTAAAAAAATTAAAAAACACCATTTTTTAGGCCTGCTATGGCTGGATTTTTATCTGTTCTTAGAAGAATATACCTCACAATTTACAACTGGGCTGTCTTTTTTGGATGGTAATGATTTCTGTGACCTGGGTTTTTCTTCTTTTTCTTTTTGGGTTTAATGGGTTTTTTTTCTGATGAAGTTTTGTGGGATTTGAATTTTTTGTAGGCTACAGGTATTCTATTTTTCTGTGAAAACTTTGATGGAGTCTGGACATGAACATGTCTATGATGCTGTTGAAAAACCCTTGCTTTGGGCTCAATCCGCCGCCATTTTAGAGGTAACAGCTGTTCTTTTTTGTTGGTCTGAGTTTCTGATGTAAATTGTGTATTGTTGAAATCACAGAATGGGACAGTTGTTTATTGTCCACCTTGTGTTTGTAAAAAGTCCTGAATGAAGACTTGTCATAGGGGGAATGGAGGTTGTTGGCCTGAGTTAAGAAGCCAAGAAACAGTTCCAAGATTGGAAGAAACAAGCTCAAACAATGTGTATGTAAAAGAGGAAATGTATAATAGCGTCAGGATTCAACCTTCGTAAACCATTTTAAACGATTCAGAATTCATTGGAAAGAAGCTAGAATTAGGAACAAAAAGCGCGCCTGGAAATTAAACATAAGCACTTTAAATATTCAAACTACTAGTCAATGTTGCCAAGGACTAGAAAACTGACATTTTAGGCTCTTGGCGCGTGCAATATCATATCAAATTCAGTAACCTTGACAAGGGAGATTAGAGCTCTAGATGTCTAGATTTCATTTTTATTTATGATCCAAGGGTTTTGTTGTTTTTTTATATATCTAAAGAGAGTGCAAATGTCCTATACTCTTGTAGTGTTTGTTCTTTTGTGGTTTCTCCATGGAAATGCATACGCTTCGTGTAAATAGATCATGCACAAGAAACTACAACTTTCAACTCTTAACTGGCTATGATGACCTATTCAAAGAGGACCCTCGGTCTGATGCTTTTTATCAATAATGTACAATTAATTCATATATGCTACTATTTTTTCTCCAATATCTTTCGTTCTTAAGATTTTCAAATAATTAGTTTGAAATACTCGTTTTCTTACTTTTCTGGTGCAATACCTATCCCTAACTTTTCCTTCCTTTTTGGTTTCCTTCTTGAATGAAATGCTGTGGGACAGATAGTTCATGGTCTAGTTGGTGAGTGAATTCTATGACATCTATATGTTCTTTGATGTTGCACGTGAAATTAGAATAATTCCTTTCCTTTTTCCTCCTAAGGTTGTGTAAGATCTCCAGTTTCTGCAATGCTACCACAGATAGGTTCGCGATTATATCTTACTTGGGGAATTTTGTGGAGCTTTCCTGAGGTTTGAACAGTTTATCTCTATGATTGTCATGTCATATTCTTAAAGTTTTCCGCTGAAAGGTGAAATTTGCTTCCACAGATCCGGACTCATGTTCTTGTTAGTTCTTTGGTGATTAGCTGGTCTATTACTGAGGTAAGTCTTGCACATTCATAAGCTAACCACTATTTATTAAAACCTATCATCCAAATATATACATACCTGAGCTAGTCATCAGAAACTGTATTTCCAAAGATTACGTCCTTCATCAGAATCTTGTTTTCCAATCTCAGTTTATTTTGCTTCTGTTTTTTTACCTAGCATCAGAAAAAAGTGGAAAAAACAAATCCTTCCTTTTTATCCCATGCCTCATTCCTCACAGTTTCTCCTTCTAGTTTTGCATTCTTGTTTTGTGATTGTTTCATTAGATTGGTCTTTTGGTTGAGAAATTAATTTGATGGGAATTATTTTGGTTTTATTATGTTTAGATCATTCGATATTCTTTTTTTCGGGACAAAAGAAGCTTTTGGTTCTGCACCTTCCTGGCTCTTGTGGCTTAGGTATGAGATATCCATTTTTATTCTTACGGATACGAAGGTGCATTTGAAAAATGTTTTCTACTTATTTACCTACTTGTCTACCGCAGGTATAGCACCTTCTTGGCGCTTTATCCAACTGGCATCACAAGCGAAGTCGGTCTAATATATAGCTGCCTGCCTTATATCAAGGTAATACGCTACATATTGGCATGTCGATTAAGCTACTACTGATTTATACTAGATCTATGCAGTGGCGGAACCAGGAATTTGTTATAGGGGGCGAATTTCAGACGGAATTTTTTTTGGGGGGAGGGGGGGGGGGGGCGCCAAATACAACATTTATAAGAAAATATCACCCCAAAAAAAATTTCCCATAGAAAATTCGCCGTTTCTGAAAATTTTGGGGGGCCTGCCCCTCTTATGTTCTGCCACTGGATCTATGGCTGGCTTTCTTGTTAGCTTTTAAATATCTGATATTTTCTCTGGCACAATTTGCTATTTTCTCTGCCAGGTAGATTCTCAAAATAATGTGAGATTTGGAAATGTTCTGCTAACCATAGGATTTTCATTTAACTCTCAAAACTACGAGTTACACTGGGCTTCCTACAAGTGAAATAAGCATGCAAGTGCAATATGCACTTGGAAACGTCACATTATGGCTTTACCAGTAAAGTTTTTGCAGATCATCGCTAAACTAACTCTGGCTTGGGGAATCCCAATTCTGAACTAGAAAGCTTGAGAAAATAGTAACCCGTTAGTTGAACCGTTGAATACATGTGCAGATTCAGCTCACCTTTCTCGTCCAGGATTTTTAACTTGCAGTGTCTTTTGAGTTCCCAACTTTAGCTCCCCTTAAGGACACATTGACAGAGAGAATGAATCTGCTGATTGCTATAATTATATTATTCAAAGTAAAGTCCATCCATTTTACTTAGCAAAAAAAAGTCCATCCATTTTGAGCTAATGGAAAAGTTTTTTTTTTTTATCGCTAGATGATCTATACAACTCCGTTTTCTTATGAAAAAACTAAATCTAGTTCAACCAAAAGTAATTTCTGCATTCCACTTTCTTGGATCTTCTTGTAATCGTTTCATGATGTAATTGCATGTTCTTTCTTGAAATCTGATTACATTTCCTGATACTTTGTGATTTTCTGCAGGAATCTGATAAGTACAACATCAAAATGCCGAACAAGTTCAACGGCTCATTTGATTACTATTACGCTGCATTTGTTTGCCTTGCCGTTTATGTCCCAGGTATCATTTTTGTGTCTCCTTGAACATGATTTCTGTTAATTTTAGTTAAGAATAACTTGCCAATGCTAATTTACAAAACTATACACTATGAATTGCAGGGAGTCCTTATTTGTACACTTATATGCTGGGACAGAGGAAGAAAGCTCTCTCCAAATTGAAAAAGGCTTAGATTAGTAGGCTCCAAGTTTAATTAAATTTGGTTGTATTATTAGAATCCTAATCTCTAGTTCATTGGCATTAATACTTCATGTGCTTCATGAATTTATTCCTTGTTGGAATTTTGAAAGATATTACTCCCTCCATTCTAAATTATTAAATTATTTGTCGTAAATTTTATTTTGTCATTGCACGAATTCAGGAAAACATATATCCTCTTTTTTTCCCCCTAATTTTCTGTCCCAATTATTAATTCAACAAATATAACATCAATTGTAGTCAAGCTTTCAAGATGAGTTTTTTGGTCATTTGATTAAAAAATAAATCAATACTAATCAGTTTTTTTGGTGAAAGTTAGCGTTGAAACAACTAATTGGTTGCGACGGACTTAAAAAAAACCAAAAAGAAAGAAAAAATTCTTGGAAGTGCAGCTTTTGGATATAAAGGGTGCATTTTGATGAGTTTGGCACAAATTTTCTACATGTTTGATTCACATATACTCTCACTTTCTATTTCGATTCCTTAACAAAGTTGCCAAGAAAGAAAAAAAAACAGAAATCCCAGAATCAAGAAGCCAATCTAGTCATTTGATTTCAAGTGTGACTTCCATAATTGACTTTCTTAGGCAAACTAACCACATATATTTAACTCCTCTTTTGCCATCATTTCGAATCCCTTTGACTACTGCGTTTTGGTAGCATTATACATATATCAATCCGACTAATTCGACAGAGATATGTATAATACATTTAATTTTATTATATAAAGTCATAATTTTTTACAAAATTTAAGAAGTTATATATATATATATATATATATATATATATATATATATATATATAATGGGAAATGTCAGATGAATAGTGGAGCAGGTCATTAGAATAAAAAGTTGCGAGAGTACAAGGAAAAATGAGAAAAAATGATTAAAAGAAATAAAAAGACCACTAAGAAAATGAGAAAGAAAAAAAAAACCTAAAACCAATACTAAAAGACAAAACGATAAGCCCATATTCTTTTTTCTCTGTTCTTTGTGACCAATAAGCCCATATTCTGTACCAACCCCACCCGCTGTTCTTTGGTACGGGAAATTTTAAGGTGATCCCTTTCTACACAAAAGACCCCACCTTCCGATTCCGATCCGACAAGAATTGTGAAGAATGTAAATCAAGGTGACCCATCGGCTCGATTGGTGGGAGATCTTATTTTTTTAAGATGATCCCTTAGACAAGGTTTTAACTTGAGTTAAATACTTTCAATATATATATATAATTTCTTTTTGTAGTAAAGTGTAGCGATAACATTTCATTTCATGTAGCCGACCCCAATTACTTGAGATTAAGAATTTGTTTTTGTTGTAGAGATAACCTTTCAATTTTCCCCATTTCATTGGTTTGTTAGGGTTATCGTATAATTCACAATTGACTTTTATGAAAAAAGAAAGTGAGGTTCATAATAAAAAAGTGAAAAAAAGTAATTTTTAACCTTACAAACTAATTTAATTCTTTCCTAATATTGGTAAATGATTTGGATGTGAAGAAGATAAATGAAAAATGGAATGTAGTTAGAAAATCCGTTTCCGGTCATTATTAGCAACCCCTGTACAATTGCTCTCTAATCATCCAAATCTCTCTACACTTTGATCGAGTCATTCAATTCTAAAACCGTTCTTTTGGTATTATCCCCGCAATCCCTCACATGAATTGAGCAAAACCCACATATGCAGTGAGGAGACTAGCTTAATTAAACGTCACTAAACATGTTAAACTTCGACTAGAGAAAAACTAAACTAGCTTAATTAAGAACTAAAACTTCAACTAGAGTTACTAATTAGTTGCGAGAAATTCGGTTGTGATTGGAGAAAACCAATACAAAAATCAAACTAAATTTTACTTAGAGAAAGAAAATCAAATCAAAATTTGTGAAAAGAGAATAAAAAACGTTGCAATAAATTTTAATATTGTTTGTTAATTACTCCCTCCGATTCACAATATGTGTATTTT
Organism: Vinca minor; assembly: GCA_026122235.1. Lineage (NCBI taxonomy): Eukaryota > Viridiplantae > Streptophyta > Magnoliopsida > Gentianales > Apocynaceae > Vinca > Vinca minor. Next base: position 1,945,588 of record JAOCZM010000294.1, on the reverse strand, counting down.
TATGGATTGTTTTTTGTTGCATAATATAAGTATTTTTACAAAAATTGTGTATTTGTGGACTAATATACCCCTACACCATTTAATCCTATATCATTTAATGTGTAATTTCCAAGTACTATTTATTACTCCACTATCAAGTCTTTGTTATTGGAATTTATACCTCCATTATCAAGTCTCAAGGTTATTAATTTATATATATGGCAAAAGAGACATAAACCACTATTCCAAAATTATGGATAACAAAGAGTCTCCTCAATCGACTCCATTGATAATAAAAAAAGTAGAATGCATCTAATTTTAGTTAGTACTCCTTTTAGTCATTTAGATTAGTATTTTAATTTGTGTGAAAACTTCTAAAAAGACATATATTTTGAATCGGGGGGAGTAGTTTTCTTTAAATAATGCACCCTCATAATTATGAGCCTTTTGACCATGTACTAATTTACTTTTATTGAAACCTTTTTTTTAATTTTTTTTTTTATCTATTGGGGGAGGAGACTTATCAATTATAAGAAATGGGAGATTCAACAAGTGGAGAGGGAATTCGAACTCATGACCTCTACGTCATGATGCCTCATCCTTGGCCACTAGACCAATGCCTCATTGGCTTTATTGAAACCTTTAAAATACCTCGTCAAACGGAAGCGGATGAGCCATTAATCCCAGTCAGGAAAAGAGTAGTAACTAGACCAAGGTCAGCCGAGCTAAAAGGCGGGTCAGGAAGATGGACGGTTCATATTCAATTTCAAAATTGTCCAGGTCGTTAAGGCAAAACCCATCAAGCTAGATCAACAAAGAGTTCGGAACCAGACTAGTTCGCCCAACCAACTACCGGGCAAGCTGGCTCAAAAGACTCATATGTTAAGAAGGCTCTACTAGATGTACGTCGTGTATTTGATTTTATCAGAAGATCTTGACTTAATCTTAAGATTTATCCTCTTTTTAACTTCCACTTCAACTACTTAAGTAAGAGAGGTCATATGTGAATCAGTTGGACAACCTGAGAATATGTGAGAACTTGTACCTGAAGTTGAGGGGAGAAAATCCTCTGTCCCCGTCCGTGTATGTCCCCATGTCCCTAACCAATCAGAATTTATTATACAAATATTTGTTTTAATTATATATACACACAGTGAATTGTGATTGGTTGGGGACACGGGAACATACATGGGTGGGGACAGAGGATCTTTTGCCGAAGTTGAGGGAAGTAAACAACAACCAGTGAAAATTCTCTGTCCCCATTCCTGTCCCCAACCAATCAGAATTTACTATATAAATATTTTTTCTAATTATATATACACAGGATGAATTGTAATTGGCTGGGAATAGGAATAGGGACAGAGGATCTTTTGCCATCCAAGGCATGCGAAGACACCTCACGACCTCTATGATTGCCATAAATCGAGGAATATGGAAGAAGTGATAATATCATGGTGGTCATGGACGGTTTGCAAAGAATTAAAACTCATTTCAAAAGGATTGAAGCATATATAAATAGGAGATAACTTGAAGATTGAAAGCCCTCAGAAACACAATATTTCTTTATAATAGTCTTTACTTTTTATTTACTTGCTTAACAACTTTCCGCACTGAGTTGCATACTGCTTTACCCTTTTTTTTATAAAATCTCTTCCAATAACGCATACTTAAGTGAAATTAACCCACTAGGCTTAACTTTTTACGTGAGAATTTGTCTCCAATAACACATACAATAGTTTAGGGTCAATGAAGGATTTGGCTCGGCTTTTTGTGTGAGGATGTCTCCCAATAACACATAGTAGGATAGGGATGGAAATGGGGTTGGGTGGGGGCGGACTCTACGATCTCCCGTCCCGGCCCCGCCTCTTCCATCACATCCCCATCCCCAGCCCAGCCCCGTCACTGGGGATGAATTGTGATTCCATCCCCAGTTTAAGTGGAGGCTCAGCCCCAACTGGAGGAAAGCGGGGATTTTTTCTCCCAATCTCGATTAGAAAAATTAGAGAATTTCAACAAAAATCTCCCAATACAAAGTTGAAAATATAATATAGAATTTTAAAATAAAAAATTTAACATCCGTAAAACGAAATAACAGTATCTAAAAAATAGGGACATAGGGACAAATTAGAATTACGGCTATACTAATATTTATGAAGTAACCAGCATTAATAATGAGTCATGTTATTGTACATATCCAAGGCAGATACTACTTTCAATCCATCAATGACGTGATACTAAATTAGTAGAAATTTTCAGAAGAATGCAATATATATAGTTTCACTATCATGTACTTAAAAGGACCAAACTCTTAATCTTTGGTATACTTATTTCCAGTCAATCCAATTCATCTAATTAATCTCCAAAAAAAAATTAAGCATATCATGATAAGCTTACAAAAACAAAGATAATGATTATTCATAAAAAAACAAAGAGAACGATTCGTACCTGATGCAGCAGTATAATTGAAAAGAGGATAGGATATGATTACAACTTACAATATATTTTAGGAGATAATATATTTTAGGAGATGGAGGAATCTATGGAGATAATTTGAGATTTTCCGTTATCTTCTCCAATATTTTGGGTGTCTTTTCCTTTTTGTATAGATATTTTATTATCTTTCTATTTATTATTTTAGTCAAGACATGTGGGCCGGTCCGGGCCGAACTGGGCCGGTGATACTACTCCTTCCGCCTCCAGCCCCGCCCCTGTTAGCGGGGTCAAATTTATCCCCAGCCCCAACTTAAATCGTAGAATTCCGACCTAACTAGGTTGGGTCGATCCGGATCTCCAATTTAACCGGCCCCATTATCATCCCTAAGGAATTGTAATATATTTTGAGAGAGTGAATTATAAGGTGTTCAACCGAGGTCGGCTGTCACGACCCGTAACCATGGTCGATGACATGGCAGTGTCTCATTGGTTGATGAAACACCAAAGCCGACAAACAGAGTTACTAAGAGAAAATTCAATTATGATATAATCCAAAACAAGAGTTAAGTAGCGGAATTAAATTACTATAAGTGATATACTAAGAATTACAAATGAAAAAGGTCCAACAATGCTATATATGAAATAGTTTTACGAATAAGTGAATAAAAGAACTAAATCTCTACTAAAGCCAGTTATGGATCACTCTTCATGTTCCCCTTCCCATGCTCTATCATCAATGTACTCGCCATCACCTGCACAATAAGCGGATGGACTGAGCTCCGGTGCTCAGTATGGACCGATAAACACAAGTATAAACACATTCCCGTTTTCCAAACCAAAATACAAGTTATATGACTCAAAATCAAATCTCAAATATAACCAAAACGATGAATAAACAAGTTAAAACAATAAGTAAGCGAGATAACCATACTCTTCATGTCCAAGCACTTACACAACCGAATGCACGACAAGCACCATGCTCTGCCCATACGGTACACACGATTACACACTTGCTTAGACACTACGAGCACAGCTACTGCTATGACATGACTTCCCACCATTCGAGCTCAGGTATCTAATCACGACTCTACGACAATAATTGCAACGGTCCTAGTTATAGTCCAAAGTAGAAGGGCTCAAATAGTTCATCACATGGGTTCAGTTTCACTCCCTGAACGACGGATGCAAACTTTAAGGACTCATTCTACATTGTATCATCATCCAACACCTTGGACTCCACAAAAGCCGTTGCAATCCCAATGATAGTCCACATCGGGTTAAGACTCACGCAGAAAGACCCTCGGGATCAAGGACACATCGCATGACCCCTCGGAATCTCTCCAATTTCATATCGTATCATATCCTCCAATCGAACGAGTACTGTCATTGAGTAGATCCTAGACACGAGCTCAAAATAGGGCGACGACTCGGTCGACCAAAACCAAGAAGGACTAAACGACGACAACAACCAAATAAGACAACCAAAACGATAATCAAATAGGCATGCTAAATATTTATACAATAACAGTTTATGGACATATCAACAATAACAATATGTATAACAAATATGACAATATCTCACATTAACCGTTACATATAACGATCAAGATTAAAGGTTAAATCAATTCATATTATATCATAGATAAATATAATCAACAAAAGATAGAAAATCAATTAACAAAACGATAAATACAAAACGTGCAATTAAATTCGTAAATCAACAGTTCATGCATTAATTCCCGTAAAATTAATAATTAAATAATTACGAAACATTACCCAACATATATTTATAATTCCGGACAGGAAATAATGTAAAAATAGGGTCCCTACCTCTTACGTTGAAAACACGAGGGAAATAATTCTGAAATCAACGGTGATGAAAATATGGACAGAAAATATATTTAACCCCTTGTTTTTTTTTTAAATTTCTGGCAGCTTACTCTGTCTGGCACAAATCCCGAGAGAAACAGCCACCAGCCGAGAGAGAGAGAGAGCCGATTAATTTCTTATAATTGGCACGATTCCCCACGAAAGCCTACTGCCCCCAATTGCCTTTTATTTTATTTTTTCCTTTTATGATTTACTCTAAATCCCACGAAGTCTGATGTATATATATATATATATTTTTTTTTTGCTGAATTGATGTATATATATTGCTTTCTAAAGGAAACGGTTTTCCTTTCAAATTCTTTTTAATTATTTATTTTCCTTTAAACTCCGTCTCCTGAGATGCCCCTTCTAATTATTATTTTTTTTAAATACCAAAACCGCCCAAACTGATGCCCATTGATTTTCTATTTAATTTATATTAGTGTTTTTTTTTATACCTGATACCCACGAAATCTCAAGAGTCCCTATTGGTTTTTATTTTATTTTTCTTTAATTCCTATTAATTCCTCATCTAATTAATCCAATCTCAATCCCAATTCAATTCCTAATTCAATTCCCATCAATTATCTAATAAAAATTACCCATCTAGGTGAATTACAAATAAATCCCCAAATTATATTACGTGTGTGAAACGCTCCTCAATAAAACGTACACGAAAAAAAATTCACTTAACATGTTATAAAATTAAAATGAACACGTGATCACATAATCACACGAAAACTATTACGCCTACACAGTTAATCGAGAAAAATTAATTACACGTCAGAAATTTACGTAAGCAAAAGTTACGGGTTTTACATCGGCCAACTAAGCATTCGACGCCTAACTCTTTGTGGCAACAACTTTTAAAATAATTGTCAAATCACACATTTTCTCTCAGAATAATTAACACCAATGGTACATGAACTCCAAAAACATCAATTTGTGTCTAAAAGAAAAGGAGAAAAGAATCCAATCTTGTATCTCGAACCAGGGACGAAGTCAGGAATTTGGTGTTGGGGGGCAAAACTGCAACAGTATGTAGAACTACAGAGCTCAAGTGATAAAAACGGCAAAAAAAATTCTTGGGGGTAATAAAAATGGCAAAAAAAAATTCTTGGAGGGCGAAACTGATAAAATTTTCCAAATTTTTTCAAAATACATATAAAATTTTAATAAATAGTAATATTTTTAAAAATCTTGGGGCCGGCTGTCTTCGCCCATGTCTCGAACTGCTAGAGAAAAGGCTCTCTGGGCTTTCTCATTTCTTGATGCTTTTTTTGAGTAAATGATAGACGGACATGATGAATCTCATGCTCTCATCGGAAGAGAAAGCTCCAACTACAATGCTTATAGTGTATTATTATTAGGGAATATTTTATTATTCTGCAAATAAAAGTGTTCTTTAGAATCATTAAATGTATTGATCTAAAAATTTAAATTTGTTTGTTCGGTACGTAAATTTGCAAAGATGTTTGAATTTAATTCGACACAACTGTACCTCTAATTTACTGACTCAATTGAAGAAATTCAACATAATAACGTAGCAAATGTCTTGAAATCATAGATATATTAGACATCATATTCTCTCTTTCAAATTTAACCCAACTGAAATGATCGCATTTTATATATTAAGATTCTCAAAAGTTTCGATTTTTCTCATTTGGAATTTCATGTGAGTACCATAACATTACAACAATATGCTTCTTTTCTTTCTCCCATTTGATCATCCCGAGTAGGGCAACCTGTAACAAAATTTCAACAACTAGAAGTGAGCAATAAAATACAAATTATATAACTAAAACTGCTTTAGCAACGAAGACTAGCACAGTTGCCGCAGAGCTTCTAACCCATAACAATATGTCATGAATTAGACAGCTCTGCTTTAGATAATACAATTTTTTTGAGGACCTCTAACAAGAACTAACAAATGCGCGATTTTTAAGACTTACCCTCTCTGTCCCAAATTATCTATCCATATTTCATTTATAATCGGTCCCAAATTAATTGTTCACTTCCTAAATAAAGGGTTCATTAATGATGATTTTTCCAATCTTGCCTCTTACATTAAATGTTGGAGAGAGAAAAAAATGTATAATTAAATTGGAAGCAACATTAAATAGGTCATATTTGACATTCTACTATAGAATTTGATAAAACTTTAATTCCTGTATAAAATACAAAGTGGACAGATAATTTGGTGCGGAGGGAGGGAGTATTATAGACTCATTCAAGGGACTTTGATGCTTTATGATGATGATGAACAATTGGAGTTTTCTATTTTTAGGAGTAGCTAAAATGTTCAAGTACTCACCCCAACTTGAGAGAGGTATCAGAAGTAGTGTCATAGTCTTGTGGAGGGCCAGTAGAACTGCATACATTTGTGATAGACTCTGATGATTGGCCTTCTTCACACAAAATGATCTCTGAATCTACTAAATTTTGCTTGTTTCCATTGGATATATCCATCACCTTCATGCATACAACAATTTTTTTTCAATTACTTGCACATCAATCAATGTTTGGGAGTTGGTTTCATAGTTTAGGTAGCTTGGAAGCGGGATGGTTCCATTAGTCCTGGTCTCATATCCTTCTTACATAATACTCTTTGATGTTGAGCGTGAACTCAATATTCAAGCTCAAATTTTATGTGGGCTGAGCGGGGTTCGAAAAAAGCTCGAACCCGAATAAGAATAATACAATTAAAAAGAAGAAGACCTATAAAATCCATTTCTTTTGTTTTAGTCTATAAAGAATTTTGTCTACGTTGTATGTAGATTCTTTAACATTTGATCTTGCTATGTATTTATCTTTTGTTATCTTTTTATTAGTTTATTTTACTTCAAGAATTAAGTATCAATGTATTATTATGTATATTTGTATTCTTGTCCGAATTTAGTTTCAATGCTCATTGTATTATATTATTCTTGCTATAGAATTTTTGTTTTTTTGCTAATATAAATTTAGCTCGTGAGCTCAGCTCGAGCTCACATTAAAATGCTAGCTGAGCGTGAACTCAATGTTTGTGAGTTTTTCCGGCTGAGCGTGAGCTGAGCTTTCCAATTTTTATGTGAGTTGAGCGTTAACTCAGCCAAACTCATCTCACATATCTTGACACCCCTACATCTACCAGTAGGGGGTCCAGAGGATATTATTTGCAAGAGAGGTAGGACCAGGACCACTGTTGCCTGTCTGCCTCCCAATTTTCCGATTTCATAGGTGAGGAGGAGGGAGATTCAGAAATTTAGTGAACATGCTTAATTACCTGTTGTCTTAGTATCTCATTCTCTTCCATGAGTTGCATTCCCTATAAATGCAAATACAAAGAGTTTTCGGTCATAAAATGTCGCAATACTTGATAATACCAAAATAGTTAACCATTTAGCTAAGAGGAAATCACTATTTATGCCCCTTCAACTATTTTGAAAAGCTATTTATGCCTTTTATACCCACAACTATTTACGGGGTGCCCAAAATACCACTACTGACGGAATCCGGCGAGCTGCGGCGGTTTTTCTCACGTGCCAGCCACACCACTCGAGATGTTAGGGGCAAAATCATCCAGAGGAGTTCATCTTCTACCTTATTTCTCAATTTTATTTTTTTACCTCAATTCTTTTTTATCACATTTACCAAAAATGAAGAAGAGAAAAATCAACTTCAAAGCTTCATCTTCAAACCTTCAACCACCAATAAATCCTTCAAAAGCCTTCCAAGATTTTACAAACAAATTTCCATAAATCCAAGTCTAACAGGATTCCGATATTTTCTTCTTTCTTGCAATTTTAAGCAACCCAACTTCAATGAAATTGAAGAATTTTAGTTCATATATAGATTTTCTTTTCCTTCTAAATCTCAAGAAATTTTCAAAAAACCCAAATAGAAATTTTCTAAATGGTAGAGGAAGCTAATTGCCGCCAATTTGTTCCTCCGGCGACCGAGTCTCCTCCGTTGTGCCGCTCAAATCCGACACCAACACCCAACACACAAAAACCCAGTTCCACAAATAATCCAACTCTCTAAAAATAAGAGATTTAGCAAAACTCAATTTTGCTACATGTGCTCCTCGAGACCCAATTCTGGTTCCCCACATCAAAGAACCTAGGGCAATCTTGAAATTAGGAAATCAATGTAATTTAGTATTGTGCTCCAATTTTCCAAAAAATCTTGAAATTAGGGCAATCTTGAAGAATTAGGGTGATTGTATGAGCATTGGTTGTAAGGAATTGATTTGAGAGGGGATGAAGATGATGAATGAATTGGATAGTTATGGGGAAGAAGATGAACTCCTCTGGACGATTTTGCCCCTAACATCTCGAGTGGTGTGGCTGGCACTTGAGGAAAACCGCCGCAGCTCGCCGAATTCCGCTAGTAATGGGTATTTTGGGCACCCCGTAAATAGTTGTGGGTATAAAAAGCACACAAAATCAAAAAGGTGTATAACTTGCTTTTCAAATTAGTTGAAGGGGCATAAATAGTGATTTCCTCTTTAGCTAATCCAGAAACTTTAATTTCTCTAGATGATGCACACGAGTTATTAGGCTGAATTTTTTTATGAATAATACTTGAGTTTAGTTTACTAATATGGCTAAGTTATTAACAACATTGGAATATATTTGATTTCTTACCTTGTGCTGAAGGCCATTGATCTCCTTTACGATCTTATCCCCCTGAAATGATATAAACGAAATTCTATCAGTCTTATAGATCTTAAAAGCAGGCGCCGATATGTACTAAAATAATTAACAGACCGGCTCCTATGCGGAACAGGAAAAATTTTAACGGCCCAGATTTAGAGAGAGAAAAGTTGCTCTCTCCAAATCTGGACCGTTCAAAGGTATCATCCGATGGCTCAGATTGTTCCGCACGGTGCGAAACTTTTCCTGTTCCGCATAGGAGCCGGAGTGAATAATTAATTTATCTACGAAAAAAACAGTGACCTTTTTCTCTATGACACGACTTAATCCGGTTTCTAAGGACCTCTCTAACTTTTGAAGATCTTCGACTGTCAATCCTTGGAGGTTCTCACCTCTCATCTGCCTGATTTAGCAATTAAAATTTATATTTAGTCCCAATGAGTTGGCAATATTTCAGAAAATGAAAATAAGAACAAACAATAAATAGGTATAGCAATATAAAAACCTGAGCTGATTGCTTTTTTCAGCCACTTCCTTGTTTAACATTGAGTAATTGCTATTTTCTACAATCTGCATTACATAAGCTTTCAAATTACATGAAATAAAAGGGAAAATTTCTTCTCATCATATTAAAGGAAAATCTAAACTTTCAACAACAATTTAAATTGAAGACGGGTCCATTTTTCGAAATAAAGGGGTTATTTTTTGGGATTTTTCTTATATGGATCAGGTCCAAATTAACTTTGTGGTTTAGAATAAGCAACGTCATCACAAAATTGTCTCTCTCATCATTCTGTAGTGATGTGGCCAGTTCTGAGACCCATGGTCCAATGGACCTGGTCTATATCAGAACTATCCTATTTTTTTTTGGGGGGTGGGGGCGGAATTAAGAAGAAAAACTATATATTTATACATAAACTATTTTTATTTTTCTCTTTTTTGTCAGTAAACTTTTGTTTTAATTCTTTCTGTCTCTAAACTATTTTCGAACCACTTCCTTTAGTCAAATTATTGTAAAATTGATGATTTTTTATTACTTTTGAACAAGTGTTCTGTACATGTTTGCGAGTCTTCAGGGCATTTATGTCAATTTAACACTGGAGATATTTGCAGACCATGTGATTAAAAGTGGTTGGAAACCACCAGTTTTACACTAAATTAATAAAATAAAAAAAAATTCGAAAATAACTTAGGTATACAAAGAACAAATAGAAAAGTTTACAAATAGAAAAAAGAAAAGTGAAAATAGTTTATGTATATACTGGGAGATTTTCTCGCAAAATTAAATCAAATGAAGTTCCAAGATGGACTATATGAAATGAAAAACAAATCTAACATTTCAACAACAATTTAAACCTAAGAGAGGTCCAATTTTCTTGGATGCAGAAGCTATGAATGATAATCAAGTAATCCGATTAACTAAGATGCACGTACGAATTATCCTCCAATTAAAACTAACAATATACAATGCTTCATGTATTCTCAAACTTGGAAAAGGAAAAAGGAAACTTACCTGAAGCTCAAGAGATGGCTGATCCATTTTCACAAGATTCTTCGAGTTTAAATTATGCCTTTCAAGAATTTCCTTCATACTTTAGAAAGACAAGTCACATTAGATTTAATTAATTAACCACCTTAATTTCATCAATATGCCCAGATTCATTCTTAATGATCGGCCAAAATAGAAAGGAGAAAACATCCTCACAGGTGCAACTGCAATATAATATAATATGGACACATAAATTTTAAGGATTATTTTTTCTAAAGTTACCCTTATAATTCTCTTAATATATAAGACTTTCATTATATGTTGCGAAAATCAAGGAAGCAAAAAATTAAGATACTCCCTCCATTCCTAAATATAAGACTTTCATTACGTGTTGCGAAAATTAAAGAAACAAAAATTATGATATTTTTGTGATTAAAATATCAATATTACTCTATTAAATATGACTTGTATACCACTAATTCTACTTAAGAGAGTAACATTGAAATTTTGATTACAAAAAACATCTTAATTTTTTCTTCCTTAATTTTCGCAACATGTAATGAAAGTCTTATATTTAGGAATGGAGGTAGTACTTTGTTAGTTAAAAATACAAATATTATTCTCTTAAATATGACTTGTATACCACTAATTTTATTTAAGAGAGTAATATTGATATTTTTATTAAAAAATATCTTAATTTTTGTTTTCTTAATTTTCGCAATATGTAATGAAAGTCTTATATTAAATATAAATAATGGAGGTATTACGTTAGAGTAATTCGTAAGGGGCATACTAGGAAAAATATCACTTGATTTCCTTTTCCTTAATCTTAGCGAAAAATTGTCAGAAATCCTTATATTATGAAGGAAAATATATATATATATATATATATATATATATGTTTCATCTGACAAAGAAGTTATATTTGAAAATAAATCAAGAAGTTATTCTTTGGAAATACTTTTCTTTCCTTTTACCACTAGCCCCTATATGAATATCTTTAATAAAAGATAAGCTAGCAAATGTGGAAGCCACTCATCATGAGAGGAATCAGTTGAATGGTATGGGATGATTTGTATTCATTCTGGACCACTTCAAAGTTACATGGAATCAAACCATGGAAGGAAAATATGTCCACTCTCTGTCCGAAATTTAATGTCTTATTTTTATTTTTATTTATTTAAAAATGAATATTCATTTTCTCAAAATGGATATACGTTTTCCCTTTAAATTTCAACTAACCTTTTATAAGGGATACAAGTTTCACTAACTTATGAGTCTATCATTAGAATCAATTAATGAGGATATTACGTAACTCACTTTTAATCAAATTATTCTACTTAATTATTGTAAAATGTGGACAATCAATTTGGGACTGAGGAGTATTAAGTTATGGGTGGTGATATTGCAAGAGGAATATCCCTCCTGCCAGAGCAAATTTGCCTCAAATGACATTATTAATCTTTTATCAAATATGAAATATTTCCATTAATTTTTCTTGCATTTTTTAATACTTTATCTCAACGTCTAATTGGATTAATATTTTATCCTCTCTCTAAATCACGATCTCATCAGATCTCTACAAATTTCTTTCCTCTTTTTCTTTGACCAAATCTCATTAATCTCTCTTTAACTTCCATCTTCTTCATTGCCTCCAAGACATCGCCGACAATAAACACTCCCTAACACTCCACCAATTATTATATTTTCTTCATCTTAAGATTTCAATTCGCTTCTCTCCCGTCTCTTTCTCTTTTTCTTCATCTTATTCTATTTGATAGAGATAGATGATTTTAATTGATAGAAGAGCGAATAAAATTATCATTTAAAAAAAGGTAAGAAAAATTAATGAAAATATTTCATATTTGATAAAAGGTTAGTAATGTTATTTGAGCCAAATTTATTCTCGTAGGAGGAATATTACTCTGATAATATCACCACTCTTTAAGTTATGGTAGCCAGTACATCTAGAAAGTAGAAATATCAATTATGTAATAGATGGTATATATATATAGGTTAAAGACTGAGAAATAGTGATGGACAAAAGATAGAATTTGTTTAACCTTGTATACAGAAAGGAAATTCCAATATCATTAATCAGCTCTTCCTTATTTATCCATATTCCTTGTAAATTTTGTTCAGAAATATATGTCTTTTGAGTCTCAATGTCATTTAATTTCTCGAAATCTCTTTCTAAAATATATGTTATTTTACAACTTTAGGATGTTTTACTAAAACTGTATTGACTTTAGAATTAAATTGAAGCGGTTGGTATTTAAGCATAAATTAAACCATGGTTTTGAAACCCGGACCGGACCGGCCGGTCGGACCGTCGACCGGACCTCCGAGCGGTCCGGTTAGGTGACAAAATCCGTTCACGCTGAAAACCGCTCTAATTTCATTGACCCGGTCGACCAGGAAACCGGAACGGTTTTGGGAAAACCGGCCGGGTCACAAAATGCATTTTTTTAAATTTTTTTTTTAATTTTCTGTATAAAAAAAAAGGAAAAAAATACCCAATATATATATGATTGTGATTTTAGCTTGTTTGGAGATGTTATTTGGAGTTGTACACTAAATAGATGATTTTGTTATTTTGACTTTTATTATCAGGATTTGTGAGTTGTGATTGAATTTTTAAATATTGTGGTTATTTGGAATGTTAAATATTGTTCTTTCTTGGATTGAGGAGGTTGGAGTGGATTTGATTTTTTCTTTGTGATTTTCATGAAAGTTTTCTTCTTTTTCTTGATCAATAAGTGTAATTCTATTCACATTTTGTAGAAATTTTGTATGTAAATTAATTTACATAGAATTTTGTTAGATATCTAAGAATAAGAAATGTTAATATGCAGGTTTATATCAACAAGATGTTTATTTGGAAAATTTTACATTAACTTTATTTTTTATTAATAAGTATATATTATATATATTTTTAATATTTATGACGTCACCAGGTTGATGAACGGGTCGATGACAGTCCGACCACCGATCCGACCAGTGACCCGTGATCCAGTAACTTTTCCGGGTCGATGCCCGATCCGGATTTCAAAACCTTGAATTAAACTATTTAAGGGTATAATAATATAAATGTCTCTTGTCTCTTTGTTCCCTAAATTATTCTAAACTGTCAAACAGATTGATAATGTTATACTATCAACTTGCAGTCTACATAAAAATATACTACTAGTTGCTTCTCTATTTAGATAACAATTGCTTTTTTGTTTAATATCTATATTAAATGGACGGCAAGAACATTTCTTTTTTTCTTTTTTTCTTTAATTGAAAAGAAGAATTTAAGTGGATAGATCTTTGGAGCTACTTGGGGGAAGATGGTAAAATGTACTATAGACATTATGAAAAGTAATCCCTCAATTCCGTAATACAAACCGTTCAGAACATATAGTAAAAATTAAGAAAGTAAAAAGTAAGATACTTTTTAATCAAAATATCAATATTACTCTCTTATATAGTATTTGCATACCACTAATTTTATTTAACGAGTAATATTAATATTTTAATTTTTAACTAACAAAATATCTTATTTTTTCCTTCCTTAATTTTCACTATATATTTTAAACTACTTATATTATGAAATAAAGGTAGACGTAAGATACTAGAAACAAAACCAAGTTTTGCATCATAAGCAAAAGCCTAGGTAACTTAAACAGCACACAGTGACCCTCTCAACAACTTTTTTAATTATAGTCTTATTAACAAATAGAGTTCGTTTTGTTTATTTTAGAATATATATAAATATATTTTTTTATAATTAGAGTGTTACTGTGGTGTCAAGACAAAGATTCGACTTTTAAATTGAGAAGGCGAAAAATTGCAACAGTACTACGAACTACATATAAAAATTGATAAGACAAAAAAAAGGTTGGGAACAAATTTGATCAAATATTCTTAACTACATATAAAATTTACTATATTTAGTAGGATTTTTAAGAATTTAGAGGGCGACTGCCCCCATCCGTCTGCCCATCTGAACCGCTTAAACAAAATTGTAACCACGGATTCAAGAATTTATAACTTTATGAATAATTCATCATAGTTAATCAATCAAAACCCTTCTGGGGATCTATCCACAGTATAAAGATATTAAATGAAACTGCAAGAACATGGGTTTTTTTTAATAAAAAAAAAAGGGGGGATTTTAAAATTACCTGGAGCTGGAATATTCGAAGAGTTTTCCAGATGAGGAGAAGATGATAAGGGCAACATCGGCATCACAAAGAACTGAGAGTTCTTTAGCTTTCTTGAATATCCCTCTTCTTCTCTTTGAAAATGTCACTTGCCTTGCCGTTGCGTTATCGATTTTCTTTATCTGAATCTTCTCTCTCGCCATAATTATATATATTTATTAATTTAATTTCAAACAGAAAATGATTGGGTGTGGGTTTTTCAAGAGACTCACCCAAAAACAATTAGATGTTGTATAGATGAAAAATAGAAGAGAGGTTAATAAAGAAGGAGGCTTTCTTTTCTTTCTATAAATAGAGATTTTGAGTGGGAGTAAGGGCCACAAAAATCAATATCCTCATTTTGTGTTCCTTTTCCGTCAAACTAATAAGAAATTTGTCTGTGTTAATTTTTTTTAGGGTTTCTTTATTTTTTTTAAATTATAATATTTTTTTAATTAAATATTAACAAACAATAATTTTTTATTAATCATATAAAGAACGGGACACAAAATGAGATAGTCGATTCTCATGGAAGAAAAAGTGAAGCTAATAAGAGAGATTTTTTGCCAAATTTAGACCCACTAGTCAAGCACCCCCTCCAGTTTGAAACTTTTTTCGTACGTTGGATTAAAATTTTGACGGTTAAAATTAATTTAAAAAAAAACACATTTTTGTGCGAACTCCTATTTTTCAGCTAAAAACACCTATTTTAAAATATTTCATATATACTAAAAAAAATATGTTCCGCAAAATAGCCGGACTGCTAATCAAGACAGAGACTCTACTCTAGTTTGAAGATATTTTGAAAGAAGGGAATTTTTTATTGTTTTTTATCTTCTTGTTGAGGAGATGATAGTTTTTTTTCTCAGTCCGGTTCCTATGCGGAACAGTCCTTTTTCTGCACTTGCGGAATAATTGGAGCCGTCGGATGAGATTTTAAACGGGTCAAATCTGGAGAGAGAAAAGTTGCGATTGACTTAAAAAATAATAAAAAAAACTTTTCTCTCTCCAAATCTGAACCGTTAAAAAATATCATGCGACCCTAAAATAATGTCCCGTATGTGCGGGACATTTGGCCGTCCCGCATAGGAGCCGTGAGCGTTTTTTCTGGTGTTTAGTATTCTAACCACTTTTGATAACCCAAGAAGAGACTGTTGGGAGAGTGGGGACCAATGAGGCAATGATAATGAGAGACAGAAAGACAATAATGTTGTCTATTTTTCTTTTCTTTTTTGGCATTAACTTTTCATTACCAAAATTTGTAATCCAACAGTCGACATAATAATTAGAGTTAATAATTATTTATATTCTTCAGGTATATTTCAAAATCAAGTGTTAATTCTGACCTATTTAGTGTATTAAAAATACCCTCAACAATTTACGTGGTGCTAATAATGTCTAAAAGTATCAAAATCTGGCGACCTACTGTGACGGAGCACATGTGCAGCACAGATACGCAAAATTTCAGAACAAAATCGTCAATCTAAATAATGATAACGGGTTACCCATCGATCCAAATTCATATCCGATTCAAAAACCGAACCGAAATCACATCATCTTCTTCATCACGTTATCCCTAAATTCTAATCTTTAAAATCCCAATTATCCATATAATCATATTACTGAAAATAGAAAAAAGTTAATACTCTTGATAGATAGGTTAGGCTCTCAACTTTGCCCTAAAAACCAAAGTGGGTCACCTTTGATTCTCCAACAATTGGGACTTGATTAGCTTTAAAAATTGCTTCTTTATGGGTGGATATGTGTACTGAGCATTTATATCCATTTGAAAGTAAACAAAAAAAATGGCTTTAATTTGCTCATTTAAACACTATTTCAGTGGGATTTTTCGGAGAGCATATCCAAGAATTTGAGCCGTTTTAGTTACAAATCGGGTTTAAAGTTTATATATTTCGGTAGGGCCGGCTATGAGGGAGTGCGAGATGAGCGAACGCACAGGGCTCCCAAAAATTCGGAGCCCCAAATTTTTTTTTAAGGTTATATAAGATCTTAATTTAAAATTTCGCACAGGCCTTCCAAAATGTTTGAGACGCCCATGTATTTCGGAACCTCAGAACTTGGAGAAAAGGGTTATCTTCAAATTTTTTATACATGAGACATGTTACCACTTGCTTTTGAAACATATATGACGGGCATAAATGACCATTAACTCTAATAATTATTCTGTCAATGCGTGTAAGATGTTTATGCGTAGTTGAAAATTTAAAAAGAAAATAACACTTTTGATGAATTAATTGCCATTTTGATCATCAACGTTTTTACAAACCGCCAGTTTCATCACTTTTGAATTTTTTTAACTTTTTTGGTCACCAACATATTTACAAACCGCCAAAATCATCATTCCGTCTAAAATTTATACAAAAACCGTCAAAATGGATGACTTTCTATGAGCAGTGCTTCATCTTCTTCATTGTTCAAGGGAAAAATTGGAAAAACCAAAAAGCAAGAACACCATTTTCAAAAATCAAAGCCCAAAAACAAGTTGAAGTTGAAGAAAACCCTAAATTGAGTGAAGAAAATCCTAAGTCCCATCATTTTCAAAAATCAAGAACACCATTTTCAAAAATCAAAGCCACGCCATTTTCAAAAATCAAAGCCCAAAAGCAAGTTGAAGTTGAAGAAAACCCTAAATTGAGTGAAGAAAACCCCAAATCCTAAATTTTTCGGTGTTCTTGCTGTTTTTGCTCAAAAAGACTCGATTTTTTGGATGAACTTGAAGATTTGGAAGCTCTGATAAAGGATTTAACTTCTCTATGATGTTGGGATGAGGCTACATAGGTTGATTTTGGAGTTATTTGCTGGGTTTTTGCGATTTTTGAACTTAATAAGGGTTTCTGGTTTTCCTGGCAGAACTGAGCCGCGCACACTCTTCTACGATTTCCCGTTGATTCGGTAAGAGATTTGTGCCCAAACTTTACAGTTAGATTCGTACTTTAACTGTGAACAAGAACATGTGCTTGAATTTCGGTGTAATTGTTTGTAGAGACTGGGCTTTTGGTTTAAATGTCTCAGTTTTCCACAACAATTTTTCCGCGGACTTTTGGTTCTTGGGTTTTAGTCGATTTTTGGTTGATTGGTTATGAGTTTGAGGCTATAAATTTGCAGTAACCTTCCTAACTTAACTATGAACATGTGTATATGATTGGATTGAAGTGAAATGGTTTGTAGAGAGTGGGCTTTTCTTTGGAAATTCTCGACTTTTCTCACCTGTTTTTTCTCGGGCAAACTTGTATGTTCATAGTTTAAAGTGATTTTATGGTTGATTCTAGGGGAGTTTGATGCTCTATTTATATATCCTGATTTTTCTTCTCATTGTGAACATGTATTTGAGGCTAAATTCTGATTCAAGGTTGGAAGAACCTGGGTTTTGGCAGTGTGGGGAAAATGGTGTTCTTGCTTTTGAGTTTTTCCAATTTTTCCCTTGAACAATGAAGAAGATGAAGCACTGCTCATGGAAAGTCATCCATTTTGACGGTTTTTGTATAAATTTTAGACGGAATGATGATTTTGGCGGTTTGTAAATATGTTGGTGACCCAAAAAGTTAAAAAAATTCAAAAGTGATGAAACTGGCGGTTTGTAAAAACGTTGATGACCAAAATGGCAATTAATTCCACTTTTGATATTAATTAGATTTAATGAAATTTGACGTCTAGAATTCTTCATATTATGAGAGAGATATTTGTTCTTAATTATTTAGGAAAATGATTTAATCCTAAAATTTTGGGGATAGAAACCCTAAATCCCCAAATTGAGGGTGTTAAATAACTATCTTACCCCCTGCTGGTATAAGGGATTCACCCAACTATAAGGGCAAAAAGGTCCAAAAAACTATTTTAGTCAATCTTTTAGCCAATAATTCTAGTAGCCTAGGAAGGTCCAATTATTTATTCTCAGTGAAAATTTTATATTTAAAGTCTACTATGAACCTAGTTAGGTTCATATTCGAATTTTTTTTTAAAAAAAAAATTTTTTTGAACCAACTATATTGGGATAATTTGTAAACCAACAATTACTAACATCAAAAGTTCCATCCACGCACCTCCTAATGTTAAAGTAAGATTCTTTATTTGTCCCGTGCTTATTAGAACGGTTGAAAGAGTTTTGAAACAGATTTTCATTTGGTTAAGAGTTGAATTCTCCAGGCACAATATGGATTGAACAATAATTAATCTCACTGATATTTGGAACATCAATGGAGTTCCAGTGTAGTATTTAAATTGAGTGCTGTAGACATATCTAAGTCTTCGGCTCGATTAGACAACCAAAATTACAATTGTTCCATATTTACTATTTTGAAATAATTGTTAAAGAAAACTCGTTTTAGAACCATTGTAATCCCAGTTATCTGACCAATCGACTTGACGATCTAGATTTGTCTGTACGTATGTTGACAAACACTATTGTCTACACCAAAATTGAAACGAAAAACATCATATGCTCTAAGAAAATATAATTTTGAAATAAGGCAGTTAAACTCACGAGTTGATTCGTATGAATGTACTATCCTACGAGTTTTAAATGGTCTTACGTGTTAGATTCTTAGTAGGATCAACGATCAAGTAGGATCAATATAAACTCGTGGGATCAGACTCGGGAATGTAGGACCGTACGATCCGTCCGAGTTACCTATTTTTTCTTTCGGGTTGAGTCAAGCTAAAACCCGATCCAAAAATATAAAAAAATACTGATTTTTCATTTTTGACAAAAAAAATCTATCAACTCAAAATCTGCGGTTCAATCTTCTCTATTCAACTCTGCAACTTCTTCAATCTTTAACAGGTGTCCAATTTCTTCTCTTCCTTAATCGATTCCAATTTCCATTTTTGCCTTTGTTTTTTTATCTCTAAGTTCCTCCTCTACTATTGCCTGGAACAACGAAAAAGGTAATTTAAAATCATAAATTCTGATTTGATCGATTCAGTTATGAAATTAAATAATCAATGTTCCAGTTTGTCGAGACCGAGTATATTTTTTTCTTCCAATAAGAATTTTTTTATAGGAGAAATTGAATTTTAGAATTTCGAGACACATAATAGAATACCATTTCATAGGGCTCTTTTATCTGATAAATATTATAAAATTTTGAAAATTTTGAGATTTTATCTAAAAAAATTAAGAGAATACTATATAAAATAAAATATATAATTCGAGTTACGATCATATTATCATTTTACGTCATTCTGATTTTACGTAAAATCTGGAATTTGACTTCCTTGTTTTGGAATTGTAGGAGAGAGAAATGGGAGAAGAGAACCTTTAGTGAAACAAGTTTCTATCTTTTTTTTTCTCTCTCTTTATCATTTCTTTTGCTTTTTTAGCTGAAAGTGGTTATTGGTAAAATAAAGAGTGAAAGAGTCTTAAGCTAGATTTGGCTTTCCTAATTGTGAGATGTTTCAACTTTCAAGGGATGCTCGCAATGCATTTGGTGAAATTAGATAATGACTTCATTCATAAATATAAAACTTTTAATTACATGTTATGAAAATTAAGAAAACAAAAATTTAAATTTTTTTAAAATTAAAATATCAATATTAATCTCTTAAATAAAATTAGTATTATGCAAATCAAATTTAAGAGATTAATATTTATATTTTAATTATAAAAACATTTTAATTTTCACAAAGACTTATATTTAGGAATGGAGGAAGTAACTTTTTATACAAATTCAAAATTTGTTTCACACGCACTCTGGATCCTTACCCATGCAGTTTTTTTTTTTTTTTTTTTAAGCCCAATTGGAAGATTGTCCCATATAGGGGAGAGGGAAGTGTCTCAGACGAGAAAAATATAGTCTTATAAAGGAAAATTATCTTAAGGTCATGGAAAGACGTTTGTCTCACTGAGTTATAACACCTTTATTACCCGGGTGGTTATTGTCTGCTTTCGCCACTACTGTCCCTGTGCACGTGGCTTGGACGACCCAATTTCTGAGGATATGCTTGTAGATTACGTAAATAGTACACTGCATTTTCTTTTTTAAAATCTATCTAAATTCAACCTTGTTCACGTCACCTTATCATATCACTAACTCCAACTTGATTGCAAAAAATATTGTATCGTTCAATTTTTTATTTTATATTATAATAAAAAGTTATTAAATTTTTTTTATTTAAAACTATGACCGGAAAATCCATTTCTCAGTATTTCTGCTTTGACTTTGCAATTAGTTGGTACACTTCTTTGTCTTCTCTTCATATTATCATCTCTTCTTATTTCGTACCCCACACAGAACAGATGAAGTATGAATTTTAATATTTTCATACATTTTTCCGTTAACTCTAACAAATGAAGGTAATATGCAAGTCAGGCGATCATTTTTTAAGGGTATTTTTGGGAAAAGAAAAACCATATTTTTTCCCTTATTCTTTAATTTTCTTTTTGTACTATTTTATTTATTCTTCACGGCTAGGACTCCTTCTCTATTCCAACTCTACCAACACCAAATAATCGTCATTCCTCATTCACAATATTCTTAAATAACTTGTCTTCCTCATGGCTTCATGGACTCCCAACCACCACCGACGTCCACAACATTACACCATCATCTTTTGATCAACTCCCACTAGAAGAGAAATAGACCACACCATTGTCTACGACAACAAGGGACATTTCAATGATGAGGAAGGAGATGATTTAAACTTTTTCAATTACCAATTCAGTTACGCCAATTGTCGATATTGACGATTATAATGTGAACAACTCTACCTCTCATCATCCACTACAATTGTTGATAGTAGTGTGTAGGGATTTGTAGAGAATGATCGGGAGAGATGTGTGCAGTAGTTTGGGATAGGTAGATGTACGCAGTGTTATAAGAGGGATAGGCCATGGGGAGCAATGAGAGGTGGATATGCAGTGGTTGTTTTCGGGGATTTGATTACGATTAGAAAACAAAAGATAGAGGACAGGAAAAAAAAGAGAAAGAAAAAAATTTTAAATAAACGTGTGTGATCAATTGAAATCAGTTTAATGGGTGTGCTCATGTGGGAGTGGTGGAATTGAGAAGTTGCATATTCGAATTGAAGATGAGAGACAGTGGATGTATGGTATGGTGCTTAGGTTAGAGTTGCGGGACAAACTAGAGGTGGGGTTGAAGGATTTGGAGAGCTTTATTGTTGGATACCAATTATTGTGAAGAATATGAAGATTAAATATTGTAAAACGTGGAAATAAAAATATAGTTTTTTTTTTCAAAAATACCTTTTCAAAAGTGATCACATGACATACACATACACATGACCATCATTTGTTAGAGTTGATGACAAAATGGATGGAAGTGCTAAAATCTATATTTCTTCAAAGTTGAAGTGTCAAAAAACCACAAATTTTAGTTTATGTGTTAAAATAAAGAATCAGTGATAGTTTAAGTGTGCATAGCGCTTTTTGCCTTATGTGGAATTAAACCTTGAATTTGTGTTGTCTTATACTCTTTGATCAATGTTTGATTAAATATTCTTAATCCAATCATCACTACCATTTGTATAGCTTTTTTCGTTTTGTAACCTTTTGCTTTTAGATTGTATTTTATGCTTTTTCATGGTAAGATTTGTGAGTTCGAGATTATTTGGAAGAGCGACTAAGTTCTCAAGTTTGCAGAATTCTTTGTCAAGAGATTACAGTGTCTGTTAAATTTCAACTAATTTAATCGAATCAAGTACCCAAATACTGATATAAAAAATTGCTTTCATATTGAAAATTTATTTGGTGAAAGATGTGGAAGTGAAAATATTGTATAAGAAATTGTTTGGAGATGTAATAATCTAAATGCATCAGTAATAGTTTGCTCATGTGACGACCGGTTATCTTCTATTATGAATTTCTATCTTATGATATGTGTTATTAATATATGATTGTTATTGGTTTACTTCTCTCCACAGATTTCTCTATTTTTTAGGTTATATATCTTATAATTAATAAAATTAACACATGAAAATTTTGTATTGATAAAATATAAAATAAGGCACAGAAGAAAAATCCTTACCACTTGTGACTGCCAATATGGCCATTATATTGACCTTGTAAAATTTTAATATACCAAGACAAGATCTCTTTTAGAGAAAAAGAAAAGAAAAAACATCATTAACAATGTGGGAAAGAGATATTACTATTTAGTATAAAATTGACTAATTGAGTCACAAAATTGACTCGAAATGAGGATATATTTATTAATTAGCATGAAAATATCTATCAAAAAAGGAGTAAGAAATGTTTTTTTCTCTCGAAAATTTACCTATTATTTGAGTTTATTAATTGGCTCAATTTAAGCTAATATCCATTTTGTTAACAGTATAAACTATACAAATTATATATACTCCACTTAGATTGTAATTATTTGTTTCTAAAAAAAAAGTAAGTTTAATATTTTTGGAGTTTTTGTAAGCTAAGAGTTACTATCCTTTTGTGGGATAGTTTTTGTATGTTCATATATACTCCACTTAGATTGTAATTCTTTCTTCTAAAAAAAAAGTAAGTACATACTTTTTGGAGTTTTGTAAGTTAAGAGTTACTATCTTTTTGTGGGGCAGTTTAAGAGAACATGGTTCTAGAGTTACTTTTTAGTCTTTCCATATAAAAAAATGGATATTTGCCCCAGATGTCCCTGAATTTATTTCATTTAGCCTCGCTTGTTCTTGTGATGTTTTAAGAATCCCTAAACAATTTACGTTCAACATGTATATATCCAGCCAAATAAAGGATGTGATGTGCAAATACTCTAAAAATAAGGGTATAATTGTCATTTCATTTTTAGAATTTAAAAAAAACACCTAACTCTCCACCGTATTTTTCTTCCTCTTTCTCTTACCACCGCCCCCATCCCCCCTCTCTTCTCGCCACCTCTAATAGTGGCCACCACCACTACCACCACCAAGCTCCGCCTCATATAACATCTTACGAACCTCATTTTTTTTCCTATTTCAGCGGCGTCAAAGCTCGGCTTAAACAATACCAGCCGTAGCAATCAGGATGTCAAGTGTCGAGGTGAAAAGAGAAGACTTTGAATATGAAATGGGGGAAAAATCAATCTTCAATTAGGTTTAATTTAATTAGGGTATTAATTAAGGAACAACTGGTTACCAAAACGATAACTGTTCCATTTACAGTTTTACCTAAGACGAAACGACACCGTTTTAGTAAGTAGATACTATATATAGATTTCTATTTATGCTCAAGGATAGAAGGGGAAAGAAAGGCACTGCTCGTGCTTGGCTGCTACGAATTGCTCGCCAACTGGCAAGGAATTCCCTTGATCCTTGTACTCTATCAGAAAGGTGATGAAGCTGGAGGGGTAAGATACATTTGGGGAAAATAACCCTAATTATAAAAGGAAGAATTAAAGAAGAAGAAAGCATCCAGAAAATAACCTAAAGTTGGTTGCTGCCTTCTCCCACTCTTGTAAGCTTTTCATTCACTCTAATCACTTCTTATCCCCTTTCCATCTTACCTCTATAACTTATCTAATCTGTTGCTCTTTTGAAACTCCAGGTGTGCTGAAGGTCGATGTAGCTTTGGAGTGTCTACTGAGTTTGCTTCTCTATCATCCCTCTCAATCTTCTTGGAATATAACTAGCTGTTAGAAGTGATGTTGAGTTATGATAGTTTGTATTTAGCTTCTTTATGGTTAATGTACTGAGAACTATTGGTTTCCTATTTCCTATAAATAAATCTATTTCTATCTTATTTGGCTATTAAATTGCTTGGGGCTTGAGGTCAATAGTTGATATATGCAAGAAGATAGGATTGTGTGTCTCAAAAGGTAGAACAAATCAAATTGGTATCATATCATCTTTTATTATACCCTGTGAACATGGCCCTACACTAGAAGTCGAGTACCCTCCAGAAACCACAAACCCAGATAGATTAAAAAAACTGGAAAATGACACCAAAGACATACATGGTCATCTAGAAAGTCAAATAAGAACTATGTGATCAATTAAGCCTTTAACCAAAAGGAACATGATGCATATGATAGAGACTCTAGCCAGAGGGCAAAGAAGGCTTGCATAAACTAGGTTGAAGGCATCATAGGATAAATAACCCAGTTGAATGTTGCTTTTAACACCCTTTAACGCCTCAATACAGGATCTAAAAAATAGGGGAAATTAAAGGAGGGAAAAACAACATGAGATAGGACAATCCAGTGTAGTAACTGGTAACAGACCTACTTTTGGAACCCCAATCATAATAAACTCGGGAACAAATAGAAATACTGGGGGTTACAGAAGAGAGGTAGGTTTGACTATTAGGCCCAAAAGTTAGAGTTTCATATATTTGAAGTGGGTTGGGACTAGAGAGTGGAGAGAAAGATACAGAGATTACTTCCTATTACACAATGTAGATGAAGTAGAGAAGATCACACTCTCTAAGTTAAACTTTAGAAATAGTGCCTATACTTTGGAGTAAAGGGAGAGTGACTACTCATCCCCATGAAAATTGGGAACAATTTGCTTCTACAGTTTGCAAGAGGAATTGGGGAAGCTGATGAAAGACAGCTTATGGAGGATTTTAACAGGCTTAAGCAAAAATGGAGATGTTGAAGAATACATAGATAGATTTGAGGATCTCAGGTGAGTGGTCATTACTCAAATGCCATAAGCCACTGAGGAATACTATAGCTCAGTGTTCATATGGGAGCTTGAATGATGCAGTTGAGGCACATGCACTCTGGATGATGTTTGTGAGTAGGCTATCCATTTGCAAATAACACTAGAAGCATTAGCCAAACCTTCCAAAAAGACTGCTGGAATACTTCCTACACCTATGTTACTTTACAACAACCAGAAGGGGTTAGAAAGTAATAACTACAACAGAAACCCTTTGGCTGCAAGCAGACCTAAGACCCCATGTGACTTTTAAAAAGTTATCTGAGACTTAATACCAACTAAGGAATGAGAAGGGGTTATGCTTTAGATGTGGAGAGAAATTTTGCCCTAAGACATGTTTGTCCTAATAAAGAACTAAATATTATAGTAGTGGGAGACTGAGGAAGAAGTTGAACTTGATGAATTCCTACTATATGATCAGGGGGCTAAGGAAGAGGGACTAGAAGAAGAGGATGAATGTAAGATCTCAGTCAATGTTATGACTGGTAGAGTGACAAATAACACATTCAGGATGTGAGAAAAAAAGAAAAGTGTCTATCATAATTGACACTAGCAGTAGCTGCAGTTTCATTGACTGGAAGCTAGTGGAGGAACTAAACCTAAGTGTGATTGGTAGCAAGCCTATGAGGATAACTGTGGCTAATGGGGTCATCACGAGGAGTAACACTATGTGCAGAAAACTAGCATGGAAAATGGGGGGGGTATGTATTCATGTATGACCTTAGAATCCAGGAAGAGAACTAACTATAAAAGAAAGAATTGAAGAAGAATAAAGCATCCAGAAAACAACCTAAAGTTGGTTGTTGCCTTCTCCCATTCTTGTAAGCTTTCCTTCACGTTAATCACTTTTTATCCCCTTTTCATCTTACCTCTATAACATATCTAATCTGCTGCTGCTTTGGAACTCCAGGAGTGCTGAAGGTCGATGCAGCTTTGTAGTGTCTACTGAGTTTGCTTCTCTATCATCCCCCTCAATCTTCTTGGAATATAACTAGCTTTTAGAAAGTTGATGTTGAGTTATGATAGTTTGTACTTAACTTCTTTATGGTTAATGTACTGAGAACTATTGGTTTCCTATTTCATATATATCAATCTATTTCTATCTTATTTGGTTATTAAATTGCTTGGGGCTTGAGGTCAATAGTTGGTATATGCTAGAATATAGGAATGTGTGTGTCTTGAGAAGGTATGACATCACATAGGACCCCTAAATCACAATCCAAAATAAGAGACTTGGAAGAAATCCGCAAAAATCACTTTGAATTTTGCCTCCGCTCCGTCGCATTGACAACATCGTCTCAACAACATATTTCATTTCAGGAAATTAACCACCACCACTCTGTTCATATGATGAACTCGAATAGATGGGTCTATGTTTTCTGAAATGAGTTTGCCATTATTTCAAAGAATATGAATGAGCTTGCCATTATTTCAAAACATTCACCTCAAAGACTAAAAAGTATGAAGAAGAAGAAGAAATTCACCATCACCATCACCAATATCTACCTCCAGCACAAATATTATTGTTGGTTCGTGGAAGAGGAAGAATAAATTTTGCTGCAAATTTACTAGACTTCAATGCACATTCTCAGTCGTCCCCGATGACGCTAGATTTGCACTCATCTTTGCAAGCATTTTCATCCGCCTTATGAAATTGTTCATTTTTCTGAAAAGAGAACCCATGTAGAGCGATTTGGAAGGTTCAATCCAAGTACGACTCTCAAACATGGAGAATGCATTGATACCAAAGAAGACGTCAAAGGACCGCCACACCAAGGTGGAAAAGTATGGCAGAAGAATCCATATGCATGTACCTTGCGTCAAGGACGGTTCTAAGGGGGTGGGGGTGGCAGTTGCCCCCGAAAATTTTAAAAATACTACTAGATATAGTAAATTTTATATGTAGTTCGAAATATTTGATCAAGTTCGCCCCTCTCCCGCCAAATATTTTTTACGCTTTTTATATGTAGTTTAGACATACTGTTGTAGTTTTTCGCCCCCAACATACAATTCCTGACTTCGTCCCTGCCTTGCGTGACAAGAATCTTCCAATTAACCCGAGAGCTCGGTCACAAGTTTGATGGCGAGACCATGTGCTGCTCCTTGAGCGAGCGGAGCGAGCCATAATCGAAGCCACCGGGACTGGTACGGTTCCAGTGAAAACTAGGGTAAGAGAGAAGGGACGGGGGTGGGGGCAGTGGTGAGAGAGAGAGAGAGAGTGAAACATTTGCAGAGATAAAATGGGAAACGAAAAAGGTTAGAGTTGTCAATCGAACTATACAAGTCAACCAATGTATAACTTAAGACCATACTACCTGAATTCCTCAATATAAAACTTTCATTACATGTTGTGAGAATTAAGGAAATAAATTAAGATATTTTTTAAATCAAAATATCAATATTACTCTCTTAAATAAAATCAGTGGTATACAAGTTATATTTAAGAGAATAATATTTGTATTTTAACTAACAAAGTATCTTATTTTTTGATTCCATAATTTTCGTAACATGTAATGAAAGTCTTATATTAAAGAATGGAGGGAGTATCATTTAAAAATTAGAATGTTCAATTCACGTTAGTATGAATAAACTCATATAATTTAAGTTCACGCTCCGCTTAAATTTTCAATTATGAGTTCGAACTGAGCTATGAACCTAATGAGCTTAAATCCAAACTTTAAAATATATAAAAAATCATAATTAAACATTAGTCTTTTCCTCATGAACCTTTTTTTTTCTTCTTCCGAGGGTAATCTTTATATTTTAGTAAATTTTTGTTAGAACGAATAATATTAATGTTACCAGTTATGAGCTTTATTTAGACTAAGCAAAATTTTCTTATATAAGAACCATATTTGAAAATTAAACTCACACTTATTTAAAATTCAGTTTACATTTTTTCGAAATGAACGTGTCAGGTTCCAATCTACCCGAACTAAGTGATACCCCTACAAAAGGTATCACGAAACGACGACGTGACCTCCTGAAAGCGAGCCCTCAATTCATGAGAAGCGCAAAAAAATTTTGTGACTAACAAAAGCCCAAATGCGTCCACATATGAAATCACCACCATATCCACGACATCGTTTTTACAGGGGCCACAAAATAAATCCAAAAATCGCCACGAAATCAAATTTCCCGAAGAGGGAATTCAATTATTTTTTATTCATTAAAAAAAAAAATTAAAAAAATTCAAAATTTTTTTTGATTTTTTTGAGTGGCCAGTAATATTACCAATCCCCACTACCATCAAAGCAGCTGCTTTTAGAGAGAGAAACCTTTTTTAGAGAGAGAAATTTGGGGAGAACTCCCAATCTCTTTCTATGAAGCTCCAAATTTTGTTGTTTTGAATTTCATTTTTTGGATTTATTGGTTGAATGTGTTAGGTTAAAGGTGGAATTTGGAAATGGCGGAGCAGAAAGGCGGGAGCAGTGTTAATCGGTGGAACTGGGAGGTTACCGGGTTTGAGCCGCCGAAGAAGTCATCGGAGCATGAGGATTATCATCAGAGACTGGCGGCGGCGCCGCCCTTGGTACGGAGATACTCGGTTTCTGCATCCTCAATGTTGCCGCATTCTGAGCTGGCGGCAAAGCATTCTTTGAGCTCTAAGATTGTCATAATGAAGGATAAAGTCAAGGTAGCTAAGTGAATTTTTTATTCATTTAGTTGCATTTTGATTTTCTAGTTCCTTGTACATGTACAATGCCTTTGGTAGTTTTTAGTGCTCTTTTTAATGATTTTATGAAATGTAGTTGCAAATTGTTTCTTCTGATTTTTTTTATAGGTTTTGTTACTTGATTTTCTATGAAACTGAAATATTTGTTCAGATGCTGGTATATGAATGTATGATGTCACTGTTCTATCTAATATCTATCCAATTGATCAGCTTAGCTACCCTTAGGAAAGTTGTGTTTTTTAATAATATGATGTCACCATATTTACAATATCGATGAAAATTGTGTTTTATTTGTGTATTTGGAGGAGCAAACTTTGTTTTGGGTTTCCTGGATAGTGCGAAATTTTAATGTTTAAGTTGCTTTTATGATGGATGGTCACGTCTGTTCCTCAGGATATTTGACATATGTTTTGAGTACTTCAGAGATGCAAAAATGTATGTAAAGAGCTACACTTGACGATTGGAGAAGTCATGTAACCAAAAGTATAAAACTCTAGCTAATATGTTCATGTATTTAAGGGGCCACATGGTAGTGATAGCTAGTTGAAGGCGATGAAATAAACTACAAGCTTGTTGCTACATTCACATTGTCTGTAAATTACTGCACTACCTTACAATGCGTTGTTCTAATATGGGGCAACGCCTCTGAACAGTTTCTTCCTTTTGTGGTTTTCACATTTTCCTTGCAGGTTGTTCAATTATCTTGCTTAAGAAGTCGCGTATATGACATACATAAATATGTTTATGCACATAGAAACATACATAGTAGTTCCTTTCTTCTTTTTCCTCTTTAGTGGTCTCTAGCTTTAGATATGTGGTTGATGAACTTGCAAAGGGATAGAAAATCAACAGTTAAATTTGTTTTCATTTTTAGTAGGCTTTCTCATCCACAGCTCATGTAATCTTCGATGTGTTTTGACCTTTTATTTTTTTGTCCTAATAAGACCTTACCCAATCATTCAGTTTAAAGGTGTAAACTGGAGTAGATACTCTAAGTACTAGAACCGTGGCAAAGCTTTTGATTCCATGGAATTTGGAAGAGCAAAATGGAAAATGATAACAGATATATGAAAGATAATAGAAAAGCTAATTAAAAATCTAGTTGTAGAAAATAAGAATATTTTGAACAACCAGCTATATTGACAGGAGCCATAGAAAATTATGTCTCTTTTACTTTGAAGGAAGAAACTGTATTTGTTCATTGTTTCCATCAATTGTTGAAATATTTATCAAGAGTCATTGACTCATTGACGTGAATTAAAGAGTTTAATATCGTGCAAAGAAATATTCACTTGCCATTTATGAGTGCATATGCTGGATTCTCAATCTTGGGATGAGTACATATTACCTTTTATCTAATTAATTTCACCATCTGATTTTACTTTGTACTTCTCTTCGTATCTGGTTATCTTTTTTTTTCTGCTCGAAGATTGTCCTATTTTCTAGTGATACGCAATTACTTAAAGCTTTTCTGTATGTGTGCTTGGACAGCATTTGAGAGATGATTACGTGGAGTTGAGACAAGAAGCTCTTGATCTCCAAGAGTACTCGAACGCAAAAATTGATCGTGTTACCCGTTATCTTGGTGTACTTGCTGATAAAACTCGTAAGCTAGGTAAATATATGGGTTTTTCTTTACCACATTGATAGGCTCTGAATAGGTAATTTTTTCTTGGCACATCTGATGCAATTATCTTTACTCTGACACTATCACGAGTTAACCAATGTACATGTCTTTCTTATAAATTACGGTCTTTGCCATTATTCTTTTTCTTTTAAATACTTGTCAACTATTCTTATGAGTTGTTATGTTGAGCCAAATTTCTATTTTATTGATTACTAGTGCATTTACTTAAATTCCATGTTCCAATTCATGTACTATATGATCAATGATGACATGCATTAGATTTTTTAATCCTTCACATGTGTGAGATAGATAACTTTTAAAGAGTTGCTGCCCCAAGAACTCTCTTCTTTAGCACTTAACATCATGCATGACATTGGCATTGTTGGTTTTTAAGCTGGTTCTGAATTTCAGATCAGGCTGCCCTTGAAACAGAGGCTAGAATTTCCCCGCTGTTGTATGAGAAGAAAAAGTTATTTAATGATTTAATGACCGCCAAAGGTAATCAGCTCTGCAGAACTTTATGAATTATCCTCCTTCCCCCTCTCTCAATGATTAGATCATGTGCTCCAAGTAGATAGACTGCTAGAGAGTTGCCGTGTCATCTCTCTGCAATCCCATTAACATTCCTTTGCAGACAAACAAGCACAAGAATTAGGTTGACGCAAGATTAAGTTGAAAAGAAAAACTAGAAAGAACACTGTTGACTGCAATAAATGCAAGTACTGATGTAGGATACCATGGATTTCAGGTAACATAAAGGTATTTTGTCGTGCAAGACCGCTTTTTGAAGATGAAGGTTCCTCAGTTGTTGAATTTCCTGATGATTACACAGTTCGTGTTGATACGGGTGATGATAATATCTCAAATCCAAAGAAGGGTTTCGAGTTTGATCGGGTTTATGGGCCTCATGTTGCACAAGGTGATATTTTTTATTTATTTTCTTTTTCCACTACACCACATTCAAACTCTAAACATAGTTTTCCCCCCTCTTTGCAGCTGAACTCTTCAATGATGTTCAACCATTTGTTCAATCAGCCTTTGATGGGTATAATGTTTCAGTATTTGCTTATGGTCAAACACGCTCAGGAAAGACGCATACAATGGTACACACACACACACACACACACACACCCATTTGGTCGGTTGTGTATGCAAAAGTTTTCTCCATGTCTGTATTGTTTTATTTCTTGTGCATTGGATGCTTGATCATCCCTAATATATCTTCCAGTTAGCATTCATTTTTAAGGTAGTTGTGTCTTTACATGCAAGGAATAAGAACCTTATGCTATTTGCAGTGTTGTTTTGTTATGTAGTCTGAATATCTACTATAAGTCACATGAAGATGTTGGCTTGAATGGAAAATGATAGAGTTTCTTTAGCTATTTTATCTGTTGCTAAAATGCTTCTTTTATGGTGATGAGTGATGACTTTTC
Organism: Vinca minor; assembly: GCA_026122235.1. Classification (NCBI taxonomy): domain Eukaryota; kingdom Viridiplantae; phylum Streptophyta; class Magnoliopsida; order Gentianales; family Apocynaceae; genus Vinca; species Vinca minor. The sequence continues at coordinate 1,913,635 of JAOCZM010000294.1, read as the reverse complement.
CACAGGAAGGATCTAGCCATGATCGTGGTTTATATGCTCGTTGTTTCGAGGAGCTGTTCGATTTATCCAACTCAGATTCAACTTCTACATCGCGATTTAATTTCTCTGTTTCTGTTTTTGAGCTCTACAATGAGCAGGTTCTCTGGTTACATAACTACTTTCTCTTAATTTTTTTCGTCTATTGACCTCTCTTTGACAGTAGACTCACTTTTTCTTTGTAGATACGAGATTTACTTTTGGAATCTGGAACTGGTCTTCCAAATATTCGTGTGGGGTCGGCAGATTTTTTTGTAGAGCTTGTGCAAGCACAGGTTGAAAATCCAATTGATTTCTCTCGAATCCTTAAAGTGGCATTTCAGAAACGAGGAACCGATGCATTGAAGTTTAGCGTCTCTCATATGTATGATTCGGCTTCTTGTTTTCTGTTGCATTCTGTAGATTTGGCTGCCAATTCCTTTGCAATTAAATCTCGAATTCTTTTCGGTGATGACATTCCTACACTGAAAATAACTCTTGGAATGTGAAAATATGGAACCAGACATGGTTTTTGAAACAATAGTTCTTTGTTACTGGGAAACAATTATTTTGCATTTTAAGAAGCTCTTTTGCGTTAAAGTGAATGGACTTTAAGGGTGTGAGAGTATGTATCTAAGGGCACATCAAAATTCTATTATAGCAACATCTTTGACCTAGTTTCCTGAAGATAACTTTTTGATATGCATGTGATGCTGTTTGGTAACTGCTACATGGACTGGTTAGACTGATCTAGTGGTTATGTACTTTAGGATGCAGCTGTATTGCAGTTCTCTCTTAAAATAATTGTTTTTTCCCCTCAGGATCGTGATGGTACATATATACTACAACAACTTGATCACAGGTGAGAATTCTTACAGCAAGCTTTCTCTTGTTGATTTGGCTGGAAGTGAAGATTCCATTGTGGAAGAGGATAGTGGGGAACGGGTGACAGATTTGCTGCATGTCATGAAATCACTCTCTGCGTACGTTTTACAGTTATTTGGATTGTTGTCAACAAGTTTCCAACTTGTAGCCCTTTACTCAATTCCTTGTGTAAAAATATGTAGTAGTTCTGGTGATTCCATATTTCTAAACATTACTTTCACATCTTCCAAAAAAATTATTGTACTTCTTTAACTGTGTTATTAAAAATGATTCTTTCTGTCATATAGCCCAGCTTCTCTTGTTTCTTCCTTCCAAAACATTGTGGTTTAGTTGATATCATAACTCTTCTGATTAAAGATTTCTTGTATAGTTGGTAAATTGACTAGTTAGTCAGACTTCTTCAATTTAACTTGATATACAATTTAATTTAGCAAAACAAAAACTTGATATACAATTTACTGGATTATTCTAGAGAAAACCACAATTTCAAGTCTTTTAAGGCTTTCAAGAATCATATGTTACAGTATCTCTCTGTTGTGTCTGCAGCTTGGGAGATGTTTTGACTTCTTTGACATCATCGAAGAATTTGGTGCCGTATGAAAATTCAGTGCTCACAAAAGTGCTTGCAGACTCACTAGGTATTTTTTCCATCTTTTCAATTTGGGGGCAGTACTGTGGTTGTTCTGCAACCGATAGTGACAGTAGGTGGTTGTTGGACTGTTTGAGTTAAATTTATGTGGGTGCGAATTGGTAGATAGTGCATTAAATTGCGTTCTGAGAATATGGGATGTAGGGTGTAACATCACTTCATATTATATACAACATGGAGCTGCATTCCAGATGGCTTCTATTCTGATTTACACAGATATCTCTTTTTCTCTCTCAATGTTGTCAAATGGCGCCCATGGCGCCGCCATGGCGCTATGGCGTGGCAGTTTCTGCAGCCACCAGTATACACAATGGCGTCGCCCTGACGCTATGACTTTTGAGTTATTTGTTTGATTCATGTAGTTTTTTTTCCTTCTTTTTATTAGATTATGCAGTGTTTTATACATATATTATTGTGTTCGCTATAAGGTGTTCTAGCGTCCGCTATAATGTTATGGCATTTTTTTGGCTTGCCGCCATGATCCGCCGTCCGTGATTGACAACATTGTTCTCTCTCTACATGCATCTTTATCAGATACCCATGGAGACTAAATCTAATTATCCTTTGTATTCCTATGTAGGTGGAAGCTCGAAAACGTTGATGATTGTTAATGTATGCCCAAGTGCTGTAAATTTGTCTGAGACGTTGTCATCCCTGAAGTTTTCTGCCAGAGCCCGAAATGCCACTTTGAGCCTTGGGAACCGAGATACAATTAAGAAATGGAGAGATATAGTAAGAGTTCCTCTACATTTCTGTTCTTGTTTTGAACTTATAATCTTTTCTCTTACTTCTTTCGCCACAGACTTTGCAACACAGTACCCAGAGTTATAAGGGTAGTGGGAGCATGGTTTTAGCACAGAGTTCTTTCATTGTTCTCTATTTTATTAAGGGGAGAGAGAGAGAGAGAGAGAGAGAGAGAGAGAGAGAGAGAGAGAGAGAGAGAGAGAGAGAGAGTTCAATTAATGGATGCTGACTAGGGGTTCATAAGTCTGTGTTAGAAGGGACAAGTTTCAATAAGAAGCTAGCTTATATTAGAAATGGAATGGTTATGAGCCACATAACATCGGATGGTTTGTGAATCTGCTTGGACATAAACTGTTTGCAAGAAACTACCAGATAACTCAATTAATCTATTACATGTGGACCTCACCTGTGTCTGATTTTCTTTTTTCTTTTTTAATGTGCATTTTCCTTTTTTTATGTTTTTGTTAATTTTACATTTGCTTCTTTTTTTTTGTTACTTTAATTATACAAATCGAAGTGACACCTTCTCTGAATATGGATAGAAAACTATAAATACATATTGGTAATATTTTATCTTCTGTTGATTGATATTTTCACAGGCAAATGATGCACGCAAGGAGTTGTATGAAAAGGAGACAGAAATCAACAAGTTGAAACAGGATGTATTAGGACTGCAACAGTCTCTGAAAGATGCAAATGACCAGTGCGTTCTTTTATTCAACGAAGTTCAGAAGGCCTGGAAAGTTTCTTTTACGCTGCAATCTGATTTGAAGGTCATAGCATACTTTGCCATCGTTCTTCATTGTGCATTAAAATGCTCGTTACTTTTGTTTGGAGTGCTTTCTGTAAATTACTGAACAAAATATTTACTCTTTTTGCCTTTTCATTTCTATTGTTTAAATAAGCAAAATTTTGGATAGAGTTGGTGGGATGTGGGTTTATCTCTCAGCTGGTTTGTGGTTCCTACATATGAATGTGAATTGATTAATCTTTTAATTACTTGCAGTCGGAGAATATTATGCTCACCAATAAGCATAGATTAGAAAAAGATCAAAATGCTCAGCTTAGAAATCAAGTTGCTCAACTCTTGCAGTTAGAGCAAGATCAGAAATTGCAGATTCAACTACGCGACTCTACCATTGAGAGTCTGCAGGTAAACAAATGCGTCTTTATACTTTCTTTATCCTCTCCTTGATATCATTATTAAGGTCTGAAGCCTTGATTTTCCAATTTCCATGAATATTTACTGTTATTGAGTTACTTGGAGTTGTCAGTCAGAAGATGTGGTCTAGTAAAAATGTTAACAATTTGCTCTCGGCACACTATCACTTGTTGATTAAGAATGATCTTGGATTCTTATCAAAGTTATTAATAGTATCCTATCCTGAAATGAGTTTCATATTTGATTTTACGTCTGGATTCATACTTGAGAAGGCTGTGCATATCCTATCCTGGTGTTCTTTTCCTGAAGGAAATAAATTCTCATATGCTGATATTTTCTTTTAACTTTTTGTCATAAGGCCAAACTGAAGAGCATGGAGTTGCAGCTAAGTGAAGCACTGAGTTCTAATAGTGCTACGTCAACTAACGGATCAGAACCAAAGTTTGTGGCGCAAATGAATTCCAAAGTGACTGAAGACAATATGGATTCTGCAGCAGTTACCAAAAGACTGGAAGAGGAACTTCTGAAAAGGGATGCACTTATTGAGGTATTTTTACACGATCTCCTTTGTTTTACCTGCTTCTAACGGAAGAACACTATTAGAGAGAATTTTAATGAAATTGCAAATGTTAACAAATAACAACTGTATTCTAAGATGTGAAAATTCTTTTTCCGCCTGAGGCCGGAAGTTATTTGTAATAAGCTCAATATCTAAAAGCTCTAGTAGTATAGAGTCTGCATTGTTTCTTCCTGTTCCTTTAACATTCCTTCACGTGCTGCTCAATTCTTTGAAACAAATCGAGCATATAATTTTAGTAGCCGGCAGGAAGATGATAGTAATTAACCCACTTCTACCAGACAGTTGTTATGCTTTAACATGGGGAGAGGATAAAAACAAAGGTTAGTCGTGAAGTACGTTTACAAAGGAGAGTCAGATTGGAAGAGCATAAGGGAGAATGGAGTGTTATATTTTCCATACTTACCCCATCATATGACTTCTAAAACTGCTGGCGTTTTGTCTGAAAATCCTCGATGCATTATTTATCATTTAGTAATATTTCCTTCAATTTGAAAACCTAATGCTATTAGCTTTGTTCTTATGAAAATTGTATGTTCCATAGATTGTTTATGTTTTCTTTCTTTGGCAGAGATTGCACGAAGAAAATGAAAGATTATTTGATAGATTGACTGAAAAATCAATGTTAGCTGGATCACCACAGGTAGAACTGAATCTTCTTCAAATATGCGTGCTTAATATTGTCTAACCAGTTAATTTTCATGTTTCTGTGAGTTGTACTAGCCCATACTCATAAAATTTGAGGCATCTCTTTAATATAAACAATTCTACATCTCAAATTGCAGTAAAGACTTGTAGGGATGTGAGTCATGCAATTTTTGTGATCCATTAATAACTCTCTACGAAAAATGACCTTGTTTAATTTGGATGCAATATTTGCTTGAGAGAAGACTGCTTTGTCCGGTTATTGGGGCTGTGATTGTTGATTCTCAAAATCACAATCAATGAATTTCACTCCATTGATCAATAGCTGTAGTCTGTGCTGTCTTTCCGCAGTTCTTCCGACAATTTGCTGATCAAAGATTTGGGATTTTGGGTGTTCAAGTGTCTGACGTTTCTATATTTATAATTTTTATTTAAGCACCAGGAATCTCATTTTTATTCCCTTTTCTTAGGTTGTAAGTACATCCCCCAAAGGACCAGCTATCCCAGCTCGTGAAATGGGCAGGTGCGTTTTTAAGGCCGCTCTGCAACTGAGTACCCTTAGAAATTGGAATGGTCGTGACTCTTACTTTCATATTTTCCTGCAGGAATGACAATAGCGTTAAATCCCGAGCAGTGGATGTTCCTTCACCATTGGTGTCAGATAAGACTGAAAGCGTCACTGCTCTGGTTAAAACTGGGGGTGAAAAAGTTAAGACCACTCCTGCAGGCGAATACCTTACTTCTGCATTGAATGATTTTGATCCTGAACAGCAGGACAGTCTAGCTGCAATTCAAGATGGAGCAAACAAGCTCTTAATGCTGGTAAGATCAATACTTAGTACTTCCTGTCCAAATTACAACATTGCACTCTATAGTTAGTTGGTTTTGCATTCCTGATGGTACCTTATTGGTGACATGAATATCTTGGAGTTGGTACAGCACCTTGGCCTTATAATTGAAGGGTATATCATGATCATTTTATTATCAAAACTTGCCTGGCATAACATAACAAATTCATTAGACGAGTTCCTTAGAACATTTGTTTATCTTTGCAAAAAAAAAAAAAAAAATCTGATTATTGTTCTGACACGTGGTCTAGTGATTTTGTAGTTCAATCCTTGTCTGTTCTAAAACTGTGTGATTGAGATGTTGCAGGTCTTGGCTGCTGTCATTAAAGCGGGTGCTTCTAGGGAACATGAAATACTTGCTGAAATAAGAGATGCTGTTTTTGGGTTTATTCGCAAAATGGAGCCAAAAAGGGTTATGGATACCATGCTAGTTTCTCGTGTAAGGATTCTCTATATAAGATCTCTACTTGCTCGGTCACCGGAGCTGCAGTCTATAAAGGTATTAGATAGTTTTGGCCCATATTCTAGATGTTCTGGTGACTGGTTTTCACTTTTAATGACTCCTTGTTTTCCAGGTTTCTCCTGTTGAGCGTTTTCTGGAGAAGGCTAATAGTGGACGCAGCAGAAGCTCTAGCCGTGGGAGCAGCCCTGGAAGATCTCCTGTGCGGTATGATTCTGGAGTGAGAAATGCTATAATTGATGAACAAATTCATGGCTTTAAAGTAAACATTAAGCCAGAAAAAAAGTCAAAGTTATCATCTGTAGTCCTGAAGATGCGTGGTATCGATCAGGTAACTTCTCGAATTGATTCTTGCTCATTATTTATTTGGCTTTCTTGGGCCCATTGATACTATTTGAGTTGGTGTACAAACAATTTTGTCTGCATTTGTCTTCCTCCCGTTGCCAAAGTACAAATTCCATCTTAAGCATAGTATTTAAGCTCCTCTGTTATACGTGACAGTTCTTGAGCATCACGGAAACTCTTATTAATACCTCCTTTGTTCACTCATCGTATAGGAATTGTTTTCATTTTGTTTTTCCTGTTTATATTTTTTCTGGTCAAGTAAGATTTCTTGGTTCCTAAACATTTAACTCCAGAGCAAGCTATTTAGTCTACAATGATTTATTGGGAGATTGTGCTAATGGTACAGGAAACTTGGAGACAACATGTTACTGGTGGAAAGCTTAGAGAAATAACCGAGGATGCCAAAAGCTTCGCAGTTGGAAACAGGGCTCTTGCCGCTCTTTTTGTGCATACTCCAGCTGGTGAACTGCAGCGTCAAATCCGTAATTGGCTTGCAGAGAACTTTGATTTTCTATCTGTTACAGATGACACCACTGGGGGAGCCACTGGCCAGCTGGAGCTTCTTTCTACAGCAATAATGGATGGCTGGATGTCCGGACTTGGTGCTGCTCAACCTCCTAATACTGATGCTCTTGGCCAACTATTATCCCAGTATGCTAAGCGAGTATATAATTCACAATTGCAGCATTTAAAGGTACGTAATAGGTGATTCTCATTGGTTCGTATTGTCTACTGATCTCAATGCATATTGTATATAATTTAATGACTACGTATTTCAACTGTGTCTTTATCAGGACATTGCAGGTACCTTGGCAACAGAAGTAGCAGAGGATTCTACCCAAGTAGCTAAACTGCGATCAGCTCTGGAGTCTGTTGATCACAAGAGAAGAAAGGTAGCAAATAGAAAAACTACTAGTTTCATCCACCATTGTCTTGAGATATCCCTCGATTCAGTTTTTTGTTTCTTCTTGTCCCCCCCCCCCTTTTTTTTTTTTTTTGGATGGATTCTTCTTGCCCTTTTGGTTTCTTAGATCATTTTGGAAATATGAATTTCTTCACTAGTTTACGCTTGTTCAGAATTCTGCTATTTTCCTCATTGATCACGGTTTTCTATTCGTGAGTGGCCATCCATGTGGGAATTTTCATATTGGTTCTTATAACATTCTTAATTGGATTATTTACCTAAATATACAAAATTGCAGTCAATTACTTGTGTTACAATTCCTTCCATAAATAAATGCAGCATGAAACAGGCATTAAATAGTGCAGGGCAGGGTGCTATGCTTCTTCTCCTACAGAACTTTGTTCCTTCTAGTGATCAATCCATCATTTTTTAACTTGAATGAATGGACTCTACCTGGTCTCTGTACAATCTGCCTAATCAAAGCAATAGCTTTAGCAAAGAGGTCAACAGAACAAAATGTAGATTGTGAAGATTGAGAGTGTGATATTTTATCCATCAGATGGATCTCTATACATATTTAATTTGTACTAGAAGATTAGGTTTGAGCAATCAGTCATTGAATTAGTATATATTTCTTTACCATGCAGAACCAATGAAGGAATTTGAGGATATTTCTCCTCTTTATTTAACCTGTGTCACTGACGTTGTAATTTGCCTTGCTCTCTTGAGTTCTTGTGTATCAACTGCCAGATGTCAATTAATCTAATTTGCTTCTGAAATTATTGCTATTTAGAATTAAAGTGTGCATACCGTACTTATATTCTTTTAATTATCAGATCTTGCAACAAATGAGAAGCGATGCAGCATTGTTAGTTTTAGAGGATGGTGGATCACCCATTAGAAATCCTTCTACTGCAGCTGAGGATGCACGGTTAGCATCTTTAGTTTCCCTTGATGGTATTCTGAAGCAAGCAAAGGTATCTAACTCATTTACTGACAAACAGTCTTTGAATTAATCTTTATCATTTAATTGCTGATCAATGACTTGCATCAGAAAAAGAATTTTAACACAAACGACGTATTCCTTTAATAGGATATAATGAGGCAATCTTCTGTGAACTCGATAAGTAAAAGCAAGAAGAAGGCAATGCTTTCTTCTCTAGATGAACTTGTAGATCGGATGCCGTCTTTACTTGAAATTGATCATCCATGTGCACAAAAGCACATTGCAGAAGCTCGTAAAACTACAGAGGTGTGTAATCTATTTCTTGTTAGTTGTTACTTCTTTAAGTTAGGCCCCTATAACGTTTTCATTGATCGGTCTAGTTTCTAATCAATGTCTGAGGGTACATATAGTACTCCAATGTACTAGGTTTGATATTTTGGTACACGAATTATTTGCCAAGTTTTTATATGAGATGTTACATCGAATAGGTTGGTGCCTGATCTCCTTCACTGATATGCCCATTTTGTGGATATAATCCCCATTTTCTCCTTTTACTCTTTGTACTGAAAGTTCCGTTTTGCTCCTCTCTCTTTGAATTCTCGGATTTGTTATTTCTTCTTTTGAAACCTTCCCACTAGGTTTTGCTAATTTAGTTAGTGGGAATTGGATAGATGAGATTTCCTCTTAAAACAAGACTGGATTTTCCTGGTTGAGCAACTGATGTAAGTATTTATGTGGAGATAGTATACGACTTTTTCAAATGTGTGATCCATAATTCATGCATGTTTGGACAAGTTAAGGTCTAACATAGTCCTGAAGTGTTTTTTTGGAGAACTAAGCTCAACTTTATCGTACATCAGTTTAAGTTGGTAGTACTTTAGAAGTTTATGTATTTATTTTCCCCGTCTTGTTTTGATGCAGTACATTCCTGAGGAGGATGACCGGATTTATGATGCGACAAATGCTTCAAAACTTTCAACAGAAATGGGGTCTGCTGTTGAAACAGATGTATCCCAGTGGAACGTCCTGCAGTTCAACACAGGTTCAACGACCCCATTCATCATCAAGTGTGGAGCTAACTCAAACTCTGAGCTGGTCATCAAAGCTGATGCGCGGGTTCAAGAGCCTAAAGGAGGCGAGATAGTCAGGGTTGTTCCTAGACCTACCGTGTTGGAAAATATGAACTTGGAGGAAATGAAAGATTTGTTTTCCCAACTTCCGGAGGCTCTTAGCCTGCTTGCTCTTGCAAGGACGGTTGATGGTACTCGAGCACGATATTCTAGGTTATACAGAACTCTGGCTATGAAGGTTCCTTCATTGAGGGACCTAGTTAATGAACTAGAGAAGGGCGGAGTACTGAAGGATGTCAAGTCATGAGTCCTTGAAGCAAAAATATGCTTAATCTTTTCAGTGTTGTCCTAACATTACGTGCCTGTGTTTTATAGAGATATTAAGGCTGTTGTATTCTGTGAGCAACCACGCATTTATTGTCAAATGTTAGGTATGTCTCCTATCTATTCTTGTTCATACATCCAATTATTTGTAATTTAATGAGTTATGTTGTTGTATGTTGTCCAAACCGATCTTTCAAAGCCCATCATGCGCAGCTTGTGCATTTTGGTAAAAGCTGAACATATTGCAATTTTTTTTTTTGCTAAGTAACATATTGCAATTTTTGAAATGTATATATGACATCTTGAGTAGCATTTTGAAATCCAATATCTAATTTGGCTTATTCTTTTCGTTTATTTATCATTCTATGATGTTGAATTATGTACCATTCTATTATAGTATGGTTTGTGATAACATCGTACTTGTGCTTGTTGCTATAGACAACATCAATATACAAGCGTTCTTTGTAAAAAAAATAGCTATTTTGCTATTTTGATCTATTGAAACTCGCCTGTTCGATCGAAGTAATCCAAGGGTGGATAATTAATCCACATCAATTGAGAAAAACACAATATAACCAATTCAATGGTTGAGAGTCAATTCAACGGTTAATAATTAATTTATATATGCTAACAAAGATATTTTTCAGCATTTTAACTTTGTCCTTCAATAGAAATCTATATAAATATAATAAAGTTGGGGTGAAGCTAATGGAGGCGACACGTGGTAAAGTTAGAGGTTCAAACCCAATAAGAATCTTACATGTGTCAGTATAAAAAAAAGTGATTATTTCCCTAGGATGTTTTGCCACATTAATTAATACTCCCTCAATTCTCATTTAATTGTCATTTAGGAGATATATATGTATCCAAATTAATTATCATTTACTCTTTTATTAAGTGTCAATAATTTATTCCAATTATACCCTCAACATATCTTTTATTGGAAAAGTGAAAGAGAGGGAGAACGGAATGGGTATTATTGGAATTGTGATAGAAATATTATTATTTGTTTGAGTTCTTTAATAATTTCAAAGTGTCCTAAACGACGTACATTGAGGAAATGGAGGGAGTAACATATATAGATGTCTTAGGTAGCTATTAAGCTAAATTATTAAGCAAAATAGTTCATATTATCTATAGTTATTATAGAAGTAGATGATAGTTATACTCCCTCCGTCTCAAATTAATTGTTCACATTTTCATTTTTATTTGTCCCAAATTAAAACTTTTTCATTTTTTATTTGTCCCAAATTAAAACTTTTTCATATTCCCCTTTTCTGTTTTTATTTTTCGAACTTGAATGATGTCTAATTCAATTCAGATGCAATATTGTTACTCATCAGCAATTGCTCTTCTTATTAGCTATTTACCATTAGAGGGGTTTCTAATCTAAGAATAACTTTATATAAATATCTATAAAACATTTATATTGTAGAATCATAAATATTTCATCACATGAATGTACGTAGTATATTCAATGGATCTAAACTCGCACACTTCATAACATTTTTAACTCTTTAATTTTATCACTCTTTTTAAATCGATATCACTTATTATAACTTCGGTTCAAACCTTTTTGGCCCTCTTTTTTACTTCTTACAATCTCATGCCTCACCTTTCAATTTTTTTTGAACCAGAACGTCACTCAATAGATGATGGCCATACTTTCTATTACCAAGGAAAAAGGCATGCTTTTCAATAGTTAAATAAATTGAAAGCATGCATGCCTTATTTTTTTTCAAAAAAAAATATAACAGAAAGCATGCCATTTGACCTTAGCCAGCCAACTTTGATGGTTTTTACTTCTGTATTCTTTTATGTACTCACAAAACCATATACCCACATTGCAATTTTTGGGTAGAGGACCAAATTATGAAAAAGCAGATAAAACAAAAAAGAAGAGTAAAAATATCTCACACTATGGCCAAGTCTCAAGTACTGCTTGCTATTTTGCTCGTCTTCTGGACTTCAATCCCTAATCTCTTCATTCATATTGCAGCAATGTGCTATTCTTCTTCAATAATATGCATCCCAATTGATTTTAGTTATGTAAAACATAACCAAGGGCAAAATCAATAACCAAGGGCAAAATCAATAACCAAGAACCTATTTATTTAGAACTATATGATAAGACGTCATAGCTACATAGCAAGAGAATAAAACGTATGCAATAACCTTCTATTCACGAAAACAGTATCAATTCCAATTCCCAACTATTATGATCAATCCAGCTCTCTGGGATTGGCCACGTCGTCCATCAAGCACAGCAGCGCCTAGACAAGAAATATGACACATGTAGATTACGAGTTTAAAATTCTTGTTGTATATTTCGTTCAAGAAGATAATAAAATCTGCATTAACAAAAAAACTTACAGAAAGCTGCCCACATTCAAGGTTCATCGAGTTAACTATACATGAGATAACGCGTTCAAGTTTGTAGTATATCTTCTCCAATTCTTGAATGACCAGATCTGGTTCTGGATTTGTCCCTTTAGACACTGATAGCAAATGAGTCAGCAATAGTCTCAAATCAAGAATTGCCTCAGCAGCGCTCTTCTCTATCTGATATGCAGTTTTCCATGGGTCCAAGGTCGATTGAAATGCCTTCCAAGCACTGTTAAGTCTCTCGTCAAGCTCCAATATTTCGCAGGACAGCTTCTTTGTTATGACCAAGACATCAATATGACAGATGGCTGCCATATCGGCCGATGCCCCATCTAACTCCTTATAGATAAATTGAGGAGTAATTGTGTTTTTGAACCAAGCCCTCATAGAAAATCTTCTTGTAGCCTGATTTATTGTCGAAGAAATGGAACATTTATGTAAGAATCAGAAAAAGAAACAATTTTGCTGGAAGTAGAAGGCTTCTTCAAGCATTTTGTCCAGTGGTTCAATTCCGTTTTCTTCTAAATATAAAAGCAATATAAGCCTCCAATATTTCAGTTTTATCAATGATCTAGAGATACAAATAAGGAAATATATTTAACAAAATACTTCATACTATATTGTAATAAGGAAATATATTTAACAAAATAAAATACGGAGAACTTCTGCCCAAAGACCAATATTGATGAAAGTTAGCCGTGTATTCGTTAAGGTGGGCGGTGGGGTGGAGGAGAGCGAGTATAAAAGAAATAAACAATTACAAGCGAATGAAAAGGTTTAATAAGTCAAGCCATGTGGCATTAAACAGTGATCGATTTAGTATCCTATCCATGAGAATTATGATTATGGCAAACTCCACATAATATTGATCACATCATACTTGTGTAACTGTCTCCTTTGAATTTTTACAGAAGTTTCACTATAGCACCGGAGAACCGGAGAAAGAACTCTTGAAGATAAAAGAAGAAACTCTTCTCTTTAATCTGCAGTACTTTCTGAAAACAAATATACTGAATCTACATTCACTCTTTCGAGCACGTAGCAGTATCATAGCAGCATTAAGAGGGATGTAGGAGTACATGGAAAAGTAAAATTATCTGCCAAGTATTTTAACCAAACAAAATGTGCTCATTCATTTTTAAGAGGAAAGAAATAGAAGAAATATATTGGACAGAAGTGAGAAAAAAAATGTTGGAGGGATGAAAGCACTAACTTTTGCAGAGGTGGCCATGAAATTCACAAAAGCTTCAGAAGGATATAAAATAAGTCTGCGGCTTTTCCAGGACGAGTCAATTATTTCATTTGTCCAGAGTCTTGTAATAAGATCATGATCAACAGGACTAACATCGTTCAGGACCAACACTTCATCGACCCTCTCAGAGACGATTCTGAAAGTCTCCAATAACTGGCAATCGGTACAATGTAAACCATAAGATCAACTACTTTTGGCTAGACAAATCATTCGGAAAAAAACTTCTCAACATCTCACCATTTGGCGGGGAGGAATCATATCTGGACTCTTTGAACAATCAATCTCTTGACTCTTAAGAGACAAAGCCTTGAATTCATCCAGTGCGGTACTAGAAGTCAAGACGATCACCGTGTTAGAGAGCTCGCATGACTTTCCCTCAGCATCTGTCAGCTTTCCTTTCTTCAGCATATTGTCGAGGAGCTCATCAGCATATTTATATTCGTCAACATTTTCGATCATAAAAACACAGAATGGTTTGGACGTAAGACGTTTTACGACAGATTGACAGAACACATCGTGTCTCCTCCTGCATTTTTATGCTCTTGAGGGGCGTATTTTTTTATGAAGACATGAAAAGGCAGGTGACTGTACATTAAATTAGATCTGAAGTACGTATGGCGGGTTAAGTATGGTTACCTGTCCTCCTCGTCGTTGACGCTTGAGTGGTCTACATACTTAGACAAGTTAAACCATGCAAACCAATCATTGCCACCAAAAAGCTCTTCTGCAAGAGATTCGCCAAGCTCACGCACACCCAATGTGGAACCTGGCAGCAAAAGAAATGAGGCAAGAGGTGAAGATCCACATTCATGACGCCGTGAGATAACACTGGCTATTTTCTCAATGACATGAACTTGACCAACCACCCTTCCGGCCAATCTGTCTCGAAGGTTATCAAGTGGCAGTTGAAATGAATTTAGGAGCCAGGTGGCTGGGACACCAGTGTCAAGGCTTGCAACCTATCGAGGAAATCATGCGTCAGCATAAGAGTTTTTGAGAAAGAAACAAAACTTGTATTTTCCCGTTACACAGGCATGTATAAAAGACAAATACGAAAAAGATAGTGGCCCAAGAAGCCAAAGAAACCATATACCTTAGCAACCTTATCGGGCCCAACAGTACGCTGCTTCATAATGATGGAAGGAATGTTTCTCTTGTACTCATATACAAGGGTGTGGAGGCCCTGAATCTCAGCTTCAAAGTCTTGTCTTCTATTCCGTGATTCAAAAATCATGCCTATCTGCTCTATTATGTGTGGTAATATGCCAATTCTCTGGTCGTTATCTTTCCAAGAAGTCAGTTCTCCGAAGCTTTGAACAACACCAACCCAGTAGTCCCTCAAATTCTTATGCTCCTCTTCAATCTGCAAAAATGGCAACCAGAAATCTTGTGAGTATATACTAGTGCATAGAATAAGGATGAATCCAGTAACATTTCAAGTACTTACATGAGAGAGGTAATCGCGAGCATACTGACCACTCACTTTTCTGCTCTCATACAATTCAACCAAATTGCGAAACAATAGGTATCCCTTCTTATCAAGGCGTACCAATTCTTCATCTCTAATAATATCACCACACAAACTATTTACTGCTTTATTCAGCAGCAGACGGACCTCATCTATCAATCTATCTTTAACAGAATGTTCAGCAGTTGCTTTGAGTTTAGCTGAATAAGTAAACGAATGCAAAACAGAGAATGAATATTGATATAGCAAACAAGAGGCGTGAATTTCCAAAATCAAATAAATAAATAAAAAAACAGAGAAAAGAGACAGAGCAGTTGAGTTCACCTTCAAAGTATCTCAAAACAATGCTGCACGCCAGATCCACCGAATCAGTTGAAATGTCAACACAGCGGAGAAGTGCAGTATCCATCGCCTTTTCCAATAATTCGGATCTAGCTTGCCTAGCAATCTCCCCCAAATCATAACTGCTTTGCTGATTCATTCAATAAACAAACAAACAAATAAATTATTAACTACATTGAAAGGAAAATGATTGTTTTTAGAGTCGGAATTAAACAGACAGGAACGGAAAAGCAACAAAAATATAACGTTCAGTAACTTCGTCATTTAAATTATAAGTTTGTCACAGAACAACATATCCAGTTTCAGTCAAATTTTCCGTCCGGCAAAAGGAAAAATAAAATTAAACACAAGAAAATTCAAAACCATAAGCAGATCGAGAATAGGATTAGGAAAGACAATAACGATTCAAAATCCAAAAGCAAACTACAGAAACATTAAATTATTGAGAGTAGGCATTAAAAGTAACTGTCCGAAACGAAAATGATTGTTCCTAGAATCGAAATTAAAACTAAATGATCGACAAAGCAACAAAAATATAACGATCAGTAACTCGATCCTCTAAATTCTAATTTAGGAAGACAAATTTCACTAAAATTTCACCTCAAACACATATCAATATTTCAGTCAATTTTTTCCTCCGGCAAAAGAAGAAAGAAAAACATTCGAACGCAAAAACATTTCAAAATCTTAAGCAGATCGAAAATAAGAAATACAATAAATATTGTGAAAATCGAAAAGCAAAAAGCAAAACCTAAGCGTAGACATGAAATTATGTATAGTAGGCATTAATTAGAAGTAACCGATGGAAATGGAAAGTAGAGAAAAGTAGTATAAGGTACCTCCGGTTCGAGGTTCGCCATTGTTGTTCAGCAACGAAGAAAGATTAGGCTTCTTGAACAAGAAATGGCGGAATTTGGCGGTGGCTTTGGGTTTTGGTTGCAGAGAGAAGGAAGAGGGGAGATATAGGGAAGCGGTTTGGTTTTGGTGGGAAATTCAGTTACAGAATTGTGAGCTACGGTGTGAGAAGTCGGGCCTTTTATATTGGCAAAAATCGTCAATACTTAACTTGTGTATCTATGCATATACCCACTACTTTAAAATTTGCCATGTAGATAAAGAAAAATATATTTTTTTTACGGGTTTCACTATTACTTTTAGATTATAAATTTCTTAATTAAAAATTGACACGTGTCAATTTTTAATGATGTACATGCATGAGTACACAAATTGAGGATAGATGATTCTTAACCTTTAATATTGGGGGCAGCGACGGATCCACATAAGGCTGAGTGGGGTCATTTGTATTTTACTCCATTTAGATTTTTAATTATATATGATGTATTTTACTCCATTTAGATAATAAATGTATAAATGACCCCAGTGAATTATTGTATATATCAAATGACCTCAGTGATTTTTTTAATTATATATGATATATTTTACTCCATTTAGATAATAAATGTATAAATAACCGCAGTCAATTATTGTGTATATTAAATGACCCCAGTGAAATTTTTTCCTGGATCCGTCACTGATTGGGGTAGGGGGGAATGGATATGTCTTCTTTTTTGGGCTCGACTCTTGAGTACGCTCCAATGCGGGACGCCAAAATTTCGGTGAGTTCCCTCATTTCAGATGTTATTTTTTTAATTAAATTGACTTACGAATGTAATACTAATGCAATAGATGTTTGTTTAAAAAAAAAATTAACCGTCAAATTTGCTTACGTACATAATTTTTTGACCTTTTGCAGTAGAGCTGGACTGGAACTTTGACATTGCTCTTTCTTTTGGTAAAAAAAAAAGTTTGGATGGATTCGACTTCGATCATCACCACGGGTCAGGGCAGACCCTAGAGACTATAAGTCGCTTACAAAGGTACTTACAGATCACCCACTAACACACTCCTCATGTCGGGAACGAGAATTGAACACTTGATCTTTATAAAGAATATGTCAGATTTTTACTAACTGAGCCAACTTGTGTTGGTTTGACGTTGCTCTTTATTATCTTACTTGAGCCTGTTTCGCTGAAGAAAGAAGAAAATGTATTTTGGGCCATTCCCTTTGAGTCATGGGTAACAAATTCTAAAAAAGAAGCCCAAAGAAAGTTAACACATTGTCTCCATTAGGCGAGGAAGGCTCGGTATACTGATGAGTGAAATTTCAGTGTGAGTTATATGTTTGATGCGTAAAAATAATTTTTGAAGTAGCAATCTGTCAATTTCAAAAAAATTAAAAAACAACCAGTGTGTTAGTTTGAGTTTGGGGCATGACCGCATGACTAGGAATCTATCATTAAAGTGTCGACAAACAAAATATTTATTGTCTTCATAATTCTAAAGACAAAATTTCATTAAAAATTCTAAAGACAACGACGTCGTTTATTGACAACAGTCTCTCAGATACGACGCCGCTTCAATGAACTCTGATAGATCTTCAAAACACTTCTTCTTCTTCTTCTTCCTGTGTTCTTCCATGGTTGATCTCCAGCAGAAAGCACAATAAATTTTGTTTCTCTCAAGAAAATGGAGAAGAAAAGCCAAAAAAGAGAGAAAAGTCCATCTTCTTCACGTTTGACATGCACAAAGTTAACGATATTAACAATATCAGCTGTTGTAATTCAAATAATTGGATTACTTGTCTTCTTATTGGGCTTCTTCCCTGTTAAATCTACTCTATCTGGCGTCAGGTACTGAACTTTTAACTTTCCCGTTGATTTAAAGTTTGAATCTTTACCAGAATCCCACATCGATTCTTGGTTTTTTGCTACACTTCAGTGGCTTGGAGAGTTTTTATCCACCTGGGACTAGTTCATATGAAGTGCATAATGATACTTCTTTACCTCCTGATCAGCTTAAATCATTATATCAAGTAAGCTAATTTCACTTTTTATTTTGTTGTTGAGGTGGGGAGGAGTTAAAAATTGATGGGCCAATGGAGACTTTTCTAATTTAGTGTTAATTATTCAGGATTGTCTTGAAAGTCTTGTTTTCTTTGAGCATATTCATTTGAGAAGAGCATAAAGTTAATTCAGGTGCTCATAAATGCTCTGGATGTTGAATGAAAGAAGCATGGTAATGTGCACATAAATCAAAATGGTTATTGGGTCTGCCTTCTCTGATGCCTTTTGGCTTTCATTTGAGAGCATGATTACGTAGCAAACGTGACGGTATATGAGGACTATTGTTCCAGTGGTACTCTGTGAGCAGCGACTTTGTGCATTCTTTGACAAATATTAGATCAGTTTCCCATCCATACGTTTCGGTGGTATTTTGAGAGCAGCCACTTTGTGCATTTGTTGTTGGTCCGTCTCCTATCCATCCTCCGCTCATACCTCTAATTACGTGAGACTTAATGGGTTATGTTATTGTTTGTTTGTTTGTATGGTAGCTGGATTGGATGGACTTTACTAAATTGTGTGGATATAAACAATAAAAAAAAAGAAGAGGGATTATACTAACTTGTAAGGGTGTTGAAAGTGGATTACATTAGCTCTTTTCCAATAAATTTCTGTTCGTTTTATACGAGGGAATTTGATATTTCTGTTTCTCTAATGGTGGACCTTTTGGTTTTTCTTGGGAATAAGTTCATTTTCTAGTTAAACTCTTAGAGCGCTGAAGGGAAGTTTAGAGGACTATGAGTCCTGTTACTAATGTGCTCGTGCATTTTATTTGTACTTTCCTTTCAGAATCTATCCGGGGTGCCTCCATTGTTTGACCGACTGATTCTAATGGTATGCCATTGAGTTCTTTGTTTCTTTTAATTATGAACAAATCTTGAAGGGGCTTAGTTGGCTAAATTGCTTCTCCTGTGTCCATTCTTTCCTATTTCAGGTCATTGATGGTCTGCCAGCGGAATTTGTGCTTGGGAAGGATGGTCAACCTCCGCCTAAGGTTTTGATGGAAGCAATGCCGTATACGCAGTCTTTATTAGCTAAGGGAAAGGCAATAGGATATCATGCAAAGGCTGCGCCACCCACTGTCACGATGCCTCGATTGAAGGTTAATGAATTCTCTATATTGCTAGCATTTTCAGCTGCTTATTGTGAAATTCTGGCTGTTCTTTCCAACTTTTTCGTTCTCTATGAGCAGGCAATGGTTTCAGGGGCCATAGGAGGATTTTTAGATGTTGCTTTTAATTTCAACACACAAGCTCTTTTAGATGATAATCTTATCGGTCAGTCAGTTAATGCTTTTTGAAGAGTATTCCTTAATTAATTTCCCTACTTTATTCTCAAGTTCTTATATATAATTCGACCCTCGTTATTCCAGGGCAATTTTTTCGTATTGGTTGGAAATTGTTAATGTTTGGTGATGATACATGGCTTAAATTGTTTCCTCGGATGTTTACACGGCATGATGGAGTCAGCAGTTTCTTTGTAAGCGTCTTTTACTATCACCATTTTGGGCTATATTTATGTTGCTTGTAAATATCACACTTTCTTTTATTATCACTAGCCTCTCATCTATTAATAACCTTGCTAGACTGCTATGAGGATGAACCTATATCTATACAAGCTAATGATTGTTTGTGGATGTTTTCTAGCTTTGATACACCTCCGGAATTTAGGGGCCACATTTTCAGTTTATGGTGATTTTTCACCTTTCCATTATAGTTGTCTTAGCTTCCTGCTTCTATACCTGAAAATTGGTATTGCATAGCAATAGCTGCATGTGAGTAGGAAGAATAGGGGAAACAATAAACGATAGAGCGGGAACTACATTAATAAGGCCAACCATAAAGGGATAAAAAAAAAGAATAAAGGTGATGAACTATTTCTTATATTTCTCCATTCAAACTTTAGATTGGATAGGAGTAGCAATTATCTTATCTGAAAGTCAAAGTTGAAATTTTTTGTAGATTGGCTTTCAACATAAAAATCCCAGGTGAAAGAAACTTTCGTTTCACTTCAATTGTATTGCACAAGCCATGTTTGACCTTATTGTTGCTATTACCATAAAAATCCCAGTCTTCTTTATCTCCTTTTTGTTCTAAATAGAGGTAGTATTTATTTTCTTTGTCTATCTTTTCTTACCACTTGCTCCTATTCTTATATTTTAGAGAAGTAAAATAAAAAAAGAAGAAAAATATGTTGAGTAAATCTGGCGACATTATCTTTACACCCATCACTTTTGAAGTTGGAAAAGTAAATTTGTATGTATGGATAGGGCAACATATACACTTGAGATACTATCTAGTTACGACATAAAAAGATTAAGAAGGGTTGCAGATGGAAGACACAAGCTTTGACTCCTGTGCAATTTAAGAGATCTTTTGCTCGCTGCATTTTGCGATGAAAATGCATAAAATATTAGGTCTTGAAGCTCCATCACTAGGTAGGGTGTACATAAATTTATTTGGGCAGATCTTGAGATTATTAACTGTTCTAACTATGTTTGATTCAGGTTAAAGATACTGTCTTGGTCGATCACAATGTCTCTCGGCATTTGAGTCTTGAGCTTAGCATGAATGACTGGAATCTTATGGTATGCTTTCCTTTGCATGGATTTAGAATTTCCGCACTATTATTTTGCAGATTAGTAATCTCAAACATAGAGCTTATAGAAAGTGTAATACTTATTCTCCTATGCATTAAATGATGGTATGTTATGATCATTATATAAAATCTATCCTCTTAGAGTTGAATGCATCTTTAGCAGAGAAGTTAAGTTGGACTTGCCTATGATTTTCTTCTCATGTTATGATATTTCATCATCTGAATGTCACATAAGCTATACCATTACAGATTCTTCATTATCTTGGTCTGGATCATGTCGGACACATTGGAGGGCGTAACAGGTACTTTCTTTCTCTTTTTCTGTAGCCTAGTTCTCTTTAGCATATCTCATGTTTTATAAAATTATTTCAGTATATTCGTTCATTAAATGGAAACAAAACTTATTTTCAGTGTGTTGATGGGGCCAAAACTCACGGAGATGGATGAAGTGATAAAAACGATTGATTTAAATATCAGCAATAGTAAAAGAGAAGATCAAGGACGGACACTTTTGGTTCGTGCTGATTTATTCTGCCTATCTGGTATTGCTTGTTTTCATTGATGTTATCCTATTCCTATACAATATTTATTGCCAGTGAATAATTTATGCAGAATGACTAAATAAACTTTTATAAAGCAATAGGAAGCTACTAACTCGTTTTGGAATGCCCATCAAAATATTAGAGAGAGGGATTTATCTTGAGGGCAAAAGAACATTCCATTGATCAGATATCTCCAGGTCTTACTTTTCATCTCTTGATGATGATCACTACGTTCTGTTTGATCACTACTTCATGGAAGTTAGTTAATAGATAGTTTATTCAACCAAAACAAAAAACATGAAGTTTAGAGAGAAACTACTACTATAATACATAGAGTTCAAAGTTTTAGGGGTTCAAAAAAAATATTATTAGAAGGGTTCAGGGCAATGGAATAATTTTACTAGGCTTGTGCTGATTACATGAGCTCTTTCTAAACAACAACTAACTAGTCCTAATAGTTGAGGTTAATCTGCAAGTCATTTAAGAATATGGATTAAAGTGCTTTACCCCCAAGCTTCATGGAGGTTGTGGTTCTTTTTACGTAATGGCAGATGTAAGTTTTAATTTGCTAATGTGTATTTTTTAATTGGGACTAATTGAGGGTTATGGTCACTACAACCAAATGAAGCATAAGAAAGACCAATTTCCTCTTCTTTCATAATTTTCCAATAACTTCCTTTTTGTTATGCATGCATTCTTTTTGGAAGCGTTTCTTTCTGATCTTGCTATATGGGCTTACCTTCACCAATGTATGTCTGAATTTAACTACTTGGTTAATGCTTTTAAGTCCAAAAATGTTTGATTTTGGATTCTGGTGCTCATGCTATCTGCTTTCTATTATCCTTGCATTCAACCTTTCAAGAATGCCTTTATTCATCCATCCGCACGTGGACTTGAATTTTTTGTATGACTGACTTTTCTGGTTCATTCAATTCCAGATGATAGTAAGTGATCATGGCATGACTGAAACTGGTAACCATGGGGGAACAACATATGAGGAAACTGACTCTCTGGCCCTTTTCATTGGTTTGGGAGAATTCTCCGATGCTTCAACAACCAACAACATAGCTAACCAGGTCTGGCTTCTGGATTTGTCCTTAAAGAACTATTAATTGATCTCTAGCTTTGTCGATAATGTCCATTTCCACCATTCCTATACAGATCACATTCTGTTGAGGAAGTCTTAGGCTGTACTTGAGCAATTTCCCAAACTAAAAGAAGTTTATCTTTTGTTGAGAAAAGTTTAGGTGTATCCCACCTCTTCTCAGGCAAGAAAATCAAGTTTCCTCAAATGGAAAATGAAAATGAAAACAATCCAAAGCCTTGTTCAGGGCAAAAAGTTACGCAAAGTAACAAAACTTCCTAGCGCCTAAAATGCAAGGCTCTTGTCTTAATTAAATTCGTAACTATGAATGAAACTAGTACATATATTTTGTTCTCACAACTAATAAACTCAAACTATGTTGAGTTTTAACTTCCGTGGAGAATGACTAGTGACTACTAATATGAGATACGAATATTTCATCCTTATTTTCTCTTTAACTTTGCTTCTGGTAAGATTTCTTTCTGAAGCATACTATTCTTACCGTTCCTTTCTTGCTTCATTTATGTCCTTTAGCAGCAGGAATGTCTTTAGATTTTCGGTAAATGATTTTATATTTGTGTGCACCTACTACTGTTCTTAATATTGTATTTTTCTCCTTCAGGTTGACATGGCTCCAACTTTAGCTCTTATTTTTGGTGTTCCAATTCCAAAGAACAATGTCGGCATCCTTTTGGCTGAAGTGTTCAAGTCGTTAACAGGTCTCATCTTGTAGTTAGACTTTTGTTTCTCAAAGTATAAGAATTAGATAAACTCGGGAAGTGACAAATAAGATTTAGGATCTTTGTGCTGTATATACAGCTTTAAATGGTGAAATAATTATTTAAATGCTATAACTTATGAAATTTGTTCTGGTCATCCAGAAGTTTTAAGTGCTCTATTAAGATATTTCTTAGTTTTGCCCACAACAATAAGGAAAAACTTAAGTTTATTCCTTTGATTTGGTGCCGTTGAGGCAAATGTTTCTTGAAGTTTGCGTTATTAGGCCATTGATGCACTGTGTATTCAGATGTCACATTTCCAACGGGAACCATTACACTAACTTTGTCCGATCCGATTAGTTATAAATTTGTTTTCCAACAGATTTTGGTGGTGGTGGTTGGGGGGGGGGGATTTCACTAGTCTGCTTAACATTTCACGACTTTTGAGAATTTGCAGTCTTCGTAATTTTCAGATGCTGTGTTTGGTTCCTTTATTATCATTTTTTTTTGGGTTCTTAATTCTTGGTTACCCTTTTCATTGTCCCCATAATATTTCAGATGATGAATACCTAAGGCTACTGGAGTTAAATTCTTGGCAGTTACTCCGACTACTAGAGGCACAATTACCAATCAAATGTAGTGGGCAAACAGATAATATTGGCCAAAGTGCTGGTGGAAACTACGGCTCTGCTGAGCAGATGTTTTGTCACCTATATCTAGATGCTGTGTCCCTTCACAAATCCTGGAAATTAGAGAGAGTTTCGAGGTGGTTGATTTTCACCTTTTTAGTAGAAACATTTTATGTATGGTTATTTATAAAATGCTAAAGAAAATACCTCTTTAACTTCTGTGGGTAGAGCTACTGGCGGAGATGACTGCAGCAACGTTATTTTGGCATATCATAAATTTCTGAAAGAATCAAGTGAATGGCTATCTCATAGAGCAACTGATGTAAGTCTATCGACTAAATACTCTCTGCATCTCGTTTCATAGGATACTGTCCCATGACCGATATTTTTTAGTTAGAATAGTACTAATGTTTTACAGGCGATGGACTAGTTGTCAACACGTTAGCTATTTATTTTCTTTATGTAATGTGAAGATATAAATGTGAAATATGGTGGGATCGAAATCAATACAAGTGGAATCTCAGAGAACACTTTCTTTTTTCCCTTCTTTTTTATCGTCTACATTTTGATTTAAAATGTGCTTTTATTTTGGTATAGAGACCTGTTGGCGTACTTGCTTTTGGAGTAGCCGCAATGCTTCTGTCATGTTTACTGTTGTTGGGCCTTCTTTTCGTATATGCCCGTGAAATTTGTGCTAGAAAAGAACAGACCGTTTCGAACCCAAGTAGTGACATCTGCAAATGGTGTTTGGATGAGATTTTTATCATTGCTATAGCTTGTATCTTCGTATTAAGTATGGGGTCTAGTTCTATGGTAGAAGAAGAGCATTATATATGGCATTTTTTGACGTCTTCCTTGTTTTTAGTACTATTCCGCCAAAACTATACAGTCCTTCACAGCAATGCCACTGCAAAATTCGCTGATCTTGATGAATGGAAAAAGAAAAAGGGGTCTCATTCAAGTTTTCTCTATCATTATGATTCTTGCTTCTGGAAGAATTTTGCGAGGCTGGCATCAAGGTGGTGTTAATTGGGCTTATCTTCCTGACATTTCAAAGTGGCTCGAGCAGGCAGGAAATTCTTATACAAGTTCACTGCAGCTGGTTTCCGGAATTCTTCTTATCATTACAAGTTTTATCGTTCTTCTTCGGTCAGAGGGATCGAAAAGAACTCTTGTCATGATAATTGCATTCCTCTACTCATTTCCGGGATTTTTTATTCTTCGCCATATAATCATGTATCAAGATTGCACTGGCTATGGTGCCACCTTAATGGCTCAAATATTCTATTGCATTCTTAGTATCTCCACGATTGGAACTTGTGCTGCCGTACCATGGTTGATGCCTTCAAAGAATTCTAAGGAATCTGGTCATGAATTTTCCTCGTCCCGATATATATCTTCTAAGTTTCGAGGGAACGTTTTACTTCAAGGGATAAAAGATTCTGCTTTCATAGTGGGCTGGGCTTATGTATTCAGCTGGTGTCTTCTACAGCTCTTGCTGCAACAACCGATAAACTCGATGCCGTTGTTTCTTATTTTCATACAAATCCTTGCTGCAGTCTGGTATTCTTCCAATCATGACTTACAATGGTTTGAGGTTAGTGGTTACTGAAGTTATAGAAAGTTCTTTCTCTCTATCGAAAACGTATCCCCCTCCCCGAGACCCCCCACAAAAACAGAAAAGGAAATTTAAGATTAAGAGTTGGAACTTAGCTCTTGATGAAAAGTAAATCTTAGGAATTTGGGACTAAAACTAAAAGAACATTAACGAAATGCGGTTTAAGGAAATTTAATGCATAGTTCATATAAACATATTTTAATTTTCAGGTTTCTGCACTATACTTTTTGGGAATGGCAGGCCATTTTGGTCTCGGTAACACCAACACGCTCGCTACTATTGACGTTGCCGGGGCTTTCATTGTACTTCTCTTCCCTTGATTCTCTTTTTCTATACTTTTTCGTCATTTGAAAACAATTCATCATATTTTCCAGGGTGTCTCAAGCCACTCCACATTACTTTCCGGAATCTTGATGTTCATTATCACCTATGCTTCCCCGATGCTAGCTCTTCTTAGCTTGGTAATGTATATTTCTGTAAAAGACATAGACGGACATATAAATTACAATGATGTGAATATCGGAGATTTGCTGAAGACAACTCTCGGCTTTCCTTGCCTCGTACCACTGGGCTTAAATTCCGTCTTTTTGACCGCTTATACAATTGTATTGCTGCTGATGAGGAACCATCTTTTCATATGGAGCGTCTTTTCGCCAAAGTAAGTCGGATCCCACCCCCCCCCCCCCACCCCCACACCCCCCACCCCATTTTCGAAACTACTGATCTCTTCATAGTCCTCAGCTATATACTTAGATCTGTAGTCTTTTGTAACTTTGGACAATTTCTGTTGTTGCCGCAGGTACTTGTACGTTTGTGCTACAACGGTTTGTGTCTGCGTAGGCGTCTCCCTTGTGGCTTCGACTCTGGTTTATATAGTTCTCGTGCTCGCCTTCCGAAGAATGTGAATGTTGCCATTGTCACAAAAGTGGACTTGGAAGAGAGTTTTGTTGCGAATGCAGATCTCCACCCTCGTTGTTTGAGTCCGGCCGGATCTTCTGGCCCACTTCATGTCTCATCGTCAATCTCAGTATTATCACACTGCCAAATGTCTGTGCAGAAAAAGTGTAGGGGTAAATTAACAAATTCTTTTTTGTAATCCAAAATTATAGGTTTTCTGTAATCCAAGTTCTATTATTAATAAATTAAACTGTTCTATCAGAATCGACATATCATAATCATTTACAATTATCTTGATTTAATGACAAAAGGAATCAATTTATCAAGAAGATATTTTTAATACTCTCCGCCTGCGTGCGGCAAGCTTTAATCTCCCTTTCTAGGGCTATCTCTTCCTCGTCTGAGACAGTTCTTTCTCCCCTATATGGGGCAACCGCCCAATCGGCCTTCAAAAAAAAAAAGATATTTTTAAAATATGACTATGTTTTGAATAAATTAGATATAGTATGGGTACAATGTACTTTTTTTCTTTTCTTTTTTCAAGTGAAGCTTTTTCGTTCTATTTAAAGAAAAATACGAATTTAGAGTTTTATATTGAAATTTAAAATTAATCTTTATTGCATAGATTCTATAAAGTTGAAAGTGTTCATCATTTTTTTTAATCATCTCATGTGTAGAACAGGCTTTAAAACATTGATATTATGTGTTTAGATGTATTCATTTAAATTAACTACATTTCAATTATAATGATTTATTGAAAATACATTCATAATTTTTATAAATTAATCGTATGAAAATTAAAGTATTAATATTTTTGTATGCTTTTCAAAATATTGCACTTCAAAACAATGAAAAACATTACCATTTTAATGTAGAGATAATAATGTTCATAACAATTTATGCGCGATACATTTTTTTATTTTATTAAAATAACTTAAATGATTTTTGATAAATAATTATATAAATCATGCTATTTGAAAATACAAAATGAACTTTTCATATTGGATTTTAAAAGTAATCTTTATTGCATCGATTATAAAACAACATTTTAAAGTCTTAATCAAGTTTTTAAATGTAGTGCGTAGAACAATCTTTAAGACATTGTTATTATGCATTTTTTATGTCTGCATTTAATTGCAATTCAATTATAATTATTTGTTGACAATACAACCATGGTTTTCTTTTCTAAAATGAGTTGTCTGATTATTTAAATACTAATTTTGTACAATTTTAAAAATATCACCCTCTAGAACAAAAAAATAAAATATTACTCCCTCCATTCCTTAATATAAGACTTTTATTACATGTTGCGAAAATTAAGTAATAAACATTAACATTCTACTTCTTTTCAACAAACATTTATATGGATTGTGCTAATTCTAGTTAGTAGTAATACTTACTCAACTACTTTTTTCCCCTTCATCAAATTCCCCAACATGCAGCAAGTCTCTTGCCTTTTTTTTTCACAAAAAAGAAAAAGAATAAGAAAGACTTTTTATAAATGTCAACAAAGCATAGTAAGTAAATTGCTCCCAATTGTTCAATCATTTGATAGCCAAAATCATTCTTTGATAAATAATCAATATGAATTAAACTCTATAGAATTTGATCAATTTCCATTTGCTGCCGTTAAGGTGGAGAACTGAATCAAGAATTATCTTTCTTCATCACCAATCGAATTACTGTGCACTACCCAGAATTCTAATTATCTTTCTTCGATCCCAACCCCGGCTCGCTCACTTTGAGCTTCTGCTTATTTATGATAACTCTATCCTTAATGATTCTATGTCTTCTATATCTATCAGTTAAGCCATTTTTCTTCTTCTGCTCTGCTTTTTTTCTTTGGGTTTGGTTAAAACGGAGAGATGAAAGGTTGAGGTATTTATATGAAAGTGTGGAAATTGATGAGATATTATTTAATTAGTTCTTGAATGAATAAAGTTGTGTTGAATGAAAAAAAAAAAAACAACAGTTAAGAAACAACTATTTTACGTGTATTTGAAAAACGTTAGTACTACCATTTTATACTCTCTAGTCTAGAAAGTACGGCTTCGGTATATAACGTGATTTATTACGCGCTTTAAAAAAAAAATTTGGTTATTAAATGTGAGATTTGACGGTTAATTTCTTTTAAAAGAATATTTACATTTTTCTTGAGGAATCGATGTTCGTCTATCGAGAATCGGTATTCTCAACAGAATATCAGATGTTTAAGAGAATAACGTGTGTTATTGCTTCTAAAAAAATCAAGTCTTTGTATATGAAATCGAACTTTTGTTATGCATGTGCGCAATTAAATGTCTTATACAATAGAATTATCATTGTAGATTAGAAGCAGTGACAGATCCAATTATCGGAGGACGACTACTCCACAACATTTTTTTTAAATCCCTTTATTGCAAACAATTTTTTTGTCTCTTCCCCCTCCCCCCACCCCAAAAAAAAATTAAATTTTACCCACAAATAAATTTTGCCCTTAACATGCACATGTTAAATCCGTCCTTAATTAAAAGTGATAAAAAAGGTTAACCAGACTGGATGCTTGTCTGGATCCCGGTCCTGTCCAGTTTTTGAAACACAACTCTAAGCTTGAATTGAACATTTGCACACATAATATGCACACCGTTAAAATACTATAGGCTTAATTTAACATCTAAATTCTACTTATGAACTGAATAAAAATCTTATACAATTCGTTCTTACCTCTTTATAATTTTAAGATTTTGGTCTTAAAAAAAGGGTATTCTATGCATAGTAGCAAGTATAAGTGGGTGAAAATACTCTGTCCCCGACCGTGTATGTCCCCGTGTCCCTAACCAATCAGAATTTACTATATAAATATTTGTTTCAATTATATATACACATGGTGAATTGTGATTGGTTAGGGACATAGGGACATACACGAACGGGGACAAAGAATTTTTTGCCGGTATAAGTAGCATTTTCTTTCATAACGGTCACGTTTAATATTTGGAAGAGTGGGATACGACCGACAACTTCTTTTGTTATACGTCGTTTACAAAGTGTTTAATGGAAACAGTTTGAATTTTAACCCAATTTAGCGATACTGCGCCTATAGAAATTTTCTTCACCACACAACCGAATTCCTTTCACCACCCAACTCCTCCCCCCCAGCAATCTTCTCATCACCTTCAATTTTCATCATCTTATTCTTCCTCCCCCAATCAAACGGAAATATTTTCCAACATCTAATAAAAGATAATGATATAAATAGAATCCCGCGAGAAATAATATGAAGATGAATAGAAGTTTAGAGTTCGTGAAAGATAACCTCAAGTTTCTTTCGAAAAAGTTCAATTTCACTTTCGTCTCTTTTCTTCTCCAATTCACATATTTGAAATCTTCCATCTGATCAAGAAATATAAAAAGAATAATAATTGAAGGCAGTTGCACATCTTGCTCTGTATTCTTTCTCTTGCTTCCCTTCCCACGCCAATATATTACTCAACATCTAAGTAAATATAATGATTTTTAGTAGAATTCAGGGCCGGCTCAAACATATCCGAGGCTCTGTGCCGAAAAAAAAATTGGGCCGTGAATTTTAGGCTAAGTATATATATATATAAAAAAAAAAATTGGGGCCCCGGATTTTAGGCTAAGTATATATATATAAACAAAACAAAAAATTGGGGCCCCGGATTTTTGGGGGCCCTTTGCGGTCGCTCAGCTCGCACCCCCTATTAGCCGGCACTGGTGTATGGTAAAAAAGATTTTGAGCAACAAATTGAAAAACATCAAGGTCTTCAATTTTTTTAACTAATAATTATATACAAATTAAGTAATTTTTTAAAAAATTTTGGGGTCTTGTAAATGTGAGGCCCGGTTCCGAATGTCACCTTGGCTTGGACACCCTTGGAGCCGGGCCTGGTAGAATCTCGAGAGAAATAATATGAAGATGAATAGAAGTTTAGATTATGTGGAAGATAACTTCAAATTTCTCTGAAAAAATTTCTCAAAAATAAAAACTGAGGTCTTAGCTCATCCAGTCAGTCTAATTGAGATCCTACATTTATATTTATGAATATCATATTGGGAAAGGGATTGCATTTCTTGTCGAAATTATATCTTTAAAATCTAAATTTAAAGTCACTTGCCTAAATCTAAAGTTCTTGCCATATGCTATGTTCTCACCATTGCTTCTTTTCCAAAAATTAATTAGATGTTTCAAATTAATAGATCATAGATTTTATGTATGGAATGTGTTAATCAAACACTTATTATTCTTTCTAAAAAGTGGGTTTCTTGTTCAAATGAATCTATTTTTTTATATTTAAAGAAGGTACCAACTTTGTAAATGAAGTTTAAAATTAATATTTCATATAGATTCTAGCAATTATTTTTAATGTATTAGTTAGGTCTTAAACATATTTTGTGCATAAACATGTTCTAAACTAGCATTTATTACAATAGTAATATCTTGAAGTTTAATTCACATAAAATAATTTATTCATAATACAATCAAAAGTATACCCATTATGGTGATTAGTTCGATTTAAGACCCATTTTTATTTCATTAAAAAAAAAAAAAGGATTAACTTTTTTGATAGAATTACATATCATTGAAATTTTTTATCGGCTTGGCTAGTCATCTCTTTTCGGAAAGTCTTCGAATAACCCTAGTTTGTACACAAGGATAGTCTAACGTTTAAGCGACTGAGAATAATGCACGCCCTTCTCTTTCAGAAGTTTTCTTTTGTTTAACGGTAACTCAATGTAAAATTGTCAAATATCTATTTATTATACTGACTTTATTTATAAAAAGCGTCATACTATTCAGCGCCATCGCTCACATACATTGGAATATCCTATTCCGGGCACTTTCTATTGTTGTAAATAACGGGATCTCCTCGCGAATGCCCCGGCCTCTTTCAAATCTGATGACATAGGGTGGTAATTGAAGACTCTCGGAGGATCATGGGTGAATATGTTATTATAAAAAAAGTCAAAATGATGAATTTGAAAAAATTTGACACTGTTTAAGCACGTGCCGAACTTACCTCGTTCCGCACGGTCTTAGGGCCCTTTTCTGACATCTCTGAATCACTCCGCAGCCAGCTTTCTTTCCCTCCACGCATCGGATAAGTCGAAGCGGGTTTCTATCTCTCTGACCCACCTGGAAAATGGAAAATGGAGCTCTCCGTCAACTCCTCGCCGTCTGTGATAATTACCTGAGCAGAGGTGACTACACCAGTTGCCGCGATTTTGCAGTCAAAGCCCAAGTCTGCTACCCGAATGATCCGGGTCCTGTCCAGATTCTCACGATTTGTGCCGTTCTCGCCGCCGCTTCTTCATCTGGGTCGTCCACAACCCGACCCGACTGGTACTCCATTCTTCATCTTCCTCGGCTTACATCAGACCTTAGTTCCATCGAGAGAAACTTTAATCAACTTTCCAATCTTTTAAACCCTACCAAAAATCCTTACTCTTTGGCGGCTACAGCCCATCAATGGGTTACCAAAGCTTGGACCGTTTTATCGGAACCAAGCTTGAAATCCATGGTCGACAAAGACCTTAAAATGGAAGAAAATCTTGAAACAAATAGCGAAACCTTCTGGACTAGGTGCCCGAAATGCATTTATATGTATGAGTACGAGAACAAATTCAATGGGTGTTTGCTGAGATGTCAGAATGTCAAATGCATGGGC
Source organism: Vinca minor (assembly GCA_026122235.1). NCBI lineage: Eukaryota > Viridiplantae > Streptophyta > Magnoliopsida > Gentianales > Apocynaceae > Vinca > Vinca minor. The sequence continues at coordinate 1,881,961 of JAOCZM010000294.1, read as the reverse complement.
GTTTATACAGCGGAAATGATTCCGGTCGCCGCGGCTCCGCCGCCGGATTTGGTCAACGGTGATGTATATGTTTGTTATGGGTTTTCTCCCCTGGGACACGGCGGGCCCCAAGAATGGAACAGCTGGTGGCCATTTGTGTCCGCAGTTTCTGAGCTAGTGAAGAACAGCAAGGGAAATATTGGAAAAGAGGAGAAAGATGGGGTTGAATCAGAGGTTAAAGATGAGGGTATTTCTGGGATTAATTTCAATTGTGAGGAAAAGAAAACAGTGGATGATGTTGAAAAGCAGAGTAATGGCGGGAAAACGGCGAGGAAGAAGAGGACTAAAACAATGGCTAGGGCTACCAGTAAAGTGATGGGAAAAGGGATTAAAGTTGGCTTGGATGAGATTTTTTCCAAAGAGGGGACTGATGATGAAGAAGGGGCTAATAGGAATGAGGAAAAAAGGGTTCTTGATGATGTTCTGGGATTGGATTTTAAGAATCTTATGGATGGAGTTGATGATTTTCTTGCAAGTTTGGATAGAATGTTTGGTCCGAGGAATGATAATAATGGGTCTCTTTAGGTTCTTGGGAAATTGGAAATTGGAAATTCTCAGTTCAAGTTCATATGCTGCTTGGAAGATGAAGCTATGGTGAAAAGAATATTGCAATGTAGAAAGCAATTAAAAAGTGAGATTTTGCTTGACTTTGACAAATCTTTATGACTTCAATTGGATACCTTTTAAAACCATTTGTTGGGAATGTTTCTTATTATATACTCATATCTGCTGCATCTGTTGTTGATTCCTATATTCAAATGTGTAGTTTTTTGGCCTATTATATTACACCAGGCAATAATTGCGATACGCTTTAAATTATGCAGGTTCATGATAATTTTTTTGTTGTGTCGTATGTAAGATTTGATGGTTGAAATAAAAATACTCATTCATCTCCTTTTAACACCCGCTAGACAAAACACTCATTCATCGTATAAGAACACGTGTTAGTGTTCTCATACAATGAATGAGTGTTTTGTCTTACATGTATTGAAAAGAGATAAATGAATGCTTTAATTTCAACTGTCAATGGTCGAAATTTATTTCGTACGTGCATAACTTAAGGCATTCCGCATCTGTGACAGACTGATCATGATTATGCTTGGTTTGGTTTGAGACTCAAACTCAAATCCAAATCAGTTTTGGATCGAGTCTTGAGATGAAACCTGAAATATTAAATCATACAAAAATCTAATTTGACTTTGAAACTAGTTAGAGATTGAGACCAAAATATCCAATCTAATCACATATATGCACCTCGTGATCTTTTTTGCTTGGTTTGGTTGAGATCATTGCCTTTTTGGATATGAAGCATTTGACATGTGGTTGACTTAAACTTGACTTATGGGAGCTGCTCTTTTATTTGGTTTTAATGAATAAAAATGGCATTTTAGAGATAATATAATAAAAGTGCATAGTGCCGCCATAGTGGAAAATTCCCATTCTATTTTCTGAAGAAATACTTGATGAGAAACAATGCAGCATGTGGTGAATTTCATTTTCCCTTTTTATATGATTTCATCAAAAAGGAAGAAAGTTTCAATAAATCCCTTTTTTATATATTACTTTCTCAGTTCGGAATTAAGTGTTTCTTTTTTATTTATTATATACAAAAGTAAATATTCAATTCGGACGGAAAGATATTATTTTTATGATGTTCTCTTTATCGAAGCTTTTTAGAGACTTGCATAAAAATGTTACTGTTCTTCTATTTATCCTGCAGATTTCCTCCTTACAAGCCAAAATTTCCTCTCTTTTTCCATACAAGCCATGGTTCTCTTGCATCTCACATTGGTTGAATGCCATGATTCACATTTATTTCCTACCATATCTATACCATTCCTTTAGGAGAACTTGCTGTATTTTCACAGTATTGAAGATGACTTTTGGTCAAGCTTTACCTTTAGGAATTATACTGTTGAGGATTTGAACCAAGGGCGGATCTACTAGACCGGTTGGTGGCTGCCTCATATTTTTTGAAATGTGAACTTTTTTATATGATTTTTTTTGTGCAGAATTTCCTCGTATATATTGCATTTTACCGTTTCAAAATATTTAAAAATTTATTATAATACATGTCTTTATATAACAAGCCGACTAACATCTAGGTTCTAGATCTGGCGTGATCTCTCCTAATCCCCTAGAGATCTTGATACTGATTATAATTTGTGACTTTTATTTTTGGGTAGAAATTTATTTATTTATTTTAAATTTGTTTTTATTTATTGGGGGAGAGGTTATCTATTAGAAGAAATGAGGGGAATTCGAGAAATGGGAAGGGGATTGGAACTCATTACCTCTACGTAATGAGGCTTGAGGCCTCACCTTTCGCCACTAGACCAATGCCTCATTAATTAATTGTGACATTCTCTGTTCTGCAGTTTACTACTTCATGTGATTCAAAATATAAGTCTTTTTTTAAAATTGTTATTTGTTGTAAAATATAAGTTTTTTTTACAATAAATGTGCATTTATTGACTGATTTACCCATACATCATTTTTCTCCCCATATTCATTTTGGTCAAGATGTGTAGTTTCCATGCAACTCTATATTAATTTATTTGTTCTTTGGAGTATTAATTAATGGTACTTTAGTCATTCTGATTAGTATATTAATTTGCGTGAAAACTTTTAAAAAAATTTATATTTTGAATCGGAAGAGTATTTTCATATTTAGTAAACCTTTGGTATCTTTAAATACTTTGTTGATCAGTATTCAATGTTTCGTTTTTTCTATTTATTTTGTATAGAAAACTGAAAATTCGATTTTGAATTCCGAACGAGGGAGTATGCTTTTATATTTGGTGACTTGGGGTGGGGTAGCAGGCCAGGATGTTTGCCCTTGTTCACCACGAGTGGGCTGGCCAGAATTGGGCTAATTCTTGAAATGGGCCTGGCCTTTTGGAACACATTTGCCTGAGCTAAAATTTAAGCCCAGCTGATGATGCCTGCTGACCAAGGCATAGCCTAACATTTTTCTTTCGAGCTATTCTTTAGTAAGAATATGGATGGATTCGAGTTACAAGTATTTCTCCCTTACAGGAAAAACAGTCGATCTTACATATGATTAGAAGGCGTGGAAGGATTGTATGATTCAAGGTTGTTAAAGTCGGAATTTTAACTCGAAATGAAAGGGGGTCTAAAAACTCGTAAACATGATGATTGTAATACATATCGGAAGATTTTACAAAACTATTTAAATAATATTTAATGATAAATTTATACTAATAATATTTCATCTACTGACAAAATCGATAAGAAAATCTAACTACCTATGATATTGTCAAAATTGATTATGGCTTATTTCCAGATCAGATCAGTATGGAACTAGTCGCCGACGGTAAAAAGAGAGATTTGACTGCCTTGGTTATAAGTTTTGGATTCGAGTAATATTCCGGTCACCTAACATGTTGGGGAGTAAAAAAACATTGCTGTCTCTTGAACTAATTTGTAGTAAGACTTAGTACTGTCAAAATGGGTATGCCCACCCGCCCCGCCCCGCCCCGTCATGGGCATGTCTTAAATGGGGATGGGCGGGCATGCCCGCTTTTTTCACGGGTTATCAAAAGGGATGCCCGTACCCGCCCGCCGAATGCCCGTGGGCAAATGGGCATGCCCGCAACCCTTGTTATTAATTTTGTTTTTTTTTATAAAAATAGATTAAATCCGAAAAATTCAACAAAATTTATTTATTTCTCATTCACTTGTAGTTTATAGTCCTATAAATGGTAAATAAATATCCAAAATAGTTCAAGAACAATCAAATACAAGTCCACGATATCCAAAATAGATATAAAAAACAATCAAAGTCCATAATTTCAAAAATAATTCAAGATCAACTATCCAAAATTAACAAACATATTGCTGGAGTCAAAGCAACAAAAAATATATACGTTTTTTTAATATCCTCTATATATTGATTTAAATCTTGAACACTAGAAATTTTATTTGAATATACCTTAGATAATTTTGATTCATTCTCATCATCTCCACCTATAAAACACACACAACTTGAGAAGTTAGAACTTAAAACATTATAAATGGTAAATGGTAAATGGTAAATGATAAATAATAAGTTATAACATAATTTAGTTACCTTCAGAGATGAAACCGTTAATATTTGGGTAATAGAAGTATAGAACGGCTTCAAGGGCTTTGCCCAAGATATATAACACGGTTCAACTTTTATATTGGGCTTTTAGGTTTTTTTTGTCTTTTGGCTCTCAAGTCTCAACTGTGAAAATTAATCCATATTCAAAATAAAATAAAATAAAAAAAAAAACAAAGCGGGCATGCCCGGTTGCAACCCGCCCGTACCCGCATTGCCCGTTACCCGAGCGGGTATGCCCATTAATACCCGCATTTAAATGGGCATGGAATTCATCTGCCCATACCCGCCCATTAAGCTCACGGGGCGGGCATGCCCGTGGGCATATGCCCATTTTGACAGCTCTAGTAAGACTATTAATATTTTTTTAGTATATTGTTCAATATAAATATAATATTAAACTAATTCAAATCGTGTTACAAGAACTAATGTGATTGGTTAAAAAAAACGTGATTAAAAATAGTTTAGTTCCATATTTGTTTGATTTTTTTACTATATATCTGGCTATTTTAAATTAATATGTGTCTCAAGACTTCAGACGCACTATGTTTTTTGTGTGTCTTTTCATCTTAACAACACTAATTACTAGTGATAAAGTTTTGTCATGCATATATAGGACTCCCAAATTATACAAGTTTGTTTTGGCTGATTGAGGGCAAAAAATCACCTATTCCCGTTATGTATTCCCTTTTCTATCCCCACAAATAAATATTTACCACGTGTAAATTTTTTTCTTGTGGGTTACACTATTTTTTTTAAGTTATAATTTTTTAATTAAAAATTTAATACATGATAATTTTTTATTGATGAGATAGGAAAAGAGACACCGAATGAGGAAAGATGATTTCTAACCCTGATTGAGCGTGGAAAATTGACAAACCAAACCAAAGACTGCTTTTGGCAGAGAAGTTGGAACTTTGGAGGAACAATAATTTGTTCTTTGAGTTAACTTTCTATCTATCGTTTGAACAAAAGAAATGTTGTACTTATTTGGGGACATCACAAGGTCCTTAGTCCAGTAGGGCAACGGTCTTCCACGACTTTAAAGTCGTGGATTCGATACTCTCTCTGCGCATGAGGTATGATTTAAATTGTATCCTTTTCTAGAGTTATTTCTTCCTCCTCTTATGAGGTGCTACTCTCTCCCCTCTTATAGTGTATGTCCAGTTGGGCTTCAAAAAAAAAAAAACTTATTTGGAGACACTGATTGGGTTTGGCCGAGTGGAGAGAACATAGTCCCACCAGACCAAATTCTTCATTATGCGATGTCGGAGGCTCTTTTTACCTCACTTTTTACTATCAAAAGTTTCATTTGGTCAAAATGGCAGAAAGTCTAATTGTCACCCAAAGGATAGGATCATAATGAGTCTTTTTCACACTATCGTCAAAGATATACTCAGTTCCGAATTAGTTATGATAAAATGTCAAACATGATTATATTTAATTTTACTCACAATTTAATTTTATATTATATTCTCTCTCTATTTGTCTCTCTCCAACATTCAAGGGAAGAGGTAGGATTGAAAAAAATCATCATTAATGAACCATTTATTTAAAATGTGGACATGTTAAAAAAGAAATGTGTACAGATAATTTGGGATGAAGTAAGTACTTTCTCAGTAAGAATTTGAATATATCATTTTGATTTGATTAAAATTTAAAGATTGTCTTTAACTTAAAATACAATTGAAAATTTAAATTAAACTTTTAGTTAAATTTAAAAAATGGACATTCGGACATTATAATAAAGCAAATGCGACATTCAAATTCAGATGAAGGGAGTACTTGTTTATTTGAATTGAATTTTTATTGTAAAAGTCAATAAAAGAATTTTAGTTTAGTTTCCAGTTATGTAAAAGACACTTTATTTTTAATTTAGCAGTATAGAAGTACCTCTTTCGTTCGAAATTATTTATTAATTGCACATATTTCTTTTGTTGTTAATTATTTGTCAGTTTAGAAAATTAAAAGAGCATGTTTTTCTTTTCTTTTATGCAGACCACGAGTTTATCAAACAACTAATTTAGGTTACAATATTTACAACGCAGACCTTAAACTTAATTTCATGTAATCCAAATATGATATTGTAATATTTTTGTATGTAGAGTAAATTCATAGAATCAAATCTATAGGGTATATTAAGAGAATAACAAAATCATTTATTTCTAATTGAGTATACATTTTATTCTGAAATAATGTGTGGTTTCAAACTAAACTCGTTCCTGGATTTCAGTTTCATACTAGTTTCAAATTTAATCCAAATTCTTTGTGGATTAGTGATTGAAGTTTTATTTTCAGACTCAATTTAAAAAGAGTTTGAGTCTCAAATTTAAATCAGATTCAATTCAATTAAATCCAATATTTTTGAAAAGGAGAGAAGAAAATGATGTTTTACAAACATCATCCAAACAACTTTTCTTGTTAAAGGTAAAACTTCCACTTTTGTTGATCTAATTGTCTGGACTGCTGAAAAAATGAAGAGTCAAAAAAGAGAAAGGGGAAAAGGAAAGGGAAAGGAAATGATCTTTTCTCATTTGATCATTGTGCCCACCCACACTAAACATATAATGAAGATTAAAGATAGGCATTTCATTGTTGAGTGGTTATTGACTTCTGTTATCATGATTTTTTAAATTATTGTATAATTTTTATTTTCTTATATTTTCAGATTTTCCTTTTGATTGTAATGGCTCAGCTATATTTTTTTGATTAATGGAAAATTTATTAATTAGCAAAAAAAAACAACAAAACCTTTCTACATACTTTATTATTTCAATAGTAGAGTCTTTTGGCTTTATTTTTCTGGAGGTGATATTGCCGGAGCAATATCCTCCTACAACACCACGGTTTCAGTGCGGAATGGGAAATATTCCGCATGTGCGGAACGAATTCTCATCTGTTGGATTAAAATTTTGATGGCTGAGATTGATTTTAAAAGAACACCTGTTTTGGTTTGTGAACAGGTGTTCGCGTGAACAGGTGTTCTTAAGCTAAGAACACTTGTTCTCAAGTAAAAAAAAAATGTTCCGCACATATTGAAAAATATTTGTTCCGCATAGAAACCGGACTGCTCCTGCAAGAGCAATATTTAACCAAATATCAAAATTACTCTTTTCACCCTTCTTACCAAATATTTCATCTCTCTCAAGTCTCTCCTCCCTTTATTTCTCTCTTTCTCTCATATAGTTAGTTTGTCGCATTTTCTTTGATTCACATATTATTATTTTATTTTATAATATTTAATTGATGAAACTTTCACTGGTTTAGACTATGATAAATGGATGGAGTTTGTATGAAATCGAGTGGAGGATTGAAAATAAAAGACATTAATGAGGAGATTTATTATGAAAAGTAGAGGAAATCGAAGAGAATATTGTTTTCATTGAAAAAGTGAATTAAATCTACTTAGTGCGTGTTTGGTATGAATGAATGGAAAGGAATGTAAAGATTTTTCTCACTTCTTTTTCCATTCCAGCGTTTGGTTGAGCAATTTGAAGTGAGAATGATCATTCCACGGGAATGACAATTCCAGGAAGAAGTGGAAAATGTCATTCCACACCAAAACTTATGGAATGGCCTTTCCAGGAGAAGCTGAAATCATCAATAAATAGTAACTGACATTAATACCCCTCTTTTAATTAATTATTACATTCATTTTATATAGTAACATATTCATATTTAGTCATAAATATTCTATTTCACTTGGTATAATTTCATAGATGGTAATTTTATAAATATATCTTTTTCTTGGTAGTAGTTTTAATCAATTTTAAAATTTAAAAGTAAATATATTTTTATTACTATGTTGACATTTTAATAAAAATTATATTTCAACAATATATATATATATATATATATAGTGTCACGGGTCGCAAGTTTCACTACTTGAGACGCCCGCGATGCCGAGTAACTCTAGCTCAAATAGCTCCCAAGTTACTCCCGGCAAGCTTTCTCTTTAGTCACAATCTCGGGACAAGAAGATAGGCAACACTTAAAAACGAAAACGGGTCACTTGCGCCAAAACTCGGCTTTTCTCATTAAAACATAACATGATTACAAGTATGAAAATTTACATCAAAAGAGTTCAAAACGACGAGGGGGAGAGTCGCTTGAATGCCTAATACAATTGCTAGAAGTTTGGTTTTTGCTTGTTTGTTGAAATTTTTGTTCCCCCCTATAGGTGCTTAAAAAGCATTTGCCTAAGTGATAGGAGTGTAGCACTTATTTCCGAGGAGGTGGGAAAAACGCTAACATATGCTATATACATGATAATTACAAACTAACTCGTGCATTATCTTCTACATGGTTACAAAAGGTCACTCATCAAATTTGAGCCCATTCGGACTTCATTTGGATACAAAACGGCACGTGCCAAGTTGGTTGGCTGTCGTGCACTGTCTGCCGCAGATTGGGGCGCGCTGGCAGGCTGGGCGGTCTCGCGGGCTCAGGGCGCCGAGGGCGAGGGCGCAAGCATGGGCGATGGGGCATGGGCGCTGCGGCTGGCTCAGGGCGCCGCTGCATGGGCGGCCGCCAGAGGCGCAGCATGGGCGACAGGCAAGGGCGGCCAGCAGGGGCGGCCAGCATGGGCGGCCAACATGGGCGAGCATGGGCGGCCAGCATGGGCAGCTGTCCTGGGCGCTGTCTTGGAGCTTGTCTTGGCCATGTCCAGGGGCTTGTCTTGGCCATGTCTTGGGCATGCCTTGGCCATGTCTTGGGGCATGCCTTGGCCATGTCTTGGGGCTGAGTATTGGACGGTGCTGCCTCTGAGCGCACGAGCTGGGCGAGGCAATGGGGCACGCTTGGCCTACGGGCGTGCGGGTCATGTTGCGACAACGAAGTGCGCCATCCATGATCGACATGCTCGTGGTCTGCATAAAAGAAAAGAAAAACATACTCTTTTAATTTTCTAAACTTACAAATAATTAATAACAAAAGAAATATGTGCAATAAATAAATAATTTCCAACGAAAGAGGTACTTCTATACTGCTAAATTAAAAATAAAGTGTTTTTTTACATAACTGGAAACCAAACTTAAATTCTTTTATTGACTTTTACAATTGCTTTATTAGAATGTCTGAATGTCCAGTTTTTAAATTTAACTAAAAGTTTAATTTAAATTTTCAATTGTATTTAATTTAAATCAAAATGATATATTCAAATTTGTACTGAGAAAGTACTTACTCCGTCCCAAATTATCTGTACACATTTTTTTTTAATATGTCCACATTTTAAATAAATGGTTCATTAATGATGATTTTTTCAATCCTATCTCTTACCTTGAATGTTGGAGAGAGAAGAATAGAGAGAGAATATAAGATCGAATTAAATTGTGAGTAAAATTAAATATGATCATGTTTGACATTTTATCATAACTAATTCCGAACTGAGTATATCTTTGACGATAGTGTGAAAAAGACTCATTATGATCCTACCCTTTTTTTTTTTGGGTGACAAATAGACTTTCTGCCATTTTGACCAAATGAAACTTTTGATGGAAAAAAGTGAGGTAAAAAGAGCCTCCGACATCGCATAATGAAGAATTTGGTCTGGTGGGACTATGTTCTCTCCACTCGGCCAAACCCAATCAATGTCCCCAAATAAGTATATTTTTTTTTAAGTCCAACTGAGCGTAGATTGTAAGAAAGGAGAGAGTAACACCTCATAAGAGGAAGAAGAGATAATTCTAGAAAGGAAGACAATTTAAAACATACTCTATGCGTAAGGGAAGGTATCAAATCCACGACTTCAAGGTCGCGAGCAAGCCGTCGGCCCACTAAACTAAGGACCTTGTGATGTCCCCAAATAAGTACAACATTTCTTTTGTTCAAACGATAGATAGAAAGTTAACTCAAAGGACAAATTATTGTTCCTCCAAAGTTCCAACTTCTCTGCCAAAAGCAGTCTTTGGTTTGGTTTGTCAATTTTCCACGCTCAATCAGGGTTAGAAATCATCTTTCCTCATTCGGTGTCTCTTTTCCTATCTCATAAATAAAAAATTATCATGTATTAAATTTTTAATTAAAAAATTATAACTTAAAAGAAATAGTGTAACCCACAAGAAAAAAATTTACACGTGGTAAATATTTATTTGTTGGGATAGAAAAGGGAATACAGAACGGGAATAAGTGATTTTTTGCCCTCAATCAGCCAAAACAAACTTGTATAATTTGGGAGTCCTATATATGCATGACAAAACTTTATCACTAGTAATTAGTGTTGTTAAGACGAAAAGACACACAAAAAACATAGTGCGTCTGGAGTCTTGAGACGCATATTAATTTAAAATAGCCAGATATATAGTAGAAAATCAAACAAATATGGAAATAAACTATTTTTAATCACGTTTTTTTCTTTAACCAATCACATTAGTTCTTGTAACACGGTTTGAATTAGTTTAATATTATATTTATATTGAACAATATACTAAAAAAATATTAATAGTCTTACTACAAAGTAGTTCAAGAGACAGCAATGTTTTTTTCTCCCCCAACATGTTAGGTGACCGGAATATTACTCGAATCCAAAACTTATAACCAAGGCAGTCAAACCTCTTATTTCACCGTCGGCGACTAGTTCAATACTGATCTGATCTAAAAATAAGACATAATCAATTTTGGCAGTATCATAGGTAGTTAGATTTTATAATCTATTTTGTCAGTAAATGAAATATTATTAGCATAAATTTATTATTAAATATTATTTAAATAGTTTTGTAGAATCTTCCGATATGTGTTATAATCATCATGTTTACGAGTTTTTAGACCACTTTCGTTTCGAGTTAAAATTCCAACTTTAACAATCTTGAATCATACAATCCTTCCACGCCCACAGGGCAAATGTGAAAATCATCAACATCATAAAAAGTCATGTGAACCACCAAAAGTGGAACACATTATCAATCAATTTGGGATTCGTGATCCCAATCTCATATTATTCTCAAATCTAAATCAAATTCTTAATAATTTAATATTTGAAGTTTCATTCGCATACTCAATTCAAAAAGAATTTATATCTCAAACGCAGACCAGCCTCTATCCAAGTACATCCACAGATTTCAGAAACAATAAACAATTTCTTTGTTGGTTGTGATTATATGGTTAGTTTAATTGGAAATTGAATGATCAAGTTTAATTTGATAAGAATTTAAGTGTATATATTTAAGTCTCGATAATGTTATGCTTATTAATTTAAAAGATTATTAGTGGGATTCACAAGTTAGTGGAATTTATATATTTTAAAATGTAAACCCTTGATTTGGAAATGTAGATCATCCTGTATAGAAGTTATTAATCAACATGAAAAATGAACTCCTATGAGATTACTTTTTGAAGATGGCATTTTATGATTGTTTTTTTGAAAATTGGAGTTAGAAGGGATGAAACAAACAAGACCAGAATACAACAAAAGACAAAAAACAAATTGGTCAATTCAAGTAATTGATTTTTTAACTCATCCTAAGCCCACGCCCAAAAAATAAATAAATAAAGAAAACAAAGTTCAGTTTGAAGAGACATACAAAACATCCTCTGTATTCAGAATTTAAAGTTGCAGGAATGTTTCAACAAAAAAGTTAGAAGGGTATTTTGGTCATATTACGTTAATTCTATTATGGCTTTGTCGTACGGACAATGGAATGGAAAGAGGATTCCAAAACCATTTCAGATGAAAATAGATTATGAGTCAAAAGTGATTCCATTTCATTATATTCAAGTGTATCAAACATGCTAAAAATGATGAATAGTGCTATTTGTCAAGTTTGTTAAAATCGAAAATTTGACTCGGAACGGAAGGGTCCAAAAATTCGTAAACACGATAATTGTAGCGCAACTCGAAAGATCTTATAAAACTATTTAAATAATATTTCAGGATAAATTTATACCAAAATATTTTATCTACTGACAAAATCGATAAAGAATTCTAGCTACCTGACCGCCAAAATCGATTAGAGATTATTTCAAACCAAATCAAATCGGAAAATAGCGGTTAGGACAAAGAACGACTGGAACTGGGGAGTTGGAACTGAACTTAAAATTAAGTTTTTCCATTTAACTGGATTGTTTTTTAAAATTCGGTTCCCTAGACCCCCAACCGAACTGACTCGTTGACCCGACTAAACATAAACAAAATCAGCGCGTATCGGATAGTCCGATCAAACGATTCTGATCGACGATCTTATTCGATCCTCTCTTCTAATATTTTTTATCGAATTTAACTTTATTTATGTGTTTCGAATCGTAGAATTGTACAATTCTACCATTCGATTTATGATTTTGATAACCTTCGTATTTGTCTTGTTAATGACTGAATAGTAAGTGTTTATGCGCTTCCTAATGTAATCGATTTATTCCTAGTGTTTATGCGCTTCCTAATTGTACAATTCTACAATTCGATTTATGATTTTGATAACCTTCGTATTTGTCTTGTTAATGACTGAATAGTAAGTGTTTATGCGCTTCCTAATGTAATCGATTTATTTTCAAGTACCAAAAATTCAAGTAATATAACGGTGGAAAGGCATTTATAAATTACATTAATGGTTAAGTGATTTTCTTCCTTTTGGATATTCTCTCTACTCAGATTTTACTGATTAATGGTTGATTACGCTTTATTCTTTTTGCTTAAATTTAAACATTGTGATTTCATGTACTAGGAGAAATGGGCTATTGAAAATTCTCAATCATTTGTTCATCCCTCCCTTTCCTTTACTTTCATAACCTTTAACAACACGTTTGGTACGCTGTAATGGAATGAAATTGAATCCCTTTACAGACAGAATCACTTTCCACTCAGAATAACTTCGTAATCCTCTTTCCATTCCAGTGTTTGGAAAGCAAATTCAGAATGGAATGTCGACTCCTTTTCTGTGTTTGGTAAAACTATATTTTAATGTCATAATGGAATGAAATTAAAAAGAATATGACCTATATATATATATATATATATATATATATATATATATATATATATATATATATATATATATATATATAATATCAATGTTATTCAAGTAAGATTTTTGTAATGAATATTTAATTAGGTTTTCTCACTAGTATATGCTAAAAGGGCATTTAGGTCATATTCTTTTTAATTTCATTCCATTATGACATTAAAATATAGTTTTACCAAACACAGGGCATTTAGGTCATATTCTGTTTAATTTCATTCCATTCTGACATTAAAATATAGTTTTACCAAACACAGAAAATGAGTCGACATTCCATTCTGACTTTGCTTTCCAAACACTGGAATGGAAAGAGGATTACGAAGTTATTCTGAGTGGAAAGTGATTCTGTCTGGAAAGGGATTTTATTTCATTCCATTACAGGCTACAGCGTACCAAACATGTTGTTAAAGGTTATGAAAGTAAAGGAAAGGGAGGGAAGAACAAATAATTGAGAATTTTCAATAGCCCATTTCTCCTAGTACAGGAAATCACAATGTTTAAATTTAAGCAAAAACAATAAAGCGTAATCAACAATTAATCAGTACAATCTGAGTAGAGAGAATATCCAAAAGGAAGAAAATCACTTAACCATTAATGTAATTTATAAATACCTTTCCACCTTTATATTACTTGAATTTTTGGTACATGAAAATAAATCGATTACATTAGGAAGCGCATAAACACTTATTATTCAGTCATTAACAAGACAAATACCAAGGTTATCAAAATCATAAATTGAATTGTAAAATTGTACAATTCTACAATTCGAAACGCATAAATAGAGTTAAATTCGATAAAAAATATTAGAAGAGAGGATCGAATAAGATAGTCGATCTGAATCGTAGAATCGTTTGATCAGACGATCCGTTGCGCGCTGATTTTGTCTATATTCAGTCGGGTCAACGAGTCAGTTTGGTTCGGGGTCTAGGGAACCGAATTTTAAAAACAATCCGGTTAAATGGAAAAACCTAATTTTAAGTTTAGTTCCAACTCCCCATTCCCAGTCGTTCTTTGTCCTAACCGTTGACGACTATTTTGGCATTGATTTGATTTGAAATAATCCCTAATCGATTTTGGTGGTCAGGTAGCTAGAATTCTTTATCGATTTTGTCAGTAGATAAAATATTTTGGTATAAATTTATCCTGAAATATTATTTAAATAGTTTTATAAGATCTTTCGAGCTGTGCTACAATCATCGTATTTACGAGTTTTTGGACCCTTCAGTTCCGAGTCGAATTTTCGATATTAACAAACTTGACAAATAGTACTATTCATCATTTTTGGCATGTTTGATACACTTGAATATAATGAAATGGAATCACTTTTGACTCATAATCTATTTTCATCTGAAATGGTTTTGGAATCCTCTTTCCATTCCATTGTCCGTAAGACAAAGCCATAATAGAATTAACGTAATATGACCAAAATACCCTTCTAACTTTTTTGTTGAAACATTCCTGCAACTTTAAATTCTGAATAAAGAGGATGTTTTGTATGTCTCTTCAAACTGAACTTTGTTTTCTTTATTTATTTATTTTTGGGCGTGGGCTTAGGATGAGTTAAAAAATCAATTACTTGAATTGACCAATTTGTTTTTTGTCTTTTGTTGTATTCTGGTCTTGTTTGTTTCATCCCTTCTAACTCCAATTTTCAAAAAAACAATCATAAAATGCCATCTTCAAAAAGTAATCTCACAGGAGTTCATTTTTCATGTTGATTAATAACTTCTATACAGGATGATCTACATTTCCAAATCAAGGGTTTACATTTTAAAATATATAAATTCCACTAACTTGTGAATCCCACTAATAATCTTTTAAATTAATAAGCATAACATTATCGAGACTTAAATATACACACTTAAATTCTTATCAATTTAAACTTGATCATTTAATTTCCAATTAAACTAACCATATAATCACAACCAACAAAGAATTTTTTTATTGTTTCTGAAATCTGTGGATGTACTTGGATAGAGGCTGGTCTGCATTTGAGATATAAATTCTCTTTGAATTGAGTATGCGAATGAAACTTCAAATATTAAATTATTAAAAATTTGATTTGGATTTGAGAATAATATGAGATTGGGATCACGAATCTCAAATTGATTGATAACGTGTTCCACTTTTGGTGGTTCAAATGACTTTTTATGGTGTTGAGGATTTTCACATTTGCCTTGTGGGCGTGGATATCGCCTTTTTGTGTAGGAGTATTTCCACATTTGGACAAACAATATATACTCCCCAAGAATATGGTTTCTTGCTAGTGTATGTTGGTTTATTGCATTGGTTTCTTTCAAATTAGGCTTTCTTTTAGGCCCTTCAACTAGCTAATTGTATGCTACTCACTTCGTTTTGTTAACAAAAGCTATTATCCATATACATAGTATAAAGAGAAAAGAGGTAGGTTAATGGTTGAGAGATAAATTAAATTACTTAAAGATTATAACAAGAAGAATAGGAAGAATGCTTATTGTATTCTTCTTATTTAATCTACGGCAGGGACGATTCTAGGGGTGGGTGGCAGTCGCTCCTGATATTTTTAAAAATCATTACTAAATATAGTAAATTTTATATGTAGATCGAAATATTTGATTAAATTCGCCTCCAAATTTTTTGGGCATTTTTACATGTAGTTTAACATACTGTTGCAGTTTTTTGTCCCAACATAAAATTCCTGGTTTTGTTCCTGATATATGGTAAAGTACTTGGAACAACTCATGTTATAAAATGTTAATTTTGTAACTGTGAAATTGACAAAAGCTTTCTTCATTTCCCCTAAACTTGAGAAAAAAACTAAGATCTCTATTGTGAAGTTGTTTAAGAGAATTGTATACCCAGATACAAGTCTTAGAACAAAATCTTAAGTGCTCAATAGATTCATATTCAATAAAATTCACCGAAACCAATTTTATACTCTCTTACTCTTCTGTTTCAAATTAAATGAACACTTTTTTATACAAAATTAATACTAAATCTGTGATACTCGTAGCTTTTCGCTTACGTGTAATTAATTTTCATATATTTAATTTCGTCGACGTGATTTATTTGTGTTAATTAAGTGAGTTCATGCCTATTTAATTGTTATAACATGTCACGTGTTATTTTGTTACATTTCATTGAGGGGCGTTTCGCTCGCGTATCGTAATCGGGGATGTAATTGTAATTCACGTAAATGAGTAATTTAATTAGATGTGGAATTGGAATTAATTAGGAATTTTATTTGGATTATGAAAGTTAACATAATGTAAATAAAATATATAAAAAATCACATTTAATAACAAATAGACGTATCAGTATCAGTTTAAGTTTAAAATCTAGATTAGGCTCAATCCAAATAGATTTATAGTCTCTTATTAACAACTGGGTAGTGGGTGTGAATGTTCACAGTTGCAGATGTATGGGAACAAATGGACAAACAATGTTACCTTTTTCTTTTTCTTGGGGCCCCAAAAAAAAAAAAAAAAAATTAGAACAGAGAAGGATTTTCTTCTGCAAAAATGCCCCGTAATCAACTGCGCCGGAAAATCATTGCGCTTTTGAATATCTCCACTAAAATTCACTGTCAAAAAGCACAAAAACACATTTGTTAAAAAAAATTATTCCCCTGCGTTTTCTCACCATTTTTGTTGCCACTCCTATTTCTACTTGTTCATATTCTTTTTTTTTTTTTAAGCCCCGATTGAGCGGAGAAGATAGCACTAGAAAGGGAGATTAAAGCTTGCCGCACGCAGGTAGAAGGTATCGAACCCACGACGTCAAAATCGTGGGCAAGCGATTGCCCCACTGAGTTAGGACACCTTTGATTACTTGTTCATATTCTAATTGTATAACTTGTCAAACTCAACAATATAAATTTACTGTTACATGTAGTACACATTCTATTTTAAGATTTAGATTATAATAAAAAAGATTGAGCACCAACTTTAATGACCTTCCATCATCTACTTAGAGTTAATGAATGATTTAAATCGAGTGATAGTCGCAGTAAGAATCTAACACAAGCTAACATGCACACAAGGGATTCAATACCATGCCTTTGACAAAAATCGAACCACCACTCTATGGTAAAGGTAAGACTTTCACGACAACACTGGTAGGTAAGTTTCCCATTTGAATTACCATTAGTATTAATTGTTTGTGAGAATGACATAAATGTTTAAATTTAAATTTTATGACATATTTTGCCCAAATACGGCAACCACAATATGTAGATTTTTGAGTTGAAAATTACAAGTTCAATTTTGTAAAGTAATAGCTTATGAATGAGATATTCATTCGATTTTTTTTAGCACTGGTGACCTAAGGAAGGAAGGCTCATATCCCACACATGAATTAACTTTCTGTTTTAGAATGTACCATTCAAAATACAAAAGTGAGAAAAATTTACTATCGCAACACTATGTGATGATATATTAAATCCTAAATCACAACGTACAATTAATTAATAATACCTATAGTCAGGGACGAAAACAAGGGGAAGAAGGGCGGGTGGGGAAATCGCCCTCGAGATTTTTAAAAATTCAACTATATATAATAAAATTTATACGTAGTTCAAAATATTTGATTAAAATCGCCCCCAAACATTTATTTTTTTGCAGTTTTTATATGTAGTTTGACATACTGTTACAAATTTTTATCTCCTAAACTAAAAATTCTGGCTTCGTCCCATCTATAACAAAAGTATTCTTACTTTAGTGGCCAGGTATAGTGACTAGCTAAACTAACAAGTAGCGGATTAGGTTTAGGTTCTGTATCAAACCTAACCTTCAAAAACTGCTACTTTTGCATACTGTGTAGATAATATGGCATAAAGAGTAGATATCATCATTGGATATTGTTCATATGAGAAGAATGAAGTAAAATACACTATGTAATTTTTCCTTTTTAAAAATGAATTGACAAATGTAGGATGCACTTGGATAGAATCTAATTTGAATCTGATATTCAAATCAATACCCAAACTCTTTTTAATTGAATATGAGAGTGAAACTCTTAAGGCCTAAGCACTTCGTCTTCTAGAATTTGTTTTGAGTTCGAGACTGATAAAAAAAATCTCAGATTGAGACTCAAATCATACTCACGATAGAGTTTCTGTTAAAGATCCTATATAAACTAGTTTGTGTGGATATTTTGCTTCTTATATGACTTGAACAATTCACCCTCTTGAATTATCTTTTGAGAAATTGAGTTAAACACAAGTCCATTCCAACATAGTATCAAGAGGTACTTTTGAGTGATTTCCAAGTCTATTTTTAACGGTTTCCTTAAAATGTAATAAATTTCTTTCCTTATAGCAAAAAAGCATGTAGAATAGGTATATTCTTTTATATCTTATATTTGAGAACCAAATTGACTCATGACCATATCGATATACAAAATCTTACATACAGGTAAGCCTGCACGTGAATATTCTAATGCAAGAATTAAAAGGTTTCATTTTTTTTTGAAGTCCGATTGGACAGTTGCCCTATATAGGGGAAAAGAGAACTACCTCAGACGAGGAGGAGATATCCCTAAAAGGGAGATTAAAGCTTGCCGCACGCATGCGGAGGATATCGAACCCACGATCTCGAGGTCATGGGCAGGCGCCTGCCCCCACTGAGCTACGACACATTTGATAATTAAAAGGTTTCTGAGTTTACTAAAAACCGAAAGGTGAAAATAATTTCAACACATAGACTAAAAATTAATAATCGAGGAGGCTAATTGGTGCAAAATTAACCTCAATGGGACTTTAGGGTATGAAACGTCCGGTTGAATTTTTAGTAAGAGAAGATGTGTAAATCTGAAATCAAAATCACAAGTTGAGATTAGTGACCATGTCTAATATTTTTCAAAATACATATTTTTTATATAAGAACAAAATTTTCTAAATATAATTATGAATATTACGCATCGCCCTCTAAAATTTTACTATAGTATATGCTCATCTAAAATTTTACTATAGTATATATACCCATTTATAGTTTACCCCAACAGATAAGTTCTACATTAGCCCTAGCAAGAAATCTTGTGCTCCATTTGGGATCACTTTGACATTTGCTAAATCGTTGAATGAAAGCATTCAACAGACAAAATTCTGATATGGATCAAGTTCACGTGGACCTTATAGTTCAGAAATGATCAAATCATCACAAAGTTGTATTTTTCTTCATTTTGGGATTAGGTGGCAAGTTCTAAAACGTAGGGTCCAATAAATCTGGTACATATCAGAATTATCCTTCAACATGTGAGATAACTAGCTGTTTTACTTACGGTCTATTCTGTCATGGACCAGGTCCATTGGACCATGCGGTCCAGATTTGGCCACATCACTGCATTTCCTTCTCTCTCCTCATTCTGCAGGGATGTGACCAAATCTGGACCACATGGTACACATGGACCCGATCCATATCAGATATTTCCTTTACTTATTATAGTCGGCTGGATCCGGGACATATCTTAGGGACCTTCCACCACTGTTATATAAACCTCAACATCCCAAGATTTTCTAAAACTTGGGAGTCTTATTCACTATCAAACACACCTACCACATTATAATAGAACAAGAAATTCTCAACTCTCATTGGTTGAAAAAAAAGATAGAGAATTTTGTAAAATCCAACTCCTCTGAACATGTACAACCTTTTGTCTTGGTAACAAGTGAAATCATCTCTGTGATTCTTGGTAAGATTTTTTTTTATTTTTTTTCAGATTTATAGAATCTTCAAACTCAAAAATAGGGTATTAAATGAACAATTTCTAGTACACCTCAAATACTTTCTTTAGCTCTCAATCTTTCATTCCTTATGTAAAAGCACACACACTGCAGGTGTTTCTTGTTAACATATTTTTTTTTCATTTTCAAGATTCTTTCTTCTTCTTTCTCTCTCAAAGTTAAGGTGCTAGAATGTGTTTTTCTCAGCACCAACCGAAGAAATATTAGATGTTCTTGTGTCAAATCAAAAATCCGACGGCTTATATTAAAAATTAAAAATACCTATTTTTTTTTTACAAGAAATGAGCTATTTTTCCAATTAAAATAGACATTTTTTTAAAATTTTTTTTTATCATTGGTCAAACATCTACCATCGTGATTTATCTGCACAGTGCTGAAGAAAACAACTCCTTTTTTTTTATGAGTGAAGAAAACAGCTCACAACACATTTTTTTGGATAATTCTGATATGTATCAGGTTCATTGGACATAACTGACCACATCACTCCAGAATAAGGAGAGAGACAATTTTGTTATGATGTAGTCCGTCACGTGGACCTGATCCATATCAGGATTTTCCTTTTTTTTGTGTCTGTTTCTTGGACTATTACTTATAATTTCTTGTGAATCTTTTTGATATGAAGTGGGAAGAGAAAATGCAATCAATGGGGAGTATCTATGGCGGTGGAGTAGGGAATTATAATATGGAATCTTACAATTTTCTTCAGCAAGTTATGAGTTCAGTTGAAGTATTCAATAATAATAATAATGTTAGTGCAATTTCAATGGCTGAGGCAAAAACAATTGCAGCTAATAAGAGCCATAGTGAAGCTGAAAGAAGGAGAAGAAAAAGAATCAATGGTCATCTTGCTACTCTTCGCAGCCTTCTTCCTAACACCATCAAAGTAAGTTTCTCATTCCAAAAAAAAGAAAACAATATATTCTGTTTTGTAATTTAAGATTTCATAACCATATTTAAGATTTTAGATTTGAGGCTCACGTACGATTCGAAAAAATTCAATTTTCATGAAATTTAATACTGAATTTTTGAAACATTATTATTTTTTCCAAACCAATCACTAGTCATTATAGAAATTTCAATCCCGCACACGAGTGTTATTATGATCTTAGAAGAAAACTCTCTTAGAGTTGTTACATCGTTGAATGATTTCGTGAGTTAATTTGGAAAGGAATTTTCTTTTAGAATACATGTATAATATAGATAAAAAAAGATGAATTTTCAAAATCAAACATTATCCGGTACAATTTTTTTAATCCCACACCAACGTGACTATGATCTTAGAAGAAAACCACTCATATGGTGTTATATCTTTGCATGATTCACATGTTAATTAATTTTAACGACAAGAACTTTAATTAGTATGACACTAAAATATTATGTTATCATGACAATATTGTTTGTCATTTATTTATTTTATACAAGAGTTTAGGGTGCATTTAGGTTGGTTCACACAACTAAACTTTAATATCTTTCATTTTCTTGTTTTTTCATAGTTAAATTCTACGTTTTCTCTTACAAATCAATTCGAAATTTCTATTACCTCCATTCATAAATATAAGACTTTCAGGACAATCAACGAAAATTAAGTAAGTAAATATTATGGTGTTTTTTCGAATCAAAATATCAATATTATTATCTTAAATAAAACTTGTATGCCACTACTATTTAAGATAATAATAATAATATTTTATTTAAAAAAAGTCTTAATATTACTTCCTTAATTTTTACTATTTGTCCATAACTTCTTATATTTAGGAATGGAGGGAGTATTTCACTAAGAAAGACTCAAAACAAAAACCAACCCTAATTCATTTTTAAATTTTTTCTAGCATAGACAAATTACATATACTATTAAGAAAAATGTGACAAAAAAATATATATTTGTATTTGTAATATGTGACAGTCAGACAAGGCTTCATTATTAGCCGAAGTAGTCAAGTGTCTAAGAGAGCTAAAGAAAACAACATCCGAGCTGGCAGCTACCGCGGGCGACGATTTCCTCAACATTTTCCCTAGTGAAGCTGATGAACTAAAGTTATGTTACATTGATGGAGATTCGGACAGTACTATAATGGCAACAATGTCCTGCGAGGACCGGCCGGATATAATGGTGGATTTGACTAAGGCATTGAATTTGGTACAAGCTAAGGTTGTAAAAGCCGAAATGGCCACCGTTGGAGGGAGGACTAAGGTTGTTTTGTGGCTGAAGGAAGCCGGAGATGGCGGCGGAGGAGGAGGAGGAGAAGAAGGGTTGATGAAAATAAGGAGAGCATTGAAAGTGGTTATAGACAAGTCCATTTTGTTGCATTGTCCTACTCCTCCTTCCCAGGGTTTGCCTGGGAACAAACGGCCCCGTCTCTATCATTGTTGAACATTTGACCTTCATGGTCGTGAGAGGGTAAATAATCATCTGTTCCCGTGTATGTCTCAATTTCTGTACTCAACCAAACACAATTCACTATGTGTATATATATAATTGGAAAAAATATCCACATAACGAATTCTGATTGGTCGAATATATGAATAATGATATATACGGGGACAGGCGATTTTCACCCCGAGAGAGGGAGAGGTGGACCAAAGTCCAAAGATCGTTGTCGATGGGAAACTAAGGCACCTTTATAATTATAAAAGTGTTTTACTCATTTGTGTTCTAGTAGCAAAAACCGTTTGTCTAATACATGTTTTCATATTTGTTTTCAATCACTTATAATTCATCATATATATATATATATATATATATATATATATATATATATATATATATATATATATATATTAAATTAAAAAAAATGTAAATATGATAAATTATGAATGGTGAAAACATATATGAGAAAATGTATGGCGACAAACGATTTCTAGCCGTCCTAGTAAGACTATCAAGTCTAGGATAGAATTTTTCAGTCATGGAGATAGATTATAGTCTAGCATATATGATTATTTACTGTAATATCCCTAGTTTATAGTTGTCCTTTATCATTTTAATGGGATGAAATGCAACGTTCGAAAAAAGTGCTAATTATGGTGTCTTGAGTTGGATTCTTATTAGGTGTTTTACTTCATCATTTTTTCTTATTAAAAAACGAAAAGTATTTAGTAAAAATATTATCAATTTGTAATTTTTTTCCTGTTCAGAATTGAAAATTTACTCTTTATATAGTATAAGTAAAAAAGTAAATATTCAACCTTTAAAATAACACAATCAAAGTCTACAAGGGAAATTTATATGAATTGTTGGATTTTAGTAGCGATGATTGAGATCAGCACCATCCTCCTCTTAAAAAAAGAAGGTAAATTGAGATGGAGAGGAAATAATGAAGAATCTAACTGCAGAGTTATTTATTTATGAAATCACCTCTCATTAGGGTATTTTATTTTATCAAGACGAAACATATACAAAATGCTCTTTTTCATTTTGTGAAACGAAATATTCCAAAATTTATTTCAAGACTTGATATAATCATATATCACCACTTATGAATTATTTATGTAAATTACCATGACGCTCTCTAGATATTTTAGAAGTGCATATATAGATATAAATCGATATAGATTAGTATTCAAACTTATGCATGATTAAAAAGAAAACACCTCTTAGTTGCTTGCATTTGATGAGTCAAATCTAATTTGAGAAGTTGAACTAACTATACAAAATTCAAATCCAACATAACTACATTACAACTAACTATTGAATATTTCAAGCACATTCAACCTTATAAATATCCATTAGAATTCAACACTAAATTCTTCATCCAAACCAAATTCCCTAGATACAAGAAGCTAAAATCCATTAGCCATTTTTCTTATCAATGGCTACTTTCAACTATGGCACTCTAATTCTCCCCTTAATGACAATAATGTTCTTCTCAAGTTCTCAAATGAGCTTTGCAGCTCGCCACCTGTTGCAGACGACTTCTGGTCCTTTACCAACATTACCAATAATCCCACCTTTGCCTAAACCGACGACAATTCCGCCATTGCCTTCGATCCCTAAAGTTCCAAGAGCCACATTACCACCGTTGCCCACCGTGGCAGCGGCTCCACCATTGCCAGCCATTCCTCCGCGCCCAGCTTTTCCGAACATTCCTACTTTGCCTAGCTTGCCAACTGCCCCAAAGGTGACATTTCCTCCATTACCATCTACTCCAATTCCAACTTTTCCCAAAATTCCAACCCTAGCTCCACCTCCATCCAACTAGTCCTTTCAATTATTTCTACATTAATTGGGTTGATTCTTGTGGCTTTTATAGTTTGAGTCCTTTTATCGCTTTGGTTATGTTGTAAAATTTTAATTTATATGCGTCGTCTCTGTATTGTATTTGTAGTTCATTAATTTGTTTGAGGAGTTTGTAAATGATATTTTCTATCATAATAGTTCACTTGTGTGATCTTGTATTTGTTTGCTTACGTTTTGTAATTCATTATTTTTATTACTAGTGAATTCAATTTCCTTCCAAATTAAAACTTTAACTTTAGGATTAAATTATTTTCAGCTCAATTCACAAATCTACTCCTCCTTTAAAATAACGAAAAATGGCCAGTAAAAATAAATTCATTTTAAAAATGATTTTTTTTGGATAAAATAAAATAAAGTTAGAAAATTTCACATGCTATTAAACACATGAGGAGAATTTGGGATTTGACTCCTCTCGAATATATAAATCACTAGAGAAAGTCCAGTACTGTATAGGAGTTGAAGATTTTGCCGACTCGAGTTTAGTGAGACTTTTATTATCAATTAAAAACATCTGCACCATGTATTTTATTAACGAAATAAAATTACCGAATTAGAGAATATCCAGTTGCTTGGGCCAAACTGATATGTTCCTAATTCAGCAAGTTCCTTGGGCCAAACTGATTACTTCACAAAATTTAATTGGGCCATTTTGATATTTTCCTAGTTCTATGGATTTTTACAAAACCATCAAGTATATCAATCCAGTCCAGCTCATTATTGTAAAGTGATAATTTTAATTAACTAAAAAAATTAATTGAGGAATTGGAAGAAGTGTAAAATTTGAAAAATTGTCATTAATATATACTTTATTTAAAAATATTGATAGTTAATTTGAAACGAATTGAGTATTAGATTAGGGGTGAAAATTCGTCTGTAACCGTTTGTGATCATTTGTTTTAATTATATATACACATTGTGAATTGTGATTGGTTGGACACATAAATAGGTATATACAGACGGTACAGATGGTAATTTGCCATTAGATTAGACGATATCCATAAGGAAAATGATTTACTCCTAGAATTTTTGAGATAGAAACCCTAAACCCCCAAATTGAGGGTGTTAAATGACTATTTCACCCCCTGTTGGTATAAGGGATTCACCCAACTATAAGGGCAAAACGGTCCAAAGACACTATTTTAGTCAATTTTTTAACCAATAATTATAATAACCTAGCAAGGTCCCATCCATAAATATGAAATGTGGATCAAAATAGTGAGGTCAAAATCGTCCATATCTACAAAACCCCAGCCGGCTCTCAACCGGTTGGTCTCCTCCACCACTCAAACAAAATCTCTTCAAGTTTCTCTTTCAAGAAATTCCAATGGGCAAAAAGGTCAAATGGAGCTGGACATCCGCCTTGGTCGGCGCCGCCACTGCCACAGCGACGACGGCGCTTCTCTCGGCAAGGCCACGTGACCCGACTTTTCACCTAATCTCCATAAACCTAACCTCCTTAAAACTCAATTTCCCAGTCCTCGACGCCGAAGTCATCCTCACCGTTCACGTTACGAATCCGAACATCGCCGCCATCCAGTATTCCTCCGCCAACATGACCATCCGTTACGCCGGCGCCGGATCTCAGCCGCCGAGGTCCTGCCAACTTCTGAATCTACCGGCTCGGCTGAGCGGCTTGGAGCTGGCTCATCACGCCAAGCAATTTTTCGTCGACGTTTCCCGGCGGGAGATGGTTCTAGATGCGGCTGTGGAGATTGAAGGGGACGCGAAGGTATTGTGGTGGGAACACAAGTTTAGAGTGCAGGTGGATAGTCACGTGACAGTTGACCCTGTATTTCTTGACGTTATTGACCAAGATAATAAATCCCAAATGAGTCTCTTTGGTGTCTAATTATTAGTATGTGTTTTTTTTCCTTCTACTTCCTTTCAAAACAGGAAAAAAATAATATTTATGTGTTTGTTTTAAAGCGAAATTTGTTGGCTCAAAATTGTGTTATTATGTGGAATTAGTACTTTATGAAATGAAATTAGTTTCTTTATTTGACAAAAAAAGGGAGAACATTTTCGTGTTTCTATACTAATGATAAATTAAAATTACATCCAAAATTTTGGAGCAGTCAATGTGTGACTATTCTGATGGATTTGTGAAGATTCCTGAGGGACTTCACTCCTCAAATTTGTGGCAAAAAATCGCCAATAGGCTGTTGCTATTATTGTTTTCACCACTCACGATTCTTCATGGTAAAATGTCAAATTTGAAGTGATGGTACAGAAATAAAAAAACATTAGTCAGTAGATTGAAATTTGCCATCTTTTTGCATATTGGTGTACTCTAGAGGTGGCATTTGAAATGGCCCGTCATTGCCTGTTTTGAAATTCCAAGTGTAACTCCGAAATTTTTTTAGAGTTTTTTCTTCAAGATTCAAACACAGTGGTTAGATTAGTTTCAGATATTTACAGATTTAGACTTTTTTTCTATGTTTCTAGGAGGATTTGTTCAACCCGGACTAGATCTGAGCCCTTTATCAACTTTTTACATCTTTCCGAGGCAATTTGTAGGACGGTTGATACGCCCATAGTTATTTGTTTAGTTGACTAGTTTTTCTTAACCATCCAATTTTTTTTGGGTGTCTTTTGTCTGTTATCGTGATTTTTTAAATCATTGTATAGCTTTTACTTTCTGTATTTTCAGATTTTTTTTTTATTGTAATGGTTTCGGCTATTTGTGATTAATGAAAACTAAATTTATTTAGCAGGAAAAAAAAAAAAAAAGTGTAACTCCGAAATAGTGGAGGCCCAAACTTTTTTTTAAAAAAAAAAAAAAAATTGAAAATAGGATTTTGTTGTAGTAATTCAACTAAATCAACAATCGAGGCCCAAACTCTACTAACTACTCCCTCCATATTTTAATTGTCGTATTAGATGTAATTTACTTTTAACTAAATAAGTAAGTGAGACAGGAGTGGGAGTCTTTTGGCCACAGTAAAAACAGCCGTGGGACGCAGGACCGAAGTCCTGCGTTCGATTCTCGCATCCCCGTAACAAAAAAACAAAAAAAAAGTAAGTGAGACAGGAAATGAAATAAGAATTCGAAACGAAAGATTTCTTTCGTTTAACTTTTGAAGGATAAAGTTTGCACTTTGCATTGGAGTTATGGAGCATGAACTCAGCACATGCTCACTATCAAGGATGGAGTCATGGAGCATCAAGTTCGCTGGATTAACATAATTATTGGTGGCCAAAATTAAAATAGTTAACTCTTATACCATGTAGACAAGTTGAAATCCGCAAGGGTATCCCAGTTGGTTCGAGGGAGATAGATTGTGTAGGAGGGCGCATGTTCGAATCTTGGCACTGTAGTGTGGAAGTTTCAACCTTCCAATGTGAGGTGGCTTCCTGCGGTGAGCTAAGACAAGACCTCTCACCAATCAAGTCGCTGGGTCACCTTAATTTACATCATCCACAATACCTGTCGGATCGGAATGTGAGACCCTGTGGGCGTGAGTATTGTGACGCCCGTCCTCTCCTGTCGGAGACGCCAGCGTGCCTCTCAAGACCTGGGTTCTATCTTTTACAATATAAATTACACGTGGATAAAATTTTTCTAAACTATTCTAAGTTGACTTCGGTCTTTGACTGAATCCCAATGTACAGATTTCTAACCCCAAGCTTTCGCTGCGCACTCTGATACCAAAATCTTCTAATCTGGACATGTGTCTAGCGTTGACTCAATTCTTTGTCTTGGTTCAACTCTACATGTCAGAATGTTCTTGTTCTAAACCTTCAATCCTGCAAGGACTAAAACAGAAAACAGAGAAAGAGTGAGCTATAAATAGCCCAGTGAGTCCCCAGTGAAGTGTGTGCTAGTGATTTTGAAACTCATTTTATTTCGCAAACATTTTTATTTTGAAGACACGGAGAAACTTCCTTTATTTAGAAATACTTTTCCTTTTTCCAAAATAATTCCAAAATCATTTTATTTTAGAAAACGTTTTCTTTATCTTCTTTCAAAACAATTTAGAATTGATTTCACTTTAAAAGAAACATTCTTTATCTGGAATATTCTTTCTTTTTGATTTCAGAAATAACCTTCCGGAATAAGAAAACCATTCCGTATATCGGATCCGGAAATAAAAGAGTGCATGACCGGCCAAGTCAATTACTCTTTAGTCAGTATCAGCCTCACACCAGACATAATTATGATTTTCAACCTTATCCCCCTTTTCTTTTCATGTAACCAGAACCATTCTGTATATCAGATCCAGAAATAAAAGAGTGCATGACCGGCCAAGTCAATTACTCTTTAGTCAGTACCAGCCTCACACCAGACATAATTATGATTTTCAACCTTATCCCCCTTTTCTTTTCATGTAACCAGAACTGGGGTACCACCAGACTGGAAACCAGTACCAAAAGCTCCTGAGTTAAACCTCCTAACCCCGGAGACATGTTAGCCATCAGAATTAAGAACCATATGTGGTGCACGTAGAGGTTCCAGTCAGCTCGTTGCTTTCCCTGCCCCTAACAATTCCCACACAGGTTTGGGATCCCATTACAATGTCCGGAGTGTCCAAAACCAAAGGTGCGAGATGCCCTGTTACGGGTGACTAGCCTCGTACTAGTGCGACTCCCTCAATGGCTCGGGGCAGGGCTACCATATTTGTGCAAAGTGGCAACGCCCTCTTTAATCATTTCGTAATTCCAGAGATATTCCGTAGTTGTCATTCATTTACTTTTCCGTAAATACTTTCCATAATTCTCATTTTAGAAATATCAGTAACTTTTTCCTTTGAAAACAATTTCTCTTTTCGTAAATACTTTCCAATAAATACTTTTCAGAAACATTTTCCAGCATTTTATTTCAGAAATATCGTAACTTTTCATTTATAAACAATTTTCATAAAACCTATTTATAAAACAAGTTCTCCGGTTTTGAGAGGGAACTCACCTTAGCCTCTTCTCGTTTGTACCTTCTTCCAGATATGAACCTATTTTGCAAATACCAACTCTTTAGAAAATACTTACGAATCTAAAAATATGCAAGCCTTAATATGCCTAGACTAAGTTTCTAGGCTTCTGGG
Source organism: Vinca minor (assembly GCA_026122235.1). Lineage (NCBI taxonomy): Eukaryota > Viridiplantae > Streptophyta > Magnoliopsida > Gentianales > Apocynaceae > Vinca > Vinca minor. The sequence goes on along the minus strand of JAOCZM010000294.1, from coordinate 1,852,875 downwards.
GTCTTTTGGGTAAATTCCTAAAGTTTAGGGACTAAATTGCAAATATTTATCCTACGACATTTCTACGTTTTTTTGAAGGCATAATTATATCATATATGCTATTATTAGTCTTATAAATTTTCCTGAAATAATTCATAAGTTTTAACGGGCCTTAAAAGTGAAATATAAAACTATAAGGACTAAAATATAATTTCTAAAAGTTATATCAGATTCCAAATAAGTTTAATTATTTTCGGAATTATTTTCTTTTATCTTTCTGGTCTAATTTGAACATTAAAATATAGAGTAGACCATTTAAGATTTATTCATTATTTTATAGGACTTATGTGCTAATTTTTATTTTCCTTTTAGGTCCTTATTAAATATTTCCCCTAATTCTTAACTAACACACACTAGATCACTCCCCCCTTTCTTCTTCATCGACTTCAACCCCTTCCCAGTTTATTAATTTTTTTTTCTTCTCCCTTCCTCCTTCTCCTCCTTTCTCCTCCCTCTTCCGTCGCGGCTCCCTCAACCGACACCCTAGTCGGCCACCTTCTCTCTCGTATTTCTCTTTTATCCCCTTTATATTATTTTTCCCCCCAATTTTTATTATTCTAAATCTAATTTCGACTAGTGTTTTGTTTTCCTTCTCGGATCCACTACCGTGGTTGTCTGGTCCCACCGAGACACCACCGTCTCGCCCATTGCTTGCCGCTTCTCCGCGCCGACTTGCTGCTGCCGCTAACCTCACAGTGTAACAGTGCTGCTCCTCCGCTACTTGGGTGATCTTTTTTCGGGTTCTATTTTCTTGACTGTATTATTATTATTATGACTACTATAATTATTATTATCAAAGGTTTCAAAAAGTAGAACCCAATTTCTTTTTGTGAAAACATTAACTTCAATTTGGTTACTCCCTTTTTTCTAATTTCATTTATTGTTAGAATTTTAGTAGTTAAGCAATTACAATTTCATTAAAACATTTCGGAAATTAAACCCCTAATCTGTTTCTTACTTTCCCTTAATTTATTATGCATTAATTCGACCACTATAGGAGTGTGAACCCGAATATGGAACGAGATGGAATTATGGGTACTTGTTTAATAAAGAATATGTATGTATCTCGGGTCCTAGTGCACGGTGCAATAGATGAATTTCTAAATAGATTTTCCTTGCTTTTCGGTTTCTTAAAATATATCCCTACTCGCCTAAATAGTTTCAAAGTAAACCATTCTTCACTTCTGTGAATAATGATAGAATAATATTTCCGAATTCAAAAATGATATTTTCAATGTTAAGAATAATAAGTGATTCCAAGTTCTAATATTGAAATGCTCTTGTTCGCTTTCCAATATTATAACTGGATATTTCTATTTGCTTAATGTCTATTTAATTTTAAATATAATGCAAAATATATGTTACTCTTTTCTAGTCTAGGATCAATTAAGAATTAGACTTATATTCTTCTGGTTCACCCGTCTTAACCAGACAAACGTCCGATTAGAATAAGGTCTCCACCAGTGGGGTGGGTCACGGGATGGTGGACAGTCTCAGAGAATATAATCCAATTCTTTCATGACCCCGATTAACTTAACTTTATTATTGCAGGATTATGACAACATAAATAAAAATACCTGTCTATCGCAGCCAAATTCACCGCCAGAGATTCCAGAAGTTTATTATTTGGACCGGGAGAGTAGAGAGAGTTTTTAGGGAAAGTTTTCCCTTTTTAGAAGGTGCAAATGAAAAGGCCCTAAATGCTTTCTATTTATAGTAGTAATTAGGGACCTTTCTTGTAATTTCTTGTATTTGTAAGGACTTTTTATGTAAATAATTCAGGGACTATTAATGCTAATATTTTTTTTTTCTTTCTTGGTGCGCAAGTACAAGATAAACATCAACTTTCTTCATTTTCTTTTATTTCTTAATTATACAATTACTATTATGCCCTTGTCTTTTAATAAAATTACTATTTCATTGTTTGGACTATTTTACCCTTGTTAATTAATCTAAATGACATTTTTAACCTTATCAAATAAAATAATATAATACTAACCTTTAATTTGGTTCGAAATTAACGGGTCGTAATTACGGGTCGTCACAAGTATCGCCTTTTTTGTGTAGGATGTAAACAAGTTGAATATATATATTTTTTTTTTGCTAAGTAGGCAAGTTGAATATTAATAAACCTACAATTCATTTAGCTGAGTAGAATAGTAGCTTCCTAACTAACTCTTAATTATCATCAAGTGCTTTGCCCAAGTGGGTAAGTGCTTGGCCCGGGACCGAGAGGTCCCGGGTTCGATACCCTCCGCCAGCGTTGCGGTGAGCTTTATTCTCTCCCGATCTAGTAGTGCTTTCTCCCGCTCATGGGAGCTGCTTTCTATCTCCCGTTCATGGGGCTCCGCCTCGGGCGTTTAAAAACTAACTCTTAATTTCCATTTTCGATACCGTACCACATTTTTCCGGAAAAAAATCTGCTATCCCTATTCTGTGTTTTGTTTCCAATCTCATGAATAGGTATTTGTCACGTTTTCACTTATTTTCTTACTGATTACACTATTTTTTTGAAGTTATAACTTTTTAATTAAAAAATTAACACATGTCAATTTTCTTATTAGTGAAAATAGGGAATAGGATACTGAACGTGCACAAATGATTCCTAATCCATTTTTCCCTTTCAAAGACTAAGCATGTGCTACAAAACCAAATAAACAAATTTCACCATCCTCACCAATCTGCTATATATAGTAGCTGCCTAGCTAACTCTTAAATTCCCTTTTCGTTTCAAACACCCCCTTTTACGTTCTTTCCCACACAAGAATCATGGGTTCTTATATCTAATGTACATGACCATAATCCACATTATTATTTGTATGGTAAAATCTTTGACTATATTGATCATCACCCCCATTCTACATTTGCAATTTCTTTACACATTTCTAATAAGACCAACAAAAAAACTTATTTTTCAACCCAAGAAAACCCTCAACAACAAAGACTTCAACAAAAAAAATGGCTACCTCTTCCAAGATTTTCTTTTTTGCTTTCTTCATCTTAGCCCTTTCAGCCTTCCACTTCCATATAACTCAGGCGACTCGCGGCCTATTGGAGGATCCTTCTAATCCGATGCCTTTCCTTGGCAAGCCGAGGCCGCCACGTTCGCGTCCTCCCCCTCCTCCTCCTCCTCTTCTGCCTCCTCCACCTCCTCTTTCGCCTTCTCCCCCTCCTCATTCTCCTCTTCCACCACCTCTTTCGCCTCCTCCATTGCCTCCACCTCCTTCTCCATCTCATCCTTCGCCTCCTCCTTCTCCCCTTCCGCCCCCTCCTCCTCCTCCTCTTCCGCCTTCTCCCCCTCCTCCTTCTCCTCTTCCACCACCTCTTTCGCCTCCTCCATCTCCTCCACCTCCTTCTCCATCTCATCCTTCGCCTCCTCCCCCAGTCCGAGCCATTGTTGCCGCCTTCTCCTTTGCCGTCTGAGCCATTGTTGCCGCCTTCTCCTTCGCCAACTGAGCCATCGTCGCCACCGCCCATACCCGAGACATTGGCTGAATGGTTCAATCCATTTTAGCCCAAATGTCTCAATACAACAACAAACAACAAACAACAAACAACAAAGCCTTACAATTACTCCGAAACGCCATGTTGTAATGGATTTTCGACTTCTACAAATATACTATATATATACTCTAGTGATTTAGAGTAGATTGATCAGAGATATTTAAAATAAGTTAAATGAATCATGTTCCAATGGATATTTGTTCTCAAATTGTTTCTGTTTTGGGATGTCTTCATTTGTCTCTAGACATTATATTGATTATATACTTCCAACATATGGTATGGAACATCTTGTACTAAAAAAGAAAATAACAATAAGATGAAACATACATTATAATTAAGATAATGTCTTCATTTGTCTCTAGACATTGCCAATAAAAATATTATCTTAATTATAATGTATGTTTCATCTTATTGTTATTTTCTTTTTTAGTACAAGATGTTCCATACCATATGTTGGAAGTATATAATCAATATCTAGTCGATATCAAAATTAGAAAAGGAGAATAAACTCTGCACCAAGTATAGACTGAACTTCAAACCATTCGAATAAGGGTGATCATGGATCATTTGCTCCATCGATTTAATTGTTTGGAATGTTAAATATTTTGAAATTTCCATCTAAAGAATAGAATGCAGGATTTTTTTGGGAAACCCATTAAAAAAGTGTTAAGAATCGTCTGTCTCCATTATACCTTCCGTTTTCTATCTCATCAATAAGAATTTTTCATGTGTTAATTTTTTAAATAAAAAACTATAACTTACCAGAAATAGTGTCGTATCAATGAGACAAGTAATGAAATACAGAGTGGGGACAACGATTTTTTCATTAACAAAATATGATTTTTTTGGGTAATAATATAAAAGAAAGAAATGAAAATAAAATAAATGAATAGTAATAGTGGGTGAAATCTATTTTCATATTTCAAGCTAATCTCAATTATATTTTCCAGTGGTGGATCATGTTGGTATTAATCAGTGACGGATCCAGTACTACAGAACACTGGTAAAGATTTTGGAGAGTTTTTATTATTTTAGTAGGGTCACTAAATTTTTTGTGTATGAGTTATCTATACATTTATCATCTAAATGGAGTAAAATGTACCATAAATACTAAATTTATTTTTTCACTGGGGTCATTTGACCCCGGTGCTAGAAGGCTACAACCGTCACTCGTATTAACTAGGGGAATCGCTCCACACAAAGGTGCAGAGGTGGTCGGTAAAGGGTAATATAATTTTCAGCATGGAAGAGATTTGAAGTGTAAGAGAATAAATGGAAAAAGAATAAATTGAAAGCTATTGTAAAGAAGTTAGTTGTATTCATACAAAATTGAAGTGTAAGAGTAATCTACTACTTTGGCTTCAAAAGCAGCCACTTTTGTTACATAAAGGGTAATGAAGAGCAATGCAATTCAATGAAGGGCAATTAAGTCAATTTATTGAGGAAGTAAGAGAAAACACTAAAAAGGTATAGCATAACAAAATAAGAGCTGTCAGAATGGGCAAATGCTCACGGTCATGCCCTTATCCTGAGATTAATTGAGACGGGTATGTGCTAAGAATTTCCTGCCCATTTAAACGCAGGTATTAACGGGCATACTTGTGCTGGTAATAAGTCATACGGGTATGGGTGGGTTGCAACTAGGCATACCCGCTTTAATTTTTATTTATTAATATGTATAAAATTGTGCCATAAAGGGTAGTGAAGAGCTATACGATTCAATGAAGGGCAATCAAGTGCCATACCGGTAAGGCAGGCTTACACAATAAATTAGAGTTGTATAAATTCAAATTTTACCCCTAAAATCAACTAGTGATAGTCTAGAACATGATATGTAGCTCTAGCTTTGTACGAGTTTCTTTAATTTTGTATAGCTTAGGAGTAGGTAGCAATTCATGAATTACTTTGTGCAAATGATTCTTTTTAGTGTTGTTTGTAGAACGGTTTAACTCTTCTATAATACTTAAAATCTTGAAGAGCTTTTTAGTGCTATTTAGAAATATAATTTTTGTCAATTCAGAGTGCAGGTTGGAAGTCAGTGAAGTAGCAACCCATTTGTACCAAAATATGAATGTGCTGGAGAGAATCCGAATTATTGTCAAGTGTTTTCGAAGTCAAAATATATGCATTAAATTTCAAACACTACTTTTAGGTTTTTGTTTTATATAAATTATTTTTATTCATATATTTGATTATAAGAATAAAAATAATTTATATAAAAAAATGAAAATGAGTAGGAAAAGTAATTAACTTTTTAATTTTCAAATTTCACTGATTGGATTGTTACTTATGTCATGAGAAAATAATCTAATTTTTAAGATTTGGGGAAATAAGGGCAGAATCTTAGGAAAAATAACTCGTTGTGCGAGCTGGTATTATATTATTTTTCAGAGTATTCTAACAAAACATAATAAAGATGGGGAGATGATCGATCAAAAGCTTCTTTAATTTCTCTTCACTTTTCTTATTGGAATAAAATGACTTTCACACTCTTACCTTATAAAATTAATTTATTTGGGGTTTAGATAGATTTATAAAGATGATAGAAAATCAAAATATGTTTTATTTTAATTTTTCTGATAGGTAGTTTGTTTTGATAAACACAGTTAAAGCTGTCTTCTAAGTATAAAAAATATCTTATGTGTTGGACATCCCGATGCAATAGTGAATACTTATACACATTTTATATATCAGTAAGAATTTAGAAGTTATTCAATGTAGTATGAAGTTCACATTCACTCCCTAAGGCCCTAGCGTCCTCCCACCGTGCACATTGTAGCTTTTAGTTCATGTAGATGAATCCACCGGCCGGTTAGGACCTGAGAAGCTAGCCCACGTTCTCCATGATAGCCACATATTGAGGTAAATGGAAAATTGCATGACAATCATGGGAAGAAGAACTTGAGGCGTGAAAGCCATTTCGAGCCTCACTAAATTGAAGTAAAAGAAAGAGATCACGAACATGACATACAACTCTCAAAGTACTTTTTTTAATCTTCAATTACCCTTTTTATAATTTTATTTACTGCTTACCTTACAGTTTTCAATACTTAAATTCATGTAATGATCTATTTTAGAATTAGCTTCTAGAATCACCCAAGTTTTTGGCGTGAGAATATCATCCAGTAACACTTACTTAAATAAATTCACCCCATAGCAATATATGGTTTGGGATTAATCCGATAGGCCCAAGCTCAACTTTCTGGGCAAGAAATCATCTCCAATGATGCATATTAGGCTAGATATCATTTTCAAAGCTGTAACTTACCTTATGAAAAGAAATTTCAAGTGTTTTTTTTTTAATTATTAGGGGAGGGGACCTATCTATTACAAGAAATAAGGGATTTAAGAAGCGGTGAGAAATTCAAACTCATAATTTATACGTCATGATGCGATGCCTCAACCTTAGTCAGTAAACTAATGCCTCATTGGCAAAATTTTAAGTGTTTAATAATGACCGGTTGGCTCAGCTTGTTAACTCGACGTGCGGCTGAGTTTTTAGAGTCAACCGTTTATCAACAACGTGATACGTAGAATTATTCTTTCTGAATCATAGGTTTTCATTTGATGTTTTCAAACTAGTATTTAACGTATGAATTATCGCTCTTATCCTACACAAAAGGCGATACTCACACCCACATGACCCTTACTTTTCGATCCGATATGAATTGTGGAGGATGCAAATCAAGGTAACCCAGCGGCTCGATTGGTGGAGGTCTTGTCTTAGCCCACCGCAAAAAATCACCCCATATTGGAGGGTTGAAACTTTCACATTGCGACTGCCAAGATTCGAATATGCGCTCTCCTACACAATCCACACTTCCACACTTATCGTTCTTACCAATACTGAGGTTTCTTGTTCTTGACCAATGGGTTTTACATGATCATAATTAGGGGATTGATGGTTCGATTTTGTGCAATTTTCCATATTTTTCCAACGAAGCTACTCACTCCGTCTCAAATTATTTGTTCACTTTGACAAATGCACGGGTATTAAGGATTTGGTGATTTTGATGGTAAAATATAAGTAAAAGTCTAAAATACCCTCATTAATTTTATTAATCTCATTTAAAATTTATATATTTCTCTCTCTTTCTCCTTGCACAACATCCAATAGGAAGTTGGAAGAAGGGTCAAATTGGAAAAATTGTCATTAATACATACTTTATTTAGAAAGTGGACAGTTAATTTGAGACAAAAAAAATGTGGACAGTTAATTTGGGACGGAGGGAGCAATAATTATTGTTTAAATTTTTTTAAAGTAATTTAAAACTTCAAACCGTTAATATCTTTTCCGTGAGGTAAGAAATGTTTTCGTTACAATAATATTCACGAGCAATATAATAAAGAAATTAAATAGAAAACCCAAAGGACATATGATTAATTTATTATATTAAAACGGATATCGAGTACACAATATAGTTGCTCAAGGCTTAGGAATCATATATATGATATGTCCTTCATAAATAGCAAGAAATTACTATTGATAATAGGATAGCAATTCCAGAAAAGGAACCATTTCTTGAACCCTGGCATCAGTTAGATTTCGGAGCCCCGAAAGACATTGCTGGAGCATTAGCTTTAGGAGACATTAATGGTGCCGACGTCGCCAAAGAGGATGGCACAGCAGCAGACATTGTTGGAACTGGCAAAGTAGGCGCAATAGCCGGTGTTGGTGTTGGAGGAGATTTTGGTCTTTTGCATCTCCCAATTGCTGGTAGAAATTTTGGACACCTGGGATATGTTGGCCAAGTTATTTTACTAGGGTTTACATCTGAAAAAGTTTCCTGGAACTCGCGAGTCGCCTGGAGGCTTGAGAGAGAGAGGGAAAAGATCAAAGAAAGAACAAGGCAAATGTTGAGAGAAGGAGCCATTGATTGATGATAAATGTCTGTGTTTTTGTGAGTATTTGGGATGGAGGAGTTGTGTATTTGTTGTTCTTATTTATAGGGAGAATTTGCATAGAGACTTTGATAAGAATCGTGTCTCGTTTTCTATCTCATTAATACAAATTGTCATATGTTAATTTTTTAATTAAAAAAACTATAATTTAAAAAGAAATAGTGGAACCCTCATTAAAAAAAATTAACACATGACATTTTCTTATTAATGAGACAAAAAACGGGACACAAAATAGAGACAGACGATTGTTTTCCTAGAGAGTTTGATAACTCAGTCCGGCTCCTATGCGGAACAGGGAAAATTTCGCACTGTGTGGAACAATCTAGGTCGTCGGATGACAGTTTTAACTGCCCAAATTTGGAGAGAGAAAAGTTGCGGCTGGACTTAAAAAATAAAAAAATAAAAAAAAATTCTCTCTCTAAATCTGGACCGTTCAAATCTATAATCTGACAGCCCAGATTGTTCTACACGGTGCGGAACTTTTCTTGTTCTGCATAGGAGCCGGAGTGTTGATAACTGGACATGTGAGTACAAGTGTTATACCAATAAGGATGGCTTACTCAATAAAAAATGGAGTTGTATAAATTAAAATTTTACCCAAAGAAATATAGGGGTGATAGTCAAACACATGCGACGTAGCACTAGATTTGTATATGAATCCATTAAGGAAGTTATTGGAGGCTATAATTCAGCAAAAAAATAAGTTATTGGAGGCTATTAATGTTTTCTATGAGCTTCAAATTTTATTTGTGTTTATAGACTTTAGAGTAGGAGTACGTGGCTATGCATGAAACACAGTGTGCAAATGGGTTTTAGTGCCAATCGAGGGGAGATTTGGCTTCATACCACAATTTAAAATACAATGAAAATCGTATGTACATAGTACTAACCATTTAAATTTTAATATATGAATATTTTTTTTTAATTATATATATACATAACAAATTGTGAATGTTTGAATATAAAAATAAAAATATACACGGAATAAACCATTTTTTGCCTTTGAAATACTAGAGGATTCTTCGAAGAAAATTACGAATGAAAAATTTGACGGCTTAGAGTCATGTGCATTAGTGGGACTTTGAGATTTTATCATCAATTGAGATTTAATATCATCACAATCTAATTGGCTCCAATGATATTTCTGTGATAGCAGGTTGAATTTGTTTATATTTGACCGTACATATATATTTTTTTTTTTAAAAAACAAAAATTATGTTTCAAACTAAATATCCACTTCTAATGCAAAATAAATAGAACAATTGAATTTGAGACGGAGAATGTATATTTTTTGCCTTGAAGAATTTAATTTTTTTTCATCTAAAAATTGTTTATGTTTTGGTACACAAATTATTTTCATAATTCTAGATCTATCTTACAGTTTATGAAATTTGTGATAGTTTCGTTCATGATCCAAGGGTATTTTTGTCCATCCAGTTCCTCTCCCAATGAATTTTCTCCATATATATATATATATATATATATATATATATATATATATATATATATATATATATATATATATTTTATTTTCAAATATTATTAATTAGTTCGATTTTCAAATAATTGTAGAATTAATCTATTCCTTTTGTGATAAATTGAATATTAATATAATTTCACATAACATCAGGGACGAAGACAGGGGGGGCAAGATTTTTAAAAATACTACTATTTATCGAATTTTTATGTGTATTTTAGAAAAATTTGGAAAAATTTATCAATTTCGCCCCCCAAGAATTTTTACTGAGTTTCGCCCCCCTCCCCCAACATCAAATTCCCGAGCCGTCACCAGTGGGAGGGAGGAGTGGAGCCGCTCGACCTGAAATAAAGCACTCTGATAGCACTGGCAAAATTTTCAAATTTAGGTACGATTAATAATTTTATTTCTCAAAACCACTTTTATTTTTTCAGTTATACTATGGGTGTTTCTTTTCTGTTGAAATTATTTTAAAAATATCTCTGAAAACTAGTAGCAAATTAACCGTAAATAAATAAATAAAATCTTATTGTACTAAGAAATGATCCTTGTCCTTTTGGAACTAGGGGAGTTCATCGGGTACAGAGGGCTCTTGACCGATGACATTTACATCCGTTCGAATATTATGTGTCACTCCTAATACATAGTACTTTAATTAAATTTACATGCTACAGAAGATCTGATGGACATTTACAAGGTCACATATCAAATCCTAGTGGTAGTTCATCAACTTCTTCCAGTTATCTCCAAGATTCGAATTTTTGGGCTAATTCTCCAAGATTGGAATTCATTGTTTCGTTTTTCACCTAAACCAATCATTATATGAAGGGCCTATGAGGTAGTTCAATTTGATTACGATACTCTGTAACACTCATTGTAATATTCTTGTGATGTTTCAATTACAAAAAACTTTAATTCATATGCCCAAAACTAAAACAGATAAACTCTATAAATGACTATAATTAGAAATGTTCAAAAAAGTGTCACTAAAGCGGACTCGTGTGCGTTTCAGTTGATTTAGATTCACAACTTGTCAGGTTATACATAATCTAATCAAGTCCGCTTGCAATGTATATTAAAGAATAAAAATATTTCATTATACTCAGGGACAAGCCAAGAATTTGGCATTGGGGGGCGAAACTGCAATAGTATGTCGAACTATAAATAAAAATAGCAAAAAAAGGGGCGAAACTGATAAAATTTTCCGTACTACATATAAAATTTACTATACCTAGTAGTAGTAGTATTTTTAAAAAAATTTGGCCCGTCTTCGTTCCCTGGTTATACTACCTCCATTCTATGATATAAGTCGTTTATGATATGTAGAGAAAATTAAAAAAGAAAAAAGTAAGGTACTTTATTATTAAAACTATCAATATTTTTATTTTAAATAGGACTTGTATACCACTAATTCTATTTAAGAGAGTAATATTGATATTTTATTTTAAAAAATACATTATTTTTGCTTCGTTAATTTTCGTTACATGTTCTAAACGACTTATACGAAGGAATTGAGTGACTATCAAGAACCTAACTTAACAGTCCCTAGCTTCCTTCTAGCACACGAGTGATTTTCTTTAATGTCCTCATATCTTTAAAGAAATTACATCAAGAAGGGAAATGTTTTAAATTGTTGCCAATGCTTATAAAAATTTAATAGTTAGTTTATGCAAAGAAATTACTAAGTTAAACAAGACTATATTTCATTGTTAATCGGCCACGGCCTGCTCTTTGGGCAAAATCCTCACCGTTCATTTCGTGCAATTGTCCAGAAACCGTAATTGAATATTCTTTGTCCTGCTTTTCTTCAATTAATATAATGTGATAAGAATGTTTTTTCTTTAAGTTATTTTTTTTCGTCAAATAGGCAGCAGCCCAGTGGGGCAAGCCTCGACTCGTGATCGAGAGGTCCCGAGTTCAACACCCTCCCCATACATAGGGCAAGCTTAAAATGTCTCCCTTTCTAGGGCAATCTCTGACTCCTGTGAGGTCTCTCTCCCTTTCATGGAACAACCGCCCAGTCGGGCTTCAAAATTTTTTTTTATTACTTTTTTCGGATAAAAGTTTTTTTTTTTATTCCGTTTTACAGTATAAGGACTTCCGGAGATTTTTACCTAAATTAATGAAGAAGAAAATAAAGAGTATTCTTTTATAATATCAGTAATAATTCAACTAACATAATTGAAAATTGTAGAATTATATTTATGCGTTAGAATCACTCATAAGTGACTACAATATTTGAAAATCAATACGCAATTTTTAAAATGTCAGTTGCAATTGTAGTCCCGACCTGATTGTTTTTTCAATAAATAATCTTTAAAATTTGCAAAAAGCCTTTAAAACATTTTCATAAGGAGAGAATGATCAGAACACCTTATAAAGTATTTAAGTTCCATTCGGTTGCTTTGTCCTCATTGAATTTCCTAGTACATATCTCAAATAATACAAATATATATATATATATACAATAAATTAATGTAAATCGTTAATTTCTATATCAAAATTCTCCTTAAAAAATTAAGAAGAAATAACATTAATTTTTCAAATCCAAAGTACCTCCTACATTAATCTATTCATCAATGGCTAATTCTTCTACTACTCTTCTCTTTGTTCTATCTTTGGTTCTAACCTTAACATTCTCGAAAACCCATGAATGTCAAGCCGCTCGGCCACTATTTGAAACCAGCATTCCTAAAATCCCAAAAATACCTAAAGTCTCATTGCCAACATTGCCAGCCTTGCCGCCGTCTGTGGTGATAGTACCGTTTGTTCCGGTGCCCGTCGGAGGACCACCCCTTCCTTGGACACCGTTCTTTCCAATAAGTCCTTCTCCATCACCAGCGAGTTCTTACTAATAATGTAAACGAACAATACTTTTGAAGATCATAGGCTGCGAAATTATTTGCTGTTTTGTTTTGATTAGAAGTGGTAGTTTTTTTCTTTTTTTTTTTTTTTTTTGTTCGTGTTTTTCAAATAAATCTATTAGCTATATGGTAACGTTATTAATTTCAATTCATGTTATTGTACTCGGCTTTGGCCAATTTTAATTTTCCTCATGATAACCAAACATATTATTTTATGAAGATTAGCTTTATTACGCAACACTTCATATTTATAAGTTTGGATTTGACATTTGTGGCTTTCCCAATAATAGAAGTTTTTCTTTTTTTTTGACCTCACCAGAGGAGGAGGAGCCCATGTAGGGCGGATAGAAACCCGGCTGAGCGGGTGCTCCATGAGGGGAGTAGAAGTGCCTCACAAAGGAGGAGAACTAGAAGGCCGGCTAGCGGGCGCCCCATGAAGGGGAGTAGAAGATCCACACAAGGGAACCCAAGAAATGGCAATTAAATTATTCCCTTTATGTGAGGGGTATCGAACCCACAACCTCAATGTTGTGGGCAGGCCATCGCCCCACTGGGCTATGGACCTTATGATCCCAATAATAGAAGTTAAAAATAGGAAAGGGATCACACGGTAGTTCCATTTCCAACATAAAAAAAATAAAAATCCACCCGCTAATATATGAGTTTTGTATTTGTGTTTCTTTATCTTATTATTATTATATCAAAATGAATATAAAATGGGAAAAATTTCTCAATGACTATAGTTGAACCTATGTAGAAATTAAAAAGAAAAACAAAATATCTGAGAAGAACAAACAAGGATCATTTCATGAAATAAATATTACATCGATGAACAATATTACAAGCTAGTAGAAGCAAGGTTGTTAAACTCGCGATTCTATGTAGACTCGGTGGAGGGGTGAAAAATCGTAAACTCGTGAATCGTAAAAAAATCGTAAAATCGTACCAAAAAAATTAAAATATATATTTTATATATAAATAACGATAATTCACATATAAATCATACCATATGGTCTAACAATATGCGAAAATTCATAAAACATAGTTTCACAAGTGTTTTCAAAAGACAATAACGCAACAAAGTTCACAATAAAAAACTTACAAGTCTTTCAAAATATAAAAAGAGAAATCCCCTATTTGTAACCATCATCTATTTACGTATTTCTATAAATAGACTTATATTTTTATTAGGTTATTTATAATCGCATCTTTTTACGAGCCACTATAAATGTCCAATTAGTGGATCCGGCCATTTTTCAGGCAAAAAAAAGACATGTGACTTGCACATGCCCTCGGAGTGAAGGGAAAAAATGTCAAATCTCCTTCACACCCTATGGGGCAACCCGAAATGAGACCCTGCCCAATACCCCTCTGGCCCTCGAGCTGGCACCGGTCCTGGCATTGACTTTTCTTCCATGGCACGAAACCATGCTCTTCTTCAAAGCCTTCCAGAAGCTACAAGGCATAATATTCAGATAATGGCTGCAACTGCTGCTGCCCAGGCTGCTCAGAGGCGGAATTTCAGAATATCCGAGGAAGGCAAAATTGGAGGTACCGATTCCTCCAATGCAGAGGATGAAATGAAAGAAAAGGTGGCTCATCAGGCAAGCCTCCAGCCAACAGTGGCCAATCCATTGCATCGAGTAACTGAAAAACAAAAAGAGATAGAAGAAATTTGTAGAATCGGTAGAAACGTACGATTCTACGATTCTACTCCGTTTCTACCAGATTGCGATTCTATCACCGATTCAACACGTTTTGCCTCCGTAGAATCGTACGATTCTACGTGTTGACTCGCGATTTTAACAACAATGAGTAGAAGTATAAGAAAAATCAAGAGGGAAAACTAATACAATCTCACAAGGAAAACAAAGAACAAACCGTATAAATTAAACTATTGATGAGAGAATACGCGCATTATATATAGCGATTGCTTGCATAACAAGCAACTCCATCGAGAATTTCATTCTAGTTAATTTGAAGGTGGTGGGGAAAGGAAGGGAAGTGAAGGGATTGAAGTTGGAATATTAGGAAGTGAAGGAAAGGCTGGCATTGGTGGAAGTGCAACCTTAGGCAAGGTCGAGGGCAATGTTGGCAAAGATGGATTCGCCGGAAGAGTTGGTAAAGATCCAGTAGGCAATGGTGGAAGCGTTGCCGTGGGCATATTTGGTATCGTAGGCAATGTAGGAAGTAATGGCATTGGTGGAATTGCAACCTTAGGAATGGAGGGCAAACTTGGAATTGTCGGAAGAGTTGGTAAAGAACTTGTAGGCAATGGTGGTAGTGTGGCCGTGGGCATATTTGGTATTGTAGGCAATGTAGGTTGAGGCAATGAGGGTATCGTCGGAATAGCTGGCTGAGAAGTCTGCAATAAGTGGCGAGCCGCCTGATTTACATGGAAGCTCGACAGTAATAGCATTAAAACCAAAGATAGAACAAGGCTAAATTTGGAAGAAGTAGCCATATTTTTGTTGTCTTAGGAAAAAATATTAGATAAATCTTGAAAGAGATTTTTCTTTTGGTTTTGAAGGATGATATATGTTAATTTTGGGTAGTATTTATAGGGACAAATTATGAAAGAATTCAAAGGGTTAGATTTATGGGTTATTTAGAAGAAGTACAAGTTAGGTCACTTCCCTTAGTTACAAGTTACGAATATCGTATCTGTTTTAACTAATTCCACCAAAAACCTTTTGATTTGGTCAGATGGAAAATGAAGTAAGATTGTGTAGAGGGATGTTGATCAACTACCACTAGTTTTGAAAAATGTTCTAAAAGACAGGTCAAATAAAATATTTCCTAAAGTTTTTTTTTTCTTTTTTCTTGTAGTATACTACTTTCTAAAATGTTTGAATTTCTTATGCAAAATATAAATAAACAAACATGAAACCCTCTTCCTCTCTCACCTTCTACTACTATCACACTACATATATTCTCTTTTTTGTTTATTCAAAAGAAAAGTCACCGTCAAGGAGGCCGTAACCCAGTGGAGCAAGCCTCTACTTGTGATTAAGAGGTCCCGGGTTCGACACCCTCCCCCTATGTGGGGTAATAAAAATTCTCCTCCTCCTCTGGTGAGGGAGAATTTAAGGTTGCTGACATAAAGAAAAAAAGAAAAGTCACCTATTAGAGTGAATGGTCAGACATGAGGTTGTATTAATAGTTAGGCTATGCATATCTCTTTTACTCGTCATTTGTCATATATGCCCTTTGGTTAATTCCTACCATGATGAGGTTTTGTGGAGGGAGTGACCCAGTGGCAAACGTTCGACTCTAGGGACAAACTAAAATCGATCACCAAAATGTTAAGTGGTTCCTTTTTATTCATTAATGGTTGCTTTGAAGTTTAATAACTTTATACTTATAAAGTATCAGCTTAAAATAATAATTGGCTTTTATTCTTAACATGGTAGAGAATGTATATTACTTTGGTAAAAGCATTTTAGTTGTGGGAATAAGTTAATTGAGGCAAAAAAAATTATGTTCCCGTTCATACTCCCAGCCAATCACAATTCACCACGTGTATATATAATTGTAAAATATGTTTATATAGTAAATTCTGATTGATTGGGGATAGAATTAGAGATAGGAATGGGGACAGATGATTTTCACCCATTAATTGACTGGGAAGTTAGGATATTCACCTAGTGAAGTTTCATGTTTAACATGTATCTTACTTTTGACACCCGAAAAATCTTGGTTGGCCGGGACTCTCTAAAAAACGAGTGGACCGGCCAAGATTCTAAAGGGTCTCAAGAGAAAAACATGTACAGATCGCTAGCCAGTTAACTTATCCGAACAAGAAGCAGACCACTTCGTGAAACATGTACTGTGGTAGCTGATCAGACATCTCTTGAAGAAACAAATGGTAATTCATGAAGTTCTTCCTTCAATTACTTATGTTCGATATCATTAAACTTAATAATTGCTATCTATATTCCTTAATATAAGTCGTTTAAAATATATAGCGAAAATTAAAAAACTAAAAAAAGTAAAATACTTTTTAGTCAAAATATTAATATTATTCTCTAAAATAGAATTAGTAGTATACAAATCTTATTTAATAAAGTAATATTAATATTTTGACTAACAAAATACCTTACTTTTTACTTTCTTAATTTTTGCTACATGTTATAAACGACTTATATTAAGAAATGGAGAAAGTACTTGTTATTTAAGTATCTTTCCTGTGAACTTTTTGCAGAGGAAAACGTGGAGGAGCCTCAACAGTCGACAGTTTCCAGGTCGTTGTAAAGAATTAAATGTCGGTGGTGGACAAGGCGGGGGAGTTGGCAGTCGTGGAGGTAGTGGAGGACTGGCGGTGGAAGTCATGGAGGCGGGAGTTGGGGAGGCGGTGGTGGAAGCCATGGAGTGGGTAGTGGCGGTAAGGGAGATGGTGGACAAGGTGGGAGTGGTGGCGGCTCAGGAGGTGGAAATCGGGGAGGAGGCGGTGCAGAATGAAGCCAATATTTTTAGGTTTGGGGTGAAAGACACCTATAAATACCGAACTACATATAAAAATTGTAAAAAAAAATATTGGGGACGAATTTGATTAAATATTATAAACTAGATTTAAAATTTTCTATATCTAGTAAGATTTTTAAAAATCTCGCTGAGACGGTGACTCAGGGAGGTGGTGGTCGTGGAGACTGGTGGCAGCAAAGGAGGTGGTGGCCAAGGTGGCTCTGGTGGATGAGGTTGAGGAGGCAGTGGCGGCGGTGGTGGTGGTGGCGGCGACTCTGGAGGAGGAGGAGGGCAAGTGTAGATATGGATGTTGTGGAGCCTCAAATCATGAAGGAGCTAAAACCTAGTTTTAAGTATGAAACATATCATAAGGTTCATAGCCCAGTGGGGCTATGGCCTACTCACAATCTTAAGGTTGTGGGTTCGATACCGCTCACACAAGGGGAATGATGTAATTGCTATTTCTTGAGTTCCCTTGTGTGGGTCTTCTACTCCCCTCATGGGGCACCCGTTCAACCGGACTTCTACCCGCCCTACATAAGCTCCTCCTCTGATGAGGTAAAAAACAAAAAAGTATGAAACATAGCCATAAAGGCATAGACCAGGCTAGAGTACATATATAACTTAGTTTGTATCAGACATGGTTGCTCTTATATGTATGATGAAAATAATAGTGGAACAAAACAATAAAATCTTGGTGTTTTCATTTTATGTACTATCTATCTATATTCCAAATATCATCTCTTGTTTTTGTAATAAATTAATTTGTTTCCTTCAAATTTTCCTAATTTTTCTATTTGGTTATTATTTTGAAATTTATCGTCTGCATGGAACGGAAAGGCACTAAAAAAATAAAAAATTATGTGACGCATAATTTTCGTCACGAAGGTCATTATTCGTCACGTAAAGACTTTTCTTGACGAAATTTTTCTTCGTCACCTACCGACCGTCGGTAAAGGTCTTTCGTGACGAAATATATATTTCGTCACGGAAGGTATTAGTGACGACTAAATTCCGTCAAGAAAAGTGAGCATTAGTGAAAAACTTTTTCGTCACGAAAAGTATCTAGGTTCGTCAATAAAAGTTTTTCTAAAACAAAATAATAATTAAAACCATGTGGAGCCAAGCAGAGCTCTCGTTCACCCGCCGGAGACAAGCCAAGCCTCATTTTCAATATATAGAATAAAGTCTCCCTCTTTTCAAAGAGATGATAATTGAATTCAAGACCTCTCGCATGTATGTCGTGCGGTTGGCCGCTATGCTACGTTGATCTTTTATTATTTATTGTTCATATTATATTAATTATAATGGAGTTTTAGATTTTGAAGATTTACTTATTTTAATTTCTCTTTGTGTATTCATTTCTTTTTTTATGAATCAAATTAAAATTATTACATTTTCATCAATGTATTTGTGTATTAAATTGTTATTAAAATATGAATAAAATTATTCTAGTTGGATACTATTTTTTAGTAATACATTTAATATAAAGAGTAAACAAATATAAAAATCAAAATTATATTTAAATTATAGCATACTTATACATGTATATTTATAAAATAAAAAATTATTTTTAAGAGAAAACTTTTCGTGACAACTAGATGTTTCGTCAAGAAAAGTTTCAGTCCTAACAAGCATTTTTTTTTTTTAGTGAGGGATCCCCACATCATGAATTACGTGCTTGCATGGGGACAGGCGATCTATTATATTCATTCATTATACATTGTTTTTTACTTCCTTAATTTTCACTATATTGTTAAACGATTTATATTATGGAATGGAGTTAGTACAACCCTTTGGTGAAGAGAATAAATTAGAACAAGCACTAGAGAGGTGAAGAACACATACAAGGAATCATTTCTGGATCAAGAAATAAAAATAGTATTACAAAAGGACATTAATCTTACAAACGTGAACAACAAATGCAGAATCAAGTCTTACAAACAAGATACAATGTGCTATAAGAGAGACAATATAATTAGGAAATGATATAAAACTATAGATAAAAGAAACCCCAAACTTTCAGGACCTGATCAATGCAAGAAACGAGTAAAACTTGTATCTAGTTTGAAGGCGGTGGTGAGAAGAAAGGAAATGAAGGGAGTGTGGTTGGAATGTTAGGAAGTGAAGGAATGGAAGGCATTGGTGGAATTGCAAAATTAGGAAGTCCCAGCATGGAGGGCAAAGATGGAATTGTGGGAAGAGTTGGTAACGAACCTGTAGGCATGTTTGGTATAGTAGGCAAAGTAGGCTGAGGCAATGAGGGTATTGTGGGAATAGTAGGCTGAGAAGTCTGTAATAGGTTGCGAGCCGCCTGAGTTACATGGAAGGTTGAGAGACATAGTAGTAGAACAAGTGATAGAACAAGGCAAATTTTGGAAGAAGTGGCCATATTTTTGTTGTGGGAGAAAAAAGTAATTAGATCTTGAATGATATTTTTCTTTTGGTTTGAAGTTGAGGGATGATATGTATTGGAATTCTGGGGTGTATTTATAGGGACAAAATTTGAATGAATTTGAAAATATTTGATTATCTATGAGTTGGTGAGAAGAAGCATGAGTTAGGTGACTTCCTTAAGAGTTGCATGTTAGGAAAATTCCCATCTGTTTTAAACAAATTTCCACCATAAACCACTTGTTTTAGTCAGATTGAGAGGGAAAATGAAGTAAGAATATGTAGAGGGATGTTGATCAACTACCAATAGTTTTGAACTATGTAACCAAAAGCCACAAGTCAAACAAATTAATTACTATTTAGTATTTACCGAGGCATTGTCCAAGTGATAAGAATTAAAGTTGAGAGTTTGAATCATACTTAGATAAAAAAAAAACGTTAATATATCGCAAATTGAGAATCATACTTACTTAGTACAAAAAAAGTGAATATTTTTGTAAGTTTCAAGAATTCTCACTGGGTGGATAAAAATATCCACTACTAGAAAAATTATGAACAGCGACCGCATATAAATGGTCGCTAATATAAGTTCATTAGCGACCACTTTTTTAGTGGTTCCAAAATTATCGCAGAGTGGTTACTACATGATCGCTACATTTGGTGCCACTTACTAACTCAAAAAAACTTAAATCAAAATTAATAAAAAAAAGTGGTCGCAATTTCGTCGCTACAATTATCGTCGCAAAGTGGTAGTTGCTATCTAATCAAACTAAGATCAAATGGTGGTCGCTACAGAGCAGTCGCAATACCATCGCAACAACGACATTCGCAAAGTGGTTGCAAATATCTAGTCAAATTAGGTCAATGAGTGGTCGCAACACCGTCGTAAAGTATGCCGACGCAAAATATTCGTTAATACTTGGTCAACCAAAGTCAATAAGTGGTCGCAAAGTGGTTGCTAAATCGTGGTCGCAAACCTGTCAAAAACTCGTCGTTAATTGTTGGTCAACTAAAGTCAATGTGTGGTCGCAACTATGAGGTCAACCTCGAGTCAACTGGTGATCGGTGGTAAAGAGTCGTAATGTGGTTGCGCTTTGTTAGGTCAAACTGGGTTGAAAGCACGGTCGCAATATAATGTGGCAAAGTGCGACTGTTCCTTTATGCGGTCGCTAATCCAAATTTAGCCACCACATGAAATGGTCGTAAATCTCCTATTAGCGACCAATTTGCGACCATTACGGCGGTCGTAATTAACATTTTTTCTAATAGTGATCATTAATGAGAGTAACTTGCAGTTTAAACTCCTACGATCAGTGACGAAGACACTATCCCGAGATTTTTAAAAATCTTATTAGATATAGTAAATTTTATATGTAGTTCGGAATATTTGATCAAATTCGCTCCCCAACATTTTTTTTTAGATTTTATATGTAGTTCAGCATATTGTTGCAGTTTTTAGCCCCATCTTAAAAGTCCTGACTTTCGTCCCTACCTACGGTAATGAGCAATTCGATGGTTTCATTCGAATGATTATATAGTTTAAACCCTTGTCATGGAGTAACTTGTAATTTAAGCTCATGCGATGAGAATCGTTTTAATGGCTTTATTCCAAGGATTTTTTGGAAGATTTTTTGCATTAAAGGCTCAAGGAGAAGAAGAGATGGTGGTTGTTTCTGGTATATCATCCTGAATATGAATATATATGTCTTTGAACAAGTAATTTGCCGTCATTGGCACCAGGAACGAAGACAATGGGCGGGTGGGGACAGTCGCCCCGTAATGTTTAAAAATCCTACTAGATATAGTAAATTTTATATTTAGTTCAGAATATTTGATCAAATTCGCCCCCAACATTTTTTTTGCACTGTTTATATGTAGTTCGTCATACTGTTACAGTTTTTCGCCCAAACCTAAAAGTACCTTCCATTAAACGACGACGTGATCCAAGAAGGCACATCTCCTTGTAAAAGGACCTAATGGTGGGTGGGGATATTGTTTTTATTATTTGGAAATATGTCTTATATTTTGTAAAAGTTTTATCACGATTTTGCAAGTTTACTTATAGTACATATGTGAGTTTTATATTTAGGTTTCTTGTTGTCAATAGAAAGTAAAAGGGAAAATAAAATTCTAACCGTGTTTAATATTGTTTCGAATAATCAAGAAGAAATTTGAATAACCATATTTTAGAAAAAACAAGCGGCATAAAAGCCAATATTACAAAAAGAAAAATATTATAAACTCGTACAAGTATATAAAAATCAAGTGAGGCACCTGATACAATCTCAAAAAGACAACAAAGAAACGACGTAAAAACTATTGATCAAATTGTAGCGACGATTGCTTGCATCACAAGCAACTCCATCGAGAATTTCGCTCTAGTTTGAAGGTGGTGGGGAGAAGAAAGGAAGTGAAGGGAGCGTGGTTGGAATGTTAGGAAGTGAAGGAATGGAAGGCATTGGTGGAATTGCAAACTTAGGAAGTCCCGGCATGGAGGGCAAAGATGGAATTGTGGGAAGAGTTGGTAACGAACCAGTAGGCATGTTTGGTGGTGGTGGGTGTTTGTTAGTGGTGGTCGGAGATGAAGAAAACCACCAAATTTGACTTATTTTGGTAGTTGATTTTTGTGAAGAAGAAGGTGGGAGAGCAAATGGGTCGGGTCGTTACAAACTGAAAATGAGTGTGAATGTTTTTGGACAAAAATGGCCCTCGCATGTGGGCTTTTTCAAAAAAAAAATTTGCCGGAAAAGTATGCCGGTTCTAAGACACGCACGCATCCCGTAAATTGTATATTGCTACACTAAAATAAAAATATTTTTCCAAAATAAAAAATACGTAAATAGTTGGTGTTCATTTATTGCAAATTAGTCTTAAAGGAATAAGGGAATTAATAGGATAACGAAATAAAATAAGAAAGAGAGAGAGAATCAGGGGATGAAATTAATTAAAAGAAAAAATAGAAAAAGGAATAGAAACAATATCGTGGGATAGAGGGGATTAGGGGTGTCAATCGAGTTATGTGAGTTGTGAATTGAAAAGCTCACATAAAAATTGAAAAGCTCAGCTCAAGCTCAACCCGGAAAAACTCACAAACCTTGAGCTCACGCTGAGCTCACATTCTCGAGCTAAGCTCAAGAGCTAAATTTGTATTAGCAAAAAAATAAAAATTCATGTAGAAAGAATAGTAAAATATAATGGACATGAGACTAAATTCTAACGAGAACACAATTATACACAATACAATGATACTTAATTCCTATAGCAAGGTAAACTAATAAAAATATAACCAAAGATCAACTGTTAAAAAAATCCATACAATATAGAGAAGAAGAAACGATGTGTTTTGTCACGAGTTTTTAAGTGTCTTCTTCTTTTTAATTAGAAATATAATATTATATAATATATAACTAAATTATTCTTATTCGGGTGCGAGCTTTAAGCGGACTGAGCGGGGTCAAGCTCACGCTCAGCTCACATAAAATTTGAGTTTGAATATTAAGCTCACGCTAAGCTCACTTAAGCTAACGATCGCATATTTTTGAGCTATGTGAGCCGGGTTCAGGCCGGCCCGAACCCGTTGACACCCTAGAGAGGTTCAGTCGACCTGTGATTAAAACAAAGGGAAATTATAAGCGGCTAAGTAAAATTGGCTAAAAACCCAAATTAAACACTATTCACCCCATGTTGGTATAAGAGATTCACACAATTATTTACCATCTTGCCACCAATTTAGCCAATTAATTGGCTAAATTTTAGCTCCCTAACAAATTAAAAGAAACGGCAGTGAGCCGCAGAGAGAGAAAATAAAGCATATTGAGAGTTTAGAAAATTTGTGCAGTCTTTGAGAGAACGATTGAATGGGCTAACGACATCCGATTTCGACGCACGTTATATCAAAACGTTCGTGTTGGAAAGACCTTCATGTGAGCATAGACGAAACTTAATTCGGAGTGCGGGTAAAAAGTTATAGCACTGAGAGCGTGACTGGTAGTGCAAATTTCGGGAATTCTTTGTTTATCGCTTTCGCAAGAGGTAAGGACCCTATATTTACGTAACTTTCTGTCCAAGAACATGTATATACAATGGGAAATGTTAGCGAATTGATTAGAACTGATTAGGCATTATAAATTGTATAAACTGATGAGATTACGGAGTAATTGCATGTATTATATTTTATTGTTTTGATTATTGAATTACCGTTTTGGATGATGATACAACGTAGGACGAGTCCTTAAAGCATGAACTCGTTTGTTCAAGGGGTGAAACTGAACACATGTAATGTACTTCTTGGGCCTTCCTAACTATGATGACTGTTTGGGCCGTTACAGTTATTGTCGTAGAGTCGTGACTAGATATTTGAGCTCGCATTGTGGGAAGTCGTGTCACAGCGATAGTTATGTCCATAGTGTCTAAGCAATGTGTATAATCGTGCGTACCGTATGGGCGGAGCATGGTGCTTGTCGTACATTCGGTTATGTAAGGGCTTTAACATGAATAATATGGTTGTTTAGTTTAACTGTTGTTTTCAACTTGTTGTGTCATTGTTCGTGTTATATTCGATTGTCTGACACAACTATATCTCTGTAGAGCATGAGTAGTATGGGATGCTCATAGCATGATTTTCGATCCGTGGTGTCAGATTTGATGTGTATAGTTTGAACATATTATGAGTATGGTATATGTTTTAGTATGCGTTTAAAATGAGTCTTTTGGGTTGGGAATGTTTTGGTGCAAGATTTGTACGCTTGTGTACAAAATTGCACTTATTTTTCTGTTTTTCGCAACGATCCATTCGTCCTACCATTCGGTTCATCCACAGAAGGAAAGTAGCTACTCTCTTACCACGGACGAAGCCGCGGACGATCCCTTCATCCGCCAGTACCTTCGGTCAACCGAATTGTGTGTTCTGGTCGACCGGAGTCTCCGTTTTCTGTCTGTTCAATCCCGGATGACCACCGGTCTATCGGAATAGGGTTAGGTCGATCGGAAGGTCACAGTGAGCTGTGTTGTGCTCTGTCTTGTGAGGTTTCCAACTGTGTCTTTCCGATGTTCGTGTTCAGTGTCATGTAGGACTTGTGCTGTGTTTATCGGTATATGTATAGTGTTACATAGTATGCGATGTGTCGTGTCAATCGTGTTTTCAAATGGGTATTTCGGGAAACAGAAAACTGTTTTATAGTGTCTATTTGTTATTTCATACCTGTGATCATTTGGTCCTTACTGAGCCCCGAATCTCAATCCATTCGCTTTTCTTACTGTGCAAGTGGCGTAGATGTTGATCCTAACTTTGGTGATGATTCTTGGGATGGGGAATACGAGTAGTGATCCTAATCTGATACGCCTTAGAGGAACGATAGTGATCGCTAGTTATTTCATTTAAACACTTAGAATATTTCCATTTATGTAATAGTAAACACTTTCATTAGTAGTAACTTTAATTCCGCTGTTTAACTGTTGTTTTGGATTATTAAACATAATGAATTCTCTTTTTTGTAACTCGATTTTGTGGGCTTTAGTGTCTCATCGACCAATGAGATATTGTCATGTCATCACTCATCGACCAATGAGATACTGTCATATCATCACTCAAGTTACGAGGTGTGACTATAATAATACTGGATTTTCACAAATCATGTTATATAATCTTTCATACTGCACAAACAACTAGACCAAAATTAACAAAACAGACAGAGATGAAGGCTAGACATTTGAAGGTTACCTTAGAAAAGAAAATGAAGGACCCAATGGGGGTCGGGGTGTTGTTTTTATTGTTAAAAAATATGTCTTAATTTTTGTAAAAGTTTAATCACGATTTTGAAAGTTTACTAATAATACATATGTGAGGTTTATATTTAGGTTTCTTGTCTAACGACTTCAATGGGAAGTAAAGGGGAAATAAAATTCTAACCGTATTTAATATTGTTTCGAATAATTAAAAAAAAGTTTGAATAAGCATATTTTATAAAGAACAAACGGTATCATTTCAAGAAATAAATATTACAAAAAGAAAAGTATTACAAACTCGTACAAATATATAAAAATCAAGTGATACACTTGATACAATCTCACAAAGACAACAAAGAAACTACATAAAACTGTTGATCAAATTATAGTGATTGCTTGCATCACAAGCAACTCCGTCGAGAATTTCGCTCTAGTTTGAAGGCGGTGGTGAGAAGAAAGGAAATGAAGGGAGTGTGGTTGGAATGTTAGGAAGTGAAGGAATGGAAGGCAATGGAGGAAGTCCCGGCATGGAGGGCAAAGATGGAATTGTGGGAAGAGTTGGTAAAGAACCTGTAGGCATGTTTGGTATAGTAGGCAATGAGGGCATTGTGGGGATAGTAGGCAAAGTAGGTTGAGGCAATGAGGGTATTGTAGGAATAGTAGGCTGAGAAGTTTGTAATAGGTTGCGAGCCGCCTGACCTTCAAGTAAGCTTGAGAGTGATAGTACAAGAACAAGTGATAGAACAAGGCTAAATTTGGAAGAAGTGGCCATGTTTTTGTTGTCTTAGGAAAGATATTGTTTTTTCTTTTGTTTTGAAGGATGATATGTGTTTGAATTCTGGGTTGTATTGTATTTATAGGGAGCAAAATGTGGAGGATTTTCAAGTGATTTGGTCGAAAGTAGTTGTCTAGTTGGGGAAAGTGTGATGGAAGAGAAGATAGTTCACTTCCTATAGTTAACATGTTTGAAAAATTCTCCTCCAATCTCAACAAACTCCCACCAAATGAACTGGTAATATAGAGATGTTGATCAACTACCACGAGTTATGAACTAGTAATAATTATTTTTTTTAATAAAAATATGACATTTAGTTCTGGATAGGAGTAGTATATATATAATCTACTTGTTATCTCAATGAGAGAAAAAAAGTTGGACATTCAGTTCTGACAAGAATAGTATACATAATCGACTCGTCACAGGCCAAAACTAATTGGTAACAATGCTCAAGAAGTAAAGAGTACTTCTGATGTAATGTTTTTCGTTCGACAAGTTCCTTTATTTGGGCATCATTTAGTAGCGGACACAGACTTTAAAGACAAGAAGGGCACAATCAACATTGACAAAACAAATTCATAGTGTCTTTACACACTTAAACTTGTTAAAATTTTAGTCAAAATTGTTAAGATATAAATGATGTTATTCCTATAATTCACGAACCACAAAATCTAATTTCAAATAAAAAAAATTAACTCAAAATGGGTACACTATAAAATGCTAACAGAACGGCGAGTTACAAAAACAAAGCTAAAACTAAAAAAAAATTGGGCAAGGCTGGTGGGGCGTCCGCCAGTGCCATCATTCTCGCAGGATGTTTTACGCAAAATTCTCATATTAAACTCCCAGTCTTCTCTCACAAAAAAATTGCTTTAACGCAAAATCTCAGATAAAAATCTAATCCAAATAGAAATCTGTCATCTTTCTACTTAGTTAATTTTCCATTTAATGGTTCTTTGCTTAAGGGACCTCATCTCTCGTTCTGTAATTATAATTTGTTTGATGGAAACTTCACGTTTTACTGGTAAAACATGGTATTAGAACCCCGCAAAGAACGATCTTCTTCAAGTTATCCTCTTAACAGTTCAACTTAACTACATATGCAAATTCTGATCTATCTCGACCGTCAATAACTTATCATCACATGTTACTATCTTTGCAAGATGAAATTCAAGTTTAGCACATTGCAATTCTGAATACCGTCCAACTTAGAAACTTAAAACAATGTAAAAGTATAAAAGAATCACAAGATTTCGCGTTTTGATTCTCATTTATACAAGAATATGCGATAATTGAAATTCGCAGAGCTAGAAGAAAGATCCCTACAGTTTTAAGGGACATTTACCTTGTCAGATGAGTTTTAAAACAAGAGTAAACAGCTCCCCGGAATTTGGTTAATCGATATGAGTATAAATACATTTCAGTCAACTTTTGGTGAATCCATCTTTTCCGGCAAAGAAAAAAAGATTCAATCCTAATCATTCAGCCAGAATTCGAGAAGATTAACAGTCCTCAAGACCTGTCAATGGACAATCATTACAAGAGTCCTCGGTACATCGGCTAAATAGACTTACTTCTCTTAATATACAAACAGATAATAACAAGATTTTGCAATCCAAGTTTAGGTTCAACAGAATCGGCCAATCAAAGAATTAAAGATGCACACTGATTAAAGCATAATATATAGCGGGGCAGTGTTGTAAAAGTCGGGCTAGTCGGCGATTAATCGCTAGTCGGCTCCCAACTGACTAGAAAAAACCTCCAAATCGGGGTAAAAAACGATTCGGTTAAAAGTCGGTCCTACTCGGCTCAAGTCGGTCAATTTTTTGTCAACTTTTTTTAAGAAAAAATTCACTTTTCTACCCAAAACGTTTAAACAAAACACGTCTCTTTCTCCATTTTCCCAGTCCTAACCCTCATCGACCAAAAGAGTAATTTTTAAAAGAGATTTGATTGCGTAGATATGTTATTTGGATTGACTAGTGATGAAATCTTTGAAGTTTAATCTGGCTGCCTTTTGTCATTAGCCATTTTCTAGTGCCTAAACTTGGGAAAAACACGTGGAATTAAACAGGTTGACTAGTATAATATATATGATAACGAAATTTTAAAAAATCCCTTGTAATCTAGGTAAGCCGACTACGCCGATTAGTCGCCAGTCACAACATTGATAGCGGGACAAAGAATAATTACCTCATTTAAATCGGTTAGGACTTGTGCCGTCCAAGTAAGCGATAAAGATCCCCACATGTTCCACAAAAGGGACTTCTTCATTTACAAAAGAATGCTCAATGGGTTTCAGCGCTTGTAGAATACAATATCTCGGCTACAACTGACTTTAATAGCTTCCTCCAAACTCTCCACCTGATCAAACTCAACTTTAAAAGTGACCATGATGACACCATCTTTTCCAGTATCATAATCTTGATCAATATCTTCAACTTTAAATGACTGTAGCTGCAAGTCGGAGAATAACACTTTTCCCAAGTTAGACACACATTTTCGTTTAGGGGGAACTTTCTAAATAGGGATCTAGCAGAGTCAAGTATGGACATAATTTTCAATGAGTGAGACCGATATAACTGAATCTGCCAAATCGGAAACCGTGAAAGGATATTCAAAAGGGCGGATCCAGTAACTCTATATAGTGGTGGTGTTGGGGCCGACAAATATTTTCAAGGTTTCTTGACTTCTTCTGGAAAAAAAATTCCCAAGGGTAAAATAGGCAATCCCCCCCATCTTGTTTTGTTCCTTGGTTGAAAAGTGATGTCTTGAGCAATTGGAGAAGCGCTTTGATAAACATATTTGATCTTGACCGATTCAATTAAGGTATTAGTATTTGTTTTATCAGACAACAAAGGTCGCATTTTTTTCACTTCGCACAAATAAGAGTTGTACCAGTACGGAATTCATCTGAGCTTTCGGAAAAGGGTAGCTTAGTGCGTAAGCACATCAATGAACCGCGGCGAACCCTCAGACGACCTATCTAAGATTAGGGGGGAGATCATCACTAGTGGTGACCCTTTCACTCTTCCACGGACTGATACATGTACCGAATGCTCATACGGGAAAGTTGACTCCTGGGTATTTGGGGGGGGCTTAATATTTTCAAGGTTTTTTCTGACAAATAAAAGTTTTTTTCCTAAGGGTAGAATAGGAAATTCCCCCTCCTCCCCATACGCTTCTGATATTCATAATATATAACCAACCAAAAATGGAAGAGATAGCTACCACTAGATAATTTCCATGACTTGGAAACAATAAAACGACAACTTAGTTGATAAAATGCAAAAGACAGAACACCAAGTCATGAGATAGCCAATCCATCCGAACAAATTTAGTAAATTATAAGGGATTAACTTCTATAAAGCATCAATCTCACCTGATGGTAGACAACCCCCAAAAGATCATATGGAACCTCTAAGCCCATTGGGACCTGGCGAGACAAAGTTCTTGTTAGCTCTATAATCCAGGATGCATATGCACACCAACAAGTTTTGCATTCGAAAGAAAACAAAGTAAGCACTAATAGCAAATCAGAATACTACAGGCTGAAGATACATTAGTTTTGATGTAAGAGTGATATTTTCTAAAGTATTTGACACGAAAGTAAGATGACTTCGTACTTTAGATTTTACAAGACACGTTGGAGCGTTTCTCAAACACTCTGCTGCTACCCCTCCATAAGCCCTGACTAAACCTCCTGTGCCAAGCTTGATTCCTCCAAAATGCCTAAAATATAAAAAAAAAAGTACAGATACATAAGAATGTAAAAAGTAAAAATGCTTACTTTTTTCAGATTAAGACAACAGATTTTATATCTTCAAGGCAATGGATATATATACCCAAGTACGGGGAATTAGATATCACAAACCCAATGAATACAATAGAATGTCATCACAGGAAACTGCAGTTCCTCGTTTTCTTCACAACAGACTATTGATATGCGAAAGATTCTACCAAGAGAAGGAGAACAAGCGAGAATTATTTGGACTAGATCTGCATACCTGATCACAACCACCATAACTCTATCTATCCCTGAAGATTCTATTGCAGAAAGTATTGGCTTGCCAGCTGTACCAGATGGCTCACCGTCATCATTGCTCCGGAACTGATCTCCAACCTAGAACAACTAAATAATTGATTCTCCAAATACGATGCAAAAAGATGTCTACCAAGAAGAATAGCAAGTTAAGTGGCATCAACTTAATCAATTTACAGAATGAATCGACTTTCAACGCACAATGTACACGACAAGCACTGGGGAAGATTTGCATATGCAAGGCAATCTTATTCTAAATACAGGATGCAGTTACGAGGTTCTGGACGAATTCTTGACCACCGTAAGAATACCGTTCAGTCTGACAGTTGATGATATCAACTAGTCAGGCATAGTCCACACGATTGACGTGGAGAACTATATAGATTGTTCAGGGGGCGTGAACATCTTTTACCTTTTATACAACCAACCCCAAAACAGCTCCATTTTGTTAGTTTAGATTATATAAGAATCCTTTGTACAAAGGATAACTTGCCTATGATCAAGACTGAAACTTTATTTCTTTAACAGCTATAACAAAATTCAATCCACCCTTTGACCATATAAAATTGCAAAGGGTTTCATTATTTTCTTTAAAAACATAACAAATTGCAATAAAAAACAACAAAAAGGCAATTTTACATACCTTATATGCCCAACAATTATGAGTAGCTTTTGGGTCCTGAACCTAATCATATGGAAACTAAATTCAATTAACAAAAAAGACCCATAAGATGAATCCCAAGAAGGAAATAGAAGGGTCAATAACCTCAGAAAGAAACGCATTAGCGGAGCGTTGATCGGAGAGGGGTCCAGCAATTGCAATGAATTTGCTCTTTTTGATTTCCTGTGCAAAAGTGACTCTTTCTTTGACTGTTGTAAAAGCACCACTATTATTATTATTATTGCTGCTGCTTGCTGTAGCCATTGAATGTCTATTGTTCTTGGAATTATTACTGTGAACCCAACGGGTGGAATTTAGGATTGGGATAAGGGAGAATGAGGAAAGAATCTAGCGGCGGCGGTGGAGGTGATAATGGAAGAGAAGGTGGTGGTTGAGATTTTGACAAGGGCGGATTGAGAGAATAGAGGCGGAGGAGACCACCATGGCACCATCATCTATTTCCAGAAACAGGGGCTGTAAAATTGCTGCCTTTAGTCCATTTCTTTTCTTTTTCTTTTTTAATGTTGTTAGGATTGATTCTAGTCTACTAATTACAAGTCATACTCTATGACATTTAGCAAAAATGTAAGAAGTAAAAAATTATATGTTTTTTATTTAAAATATGAATATTATCTTTTTAAATAGAATTAGTGATATACGCGTCCTATTTAAGAGAGTAATAATGATATTAATGGGGTGTATTCGGGGTGTATTCAATCCGGATTTTAATTAATTTTCAAAAGTTTATGGATTCTGCTAACTACATGGATTGTTATAACCCTATGCAGACTCTACGCAGACTCTATCGGATTATATTAGATTGATTTATTATGATTTCTTTTTTTTTTATAGAGTCTATAGATTATTTGAATAATAACTAAAAATAAGGAAAATATTGATTCAGTTGTGTATTATACAAATCCAACGGTGTTAAATTTTCAAAGTCAACATATGTTTATCAATCTTTTTTATTTTCGAATCATATCATTTTGTTAAAAAATTAAAAAGTTTGATAGTGAGTCTTTGATTTTTTTTGGAGGTTACGAAACTTCTGCCCTTTTTTTATTTATTTGTCAAGGATTGTATAATTTAATTACTGATTTTTTTCTTTGGCTTAATTAAAGTATGTTTTGTTTAAATTATTTTTTCCCTTTTATTTTATTTTTTAGCGAAATGAAATCAATGTTTGGAAAATAGAAATTTGTGGTTAGATAGAGAAGAAATTGTTTGCTTTCTTTAATTTATGTTTGAAGATGACCAGAAATAATATTGATTGGATATTATGACAATATATTTTGGGGAAATAAACATTTCGTATGAGTATTTTAACGATGTGAAAAATTTCCTCGTATTTTGTTTTTAGTTTGGACATTTCTTTATTTTTTTTTTAATTTCAAAGAAATGAGATTACTAAAAAAATTGTAATCTCAAATAAGATTATTATTATTAAAGACATATAATTTTAATACTAATGAGAGAAACTAAATTGAATACCTCCAGATTTTAATGGACCTTTTAAAAATATAAATTGAATACCTATGGACTTTAAAACTCCTATAGAATCTAGATTGAATACAACCCTCTAAGACTGACAAATTACCTTGTTTTTTGCTTCATTAATTTTCACTACATGTGCTAAAAGTGTTATATTGTGGAATGGAGCTAGTATTTAAGGGCAAATAGTCGTTTGTACCCGTGTATGTTTCTATTCCTATGTCCAATCACTCACAATTTACCATGTGTATATATAATTAGAAAAAATATCCACATGGCTAATTCTGAGTGGTTGTGCACAGGAATATGGGCATACATGGGTACAGGCGATCTTTACCCAGAATTAAGTGGTGCATTTTGTCAATTCTGTTGCAGAATGAAGCCGTCCTGTTTATACTCACTCAGTCCCAAATTATATGTCCACAATTCCATTTTAATTTTTTCCAAATTAACTGTTCATATACTAATTGAGTATATTAATATTACATTTTCTAATTTTACCCTTTGTCAAACTTCTCATTCAATACTTTCAATCGATTAAAACCTTCACTTCCCAATAAATAATTAATATGTGGTTAAATAGTACTCCCTCCGTCCCAAATTAACTATCTATTTTCTAAATAAAGTATATATTAATGACAATTTTTCCAAGTTTACCCTTCTTCCAACTCCTCATTGAATGCTCTTAGTTAATTTAAATTATCACTTTGCAACACATATTTAAGAAGTAATTGGATGTTATGTGAGAGGAAGTAGAGAGAAAGAAATAAATTTTAAATGAGATTAATAAAATTAATAAGGGGCATTTTAGACTTTACTTGTATTTTACCCTCAAAATCACCAAATCCTTAATACCGGTACATTTGTCAAAATGGACAAATAATTTGGGACGGAGGGAATAATTGTTTCTCCAAGTCACAATTCAAAAGGAGAGAGAGAGAGAGAGAGAGAGAGAGAGAGAGAGAGAGAGAGAGAGAGAGAGAATGTACGATTTTAAATGTTCATCAAATAATTTATGAAGGGTCGTTTGTCTATATTTTACCATCTAATTCCTCAAAATATTAATCATGCATTTTTTACAAACAAGACAGATAATTTGGGACCTAAAAATAATAAAAAAAATTCTATTTTCATTTTAATGATTTTTTTAGAGTTATTTTTTAGAACATCTCCAAATTACGTTTGATATTGCAAATTGGTCTTTATTCTATTTTTTTAGTGATTTTGGTATTTATTCTATTTTTTAGTTATTTTGGCCGCATGTGTATTTTTTTCAATGTTTTTAGTGTTAGAACTAGGGGTGAGCAAATTCGGTAAAAACCGATTTACCGACCGAATTCGATTTGAATTTGGTAAATCGAATTCGGTAATTCGGACCAATTCGTATTTGAGATATACCGAATTCGAAAACTTCAATTCGGTATATGATTTTAGTGAATTCGGTATTGCCAATTCGAATTCAATTTCAGTATTATAATATTATTTAAATATATATATATATATATATATATATATATATATATATATATATTTATTTATATTAGCTAATTATATATAAAATAATATTCAATAGACAATAATATTTAATAGAAAAAAAACCTCCAAATCGATCAAATCGATAGAAACCCAATTCGACTCGCTAATTTAGTGAATTCGAATTCGTAAATCGAACCGACTAAATAGGTCGGTATTTTCAAAAAAAAAAAAACCGAAAAAACCGATTTCAAACTACCGAATTACCGATTTCGAAATCGATGCTCACCCCTAGTTAGAACATTATAGAATTCCATCTCATAAAAGCAATTTCGCCAAATTCTATCACACAATTGGTGACAAAAAAACTAAAATCATATAAGAAAAATAGATGAAATATCAAACTTTGTTAAATAATTGTTTTTGCAATCTGCTCTTTCATTTTATTGAACAATTAAACAGTCATTTACACATACAAAATAAGAATTGAGCACTAGTTATATATATGGATTAATTTTCAATCTTAGTTTGAGTTGAGTTTCTATGGGGTGTTCTTTCAATTTTGACAAGATATGAAATGTGGTTTACCTTGGCAGGGATATCGGAACCTTCTTTTATCGTGTGCCTTGGGTCAGTGACGGATCCAGAACAACAAAACATTGGATGCACAAGACACTGGTAAAAGTTTTGAAGAGTTTTTATTTTATTAGTCACTAAAAAAATTTGTGTATGAATTATCTATACATTAATCATCTAAATGGAGTAAAATATATCATAAATACTAAAAAAAAAAAAAAAAATCACTGAAATCATTTGACCCCGGTGCTAGAAGGCTACATCCGTCACTGCCTTGGGCGACCGTCTAAGTCGCATATAAACATTATATGACCCTTCAGAATACATTGAAATTATGACCACAAATGAGGGAATTGAGCTTTCTAAACATCTCAATCTTTTTCAGATTTGCATAGAAAGTGATTGTCTTGGTGTCGTTAACAATATCGATTATGTGGCCGAAGAGTTAGGTCCGTATAACTATGATCCGACAAGAACTGATTAGTTGTAGTAATGGAATGTTATGTTCGAGGGCACCCAGGCGACGTGCGTTCCAACGCATCTCTGTGCTCACTGCTCAATGAGTTTAGCCTTATCACTCTCCTATCTTATGTATGAAAATGTTTTTAAATATAAGTGTTTTTAGTTTCTATATTATTATTTTAAATATATGCCATTTTCTAAATTTTGAGGTTATTTTTGTAGTACTGTTTTTATTATAGAGAGAAAGTAAAGATGTTGGTGTTTGATAATAAACTGAATTATGCAAGAGTATGGTAGTACATATGTGTCATGTCTCCCCTTTATTAATCTATATTAAACTATCTAGAATGAATTTTATTGTAAAACAGAGGGAGTGTCATTTATGATATTTAATTTGTAATATTATTTATGTGAAACTACGGAGAAAAATCTTTATACAAGAAAATAGTACTCAAACTGAATTTAGTGTGATAAACTTCGGGTTTAAATGAATTAAGTTCAACTTATTTGTAATGTCAAAGAGAGTGTGGAGTGTCACAAATGATCTCGAGCTGTAAAAAGGAACAATTAAAGTGTAAATGTGATATAATTAGATAATGTTGCAGGTAGGGGTGGAAGTGAGTTGAGCCGGCCCGTGAGTAACTCATGATTCGATTCGATTCGATATTCGGTTCTAATATTTTTGGCTCATCTAAAACATGCATGGGTCGAGCTTGAGCTAGATAGAGTTCGACTCATTTGGCTCATGAGCTGGCTATATATATAGCCTTACATACCCCTTAAAAAAGTAGTCGCATATCTTCTTAAGGAAAATAAACAAAGACAACCCTAGAAATCTCTTATAATCTTCTCATCTTCTCAAAGTGGAAGAGTTATTGATTCATATCGAGTTTCTTTACGCGAAAATAGTTCAAGCATTGAGTTGTGAAGGAGATTGACTCGAGTCACTTATGACATTCAGAGAAACTCAAAGTATATTACTAATTTTTGTTTATTACTGATGATAATTAATTGTTAGTCTACAAAATACTCTTTTTATGACAATACTATATTTTTATATTTTCAGGTGGAAAAACATTACACAAAAATCAAATTGGTTATATAAGAAGACTTTTGACATTTATTAATAAGGATTATAATATTTGGTAGCTAGACTTTTGTTGGTTTACATTGGTTTAATTTTTTATCTTGTTAACCTTTTTTTTTACTGGATTTTTTACATAGTATAATTAGTAGAAATATATAAACTTATATTGTATGTCATTGTACTAATAAAATCTCTTGATTTATTTTGTATAAGTTGGATATTAAACTCATGGTATAAGTAATCGTATTTTTTCAAAAATATTTGTAGATAAATGAGCTGAGCTGCTCGTGAGCTACTGATGAGTTGAGCTTGAGCTGAGAAAATTAGCTCATATCAAATATGAGTTGAGCTGGGAAAATTTAGTGAGAGGTGAGCCTGAGCTAGCCTTAGCTCAACTCATTTCCAAGTGCAGTAGTGTATTCGGTCTAGCAATTTGAGACAAAGTGAGGCGAATTTGCCTATTTGGTCCTAAATATATTTTGAGTTTGAGGTTAATGTCCTGTTAATTTAATTTTAATTTTTAATATCCTATATATTTTTAAGATATGCCAATAGAGGACTTCTGTCTAGTTTTTTGTCAATTTTTCGTCTGACATTTCACTCGGTCAGATATGATAATTTTGCACAGGGGTATTTTAGTCAAAACATCCCCTCACTCTCTCAAGAAAAAAACAAGTCCCCATTCACTCTTTTCATTACGCGGTTTTCATTTACCAATGAACAGGTTTCTGCAAAGAGAAAATCAAATCGCTTTTAATCACAATATAGGTTGTTTTGTTTGTAAATCCAATTTGTAATAATCAATATCAAAAACCATCTTAAATTATTACTCACCTCATAGTTTTGGCATCCCAAAACAATCTACCTAGGTTAGCTGCAGTCTTGGAAGTCTTAGAACGTGATTATCACCGCAAGCACACCTAATCAGTTTATTGAATGAATTGGTTGAAGAAGACATGCATGAGAGTAGGGATGGCAATGGGGCAAGTCGGGCGGGATTCTTAATACCCAAACCCGTCCCGCACTAGTGATCTGCCGCCCCGTGACCCGCAACGGGGCAATACTCATCGCCCCATGCCCCGCCCCGTGCGGATCGGATCAAACCCGCCCCATCCCATTATGTATTTTCAAAAAAAAAAGTCAAATCATTCACAAAAAATTAATCTTTCCAAAGCCTAAACAATTCCCAAATCTGCACAAAAAATTCATATTTTCAAGAATCTGCACAAATAATTCAAAAAAGCACCCCAAAACTCGCCGGAGAGCGGCCGAGAGCTCCAGCAGAAGAGCAGAGAGACAGAGGCGGAAAAGATAGAAAAAGGAGAAGAAAATAAGAAAAAAAAAATAGAGGAGGCGATTTGTGGAGAGAATGAGAGGAGAGGAAGAAAGAAGAAGGAGAAGAAAAAAAGAAAAAAATGGAGGCGGTGGCGATTTGTGGAAAGAAGGAAAGGAGAGACAGAGAGGAGAGGAAGCGTTTGGGGAGCCTGGGAGAGAAAATGGGGAAATGTTTTTAGGGTTAGGTAGTATAAAAGACTATATATACCTAGGACTGAAATGGTAATTAAAATATTAGCACATAAAACCCTATAAAAAATAATTATATTACGGATCAGAACGAGGCGGGGTAGGGCAGAGCAACCACCATACACAAACCCGATCCGTGCTCCGCCCTGCTCCAAACATGAACGGAGCGGGGCGGTGCGGCGGGTCACAGACTAAATTTCCATCCCTACATGAGAGGAAACCATGACAAGAACCCTAACACTACAACAAAAAAAGATTTATTGCGACGTTTGACATATGTCGTAATAAGGCAAAAAAACGTTGATATAAATCTATACCAACATTTATTGCAAATGTCGAATAAATGTCGCATTTGCCTGTGTCGTTATTTCGACTTTTGTTACTAGCATCGGTACCTATCTATTACGACGTTTGTTGAGTCATTTCGAAGTGTATTAAAAAGTCTTTTTGCCGTCATTTGTAAATAATCGCAACAAGTCGCCTATTACGATGTTTGTAAATAGCGTGAATAAGTAGTTATTGCGACATTTGTTACGACATTCGTAAATTATAAAGGAAAGATGGCCGAGCCGAGCCAGACCCTATACAAGCCGACCCAAGTCGAGTCGAATCTGGAACTGAAGCCTAGACAAACCGAACCGCCCAGTCTAGCCACATTTGAATAAATTAGAATAAAATTTCTCCCTACTCAATGAGATGAGAATTGAACCCGCGACATTTATGTCGTGCGATGGGTCGCTGTGCTAACTGATCATTTGTTATTTTTTGTTCCTCATATTATATTTATTATAATTGATTTTTGGATTTTGTACATTTACTTATTTTAATTTCTTTTTGTGTTTTGATTTTTTTTTTCATGAATCAAATTAAAATTAATAAACTCTCATTAAATTTTGAATACCTAAATTTCCTTATTTTACATGATATAAATGTCTCTTTAAGAGTTGCAAAAGCAACCATTTATAGCAACGTTTAATGTAAATGTCGCTAACTAACATTAAAATGTCGTATGAACATCTATATTAAAACGGTCATTAGAAACGTCGTTAAAAAATAGCGATATTTGTATGAAATGTCAAATGATCTAACTATATAGTATATAAATGTCGCTACATGAGTCGCAAAAAGTAAAATTTATAACAGCATTTGATGTAAATGTCGCTAACGAAAATCAAAATATTGATGTGAACAACAATTATTATAACCGTCGTTATGAAACGTCGTATAAAATTCAATTATAGCGATTTTTGTCTGAAAATGTCATAATATCTAACGACATATCATATAAATGTCGCTATATGAGTTGCGAAAGTAACAATTTATAACAACATTTAATTTAAATGTCGCTAAATAACCTCAAAATGTCGGTATGAACAACAATTGCTCTAACCGTCGTTATGAAACGTCGTATAAAATTCAGACATAGCAAAGTTTACAAAAAAGTGTTGCTTTAACTTATTCTGTTTGATTTTAAACATCGCGATAGTGTATTTTTGTTGTAGTGTAATTTGCAGAATGTTAATTGGAGAGGAAGGAAAAGAGCTTTTGGTTTGGAGGGAATTGGTGAATTCGGATTATAGAGTTATTGACCGTGAGAGAGAGAGAGATGATGGTTTGACTAAAATACCCCTATGAAAATTATGATCTTTGACCGAGTGACATGTCATACGGAAAATTGACAGAAAAGTGGAAAGAATTTCTCTACGAAATTCTCATATGCCCTTCCGAACTTACGTAAGATCGTGAGTTCGACAGTCTTGGTCACC
This sequence comes from Vinca minor, assembly GCA_026122235.1. NCBI lineage: Eukaryota > Viridiplantae > Streptophyta > Magnoliopsida > Gentianales > Apocynaceae > Vinca > Vinca minor. The sequence continues at coordinate 1,813,647 of JAOCZM010000294.1, read as the reverse complement.
ACTGTCATAATAGAGGTCACACGGTTGCTCGTTGCCTTCAACATTCTCCATCGCTAAAACATGAGTCTACCGACCTATCAGAGAGTGAGGTTCAAGTTGTATATTCATTAGAGTATGTTTAATATTATAATGGAATGAGATTTATTATATAGTGTTACTTAAACACAAGCCTTTTTAACCTATATTGATAATATAGTTGATTTAATTACACAACATACAGTTTTTAAAAAAGTTGAAAATATTATTTTATTCCAACGTACAAAATGTTGCACCAAATATTTTTTTTTGGTCAAGTAAAATAAATGACACCAAGATTTTCTTTTTGACCGAATACTTTCCTAACATTCACTTCCCCACATAAAACCTTCTCCGAATGCCAACTGCAGGCGGTGACTCGACCGGGTCTGATTTTTGAAGGGGGTGTGGAAAATTTTAATATGAGTCGGTCTTTGTGGGATTGATCCCACAACCATCTCACATAAGTTGAGGTTGTATGGTTGTGGGGTTAATTTCACAAGGATCGGTCCATACTAAAGTGGACCCACAACTGCGCACCAAATTTTCTGGCATTGGTTCTCCTCTTGACACCTGGGGAACTTTTTAGTCTTTGAGGACCTCAAAAAGGTCACATTTTTCATTCAAGTTGACAAAAAAAATAGTCAAACTCACATTTGGCTCCATCCTTTGCTTTAAATGGCCTTTTCACCTTTCCTCAACCCACCCCTTATTTTCTATATTTCATTGATTTGTTCAAATCTTATTGTAAATCATTTACAAATCTAAACTAAGGAATCATTCGTATAGGAGGAGTAGACTGAATTAGAAAAGTCTTAGTCTGCTCACTTCGGTTTATTTTATTGAATATATTTCTTTTGTGTTTTATTTATTATTTTAATTAGTGGTTAGTTTTAATTAATCACAATTATTTTTTGGTCTAAGGTATGTTATACTCCCTTCATTCCCAATTATTTGTCGCTTAGATATACTTTATCAGATTTTTTAATTATCCACTACTTTCAGAAACCAATAGAATATTAAATGTATTTTTCTAAACTTACCCTTATCTTTAATTAATTCAGTCAACAACTAATTTTAATTGTTCCAACATAAATGTATTAATTGAAAGGTAAAAGTGTATATCTATCTTTAAATTAACATATCTCCATCATTTTCTTAAGGGTAGTGATTATTGGATCAAAATTTTAGGATCAATTTGGATAAAAAAGGCATAATGTCACATTAAATGCTAACAATTATTTTCATTTTATACTCTTTGATCCTTATTTGATCCAAATTTTTTGATCTAACAATCATTATTGTTTTCTTAATTCGAGTGTACTGTTTTAAAGTGACAAATAAATAGGAACGGAAGGAGTAAGTGAAATGATTTTTCAGTTAGATAAACAATTTTCGTTAAAACGATCTTATATTTATTACTTTATTATTTGTTAATATTGTGGACTTTCAAATTTCACCATCAACAATAGTTAAGGAAGTAAAACACAATACAATATCACTAAAAAACACGTTGGAAAAATAGATTACTTGTGTTATAAGCAAGGAAAAGTGATTTTCTAGATGACAATGTAGGTTAATTCTGATATGGAACAGGTTCATAACTGGCCACATCATTTCAAAGTTGTCTCTCTCCTCATTATGCGATGATGTGGCTAGTTCTGAACCACAAGGTCCACATGGACCTCATCCATATCAGAATTTTCCATGTAGTATTTGTTCTTTGATTGATCAAGATACAAAGTTGGAGATACTTTACCTGTTTGTATTGTCTATTTTTCAGAATTATTCTAAATATAAATTAGCAGACTAGTTCTTTTATTGCAAAGCCCTTTCCATATTAAAAAAAAGAAAAAAAAGAAAAAAAAAGACTAGTTCTTCAGTTCTTCTATTGATGAAAAAACATTATGATGACAACACAATATTAATTTCATTTTTTATTCAAAGTGCAATGTCATTTTTATTTACTTGCAGTTTTTGACAAACGCTAATAGTCAGATATGCTATGTTGAAATTATTTGCCCCTTTAAAAAGTTCAACCGCTAAAATAACAATTTCCAATTCTTATGAGCCAAATTCCTATCAAAGGTGTCCCTAATTAATGAGGCAAGTGTATGTGGGTTGATACTCTTCGCCCGCAAGCAGCATATGCCTTTAATCTCTCTTTTGTGCGCTATCTTCTCCTCTTGCATGGCGCATTTCTCTCCCCTATATGCAAAAGTCCGACCAATCGAGCTAACAAAAAAAAATGAGCCAATTAATTCCTTCTTCTTTTTTAATATTTGGGGCCTCTTGGTCAATAAAATGAGAAGTCAACTCTCTTTGATGCAAAATTTATTTTCTCCTACAACGAAAGCAATATTCTTATGTCAAGTTATTCTAGCTTGGTGGGTTACATTTGCAATTCCTCAGGAGACTCACTCAGGATAATGTTGCAAACGATATTTTGTAAACAACTTATCGTAATTTTGCAATATTTTCTGCTAGTATACTATAACGCTTATTAGATCTCAACCAGATTAGTCGATTTAAATATCCGAATATTGATCATCGAAAGAAAAATTTATATTCTTATAGTATTAATGGTAAAATAGTTCATCAATAATGTAATATCTCTAGTATTTTATTCTAAGTATTACATAATAGTCACATTTTTTTTTTTGGTTCACCCCGAAGGGCACCTGGTCGGTGTTCACCGACAACGTGGTAACTAATCCGAGTTCGGCCTGCGGTTGGCCCGTAGCGTGACCACTAACGGGGAGGGCCTGCCCCATACTGCTCTTATACACAGAGCCCTACTACCGCGGAAAAATCTCACGAGAGTCGATGTCCACGGTAGGAATTAAACCCTCGTCAACGGTGTACTCACATTTTTTTTTGTGATCAGTGTTTTCGTGACTTTCCTCTTAACAATCTCTAAAATTTTAGAGATTAAAATTAAAATCACTTAACAACTTTTCTGGCTTCTGAGTAGTTAATCACATTATTTTAATTCCAATTAAGGGCAACACATTGCGGAGGAGAGTCAAAGTTTGGCGTATTAATTGGTTCCTGTGGCTTTGAAAACAAATGAAAGGGTGGTATGAGGGAGGTAATAACTAAGGTAGGGAAAATAGACATATTTTTGGTATTTGGAAGAATATAGAGACGACCTTTTCCACCACACACACATAGTAGCCATGTGAAATGGGCATTCTCATATTCTATTCTTGTATTATTTTTAGTCCTCATACTCTGGGTCTGGTTGGGTTGGATCTCGGTATTAGATTTTTAGTCTCTATTTCAAATTAGTTTCAAACTCAAATTAATTTTTACTTGATTTAATGCATGAGGTTTTATTCCCTGACTGAATACAAAGAGAGCTTAAGTTACAGTTCGAATTTCAATCTCAAATCAGACTTAATCCAAATATATCGTCTATTCTTAAACTCTTTTATTAATATCATTTTCACCACACACAAAAAAGGAATTGATTCACATGCAACTCGAACCAAATGCATAATTCTGGTGAGTGATATTGTTCCAACGCAACAAACGTAGCATATACTAACATGCAATGCATACTATGTTATTTACAAGGATTCAGAGAATAAGGATTGGACGTATCGTGTATCTATTATTCAAATAATTATCGAATAAGGATATAGAATATTTAATTATTAAATTTCTCGAACCAGGAAAGAAATAAAAAAGGATACAATAAGGGGGAATATGAATATACATGAGTTGTATTTAATTGAATTTTTGAACTAATTATTCTTAGACCAATTTTGAAGGGATATATTTGGTCAAAAAGGGACACGGCTCTGTGAAATTTATTCAAATGGTAATTTGCTTCTAGAAAAAATTAAAAGAAAAAGGGAAATGATTAATAACCAAAATCAATTAGTTAAAATGGACTAAATATCAAATTAAACACTATTCACCCTATTTGTATAAGAAATTTAGCGAATTATTTATAATTTTTCCACGAATTATTTATAATTTGCCTTAATTTGACTAATTAATTTTAGACGTCTAACATTACCAAAAGAAAATTGCTATTAGGAATTTAGGATATAAATTCTTGGATAAATAATTGTAAAAATGGTGAATTTTTTTTTGTAAAAGAATTGCAAGACTACTTTTACTGGAAGGTGCAGAAGCTTGAACGCTAGGTATAGCGTTAGCTTTCAGCAAAGAACAAATAAGCAATTAATTATTGGCTCATATTATGTCGCACCCTATTCTTTGAGCTAAAATGCTTATCAAATAAAATAATTTACAAAGCTGTCAGCGTCGAATTTCCGAAAAGCTTAAGAATAATAACAAAAAGAAAGATTATGCTTCAACTTTATTATCATGCGGGCGTTGCAATTCAAAACTAAATGACACTATATGTTATTATAAAAAGAAAAAATTTCAAAAATTTTGGGAGATCGAAGTAAAATTATAGGGTCAAAGAGGCCGCAGTCCAGTGAGGCAAGCCTCGATTCGTGACCGAAAGGTCCCGAGTTCGACACCCACTCCATATATGGGGTAAGCTTAATATGTCTCTATTTCTAGAACTTTCTCCTCCTCCTATGAGGCAGTTCTCTCTCCCCTTCATGGGGAAATCGCCCAGCCAGACTTCAAAAAGAAAAGTAAAATTATAGGAAAAATATATAATTAGTATATAAAAAATCTTAAAAAACCTTAGTTTAAGAAGGAAAAAAGAGTGAAGGCTCCCTTACCCCCTAAATATAGGCATAAAATCGTTTGTCCAGAAATCATATTCCCTTTCATGTCCCACTATTAAAAATGTGACACATGTTTAGTCGTTCATAACACAATTACCTCCTACATTGCATCATACTCCTAATTTCTCTCTGCTCCTACCTCTTATTCTCTAAGTGGAATATGTGACACATTTCTAGTGGTAGAACAGAGAAGAGGACATGATTATGGGACAGACGATTTTCTCCCCTAAATACAAACGTACAGATTGGGAAATGCCACGTAACTGAAAACGCGACGAGGAGAATTGGAAATGCAGAGCATATGTATGTAAGACTTGGCAATGGAATAACTTTTCCAAGCAAGAGAGAATAGTTTTGGTCAATAATTTGGGACTTTTCCTTTCATATGGCTGCCATAATTTGGAGACCGTTGGGAGATTCTCTAGAATACTGGTACACGGTATGAATTATATGAATTGAGACGGGTTGTCTCTTTAATTTTTTCAATTTCAAAAATACGATTTTGGAATTATTATTTCAATCTAATTTATTTAAAATCTCAATTTGTCCAAGGGGTGAATTATGTTGAATTGGATTAGAATAAATTGGATCAGACACAAACTAGTTTAAGTCTCAGTTTGAGTGTCATCCCCCGTAACACTGAGGATGACCTGGCAGTACTTACATTTGCTGAGATGTGGGCTCTTAGAGATGGACTAACTATGGCATCCAACTTAAACATTAGCTCTCTAGATGTTGAGTTGGACGCTATAGTCGTCGTCAATCTCCTCAAACAGATTGATACCTCCTCCCACCCCCTTTCTAACCTCATTTTTTATTGCTGGGAACTACTGTGGAGGTTCGACGACGTCAAAATTAGCCACATCTATAGAGAGGTCAATGCCTGCGCAGACTTGCTTGCAAAGAACGGGTTACTTTTGGATAGTTTTACTTTGCTTTTCTTTTTAATTCCACCATCCTTTGTTAGCCAAGCTTTGGCGAGGGATGTCCATAGGGCATGTTTTGAGAGATTAGTTCCTATTGTAATCTCTAATACTTTGCCCTCATTTTGATTATTTCATCAAAAAAATATATGAGATATCGAATTTAAATATTGAAAAAATACAACATAAATTAAATCTTAACTGTGTCACATCCCGTAACATTGAGGATGACATATTTACACCTAAGGATTGTTGTTAATTTACTTTTTTTTCTCAAAAGGAAAAAATAAATAAATTCCCACGTTACCAAAAACGCCGCGGAGAATAGGGAACGTAGAGCAAAATGTATTGACCATGTCAAATACTTCCCTTTTTCCAAGGCGGAGAGAATAGTTTGACCGAAAGATAAATACAATAAATTGGGCGTTCCTTTCATATTGCTACCATAATTATGGAATACGAGTGGTTTATTTTCAGTTTTTTTTGGGGTGTGAAATGTTATGGTAATTTGCTAGTCCCATGTCTTAGATCAACTTGGGTCACATGATGGCTCTATTACTTGATGGTATGATTGATGGTATGATTTAGGGGAAGGTGGAGGTGGACTGACTTATTAATCATGATTTTACTCTTTACTCACAATATTTATTTTATGATCTTGCAGTTATATATTTGGCCTGCAGATTTTGTAAATAAAGGTATAAGACCCGACCAAATAGACCATTGTATCACTATTTTTCCTAATTTACCATATTTGGATATAACTAAAATTTTATTTTTTGATTTATTACTTTAATATAAGTCACATGATTGATTTTATAAAGAGAAAAAAAACTAATATACATGCCTCAAATTTCAAAATTTTCAATGCACACCTTGTACTATCATACAAAATTTTCATACGAAAACTGAAAATTTGTCTTATAAATAATATAATATTCTGATTCCAAACATAGACATTTTGATTCTTTCAATTAGGATTTAAACCTTTCATACAATATATAAATATTTTGTGTAGGTTCTAGTAGAGGTTCCAGATTACCAAAAAGCCCATCCAAATACAGTTGAAATAGAAAATAAAAATCTAAATTAGTTGTCAACAGACCATAAAGAAGTGTATTAAAAGTCAAGCCATCACCCCCACCCAAAAAAAAAAAAAAAAAAAAACAGCATAACATGCAACACCAAATAGGAAACATTAGACCTGGCTAGAGATCACCACCAGTTGTGGCCAATTTGCGAAGCATATTATCATTGGTCCCACCTCTGCATACTAAAACATTATACTAATTCCGTCTCAAATTACCTGTATACGTTCTTTTCAATCCGTATTAAATTAATTGTCCACTTTCTAAATAAAAAACTCATTAATAATAATTTTATTTTTTCCAATCATATATCTTGCATTGAATGTCAGAGAGAAGAATAGAGAGAAAAAATATATAATTAAATTGAAAGTAAAATTAAATAATATCTATGTTTGACATTTTAACATACAGTAAAACTTCTATACAATAATACTCTTGGGATCGGAGAAAAATATTAATGTAAGGAGGTTATTCTTAAATAGAGGCTTATATATGAAAATTATAAATTTTTTAAAAATAACTAATATACATTATACGACACTTGGAAATTGTCCATTCATATTTTAAAAATATAAATTTAAAAGATATATAAGATTTATAAGTTTCAAAAAAAATAAATGTACGTAAATCATGCACGTACATTGTGTATATATTATATTTAGAATATTCATTCATGCACATACATTATATAGGAAATGTAAAAAAAAAAAATGTATATATACATGAGTACATCATATATCCATTTAAAATATTCACTCATATAGATAAGTATTTCATATCATCTTAAATTTAAAGTAATATAATTAAATAATTCTGGATATTTTATATAGATATATAAATATATTTTAAATTTTAATGTTATTTTATTACTATATGGAGGTAAATTTTTAAGGATGGTAACATGAAACATTATAATGTAGAAGTTATTTTTATTTATAATTAGTCTCAAGTTGAAATCATAATTTTTTATTATTATAAAGAGATTATTCTGATATAGAGTATGTTCTATAGAGGTTTGATTGTATCTTAATATAAAAATTGATAAAATATTAATTTTTTGTGTAAAATATAAAGTGAACATCTAATCTAATGATATAATCTGGGACGTAGAGAGTATAGAAACTTTCCAAAACAACACCCAATTTCTTAATTAAATAATTTTCTCCCAAGATCCGCGTGAAACCTAATTTCCACTACCGTTCCTTCCCTTTCTCCCCTCCCAACTATATATATACTTCTTTTCCTCCGTTTTCTTCTCTCAAAACCAATTCAACAATTCCTTCTCTCTTTTAGTAGCATATGTCTCAGAGACCTAACGTCCCACACTTCGCTTCTGTTGCTTTTGGCCTTCATTCTCATCTCCTGGTTTCCAGTGAGATGACCTCTAATTCCAACTGGTCTTTATAAATTTCAATTTCATCTCACAAAGAGCCCCCGCCCAAATTTCAAGAAAATTATTCAATTTTCTCGATCCAATTTCCAATAAAATCCCTTGTCTTTTGATTATTTTCCACTAGATTTGAAATGGGGTTTTAAGGGATTTGTCGAAGGAGGCATAGCTTCCATTGTTGCGGGTTGCAGTACTCACCCAATGGATCTTATTAAGGTCCGAATGCAACTTCAAGGTGAGGGTCCGGGTCCGACTCCTGCTGTTCAAACCCTCCGACCCGCTTTAGCTTTTCATACTACTGTGGGCCATTCTTCTCGTATTCATGTTCCTTCTCCTCCTCCTCCGCCGCTGCCCCGTGTAGGACCCATTGCTGTGGGTGTTAAGATTGTCCAGCAAGAAGGAATGGCGGCGCTTTTCTCCGGCGTCTCCGCCACCGTACTCCGGCAGACACTTTACTCCACCACCAGAATGGGGCTTTACGATGTGCTGAAACAGAAATGGACAGATCCACACACTAATAACATGCCGTTGACGAGGAAAATAGCTGCCGGACTTGTCGCCGGAGCTATCGGCGCCGCCGTCGGGAACCCAGCTGACGTGGCGATGGTACGCATGCAAGCCGACGGTCGTCTTCCGGTTGCTCAGCGGCGGAACTACAAGAGCGTGGTGGACGCAATTACGCAAATGTCCAAGAACGAGGGCGTTACTAGCCTGTGGCGCGGCTCATCTCTTACGGTGAACCGCGCTATGCTGGTTACTGCATCACAGCTGGCATCGTACGATCAGTTCAAGGAGACGATATTGGAGAAGGGTTTGATGAAGGATGGACTTGGGACCCACGTCACGGCCAGCTTCGCCGCCGGATTCGTGGCGTCGGTGGCTTCAAATCCGGTGGATGTTATTAAGACTCGGGTCATGAACATGAAAGTGGAGCCGGGTATGGATGCTCCATACAGTGGGGCCCTTGATTGTGCAATGAAGACTATTAAGGCTGAGGGGCCCATGGCACTGTACAAGGGGTTTATTCCCACAATCTCAAGGCAGGGTCCATTTACTATCGTGCTCTTTGTTACACTGGAACAGGTCCGGAAATTATTCAAGGAATTTTAAATAGTGATGATGACGAAGAAAATAGGGTCAAAATAATAAATAAAAAAAGAAATATTTTTATTATTTTATGTGCAAGTTCCCAGAATTTGGGAGGTCTTGACTTTGTCCTCCATTATTTAATGGAAATGTTTGTTTTCAGTAATTTATTAATGGAAATGTTTAGTAAAAAAAATAATAATAATGGTATTTACATTCTCAATTTAGGTTTTTGTACTCTATTCGTCTTATTTTATAAATGAAATAATTTTAATACTCTCGTCTATGTTTGTATGTTTGTCTAATAGTGTTAGTTTTGTGTTGAATTTATTAAATTTATATATTAATGTCTTTTACTAATAAAATAAGGAGGAGTACAAATATCACCTTATTTTTTTTATTACTTTTTAAATTTTCTTTTCTTTTCCACTTGAAATTTATGTAACTATTTAATTCATTTATTTTTATTACAATTAGGATTCTTCACCATTTCATGATGGTAATTAGTAATCGTGCACTCAACTATATAAAAGAATCGACATAAATAATAAATAAAAAGGGTTAAAGACAAATAAGTACCTAAAGTCTACATGGAGATCTAATAAGATATTTACTATGCTAATTGTATCAATTTAGTACCCAAATTATGGTTTCATCCAAATCAAGATAACAGTAAGAGAAAAAGTCTAAAATACCCCCAAACTTTTTATGAAATGACATACTCTATTAAATAATAATAATAATAACTTACTCATTAATTCTACAATTATTTCCTATTCCACAAAAAAAAAATAGTAATATTATTATTAATAAATATTCAATTAATTTTTTAAATAAAGGAATCAATCAATTATTAATCTAAAAAGCATAACAATTATTTCATAAAGAAGAGAGAAAAAGGAAGGAGAAACATATCATAAAAAACAGAAAAAAGAAAAAGGGATTGAGAAGAAGATTTTTGAGTTGGGCTGGAAACTTGGAATGAGTTGTGTTTAATTTGAAAGGTATTTTGGGTAAGAATAAAAGATTGAACTAAAAAAGAAATGGAAAAAGTGCTAACTAGCATATGGATGAAACCCTAATATGGGTACTAAATTGACACAATCAACATAATAAGTACCTTATTAGAACTCCATATAGATTTTGGGTTTTTTAATAAAATAAAAATAAAAATCTTTAACCATAAATAAAAATCACAACAAATTGAAATTAAAAAGAAGGGTTATAACGAACAGTGGCGGAGCTATTAAGGGGCAGGGGGCGCTCGCCCTTCAACATTTTCAGAAACGACGAATTTTTTATGGGAATTTTTTTTATAAATGTTGTATTTGGCCCCCTTAAAAAATTTTAGTAAGAAATTCACCCCCTATGACAAATTCCTGACTCCACCACTGATCACGAAGCAATTCTTCCGTGGAGAATCAAAATTGTCTTTGAGTAGGGATTGACGGACTTTGAGTGAGTCAATGAATCATTAAAGTTTTAAATTAGAATTTCTTGATCTAACATTCCTTGTTCAAACCGGATTAGATTATAAATGATTTATTACTCAATTTAAAAAAGTTTGGGTCTCGCTTTGAATTTCAAATCAAATCATACTCATACTAAACTCAATCAAATTACACAAATTCTGAAGGCAGCTGATCTTTAATCGTCTGTCCAACATAAATTTCATCAGTTTTATTTAAAATTTGAACTCGATTCCACCATGCTACAGAGTACAAAACTGCAGGTTAATTTTGAAAAAATCAAGTTGATATGTAAAAGGTTTCCAAAAAGGAAGTTAGTGCCATGCATGTGTGTTATTGTGATCGTGGAGTTGTGGTATTGGTACTATTATTCAGTCATGATATTCTGGAAGCACTATCAACCGTAAGAAATTGATTGTCGAACTTTGAGCTGAATCACATTGGGTGGAAATGCTAGAAGTCACCAATGGACCACCTTGAATCACAGCCACAATCAGTGCGTGAGTTGTAAAAATTTTCTTTTCGAAAAGACAATTAACATCGATAAAATAAATTCATAAAAGATATAAACATTTGGCATGAGCCAAAAAAAATTTTTTGATGAGAAGGACTCTCGAGAAGAAAAAATAAATATTTACAATGGAAATTAAAATATATATCATGTTTGATTGTTGAATCCAAAAAAGCAATGCTTTCAATAAAAAGTGCCCCAAAGACCTTTTTTTGTATGATTAGACCAAAATAAAAGGCCATTTAGAAATATTATGGGTATTAGAGATGAAGTTGGAGGAAACATGAAGGGCTTATTATTAATGTGAACGAATATTTTTTTATTTTTGATAAAATCTTATATTATAATCTATTAGTAATTATGAATTTTTTGATGAAATTTTATAAATATTATAATCTCTTACAAAATTAAGTTTGTTACAATTTTAACCAAAATTGTTAAGATATAAGTGGTGTAATTCCTATAATTCACGAACTAAAAAATCTAATTTTAAATCGTAAAGTGATTCAAAATGTTCACGGGATGAGGTGTTATAAAAACAAAACTAAAATTATAAAAAAAAAAAAAAAAATTGGAAAAAGTTCCCCCCAGGCCCCCCTAGCTCCGCCAGTGGCCACAACCATGGTGCTCAACGATTAAAATTCAGTATATATAAAATACTTTTTAACATATATTATATTATATGCTTTTTGACACAGTGTTGAATTTCTTGCAACAATTGTTTTCTCCTTACAAACACATGTCTAGTACTACAACATGTCCCCGCTAAAAACATTTAGGCTGTTGAATTTTTTTTATCCAATAACTCCTAAAATTGTTCATTATATACTGAATTTTGTTTATTCTGCACCCTACCTGGACTGAAATCACAATGACGGTAAATGTTCATTTTTTCTTGGTTGACAGAGGTTATTTAACTAACTAATTTGATTGGAATCTGAATAAGACAAACCTGACAATGCAATATTAAATTGTTTCTGGAGAACTGGCACTGCAAATTTGCTATTTTCCTTCACTATGATTGCAAGAATTTCCAATCACTATAAAATGGTAATTTTATAACATTAGAAATTTTATAGTTTATCTTTCATGATTTGAAAAAATGTGAACAAAATATTCTAACATAAGAATATTACAAAAAAGAAAGATGTTGGAGAAAATGTTTACATAGAATACGACCAAATGCTAATCATTGTCGATTAAGACTCACTTTGATCATCTTCTTCAAGATCTAAATGGTAATATATGAAATGGATTAATTAAATGTATGTGGGGTTCAAATTTTAACAGAAGGGTTGAAATTTTAAGTATACAGACACTTTTAAAATTATTTGATCCATTAATATATATGTATCTAAAAAAAATTCTCTTTCGTTTTAAAAATAAAGCAATAAGAACACTCGTGATAAAATGTTACTCGAAAAATAAAAATGCAATAATAGCTCTTTAGGAGGGGTCCCAATAGGGAATTTCACAGACGGGGGACAACATAATGTGTCGGTGATTGATATTCCAATGGATTAGTGGTTGAACTTGGAAGTAATCCTAGGAAGGTGCCGTGATGCTCGAGACACGATATGTACCATACGCATGATTTGATTCCTCAACTGACCGTTGTCCTAACATACTACAAGGTTCATCACTCCGGCTCCTATGCAGTGGCGGCTAACAAGGAGTTAAAAGTGATTGACTGCACAGGGCCTCTAAAAATTCGGGATCTCAATTTTTTTTTTGTATGTATATATTTAAAAAAAAAAAAAAAAAAACTTGGGGCTCCTAATTTTTTGCTAAGTATATATATATAGCCAAAAATCCGGGGCCCCAATTTTTTTTTGTTTATATATATAGTCAAAAATTCGGGGCCCCAAATTTTTTTTTTATAGGTTATATAGGGCTTTAATTTAAAATTTGACACAGGGCCCTCAAAACGTTTGAGTCGCCCCTGCTCCTATGCGGAACAGGAATTGTTCCGTACCGTGCGGGACAATCTGGACCGTCGAATGATAACTTTAAACGGTCCAAATTTAGAGAGATAAAAGTTTATATTTTTTATTTTTTAAGTCCAGCCGCAACTTTTCTCTCTCCAAATTTGGGCCGTTAAAAAAATCATCCGACGGCCCAGATTGTTCCGCACGGTGCAAAATTTTCCCTGTTCCGCATAGGAGCCGGACTGAAGGTTCATGTGCGAGACATCGATCTAGGGTGAGCATCGATAGTTTGAAATTGATTTTTTCGGTAATTTGATTTTTGAAAATACCGATCTATTTCGAACCGAATTCCGATTTATCGAATTCAAATTGAATTCGGTATGAATTTGAAATTCAGTCGGTTTACCGAATTACCGAATTGGCAAGACCTATATAGTTGTTCATGGAAAAAAAAATATTTAACCAAAATCAAAACAACAGATACATACCATTCAACTAAAATCATAAATATATGCTTTAAAAAATTATAAAAAATTAGTATAAATAATTATATATATATATATATATATAATTAATATTTTAATACGAATTTAAATCCGAATTTGGTAATAAGTCTATTTGACCGATTTCAAGTCGAAATCGGTAATACCGAATTCTATAAAACGAATACCATATTCGAACCGATTTTGAAATTTTCGAATTCAATATGATCCGAATTACCAAATTCAATTCGAATTCGGTCGATAAATCGGTTTTTACCAAATTTGCACACCTCTACATGTACTTGATCCGTATCAGGATAAATCAACCGACTATTTTCATTGAATTTCTTTCATATTTTCTCTCTTTTTTTGTTATTTCCCTCTTTTCTCTTTATCTTTCTTTTTCTTTTGGCCAAAAAACTTATATTTTAGTTGAATATTCCCTTTTCCCCTTAGAGCACATGATATCCCATTATCGGTGAAACTAACATAGCACGCAAAGTCAGACTCTTTAAATATGACACTACAAGTAGAGTTAAACACGTAACCTTACTTTACTAACTCTATCAAACTGTCCCAAATTGCTGGGCTTTAATGTTAATATTCTGCCAAATAAAGAAATGTGCACATTATAAGAAAAAATAAATAAAAAAAATCAGTGCTCAATGTTGGGAACAAGGATCAAAGGTTCCTTAGCCTAGTGGGCAAGTGCCTGCCTACGACCGTAAGGTCGTGAGTTCGATACCCTCCCCGCGCATTGGACATGCTTTAATTTGACTCCCTTTCTAAGGTTGATCTCTTCTCCTCTTACGAGGTTGTTACTCTCCCCTTATGGGTTCCGCCCTCTGGACATTCGGAAAAAAAAAAATGTTGGGAACAAAGAAGAGAAATACCATAAAACCAAATAGAAGAACACTGAAAATTTCATCATCACATAACTACTACATATACAAAGAATATTCAGAATCAAGAAACAAAATTATATCCCTTCCTATAACCAATCCTATTTTCAATTATCTATAACTCTTTTGTTCTGCTTTTTTACTTCAACAGTAGGGTAGCTAAATACCTATCAAAACCGAGATTCGTTGAATCATGCTCCGAGGAGGACTCCATGATCGAAAATGTTATACGTTCAACGCTCTTCTTCGTTTCGAGGTCACAACTCCATAGGTATGGCAGCTGCCGGTCCAATTCAGCTTCTCGTAAACCATGTACTAAACGGATCCGACCATTTCATTGTCTTCATGTAATGACTGATTCTAGTAGAAGTAATTATTGTCATTGTGGTTGACGGCATCCTTGCAAAGCATTGACCGTACTTCTAGCATTGATCTTGGGGGTTCGAGATCTTTCTCCTGCAGTGCATTGCCGAGCAATTGCTGCATCTTTGATGCAAATGTATCATCTACAACCTGTATATTAATAAGATCCTCCCCCTTAGAAAAAAAGTACACTTGAAGGATACAAGAGATATTTTACCGTTTTGTTCTTGGAGGACAGTTTATAAAGCTCATATGAACATCTAAATGATTATCAATAAAACCCCATGAAAACAGTAGTTTAACTTACTGATATCGCCACTCTTGAGGATTTATACCACGACTTGTTTTCTTTTCGGTCTCCCAAAAGCCTGAGCACATCCTGGAATGAAACAATCAAGTACACAGATACAATTAGAGTAGCTATATTATGTGTAAATAATGATGGAAAGATTAGATAATATATCTTATTTACGGATTTTAACCTGTCCCATCCGATCCCAGAAACCTCGGCATATGACTATGAAGACCTGATTGTCAAAAACACCCTGGAGTTGATCAATCAGGCTTTCAAGCAAATCCTTCAAAGGCTGCATCCTAATTCGTAGATCGGATTCAGGAACAATTTCCTTTGCATCCTGGATTATTTTCTTCAACTTTGTAGTAGGTTGCAATCGTGTCTGGATGCAGAATAACAGCGCAAAATCCATAAAAAGAATTGAACCGGCAAACACCAGAACGTTGCTAAACGAAGGCAAGATTAAGTACAAGATAATGACATTTCTGAAAGACTGAAACTCCTGTTTTATCTCAATTATTATTAAGTAGAGTTGATTTACCTTTGAATCTGGTTAAACCTTCGTGAAAATTGTTCATAGTTTTAGTTCTTTATTTTTGCAGTAAAAACGTGAAAATATGTAATGGACAGAGAGTAAAAGGACTGTAACTGCACATACATTTTCTACGAGCTTTTCCATAAGTGCTTGCATATAACTTCTCAATTTGGCTCTCAGCATTACGGTAACTTCACTGAGATGCTCGCCTGGGACTGAACTTCCACCTTCAGGGAGGCACGAACCCCATGCCTTCAGCTGTGATTCTATCTGGGGCCATAAAATGTCAAGCATCCTTTTCATGGAGTTCAAAACAATCCCCAACTGAAATAATGATGTAGAAGGTCATTTTTCGGGTTTGTAGAAGGAGAAAAAAAGAAAAGGAAAATAAAAGTATAAACCACAATTAAAAAGGAAAAAAAAAAAAAAAATAGCTCACCTCATTAGAAACCATGTAAGGACTTACAGTTCCTTTAGCAATTTTCTGAACGTATTTGAGGCCTAATTTGATGGGCATTGAGTACTCTTTCAGTGGTGATAAAACATCCGCGTACTGTTTCTCAAGACTTTCCACCACTGCCTTCTCCACATCTGCTATAGCCTGTTTACGAGTAGGACATACAAAGTGCAACTCAGAAGAATTCGAGATCCAAACAAAAATTTCAGACAATAATATGCGAAACTATTCCGACTTAGAATGTAGTTAAAGATCTTCCAACAAATGCAAGCTTTTTGGGACCTTTTTTTATATTCTTTTTAATTAGCAGGCAATGTCGAACTCGAGATCTATGGTTTCGAGTTAGAAGTACTGCGCCAACCACGCTAGCCTTCCTTGACTTTTGGGACCTAACAAAGTAGAAAGATCGACAAAGAAATATGCATTAACAATCGATGATTCTCAAAAGCCTATCCTACGAATGTGGTTGGAATCTGAACAAAGAAAGTTCAAAGATTATCTTCCAATTATTCTCTAACTGGATAGAAGCCAAATTCTAAAATTAATGAATGGTTTGTAACCAATTAAATTAAGTTATGAAAACATTTTAATATAATATTTCCTACCGTTTCAAAGGTACCACCAACAAATGACAAAACAATGAGAAAGTCTTGAACATACACTTTCTAGGAAGATCGTATATTCGGGCCACCGACTGATTATGATGTCATACTCATTTAGCGTCTCCTTTAACTGACCGTAGATATCATCCACAAACGGAGTTGTTGGGTGCACTGTTTGCATGCTGGACCATTTTACCTGGAAATAATATATATATTAGGGAATATGTAATACAAAAAACACTGTTGAAAGAAATATCTACTTATAAGACACCCAAAAAAAAACACTGAGATGGGACGAAACCTGTCAAACCTTATTGATAGATAGAAATCTGGTAATATTAAACTAAGGAACTAAATTAAGATGGGTTTATTTTATAAAAAAAAAGAAAAAAAGAAAAAAAAAAAGAATAGGTTTAGGACAGAGCTTTTATCTGAGAATGCTCGAAATCAGTAGGATACTCCCTCTGTTTCATAATAGAAGGCCGTCTAGGTAGTTTAGCACAGATTGAGGGAGAGACAACGGTATTTTTCCTATTGAAACTTTAAGGAATTTAATTTATCCACATCAAGTCTCAACTACCAACCTCTCTTACTCTGTACCATAATATTATGGGTAAGGGTAAATTTAGAAATATATCCTCAAAAGTTGTAAAAGGACATATATTTTTGGGAAGAGATGGAAAAGCTAAAAGGACTTGTATTATAAAACGGAATGAGTACATATTAACGCGTCAAAATTATTCAATCAACCCTTTGATGCAAATGTACCTTATCAGGCTTGCATAGTTCGAGCAAGGCAAGGCGTTTCTCTTTGATCCACAGTGTTATGTATCCGTGGAACAATTCCTTTGCATCAACACCATCTTTAACAGGACTGCAAAAGATTATTAAATTAGTTAGGACACCAAAAAAGAAATAGGAGGATAAATATGAGCAAGAACCCTTCATTACTTGATTTTCCACGAAGTAAGATCTCTTTGAAAGTCTGCTGTGGTAATAACAAGTTCTGTCACGGGCGGCAAAGGGCCACCACTCGGATGACATGCAATAAGAAATGAACGTAACCTTTTACTGAGCTCTGCACTGTATATGGACGACGACAGATTTGGAAGGTCTATAAAACTAGGAAAAACAAAGAACTGATTCAGTATTAAGAATTCCGAGAAACAATACGATTACAGAAAAAGATGCAAGTACAACCTCTAGAAACGGAATCTAGGAAAAAGAACAGAGTAAAGTAACATTTTTCATATTTACCTGGGGAGCAGATGCTGATTCTGAATTTTTATGTCAGTGAAAATTTCATTTCTGAAATTTAAACAAAGAGCTCTCATTTTCTGATATGCGGTAGAGAAAGCAAGCGGATCCACCAACAGATTCTCATTAGCACTAGAGACGAATTCATCAGTTTCCGTCAAGTGCCTTTTGGACCTTTTCTTCGCAGCTATCTACACAAATAGTAAAGGATGAGAAAGGGAACTTAGGAGCAAAAAGAACTATAGTTACGTCTTTAGTTTCTAACACCTGAAAATATCTGCATAGCTTCAACTGCGCCTCGGAAGAAAGTATGTCATTCAGAAGCTTGTACAGTTTTAATGCTGGCACAAGTGCAGGAGCGGCAAATCCGTTAGCTGGTGCAAATGTGTTGGCCATCCCTGAGGGAGATGATTCGTCCAGGGACTTGTAGTTTTCAAATGTCATTGCAAGAATCTGCTCAATTTGATCAGCCACTTCACCCAGGATACGGTTCTGGTGGGAATTAAAAAGACGACAACAATATAATCTCACAGTTCATCAGAACAAGCAATGAATTAGACTACTGAAATAATAAAGTATACAAAGAATCGTAGATCCCGACCGAAACTTTCTCCCCACCTCTTGATGACTTAATGTTTCCTTTGCTCTTCCTCTCATGATAACCGGTTCGAGCAAATCATGGACCAAATCTAGACAATCCGCAGTTGGCGTGGCAACATCCATAACGTACGAAAGATATCTGCAAATGGATGAAATTCCATTAGAGAACACTACATAAACTACAGGTTGCCTATAATCCAAGAAACTTCCTGAATGATCGAATCATCTATGATAAACCGAGGAACCAAATTTTAGTACCGTAAACGAGTGTATGCATCTGAAACTCCATAATACGAGGCAAATTCACTCACAAGCCACCGCCAAGAGCCATGCAGCAAAAGACTTCTCTGTTGAAACTGCTGGACTTTCATTGCTGTTTCCAGCAGGAAGTCATAGGCAACAGTTTCCGCAACAGAACCACACTAAAAAACGAAATGATGTAAGATGCTATATAACCGAAATTTTCCATAAAGCAGCTTAGATGTAACATGGAAAAAAATAGAAATTCCAACTTAAAAATTGTTGACAACGAGACTACCATACTATAAAGTTTAACATCAGAATCCATATAAAAGTCAAAATAATTCATATATCTTACATACGCGCAACTACAATAGAAAACTAGTAAAAAATGATTCCATTAGATATATGTACATGTTTATCAGTATCACTATCAATGCTGAAGAATATTAACCACCATAATATCCGGGAGAACATATAAGACGACATGAAGCATGTAGCTAAATACGCAATACCAAGAAGATGATGCAGACATGAAGTGACGGAATTCTAGAAGTAATTTTACTAAAGAATTGAAGAAATACAAGAAAGTGAATGACAACTACATCAAATGCAGTGCTCCAATCCCTTTGTAAAATTAAGAATCAATTACAACAATAACATAAAGTCAACAATAATTGGGGGTATGGGCGGGGATGGATAGGAGACATACCTAACCTAAGGCAATGAATGAACAAAGTGTCTGCTCACAGAAAAAATTAAGAATCAATTAAGAAAATATTTATTAGAAAGGAATAAGGATTATCTACGTCATATTAATACTATATCATTTCTCTCCAAAAATAACTAATGAAAAAACGGTTAGAATTTTGCAACAGGTGCCCCTTTTCAATATACATGTAATCTAAGATACAAAACAAATTTCATATCTTCTCTAGCGCTGACAATTTAGTTTCAAAATTACCCCTTTCTATATAGCAGTAACCTTACAGTTGCAAACCCTAATATTTACAATCTATATGCGGTTTACCTGTATTCTCAATGATTTCCTCCTGGAAAATTTACAAACTAAAGGCGGGCCGAGAAAGGGGAAAAAACACCGGAATGAATCACTAAAAGGAATAATACTTCAAAGAAAAAGGAAAATGAGAAATCTTTCCTCCACTAGTTAGAGTATCACCGGAAGTGGTCATATAGTTATAAAACACGAAATCAAAACCAAAAGATTTTGATAATCGCGGCCTTTGTTATACCTTATGATTATTCTCATCCAGACTAGTGGAGTAATTAATGTATAATTGCACTCTCCCAACAAGTTCATGCTCTGGCTCGCAATAGATTGACCACCAACGGAGCTTGTCACCCTAGATTCCACAAACACATATCATCTGTTAACCAAGAAATCTTCCTTCGAAATCTACGATATGTATAGTACTTTCAAGAAATCATACCGGGTCATCAGCTATATCGGCAACCTGAGCTACCACACGACCACAATATTTTCCATTTGGATCACTGACTTCAATAATAAGATCGTCTCCTAATCCATCTGGTAAACTGTACCGGGGCAGCAATAAATAAACCATCAACTTCAACAAGATAAAAAAGGTGAAAGAAACCGAAGCTACAAGTTTACTTACAATACATGAGTTTCGCCAGATCCAGGCTGCATTCTCACTGCTTCTTCTTCAAGTAAACTTTTCAATCTCAACAAACAAGAATATGTATCTGCTCAATGAAAAGTTTGACAAAAATTTAGAAAATAACAAAACTAGCAACACAACAATGAAAGCCTACAGTCCTACAAAAATTACCACAGCGAACATAAAGCAAAAAGCAGTACAATCACACATATGAATTCTTTTTTCACCCAAGTATACGGAGGAACAGTATTGAAAGTGAGACGCAATAAAAGAGGACCAGCAAAGGCAACAATGGAAGAAATATGCCATGATAAGCCAATTTTTAGTTTTCAAGTTTAACATTTTCCTTTGGAACTGGTGAAAAGCCTAAATACCTTGCACGGCTTCGGAAGATGCTGAACTGTTGCGCAAAGCTGTGGCACCAATTTTCAGCAATTCAGGTAACTCTTTTATGTACTGAGTGCCGACGTGCACATAGGCCATGCTCTGCTGTGCGAGAGATCCATTTGATGGCAAGTGTGGAGGTACGCGCATTTTACGGTAGGCTTCCCACTCAGAAGAAAGAGTTGATTTCACACTAGATAACCGTACTCGAACAGACTCCAGTTTTTTCATAGGGGGTTTTAAATATGAAACACTGCATCCTGTAGGTGTATCCAGCCCCATTTTCACTTTACGAACTGCAAAGATTAAAAGTTTGAATCGATGTTTAAAGAGATAATTGTTGCTCAATACAAATTGATTTAGAGGAAACCAAAAGATAGTTACCCTGCACTTTCATCTTGCCAAAGGTTTTCTTCGGTTTTATACTTGCTCCGTCGCTTATCAGTTCTGAAGATTTTTTGCACAGTAACTCTTCTTCTGGTTGTAACAATGCATGCTTCAACCTACAACATCAACTATCGGTCAAACATACTTACAGTTATGCTATTAACAATATTAGTATGCCAGCCTGACTATCCCAAATATGAACTAGCAAGGATTCGACGTTTGCATAGATCGAACTATTTCATTTTATTTTATTTTTTGGCATAACAGACGGAAACATGGTGAAAGTGCTGTTTTGTTCAAGGAAAAGGAGCCCTCGTTATAATTTCCTAGACCAATAGTCTTCTTTTATTAGGTACTCAATGTTCACATGGAACAACGTATACAAAGCTATTGAACGGAAGCATGATTAGATAATCAAAGAGGAAAAGTTTCAAGATTGTCTCACCCAAATGCATCTCTTAGTACTGCACATTCATTCTCTAAGAAAAACGGGGCTTCCATGCATTCCCTGGCCCAGGCATGCAGGCATAGACGAATGCATGCTTCATAAGATATGAAACCATACCAAGAGCCGAGCCCGCTGAATCAGGAAAAAGAAAGAAAAAAAAGGCGAAAAAACCGATGCCGTCAATATTCTGTATAGTAAAAAGTTGAAGAATTGTGTATGTTTAGTATTATCGGTTGTAGCTAAAACAACTATTTCAGTTACCTTGCGTGAAACGTAGGGATTCTTGCAGAAGCACTAGAAGATACATCAGCAGTCCTGTGATCAATGACAAAAACAACTATAATAGTTGAAAGATCTCCACCAAACATTACAGGGAAGAGAATTTAATATCTGCGTGCACATTAAGAAACTCCCAATAAAACATTTCTTTCAACCATAGATTATACCTTACAGATGAACCAGAACCCTTTTTCTCACTAGCACCTAACGGGTTTCCGTTACTTGGCTTGTCAGCACCATGGAAGTCCTGAAGCAAAGAAGTACAAACGGTGCGCGAAAAAAAAAACTTGTAAAATAGTTTTTTAATAATAAAAAAGTTGCTCGTGAAAGTCTTTCTGACAAAGTGTGAGGTAAAGGAAAAACAGAGTCATGAATGGGGAAGATTTCCTATAGAATCCTGCAAACATCGTAGGATAGAGAACATAGAAAAATATTTCCTTTCGGGGACTGGCCATAGATAAAGTAACTCTTTTTTTTTTTCCTTTTCGTATGAACCTCATCAATTATTTGAGAGAACCTGAAACTATAAAGAGACCTTAAAAAGAGCCTTTCTTTTAAGACAACCTGAGAAAAAACTCAATTCCCCAAGAAAACATCAAGTGGCATCAACTAACTAATATTCCCCTGATTTCTGTATATCAAATAAATTCTACAGACCCCCTAATTTACTGTGGCCTACTTAATATTTTAGTAATTTCCTCGGGAGGAATATTGTCCAATGATATATACATCAAAATAAAATTCAACCTCCCATCTTTCTTTTATAGACTCATTTTGATACAATGTAGTTCACTAGCCCTTACATTTCCTCGGCTTCAACAAATATACCAAGCTCAGGAAAAATCAACACGTTCAACGGGATGAAGTAAGATTTTTTACATGCCTTCCCAATCAAGCTTACTCCTAGCATTCATTTTCATGTCATAATAAATTCAATAGTCTACCACATAAACTTGGGAATCTTTGAATTATGCATTTTGCAACATTCCTACGTTATCTATCATCCAAATTATTGCAATACAAAATCATAATGAGGGCAAGGTACAAACCTTTCTGGCCGTCTTCACGTCCGGCTGCAAATGGTCATTGAAGTAGTAAACCTTAGAAGTTCCATTAGTTTGAGAATGAAAAGTGGCAGAATCGTTCTTCCCTTGTTTCATAAATGAAATATTATGTCTTCCAACAGAACCATTACTAAATTTATCATCTTGTGGCGATGTTACAACTGAGTAACGACCGCCATAGACTTCACTGTCTGAGTCAGAGCTGGTATCCATGTCAGATCCTAATCCAATGTCATTGCCACTATTCTTTATTATTCCAAGAATAGGATCAGGTCTTAGTCTCCGACTCGGCATAGATAATCTATTATTTCTCTTCTTAATATCCCCTACTTGATGATCAAAAAGATCTCCAATCCCGAGAACCCTAGATAAAAAAGCACCCCACTTGAAAGCAATGTATGTAGTCTAATCTCGAAAAACCCTTAAAGAATCAACTTTAGAACCTCTGTATGAAAATTGTTGAACTATAATCAATAACAGGACATAAAGACGTTGAAAAATCAACTATAGAACATATAATTGGATCAGAAAATTGAAGGGAAAACAGCAAAAAAAGAAGCAATTTTGTTTCATAATGGGGTTGATTTGGAAATCTCTGTGCATCATAAAGAAACCATTTTTTATCTAATGAATCACAAAATTCACATCCCATATAAACAAAATCGACAAGAAAAGAAAAAACCCATTAAAATCTAAACCATTTATAACCGAAAACACTTACAAAAAACGATCAAGAACAGTGAAATTATATCAGATTAAACAAAAGTATTAAATGTGCTTACAGTGTGAAAACGAGTCAAAGCAGTTGAGTAGACTGCTCTTCTTGTACTCTCTCTGTCTCTCTCTCTCAATGATGAACTGCATATTATTAGTAATATCACTTTTTTCCAAAGATTTTATCCGAATTATTAAATAAAAATTAATATTTGGCGATTTTTTTTACAAATGCTGGTGATTTTGAGGAGTTTTAATGTTGGTGTTTAAGGTTAATACGGATTTATCATGAGATAGAGAGAGACGAGTAAAAGGATTTTTTTTTAACATAAAAACTAACAGAGATTTGTGTCACGGTTATAATACAGAACAAAAAAATATCAGTATATACGAATATTTTTTGACAAGTATATATATAGATATTTTTTGAGTATAGTAAACTGTTAGATAGGTGTTATATTTTAAATAATACTACATCCATTAAAACTTTCATTATATGTTAAGAAAATTAATGAAAAAAAAATTAAGATATTTTTGTAATTCAAATATCAATATTTATTTTCTTACACAAGTCATATTTAAGAGAATAATATTGGTATTTTAATTACAAAAATATATTAATTTTTGTTTATTTAATTTTTGCATCATTTAATGAAAGTCTTATATTTAGGAATGGAGGGCTAAGACAAGTCTTCACACCTGGTCGGGCCACTGGGTCACCTTGATTTATATCCTCTAAATTTTCTATCTGATTGAAAGAGTGGAGGTCTTGTGAGCGTGAGTAACGCCTTCTGTGCACAAGAAATGGAGGGAGTATGTGTTATAATGAATACATATCCTAAAGCATGTAATATATGTTTCACACAATAAATATTATAAATTCATAATAGTCTTTCGCTCAAAAAAAAAATTAACGGCCGCAGTCGTTTAATGGCGCGTCTTAGGTGGGTGCGATCCTATAGACTAGGTTGCACACAAGTTGCAGTCCGGTTCCTATGTGGAATAGCTTTTTTTCCGCATGTACGGAACAACTGGAGCCGTCGGATGAGATTTTTAACGGCCCAGATCAGGAGAGAGACTTAAAAAAAAATTTATTATTTTTTTAATCAACCGCAATTTTTCTCTCTCCTAATCTGGACCGTTGAAAATCTCATCTGACGGTCAGGATTTTGTCCCGCACATGCGGAACAAAATCCTGTTCCGCATAGGAGCCGTGAGCCACAAGTTGTCTGCCTCACACACAGTGAAGGTGAGAGAGAAGAAGAATGTGTGAAAATGACAGTGTCATATGACTTTCGAACCTAACTTTTTTTTTTAAGTCTGATTGGGCGATTGCCCCATTTGGAGAGAGAAGTGTCTCACAAGAGAATGATGGTAGCCCTAGAAAGGGAATTTAAAGCTTGCCCCATTTAAGAGGATGGTATCGAACCCACAAACTCATGATCGTGGACAGACATTTATTCCACTGGGCTAAGGACCTTGTGATACTTTCGAACCTAACTAAGATCCTAATTTCCTTTTCTCTTAAAAAATAAATTAAGAGATTTTTCACCATAAAAAAAAAAACAAAAAAAAAAAAAAAACTAAGAGCACAATGGATTAGTATTATAGTGATTGATGATGTAATAGTTGTGATTCTACTTGGTGATTAAGAAAGGTATGATTAAGAAATGGAAAAAGGAAATTTTGTTGGTGAATTTAAAACTACTTTTGTAACCTTTTTCTTGGAATAAAAATATTGAACACCATTTAATTTGATGCTTTGATTAGACAATGAAAGCTTATTTCCACTTTCAATAGTTTAATTAACTTCTTTAGTGTTGTGAATCCTGTTCCGTAGTAGTGACTTTAAAAACGTTATGATAAGATAGTGATAATGGCGCTATTTAAAATTTAAAATAATTAACAAAAAGAAAAACAAAGTCACGACTAAAATCATGAAGTTCATAATTAAAAAAATATACATAGTCAAAGTCAGTAAATTCAAGATAAAAATACAACCAAAGCCATTAAATTTAAGAAATTCACTGTTTACTTATAATTTTTTGTTATTGTAAAGGGTAAAATGATGTTTTAAAGCTGTCATACAAATAGCACTGCTATTGCGTCACTATTCCAAATATTTTAACCATAATAGTGACTGTTATTCCCGTAATACGGATGCGTTCCGCTATAAATGGGCATGTAGTAGCATATGACCTCTCTGCTTATAACACGCTATACCGCTGCTATTGATAACACTGCTTCATTATTAGTGATTATTAATCTTATTGGTTCTTTTCTCAAATTTATATTCATCCTTATGTTAATTGAAAGGAAAATAATTAAATTTAATGTTTTACTATATAATACTACCTCCATCCCTTAATATAAGGCTTTCATTACATGTTGTGAAAATTAAAGAAGAAAAAATTAAGAGGTTTTTTTAATCAAAATATCAATATTACTCTCTTCAATAAAATTAGTGATATACAAGTCATATTTAAGATAATTAATATTTGTATTCTAACTAACAAAGTATCTTGTTTTTTGCTTCCTTAATTTTCACAACATGTAATAAATGTCTTATATTAAGGAATGGAGGGAGTAGTAAGAAGGCATTTTATACACATATAGTTGTCGAATATGAGGTAAAAGACCAACTAAACATAATACTCCATCAATTTCTTAATATAAATCATTTAAGATATGCATGTAGCGCAAATTAAGGAAGAAAAAATAAGATTTTTAAAAAATTAAATTAAAATATCAATATTAATCTGTTAAATATGACGTGTGTACTACCATTTCTATTTAAGAGGGTACAACGACAACAACAACAACAACAACAACAAAGCCCTTCTATCAAACATCATACCCTTCTCTAAGTCTAACAAATTCATATCATTCTTAATGACTTCGGTCCAAACCTTCTTCGGCCTCCTCCTACCTCTTACAACCTCATACCTCCATTCTTCAAGTTTTCGAACCGGAGCGTCACTCGGTCTTCTTTTTATGTGTTGTAAGCCCTAAGGGCTAATATGATTAATCTTGTTTTGATGATAACAAGACATTGAGAAGTTTTAATGTTTGTGTGAACTTGTGTTTCAATGATAGGCCATTATGAACTCACACATGCATTGAAAGGTAGCTTCTTGTGGACATCAAAGATCATTATACAACAAGAAGAAGCTACATATTGCAAGTCTCCATAGCACTAGTTAAAAGGTCATCCATCATGCCAATAGAAGATATTGCAAAATCAAAGGAAGATCAACAAGTGTTGAAGTTCAAAACGCTACAACTTGACAAGTCTACAAAGGACTTCATCACAAGAAGAGGTTGATCAAAGGTCTCAAGTCCAAGCTCAAAGAGGAACTCATCTTAAAGACTTGAAGACCAAGAAGAAGATTAGTCAAGAAGCTTATAGATATATCTCTTGTGACTAATCTTATTTGATGAATGATAGTTTATAGTATGATGAAGCTCATACTCTTGCATGTTTTCAAAACCATATTTCATACTTTGATTTAATCTTTCAAAGGTTTTGTAAAAATTTCTTTAAGTGTTGGTTAATGCCTTAGATATTTAAAAATGTTTTAAGTTTATTTTTCAAAAACACTTAGGCATGAGTTTGAGAACATTAGAAAGTTGACCAAGTGGAAAAATCACATTTGGACAAAAGTCCGGTCGACCGAGTCCTATAACTCGGGCAACATGATAATGTCTGGTCAACCGAAGTGTCTTTTGTACTTTGTCACTCTTGAATGTTGCAAGACTCCAACGACTATAAAAATCTCGGAAGACCTACTTCAGGTCGGTCAACCGGCACTTGCCCAAGTCGACCAGACCACTTATCACGGTCTACCGAGATCAAGTCAGTAGCCTTTGATCTTAACTTTCAGACTACTTCGGGTGACCGACTACCTAGTTCGGTCGACCGAAGATGTCATGTCAAGGCAAAAATATAGCCGTTGTAACCCGCTTTGTTTGCATTTTTTGGACCCTATATAAAGCCTTTAAAGCTGAAATTTGTTCTTTGCTCAAGCCAATAGAGGGGCCTTAGTATACAAGTTTTAGACAAGCAAATCAAACACTTTCCTAAACAAAATTCTTCCAATTATTCATCAAAATATTTCTATTTGAAAAAGAGCTTCATTTACTTATTCTTTCATTCTCAAAAATGAATTAGAGATTCCATGTGTAATGTCCAATCCTTAGAGGGATTTCTTTTTCTTGAGCTTAAATGTAAATCTCATGTGTTGAGATTATCTTTCTTTGAAAAGGGTTGAGTGGTAAGGCTTGTTTGTGAGAGTGGTGGTTTTGAGCCTTCATTAGTTGGAGTGGATCTTTCTTGTAATAATAGGAACTAGAGTGAATGGTGAACCTGAAATAGAAGTAGGGTTGATGTGTTCGTAAAACCTCCTCACTTAGTAGACTAGGTTAGAGAAAGAGTTCCCAAGGGTGGAAGGTTACATGAGTGTGTAAAAGACCATTAGTTGGTTTGTCATTCATTGTAATCTCTCAAGACAAGCATAGTGGAAAGTTGCCAAAATCCTTGGGTGTGTCCCAAGGTAGTGGATGTAGATTGTTGTGATCGAACCACCCTACATCCTTGTGTTTGATATTCTAACTCTATCTCTTTACATTCAAGTTCTTCATTATACTTGTGCTTATGAGTTAATAAACTTTTTGATTATATCATAAATTGTGTATATAATAGTTAGTCAATTTGCTTGTTATCTCTAATATTATCTTGGGCTATTTATGTCTATCCTCTTGGCTTATATTAGAGTTAATCAACTTGCTTGTTATCCCTACCCTTGGCTTGGGCAATAAGAATTGCATTCAAAGATCCTTATAGCTTTATATATCTCTTCCTAAATGTTGTTCCTATTGACTTGTGTGTTTGTTCTTACAAGCTTTGCATGTAGGAATCTTGACCTAGACAATCCTTGTTCATATTCATTGTCTTGTATTCATATGTGCTGCATATACACACATAAGCCATCTAAGTGATAATCCTTTAATTCACCTTATATGCTTAATGAACATAATTGTTGTTAAGGTGATCACTTAGGAAACCAATTTGCTAGAAAAGTATAAAAAGTTTGAGAACCTTATTCACCCCCCTGAGGTTATCCCCTTCGGGTATTTCAGTCCAAACCACCGCAAGCGATTTTCCATCATCTTTTTTTCAATAGGTGCAATTCCTAAGAAAGTAATATTGACATTTTGATATAAAAATACCTTATTTTTTGCTTTCTTAATTTTCACTACATGTCATAAACGATTTATATTAAGGAATTAAGGTAGCATCTTATTCCACCTAGTGTTTTGTTATGCCACTTCACCTATCAGCAATAAACATGTGTACTCACTGGCGAACCTACAGTGGGGCATGGTGGGGCAAGTGCTCCACCAGCCTTTCCCCCATTTTTTTTAAATATAGTTTTAGCTTTGTTTTTGTAACACCCCGTACCGTGAACATTTATGAGTATCTATTTTGAGTCAGTTTTCGATTTGAAATTAGATTTTGTAGTTCGTGAACTATATGAATAACATCACTTATATCTTAACAAGTTTGCTTAAAATTTTAATAAGCTTAAGTGTGTAAAGGGATTATGATGCTTATTTAAAAAGACAAGACAAAGGGAAAGGGAAAGGGAAAGAAAATCAAGAAAATGCCGTCAAATTTCCTTTATATAAAGATAGTATCAGTAGCCTTATTTTCATTGTTGTTTTACTGTGGTAGCAATAGCATTTATGCAAGTCTTCTCCTTCTATATGCTATATGCGTTTATGAATTTGTTTTGTCAATGTTGATTGTGCTCCTCTGTCTTTAAAGTCTGTGTCGGCCATTGTTTGTATTATATAGCGTTTATTAGTTTAATATGTACTTTTTTCGTTCAAAACTGGATGTCATACATACTTTCTTCATTTAAAATTGAATGTCTCATTTTTAATACAACCTCAATAAGAAAGTGTACATTCAATATTAGACATAAGAGATATTTTTATTGTAGGTCTGACTAATAACTCGATGTGTTAGATAAGTATCTGCAATCATCTTCATGTATTAAAAAGAAAAGATTAGGGAGCTTGCCCTAAACCAGCTGTTTAACAATATTTATTGACTAATTTGAGAATATGAATTGTTATTGTTATAGAAAATTCTGATATGTATCAAGTCCATATTAACTTTGTAGTTCAAAATTAGCCGCGTCATTACAAAATTATCTTTCTCCTCATTATGTATTGATGTGATCGAATCTAAATACATGGTCCAATAAATCTGGTTAATATCAGAAACCGTAAATCTTCCATATGAGACCATGTGGGGGAAGCATCAAATATAGACAAAAATTAGAAAGTGAAAATTTTATTTGATAAAAGTATGGTTTAAAAGCTACTTATTAGTTGTCATCGTCAACTCTAAAGCCATTGCAAAGACACAGCTAAGCATGATAGGACGGGACAAAAGAGAGATTATCGTTACTTGATTAACAATAATGGGGGAGAGATAATTTTTTTTAAAGGGAATATTTATTTTTCTCTCCAAATGTATTTTAGGTATAAAAAATTTCATACCCCTCTTGATCTAGATTAAGCTGATCCATTTAGCCCTGCTATTTTCAATTAACCCACCACCCTTTTGACTTGCACTAGAAATTGTCAATTTAATTATGTAAGAGTATTAAATTGTTGGAAATAACGATAAAATTAAAAAAAAAACTTAACTTAAATAATCACTTAATTTAGAAAGAGAACAATTAATTTCAGACGTATAAAAAAAAATTAAGACAATTAATTTGAGATGAAGAGTATCTAACTAAGAGTGGAATATTTGAATTCACACGTATAAACATTCGATTGGAGAATAGCAGGATTGTATTTGAATCAAATTAGAGGCTAATCTTGCAATTTAAGAACTTTATTTAAAATAAAAAATAATTTATTCCAAAAATGGTCATTTTCTCTTTTAAGCGTCCATCTTGATTCGGCGCCAATGCTTCTTGAGGCCACCATGGCTGCCTTTACACAATGCCATACAGCTTAAACACGGCTCTCTAAGTTCCCCTGCACATACTTTTTTTTTTTTTGCTAAATAGGAAATTATCCATTAATCATAAAATAGCCTAAATCATTATAATCAAAAGATAAAAAGAAAATACAAGTTATACAATGATGGAGACCACCATGATAACAGATAATAACAGATAAAAGTTCACACCCCGGACAAGGTAAACACTACAAATAGTAGAAAAAATAAATACATAATAAAATTTTTCGCAGCATCTTCTCCAAAATCCTTGAACAGCAGTAGCAAACTCAGTTCCAACACCTTTCTTAGAAATCAACAATCTACGAGACCATGGGCGTATCAACCGTCTCATAGATAAATTTGCACATACAAAATTGAACTATAGAGGCATCTTTTTGTATATTTCTTTTAGTAAGAGTAACAGGAATAAAGAATTCCATGGTTTTTTATTCCTAAAAGTATCAAAAGAACAATAAATTAAATCTTTTCTGCTTCAGAACATATCAAGGTGAGTAATTTTTATTTGATTCACGAGTAACTTATCATCATTCTATGAGTTAGTCGACAATCAATGAATACAATAAATAAACTTCAGACCTGTTATATTCTCTAATACATAGTCTAGTACACTAACATAATCATTATAAGTGGAGCAGTGTGATGGAATACACTGAACGATACAATTTTCGTAGACCGACAAAACCAACTCATCCACACACTCGTCAGGGTTGGTTACTCTCGTGTGAGTTGGTGTCTACTAATTTCTCAACATTCTGCATCCATACCAGAGACTCTAAATTTCTTACAGAGGGCATTTGTGTGCAGACACTTGCACTTCAAAACAAAAACTAGAGAAGCATATCATTTACAAACTATTAGGAAAAGTTATCGATTTGATCTTTTTTTTTAATACAAGATTGTACATTGCGCCAAAACCCTACTATCCACAGGTCGGTATAAGGAGTATGGTCGGAAAAGTTGGCTAAAAAAGAAAAGTCTAGTTTATGCAAGAACCTCAAGGCGAACGAACATAAATTAACATCCGTATCAATCACCATAACCCAAGACTTGTTGCTTTATCTCTTCAATTTTATCAGCCAACTCCTTTCTGTCTTTCTGCAAAATCGAAGGAAACATGAACAATCAAGAACTTGAGCTAAACAGATGCAGAGAAGATTACAAGCTTGTATCACAATCACCTTAAAAAGCAAGTAGCGGGTGCTGAACCATAGCGTGTAGGAAAGACCCACGACTTCCATCAGTTTCGGTATCTGAGAGTCCCACAAAGATGGAGCTCTTAAATCAGTACAAAAGCATCCCAATAAACGCTAACAATTGCAAATCAGGAAAATGACAGGAATTACGCACCACAGGAACAGAATCAATAGCGTTGACTACTGAGATTGCTAAATATAGAGCAACCAGAGAACCACCACCAAGAAGGAGAATTGAATACCTATCATCTGAGTCAATCTGCATAAAGTCAAAAACTTCTCATAAGGCAAAAGTGGATTATAGATTTAACATGTTTCTGAATTTCCACCCCGATTAATTGCTTCTATTTCACCAAGCGTTCCTATTCATAATCTGCATAAGCTACTCCCATCATCATCAACAATTAACACGCCAAACCACAAAAAATTACATTGTAAACAAAGAAAAGGCCAATAAGTCCTCAATCAAACCGTACCATATACAATACAAATTACAATTCACCAAAGATAAGAAAAAAGTTTTCATGGGGACTGTTGCTTAATGAATTTTATACTTCTCAATTGCGAAAGCATTTTTTTTTTGTGCATCAACAAGTATCCAGTGAGTAACAGGTGTAGTGAAAGCAGATTGCGCAAACATAAAAAGAAGACGACACAAAACATTTACAAAATTTACTTTCAACAGTTGGAGAAAAAGAGAGGAGGCCGAAAGAAGGGAGGGGTTGCCAAGGATGTAAGAAGGCTAAAAAAGATTTAGTAAACATCTCCATAACACGATGCATTTATAGGTTGCTCAGGTAACCGCTCAGGATCGACATTACTGCCGACATATCAACAAGCATGTATATGCTTTCAATTACTGAATAGTTCATCATAGAAAACTGTCTTAAATTAAAAATTCATCTTTCAAAAACGTATATCGAAAAACAGAAGGGAGAAAAAGAGAGGAGGTTGAAAGCAGGGAGGGGTTGCCAATGATGTAAGAAGGCTAAAAAAGATTTAGTAAACATCTCCATAACACGATGAATTTATAGGTTGCTCAGTTAACCGCTCAGGATCGACATTTCTGCCGACGTATCAACAAGCATGCATATGCTTTCAATTACTGAATGGTTCATCATAGCAAAACTGTCTTAAATTACAAAACTCTTCATCCAAAAACTTTTATCGAAAAACGGAAACAGGGAGAAAAAACAGGAGGCTGAAAAAAGGGAGGGTTTGCCAATGATGTAAGAAGGCTAAAAAAGATTTAGTAAACATCTCCATAACACGATGAATTTATAGGTTGCTCAGGTAACCGCTCAGGATCGACATTTCTGCCGACGTATCAACAAGCATGTATATGCTTTCAATTACTGAATGGTTCATCATAACAACCTGTTTTAAATTACAAAGTTCTTCGAAAACATTTATCGGAAAAAGGAAGCCAGAACACCACAGAACGGAGGGATATAGTTGGGAAAACTGGCAGCAAAAAGGAAGACAAAAGGAGCAGAGAAGGGAGCTGTACATTTTGAAGACTGAAATGCTTCAAGCGCCAATAACAGAGTGCATATAGTGAGGAAAGTATAAGAAAGTATAAGAAAGTATAGCCGAATCAGCTAGACCAGCTCAACCAAGCCTTGGATAATAACACAAAGTAAAAGGTAACAGAAATCATGTGAGTAGATTTAATTCGAGACAAAACAAATTTAAGGCCTCTCAGGATCAACAAAATTGTTGATGTCGGCGGGTTAGTCAAGGAAGGGTAGCGCAGTCCCAGTGTTCACCACTTGTACAACATCCCCCCCCCCAACACACACACACACACACACACACACACATATGGCTCAGCTTCAACTCTTTCCCTTATTTGTCTTATAGAGTGGTAAAACTGAAATAAATATAATTTGAAAAGGATAATTAATTTTCGGTGCATATATTTGAATAGATATACCATCACTTCTGTGAGAAAAATACATCTTTTCGAGGGAAACAGAGAGGATCGAAAAGTCAAGTTTTAACTCAAATACACAACAAATCCAAGTGCAAAGTATTCAAACCTTTAAATCAAGCTTCTTGAACAACTCAAATGCTTGATTTTCTTCAAAAGAAGTCTCCTCTGGTGCTTTATTTCGCACATTTTCGGCATACTCCTTTTCAATTGGCCTGGTGTCTTCCATGGTTATTATACCATCAGGTTGTTCCTTTTCATACAGGCTAGTACCAGTTGATGTTTCCTCAGACATTGATGATTTAAGAGTCAACATGGAATAGTGTCGTGATCCTGAAATCAAAACAAAAAATACAAATTCTCAAATACGGGACGCATTAAAACACATTTGAACCAATACCACCATACCATAATGGCATAATCTACCACACTTTTCATCATTTGACTGATTAAACTAATACCGCGGCGCCAATGGCAAATTCAAATTCAAAAGTTCAGATTTCTTTCAATCAAAATTAAGAAAATAAAAAGCCCAGTTGAAGATCACTCCGAACTCAAAGTAACCTGAGAATCCCCATTAAATCAAAGAAACCCAGTTTTTACTACAACAACAACATACCACATTAAGTCCCCAATTATTACCCATAACTGGGGGTATTAACGGGATGGATAGGAGGC
The DNA here is from genome assembly GCA_026122235.1 of Vinca minor. Taxonomy (NCBI): domain Eukaryota; kingdom Viridiplantae; phylum Streptophyta; class Magnoliopsida; order Gentianales; family Apocynaceae; genus Vinca; species Vinca minor. The sequence continues at coordinate 1,779,018 of JAOCZM010000294.1, read as the reverse complement.
AGACATACCATTTGACAATAAATGTACAAACTAACTGCTCACATAATACCACTAAGACCCATAGACTAGAGACTAACATAATCTTTGGCAATTGATGCACAAAGTTTCTAATTATAGAATACCGCTGAAATGGTAATCCTATACCGTCACATTTGCTATGAAATCACGCACTCAAATCAAAAATCAAAACGCATTAAAGATAGCAGACCCAAACACCATTTTGATTTATGTGCATATCACCAATGCTTCTTTCATTTAGAATCCAGAGCATTCGCGTGCACAAAAAAATCAGTTTTTACTCATTCCGGGAAACTAAGAACTCAAAACCAATTAAATGAAAAAAGTTACGAAATTTAATAACCTAAAGCAAAACAAAGCCGAGTCATAGATTAAAGAAACCAATTTTTGTAAGGCATCGAAATGAATCAAGAAACAACATTCCTAATAAACCATAAAAGGAAAACAGAAGATTCAAACATTAATACACCAAAAAAAATCTATTGAAACTAGCATAAATCCATATGAGATTGAGAGATAACAAAAGTACCTGACAGATTGAAATTGGAAGGAGATATTTTTGAGAAATTGAAGGGCCTATAACAAGGGATGGTGGAGATTGCTCGATGAGCAGTGCAGAGCTCCATTTTCAGAAGAAGATGAAGAAGAAGGGTTTTAGGAATTAAATATAAATAGAGGAAATTGGCTAGGGTTTTAGCGGCGGACTCACTTTGAGAGTTGGGTTGGGTCAGCCCACTAAGCGGTCCAAGTCTAACCCGGTCTATGGGTATATACTCCCTTTTATCGGAAGTTATTAGTTAGAAGTTACTTAATTAATTAGTAATATTCAGCAAAAAAAAAAAAAAATCTAATTAATTAGTAAATAGCTAATTAATTAGGAATTGCATAATCAAATTTTAATTAATTAGGACATATATAATATTTTTTTCTTCCTAATGTATAGTAGTTGCCTAAATATTGTGTAATATGGAGTAATTAGCAGTTGACTAATATAGTTTATGCACACATTTATAAATACTCATTTACTAATTCTTATTTTACAATTGTGAAACATTTGTTTTCCCTTCAATTATTTTATGGTATCAGAGTGATTGTAAAAACAATCGATCTTGAGAGACAAAATAGCTAGGTTAGAAAAAAACATTAGCCCCTATATAGCGTAGAAAATCACTGACAACGGATCATTGCCATTACAATGAACTCCTTCTGTCCTTTACTAAATTCCAAAATCACCAGTTTTTTATCTCCTAGACCAATATGTAGGAGACAAGCAGTGTCATTGCGAGCCACTCAGGACCAGCGTAAGACGCAACCTATTCAGTTCAGAAAGGACCAGCGCAAGACGCGACCTATTCGGTGCAGCAAACAACTACCACATCTTTGGACAGAGTGCAATTGAGGGAGTTGGCTCTGGAAATATCCGGAATACTCCAAGAAAATAAGGTTGTGGCTTTCCACAACACTAGTAAAAATGTCGACTTTTATTCTTTTCTATGGATTCTTGATAGTGGCGCCTCTCATCACATTACTTGCCAAAAAAATAAATTGGAAGACTTGCAAAATCTAGTAATTCTTATTATCATGAGTTTACCTGATGAGAAGTGTATTTGGGCACAATAGTATAGTGCAATTACTTGAAACTCCAATATTCGTCTCATTAAAGTCTTGTATATGCCACAATTCTAGTGCAACTTGATTTCTATCTCTCAATTAACACGGGAATTACAATGTTGTGTCACCTACTTTGATGAGTATTGTGTTGTGCAGGACCTAATCCAAAATATATTGATTGGGGAATGTGAACTATGTTGGGGAATCTATCGTCTCAAAGGCGTGACTCACCAAGGCGAAATAATGGCGGCTGTCCGTTTAGAAGAAAGTTGTCAACTGTGGCATCGAAGACTCAGGCACCCATCTCTTGGTACCTTATCTAATATTCTTGTTTTATTAAAACCCTTAAACGATCAATCAATACCTTGTGATATTTGTCATCGTGCCAATGATTCTAGATTACCTTTTTCTCTTAGTCATAATAAGGTGAAACGTCATTTCGAACTAATACACTACGATTTATGGGGTAAATATCAAATGCCCTCCTTGATTGGGTCGCATTATTTTCTCTGTTTGGTGTATGACTTCTCTAAGTGTGTTTGGTTTTATCTTCTTAAAGAAAAAAGTGAAACAAAGAAGGTCTTTATTAATTTTCATAACATGGTCTCTACCTAATTTCAAGGAGTTATTAAACGAGTTAGGAGTGATCATGGAACCGAGGTCCTAAGCCTTAGAGGCTATTTTTCCTAATCCAAAATCCTTTAAGAAATATCTTGTGTCTACATTCCTCGACTAAACGGGCGGGTAGAGAGGAAAAATAGACATATTCTAAATGTCGCACGAGCCATTCGTTTCGAAGCCCATCTACCAATTAAGAGCCATGTATCTTGTCAATCACACTACGAGTAAACTGCTCAATAATAAAACTCCATTTGAGGTCTATTTGGGAGACCACATAAATTTGACCACTTTCGTGTTTTTGGATCTCTTTGTTATGCTCAAAACACAAATCCCTCGAGAGATAAATTCACAGAAAGGTCAACACAATTATCCCATCGGCTCACCATTCTCAAACGACTTATTCAGGTTTGGTCTATCCACTAAATAATTATTTATCTTATGAGAATTTTTCTACTTCCCATAAATATTACTTGGTTTATCTTTCCCGTTAGATCGAGCATTTCAGCTATGTAGAAGCCGCTTGTTCTTCTATGTGGCGGGAATCTATGACAGCCGAAATACGCGCCCTTGAAAGTAACAACACTTGGGTCTATGCACCATTGCCTCTTGGAAAGAAGTATGTTTTCAATCGTTGAGTCTATAAGTTGAAGTTTCAGGCTGATGATTTTCTAGAACGTCCTAAATCGCGCATGGTGGTTAAAGGTTACTCTCAGGTCGAGGGGGAGGATTTAACTAAGACTTTTGCTACGGTTGCCAAAATGACCACAATTGGATATCTTTTGGCTTTAGCATTTTCCAAAAAATGGAGCATCTTCCAATTAGTTGTAAAACAATGCATTCCTTCATGGTGATCGTGCAGAAGATATTTACATGTAACCGCCACCTAGATTTCCTCCACCTAGGCCAAATCTTTATTGGAAGCTCAAGAAGTCCATATATGGGTTGAAACAAGCGGGAATGAACTGGTTTGGTAAGCTCACCTCAGAGTTTTCCAAATTTGGCTTTAGGCAGATTGCAAAAGAACATATATGATTTATCTATCAAAAAGGTAATATCTGTATTGTGATACTAGTTTATGTTGACGACATCATTCTCATAGTAAACGAACTCAAAACATATCAAGGAGTAAAAATGTACTTGGATTTTAAATTTACAATAAAAAAACCTTTGGAGTTCTCAAGTACTTCTTGGGTATAGAAGTAGCACATTCACCCAAATGTTTGTTTTTGTGTAAAAAAAAGTATGATATTGGCATTCTAACAAAATGTGGTTTAACTGTTTCACGACCATGTTCTACCAATAGAGACACAACTCAAGTTGACGATCAAGGATGATAGTGGAAAATTAATCAGAGATTCAGGGAAATATAGGCGATTAGTGAGACGATTACTTTATCTCACCATAACAAGACCCTATGCAGTCCATAATCATATGCAGATTAATGCAAAATCCAAGGGAAAGACATTGAGATGGTGCAATTCGAGTTGATCATTTTATTAAGGGCAATCTGAGAAGAGGGATTTTTCTGCTTAGAAACAATCCCAATGTAGGACTAGTGACTTATTGTGATTCTGATTGTGCCATTTTTCTCACAACTAGGAGGTCTGTTACATGGTACTTTGTTCAATTAGGAAACACTCATATTTCTTGGTGATCCAAGGAGCAACAAGTTGTCTCTCGTTCTTCAGCTGAATCTGAATACAGAGTTATGACCAATGCAACAAGTGAGCTAGTTTGGTTAAAAGAGTTGTTCAAATATCTTGGAGTCACTTTAGGACCCGCTAAATTGTATTATGACAGTCAGTCGGCACTCCAATTGCGGTCAATCTAGTCTTTTATGAAAGAATTAAGCACATCGAGATCGATTGTCATTTCGTTCAAGAAAATGTCGAAGATGAAACAATTGTTACTTGTAATGTGGGAACAAATGAGCAACTCGCCGATGTGTTATCCAAAGCTTTGGGTTAAGGACAATTTAATTATCTGGTTAGCAAGTTGGGTGTTCTCGATAACCACACTCCAACTTGAGGGGAGTATTGGAAGTTATTATTTAGGAGTTACATAATTCATTAGGAAATGCCTAATTAATTAGAAAGTGCCTAATCAAAGTTTAATTAATTAGGACATATGCTATATTTGTTTCTTCCCAATGTATAGTAGTTGCCTAAATATTGTGTAGTGTGGAGTAATTAGTACTCCCTCCATTCCCATTTAATTGTCGTTTAGGAGACATATATGTATCCAAATTAATTGTCATTTACATGTCTTTTATTAGGTGTCAACAATTTATTCCAATTATACCCTCAACATAGCTTTTATTGGAAAAGTGAAATAGATGAAGGAAGGAAGGGGTATTATTGGAATTGTGGTGGAAAGATTATTGTTTGTTTGAGTTCTTTAATTTTTTTCAAAGTGTCCTACACGATCTATATTGAGGAATGGAGGGAGTAGTTGACTAATATAGTATAGACACACATGTATAACTACTAATGTATTAATTTTTTATTTTACAAGAGTGAAATATATATTTTCCCATCAATTCTTTTACTTTAGAAAACTTCAAATATTTTGGGAGACCTCTAAGTGCAAAGTTAAAGAAAAAGCAAATTACTCGGTCCACTTGAAACACAAAAAGAGAGAGGACAAATTAGTAATTATAAGTAGTTGGGCTTGGTCTTTGAACTTGGATAGACATTGATCATATAAAAGAAAAGGAAATAAGCCCAACACAAATGTTAGGGGTTAAATGCGAGTTAAACTTTAATCCTTTAATCTTGCATTTAATTCTAGAGAAAAGTGTACCTTAAAGGCTGATTAAGAGATTGACAAGAAAAAAAATAGTTTAATTGGTATCTAGATCATGGAGTTTGTCGAATTAGACATTCATGAGTCGATATTTGACTAAATGATTATGATACCTGTTGAAAATGAATTCAGGGACCACTCCAAATTCAAAAAGTAGCTTAAAAGAGAACAAAGTGACTCACTAGTTAGCCATTATATGATTTATAACAAAAAGGCAGGTAAGGACTATATCGACAAGATGTGCGCGAGTAGGCCTGTCAATTGAATTTATTAAACACATAATATTAGATCTAAACTCAGACTCATTAAAAAAATATTTGGGTTCAAATCTTACTATATTAGGCCCAAACTCATTCACTTAAGGTTTAGAACCAACCATGTTAGGTATGGATGAGTCAGAATTGATGCCATCAATTTTCTAGTAAATATCATAAACAAACATAGCTAGCCACTAAGGCCAGCCACCGACTACCGATCACCGTCAACCACTACCTCCAACTGTCTCCCACCGGTTAGTCAGTCACCGCTGTCGGCCACCACCAAATCTGCAATTTTTTTATTCACTTGCGGGGATACATTCCACAAGTTCGAGAAGAGTAGGTTTGACAAGGTGGGATGACTCATGAAAACAAATTGGATGACCGAAGGTGACCAAGTTGGGTTGAATGATTTAACATAAGCAGCAGCTCCGGCGGCATAAGGGCAGGCCATGGATGTGCCCAAAATGATACTGTATGGAACTACTCGTGTATCTCCTGTCTCACATTAGATGGACACACAACAAATCTTTGTTAGATCCGATTCAAAAAAATTGCGAGTCATAGGGGTCAAGAAAAAGTTCTCCGGCTGGGCTATTGCCGGAAACGTTAGCCGTTTAGTGGAGCTTGGCGGCGGCGGTCGACGGTGTGGGTGGCATAAGGACGGCCGACGACGGTGATCAGTTGTGTGTGATGTGTAGTAGTGATAAAATTCTAATTGGGTATTTGGGTATTTGAGTCTTTGGATCTCTTTGGGACTCTTGAGTCCACCCAAATATATTTTTGACCCACTACTCTTGGGTCCGGATAAAGATTTGGGCCTAGGCTCAATTTTGATATGATCCAATTGGGTCTAGGTAAATAAAAGTATGCTCTAGACTTAGATTGAGTTTAATAAATTTGGGTCTAAATTTGAGTCTTTAAGTCTAATTGACAGTCCGAGACTCAAAATTGGAGAAAAATCATAAGGGCACCAACAATAGAAAAGCTTAACAGTTAGATTTTTCAACAACTTTTTATACTAAAAGCCTTACTAAAGCCTCTTTGATTTTTCTCCTACGTACAATAAACAAAAGTTCAAAACGTGGTCACATTTGTCACATCTCTCCCTACAATTTAACTAAAGCTCTCCTAAAACCTCTATTGTGAATGGTCTAACAAACATAATAAGTGAATAAGAAATTCAAATATTTAATTAGCAAATAGTATCCGTTTCCATTTCACAATCTAAAATTGTTTTGGTACATTTATTATTTTCCAAGCGTTTTGCAAAGTTTAAAAATTATTTTTCTAAATTCACTCACAATCATAAATATAATTTCATCTTAATCTGTTAGTGTAATTAGTGAGAATATAATATGAAAAATATTTATTCATTACTTTAATCCTCCTTAATTTATATAAAAATAACTACAAGACCATGAAACGGACGGAGTATTACTTTTTTTTTGGGTTTTGTTTTGGTACCCATATGCAGACATTTGATTTGACTAATACGGTTGAACTTTTAATGACACTTTGGCCCAATCAACATGCATTTCTGCAAACTTGCGAAACTTTGAACCTTTTTTTTTTCTTCTTTTAATAGAAATGATTCGGACTCTCAAATTTAATTAAGAGACATCAATTCTTATTACTTAAACGTTGTCTTATTGTCAAGTAGTACTTAATTTGTTTGACTTGTGCCTTTTGGTTCCATAGTTCACAAGTATTGGTAGTTGATCAACATCCCTCTATATATTCTTTACTTCATTTGCCCTCTCAATCAGACTAAAACAAGTGTTTTTTTTGGTGGGAATTTGTTTAAAACAGATGGGAATTCTCCTAACATGTAACTCTTAAGGAAGTCACCTAACTCCTGCTTCTTCCCACTAACCCATAGATAATCAAAATCTTTTCAAATTCATTCACATTTTGTCCCTATAAATACACCCCCAGAATTCCAATACATATCATCCCTCAACTTCAAACCAAAAGAAAAATATCATTCAAGATCTAATTTTTTTCTCCCACAACAAAAATATGGCAACTTCGTCTAAATTTTGCCTTGTTCTGTCACTTGTTCTAATACTCTCTCTATCGACCTTCCATGTAACTCATGCGGCACGCAATCTATTACAGACTTCTCAGCCTACTATTCCCACAATACCCTCATTGCCTCAGCCTACTTTGCCTACTATACCAAACATGCCTACAGGTTCTTTACCAACTCTTCCAACAATTCCATCTTTGCCCTCCATGCCGGGACTTCCTCCAATGCCTTCCATTCCTTCACTTCCTAACATTCCAACCACACTCCCTTCATTTCCTTTCTTCTCACCACCGCCTTCAAACTAGAGCGAAATTCTCGACGGAGTTGCTTGTGATGCAAGCAATCACTACAATTTGATCAACAGTTTATATGTAGTTTCTTTGTTGTCTTTGTGAGATTGTATCAAGTGTATCACTTGATTTTTATATATTTGTACGAGTTTGTAATACTTTTCTTTTTGTAATATTTATTTCTTGAAATGATACCGTTTGTTCTTTATAAGATATGCTTATTCAAAATTTCTTCTTAATTATTCGAAATAATATTAGACACTGTTAGAATTTTATTTACCCTTTACTTCCCATTGAAGTCGTTAGACAAGAAACCTAAATATAAAACTCACATATGTATTATTAGTAAACTTTCAAAATCGTGATTAAACTTTTACAAAAATTAAGACATATTTTTTAATAATAGGGTCCTTCATTTTCTTTTCTAATGTAATTAACCTTAAAAAATGTCTAGCCTTCTTCATCTCTGTCTGTTTTGTTAATTTTGGTCTAGTTGTTTGTGCAGTATGAAAGATTATATAACATGATTTGTGAAAATCCAGTACTATTATAGTCACACCTCGTAACCCGAGTGATGACATGACAGTGTCTCATTGGTTGATGAGACACCAAAGCCCACAAAATAGAGTTACAAAAAAGGGAATTCATTATGTTTAATAATCCAAAACAACAGTTAAACAGCGGAATTAAAGGTACTACTAATGAAAGTGTTTACCATTACATAAATGGAATTATTGTAAGTGTTTAAATGAAATAACTAGTGATCACTATCGTTCCTCTAAGGCGTATCAGATTGGGATCACTCCTCGTATTCCCCATCCCAATAATTATCACCAAAGTTAGGATCAATATCTACGTCACCTGCACAGTAAGAAAAGGGAATGGACTGAGATTCGGGGTTCAGTAAGGACCAAATGATCACAGGTATGAAATAACAAATAGACACTATAAAACAGTTTTATGTTTCTCGAAATACCCATTTGAAAACACGATTGACACGACACATCGCACACTATGTAACACTATACATATACTGGTAAACACAGCACAAGTCCTACAAGACACTGAACACGAACACGAACACCGGAAAGACACAGTTGGAAACCTCACAAGACAGAGCACAACACAGCTCACTGTGACCCTTCGATCAACCTAACCCGTATTCCGATAGACCGGTGGTCATCCGGGATTGAACAGACAGAAAACGGAGACTCCGGTCGACCACAACACACAATTCGGTTGACCGAAGGTACCCAGCTACTGTCCTTCTGCGGATGAACCCCAAGATCGAATGGTAGGACTAATGGATCGTTCGCGACTTGCGAAAAATAGAAAAATAAGTGCAAATTTGTACACAAGCGTACAAATCTTGCACCAAAACATTCCCAACCCAAAAGACTCATTTTAGACTACAAACACATACTAAAACATATACCAAACTCTCACATAATATGTTCAAACTATACACATCAAATATGACACCACAGATCGAAAATCATGCTATGAGCATCCCATACTACTCATGCTCTACAAACATATAGTTGTGTCAGACAATCGAATATAATACGAACAATGACACAACAAGTTGAAAACAACAGTTAAACTAAACAACCATATTCTTAATGTTAAAGCACTTACACAACCGAATGTACGACAAGCACCATGCTCCGCCCATACGGTACACACGGTTATACACATTGCTTAGACACTACGAACATAACTATCACTATGACACGACTTCCCACAATTCGAGCTCAAATATCTAGTCACGACTCTACGACAATAACTGTAACGGCCCAAACAGTCATCCTAGTTAGGAAGGCCCAAGAAGTACATCACATGTGTTCAGTTTCACCCCTTGAACGAACGGGTTCACGCTTTAAGGACTCGTCCTACATTGCATCATCATCCAACACCTTGGATTCCACAAACAGTTACAGTCCCAATTATTTTCTCTCATCAGGTGAAGATCCATGAAGTGCTACACGTATCACATGATCTCCCGGGATCAACACATTTCACACTTCCACGTTTTTACATTTATATGGTTCAAACGAGTCTTGTCATTTAGTAGATCCTAGTCACGAGCTTAAAATGGGGCGAAGACTTGGTCGACCAAAACCACATATGACTGAATACGGCGAGACCAAATAGGACGACCCAAGCGATAACCAAATAAGCAAGTTCGACGATAAACAATTATGATTCACGAATTACCATAATGATACACAATTATATATATAACAAAATTAGATAAACAGTAAAAGAAATTTCAGATTATATCAACATATGAAATTACCCAAATCCAAAACGGTAATTCAATAATCAAAACGATAAAATATAATACATGCAAGTACTTCGTAATCTCATCAGTTTATGCAATTTATAACGCCTAATCAGTTCTAATCAATTCGCTAACATTGCCCATCTATATACATGCTCTTGGACAAAAAGTTACGTAAATATAGGGTCCTTACCTGTTACGAAAGCGATAAACAAAGAGTTCCCGAAATTTGCACTACCAATCCCGCTCTCAGTGCAATAACTTTTTACCCCGCCGAATTCAGTTTCGTCTACGCTCACATGAAGGTATTTCCAAGACGAACGTTTCGATATACTGTGCGTCGAAATCGGACGTCATTAGCCCATTCAATCGTTCTCTGAAAGACTGCACAGATTTTCTAAACTCTCAATATGCTTTCTTTTCTCTCTATGCGGCTCACTGCCGTTTCTTTTAATTTTTTTAGGACAATGCTAGGGAGCTAAAATTTAGCCAATTAATTGGCTAAATTGGTGGCAAAATGGTAAATAATTGGGTGAATCCCTTATACCAACATGAGGTGAATAGTGTTTAATTTGGGTTTTTAGCCAATTTTGCTTAGTTGTTTATAATTTCCCTTTGTTTTAATCCCAGGTCGACTGATCCCCTCTAGGGGTGTCAACGGGTTCGGGCCGGCCCGAACCCGGCTCACATAGCTCGAAAATATGCGAGCGTGAGCTTAAGTGAGCTGAGTGTGAGATTAATATTCAAGTTCGAATTTTATGTGAGATGAGTGTGAGCTTGACCCCGCTCAATCCGCTTAAAGCTCGCACCCGAATAAGAATAATTTAATTATATGTAATATTATATTATAATTCTAATTAAAAAGAAGAAGACACTTAAAAACTCGTGACAAAACATACCGTTTATTTTTCTCTATGTTCTATGGATTTTTTTAATAGTTGATCTTTGGTTATATTTTTATTAGTTCACCTTGCTATAGGAATTAAGTATCATTGTATTGTGTATAATTGTGTTCTCGTTAGAATTTAGTCTCATGGCCATTGTATTTTACTATTCTTTCTATATGAATTTTTATTTTTTTGCTAATACAAATTTAGCCCATGAAGCTCTTGAGCTTAGCTCGAGCTCACATTAAAAATGTGAGTTGAGCGTGATCTCAAGGTTTGTGAGTTTTTGAGGGTTGAGCGTGAGCTGAGCTTTCCAATTTTTATGTGAGCTGAGCGTGAGTTACGCCAATCTCACATCCCATACCTCGATTGACACCCTAATCCCCTCTATCCCACGATATTGTTTCTATTCCTTTTTCTATTTTTTTTATTTTAATTAATTTCATCCCCTGATTCTCTCTTTCTTTTTTATTTTATTTTCTTATCCTATTAATTCCCTTATTCCTTTAAGACTAATTTGTAATAAATGACCACCAACTATTTACGTATTTCTTGTTTTGGACAAAATACTTTATTTTAGTGAGTTATGGCAATATACAATTTATGGGCTGCGTGCGTGTCTTAGAACCGGCATACTTTTCCGGCAATTTTGAAAAAGCCCACACCTGAGGGTCATTTTTGTACAAAAACATTCGCACTCATTTTCAGTTTGTCACGACCCGACCCATTTGCTCTCCCACTTTCTTCTTCCCAAAAAATCAACTACCAATATAAGCTAAAATTGGTGGTTTTCTTCATCTCTGACCACCTCCAAAAATCATCATCCAAATGTAAATTCATCCATTTCTAATCATTATCCATTATCATCTATTTCACAAGCTCAAACAAATCAAAATTAGGTGTGTAGGATGAGCAATTTAGAAACCCATTTTTTTTTTTAAAAAAAAAATCAATTTCTAAATTGGGGTTTTGTTAAAATCATCAGAAGTTAGAGCTCCGAGTCAAATAGGTAGTTGACGACGTCGTCGTTCGTTGAGAGGCGGAAAATGCGGGAAGGATGAAATGGTGGTGGTGGTGGAGATCTGGGTGGCGGGACTTCTTTCCAACGTTTCTGGGCTCTATCACGGGTCGTCTCTCGAAGGTCTTAGACGCACCGTGATGCCGAGTGACCTTGGCCCTTGGCCCTAGTCACTCCTGGTTTCGAAAATGGGACAAACGCTCTTCAATGGCAAATTCGTAAATAAACACAAAATAAATGGCACGGGACAAATTTCACTAAAATCACTTCATTGAATTGAATGCATGATTACAGAGTTTGAATGTACAATACGACGAGGGGGAGGAGTCGTTTTACAATTTCTTGTTTGCTTGCTTGCTTGCTTGCTTGTGTGTAGATTTTTGTTCCCCCTATAGGTGCTTAATAAACATTTGCCCATGTGACAGGAGTGTAGCACTTTTTTCCAAGGAGGTGGGAAAACAAGTTACCTATGCTATACAAGTGAAAATTACAATCTACTTCGTGCATTATCTTCTATATGACATATAAGGATGACCTGCAAAATTTGGGCCCATTCGGACTTCATTCGGATGCAAAACGGCACGTGCCAAGTTGTTGGCCTGATGGGCACTGCCGCAGCATTCTGCTGCACACTTGATGGCTGGCTGGGGCGCAGCTACAGTGTCTCGGCTGGGCGGCTGGCATGGTGTTGGCATGGGCGACGGACAAGGGCAGCTGGCCTGGGCGATGCTGCATGGGCGGCTGGCCTGGGCGCTGCTGCTGCCTGTGCGGCTGCTGCATGGGCACTGTTGCACGCTGCAGGACACGCTGCTGGACGGGACATGGCTGCCATGCGACGTGCACGCCGTTGGGGCCCACCGAGGTTAGACGACGTCGTGCGCCACATGGTAACTTCATGCGATGACATAGTGTTCCGAGCATCGTAACGGTCGCTGAGAGATGCTATATTCGTGCGACCCGTGACATCCTCATCCACTTGATTTGGCGACGCCCTCGTCACCGTAACTGCCTTCTAGTCCTCTATCAGTAGTTTAAAGGCTCTCATATCTGATTCTCTTTCCCAACTGTCTTCTTCGGTGCCCCGACCTTGCCAATGCACCAAGAATTCCATATAGTTCCTCTTACCCCTCCTGGTTGTCCGAGCATCAAGGATTGCCTCGGCTACTTTCTTGCTCAATGTGGTTGGGGAGGGCGGATACCGTAGGGTCGTGTCAACCTGCTCTTGTTGATTCTCATGATAAGGTTTCAAAAGACTTACATGAAAGACTGGGTGGATCTTCATGTCTGGCGGAAGTTCCACTTTGTAAGCAACTCCCCCGATTCTCTTCAATATAGGTACGGGTCCAATGTACTTGGGCATCAGTCTCGTGTCTAACCCTTTGTTTCTCTTGGGTTCTCTTTTAAGATGCCTTTTTACCATCACTTGATCCCCGACCTTGAACTCCACAAAACGCTGCTTCTGATCGGCATACTTTTTCATCCGCTTCGCCGTCCTTTCAAGGCACATCTTCGTAAGTTCTACATTCTTCTTCCATTCTCCGGAGAAGTCCTGCGCCCGCGAGGACTTGATTCCGACTGGCGTGTCTGCAGTATGAGGTAGTAAAAGTTGTTGACCAGTTAGCCCATGGAGAATTCGCTACTAGCCAAAGCTGAGAGTTGACTTGATGGAGCTAGTTCACCATTTCGGCTTAGAGCATCAGCGACCACATTTGTTACACCCGTTCTGTATTCTAGCGTGAAGTCGAATTCCGCTAGAAGTTCTTGCCAACGGGCTTGTCGTCCCGTTAGTCACGGCTGAGTCATGAAGTGGCTCACAGCAGTGTTGTCCGTCTTCACAAGGAAAGAAGCTCCCAATAGGTAATGTCTCCATACCCGCAAACAGTGGACTACAACAAAGAGCTCTTTCTCGTGTGCCGTGTACTTTCTTTCTGCTTCGCTCAGCTTCCTACTCTCAAAAGCTACCGGGTGGCCTTCTTGTATAAGCACCCATCCGAGGGCAGAGTCTGAAGCATCAGTATGCACCTCAAATGGCTTAGTCATGTCTGGAAGGCCTAGCACCGGGTCAGTGGACATTTGTCTCTTCAGGTTCTCAAAGGCCAATTGACATTTCGAGTCCCAATTCCACTCCATCTTCTTCTTGAGAAGCTCGGTCAAGTGTAAGGCTATCTTGGAATAGTCCTTCACAAATCGCCGATAGTAGTTGGCCAGCCCAAGGAATGATCTCAATTCGTGCAAATCCTTCGGGGGCTGCCACTCCTCAATTGCCAATATCTTCTTCTCATCCATACGAATGCATCCTCGGTTCAATGATGTGACCAAGGAATGCAATTCTGCTGGGCAAAAGCGCACTTGGACAACTTAGCATACAACCTGGGTTTCTCTCGAGGCGAGGGAGCACCATCTCCAGTGTGTTACATGCTCCTCCAAGTCATGCTATAGATAACAATGTCATCCAAGTATACGACCACAAACTGGTCCAAAAAGTCTCTCAAAACTTGATTCATCAAGGTGCAAAAAGTTGCAGGAGCATTGGTTAGCCCAAAGGGCATTACCAGAAATTCAAATGCCCCATATCTCGTCACACAAGTGGTCTTCATTTCGTCTCCCTCCTTCATGCGTGACTTGCAATGAGTCTCGAACGAAGATCAATTTTGGAGTAATACTTCGCCCGACTCAGTGGATCAAAGCAATCAGCCGGCAGAGGTATATGATACTTGTTCTTGATCGTGATCTTGTTGAGTGCCCGATAGTCCACGCACATGCGAAGAGAACCATCAAGTTTCTTTTGGAATATTACTGGGGCACCATAAGGAGACCTTGCAGGAACGATGATACCGGCCTCCAGCATTTCCGTTAGTTGTTTTCGAAGCTCCGCAAGTCAGGTTGAGACTTTCGATAAGGGGCCCGAGCAGGAGGTTTCGTGCCTGGGAGCAGCTCAATTTCTTGATCGATGTCTCTCTTTGGCGGCAGTTTCCGAGGGAGTTCTTCTGGCATGACATCTTCATACTTGTGTAACAACTGCTTCACCACCGGTGGTATAGATCCCGACTTCTCCTCCACCTCTTCCCAATTTAGGTGAGCAAGGAAAGTTGGCTCTCCCTTCTTAAGGCCCTTCCCCAGTTGGAATGCAGACAGCTTGGGGTTGGCCGATTTCCCAACAATAACGGGCACAACATTCCCGTCAACAATAATTGAATCAGCATAGGGGAGTACTTGCGTCTTATTATCCCTCATAAATTGGAGACCCAATATGAGTTTGAAGTCATCCATCTGGGCCGCGGTGAGGTCCGTGCTCCCCTCAAAAGGACCCACACTTATCTTCACTGCCTTCGCCACTCCAAAGAACCGCTTTGAGGCGGTGAGTTTATGGCCTTCACCGTTCGGTTACTTTCTTCTAAAGTTAGACCCAATCTCTCCACTTCCGAGATGTCAATGTAGTTGTGAGTAGCGCCGGAATCCACCATAGCACGAATAGGTATCCCATTGATGTGTACATCCACGTACATCAGTCCTGGATCGCTTATAGATCGAGTGCCTAAAGCTTCATGATCGTCTTGGGCCGTTCGCATATTAGCTAATGCTCCAGCAGCACCCCCCTTCTTCATGATATGCTTCCTCACGTTGCATTTGGGGTGTATCTGGTCCCCGTTGAAAACTATTCACGTCGAGGTCCACCCTGTATGTCTGGACAACTTCTCAATGGGGCGAGGCCCTCGAACAGCTTGTAACGAGACCCAAGCAAATGGTCTCGGTGTGAAATTCCTTTGCGGGCCATCTCCTCGATTTGTTCCCATGAAAGAGGGAGAGGGTTTATCTCCTCCACTTCTTGTGAAGTTTTGCCTGAAAGGCTTGTAGTTTCCCGTCTTGGCCGGGAAGGAAGTCACCTTCTCATTGTCCTTCCTCACATCTTGTTGAAAGTCCACTAGACCCTCACCAATAGTTATAGCATCGGCCCGTGTTCTCAGACATCGCGCGAGTGAGCTCGTTCCTAGCCCACGACTTAAGACCTTCCATGAAAACAAAGAGCTTGTCCGCCTCGGACATGTCAGTAATCTGGAGTAAGCATGCCGAGAAGCACTTGACATATTCTCGAATGGTCCCACCCTCGCTTAGCTTCTCTAAGCTTTCGCCTAGCTTCATAGACCACGTTCATGGGGAAAGAACTGTTTCTTCAGAGCTTCTTTCATCAGTTCCCAAGTGTTTATGGTTACCCGCCCGGCTTCCATCTCGGACGATTGGACTCTCCACCTTTAGTTTCGGTGCATGATTAGGAGCAGCTTGTTGGACATTCCGTTCTCCAGATGCTCGACCAATGGCTAAGGAAAGCGTCCCTTAGCTCGCGCTTTCACCTCTTCCAAAGCGACTGCAGATCGAGCCATCGCTTTGGTGTTGTTGGTCAACGATGAGCGCATCTCCTGGCCGCTACCTCGTTGCTTACCAACTTAGCATCGTGTGCTTGGGTAACATGGAATAACTCTCTTGTAGCGTTACCCATTTCCTCTAGTTCCCCACTTTGCACACCGATATCGTTTTCCATAAGAGTCGTCTTCCTCTTCATGGATTCGGCATCCTCCTCGCTTTCACCATAGCAGAAGGTATGCACTTTGCTTACCATGGCCTCTAGAGCATCTAGTCTGGCCTTGGTAGCATCATCCGTAGCCAACACACCTCTCGTTTTCGTAGCCATCGCTTTTTCTTAGTCCCGAGTTCTAGCAACCTTGCTCTGATACCAAGTGTCACGGGTCGTCTCTCGAAGGTCTTAGACGCACCGTGATGCCGAGTGACCTTGGCCCTTGGCCCTAGTCACTCCCGGCTTCGAAAATGGGACAAACGCTCTTCAATGGCAAATTCGTAAATAAACACAAAATAAATGGCACGGGACAAATTTCACTAAAATCACTTCATTGAATTGAATGCATGATTACAGAGTTTGAATGTACAATACGACGAGGGGGAGGAGTCATTTTACAATTACTTGTTTGCTTGCTTGCTTGCTTGCTTGTGTGTAGATTTTTGTTCCCCCTATAGGTGCTTAATAAACATTTGCCCATGTGACAGGAGTGTAGCACTTTTTTCCGAGGAGGTGGGAAAACAAGTTACCTATGCTATACAAGTGAAAATTACAATCTACTTCGTGCATTATCTTCTATATGACATATAAGGATGACCTGCAAAATTTGGGCCCATTCGGACTTCATTCGGATGCAAAACGGCACGTGCCAAGTTGTTGGCTCGATGAGCACTCGCCGCAACGATTCTCGCTGCACACTCGGGCGGCTGGGTCGGGGCGCAGCTACAGAGTGTCTCGGGCTAGGGCGGCCGGCATGGTAGCCGCATGGGCTACGGACAAGGGTGGGCCGGCTCGGGCGATGCTTGCATGGGCGGGCCGGCTCGGGCGCTGCCGCTCTGGCGGCTGGCCTGGGCGCTGCTGCCTGCGCGGCTGACCTGGGCGGCTGCTGCATGGGCACTGTTGCACGCTGCAGGACACGCTGCTGGACGGGACATGGCTGCCATGCGACGTGCACGCCGTTGGGGCCCACCGAGGTTAGCCGACGTCGTGCGCCACATGGTAACTTCATGCGATGACATAGTGTTCCGATCATCGTCACGGTCGCTGAGAGATGCTATATTCGTGCGACCCGTGACAGCTCCCTGTAACTTTCAGAAAAAGATTATAGCGAGGCTTTCTTATATAATGCAAAAAGTAGTGAATCCAATTGAAATTATTAGGAAATCTTTTTGTTATTAGGAAATCCAAAAGGTGGTGATGATGAGTAGTACGATAAGAGTTTAAACTATCTAATCATTCGAGTGAAGCCATCAAATTGTTCCTTATCACACGAGTGTAAACTGCAATGACTCCTTCCATTTCACAATCTAATTAAAATTGTTTTGGCTCATTTATAAATTTTTAAAATGTTTGGCATTTTACAAAGTTTAACGGATTATTTTTCTAAAGAGTTAATAGCTATTTATGGTACTGAATTATTTACGAATTTCTTTTTATGGTACTAAACTATTTTTTATCTAAATATATTACTCTTCTATTTGCGTTTATAAAAATATATACACCCACCAAATTTTGGGGTGTTTTCCGGCCAAAGAATTGCACATGACTTTCATTATTTGGATATAGTGTTTAAATGAAAGCAGTATTCTAGGGTGTGATCCTTTCAAGTGAAAGTCGCGTGCAATCTTTTGGCCGAAAAACACCCCAAAATTTAGTGAGTATATATATTTTGATAAACACAAATAGATGAGTGATTGTTTGAGAATGTATTTTTTCTCAAAGAATTAATGTGTAATTAATGTGTCGTGAGGACATATTTGTGCTAATATATTTATATGTTATACCGCTCGGTTTTGAATGTTATTGAGTTTATCACTTCGTGGGTTGCGCAAGCTTCGCGATGATATATAACATGTGAGAAAACCAATTCTTGGTGTGAATGATAAATTGGTATAAAGTGGGGTGGTAAATGGGGTTTTAAACTCACATCCCACATAGGAAACCCATGAAAGAGAAAATCACTTTATATATTAAAGTGATTAACATGGGTTTAAATTGTGTTACTTGTATTATGCCCTATGTGAGAACCTCGTGTGCGCCCGCGCAGGGGGGTGCAATTCGAAGTTCTGTTGATGCCAAAATAACTTGAACTTGTGTGCAGGCGCGACATGCGTACACGAATGCCGAACAAAAACTCGCGGGCCTGGTCAGCCACGTTTTTGCTACTGGTCAATACTAATGCTGTGCTTTATGGTTTTGATCAGTAATGAACGTGTTTTATTAAACCCTGACTGCTTGAATTTTTTCTTTTTCAATTACACTGAATCGGCATTAAGAGAGGGTAATGGCATTAGGTTGTAACTAAAGAATACTAATGTCGTGCTTTATGGTTTTTGATCTGTAATGACATGAGTTTTATTGCTGTATTAAACCTGGACTGTTTGAATTTTTCTTTTTCGAATTACACTGAACTGGCATTAAGAGAGGGTAATGGCATTAGGTTGTAACAGCAATACAATACTAATGCTGTGCTTTATGGTTTTGACTGTAACAGCTAGGTTTTATTGCTGTATTAAACTTTTATTGCTGTATTAAACCTGGACTGTTACGAGTCTCATTTTCAGTGGCTATAAAAAGACAGGACAGAGGTGCTGGAAAGGCATCCGAAAAATATTTCCCCTCTCCCTCTGCATAAACCTTTTATTTTTCCTGCATCTTCTGTCATAACATACCGAGAGTTTCTGTCGCTCCCGCCGCGATTCGAGCAGTCTGTTTCTTCCGCTCGCAGAAATAGATTGAGTTGGACGTTGTACCTTGGGAGTTCAGTGTCTGAGAGGCCTGAAGCTGTAAAAGGCGGACATATTGAACTTAAGGGGAAGTGGACTTCTGCTGTCTCGTCCAGGAATAACCGGTTAAGGATCTGAGTATTCTGTTTTCTGTATTAATCTGCGCTATTTATCAGTATCTATTTTTCTGCTCAACTTTTATATCAGCGAAATTTTCTGTTCTGGTACTGTATTGGTTTTATTAATTCAGTATATGTATTTCTGATCAGTTGTTTTTATTTTCTGTTTAGAAGTTACATAAAACAGTGCAGAAATTTGTGTTCAGTTTTTTAATTTTCTGTTCAGAAAATATAATACCAGTGCAGTTTTAAATCTATTAATTTTTCAGTATTACAGAGAAATATCTAACAGTGATATATTTAGATAAAAAAAATAGTTCAATACAATAAAAAAAAAATCGTAAATAGTTTAGTATTAACTATTAACTCTTTTTCTAAACTCACTCACAATTATAAGCATCCTTTCATCTTTTTATGTTAGTGCAATTAGTTAAAAATATAATAGATAAAATATCCACTCGTTATTTTAATTGTCCTTAATCTATGTAAATATAACTACAAGATCGTGAAACAGAGGGAGCATTACCTTTTTTTGTTTTGTTTTGATACCGGTATCTAGGCATTTGGCCGACTAATTCGGTTGAAATTTTAATGACACTTTAACTCACTAAGCGAAAATTCATGTTAAATTGCGACATGTTAACGCTTTTTTTTCACTAGGAATGATTGAAACTCTCGACTTTAGTTAAGACATATCAAATCTTATCACTTGCACAATGCCTCACTGACAAGCAATACTTAATTTGTTTGACTTGTGCCTTTTGCTTCAAGTTCACAAGTATTGGTAGTTGATCAACATCCCTCTATATATTCTTTACTTCACTAGCCTTCCAATCTGACTAAATCAAGTGGTTTTTGGTGGGAATTTGTTTAAAACAGATGGGAATTCTCCTAACATGCAACTCTAAGGAAGTCACCCAACTCATGCTTCTTCTCACTAACCCATATAGATAATCAAATCTTTTCAAACTCTTTCACATTTTGTCCCTATAAATACACCCCCAGAATTCCAATACATATCATCCTTCAACTTCAAACCAAAAGAAAAATATCATTCAAGATCTAATTTTTTCTCCACAACAAAAATATGACAATTTCTTCCAAAATTTGCCTTGTTCTGTCACTTGTTCTAGTACTATCTCTATCCACCTTCCATTTAACTCAGGCAGCTCGCACCCTATTACAGACTTCTCAGCCTGCAATTCCTACAATACCCTCATTGCCTCAGCCTATTTTGCCTACTATACCAAACATGCCTACTGGTTCGTTACCAACTCTTCCCACAATTCCATCTTTGCCCTCCATGCCGGGACTTCCTAAGTTTGCATTTCCACCAATGCCTTCCATTCCTTCACTTCCTAACATTCCAACCACACTCCCTTCATTTCCTTTCCTCTCCCCACCACCTTCAAACTAGAGCGAAGTTCTCGACGGAGTTGCTTGTGATGCAAGCAATCACTACAATTTGATCAACAGTTTTATGTAGTTTCATTGTTGTCTTTGTGAGATTGTATCAAGTGTATCACTTGATTTTTATATATTTGTACGAGTTTGTAATACTTTTTTTTTGTAATATTTATTTCTTGAAATGATACCGTTTGTTCTTTATAAGATATGCTTATTCAAAAAAATTTCTTGATTATTCGAAACAATATTAGACACGGTTAAAATTTTATTTCCCCTTTACTTCCCATTGAAGTCGTTAGACAAGAAACCTAAATATAAAACTCACATATGTATTATTAGTAAACTTTCAAAATCGTATTAAACTTTTACAAAAATTAAGACATATTTTTTAATAATAACCCCCCCCCCCCCCCCATTGGGTCCTTCATTTTCTCTTCTAATGTAACCTTCAAATGTCTAGCCTACATCTCTGTCTGTTTTGTTAATTTTGGTTTAGTTGTTTGTGCAGTATGAAAGATTATATAACAAGATTTGTGAAAATCCAGTACTATTATTGTCACACCTCGTAACTTGAGTGATGACATGGCATTGTCTCATTAGTCGATGAGACACCAAATCCCATAAAATAGAGTTACAAAAAAGGGAATTTATTATGTTTAATAATTCAAAACAATAGTTAAACAGCGGAATTAAAAGTACTACTAATGAAAGTGTTTACCATTACATAAATGGAAATATTCTAAGTGTTTAAATGAAATAACTAGTGATCACTATCGTTCCTCTAAGGCGTATCAGATTAGGATCACTCCTCGTATTCCCCATCCCAAGAATCATCAACAAAGTTAGGATTAACATCTACGTCACCTGCACAGTAAGAAAAGCGAATGGACTGGGATTCGGGGCTCAGTAAGGACCAAATGATCACAGGTATGAAATAACAAATAGACACTATAAAATAGTTTTCTGTTTCCCGAAATACCCATTTGAAAACACGATTGACACGACACATCGCATACTATGTAACACTATACATATAATGATAAACACAGCACAAGTCCTACATGACACTGAACACGAACATCGGAAAGACACAGTTGGAAACCTCACAAGACAGAGCACAACACAGCTCACTGTGACCTTCCGATCGACCTAACCCTATTCCGATAGACCGGTGGTCATCCGGGATTGAACAGACAGAAAACGGAGACTCCGATCGACCATAACACATAATTCGGTTGATCGAAGGTACCAGAGGACGAAGGGATCATCCGCGGCTTCGTCCGTGGTAAGAGAGCAGCTACTTTCCCTCTGTGGATGAACCATAGGACCAAATGGTAGGACGAGTGGATCGTTGTGAAAAACAGAAAAATAAGTGCAATTTTGTACACAAGCGTACAAATCTTGCACCAAAACATTCCCAACCCAAAAGACTCATTTTAGACTCCAAACGCATACTAAAACATATACCATACTCTCACATAATATGTTCAAACTATACACATCAAATCTGACACCACGGATCGGAAATCATGCTATGAGCATCCCATACTACTCATGCTCTACAGACATATAGTTGTGTCAGACAATCGAATATAACACGAACAATGACACAACAAGTTGAAAACAACAGTTAAACTAAACAACCATATTCTTCATGTTAAAGCTCTTACACAACTGAATGTACGACAAGCACCATGCTCCGCCCATACGGTACGCACGATTATACACATTGCTTAGACACTATGAACATAACTATCGCTGTGATACGACTTCCCACAATACGAGCTCAAATATCTAGTCACGACTCTACGACAATAACTGTAACGGCCCAAACATTCATCCTAGTTAGGAAGGCCCAAGAAGTACATCACATGTGTTCAATTTCACCCCTTGAACAAACGGGTTCATGCTTTAAGGACTCGTCCTACATTGTATCATCATCCAAAACTGTAATTCAATAATCAAAACAATAAAATATAATACATGCAATTACTCCGTAATCTCATCAGTTTATACAATTTATAACGCCTAATCAGTTCTAATCAATTCGCTAACATTTCCCATTGTATATACATGTTCTTGGACAGAAAATTACGTAAATATAGGGTCCTTACCTCTTACGAAAGTGATAAACAAAGAATTCCCGAAATTTGCACTATCAGTCCCGCTCTCAATGCTATAACTTTTTACCCGCACTCCGAATTAAGTTTCGTCTACGCTCACATGAAGGTCTTTCCAAGACGAACGTTGTTAGCCCATTCAATCGTTCTCTCAAAGACTGCACAGATTTTCTAAACTCTCAATATGCTTTCTTTTCTCTCTCTGCGGCTCACTGCCGTTTCTTTTAATTTGTTAGGGAGCTAAAATTTAGCCAATTAATTGGCTATGGCAAAATGATAAATAATTGGGTGAATCTCTTATACCAACATGGGGTAAATAGTGTTTAATTTGAGTTTTTAGCAAATTTTGCTTAGCCGCTTATAATTTCCCTTTGTTTTAATCACAGGTCGACTAATCCTCTCTAGGGTGTCAACGGGTTCGGGCCGGCCTGAACCCGGCTCACATAGCTAAAAAATATGTGATCGTTAGCTTAAGTGAGCTTAGCGTGAGCTTAATATTCAAGCTCGAATTTTATGTGAGCTGAGCGTGAGCTTGACCTCGCTCAGTCCGCTTAAAGCTCGCACCTGAATAAGAATAATTTAGTTATATATTATATAATATTATATTTCTAATTAAAAAGAAGAAGACACTTAAAAACTCGTGACAAAACACACCGTTTCTTTTTTTCTATATTGTATGGATTTTTTTAACAGTTGATCTTTGGTTATATTTTTATTAGTTTACCTTGCTATAGGAATTAAGTATCATTGTATTGTGTATAATTGTGTTCTCGTTAGAATTTAGTCTCATGTCCATTATATTTTACTATTCTTTCTACATGAATTTTTATTTTTTTGCTAATACAAATTTAGCTCATGAAGCTCTTGAGCTTAGCTCGAACCCACATTTAGCGTGAGCTCAAGGTTTGTGAGTTTTTCCGGGTTGAGCGTGAGCTGAGCTTTTCAATTTTTATGTGAGATTTTCAATTCACGACTCACATAGCTCGATTGACACCCCTAATCCCCTCTATCCTACGATATTGTTTCTATTCATTTTTCTATTTTAATTAATTTCATCCCCTGGTTCTCTCTCTCTTTTTTATTTTATTTCGTTATCCTATTAATTCCCTTATTCCTTTAAGACTAATTTGCAATAAATGAACACCAACTATTTACGTATTTTTTGTTTTGGACAAATACTTTTAATTCAGTGTAGCAATATACAATTTTGCGGGATGCGTGCGTGTCTTAGAACCGGCATACTTTTCCAGCAATTTAAAAAGCCCACACGCGAGGGCCATTTTTGTCCAAAAACATTCACACTCATTTTCAGTTTGTAACGACCCGACCCATTTGCTCTCCCACCTTCTTCTTCACAAAAATCAACTACCAAAATAAGTCAAATTTGGTGGTTTTCTTCATCTCCGACCACCACTAACAAACACCCACCACCACCACCTCCAAATATCATCATCCAATTGCAAATTCATCCATTTCTAATCATTCTCATCTCTTCACAAGCTCAAACAAATCAAAATTAGGTGTGAAGGATGAGCAATTTAGAAATCCACTTTTAAAAAAAAATCAATTTCTAAATTGGGGTCCGAAGTTAGAGCTCCGAGTCAAATAGGTAGTTGACGACGTCGTCGTCGAGAGGTGGAAAATGCGGGAAGGATGAAATGGTGGTGGTGGTGGAGATCTGGGTGGCGGGACTTCTTTCCAACGTTTCTGGGCTCCATGTAACTTTCAGAAAAAGATTGTAGTGAGGCTCTCTTATATGGAAAATTCTGCCTACCAATTGGTCATGGACCACTTGGTTCAGAATTAACCACATCAACTCTTTTGATTAAAAAAAAAAAAAAATCTCATAAGGCCCCACCTGTTTTTATTATTTTAATAAAAAATGTGATGTGACTGAATGTGGATCAAGTGGTCCATGATCAAATGGTAAGCCAGGTACATATCAGAATTATTCCTCTTATGTAATGCAAAAGGTAGTGAATCCAATTGAAATTATTAGGAAATCTTTTTGTTATTAGGAAATCCAAAAGGTGGTGATGATGAGTAGTACGATAAGAGTTTAAACTATATAATCATTCGAATGAAGCCATCAAATTGTTCCTTATCACACGAGTGTAAACTGCAATGACTCCTTCCATTTCACAATCTAATTAAAATTGTTTTGGCTCATTTATAAATTTTTAAAATGTTTGGCATTTTACAAAGTTTAGCGGATTATTTTTCTAAAGAGTTAATAGCTATTTATGATACTAAATTATTTACGAATTTCTTTTTATGATATTAAACTATTTTTTATCTAAATATATCACTCATCTATTTGCGTTTATCAAAATATGTTTACCCACCAAATTTTGGGTATTTTCCGGCCAAAAGATTGCACATGACTTTCATTATTTGGATATAGTGTTTAAGTGAAAGTTGCGTGCAATTTTTTGGCCGGAAAACACCCCAAAATTTGGCGAGTGTATATATTTTGATAAACGCAAATAGATGAGTGATATATTTAGATTAAAAAAATAGTTCAATATATACCATAAAAAAAATTGTAAATAGTTTAGTATTAACTATTAACTCTTTTTCTAAACTCACTCACAATTATAAGCATCCTTTCATCTTTTAAAAATCGTAAATAGTTTAGTATTAACTATTAACTCTTTTTCTAAACTCACTCACAATTATAAGCATCCTTTCATCTTTTTATTTTAGTGCAATTAGTTAAAAATATAATAGGTAAAATATCCACTCGTTATTTTAATTGTCGTTAATCTATGTAAAAATAACTACAAGATCGTGAAACAGAGGGAGCATTACTTTTTTTGTTTTGTTTTGATACCGGTATGTAGGCATTTGGCCCAACTAATTCGATTAAAATTTTAATAACACTTTGACTCACTCAGCGAAAATTCCTGTTAAATTGCGACATGTTAACGCTTTTTTTCCACTAAGAATGATTGGAACTCTCGATTTTAGTTAAGAGATCTCAAATCTTATCACTTGGACAATGTCTCACTGACAAGCAATACTTAATTTGTTTGACTTGTGCCTTTTGGTTCCATAGTCACAAGTATTGGTAGTTGATCAACATCCCTTTATATATTCTTTACTTCACTAGCCTTCCAATCTGACTAAAACAAGTGGTTTTTGGTGGGAATTTGTTTTAAACAGATGGGAATTCTCCTAACATGCAACTCTAAGGAAGTCACCTAACTCCTGCTTCTTCTCACTAACCCATATAGATAATCAAATCTTTTCAAACTCTTTCACATTTTGTCCCTATAAATACACCCCCAGAATTCCAATACATATCATCCTTCAACTTCAAACCAAAAGAAAAATATCATTCAAGATCTAATTTTTTCTCCACAACAAAAATATGACAATTTCTTCCAAAACTTGCCTTGTTCTGTCACTTGTTCTAGTACTATTTCTATCGACCTTCCATTTAACTCAGGCGGCTCGCACCCTATTACAGACTTCTCAGCCTGCAATTCCTACAATACCCTCATTGCCTCAGCCTACTTTGCCTACTATACCAAACATGCCTACTGGTTCGTTACCAACTCTTCCCACAATTCCATCTTTGCCCTCCATGCCGGGACTTCCTAAGTTTGCATTTCCACCAATGCCTTCCATTCCTTCACTTCCTAACATTCCAACCACACTCCCTTCATTTCCTTTCCTCTCCCCACCACCTTCAAACTAGAGCGAAATTCTCGACGGAGTTGCTTGTGATGCAAGCAATCACTACAATTTGATCAACAGTTTATATGTCGTTTCTTTGTTGTTTTGTGAGATTTTAGCAGGTGTTTCACTTGATTTTTATATACTTGTACGAGTTTGTAATACTTTTTTTTTTTTTTTGGTAATATTTATTTCTTGAAATGATACACAGGCGTTTATTCTTTATAAGATATGCTTATTCAAAATTTCTTCTTAATTATTCGAAACAATATTAACCACGGTTAGAATTTTATTTTCCCTTTTACTTCCCGTTGACAAAATCATAAGATAAAGAAACTAAAAATAAAAGTCGTTTTAGTCTTTTATTTTGTTCTCAAAATATGTCATTTAAAATTTTGTGAAAATCCAGTACACTTATATCATCACAAACAGTTGGATCTTTGCCAAGTTTATCCGAAGAAATCTTTTTATAATTAATTAGGCTAAGGGATGAGAGTTCCTTCTTTTGATCAAGAGCTTGTGGAAGAAGACCTTAAATGACTATTATATCCTTATTCATTCCCAGTGTCGTCTCAATCATTTTGGATTGGAGGTCATTTGCTAAATTAAAATGAGGCCCTCTATAACCGAAGAACTTGTTAAAAAATATATATAAAGAAGAAAAAAATATAATCTACTTAATACTTATACGTTTTGGGCTTTTACCTAATATATATATATATATATATATATATATATATATATATATATATATATATATATATATATATATATATATATATATTAATCATCTCAAATATCAATAGAGTGGGCTGGTACTTTGTCCCTCCCAAAAGGCTAAGAATATTCATTGGTAGTTGTCAACATAAAAAGATCCAAATAATTACAATTATATTAAAAATATATTTTAAACTTTATTATTTAAATTTAATGGATCATTTTAATTGGGCTACTTAAAGTGTTTTTTAAATATGTCCAAGTACACGTGACGAAAAGTCCAAGATATGTTGGATTAAAGTAATATGAGCTAAAATAATGTGAACCCAATGTCAAATTAAATTGATTCCACTAAAATTCATTAGGCCACTCTACAAAGTGAGATGATATAATCAATGCTGGCATCCGACTCCGCATCTTACAAATAAATCAATAAATCAAAACGTTCATTGACACACGAGACTAAACTGCAAAATCTATTACAATAAATAGGGATTTAAGAAATGGGGAGGGAATTCGAACGGAAAATTTCAAGATAGAGCCGCACTTGTACAATTGGCCCACATCCCTCTCACATGAGTTGAGGTGGGATCTACTTTGCAGGTAGACCCTGCCCCAACTAATGTGAGAGGGTTGTGAGACCAGTCTCACAAGAGAGACTCTATGCCCAAGTGACCCAATTCGAACTAATGATCTCTACGTCATGAGGTCTCAGCTTTGGTCACTATACCTATGGTTCATTAGAGTTTAAACGATCTAATCATTGGAATGAAGCCCAATGACACTTCACGTTTAACATAAATTCAAGGTGTTTTTAGTGTATTAATTTTTTTTATTAACAGTATTAAATTTGTGTTTTGCTCTCTCTCAAACTTTTAAAACTTTGTATTATAACTCCTCAAAGAATAATGGTTACCCTTGATTTCGAATTATGAATCCGTTCCTTATAAATCTCATATAAGAATAAAGAAAAGCGTTAAAAGCTTTATATGTTAAAGTATAATCCATAAACTTGAAATATGTCATAGTAGGGGTGAAAATTGCCTTTCCCGTGTATATTCCTATTCTTATCCCCAACCAATCAGAATTTATTTTATGGATATTTTTTTCAATTATATACAGTGGCGGAGCCAGAAAATTTTCTTTGGGGGCACAATTAACATTGACAAAATAAATTTATAAAAGCATATAAACATTGGCGGAGCAAAAAAAGTTTTTTGATGAGAAGGACTCTCGAGAAGAAAAAATAAATATTTACAATGGAAATTAAAATATATATCATGTTTGATTGTTGAATCCAAAAAGAACAAGCTTGAATAAAAAGGCCCCAAAGACCTTTTTTGTATGATTAGACCAAAATAAAAGGCCATTTAGAAATATTATGGGTATTAGAGATGAAGTTGGAGGAAACATGAAGGGCTTATTATTAATGTGAACGAATATTTTTTTATTTTTGATAAAATTTTATATTATAATCTATTAGTAATTATGAAATTTTTGATGAAATTT
Source organism: Vinca minor (assembly GCA_026122235.1). NCBI lineage: Eukaryota > Viridiplantae > Streptophyta > Magnoliopsida > Gentianales > Apocynaceae > Vinca > Vinca minor. The sequence goes on along the minus strand of JAOCZM010000294.1, from coordinate 1,750,346 downwards.
TATAAATATTATAATCTCTTACACAATTAAGTTTGTTACAATTTTAACCAAAATTGTTAAGATATAAGTGGTGTAATTCCTATAATTCACAAACTAAAAAATCTAATTTTAAATCGTAAAGTGATTCAAAATGTTCATGGGATGAGGTGTTATAAAAACAAAACTATAAATTTTTGAAAAAGTTGGGGTGGCACTTGCCCTCAGGCCCTCACTCTATATATATATATATATATATATATATATATATATATATATATATATATATATATATATATATATATATATATATATATATATATATATATATACATATGGTAAATTGTGATTGGTTGGATATAAGAATAGAGAAATGCAAGGGCAAATTATTTTTTGCCCACTAGTTGTAGTATGATAACCACACACGCTCGCATGCTGCCTTCTTGCCCAACTCCGCCTAGGGTTTATCAAACGTTTCATCAAGTCGTCTTCAACAATATTAATGCCATATACTAGTTATTAAATTTACATTCTTACTTTTTTTTAAAGTATAAATTATAAAAAGTGTCAAAATATAATACGATTTTTAGATTTTCAAAACCAAAGAAAACAACAGTAGTCATGATTATTTTTTTCGTCTATTTGTTCTATTTTTTAATAGATTAACATTATATTAATACTAATTTTTTTTCATGTAATTTTTAAACAAAAAAAAAGAAGAGAATTCATACCTTTACTTGATGATCCCAGATTCAAGAGAAAATACAAAAAAAAAAAATCTCAATTTTCTTCAACAAAATTCACACATATGTATATACAGGTAACAAAAAATTGAGGCCTCTAAAAATTCGGAGGCTCTGTTCCGTAGGAAACTTTAAACCCCTTCAAAGCCGGGCCTTTGTTTCATATATGTATCTCTTATCTTGTAGAGGATTGCAGTACCTAATTCTTGTTTCTTTTTCTAACATAAAGTATGTTGCCATTGTGAAACATTATAGATAGTTACTATGAGACGCCACTATTGCAACTTAATAGTGTGCGAACTTTAAATTCTTATTTTGATTTTCTCAAGAACTAAAATTCTTGTCAATTAGGAGAGCTTTGAAGTAGCACCAAACCAATTAAAAGCTCCAACCACTAGTACTTAGTCCGATTGGATGTGGTTTGATGGTTTTCCTGGTTTATAACACCATTTTTTTTCTTCTTTTTTCAAATGAATCATTAAATAGGAACCAATAAATCATTGCATGAGATTTTAGTTATGAAGCACTACCATAGAAAAGTGACATAGTTCTTCTATAAATAGTCTTGTCAAGATGCATAAATATACCATCTTTTATCATTTTGCATCACTATGGCATATTTGACCTTTCGTGGCACTGAAAAAATGCCACGAAAAGCTATTTAAGAGCCATAATGTAGGTTTTGTGACACTTGTGCAACACTTTTTCTAAGTGCCCCCACAAGTGGTGTCGCTTTTTTTAAGGCACTTTATAAGTGCCACAAATAAATTGGTGGCACAATTAGTGGCACTTTTTAAATGCCACAAACACATTGAAAATATGACATATTTTGCGGCACTTTTTGGTAAATGCCGCGAAAATAATTTAATTATTTTTTAAAAAAATTATTGAAATAAAAATTATTTTATTTAAAAATAAAAATAATAACCAGAGGAGGATCCTTAAACATTATCTATAGTCACTCCTTACCAACTATTTAATATTTGTGGGTCGTGAGATTTGAACCATTGACCTCTCGTTGCAAACACTAACGCTCTAACCAATGTACCACAAAGACTTTTGTTTTTATTCTAACCAAATTTATTTATATAACATAATAATAAATTTTATTTAAGTACTTTTAAGTTTGATATTTATATTTATTACTCTGTTTATTAACAACAACCAACAAGAAATAAAACTCCTTTAAAACAAAAACTGAGTAGAAATAATTTAAATGAAAACTAGATACAAATTTTAATCTTAACATCATACGAATTATAGATAAGTTTATTTACTATATTTTCTATTTATATATATTATTTTTAATATAATTTTTTTTAAAATTTGATAAATGAAATTCAATAACTAGTCATTTCTTTTATAAAGCTTGAAAATGTTATAAAATATATATAAGAAATGTAGAATATAGAATATATCAATTTCGTGGAATGTGAGTTTTTTTATTTCATCTAAAACAATTTTTAAATGGAAAAAATTAATGAATTTTTAATATTTTTTTTCAAATGAATCATTAAATAGGAACCAATAAATCATTGCATGAGATTTTAATTATGAAGCACTACCATAGAAAAGTGACATATAGTTCTTCTATAAATAGTCTTGTCAAGATGCATAAATATACCATCTTTTATCATTTTGCATGAACAAAATTGATACTAGGAAAATAATTATAAATAATAGAGATGGCAAATGTGTTATAAAGCAGTTACAAATGAAGAGTAAAGAATCTAAAGATAGAGAGTGTAGTATTTTGAATAAGCATATATTGGAAAGAACAAACATCTGGGAATCATTTCAAGGGAATAAATATTACAAACTCGTACAAGTATATGAAATTAGGCGAAACAACGGATACAGTCTAAAAAAGACGAAAAAGAAAATACATAAAACTATTGACGAAAGATCACACCATAATCCTAGCGATTTGCTTGCATGACAAGCAACTCCATCAAATAATAAAACTAGAAATTTCTTCAAGTTAATTTGAAGGTGGTGGTGAGAAGAAAGGAAGTGAAGGGAGTGTGGTTGGAATGTTAGGAAGTGAAGGAAATGCCGGCATTGGTGGAATTGCAAACTTAGGAAGTCCCGGCATGGAGGGCAAAGATGGAATTGTTGGAAGAGTTGGTAAAGAACCAGTTGGCATGTTTGGTATAGTAGGCAAAGTAGGCTGAGGCAGTGAGGGTATTGTCGGAATAGCTGGCTGAGAGGTTTGTAATAGGTGGCGAGCCGCCTGAGTTACATGGAAGCCTGAGAGTGAGAGTACTAAAGCTAGAAAAAGAACAAGGCCATATTTGGAAGAAGTAGCCATATTTTTTGTTGTGGGAGAAAAAAATTATATCTTGAATGATAATTTTCTTTTGGTTTATAGTTGAAGGATGATATGTATTGGAATTTTGAGGTGTATTTATAGGGACAGAATGTGAATGATTTTGAAAAGATTTTTTATTATCTATGGGTTAGTGAGAAGAAGCATGAGTTAGGTGACTTCCTTAAGAGTTGCATGTTAGAAGAATTCCCATCAGTTTTAAACGAATTCCCACCAAAAACTCACTTGATTTCGTCATATTGAGAGGGGGAATGAAGTAAGAATATACAGAGGGATGTTGATCAACTACCAATACTTGTGAACCATGTAATCAAAAGCCAAAGGCACAAGTTAAGCAGATTAAGTCCGGCTGTTCAGTAAGACATTGTCCAAATGATAAGAGTTGAGATCTCTTAATTAAAATTAAGAGTTCGAATCGTACATAGTAAAAAAAAACATTAATATATATATATATATATATATATATATATATATATATATATATATATATATATATATATATATATATATATATATATATATATATATATAGTGGTAGTTGATCAACATCTCTATATATTCATACTTCATTTTCCCTCTCACACTTTGACAACATCAAAAGGTTTTTGGTGGAATTAGTTAAAAACAGATGTGATTTCCCTAATTTGTAACTAAGGGAAGTGACCTTAATTTCTTCTACTTTTTCTCAATAACCTATAAATTAAACCTTTTGAATTCTTTCACATTTTGTCCCTATAAATACAACCCCAAAATTAACATGCATATCATCCTTCTAAACCAAAAGAAAAACCTCTTTCAAGATCAACTAATCTTTCCTAAGACAACAAAAATATGGCTATTTCTTCCAAATTTAGCCTTGTTCTATCGATGGTTTTAATGATATCACTATCGAGCTTCCATGCAAGTCAGGCGGCTCGCCACCTATTACAGACTTCTCAGCCAGCTATTCCGACAATACCCTCATTGCCTCAGCCTACATTGCCTGCAATACCAAATATGCCCACGGCCACGCTTCCACCATTCCCTACTGGTAAATTACCAACTCTTCCGACGATTCCAAGTTTGCCCTCCGTTCCTAAGTTTGCAATTTCACCAATGCCATCCATTCCTTCACTTCCTAGTATTCCAACTTCAATCCCTTCTCTTCCTTTCCTTTCCCCACCACCATCGAACTAGGACGGAATTCTTGACGGAGTTGCTTCTTGTGGAAGCAATTGCTATAATTTGATAGTGGAGATGCTATATGGCTAAGCCTTAGCCAATCAATTGACTAAATGTACCGGAATATTTTTTTTAACTGTTAACTTTCTGACGAAACAAACCCAATGATGGTTTCCAGGTTCCTTTTAAAAAATGTACCCGGAATTATTCTTGGGGAAATGATCTTTGGCTAAGCTTATTTAGCAAAATAGATCATGGTTTCAAAAATTGTACATGATTTAAACAACTTGCTTAACACTATTCTAAAACAACATAAAGTTCGTACAAAATAATTGTAATTTTTTTGGAGGTATTCGTTGCTGATCAAACACTAACTTATTGTTAGTTAATAAAATAAGTCAATTTAGTGAAGAAACTATAATAAGGAAGGAAATAGTTTTCATTACTAACTGGATAATTCATAGGATTGCATTACAAACAGGAAAAAATACAAAAGACAAAAACAAAACTGCTTGGTACAAAAGACAAAAACGCGCAGCAGTAAAAGTTTGAGTACAAACAACAAAATTAAATCTAAAAACTACTGGATAAAAACAAACAATACAACTAAACTAACAAGAGGTGGGTACAATCCTACAAAAATTATATTCCAATAAGTGGGTCTACAAGTATCCCACAAAAAAACTATTTTCCATCCTACAAAACGTCCTAACCAGTCCCCCACTATTACCCCACCGTCCCCTTCCTAACCCAACTAACAGGTACCCCCCTCTCCGGTCTCATTACCAGAGAAACCGGAAGATAAGCTCAATGTTAGGTTGGGTGTATCCGCCCCGCCAGACTCCGACCCGGAATTAATGTTGATTGGAAACTCAGGAGACCCTTGAATAAGGGAAACTAGATTCCTAGTTAGAGGTGGCGGAGGTGAAGGTTGTTGGATCGCGATTGTGCATGGTGGAGTGACAAATCCAACAGGCGTATCTTGAAGAATACGTGATCTCGGTGTAGAGTTGGAGGGAAAACATGAAGGTCGTAGCCTATTTCTTTTCGGAACAGGTAAAGACCAAGAGTAGTTGAATGTCTCGGTTCTTTCAAGATCACCGAGGATCCTATTCGAGTTTGTGAGACTAGGGTTTCGCACAGTGCAAGCCCTGAGCAGACGAGCTCCAAATGCTCTAGCCAACATCTCAAGCTTCACTCTCAGCTCTATCTTATCAGCCGTGATTTCATTGTCATGGAGTGCAAAGTTGAGTGAAGGGGAGATCCTTGAACGTTTTGATGAAGATGAAGAAGCCATACGTTATTTTTTTTAGCTTTGGTTTTTTTACTAAGTTCCACCTCCTTAGCCATGACTATTTATACTCAAATTCAAACCAACCTCAGCAGCTAAATATTAATGGTGATAGATTGATTTGATGGTGGTGCCAGAATAGAGGTAGTGAGACGAAGGAGGGGAGGTGGAGTCTATAGTCTTGCAGTAGAAGAGAAGACGAGAGGCACACATTTGTAGGTAGGATGAAACAGTGGAATATTATTAAAAAAAAGTCAGTTGGCTATCCCAATACACGTTTTTGTACTTTTCAGTCAACATTAATGATGACTTCAAGGCACACGTTTAGAGATTCATTCAATTTTTATTTTCTGTTTTTAATGTATTTTTTTCCCTCCAACCTACTACTATTATTTTGTTTATTTTATTTTCTTGTACACAAAAAGTCGATAACCACGCTTGTCCATCATCCGATTCAACATGCATTGTGGAGAATATAAATCAAGGTGACCCAGCAGTTCGAATTTATGTTATTTTCTGATTTTATGGTGTACGGTTAGATTTTAGTTTTTTTTTTAATGGAGTTTGTACCAAATTGTTAAGTGAATTAGTAGAAGAATGAAACAGGAATATAATTTTTTTTTTAAAGTGCAGAAAATACATCTGAATAAACAATAACAATAACAACTGCCAGTCCTTGGATAACACACCCATTTGATCAAAGTTTTGACTTTTCTACCTCTACAACTCGCATAATCTCGACATAGAATAAATGTCTAACAGTTCAAAGTAGAAAAAAAGCCAAGAAATGAATTAAAGTAGAGTATGGTAGATAACCATTTCATCAAAGACAAACCTCAAACTTACATTAAAAACGAGAAAATGGAAACGGTCCATTTCTTCTGATGAAACTTCTAACACTTCATCTCCATGGTCTATGATTGTGATTCCAAAACAAATTAGGAAAAAAATAATTAGTATGTAAAAAAAACTAAGGAGTCAATAAACTGAAAGTGTAATATCTGGGTGTGTTTGAATAAAAAATACCTGCGTGGGTGGTACCGTCAAGCCCAAACAAGCATCTCCTGCTCAACTACCTCTCAGTCCACGATTGCCTTGACCCCGAGACCTACCCCGGTTAAAATTTTCTATTCGGGCCCTTATTCTATTTGATTGAGGTCGCAACCGTGTTTTAGCCACACTCGGATTCTGAACAGTAATTTGATCGGAATCGTCATGTGTAGAATTTGCATCGTCTTCCGGGAATGGGTGTTCAACCACTTGACTTGATTTCACAAGTTCTTCAAACGTGAACTCCGAGAAAAGTTTCATCAATTCAAATCGGGTAGAACATGAAATAGCTAATTCAACATTCTTATTAAAAAGAGACTCCAATTCCTAGTACCTCTTGTATTCCGGTGTTGTTTGGGGGTATCCATCATCATTAAACATTAGGATATGCCTTCTAAAAATATCCTTTCTCCACCTTCTCAAAAAATATCTTTCCGGAACAATATCAATTTGTTTCAAACGCAAAAATGAGAGAATATGTGCCCACAACAAACCTTTCGACTCAAACTTTCTACGATTGCATTTAAGCATGCAGCTCTCCGGGCTATACATGACCGTGTAGATAAATTCTTTAATAAACTGCAAATTTGTCATTGATGTCTCAATTATTAAACATTTCTCATAGCCGCCCTCACTTAAATGAAAATCATCATCGCCCTCCTCCGGTGTTCCATTTGTGTCCGTGACCAATTGACAATACAACATTCTCTTAATCTCCTTTTGAAAATCTTCAAACAAAGCATTGGTATAAACTTTCTGAAACTGCTTCTCCCACCTATAACTTGTTATGCAATTTACAAGAATGTTCTTAGACCTGAACTCTGCTGCAGCTTCCTTCTCAATCTTATTTTTTATTGCAATTTCAAATTGCTCCACAAATTGCTTTAGTGTGCTTGATGAGTGGACATACCCATCAAAGAAAGCGTGCATACCTTCACTCATTTGAGTTGAATACATTCCAGCCCAAAATAGGTGATTGAGATACACCGGAACCCACATTTCCCTTTCGGCAAACAATTTCAACAGCCACGAATTACCCTGCAAATTAAATTTGTCAACAAATGCTTCCCAATTCCTCACAAATAAAGCTTTACTTACGCTCTCGTATACAACACTTTTAAACTCATTTTTGATTAGGCCATGATATTCAGCACCCTTAAACTTTTCTGGTAATTTCGAGAGTATATGCCAGATGCAATACCTACGAATTGTTGTGGGCAACTCAACGATAAGGGCATTACCAATACTTTCACATTGATCACTCATGACAGCAATTGGAGGTCTACCACCCATAGAATCCAACCATGTTCTAAAACCCACCTGTATGTAGAAGTGTCTTCTTTAGATATAAGTGCTGAACCCAACAATATGGATTGTCCATGATGATTAATTCCGACCATAAAAAACAAAAGGCATTTTATATCTGTTAACTAAATAAGTTGAGTCGACACTTACCACGTCCGAAAAATGCTCATACGCTGCTCTGCTATGTGGGTGCACCCAATATACGCTCTCAAGTCTGCCTTCCTCGTCAACTCGGACTGAGTTAAAAAAATTTGGATTTTTCCTTTGCATTCGCGTGAACATTTGGTAAATACAATCTGCATCAGCCTTACCTAACCCATCTCGCCGGTGATGGTCAATAAAATTCCGGACATCCTTAGTTTGGAAACTTAAATTTTCTGGCCCACCGGCATCAACTTCTAACATCCTCGCGCTTTTACAAGGTCTAATTCCTGCCTTGTCATTAGACATTAATCTCCTCTTAACTTCCGGTGGAATTTTTCGGTGACCCCTCATGAATCTCAGCTCGCCATTGCAGGATTTAGATCGTGATTATGACATTCAATTAATTTTGAAACTTCCCACATTCCATTAAACAGTAAAATTGCACTAACCTGTGCAGGACAGTCAGTTCTCTTGGTGCGCTTGTGATCGTATCCCTTCCGCCCTCTATCACAACATATTGTAGTATATTTCCTAATATTTGAATTTTTTGCTTTGGAACCACATTTGTGAACAACACTGAAACCCTTTTTTTTGCGAAAGAAAGATAATTTTGAAATAAATCATCTATGGTTGGAAAACATGAACCAATTCTTATTTCAGCGCTTCCATCTTCAAGAAAATTCTCACTGACTTCATCTTCACCGATACCGGTATAAACATCAATTAGGTCATAGGTCCCTGTAGAATCCACATCTAGAGGAATTGCATCCTCCTCGCTCAAAATTATTAAGTGTTGACTTCTTTCGCCATTATTTGTTATGCTCATATTGATCAGGAAAAAAAATACAGTTTAAAGGTTTGAAAATGAGAAGAAGAATGGTTTTGTATATAAATATACACAAGTGGGTAGGAGGAAGAAAATATAGGAGAATAATTTTTGAAGCTCATTATTTCGAGCAGGAAGAGGATGTATATTCTAGACATTATTTCTCTGGAAATAAATGTCATTTACTGCAAGGGCCAAAAGGCCTTCTAATGTTGGTTTAAGTTAAGTTATCACCTACTGTCATGCCTACTACAAGACACACTGTCTGACCTAGTTCATTTATCACTTCAATTTTTAAACAAGAGCAAAACTCCAACACGCAACTCTCACTTTTTGACTGTACCTATTCAACAAAAACAATCCACCTTTTTGACTTTTAGATATTTTATTTTCAGGGCCTTTTACCTTTATGTATCAACTCAAGTGGCAGTAAATTGATTCCGCAAAATTGGATGTTAATTGATTCCGCAAAAAAAATAGAAGTGTGTTGATTAAATCCTTTTCTTTGTGATCAGTTCATTTGGTTAGTGTTGAAATTATTTCAATTTTGTAAATTTAATTTGTTTTGTGCAAAGTAATTTGATAGGATGTACATAAATGAAGAGATAAACAAACTTAAAATTCATTACATTACACATTACACATTTCAGTTTGGAGCCAAAACCAGCAAATAAACAATGCATGGCCTAATCCCCGCACTCAAACAACATAGTTGGATAATAATTTAACATCAACGACACTACCATAATGATAATACCATCAGAACTAAGTTGGAATATAACTAACATGCTTGATTAAAAAAGACTAATCTTTTAGCTCCAAAACCTAAACCTGCATAACTTCATAATTTTAATAACATCCCAACATAATAATTAAACTCCCCCAAAAACATCAACCACCACACACACCATCATCAGCCACAAATCCCTAACCAACACGAGACAAGATAACACATCAAAAACCCACTGCCCACCTCCCTCCCCCTAGCTCCATTCCTAACCCTCCGAAAGAGTACCCTCATCCCCGGTCTCATAGCTCGACGACCCAGAAGATAGGTTAAGTACTCGGTCGGGTGTATCCGCCCCACTAGAATCCGAACCGGAATCAATAGTTATTGGAAATTCAGGACTCCATTGAACAGGGGAAACAAAGTTCCTCGTCTGTGATGGTGGAGGCGGTGGAGGACAGGGTTGGGGAACCAGGAGGGTGAGTGGTGGAGTCACATACCCAGCCGGAGTAGAGTTGGATGGAAAACAAGAAGGCCATAACATATTCTTTGCAGGAACAGGTAAAGACCAACAGTAATTGAGTGCGTCAACTCTTTCAAGATCACTGAGTATCCTATTCGAATTGGTGAGGCTAGAGTTTCGTATAGTGCAAGCTCTAAGACGTCGGGTTCCAAAATGTTCAGCCAACATCTCAAGCGTGACTCTCAACTCAATCCTATCAGCCGTGATTTCATCATTAGGGGCAGCAAAGTTGAGAGAAGGAGACAATCTTGAACGTTTTGAAGAATGAGAATCCATTTAAGTTGTTTTTGTTTAGCTTTAGTTTTTTTACTAAGTAATACCTTCTTAGCCATGATTATTTATAGTCAACCTTCTAACTGCAATACAAACCAACCCCAGTAGCTAAATATTAATGGCCATTGGTGTTCATAAATATTTGATAGATTGATTTGATGGTGGTGCCGGAATAGATGAAGGGAGACGGAGGAGGTGAAGTAGGTACATAGATGTCTAAACAAAAATGTTGCAGAGAAATCTTTGAAGAGGATTCTTCATCATTACCGTTGACAAAGAGGGAAACTATACACTGATTTTATCTTTATTTTCAATTTGGTTTTTGCTAAGTCATTAATTAATTTTCAGATATTAGTATCCCAATACACGCAATTAACCAGTTGAAAATCGTATCCCTATACACGCAATTACCCAACCCCAAATTTCAACCTAACATGTCACGAGTAGATGCAATTTCCCAAGTCCCGTCTTGGAATACTGAATGGACGTGTCCGATTATTTTTGAGGCCCCTATACACACACCGAAACAAGGACGCGTGTTTAATTATTCTAGAAACTTAAGCGTGTCATAATGTATTAAGTAATATTATTGTGTCTTACGATACAATAGGTTGTGACGGTTAGGCTGGCAGGGATCCTCATACAGCTTTGTAAGGGAAAGGGTTCGAATAATTCTACTCACTTTTTTTATTTTATATTATTATTATTTTTTTCTTTGCATATATTTTGTTGTGTGTACTTAAATTTTGCATTAACAACACTTAATAAAATGGTATCTTCCTTGTTATATTAGTGTTTAACATAAAGTTTTCAACATACTTTATGTATTGTCACATTCATATCGAAATTATACATAAATGATGGAACTATAACATTTAAGTTTCTTTTTTCGGATATACTAAGTGCATTACAATGCCAACTATGGTATTGTAATCAAAATTAGACATTGCTTAATATTGTATTATAGCAATTAAATGAAAATTGAGCTTAGCAAAACATCATTTATCCAATTGTAAACTTTACTAAAGGTGCGCACGGAAAAAGAGTCATATTTGGTTTTGTTCTGATTTGAGACTCAAACCAGAATTGGATTGAGTCTGAAAATGAAATCTATTGTGTTAAATCATTTTCGAACAAAATCGCAGACACAATTCAAAGTTGGTTTGGGTCTTAGTTTTAGTATCAAAATATTTCAAACCAAACCAGACCCAATCCAAACACACCCATCATGCACTGTAGTGGATTTTAACATCGACTTAGTGTTGACATACTTTAATATAGATGGATTAAAATATGATATTGTAAGATGAATACTAAAATTTTAATGTGTATGACAAATTTGATTGATGAGTACAAGATATACATATACTAACTAAAGTCAGTTTGATAAAGTAGACATTGATATATTTGGTTTGTTTAACGATACATTGTCGTATACATTTGTCTATGTGACTATGCACTATAGTTTATTACTATTGTTAAACATAATGCTCTTACACTATAGTGTATATTCACATCGGCAAAGTATCGTTATACAAACAAAATAAAGCAATGTCGAATTTATCAAACAAACTTTAGTTAGTATATCTCTAGCAATCCACTAATCACTCAAATTTTGCATATAAGTTAAAACTTTAGTGTTCAGAGGCAATTATCATAGTTTAATCAAACTATATTAAAGTATGTAGGGATCTGAATGTAACTATGAAAAATAAAAAGTAAATCTAAAACAATTTTCCTGTAAAACTGCTGGACCTATTTGTAATTAAATTTAGGACTAAAAGGGTTTGAATTTATATATTGTAATGGACCTAGGGTTCCAATTTGTATATTATATTGGACCCAGGGTTGCAATTCCCCCAAAAATATCAATCGCCATGTCATCGATCCGAATCTACCCTAGAGGGTAATCATGACCGTTGGTCATAATGCATCACACGGCTATTTTAATTTGACGGCCAAACAAAAAGGGTAATCAAGATCATTTCCCTTCTTTCTTTCTTACTATTTCTCATTCTCATTACCTCTAACTCTAACAAAGCTTTCCCCTTACATTTTAGCTATAGGTTATCCTCCAACTTTCCAATACCATAAAATGTCAAGTTCATCTTTAAACAATGCAGGTAGGACTCGTGGGCAGTCAAATGTTTTGCTCTGTCACTGTGATTATCCAGCCCTTCTCATAACTACCCATACGGAAAAGAATAGAGGGAAAACATATTTCGGTTGTCATTTTTTCAAGGTAAACAATAATGAATACCAGTTTGAGGTCATTTTAGCACTTGCCTTATAGTTTCACAGTTTTTTGGTAATTTACAGGATATGAATGCCAGATGTAATTTTTTTAGATGGCTTGAGGATGAATACGAAAGATCTATTGTTTATTCAGGAGGAGGAATTAAATGGTTACAATCAGAACTTGCAGCGGTGAAACACGAACTGGAGCAGGTTCGCCAAAATGTTCATGAAAAAATAATAAGCGTTCAAACCTTATTTTAATATTTTCCTGTTTATTTTAATTAATGTGTATTTCAATTCTTCTTAATGGATGTTTGTTGACTTCAACAGTCTATTAATCTTTTGTTTTTTGTAATGTGTGTACGAAAAATTATGGAACTATCTTCCTGCTATTTTATGAATTGAATATGCCATTTTGCTTCAGTTTCCCATACTGGTTGTTTTTGTTAATAATGTTAAATTTGTAGAATTTTTATGATAAAAATGGCCAGAAATGGTTAGAAACAATTTGAAATGGTGAAATATAAAAATATTATTATCAAAGATACACTTGTAAACACAAACATAATTTATTATTAATTTAAAAACCCTTACCCAGATCAAATTGCCAATTTCCGTTCACACACATATAATTATGATGAACTCTTAACTCACTAATGTGGTAATCGCCACTTTGATCAGGATAAGTAGGGAATTTGACTCTGTAAACATTATCGAATTTGCACTTTGATATAATCCCGTAACACATACCGCCCTCGTAGTACGCGTCCACTTCTCGATATTTCAAGTAGGAATTTTTCTCAATGTTGGGTGGACAGGGACGGATCCAATTGAATGTCAAAACTTCCTCTAGAGGTGCATTGTCAACATCATTTGTTAGGGTGGTGTAACGGACCAGATATTTGTTGTTGTTGTTTGGATGCTGTCCAATGATGGTTCCATGGAAAAATGAATGGTAAAAATTTGTTTCATGTCCAATTATTTCAACTCTATCACCAATATTGTATTATGGAATTGGAAATTCAACAATTGCGCTTGAACTAGCCATTTAAACTGTAAAATATTTTGAAAAAAACAAAATATTAGAAAAATTTAACAAAGAAACAATTATATATTAGTTAGGAAAAGAAAAAATTAAAGGTTGAAGAAGATGCAGATCGTTACCAGAAAGGGAAAAAACTTGAAACAGTTGTGCAGAAATGGGATTGTTTGCAATGAGGTGATGTGATGTGATAATACCCCTTTTAAATACACACCACCTACCCGCATTACCTTACGTTCCCCATCTACTTCTGGTCAAAAGTCACATGGGTTGGAGAAACTTATTGGTAAATGAAAAGTCATAAACATAATGGCAGCTTTTCTTGGTAAATGAAAAGTCACCAACTTTCCAAGAAACTATTTCTTTTCATACCCCTAAATCTTGTATCTATTTAGATGAATGAAATATCCTAATTTTTCACCACAAATTTTATTAACAAGTGAAAAAAATGGCCAATTTTGAAGAACTTTCATTGTTTAATATTGGTGACAAGGTGGAAGTTATCGGAAATGATCCATATTATCTCGGCTCATACTATTGTGCTGAAATAATTTGTCCTATTCAAGGAAGTCAAAAATTTGTGGTTCAATACTCAACACTTGTTAATGACGCGAAAAATAAACCTCTAATAGAGGTGGTTCAGCACAGGTTCATAAGGCCATTGCCACCAACAGAGAGGTCAATGTCATTTTCAATAGGTGAATATGTTGATGTATATTGGGAGAATGGTTGGTGGTCCGGTTTTATTGTCGGATTTAAACAATGGAAAAATGTCTATGTTGTTGGATTTCCGAACTATCCTGCAGCTCTTACTGATTTTTCCATGTCAGAGATTCTTCAGCATCAAGATTATGTGAAGAAGAATGACATTTGGGTATGGATCAAATAAGAATAGAGTAATTTTTTTCCTGTTTTTAGTGTTGTGAATGATGAATACTCCTATTTAACAATGTATTAATAGAACAATGAATGTTATGCAGTTTGTTTTCCAAGAACAAAATATGAATTTTCTTTTTGAGAAATGACATACTATCACTTTCTTGACACAGTCATGCCTTGGATAAAACACCCCTTTAATGCGATTCTTGACTTTTCCAATTACACCACCCACCGCCAAAAAAATTCAATACAGTTCCTTTTTTTTTTTTTGGATTCAAGAAAATCAATACGGTTCTACATCTACTTAAATACGATACAATAGGTTGGTGAGAAGACAATTAATATACTCCGAAATTTAAAAAAAAATTCATCCAGAATCCACCATTTATACAGTAGAATAATAATGAACGTCGGAAAAAACATAACTAAAACAATAATAATGATCTTTAAATAAAACCAAAATTAAATTAACAAAAATTAAACTGCAACACAAATGTCTAGTAGTAGTTCAGAAAGACAGAAACAAGCAACAATACTAATCTAAAAACCAACAAAATCCACCCTTTATACAGTACAATAATAATGAACGTCGGGAAAAAAAAACTAAAACAATAATAATGATCTTTAAATAAAAACAAAAGTAAATTAATATTCATAATCCAACACAAATTAAACTGCAACAGAAATGTCTAGTAGTAGTTCAGAAAGACAGAAACAAGCAACAATACTATTCTATAAACCAACAGAAATTAACACATACATAAGAGTGGTGAACTTTTATTTTGGATATGTGGTAGTCGGAATCAAGATGTGGATAACCTGGGTGCGAGATTGTGTAGATGTTTTTGGCTTTGCTTTTCTTTACCACTCCGTGCCACCAACCGTCTAGATCTTTTACATCTACTTCTTCTGTTCTGGAGTAGACTGATTTTTGAATCTTTGGTGGACGGGGAAGGATCCACATCCAGGATACAATTTCTGTTTGAGGCATCTTCAGGTTTGTTGTAAGAGTGGAATAACGGACACAGTAGTGGTGGTTACGCATCTTAGCAATTACGGTCCCTCTGAAAAAGGAACCGTAAAGTCCCTTTTCATGGCCCAAGATTTCGATCTTCTCAATGATTTCGAAGGTGGGATAGGGGAACTCAAAATCTGGGAATGGATTTGACATTTTTGTACTTCACTGAAATTAAAAGTTAAAAAAAATTTAGTATTTTAATTAGTAAATAATATTAGGAGTAATAAACATAACAGGAAGCAAATCGGAGAACATGAATACAGACGATGAGCAGCAGATTAAACCAGAGAAAAAAGAAAGGTTTACCCGAGAAGATGGATAAACTATTTGATGCCTGAATCAATTGAAATATTAGGTTTAGCATTAATCCCCCAATAAATACCCACTCCACAACCCTTCATCTGCCCATCAGCCGCCCTAGGATATACCACTCATAATTATTATCGCCTCTTGATTATCCCACTCATTATGACTTATCCAAAACCATCTCCCAAACCATATAATACCTGTTTTGGTAGATTCATCAACTTTGAAGAAGTAAATATTACTTTGGAAATCGACCTCATATTTATCCAACCATTTTGATGGGGAAAAGTACAAAAACATTGCAGTTTAGAGAGAAATTGGGAGAAGAATGGTTTTGAAGGTTGAAATAATACATCGTGTATAAAGAAGTAGGTAGGGTCAGCAAAAAAAAAAACAATTTAAAAAAAAACACATTTTCTGACTTTTCAACAAAAAAATTAAAGAATTTGAAAATTTAGGTGTATAGGTGTATAGCTGTCTGCTTTTATCCTATGCTAGGCCTATTTCAATTTTAACAAAATTCCTTTTATTTTTTTAAAGTTAAAAAAACACTTCAGGGGGCAAAATAGTCCGTTGACAAATTTTGACCAATTTTAGCCAATTTTTAGCTAATAACGCTTAGCCAAAGATCATTTCCCATAGTTTTATGTTGTTTCTTTGTTATCTTTGTAAGATTGTATCAGTTATATCGCTTGATTTTCATTTACTTGTAGAAGTTCGTAATATTGGTCTTTGTGTAATATTTATTTCTTGAAATAATATGCGTATTCAATTTTTTTTATTGACTTCATAATTAAGTAAAGAATTTCAATCAATCCAACGTGCTATTTATTTAGTTCGGTTTGGTGCCATTGTGAACAATGACGAAGCCTGCCCCCAAGATTTTTAAAAATCTTACTATTTATCGAAATTTTATGTGTATTTTGAAAAATTTTGAAAATTTTTATTAGTTTCGCCCCCCATAATTTTTTTTTTTTTGCCATTTTTATCGCCCCCAAAGAATGTTTTACAAGTTCGCCCCCCAACACCAACTTCCTGGCTTCGTCCCTGATTGTGAAGATGCAACATTTGCTTTGTTCGAATGCACATAATTTGTAGTTAAGCAGTAATCCATGTATAATTTGTTTTGTTTGAATGCACATTGTTCTTAGAATCCACAGTCCTGTATAGGATTGCAAATTAGTCCCACTCGAGTTTTGGCTTAGCGAACCTTGGCTCAAGCTTGAATAGACAAAAGAATTTAAGCTCGAGCTCCGACTTAATGCATTTTCGGAAGAGCTTAAGCTCCGTTATCTAAGGTTCTTTAACCCAGTGGGGCAAGGGTCTGCCCACAACCTTGAGGTTGTGGGTTCGATACCCACCTCACACAAGGGGAATGATTTAATTGTCATTTCTTTGGGTTCCCTTGTGTGGGTCTTATACTTCCCCTCACGGGGCACCCGCTACTTCTACGACACCCGCTCAACGGGACTTCTACTACTCCCCTCACGGGGTACCCGCTCAGCCGGGCTTCTACTACTCCTCCTCTGGTGAGATCCAATAAATAATTGTAATAGAAAGCTTCGTTTGAAAAAGCTCAAGTTCGAGTCAAGTTACTCGAGTTTTGACTTATCAAACTCGAGCTCGTTTAGAAAATTTAAACTTGACTAAAGTTGACTTGATCACTATGGCATATTTGACTTTTGGTGACACTGGATAAATGCCACGAAAAGTTGTTTAAGTGCCATAAAACTACTTTTGTGGCACTTGTGCGACACTTTTTGAAAGTGCCCCCACAAGTGGTGTCACTTTTTTCCGTGACACTAATTAAGTGCCATAAATAAATTGGCGGCACAATTTGTGGCACTTTTTAAATGCCACAAATTTACTGAAAGTGCACTTTTTTGAAAATATGACATATTTTGACGCACTTTTTGGTAAATGCCGCGAAAATAATTTACTGTTTTTAAATAAAAAATAAAATAAAAAATTATTTATAAAGAAAATAAAATAACAAGAGGATCCTTAAGCCTTATCCATAGTCACACATTATCTATAATTTAATATTTGCGTTTGACAGGATTCGAACACTTAACATCTCACTGCAAACACTAACGCTCTAACCAATGAACCACAATGACTTATATTTTAATTTTAACCAAATTTGTTTATATAACATAACAATAAATTTTATTTAATTACTTTTAAATTTGATATTTATATTTATTAATGTATATCATGTAACTCTTGATATCAGTTAATGATATTATTTCTTTTTCAAAAAAAAAAAAAAAACAGCAACCAATTAGAAATAAAACTCTTTTTTTAAAAAAAATTGAGTAGAAATAAAATACTAAATGAAAACTAGATACAAATTTTAATCTTCACATCATACGAATTATAAAATAAATTATAAACTAATAAGTTTATTTATTATATTTTTTAGTTATATATATTATTGTTAATATAATATTTTTAAAATGGGATGACATGAATTCAATAACTAAATATTTTCCATTTCTTTTGTAAAACTTGAAAATATAATAAAATTGATATAATTGAAAAAAATGCCATATATTTTGTGGCACTTTATGTGGCAACTGAACAAATGCCACAATATTTTGTGGCACTTGTTTAAAAATGCCACGAAAATGTGACATTTTTCTCAAAATTGCCATAATTATGTGGCACTTCATGAGGCAATTGAAAAAATACCATAAATTTTGTAACACTTATTATAAAGTGCCACAAAACTATGACATTTTCACATAAATGCCGTAAATAAATGACATATATCATAAGTGCCACCAAAGCCCAATTTTGCCATAGCGGATGCATTTTCAGAAGAGCCTAAGGTCGGTTTGAAAAAGCTCAACTCGGAGTCGAGCTCTTTGTGGGCCGAGCTCGGGTTGAAGTTGGAGTTTGAAATTTAAAGTTAATTTTGAAATAAGTAGAAAGTTTACAATGCCATGCGGTAACATCTTGAAAAAATAATGTCAACACCTTTAATTTTAAGAAAATAAAAATATGGAATCCATTCATGTCACAATGTGCACATGACAGTATTTACTGCAAATATTAAAGCACAAAGCTAGTCTATCTTTATTCTTTAAACACAGAAAAATATATTAAATGACATAACATAAATGTCAAGGTTGTAATTTATTCCGTTAAAATGTTCATGTGTAAAATTTTCAACGCACTTTAAATTTTTCTCGATTTTGATTTTGACCATGAATTAAAAAAATGCAAATCTCTTGGCCCAAATCTTTTCTGAAGTATTAATGTTACCCTTTTCATCAATTTCCGTTGTTAAATTGGGACAGAACGAGATCACATAACTCTCACATGAAAAAACTCGGGGAAATTTTGGAGAAAAATAAGTTCTGACTCTAAAAACAAGTTGCAGATGAGAAAGATGTGAAATAACATAAGGAAAAGGAAAAATCTGCAATGCATGTGAAATACTGTTTTTTTTATCTATTGATGCATTTTTTAAGGGTCAAAACATGTTTTTTTTCCAAAATTCCCCGAGTTTAGTCGTATGGTACCTTATTCCGTCCAAATTTAACAGCGAAATTGGATGGAAGAGACATAATTAATACTTCAGAAAAGTTCAAGGTCAATGACTTTGCAATTTTTAATTCGTAATTAAAAACCAAAAAATTAAAAAAAAGTTCATGGGCGTGGACACCTTTACCTAATGTTTATTATAAAGTGAAATCTTGAGTTCAATCTCTCAATTTACATCGATCCCATCTACTGATGTAGTAGATTTAAGGATAAATCATCCTCTCATTCAAGGATAAATCTTCTAGGTTTTCAAAAATATTTTTAAAAATACAAGATTTACCTAACAAAGCAAACATGACTAAGAAGAAAACATATAGGCAAAAGGTAAATTTATGCACAACAAGCGTTTGTAGTCCAACGGTTAGGATAATTGCCTTCCAAGCAATAGACCCGGGCGCGACTCCCGGCAGACGCATTTCTTTTTCTGCATTCAATTTTAAACTGCTATTTCCACAAATTATTTTGGTATTGCCATTATCGATTTACTCTAGAAAAATGATTAGATTATACACACCCTTCTACCCTCCATATAAAATAAAAGAGTTAAGATGACACTTCATCCTAAGAAAAGTTAAATGCTCTCGGAATAAATAGGAAAGGGGTCTAAAGAGGAGGAGTATATAGATTACATATAGTCAACAAAGCAACAGAAGAATGCACATAATTTAATAGTATTAATTTAATAATTTAATAGAATGCACAAAATATTTTGTGGAAGGATTTGGTTTCAAGCCAAAATCAAGTTAGCTACAATCAACTTACATCCTAAGAGTAAAAGAACTTTTGTTTTTGCATTTTTTAATTTAATTTTATTTTATTAATCACCAATTTTTGAAATAATTAGATACGAAGAACTAAAGTTTCTCTTGCCACTTGACCTTGGGATAAATAAGTAACAAAAATATATATAAAAAGAATGATTAGAAATACCTTTTAATTCCGTTATAAAAAAATACCTTTTATTGTTCTTTAGAATATGTAAAAAAAACCTTATGTTTTGACATGGAGAGATTTAAAGATATAATATCACCTATTTTGAAGGAAAAAAAAAGTAGAGACTACGAAATAAGAGTATATAACAAAAAAATTGTAGATGTCTATTTTGTTGAAGTAATCGTCAGTCTGAAAAACATAATAAAAAAATTATTATAATTTTTAGAATAAAATTACTTTTGATTAAAATATAAAGTATAGTTCGTAACCTATCATGAACCACTGATGGTGAAACTCTTGGTCAAAGAACAATGAGTTCCGTCACCACCATACCGCTCTTAATAACTTTTGCCAATGCAAATCTCCACGAAGGTTTTCATCAGTCCACTCCCTACGGTCATAAATGCAAAATAATCGAGACAACAAACATGGGCAATCAAACTTCTCCAAGTCCATCGAGCCCAAGAACATTCTCTCTATGCACGGAGGGTGATTTCCACATCCAATCTACCAATGTCATTAGTAAGAGAGATATAGGATTCGTAGTTGAAGGGAGGGAAGAAGAAGGCTTTTCATGGTTGTTTATTTTATTTTCTAAGAGCACATCTCGCGCATTTGGTTGCATACTTTATATTCATATAATCTAATTTAAATAAGATAAATTAAAAAAATAAATTATGAATATAAGACTATAATTAAGAATGTTGAAAGAATCTTATTAAGGATAGGTAGGAATACTATATAATTCAAAACTCTTGTGGAAATTCCGAACAGCTATCGGAACATGGTCCAGCTTCCCACAATGGTTGCAAAATCAGGGGAGCCGTTCATAGCGGAAACAGCCTTCAAATGTTCCCACATTTGGTGCTTGAGCTTGGAGTACTCACCGGAGAGGGATGACAACCGCTAGATTGGCTTTGAAACGATAAATCTCAGTCCATCAGCCGTCTCACGGATTTTCACCACGATGTAGGTATCAAAGTTCTTTGCTAATTTTACAGCCATCTCTATTGTAAGAAAGATATGTGGCTCAAAGTGTAACTGGAACCAATATTGGCATGTATAGCAAAGAGTGCATTAGTAATAGGTGTACCTGATTTTATATGCTTTACCACTAGCAGTACATTGTCAAAACACCAAAGGGCCGATGTTTAGGACATGATCCATATCATTTTAACTAGGAAGAAAAAAAGGGTAGGTATTGAACCTATTTTTTTGTTATCTTTGCACAATCTTACACACAATTCAATAGGCTGTGGAAATAGCGGAGGAGGTGATCGACACTATTGCCTACCAAACCACCTTGAACATCCGCCTCATAAAAAAACTTCATCTCCTTTTCAATTCCTTTTAGCGTGATGGTTTTCATTTTTGAGATCAAATCGGATACCATTTTTTTTTTAATATTTTTTTTTTATTGGGGGAAGGGACCTATCTATTACAAGAAATGGAGAATCCAAGAAGTAGGAGGGGATTCGAACTCATGATCATTGACATAGTATTTTGTGAGTAAAAACAATAGAAATTGTAGCAGTGGTGATAGGGGTGCGAGTAACAAAAAATAGCATCTTTTGGTGCTTATAAAAAGGCCTTTGCCGAGAAAAGCCTAGGGTTTGTAGGTACCCTAGAGAAAAACTCCGACTTTGTTGAAGGATTTACGTGAGTGATGAGGATTTCCTGCTAGGATTACTATGATTCATGAGAATTTACATGTTCCAAGGTGATGTTGTTGTTTCTTGTTGGAATTATTAAATCAAACTTATTATTATTTAGTTTTGCTAATTACGTACTAGTTTTATTGTAATAGGTTTATTTAGTAGTATCCTAGTCAGATTATATTTCTTAGATATCTTAGAGATTCTAAGAGGATTTTGACTACTATAAATAGGATAGTTGTTTGCGTATTCTGTGTGTCTTTGAGTGTGGTCTGAAGTATAATTGTAGTGTGGTTAATATTATTTATCCTTAATTATTTGAGAGTTGATGCGTAGAATATTGTCTGCTTCTCTCCGTAGTATTGTTGTGATATTTGATATCTCTAGGTTCGTACTCTAGACACTCACCACCAAATTATTTATTCAATATAAATGTTAAATTATAAAAATTCTACAATTGGTATCGGAGCTAGTGTTATGTGATGAATCCTTATGTGATGGATCCCTATATGATGAATCACATTTTTGTCTTTGATGCAAAAATGATTTTGATATTTGGAAAAAATATATGAAAATTTATTTTGAAAGTCTTCAAGGTTGGAATATTATAGAAGAAGGTTTTGAAGAACCTCATTCCAATAATCAATTGACTGATGAAGAGGAGAAGAAGAGGTGGAAAATGTCTTTGTAAGGCACCACCTCAGTACTAAGGTAGCATTAGATGTTGCAAGACAATTCGTCTATGTTGAATCAGTAAAGGAGATTTGGGCTCATTTGTCGACTACTTATGGAGGTAATATTTCTTTTAAAAATAATGTTGGAAAAGAAAAGGTTAAAAAAGACGAATTGTGTGGATGTGAGATAGTTGATGAGAAAATTATTATTGATGATGAGAAGATTAAAATTTTATCTCCTCGAGATGAAGAAAAATATTTTGAGAAAATGGAAGATGAAATTGAACATTTGGATTTGGATTTCTCGAATTTGGAAGAAAATTTTGATTTGGATGATTGTGAAAATTTTATTTTGGTAGATTCTTCTCAATATAATATTGATGTAGCTTATTCGTTGAGTGTTACAATTGATGATGAATTGTTGATTCAAAATTCTACGGAAATTATTGATTGTTTAGATAATTGTGATACTATTGGAGTTGAAAATTTGTTTGAAAGAAAAGAAGAGGAAGGAAAAGATTTCGAGCAAAAACATTCAAGAGGAAGTTGAGTATATATATTTGGAGAACTCTGGTTTGATTTAGAAAATATAGATTTATCTAAAATATCTCCAATTGTGTCGAAAGAAAATATTGGTTTGAGTGATTGTAGAAATTTTAATTTCATAAGTCCATTATGTTCGGATGAGGAAAGAGAAATAGTTTTTGTTGAATGTGACGATTGCCAAGAACATATAAATCAGATAAGTAGAGATAAATAGATGACCATGGTGGGTCTCCAAGTTATTGAAGATCGAAAGATATTGTATTCTTCTTTGCTTGAATTTGCTGAGACTGGAAATAAACAAATTTGGAGGTTTTCAAAGACGATGAGGTGAGTTCATTCAAGGATATTGTTGGAGAAAAATATATTTCATCCAAAATAAATAGTTTTGGTTCAATTAATTTATTGAGTGAATCTGAATGGGTGAACAAGAATGAGTTTTTTTTTTTTTTTTTTTTTTTTTGGGACCTCACCAGAGCGGGTGTCCCATGAGGGGGAGTAGAAGTGCGTCACAAAGTAGGAGAACTAGAAGTCCGGCTAGCGGGTGCCTCATTAAGGGGAGTAGAAGATCCACACAAGGGAACCCAAGAAATGACAATTAAATCATTCCCCTTATGTGACGGGGGTATCGAACCCACAACCTTGACTAGGACATAGCCCCACTGGGCTATGGACCTTATGATACATAAATGAGTTCTTTGATAAGGAGGAGTTACTAATACAGTTTGTTGTAAAGTAAATGATTTTGTCGTCTCCTCAGGTGAAGAAGAAAGTTACTACTAAATTGGTGTTGCACAAATTGTTCAAATCTAAAGAAGTTGCAATGAAGATTTTTGCTCGTGATGGAATTGTACCGGAATTATTGCCGAGCTTGATTTATTTAAGGGAGGCAATGTTGGAATTATAAATCAAACTTATTATTATTTAGAGAATATTTAGTTTTGCTAATTACGTACTAGTTTTATTGTAATAGGTTTCTTTAGTAGTATCCTAGTCAGATTATGTTTCCTAGATATCTTAAAGATTCTAGGAGGGTTTTGACTCCTATAAATAGATATATAGGAGAGTTGTTTACATATTTTGTGTGGCTTTGAGTGTGGTCTGGAGTATAATTGTGGTGTGGTTAGGATTATTTCTGAATTATTTGAGAGTTAGATGCATAAAATATTGTCTGCTCCTCTCCGTAGTATTGTTGTGAGATTTGATATCTCTGTGTTCGTACTCCAGACACTCACCACCAAATTATTTATTCAATATATATGTTTCCGCAATTAAATTATAAAAATTCTACATTTCTCAACCTTGTCTTGTATCTATATCTCATTAATTGCTCCTTGATTTCCTTTGAGGATTTCTCCACAATATTTATATTTATTAATATATTTTAACAATAATGAATTAGAAATAAAACTATTTTAAACAAAAATTCCTTAGAAATAATACTAAAAGAAAAATAAATATAAATTTTAATTTAAGTATTATACGAATTATAGAATAAGTTATAAAATAATAAGTTTATTTACTTTAATTTCTAGTTATATATTATTTTATTATCATTAATAAATATATATCTAATTAGGGAAATTGGTCTGTTTGGTTCTCAAAGTATTTTCAAAATTATCGAGTCGTCCCCAATGTTTTTTGACTTCCTAAATAGTCCTTATAGTAATTCAGCGATTCCTATATCGTCCTTTCACCACCAAACTGGGCGGTTTCCGGCGAAATATGCGCATGTGCATGTCACGTGTGTTTGCTAGAGGGGCAATTTGTCCGAAACAAATACACCCCAGTGAATAATTTCGGGAAATTGGTTTGTTTGGTCCTCAAAGTATTTTCGAAATTATCGAGTCGTCCCTAATGTTTTTTGACTTCCTAAATAGTCCTTATATTAATTGCACGATTCCTATCACTACCAAACTGGGCGGTTTCCGGCGAAATATGCTCATGTGCATGTTACGTGATAATTTCGAAAATACTTTGAGGACCAAACAGGTTTGTCACTGGGTTGCAACTTGTGGGTGTCGGGTCAGACTCTAATTATGATGTGAATGTGGATTTTGGAATTGCTTTTAATGGTGAGGAGGAGGATGATGGTAATCTCTGTTGGGACGATGATCCAAACCTTCGTCTTTGTTGGGATTCCTTTCAAATTGAGAATCATAGGGAAGTTAATGAGGAATTTTGCATGGGAGGAAGTGGATAGAGTAGTCGGTAAAAGAGAGGTTTTGACCATGTTTTTGGATGATGATGTTTAAGTCGTCCCCACCCGCGAAGAGAGGGTTGGTGTACTGGGAAATTTGGAGTGGGAGGTGTTGTTAAATGTGCATAATTTGGATGCCAATGCAGCTGAGGCGTTCAATGAATTTGGGTTTGGAGATCCTGAGCATAATGAGTAGTCAGATTATAGCATTTGGATGGTGGTGATGGTTGAGATGAAGAAAATGGTGGAGAAGGTGGTGTTAGTTCAATCGGGTCAATCTGGGTCAGGTCGTATGATATGGGTTGGGAAGAATGGTTTGAAATTATTCACTGGGGTGTATTTGTTTCGGACAAAATTGCCCCTCTAGCAAACACACGTGACATGCACATGAGCATATTTCGCCGAAAACCACCCAGTTTGGTAGTGAAAGGACAATATAGGAATCGCGCAATTACTATAAGGACTATTTAGGAAGTCAAAAAACATTGGGGACGACTCGATAATTTCGAAAATGCTTTGAGGTCCAAACAGACCAATTTCCCGAAATTATTCACTGGGGTGTATTTTTTTTGGACAAAATTGCCCCTCTAGCAAACACACGTGACATGCACATGCGCATATTTCGCCGGAAACCGCCCAGTTTGGTGGTGAAATGACGATATAGGAATCGCGCAATTACTACAAGGACTATTTAGGAAGTCAAAAACCATTGGGGACGACTAGATAATTTCGAAAATACTTTGAGTACCAAACAGACCAATTTCCCGTCTAATTAACTTTGAAAACTGAAACACTCGAGTAGTAATATCAATATTTTTTCTTTAAATTACTTTTTATATAAATTTCATTTACATTTATGAAATCAACTAATTAAATATCTAATGGTAAATTATGTTACACTTTTCTAAGGTACTAGTTTAAAAATGCCACTAAAATATAACATTTTGATCTATTGTCATAAATTTTGTGGCAATTGAACAAATGCCACAATTTTTTTGTGGCACTTTTTGAAATGGTGACATTTTCTCATATTGCCATAATTTTGTGTCACTTCATGAGGCAATTAAAAAAATGTTATAAATTTTTAAATATGGCATATTCACATAAATGCCGTAAATAAATGATATATATATCATAAGTGTCACAAGTTAAATGCCACCAAAGTTCAATTTTGCTATAGTGACTATAATTAAGAATGTTGAAAGGCTTTATAAAAGGATAGGTAGGAATGCTCCCGGCTCCTATGCGGGACACCTTTTGTTCCGTACGGTGCGGGACACGCTCTCAGCCGTCGGATGAGATTTTTTAACGGTCCAGATGTGGAGAGAGAAAAGTTTTTATTTTTTTATTTTTTAAGTCAGCTGCAACTTTTCTCTCTCCAGATCTGGACCGTTTAAAACCCCATCCGACTGCTGGGATTGTTCCGCACGTGCGGAACTTTGGCTGTTCCGCATAGGAACCGGACTGGGTAGGAATACTATAATTCAAAACTCTTGTGGTAGTTGATCAACATCCTTCATATATACTTACTTGATTTGACCTCACAATTTGATAAAATCATGTGGTTTTGGTTGATTTCGTTAGAACAGATGTGAATTTTCCAAACTAGCAATTCTAAGGAAGTGACCTAACTTCTGCTTCTTCTCACTAACCCATAGACTAATAACCAAACGTTTATAATTCTTTCACAATTTGTCCCTATAAATACATGTCCAGAATTCACATACATATAGATCATCCCTTCAAAAAACAAAGCTACAAAACACCTATTTCAAGTTCTTTGTCTAATTTCCACATACAACAAAAATATGGCTACTTCTTCCAAATTTGGCCTTGTTCTTTTTCTGGCTTTAGTACTCACATTCTCAGACTTCCACGTAAGTCAGGCGGCTCGCAACCTATTACAGACCTCTCAGCCAGCTATTCCGAGAATACCCTCATTGCCTCAGCCTACTTTGCCTACCATACCAAACATGCCTACTGGTTCTTTACCTACTTTTCCGACAATTCCAACTTTGCCCTCTATTCCGGGACTTCCTAATTTTGCAATTCCACCAATACCTTCCATTCCTTCACTTCCTAACATTCAAACTTCAATCCCTTCTCTTCCTTTCTTCTCACCACCACCTTCTAACTAGAAAGAAATCCTCGATGGAGTTGCTTGGATAGCAAGCAATCGCTACAGTTCTGTTTGTTTTGCATGACTAGTTTTATGTCGTTTCTTTGCTGCCTTCGTGGAGATTGTATCAGTTGTGTCTCGCTTGTTTCATTACTTGTAAAAGTTTAAAGTTTCTGTTCTTTTTGCATTATTTATTTCTTCATTACTCGTATAGGTTTAAAGTTTGTAATGTTGTTTTTTTTGTAATATTTTTTTCTTGAAATGATCCCGTATTGTTGTTTTTCCTCTTTCTAATGTTTGCCCTAGCACATTTTAATTTAGGTAAAATAAATTATATAGAGTAATTTAAGTTCATCAAAATTTAAAATTCTATTAGAAAACCCTAAAGTGAATAGAAAAATATTAAATTAAATTATATATATATATGATGATTTAATCCATATTAACATGTGTGCGGAAAATGCGTTAGAATTTCTTTTCTTTTTTTACATCCTTAATAAAGGTCGTACTCATTGAACAAGGCTGCTACATCATCAGGGTTTGGGGAAGGTCCCGATCTATGCAATCTTACCCTTATATTTTCATAAAGAGACTCCGTAGGGACCTTCCCCATACTCTGCTAATACGGGAGTTTTGTGCACTGAGTACGACCTTTAATGAGTACGTAAAAAAGAAAAGACATTCTTATGTATGTGCTTATTCCGATTTCTCCTTTAATAATATTCCAAGTAGTTCAACTTTAGATGCGTAAGAACATTTTTCCTCCTT
Source organism: Vinca minor (assembly GCA_026122235.1). Lineage (NCBI taxonomy): Eukaryota > Viridiplantae > Streptophyta > Magnoliopsida > Gentianales > Apocynaceae > Vinca > Vinca minor. Next base: position 1,722,071 of record JAOCZM010000294.1, on the reverse strand, counting down.
TTACCTCATTTTGACAAAATTGTAAGAAATTAACTAAATATAAATTACGTACACTATTATAAAAAATATAAATATGAGAGTTATTTCTACTATTTTTTTCCCTTTTTTTATCACTTCATAATTAGAAAACTCCATTCCGAAATTTTTGCAAACAAAATTCTACCAAATTTTGGCATCTTAGTGTGGCTCAAAATTTCTCTGTCACTCTGTATCCTATCGTTTTTTTTTAATAGTTGTCACATGCCATTTTCTTTAAAAATATAGAGCCTAAAAAAAATATGGAATCATTAAAAGTGAAACGAGACACCCTCATTATGAATTGGACGAAAGATGAGATAGAGGCCCGATAAACAATCCTAAACCCTTTTAATGCGATTTCAACCATTCCAAGTTTCCAACACGCTATTTCTTGCTATTAGAATATACCCTTTTCTCCCCATTGTCAATGTATTGCATAATTCACGAACCACATAAGAAACCACTTATTTTTAAATGGGTAAAAAGTGTCCACGTCCCCTAAACTTTTCTCAATTTTGGTTTTTGATCCTGAACTAAAAAACGCAATTCTTTGACCCTGAATTTTTAATGTTTCCCTTTTCATCCAATTCCACCGTTAAATCTAACAAAATAGCAACATGTGACTCTCACAGGACGTAACTAATGAATATTTTGAGAAAAATAGGTTCTGGCCTAAACAAATTCAAAAAGGGATAAAAAAAAATGCGCCAAAATTCATCCCTTTTAGTTACTACTTCCATTTTATAAATTCATCCCTTTTGGATTTTGAATGCATTGAACCCAAAATTCTAATCCAATAGTAAATTTTCCTAAGCCAGGATATTTGTTCTTATTGTTCGATTAACTTCCTCTTCAATATTAATTCTTTCCAATACACTTTTAGGATTGTGACTAATGTTCCAAAATGATTTTGTTCATTTAAAAAAGTATATAAACTAAAAGAAATTAATTAGGGAACACATAGAGGGAGATTGTCACACGTGGCATATTTTATAAAATTAGAACACTTGCCACAATCGGTTTGAATCTTCTGTCACATTCTTTATTTCGTTCATTGTCATATTATCAACAAGCTGTTAATTGTCTTTTTTGCTTTAAAAATTTTTATAACCTAAAAAATGGTGAAAACTTTGAAGAAAAAAGTTAACACATGCCAAGAATTTATAAATAAGATAAAAGATGGGATATGGAATGGAGAAGAGAAATTAGCTATTTGTAACATATATCTATTTACGAGACACCATTAATGTCCTCGTATTTTTATTAGGCTATTTATAGCCCCATCTTTTTACGGGCCACTATAAGTGTCCAATTAGTAATCCGGTGACGATTCAAGCCAAATTCCCCTTACGTGTGCCGTTCACACGTAAGGGGTATTTTTGACATTTTCCTCCATTCCATTTCTATTTCTCTGATTCTCTAGGCAAGTTCACCGGAATCCGAGGAGTGTTTTTGGCCGGAGAAAAGGAGATGACGAATAGGGATGATCGGAGAAGTTCTTGGAATGATCTTCTTAGGGTGTTAAGCAGAAAAAGATTCAATTTTGATTGAAAAATTGTTAAATTCGTGTCCAAAATGTCGTCGGAGAAGATGGATATTCGAATCCAATCCTTGAGGTATGGTTTTTGTAAGGATGGTATTGTTTTTTGAGTATAAATTATGTTGGTTAATTTATGATTTCTTATAAATGTGAGGATGATTCTACATGACCATTGGGTTCAACAAATCTCTCATTAGATCTAATGAATTGGTGTTGAATTGGAGAAAATTTGGTGCCCTAATTGTGTGTAATTTGGATATGCAATTTTTAATTTTGATTGCAGTTAGATTGATGAGAATGGAGCATAAACAATTTTGATTGAGAAGTTAAGGATGGGATCGGAGAAGATGGGTTTTGATTGAGAAGTTGAGATCGGAGGTGGCTGGAGAAAGGAGCTGGGCAAGATGGGTTGTGGTCGCCCAAATATTTTGGGACAAAAATGCCCCCACGTGGCCGGCACGTGAGTGGAATGTGGCCTGAATCGTCACCGGATTCACTAATTGGACACTTATAGTGACCCGTAAAAAGATGGGCTATAAATAGCCTAATAAAAAGATGAAGATATTAATAGTTTCCCGTAAATAGATATATGTTACAAATAGCTAATTTCTCGAGTATAATAGTATAATTTGTTGTAGATGTCAGCGAGAAAGAAAGGTTTCATGTGTACTTATTTCCATTATTTCCAATAACACATGAAACATAAGAAACTCAAACACCTTAGCAAATAGTCAGCTCTGTCTTAACAGTATAATAAATTTTAGACATTTTGACTATTTTCTCTCTTCTACAGAATTTGACATGTTTCAAATTTTAAAAATTATATTTTTATGGTGACTATATATATTGTAAAGATACTCCATCTCATTATGTATCTCGTTTTTATCTCATCAATACGAAAGTGACATGTGTTATTTTTATTTAATTAAAATATCTCTAACTTAAGAAATTATGGAACCAGTGAGGAAGAGTAAAGTAATCGTCTATTACTGAGACATATAATAGAACACAAATTTGAGACATAATATTTTTTGTGACCGTGAGTCATTAATATAATTCTATCATTCTTTATTATGTTAGTAGATATTGTTAATGTATAATATGAAAATTGTCTTTTATTTTCTTTTTCCTTGATCTATCAACAAATGGCCACAAAACCTTGTTTCACAAGGGAATACATTATTTGACCTGCGTGTTTTAGATCATAGTTCACAAGTACTGGTAGTTTTTAGCCTCACCAGAGGAGGTATTATAGCCTCACCAGAGGAGGAGATATTATTGCCCCATGAAAGGGAGATACAGGAATCGAACCTTGGACCTAAGGCCCAAGGAAGAATAGCCTTACCAACTTGGCTATTTGATTCCTATAAGTACTGGTAGTTGATCAACATTCCTCTATATATTCTTACTTCATTACCCTCTCTAATTATGACTAAATCAAGTATAGGTTTTTGGTGGAATTCGTTGTGAATTTTCCTAATATGCAACTATAAGGAAGTGACCTAACTTTTGATTCTTCTCACTAACCCATAAAAAATAATAAATAAAAAGTAAACCGTTGAATTTTTTTTTCACATTTTGTCCTTATAAATACACCTTAGAATTCACAAACATATCATCAAAAAATAAAAAAACTAGAAAAACCTGTTTCAATTATTGGTCTAATTTCCACCTACCACCAAAATATGGCTATTTCTTCCAAATTTAGCTTTGTTCTATCTATGGTTTTAATGCTATCATTGTTGAGTTTTCATGAAAGTCAGGCGACTCGCCACCTATTACAGACTTCTCAGCTTGCAATTCCGACAATACCCTCATTGCCTTAACCTACATTGCCTACAATACCGAACATGCCTACTGGATCTTTACCAACTCTTCCCACAATTCCATCTTTGCCCACATTCCCAAACACTCAAATTCCAACTTTGCCCTCCATTCCTAAGGTTGCACTTCCACCGAATCAGTGACGGATGTAGGTGAGGCCCAGTGGGGTCAATTAATCCCAGTGGAATTTTTTTTTTTTTTAAGTTATATATGATATATTTTACTCCATTTAAATAATAAATGTATAAATGACCCCACACAAAAAATTTAATGACCCACTAATAAAATAAACATTCTTAAAATTTTGATCAAACAGATAAAAATCTGTTCCGCACGTATGAAACAATTTCCGTTCCGCACTGGAGCAGTGGTGTTAACCATTCTTATTGTTTCTAGAAGATATTTAATAAGCCGCTTTAAATATTGTAAAGATTTAAAAATACTTTTTGTTTCTAGTCTTCTAGAAGATATTTAACAAGTTGCTCACAATAAAAATAGTCGTTGTCTATCAGCTCTCAAGTCTCAATTTCTTCCCGCTTCGCGGGATACTTAACAAGTTGCTCTCAATAAAAAATAGTCTTGTCTCTCAGCTCTCAAGTCTCAATTCCTTCCCGCTTCGCGGTATATTTAACAAGTTGCTCTCAATAAAAAATAGTCTCGTCTCACAACTTTCAAGTCTCAATTCCTTCCCGCTACTTCCCGCGAGACATCTCATTCTCATTCTCAATCATTTTTTTATGCTGCATATTGTTTGATAAAATACAAAAAAAAAACTTGGGGAGGGGGGTGCGAACTTGATAAAATACTCCAAACTACATATAAAATTTACTAAAATTTACCATATCTAGTAGTATTTTTAAAATTTTCGGGCGCCCTAGAATCGTCCCTGACCCCACTGATTTCAAGTCCTGAATCCGTCACTGCCACCGATGCCAGCCATTCCTTCGATTCCGAATATTCCAACTACAATCCCTTCCCTTCCTCTCCTCTCCTCTCCCCACCACCACCTTCAAACTAGAATGAAATTCTTGATGGAGTTTCTTGTTATGCAAGTAATCGCTACATTTATGGTGTGATCTTTCATCAATACTTTTATGTTGTTTCTTAATTTGTATCTTTGTGAGAATGTATGGCCTGTGGCTCTTGATTTTCATATACTTGTAGAAGTTTGTAATATTTATTTCTTGAAAATGATTTCCATGCTTGTTGACTTGTTCTTTCTCAGATATATACTTAATTATTCCAATTTCTTCTTGATTATTAGAATGAAGAATAACTTGAGTCGTGTTAAACACTGCCCTACTATTTTGACTGTCTCACTGGAATAAAAAAAAAAAATCATTTTCGAATAATTCAAGGTTACAGAAACAGAAAATTTAACAATTATTAACTCAGCAAAAGCGTAGATTAAAGAGAATAAGAGAAGAATAGTTTTTTTGTGTGTTATATTTATGGTACAATGAAGCCTAGTCTAATTGATATACACAATCAATCACAAACAAAATAAAACATGAGAGAATTATATTTTAGGGGTGAGTGATTCTTATTTTAAAAAGTAATCCTACATATGCAAAAGGAGAAATATTTTTAGAAAGGAGAAAATGGCAATTTAATTAGAAGAAGAAACCTTATACTTTGAAAGGGAGGGGGTATCATAAAATTTACAACAATTACATAGGTAACTCAGAAGCAAAATGTCCTTCACTAGGACAACAAAGCACAACTCAAGCGGTAAAACGCTCCACCTTCAATTATCATATTAAGGGTTCAAGTCGTATGGGAAGAGAACGTGGGAACCACTGTTGATCCTCCTGAGAAGGGGATTTTAAGAGAGAAAATATCCTTAAAGAGAAGAGAAGCACATAAATATGCTTGAAATTAACAAAATAGAATTGAACGGGTTTGATTTTTCTCCAATACTTTAAACACTAGAACAGTCTCCAATGCAATCAAGAAAGTAAAAATTTTGTCAACTTAAAATCCATATCAAAGTTAGTTGGATAGTGTCATCCTCAATTGACAATATTTTCATCATCTAATTAGCACTTGAGAATTAATTACCCTAAAGACGAAATGCTTCTTTCCTCTTCTCGCCACCAAAATTTAATATGGTTCGTTCTCTCAAAATAAGCTTAAATCCACAGTCCTCAAAGGAGAATCTCTATTCTATAAATTTTGTACGAAAAAAATTACAAATCCTCCCATAATCTAATTTTTCCACGAAGAAATTTACAAACATTCCGACAATGTAATTTTTTTAGAGACAAAAATACAAACCCTCACAATGCTCAACTCATTGCCTGAGTTAGTACGCAAGATAGTAACTATTGGGACAACTATTCTTAAACTAGAAAGTCTTTATTTATAAGGTTTTCTCCACTCACCCATTTCAAGACTTCCCAATGTGGGATATTGGGATAACCCTGCAATAAGTAGTCCCTCCATTTACTTAGCACGTGTCAAACTTATATCTAATTAGTAAAAGATTATAATATTGGAGAGGTGTCAACCAGGAAAGGGGGTGGATGGACATTTGATGCTGTATTTGGATAAGAAAACCATGCATTTTTTTTAGAACACTTCTGATATGGATCGGGTCCATTGGACCATGCGATCCAGATTTGACAACATCACTGCATTTCCTTCTCTCTCCTCATTCTGCAGGGATGTGGCCAAATCTGGATCACATGGTCCACATGGACCCGGTCCATGTCAGAATTTTCCTTAATTATAATATTATTCACAATTCAGATTTATAATCTTTTTTGGTTTAGAAAATATTTAAGATTTATAATTATTTTTTATTTAAAAAATATATGAAATAAACTTTCTGTAATTATAGTAGCACAGAGAGTATCACAATGATTCACACCCGATTAGTTGTAGTTGATCAACATCATCTTTATGTTCTTACTTCATTTTTCCCTCTCAATTTGACTAAATCATGTGGTCTTCGGTGGAATTCACATACATATAATCCCTTCAAAACAAAAACTACAAAAAGCACCTCTATCAAAATCTGTAATTTTTTCTCCCACAACAAAAATATGGCTACTTCTTCCAAATCTAGCCTTGTTCTGTCTATAATTTTAATGTTATCACTGTCGAGCTTCTATGTAAGTCAGGCGGTTCGCAACCTATTGCAGACTTCTCAGCCTACTATTCCCACAATACCCTCATTGCCTCAGCCTACTTTGCCTACCATACCAAACATGCCTACTGGATCTTTACCAACTCTTCCAACAATTCCATCTTTGCCAACATTTCCAAACACTCAGATCCCAACTTTGCCCTCCATCCCTAAGGTTGCACTTCCACCAATGCCAGCCATTCCTTCACTTCCTAATATTCCAACTACAATCCCTTCTCTTCCTTTCCTCTCCTCGCCACCATCGAACTAGAAAGGAATTCTTGATGGAGTTGCTTGTTATGCAAGTAATCGTTACAGTTATGGTGTGATCTTTCATCAATACTTTTATGTTGTTTCTTTGTTCTCTTTTGTGAGATTGTATCATTGTGTCTCTTGTTTTTCATGTACTTGTAGAAGTTGCTCAAATTCTTAAGCTTGTTTTAATATTATTTGTTGAAATGATGATTCCCCCTTCTTGTTCTCTCTTAGATATGATTATTCCAATTTCTTCTAGATTATTAGAAATATTCTAGATGATTATAATTTTTTCCTCTTTTTGAAAAAAAAAAAAAATTGAAGACAAGAAAACCTATATATAAAACTTTATATAATTGTATAACCTGAATATTACTATATCTTTTTGTCATTTCACTTCAGAGTCTCCCTTTTTGGATTTGTAGCAAACAAGTTACTATATCCCTAACCAAATTCACTAAAACAATAGAGAATAGGAAAACTATATTTAAGGGAAAAATGGTTCAAAAAAAACAAAAAGAACTTTACTTTTGAAAGTAGGAAGTATCATAAAATTTACAACAATTACATAGGTAACTCAGGAAGAAAAACATCCTTCAAGAAAAGAGAAGCAGACAATTTGTTAGGCAGCGGAACGCTTCATACAACAAATTATAATATAAACGAAAAGAAAGAAGAAAAAAAATACAAGAATTTTAACGTGATTCGATCTCAACTCATGCCTACATTCACCGCTCGAATGGTGAAAACTTTCACTATATAATTTTTTAACGGAAGAAAAATTATAAACCCTCTTGTAAAACTCCAAGTCTACACACTCACAAGACTTAAAAAGTTGGTACAATTAAATTCAAAACTACGTGGGTCTATTTTATAGGCTCTCTTGTCTTGACCATTTATTTTCTAACCAATGTGGGACTATGAGAATATTACCCAACAAACTTGTTACCCTTTGATGCCAATTCACCCAACAAAACACTCGAGTCAGGTACAAATCTAACAAAAAGAAGTACTTTTACTTCATCATTGTGGAGTTTCAGACGGACTCGTCCAACTCCCTCAATCTTCACCTTCAAGTTGTTGCCCAATTTGATGTAGCCAAAGTGTCTCACCTGCAGAGTATCAAACGCGTCTCGTTCCTTCCAGATATGCAAGTCAACAGCATTATCCATAACCCAATTTGAATTATTCTCAACAGTGTCGTCCAAACATCTCATCAAATATAAATAATCATCATCTCTGACGACTTGTGTAGAGGAATCACATACCTTTGTCTAACCTTTCATCTGTTCACGGAGATTTTTCAAATTCTCCTTCATCTTTGGACAACGGTTTTGGATATTACCAAGTTCCCCACAATAGAAGCACTCGCCCTCGCTGCAATCACCTCTCTGTCGAGATTTCCCCATTCTTTGGCCACCTCTACTGTGAAACCCGTAACTTTCGCTTACGTGTTATTTTACATTTAATTTATTTTTGTGTGATTTATTGCGTAGGCGTAATTTATTTTGCGCGATTATATGTTTACGTGTCTAATTATTTTTATAACATGTCGCGTGTTACTTTTTGGGTACGTTTGTGAGGGGCGTTTCGTACACTTATCATAATTAAGGGATTTAATTGTGATTTACATAGAGTACTAATTTAATTAGATAATTGGTTAGTATTTTAACTGGAAATAGAAATTAATATATATATAAAGCGGATTGTGCTCGTGTGCGTGTGCAGCAAGAATAATAAAAATAAAAATAAAATAAAAGGCAGATCGTGGGCAGGGAGTTTATGGGGTCATGGTCATGGGATCATGGGATCATGGGCAGCCATCAAGTCTTCATATAGAGGGAAGCTGCTCTCCCACTGGCGAGAGACAGAAACAAGCAGTGGAAAATAAAAACAGTAAGGATTTTTTGTTTGAGTTTAATATATCTAGCAACTTCGAGTGAATTTTTGAGTGAGTAATCCTTATCGGATTTCGGCGAAGCTTATACGTAAATTGATCATGACGAAACAAGCTACGAAGGCGTGGAAGCGAATTCACATTTTGAATTCGGAGTTGGAAGATATCTCACCAGGAACGGGGAAAGATTTTGTGAGTTTTAGATTTCTGTCCAGAACTTTGAGAGATCACCGAGGGAGCGTTATTTGTCCGTTTTCAGCCTATTATATACCGAATCGAAGATAATCGAATAAGCTTCGAGCGAGTGAAGACGGAACGCCATTCCGATTCCCGAGCAGAAAGTTATAGCTCTGTGAGTAGGGCTGGGCAGTGCTGTCTCGAATTTTCTGTTTTTAATTGTCTTCGTAAGAGGTAGGGACCTTTACGTCATTTAATTCTCGCATATAACTGCACAGTAAAAGCGAATAAACTTTTCTATTTACAAAATAGTTGCACGAATTGTGTTTATTGCTTTTGATTTTGTATAAACTGTTTTGGGCATGATTTAAATTCATTATAATCTGATTCGTTTATTGATTACTGCTTTCTTGTTATTGCTTTATGTAAATTGTCATAATTATCCGATAATTTTGAATCTTGGATTTAATTGGGCTTATATTGAACTTGCATAAATGTTACCGCTTTGGTCGTTATATTTGAGAGTCGTTGATTTTAGTCCTGTGTGGTTTGGTCGACCGAGTCGTCACCTCTATTTTGAGCTCGTGTCTAGGATCTACTCAATGACGGGGACTCGTTCGATTGGAGGATATGATACGATATGAAATTGGAGAGATTCCGAGGGGTCATGCGATGTGTCCTTGATCCCGAGGGTCTTTCTGTGTGAGCCTTAACCTGATGTGGACTATCATTGGGATTGCAACGGTTTTGTGGAGTCCAAGGTGTTGGATGATGATACAATGTAGAATGAGTCCTTAAAGTTTGCATCCGTCGTTCAGGGAGTGAAATTGAACCCATGTGATGAACTATTTGAGCCCTCCTAGTTTGGACTATAACTAGGACCGTTGCAATTATTGTCGTAGAGTCGTGACTAGATACCTGAGCTCGAATGGTGGGAAGTCGTGTCATAGCGATGAGATGTGCTCGTAGTGTCTAAGCAAGTGTGTAATCGTGTGTACCGTATGAGTAGAGCATGGTGCTTGTCGTACATTCGGTTATGTAAGTGCTTGGATATGAAGAGTATGGTTATCTCGCTTATTTGTTGTTTCATACTTGTTCGTTCTTTTTATTGGTCCATGAGCAATGCGTGGTGCTTGTTTTGCACTCGGTTATGTAAGCGTTTAAATGCGGCGAATATGGCTACTTAGCTTATTTGTTGTTTCCTACTTGTTCGTTCTGTTTATTGGTCCCTACTGAGCACCGTAGCTCAGTCCATCCTCTTTTACTGTGCAGATGATTTAGGTGATGAGCAACACTACGTAGATGATGGCATTTGGGATTGGGATTATGAAGAGTGATTCATAACCGGACCTAATTTAAGAATTTAGTTTATTTTATTATTAGTATCGTTGAACAATTTCATTTGTAATAATTAGTTTCCGCTGTTTGAATTCTCATTTAGTAACTCTTATTTCGGATTACTTCATAATTGAATTCTCATTTAGTAACTCTGTTTGTCGGCTTTGGTGTTTCATTAACCAATGAGACACTGCCATGTCATCGACCCTGGTTACGGGGTGTGACATCTACTCCTGATTTGATATCTCCCCCTTCGAGAACTCTCTGTAGCTAGTATTCGATCCCCCTCGGGGCAATCCTCATTCATCATCTGTTGGTTCTCCTTCAATGCCTTCGAAACGTCATTCCATTGTAGTGTATTCTTTCTTGCCAACATTAACTACACCAACAATTTATAGGATTTCGGTGATGAAGCCAATAACAGCTGCGCTTGTTCTTCATCCCTAATCTCTTCTCTGACATTCTCAAGTCGAGATGGTAACTCATTACATTTATTAGTGTGATCAATAAGATTACCCCTTTCCTCCATTTTGAGTGAGTACATACCCATCTTAATCTTCAATCGGTTAATCAAAGTCTTCGTTGAATAATTATTTACCAAAATCTCTCACAACTTCTTTGGTGACGTCTCTCTCAACACCGTCATCTTGATTTGTGGAGCCAAGGTCAATTGAATTGTACTAACCTCCATCTTTTTAATTGTAGCCCACTCAAAATCTTTCATACCTTATGGCTTTTTATCATCTAGAGCATAATAAAGACCTTGATGCACTAAATAGTCTTGAATCGTTCATTGCCATAAGGTAAAATCAATATTTTCATCAAAGAGGGGATATGAAACATCACTTTTCATCGGCACAATAGTGTTTAAGGACTCAATAATTTAAACACTCTAGTTTTAATTAAAATAACACCCAAATCTTAATTAAAGCAACACCGAAAACTTACCTGCAAACTAGATCTGCAACTTATTTAATTCTTCTCTTCCCCAAGTCTGAACCTCTTGCTCTGATACCAGTTGTTGAGCAGCGGAATGCTCCAAAAAATAAATAATAATATAAACTAAAAGAAAATAAAAAACAACACAAGAATTTTAACGTGGTTCGATCTCAACTCAGACCTACATCCACGACCCCGAAAGGTAAAAACTTTCACTATTGACCCTTTTCTTTTCTAACCAATGTGGTACTTTGAGAATATTACCAAACACAATTATGGTTGAAACAAAATATAATTGAAGGGGTTTAACTCATGTTCAATATTTAAAACATTAAAGAGGTTATTGCAATTGAGGAAGTGAATTTTTTGTCAATTCATGTCCATATTCTAACTAAGGATTTGGGTATGTTCTCCATTTCTGGATCATTTTTAAGTTGTTGAAAAAAAATGTAATTTATGTAAAATATATTTTTCGGTATACAATGAATTGTTCTCATTTGCTAATAAACAAAATCGCTGAAAAATTAAATAAATCTTCTTTCTCAATCCAATCGAGGGAGAAGAAAAAACTTAAAATATATTTATATGATTATTTTGTAATTAATATTTCTTATATTATGATTTATTTTTAAGGTAAAAAAAATAGTCCAGTGCCAGCTATTCTAAAAACAACTCTAATGATTCTTTTCCAAATTGGTTTTTGTAGATTATTTTAAGCTATAAATTTACCAAATAAGCAATTAAGAACACAACAACAATTTAGTTTAAGCCATAAGATAAAACAGATGTTTTTAAAAATCGTGAACAGCCTCATTGAATCGCTTGTGATATTTCGCACATAAAGGTAAATGCTAACTCCTTAAAAAAACAAAGTAAAGGCTAACCAGAAATAAACCACCTATATCATCAACAAACCAATATGTTAATGCCCTAATTGCATAGGATCAAGTATTATAAGTTGGTCACCATCTAGGGACGAAGTCAGGAATTGTCTTTTTGGGGACGAAAAACTGCAACAGTATGCCAATATACCTATAAAAATTGCAAAAAATAATTGGGGAGCGAACTTGATAAAAAATTCCTAACTACATATAAAAATTACTATATCTAGTAGTATTTTTAAAATTTTCTAAATTTGGGGAATTGTCCCTGTCACCATCATCTAATGATAATACATTCACAAGGTAATCAACTTTCTTAATGACGTAGTCATTGGACCATCATGTTTGTAGTTACCCATAGATAATTAATTTTGATAACAACACTAATTATAGTAGTGGTGTGCATAAGTGCATTGCTTAGTTATACTCCCTCCGTTCCCAATTATCTGTCGCCTAAACATACTTTATTAATTTTTAATTATCTGTCACTTAAAAAATCAAGGGAGTATTAAATGTATTTTTTCCAAACTTACCCTCATCTTTAATTAATTTAGTCAACAACTAATTTGAATTATTCCAACATAAATGTATTAATTGAAGGGTAAAATTGTCTACCTATATTTAAATTAATGTATCTCAACCATTTTCTTAATTCAAGTATATTGTCTTTAAGCGACAGATAAATGTGAATGGAGGGAGTAACTAATAACCGAACAAAATCAAATTTAAACTCGGTTTTCTTTGGCAAAAAACCATTTCTCCTCGTGTATGTTCTCATTTCTATACCAAACCAATCACAATTCACCATGTGTATATAAATATAATTGGAAGAATTGTTCACATAGCGAATTCTGATTGGTTGGATACAGGAGAATTACGGGGACAGACGACTTTCACCCGTGTTCGTTTAAGTGTCCAATTAATAAAGTTTGGTTCATATCGCTTAATATATATATATATATATATATATATATATATATATATATATATATATATCCGTTTCGGCTTAAATATGAGGATTCTTTAACAGAACCGAGTCGAAAATCCAGTTATGTTTATTCGTAGTTTGAATATTTTGTTTCTCTATGTTTAATTTTTATTTCCTATTTTATTATTAATAAGTTATAAAATCTTTGTTTTGTTTTAAAAATATATATAATTTAAAAGAAATAATAAAACTCTAAAAAGGAAGTGAACATATAACCGCTAATCTACAAAGGAAACTGATGATAAAGTATAGAATGAGAACAGAATATTCTAAATCATAACGGGATGGGTATTTGAGACTGCATTTTGATAAGAAAACTAAGCATTTAAGCAAAGGCGGATGATATTGCCAAGGCAGGAACCCTCCTGCCAAGACAAATTATATTCCAAAAACACATTTACCCTTGGATTTCGATGGTAAGTAGTTAATTGATTTTCTTTTCCTTTTTAAATTACCTTAACACCACAAATAAATTATACTCTTTCCTCTAACTGATATCATCTCCCTTCATCTTTTTCTTATTTCTCCAACCAACAAAATCAAGTCACCATTTGTATTTTATATCACATACAATTTGAATTTTTTTCTGAAAATGTTTAGTGATAAATTTGTTCCTTGATTTTAGATTCTGTTAATAAGATTTAGATACAGAGGTGAAGTTGATTGGATATTAGAGGAAGCTTTAGAATACCCACCTTTTTCTCTATCTCTATGGATGGACAAAAATTGAGTAGAAGCATAATAGATTATCTATGGGAACCCTTTCCCATTATCAAATTGAAGGAAATCTTTTTGGTGAATGAAATTGAAATTGAATGAAACCTTCACCGTGTCATCAATTTCAGTTATTGTTCAAACATTTAAAATTCAAAAAAAATAAAAATAAATCTGATTCACAGTGTACTTGGGAAGCAAGAGGGATGAAGTCAAAAGCAAAAAGAATAAAAAGATCATGGAGAAAAAAAAATGGCCAGCGCCATTGATACAACCACAAGAAAAGCTAGCAGTGGTTTGGCAATGGGAAGAAAGAAGACGAGAGAGTTGGAGAGGAAGAAACAAGCTGGGTAAAAGAGGAGAGAAAATTTTCCTCAGTAAATTAAGGCATTAAATTAGTGAAAAAAAGGAAAAGAAAATGAATATAATTTCTTACCATCCAAATCCAAGGGCAAAGATGTCTTTTGAATAAAATTTGCCTTGGCAGGAGGGTTCCTTCCTTGGCAATATCACTAGCCTTAAGCAAATAGTAGTACTTTGATTGACCCCCGTGTATTTAAGCAGTGACGGATGTAGCATTTCGTCACTGGGGTCACATGTTCCCACTGAAAAATAATTTTTTTAATTAAATATGATTTATTCTTACTTTGTTTAGATAAAATGTTTATAAGTGATCCCACACAAATAAGGTAAATCGGGAGTTACCCCACTAATCTCAAGTCCTGAATCCGTCAGTGTATTTAAGATCATAATTCACAACTAGTGGTGGTTGATCAACTTCATCTTTATATTCTTACTTCATTTCCTCTCTCAATTTAACTACTCACTTAGGGTGGTGATCAATTGGTGGTTGAAATAATGTGAATTTTTCAAACTTATAACTAAGAGAAGTGACAAAAAAATGACCTAACTTCTGCTTCTTCTCACTAACCCAAAAGTATAATCAAACCTATTGAACTCTTTCAATTGTCCTATAAATACAACCCAAAAATTAACATAAATACCATCCTTCAAAACAAGATCCACTAATATTCTTTCCTAAGACAACAAAAATATGGCTACTTCTTCCAAATTTAGCGTTGTTCTATCTTTGGTTTTAATGTTATCAATGTCGAGCTTCCATGTAAGTCAGGCGGCTCGCCACCTATTGCAGACTTCTCAGCCATCTATTCCGACAATACCCTCATTGCCTCAGCCTACTTTGCCTGCAATACCAAATATGCCCACTGCCACCATTCCCTGCTGGTTCTTTACCTACTCTTCCGACCATTGGCGGAGCTACGTGGGGGCCTGATTTTTCCATTTATAATTTTAGTTTAGTTTTTACAACACCTCGTCCCGTGAATATTTTGAATCACTTTACGATTTAAAATTAGATTTTTTAGTTCGTGAATTAAAGGAATTACACCACTTATATCTTAACAATTTTGGTTAAAATTGTAAAAAACTTAATTTGTGAATTATAGGAATGACACCACTTATATTTTAACAATTTTGCTCTTGATTTGGTAACAAACTTAAGTGTGTAAGAGACTAAAAAATAAAATTACTAATAAAAAATCAACAATGGGCTCTCTTGCAAACTATAAAAAGTTCACAATAAAAAGTGCACAATATGAAGCCAGAGGATTTGGAGGTTTATGAAGCACTGATCAGTAGAGTGAAAAGGGTGAACAAAATGTGAATAACTCTAGTCTATAAGATTTCATCCAAAAAAAAAAAAATTTGGCTCTGCCAATATTTATATTTTTTTTTTTTTTGAGCGCCCGAAGGCGAAGAGCGGAGAGTACCCTAGATAGGGAAGATTGAAGCATGCCCCATGCCTGGGGAGGGAAGATAAGCCTCATAAGGAGGAGAAATTATTTACCCCATTATGGGGAGATATAGGAATCGAACACGGGACCTCCGCCCCGTGTTCGGATAGCCTTACCACTTGGGCTACCCGATTCCCATTGCCAATATTTATATGTTGTTATGAATTTATTTTGTCAATGTTAATTGTGCCCCAAAAAATAAAATTTCTGGCTCCGCCACTACTTCCGACAATTCCAAGTTTGCCCTCCATTCCTAAGTTTGCAATTCCAACAATGCCTTCCATTCCTTCTCTTCCTTTCCTCTCACCACCACCTTCAAATTAACTAGAATGAAATTCTCGATGAAGCAACTGCTGCAGTTATGTTTTTTTTTAAATCAATAATTTTATGTTGTTTCTTTGTTAAATGTCTTTTGTGAGACTGTATGGGTTGTTCCGTTTGATTTTCATATACTTGTTATTTTTGTAATGTTTATTTATTGAAATGATTCCCATTGTTTGTTATTTCATCAGATAAATACTTATTCCAATTTCTTCTAATTATTCGAAATGCTATACACGATTAGATTTTTCCCCCATTTTACTTTCTTTTGATAAGATCTGCGGGATTGAGCCCAACCTTCCAACCTTAAGGGCATTACCTCTCTGTCAGTAGGGTTAATGGATGATGTAAATCACGGAATGTGCCTCAGTAAGCGACTATCGTAAGCTCCTTGTACCCCACTAATACACAAGAGATTCAATTTACACACGGGATCCTCTGTGACGGTCCTAATTATAATAATATTCACACTTAGAGTCTATTTAACCAGGGTTTATCTATTTTAATTTAAATTATATGAATAAAGTTTTCGTGATTAAAATATTACAGGAAGTGTTATAGAGTATCCAAACCATTCAATTTCATTCATTTAGCAGGAATCAAATTCCACCCTGTGAGTAGTTGCGAGGCTACCACAACAAAGATTGTGAGCTTGTGGGAGATACGGAGAAGAAAATATAAAACTCACATATTTTTAGAAGGGAATTTACTATTATCGAAAGAGGGATCTTGTAACAACTCGTCTTTCAAGCACCTCATGTGTAAAAAAATCTCAAAATATGAATTAGAACTGCGCCGCTGCTATAAAAGCAGTTGCTCAGCAGCTTTTGACTTTGCAGTTGCTTGAACTGCACAACAGCTTCTGCTTTGCAGCTGCTTAATTAAAGTAGCTACTCAGCAGCTTCCATTCTTCTATTAATAGTTCATATTTCCTGATTTCATTTTCATTCAAAAATCTCTCATCTTCTTCATTTCCTTATTTATACCATATGATTTTGTAATCTCTACATTTGTGCCAAATTCTAGTGTTGTTTATTGGAAGGTATGATCTATTAATAAATTATGGCACAGTTCTGTTCTAGGATATATTTAGAATTTGAAGAAAGTCAACTAGTCAGGTGAGTGGTCATAACCCTTTCTACAAAATTATATATATGTATCGTGTGCTCATGAATTGTTCATTGCACTCATGGTCTGGATCCACTCATGATATGCATTGGATACATTTGCATTACATCATTAAAATAGTTTTCTAAAATTGGGGCCTTATTGTTAATGTTATTGGAAATGAAATGTTTTTACTAAACCTTGAACGAGATCTGTCCTGAGATTATTGACATAGCATTACGAGACTGCGAATTTATTGAGTCGGGCCTAAATGAATATAATCGAAGGATCTGCGTGCTACACCAAAGGGTGGGAGCCACATCTAGAATCCTAGTCGATAAATGTCTAGATCGAGGCCCGTATGAAATGTGATTTAATGTTATTGGAATGCCATTGTCAATCTGATCTCGACAGTCTTGAACAATTGTTCCAGAAATCAGGCCCCTTATTATAAGAGTATACAATCAAAGGGGATCGATTCCATAAAAGATAAGGATCAGTAAATGGCAATTCACCGAAACCGCATCCTTGTTAAATCGTCAATATTGTACCGAGGGCGTCTTTAGAGTATACCGAGGGCGTCAATATATGGTTTTCTCATTGTGCGAGATATTTTTGATATAAGAGTATTTTCCAAAGAAAATGATTTTTACATACACTTGCCACCACTAGCACGACCTTCACTGAGCTTTGGCTCACGTTTTCCAAATGTTTTTCCCCCTCCACAAGTATCTGAAAGTGGTGCAATGTTTTGGTATCAGAGTGCGCAGCGAAAGCTTGGGATTAGAAATCTGTATATAGGGATTCTTCTTTTTTATTGTATTGAATTTCATTGTACTTCTTTTTGTATTGTAAAAGATAGAACCCAATGCCGAGAGGCATGTGGCAGTCCCGGCTCGAGAGGGTAGGGGTGTCTAGGAATGGCAATGGGGCAGATCGGGGCGGGTATCTCAAATACTAGCCCTGCCCCGCCCTCTTGATCTGTTGCCCCGCCCCGCCCCGCCCCGCCGCGAATCAGAAAATTGCGCCCCGTGCCCCGCCCCGCCCCATTCTATTTTTTTTAAAAAAAAAAATCATTAATTTTTACATTATTTTATTTTATTTTTTTTAATAATTTCCTCAATTCAACAGTAAGATTCAGTTTTGGTAGAGAAGATTTGTCCATATTGATGCATCCATTGACCATTTTCATCCAGTTTGCATACAATGACCATTATCATTATCAATTCAGTAGTATGGATCAGTTATAGTAAATTCCTTAATTCATTACAGTTGAATCCAATGACCATTTTCATTATCATTCAAGAACAAAAGCAATTGAATCTTTGTCTTCCATTTGGTCAAGAAAATACCAAAGTAGTACTAAAACTAAACAAAAATCAAATCTTTTTCTTCCATTTGGTTCAAAAAACAGCAAGTAGCTCCAAAAATAAACAAAAAATCAAAACTTTGTCTTCCATTTTGCCAAAAAACAGCAAAGTAGTACTAAAACTAAAAAAAATTGAATCTTTGTCTTCCATTTGTCAAGAAAATACCAAAGTACTACTAAAACTAAACAAAAATCAAATCTTTTTCTTCCATTTGGTTCAAAAAACAGCAAGTAGCACCAAAAATAAACAAAAAATCAAAACTTTGTCTTCCACTTTGCCAAAAAATACCAAAGTAGTACTAAAACTAAACAAAAATCAAATCTTTTTCTTCCATTTGGTTCAAAAAACAGCAAGTAGCACCAAAAATAAACAAAAAATCAAAACTTTGTCTTCCATTTTGTCAAAAAACAGCAAGTAGTACTAAAACTAAACAAAAAAATTGAATCTTTGTCTTCCATTTGGTCAAGAAAATACCTAAGTAGTACTAAAACTAAACAAAAATCAAATCTTTTTCTTCCATTTGGTTCAAAAAACAGCAAGTAATACTAAAAATAAATAAAAAATCGAAACTTTATTTTTCCATTTGGTCAAAAAACAGCAAAGTGGTACTAAAACTAAACAAAAATCAAATCTTTTTCTTCCATTTCAAAGTAGTACTAACAATAGAGTGAGAAAAATCTTGAAATATTAAATCTTGAAGAGAGGAGAAGAAGAGAGTGAAATTTTTTTTGAAGAAGAGATGGAAGAATAGGGAGAGAGTGAGAGAAAGAGGGAGGACTTTAAAGAGCATTATTAGGTTTAGGGTAATAATATAACCTGGGGCTGGGGGCTGGGCGCTGGGCCTGGGGCAGGACAGGGCGGAAAAAAATACCATGCCCCGATCTGACGGGGCGGGGCGATCTGCCCCGTTCTCTCTACGGGGCTGCCCCAAAAGACGTCGGGGCAAGGCGGATCGACGGATCACGGGTCAAATTGCCATCCCTAGGGGTGTCACAGATCTCGAACCCATAACTTATCATCCGGAAACGTTGGGGCTAGAAGCCTTCTAATGGTACTGGCCCAAGTTTTCTATTAACGGATTATTTTACTTCTATCGTGTTTATGGTGGTAGTAATTTTAGAAAAATAATCCTAGAATTTGAAAAAAAAAATTAAAAATGATGAAAAGAGTTTATATTTTGACGTGGAAGGAGTATCATTAAATTTACAACAATTACAATTGTAACTCTTTTTAAAAAAAAATAATAATAAAATTACAATTGTAACTCAGAAGTACAATTATCCATTATCCATCGGCAAACAAATATGCTTGAAACAAATATACTGGAGAAACAACTTTCGGGCCTTAGGCAACTCTACCAGCATTGGATTCTTTTCAACAGCCCAAACACATAACTTTTCAATGCATAAATATGTTAGGTCTAAATTGTGTCTGGATTTTACACATTTATCTACTACATCTTCTGTTAAACTTTCAAATTTTTTATAAATAATGATTGTTGGATCAAATAAGGATTAAAGATTATAAAATGAAAATGGTTAGAATTTAGTGTGACATTATTCCTTATTGATCCAAATTTTTTTTAAGGAATTGAATAATTTTGTTCGAGTGTATTAAAAATTTGAAAGTGTAGTAAAAATTATAGCAGAGAAGTGTACTAAAAGATTCAAACACTGTTAAATCTCACTAAAGTAATTGAGTGGCTAGAAATATTTCATTGGCACATAAAGGTAAGAGAATTGCCGGGACTAAGCCCAGCTATGTCACCAAAAAACCAATACGTCAAAAGCCTACCACATAAAAGCAAGTATTATGTACCGCCCACCATCTTCCAATAATAATACACTCACAAAGTGTTGAACTCTACCTCCTCAATAATGGAAAAATCTATGGTAGAGCTGTCCCTTGTGGAACTTATTCCACATCCCTCTCACATGAGTTGTGGTGGGACTTACCTTGTAAGTAGGTACATGCTACAACTCATGTGAGAGTGACGTTGGTCAGTTCCACAAGGGCGGCTCCATGTCAGAGTGACCACTCGATCCTAGAATCAATCCTAAAATCATTCTACAGTCTCTCACATCAATTGAGTGGAGTCCACATCTGTAAGTAAACCCTCCTCAATTTATGAGAGAGTTTTGTGTGGCCAGTCCCATAAAAACGATTTTATGATTAAATTTTTTCTGAGGCAGCCATTGGACCATCTTGTTTGTGGCAGTCCATACATAATTAACTTTCCATAATTACACTAATTATGGGGCCCGAGCGATAAAATAACCCATTCTCTGTTGGAAAGTACACCGACTCCACATACAGGTCTAGTTTGTTACAATCTGAAGAAACTTTAAACAAACATTAAGAATCCAGAGAAATTTATGATTGTTATGGTAGACAAATAAAGGCCCATTTAATTCATCCTTGTATCGTGGTACCAAGTACTAAAAAGTTTTCTCTCATTTTCGAGGCATAGCTAAGTAAGAGACTTGTCTATAAATACGGTTGTGTAAGTCTTAACTCTCTATTTATAGAGGGTTCGATTCCTTTCAAATGTACTGAATCTAATCTCCATTGTGTGGTAGTAGTGTATATTGCATCTTGTGAAAGTATAGCTTCCTACTGAAGTATATTTCACGATTTATATCATCTACTATCGTTAAGGACGGGAGGTGAAGCCTTTAAAGTTGAGACTCAATTCTTTTTTAAGAAGAACTCTTTCAATTATCTAGAAAAACCTCATTTTACTGATTTTTCATCGACATCATGGTGAAGTGATATAACCATTGGATTGTTAATTGGATGACAGAGAAATAATTGAATATGTATTTAAGAATAGTTGTTCGCAATTATTCTCGACCTTCCAATTAAAAATTTAAAGACTAAGATTATTTCAGTGCGATACTTATAATTAATCTTATCAACACGATAACCAAACTGTCACAAACCATAAGGAAAATTATTGATCTTCTGCGCAAAAAGAAAATAGTTTCACCCTATGAAAAAGGGAAGAAGAAATGGTAAAAACATGGCCCAAGTTCAACATTTCCTCTTCCATGCAATCATGTTTTGTACTGAAGAGCATAAAGATGTAATACACCAAGGACGATTTTAGGGGCGGAGCAGTCGCTCCCTGAAATTTTTAAAAATACTACTAGATATAGTAAATTTTATATGTAGTTTGAAATATTTGATCAAGTTCGCCCCCAAAAAAAATATTTGCAATTTTTATATATAATTCAGCATATTGTTATAATTTTTCGTTCCCAACATACAATTCCTGTCTCCGTACCTGAATACACCTATATGGAAGTCCCTGAATATACGATCTTTTCTGATTCTATTTTGTTGTGGAGTAGAGTAGTGCATTATTTCATCCTAGGTATGCATGTTAGCGGTAGGAATCTGCTTTCCCTATTTGTTGGTGTATTCTCTCTCCCATTAATAAAAAATTAACATGTACTCCCTCCATTCCCTATTAATTGTCGTTTAGGAGATATCTAGGTATCCAAATTAATTGTCGTTTAAGCTTCTTTTATTAGTTGTCAACAATTTATTTTAATTATACCCTCAACATTTTCCTTTCTTTTCTTTATGATGTATTAGTGAGAGAGAGGGAAGGTGAGGTTCCTTAATTTTCTCAAATTGTCTAAAGAGTCTTATATTTAGGAATGGAGGGAGTATTAATTTTTTAATTAAAAAATTATAACCTAATAAAAATGGTGGAACGCGTAGAAAAAAAGTGAACACGTAACAATTATCTATCCGTGGGACACAGGAAACGGGACATAGAATGAATGTAGAGGATTTTTTGCTGCATCTTAGGACTTCCATATTGATTAAAATATACTCCATCTGTTTGGATTTGAATGTCTCATTTTGAGTTGGACTAAAATTTAAGGATCGTTTTTAACTTGAAATACAATTAAAAAATTGCATCAAAATTTTAGTTAATATTTGAGAATTAAAAATTCAATTTTGAACATCTCAATAACGCAAATGAGATATTCGAATCCGAAATAGGAAGTATAGGCTACTTGTGACTTTCTTTTTTCAAGATGAAATCTATTTTAATTCTCAACTTTCTATTTCTAATTTTATAAACTTAAACAAGTTGAAAGAGACTGCTTTTATAGGAGAGATAATAGAGGTAATTAGCATTGTCAAACGGATCGGCCCAATCCAGTCCGATTCAAATTCGCAATGAACTCACACTAAACGGATCATATCGGATTTAGTCCATTTTTTGCGGACATTAAAATTGTAAGTCCATACTCAATCCGTGGATTACGGACCGATCCGCGGACGTTCTCATATTTTCGGACAATATTAATGAAACTAGTAAATAAAAAAAACAAAAAAAAACTAGTATGTTGCATCTCAATAAACTACGGACCGACTTAAATTCAATAATAAAAATTTCATCATATCAAGGTACAAGAAAGTAGCAACTCAATACTAGTCTACATCCCAATTAAATTCATCATCCATGTAGCTAGTAAATGATAAACTCAAGATACATACGATTAATTGATTTTATAAAAGTTAATTGTGTCATGAAATGTTAAGTTTAAAATTTAAAGAAAGAGATAAACGAATTGTAATGTTTTTTGTTATGTTTCATCTTCCACTCTCTCAAGTTTCAGATTTGGATTTCGGGTAGATTAGGGTTGGAAAACTTTGAATCTTTGATATTGATGTATAAAAAATAAAAGAAATAGTATATATATATATATATATATATATAATGAGGCCGGAATCGGTCCGCAAGTCCGAGTCCGTTTTTATATTTTAATTTTACAGGACTAGTCCGGGTCCGGTCCGCAAAGTCCAGATCCAAACGAATTTGGACTTAAAATACCCGCATTTAAACCGACTATTATTTTCAAATCCATACCCAGTTCATTTAATGTGAATTACGGATTGATCTGCAGACTTTCGATCCGTTTGACAGTACTCTTTTAATTTTCAAAACAACTTTTTTTATTTTTTAGATTTTATTTATTATCAGAATATAGTTATCCAACTCGAGATTTATGGTTACGATCGTCGGAAGTTGACACGAGGACGTATTTCCCAACAGCACAACCCTTCCGAATGAGACCACACTTGTCTATTGGTGCTGTTAAAGTTAATATTGCTATTTCGTTTTTAAAAATTAATTTTTTTCTTTTTTCAACAGAACTTTTCAACCTAGATTGCCAATCAAGGTCAAAGAGGCCGCAGCCATTGTTGTTAAAATCGCGAGTCAACACGTAGAATCGTATGATTCTACGATTCTACGGAGGCAAAACGTGTTGAATCGGTAGTAGAATCGCAATCTGGTAAAAACGGAGTAGAATCGTAGACTCGTAGAATCGTACGATTCTACCAAAAGCAGAGATTTCTTTTTTCTTTTTTTTTAAAGATTTCCTCTTCAATATCTTTTTCATGCTCAAATGTTGCTTTATTTTCTTTCCCTTTTCCATTTGAAGTATGCTTCTTTTTTAGGACTGGCTTCTATGGTTCACGGATAACGACAATTTATTTCGACATTATGAGATATTTCGACAAGTGATGTTGTTGAAGTTTTCTTCTATGAAGAGGAGGTTCTGGGGTTAATTTAGAAGAGGGTAAACTCGTTTTCATTATTTTGGAATGGGATGTTCTGGGATAGCATATAGCGATGGATGAAATGTGAGGTAAGAGGTATCAAGGTGGGAAATTAGGGAATGGGATGTTCAGGGATAGCATTTTGTGAATTTTGTTGTGTTATTGTCTTTTGAAAAAAACTTGTGAAACTATGTTTTATGAATTTTCACATATTGTTAGACTATATGGTATGATTTATATATTAATTATTGTTATTTATATATAAAATATATATTTTTTAATTTTTCGGTACGATTTTACGATTCACGAGTTTACGATTTTTCACCCCTCCACCGAGTCTACGTAGAATCGCGAGTTTAACAACCTTGGCCGCAGCCTAGTGGGGCAGTTCTCGACTTGTAACCGAGAGCTCCCGAATTCGACACCCTCCCCATACATGAGGCAAGCTTAAAATGTCTCCCTTTCTAGGGCTATCTCCTCCTCCTGTGAGGCAGTTCTCTCTCCCTTTCATGGGGCAACCGCCCAGCCGGGCTTCAAAAAAAAAAAAAGATTGCCAATCAAGAAAAAAAACTCTCAAATCAACTACTGCATGGTCATATTCCATTGTTTTCTTTATATTTTAATATTTGAATTCTGAATAGACTATTAGCTAGTTTGATTATGGCAGGACTGAACTGGCAAAAAAAAGTTCTACTCCAAATTCTTAAGTTTGGCTTTGAAATGAACTCTGTCCAATCAGAGACGGGCCTAACAAGGGATAGGAAGTCCCCTATTTTTTAAAAGCTAAGGATTTTCTAGGATTTTAAAATAGTTTCTTTTATATTTTTCCTATAATTCTTCTTCTCAATTTTTTTGATAAAAATTCTCTAATAACATGCAATATAATTTGACATTCCTAACTTCTAATTCTAGGTTCGTCCCTATCTCCAATTCTCCCCTAAGTTCTTAGGCTGCCAAAGTTAATTTGTGACACGAGACTTGTATGTGGGCTTCCACTAGAGGTTAACGAATAAAATTGCTAGATGGAAGGGAAAGGATGAAATGTTCACATAATTTGAGGAAGAAGACTTGAGCAGAAAAGGTAAATTTCACAGAAGTTTACCCGAAGTATTTGAATTGATTTGTTATTTGAAAATATTTTTTTAAAATTAAAAAAGTTAATTGTTTATACAATTATGGAACCAAAGCGAGAACTTTGTGTAGAAAAATGTGACTGGTGTCAACTTCATGTCCTTAAGCCCTTATTATATAAAGGGTAAAAAACGCTGACGCCTCCTAAACTATTTCGTTTTTTGGTTTTTGACCCTCAATTAAAAAGGGTCAAGTTTTACCCCCTAAACTATTTCGGTTTTTGGTTTTTGACCTTCCATCCATATTCTCCGTTACATCACAACGGAAGTCCAAAAAATAGGGGCATTTTGGGAAAATCATATCATTCATAATAAATAGAATTAAATTTAAGGGAAAAAAAAAAGGCCTTTTAAGATTTTTTTTAGAGGTTGGAATTTACAGTTGGTAGTTGGAGAAGAGGAGTGGTACCCGACTTCCTGCTTCTTCTGTCACTGTTCTCACCGGCGACTTCTTCTTTCTCGTCAGAATAATAGGTTTTTTTTTTTAAAAAACAAAAAATTTAGGATCTTATACAGATTGCCCAAAAATGCCCCCATTTTTTGGACTTCCGTTATGATGTAACGGAGAATATGGATGGAAGGTCAAAAACCAAAAACCGAAATAGTTTAGGGGGTAACACTTGACCATTTTTAGTTGAGGGTCAAAAACCAAAAATCGGAATAGTTTAGGGGGCGTGAGCGCTTTTTACCCTTATATAAAACCTTTGCAATTAACATTCACGTCCAAACCTTAGCATTTTGAGTTGCATTTTATGTTAAAATCATGTTGTTTTTGCAAATAACATCGAGCCAATTGATTCAAAGTAATAATTGAGTTGGTAAAACACTCTTTGTCAGATAAAGAAGGTCTCGATATGCTAATCGAGTATAATGTCTTTCCCTTGACCCCTTTGTAATAGTACAATATTTATTTGAGAAAAAAAATCCAAACTAAATAATTTTGTAACAAAATATACTGAAAGTCTCTGAAATCGATGGTGTACAAAAATGATAATAAAACAAAAATTCCATCTTATGAAGTAATTCGCAGAGAGCCTAAGGAGACACAATTTATATAATAATTACTATTATACACAAATATCTTCAGCGCTTATTAAGGAATTGCATAAGCTATGGCTGATGTTCTGGATGCTTTTGATGCCGAGGCACGGCGTTGAACAGAGAAACATAATCTTTTTATTCATAAATTAAAAGGTAAAATAAAAAAATGACGAGTGGGGAGATTGATGAGAAACTAAGAAGAGATCAACACTAGCCAAAACTTTTTCGAGTAGGGATCTATAGATTCTGGTGGTGAGAAAATTCTCTCGTTTTCGATTCCAACTTTTAGTGTCACTGGGGTTTCACATTCACCCCTCCTTAACCCTAACGTTCTCGTTAGGCGCTCTAAACATATTTATCACATGACCAACCAGGTGTGCGGAATTCTAGAGGTGACCTCATACCGTACGGTGTTGTACTTAGTTCTCACATTTCCGCCTAGTTACCGGCTCTGAAACCATAAAATGTCACGTCTCGTGTCCGCGGGCCCGAAACGCGACGCATGGATCTTACAACACCCACGATCATCTAATTGGCAACCGACCGATCGCGCTATACCAAAAGGAATATCCCGAGATGATAGTGAATGCTTAGGTCCACCTTATATGTCAGTCAAATCTTTCATTCTTATTTCATATGAAACTGGGGTTTCACATTTAGCTTCCATCTCTAAATAGAATGATTGATATAATTTTACATTCTGCACATGAATTAGTTGTAGCTTCTGAGGTAGCAAAAAGGACATGGTCCTTGATTTGTAACTATGTGCCCTTTTACCCACAAGGTAATCAAATACAAGTTTCATTTTCACCAAAAATAAATTGACGAGTGAGTTTAACTTGGCTAGTCTCGTACTCGATAAGATATTCCTAAGTTTGTCTTGAGAAAGGTCACGGGTTTGACAAGAAACAATTTAATGTTACATTTATAAAATTTATCATGTTTAAATCTCAATTGAATTAATTGTTGTTGATACCTAATCACCTGTCTACCAAAAACAATAAATTAAGTAAATAAATAAATATCGAGTGTGGATGATCAGAGCTCGAATCTCAATCAAAGACTTGTTATTAAAAAAATGGAAGATTGTGTGTGTATTTTTTTAAAGGGTTAAAGTTTGGACCACAGGCCATAGTTCATGAAAATCCAGCATGTTCCAACTGTCCAAGAATACCTTTGTTAATTTTTTGTACGTGTGTGTCCACTGAACCCCTCCATTTTAATTTATAGATTTTACTATTACAAAAAGTTTGATCAAAGAAGAAAACTTTCAAGAACACGTGATATAAGATGCTTGAATCAAAAGCGATTCTGATAAATTAAGTTGGTCTAAGTAAGAATTTTTGGGCCATTGTGAATTAAAAGCCTGGTGGTTGGAAAGGTGAACTCGTGGTGTTCGTCGTGGTGGTGGTGGAGGTTTTGGTTATTTATGCTCACGGTAAAAAATAAAATTAAAAATCGAAGAAAGTTTGTGGGAGAATAAAAAGGATTAGAAATCTGTGCAGCCAAAGAAGTAAGAAAGTGTATGTAATTAAGGAAAATTCTAATGTGTATCAGGTCCAAGTTGTTGTTCAGAATAAGATACATTATCACATAATTGTCTCTCTCCTTATTCTGTAGCGATGTTATTTCTGAATCATATGGTCCAATGAACCTGGTGCATATCAGAACTATCTTATATAATTAACAATGATTGGTTCTTTATATCTCTCTTTACGAGCATTTTTTGGTTTCTAAGTGCAAAATTTTAGGTATCCTAAGTTTAGAGTCGTGGTTGTGGTCGTTGTCGTGGTCGTGGTGGCGATCACGGTAATGGTCATGTAATTGTCGAGGTAACATTATCGTATATAAGTTTTTTATTTTTATTTTTTTTGGGGAGGGGAAGGAATAATTGATCTCAGGATCTCGTCTAGGGAAGAAGCAATCTTAACCACTGGGCTACTCCTTGATTCCTGTATATAAGTTAACAAGTAGTAGCTACTGTTATTAAGATAAAACATGTTATGAAGGCGAGATTAGGGAGAAGGATGAGGCTAAAATTGGGTTAAAGATATTGTCAAGGTTAATGCAATTTGTCTTCAGTTGATCAAGTTACCTTTTTGGTCAATATTAGCCCTTATCATTAACTTTTTTCTCTCCAATATTTTCTTCTCTGTAAAATTTTAGTGAAGAAAAACTTCTTCTGTCATTTTTTTATTCACTGAACTCTGAACCAATAAATAAGTACAAAATACTAAGCTTCTATCTTCAACTTCCTAAACTCTAAACACTAATTTAGGGATTAAATACCTAATGCATTCTTGTTTCCTTATATAAAATATATCCAAACAACCATACAAGATATGAGATCATTACAAAGATATACAAAATATTAGATATGAAATCATATCAAAGATATACAAAATATTACACTATCTCTAACACTCCCCCTCAAGTTGGAGCATGGAGATCACAAATGCCCAACTTGACAAGAATAGATCTAAACGACTGCAATCCAAGTGCTTTGGTGAAGATGTCAGCTGGTTGACAAGATGTAGAGATATGTCGAGCAAGCAGATGACCGTTCAGAATTTCATTGCCCACAAATTGACAATCAACTTCAATGTGTTTTGTACGTTCATGGAAAATCGGATTAACTGAAATGTGAATAGCATCTTGATTGTCACAGAATAAAGTAGTAGGATGAGATTCTGACACATTGAGATCTTTGAGGAGATGACGTAATCATTTTAGTTCACAACAAGTCATGGTCATGGCTCTATACTCAGCTTCAGCAGAAGACCGAGAAACAGTGGGTTGTTTCTTGATTTTCCATGAAATAGGGGAATTTCCCAAAGTGATAAAGTATCCCGTTAGCGATCTCCGAGTCAATGGACAACTAGCCCAATCAGAGTCACAAAAAGCAATTAATGTCAAATTGCTAGCAAAACTGAGGAAAATACATTGCCTTGGAGATCCTTTGAGATAGCGAAGGACCCTGAGAGCTGCTTCCTAGTGATCAGTTTTGGGACATTGCATGCATTGAGCCAGAGTATGAACAGAATAAGCCAAATCAGGACGAGTGATGGTAAGATAAATTAAACGACCAACAAGACGACGGTGAGACTCAAAATTTGTGAGAGAGGGACTTGTGGATTTGGCAAGAGTGTGATTTTGTTCCATTTGAAAGGCGGCCGGTTTGGCTCCTAAAAGGCATGCCTCATAAATGATATCAAGAGCGTATTTTCTCTGATTTAAAAATAGGCCAGTACAATTTCGAGCCACCTCAATGCCGAGAAAATACTTGAGAGAGCCCAAGTCCTTCATATAAAAACATTTACTCAAATGTGTTTTGAATTTCTTAATAGTCGGGAGATTGTTTCCTGTAATAATTAAGTCGTCAACATATTTCAAAACACACAGAATAATGTCATTAGCAGAGTAAATGAATAAGGAGTAATCTGCCATAGATTGCCGAAAACCAATTTTTTCAATTCCTTAGATAATTTAGAGAATCAAAACCTAGGAGCCTGTTTTAAGCCGTATATATATTTTTTCAAACGACAAACTTGATTCGGAGTTCCCGAACGAAAACCAGGAGGTAATTTCATGTAAACCTCCTCATCTAGATCACCATGGAGAAATGGATTATGAACATCCATCTCACCATCAGATCAGCCCACAAATATTTGGCTAATTCTTTCATAGTCACAGTAGACCTCAAAATAGGTTCAATGGTGTTAAACACCCAAGAGACCACCATTGAATTTACACTCCACCTCACCTCTAACTCGGCAGACCTTTCGTCTAGTTGTTTAAGGGATCCGTCCAGAAATTCGTATTCACGTTTAACACGTAATGTTGTTCAAAAATGTGCCGCCCATTCTTCATAATTTTCACCCCGTAATTGAACATGGGTGATTATCAAACCAGGATGATCTCCTGAAAAGAAAGCATAAGCTCCAACATTGCTCGAGTCCACAACTCGACTCATTTTATTTATCTTGGAATGGCTCGATACCATGTAAAATTTTAGTGAAGAAAAACTTCTTCTGTCATTTTTTTATTCACTAAACTTTGAACTAATAAATAAGTACAAAATACTAGGCTTCTATCTTCATCCTCCTAAACTCTAAACACTAATTTAGGGATTACATACCTAACGCAATCAGGTTTCCCTATATAAAATATATCCTAACAACTATACAAGAAATGAGATCATTACAAAGATATACAAAATATTAGTTATGAAATCATATCAAAATTATTAAATATACAAAATATTACACTATCTCTAACATTCTCTAATCTATTTACACTCTATCTTCAATTTTCTCTCTTTTATTTCTGAAATCAGCACACAATCTCTCTTTCGTTTCTCTTTCTGCCTTTCTCTCTCTTTTTCTCTTTCCTCTTTCCTCTCTCTACTTTGGCATCACTTTTGTGCAGTGAAAACATTCTTCTTTTTTTTTGTTGAATTAGTAAAAACATCCTTCAATCTCTACAACTTTTATTTTCAAATTGCAATATTTCCACTCATCTCTTAAAACAAAAATCTTGCATACAAATACATACATAATTTCGGCAAATTAGTTCATCAAAATCGATCTAGGAAATAAAACACAAAAAATATGTTTTCCTACCATCATAATTCGAGAATCGACAATAAAAACAGAATACCACATAATTCTCTGTGGCCACTCGATTGTGGAATCTAAAAAAAACACACATTTTCAAAACCAAAAAGAAAAACAAAATTAGCACAATCTTATGAGAAGGTTAAAAATATCTATTCATGAAAGTCTAAAAATACAAACAAATCGGATTCTTCAAGAGTATCAAAATTATCTTGATAGATATTGTGAAGATTGCACACTCTTAATTGAATTGGGGACGATCAGATTGTTGTCTCCCTAGACTTCTAATGACATGGTAAATTTAGTTTTTTGATGTTACAGAGAAAAATGAGAGAATGACGGAGAGAGAGAGAGAGAGAGAGAGAGAGAGAGATCGTGGGCTCATTTTTTAAAGTGTGGGAGAAAATATTGGAGACATAAATTTAGTGGGAGAGGTCAATGTTGACCAAAGAGGTACCTTAGTCATTTTAAGGCAAATTTACTTAATAGGAGGATTCCAGATCCTACTATGATCGGAAGGGCGTGGAAGGATTTTTTTATTGTAACTCATATTGTAGATCATACTTAATTTTATAAATACTAATTAATTTCAGTACTCTCCTAATTCCTCTAAATGAAATATGAAATTTGCCAGAATCTTATGATATTTTCTAGTTTTAAACAAATATTCATTAAATGAAAAGGTCATGGGAAAATGGTATTATATTATCCGTCTTCGAATTATGTAACTCAATTTTTCCTATCAAAATTTTTACACGCAAAAAATAGAAAAAAATCTACTCGGGCATCTACGAAGTAGAGTTATCTAAATCAATAACATTGATTCTAAAATTAATTAGTTTGTTTAATAGCTTAATCAATCAAATTAGAGTTTAAGATTTCAATGTACCTTTTAGTTGTTACAAGCGATGGCAGATGAGGAGCTCGGAGACCAAAAACAAAAGCATAGGCAAAAATGGAAATTGGAATCGATCGAGAAAGAGAATGAACTGGTTGGCAGTAGAAGATTGAAGATTGAAGAAACTTGAGAAGATTGAAGAAGTTGTGGAGTAGAACATAAAATATTGAATCGCAGAGTTTGAGTTGATAATGTATTTTTTTTTTTTGTTATTGTCTAAAATGAAAAATCATTTTATTTAATTTTCGGGTCGAATTTTAGATCAACCCGACTCGAAAAGGGAAATAGTTAACTGCAACAGATCGTACGATCCTACATTCCCGAATCCAATCCACGAGTTTACACCGATCAATCATACTTTATCACAGATCATACTCAGGATCTAACATCTAAGACCCCTTATGTATAACTTTTATAACCTTAAATAATTCTATAATCTCGTTAAAATTATAAATTAACAATGCTCTAAAATTATAAATACAACATGGATAATTTAGTAAATTATGTATCTACGTACTATTTATTTTTTCAAATTGTAATATGTGATTTTATTTCTAAGTTTTCTCGTAGCATTTAAAAGCTCCAATATCATATTCTGGAACTGCAAAAATAGTGAATTGTTCAAAGGTGTATTAACTCAAAATCTGATAGATATCTTGGAGAACTTATAATAATGAGACCTCTATATAAATGAAAACCATCCCTAAACATTGTGGGATTTGAATAAGTGTAATCTAATTATGTTTTAAACAATAAGTAACATCATACAATAATAATAATAATGAAATTAACCTTAAATTCTAGGTAGATTAGGATGTTTATTAAAAAAAAAGTAGATTAGGATGTTCTTTTCCATATGTATTGCTCCAAATGAATGTCTTCTTTTGGTAGGATAAAACATAGTTCTATTTTAGCCACTACATGAAATTTTTTGAAATTTTTAAGGGATTTCTAAAACATTTTTAAATCACATAAATCTGACATTTACATTGTAATATATCATTAAAAAGTACCCCTAAGAAAATCCTTTTTAATTTAATAAAATGTTAATTTATAAGTTAATTAATATCACTCTAAATTTTTCTTCAAAAAAATAAAAAAAATATCACTATAAATTAATAACATCTCGTAGTCCAAATATTATTAATCTATGTAGGGCTTGTTGCATTAATTAATGGACAAATTAATAATTTACTAATTTACATAGTGATTTTTCAATACTATTGTTAATCTTATTGAGATCTAGATATATAATTTAGGTAATATAAAATATTTTTAAAATCTCTTGCAATGTTCTAAATCTTTTTGGAGAGTCCAAAAAATGATTTTATTATATAAAAATTGGTCATTAGATTGTAGTAGAAAATTTAGAAAATTAATTGTTAAATTAACGGGTTTAAAATGATGAACGTTCAAAGATCCAAACCTTAGAAGAGATTGTACTAATGTCATTGAAAATCGTTCACAATATGAATCAGTACCTTAGGAAGCAATCACACAAAAGGACGCAACCATATATGGTTATAACAAATTTTTATTGTTATTTGGGAACAGTGACACAGAGCTTTTCAATGCAAAGAGAAAAGTCAGAGATGAAATCCACCTAAATTTTAATTTTACAAAAAAAAAATCAAACAATAATAGAGTCATATTTTACTACATTATTATTCTAGATATGTTGGTAATATTTAGAGAATTATTGATTTATGATATTGACAGTACTATAGAATTTATACAAAAGCTTTTCCAAATTTTATTATCTTATTAATTGATCGAGATAGCTATTCTTTTACACTAGCTCCGAGTCAGGATCATAAAAATTATTATTTTACAGAGCTATTTTAATTTATCGACTATTAAATTGTGGAGATTTTACTATAGATTCTTTGCATTCAATCAAATCATCCATACATAGGGATCGGATGGCCAAGTGGGTAAGGCTATCTTCACTTGGGGCTTAGGTCCCAAGTTCGATCCCTGTATCTCCTCGTTCATGGGGCAATAATTATCCTCCTCTGGTGAGGCTAAAAAAAAAATATATATCAAATCATTCATACAAAAAATATTAAATTATTAATACAACAAGGAATACATATAGGATTTATACCTCTAACTAAGGTAATCGTTGCACAAGGCTTTAACTAGTGTGGTTTACCGTTGCATTGGCCTCTGATTTAACAAGACGATATGTGCTTAGTGTGCACTTTAAATAACGATTACAATTTCCTTATTGTTTTATACAAACAAATTAATACATAATCACTCTCTCGCTTTGGTCAATTGCTTTATACCGAATAAACTCTTTTGAGCGTCCCACCAAAATCTTCCAAAAAATACAAAATATTTTGACATTAAAATCTCACACCACCAACTTTACATATTTTATTACATTACGTTAAAAGAGCTGAACTAGTTGGTATAGATATGATATTTTATACCCCTAACCAAGGTTTAAACCTCTCGTAAGACATGAATCTGGTGCACAACTAGTGTGACTTACTGTTACATTGTTCTCTGATCTCACCAAACGATATGCATTTAAATTTTACATAGGTCATTACATCAAAATAGTTGAACTAGTTCGAATACATATAGGATTTATACCTCTCTAACTAAAGTAACCGTTGCACAAGGCTTTAACTAGTGTGGTTTACCATTACATTGCCTCTTGTTTCACAAGACGATACATATTTAGTGTGTACTTTGAATAACGATTACAATTTCCTTATTTTTTTTATAAAAATAAATTAATATATAATCATTCTCTCACTTTGGTCAATTGCTTTATACGAATAGACCCTTTTGAGTGTCCCACTAAAATCTTCGAAAAAATACAAAAGATTAATGTTTGATATTAAATTTCACATCACCAACTTTGCACATGTTATTACATTACATTAAAAGAACTGAACTAGTTGGTATACAAATAAGATTTTATACCCCTAACCAAGGTTTAAGCCTCTCGTAAGATATGAATCCGGTGCACAACTAGTGTGGCTTACATTTACCTTGTTCTCTGGTCTCACAAGAAGATATGCATTTAAATTTTACACAAGTCATTATGTCAAAATAGTTGAACTAGTTCGAATACATATAGGATTTATA
Source organism: Vinca minor (assembly GCA_026122235.1). Lineage (NCBI taxonomy): Eukaryota > Viridiplantae > Streptophyta > Magnoliopsida > Gentianales > Apocynaceae > Vinca > Vinca minor. The sequence continues at coordinate 1,687,382 of JAOCZM010000294.1, read as the reverse complement.
CCTCTAACTAAGGTAATTGTTGCACAAGGCTTTAGCTAGTGTGGCTTACTGTTACATTGGCCTATGGTTTCACAAGAGGATACGTATTTAGTGTGCACTTTGAATAGCAATTACAATTTCCTTATTTTTTATTTTAAAAAATTAATACATAATCACTCTCTCACTTTGGTCTCAATTGCTTTATATGAATACACCCTTTTGAGTGTCCCTCCAAAAGCTTCCAAAAAATACAAAAGATTAATGTCAGGCATTAAAATTTCACACCACGTGTTATTACATTACGTTAAAAAAGCTGAACTAGTTGGTATACATATGAGATTTTATACCCCTAACCAAGGTTTAAACCTCTCATAAGATATGAATATATATATATGGTGCACAACTAATGTGACTTACCGTTACAATGTTCTATCGTCTCACAAGACGATATACATTTAAATTTTACACATGTCATTACGTCAAAATAGTTTAATTAGTTCGAATACATATATGATTTATACATTTAACTAAGATAACTGTTGCATATAACCGTTGCACAAGACTTTAACTAGTGTGGCTTACCGTTACATTATTACATTATCCTCTGGTCTCACCAGACATTATGTATATAGTGTGCACTTTTAATAGTGATTACACATTTCTTTTATTTTTTTTTATTTTTTTTAAAGTCATTATAATACATCTCACTTGGTGTGCCCAAATAAAAACATCATATTTTCTTTCCCTTTATTTCTCCTATTTTCCCTTTTTGCCAGCTACCTTTATGTTAATCATCATTTTCCACCACTAATGTTTTCATCAAGATAGTAAAACAAGATTTTCATTACCAAAACAGTATTTATTAGATTTTTTTAACATATAATTTATGATTAACAATAATAAAACATGTAAATATAAGCAAAATATTTTTGTTTATCTATTAAAATTGATTTTGTTACCCTTTTTGTTTTCACTAGGAACCAGCAGAGACCACACCATACCAGAGGCTCCTTCCCCTGCCTGCCCACAAATCTCTCCCTTTTGCCCTAACCACAAATGTAGCCTTTTTCTACATAAACCTCTCTTCTCCTCTCTGGATACTCAAACAGTTTCTTTCTTTCTCCCAACATCAGCCCCTCTTTCTTTTCTTTTTCAGTCTTTCAATCTTGTCTGGTTCTTTCAGTTTTTTTTTCTTGATTTCATAGCAAAACTAAAATGCTAAAGAAAAATCAAGAACAATCTTTTTCTTGAAAATCCCATTTGAATGAGATAAAAAAAATCTAATCTTTATGAGATTTTAGCAAAGATTAGAGCAAATCACATTTGGGTTTTTTTTGTTGGTTTAAAATGGTTGATAACAAATTTGACTGTGCAGCCTCAAATCTTCTCTGTTCAGAGGCAGAAAGCCTATGTTTTGATGATGATCTTGAAACTGAATCAGAAGTTATAGATGAGAAAATCAGTGAAATAAATGATAAAGATTTAAGCTTGAGGAATGGTAGATCAAGGCTATCCATCAATTTCCCTTGCTTAACTGAAGAGAAATTTTGTTTGATGGTTGATAAAGAAAGCGACCATTTGCCAAAAGATGATTATCTCAAGAGATTGAGGGCTGGTGACATTGATATGAATTTTAGAAAAGAAGCCCTTGATTGGATTCTAAAGGTTTTTTTTATTATTATTATTAATTTCATTCACTTGATTTTTATTGGTTTTTTTGTTTGTTCAATCAATGGGCTTTACTTTCTTTCCCTGTTATGATTTTATCAGCATTGTCAATTTTTCATTTTTGTATTTCTATTTTTGGGTTCATTCAATTCCCTTGTGGAAATTTTTGACTTTGGTATTAAGCTTTTGATCAATTCAATCCAACCAAATTCCATTTAAGGCCCTTTTCTATTTTGTGTTTGCTACATTTATTCATTCTAAATTCTGATTCTGGTTTGTAATCAATGCATGATAGTTCCTTTTTGGTCCTTTTTCTGGTTTGAAATTTCTTAGTTTGACTTGTTTAATTTTTGTGTTGCTTGAACAGGCTCATGCTCATTATGGTTTTGGAGAAGTAGCATTTTGTTTGGCAATCCATTACTTTGATCAATTTATGTCCCTTTATGAACTACCTGTAAGTTCATTGCAATTTTCAGATAGTTCTATGAGTTCCTATGAATGAAAATCTCATTTCATCTTTTGCATAGAGAGGTAAAACTTGGGCAGTGCAATTGTTAGCTGTTGCCTGCTTATCCTTAGCAGCCAAAATGGAGGAGATCAATGTCCCTTTGGCTGTTTATTTACAGGTAAAAATAAAAAAATAAAACTAATTGGAAAAAAAGTTGAATTCTTGATTGTCTTTTGTAATGATTTTGGTTATTCTTAATAGGTAGGAGAACCCAAGTTTGTTTTTGAGGGTAAAACTATACAAAGAATGGAGCTTTTGGTGTTGAGCACTTTGCAATGGAAAATGAGGGCTTATACTCCTTATACCTTCATAGACTATTTTCTTAGGAAGATAATTGATGATGATGATCAAAGGTCATTTGAAATCTTGATTGAGAAGGCAACTAAGCTCATCTTAAGTACAATCAAAGGTCTATAATCTTTATTTCTACATTTGAATTTACTCTTATGACCTTCGTAGTTTATTCAATAATCTTAAAATTTGTTAATTGATAAAGAGAGATGGATGGTTGGAAATGAATGCAGGTATTGACTTCTTGGAATTCAGGCCTTCTGAGATTGCTGCAGCAGTAGCAATATTTGTTGCAGCATCAGAAACAGCACATTATACAATGGATGTTGATAAGGCAATGTCTTGTTTCATCTCAACAGTAGAAAAGGTAAAAAGAGCTTTGATGAGTAGTCCCTCCCCACCCCACCCCACCCCACCCCACTTGAATAGATTTTACAGAAAGATGGAACTTGGACCAAAACACACAACCCCTGAGCTCTGTGGTGAAAGTTGTGTATTTTGGTTACTACTTGCTCTCCTGTTTCTCACAACTATTATGTTAGTACCGTGTGTTGAACCTGGCCATGTATTTGGCGACTAAGATAGTTATTCAAAAATAATTAATCGTAGAGTTGCTTATGAATAACTATCTCAGCGTCATATCAAACAACGTCAGGATTGGTTCACCTCATAGCCTAATTTCTCCCGATTTCAATACAAAATTCGCATTTCTGCCACGGATAATTCGTTTATGTGATTCTTTATGATATAATTTCTCAAACAAAAATCTAATCAAATACATGTTTGATGAATTTTGTTTTTCACTTTTACTTTTGATATATGCAGGGCAAAGTGGTGAAGTGCCTAGGGCTGATTCAAGACTTGACAGTAATGAGTATGGGGTCTACAAATACTGTAACAACAACAAATGCTACTACTACAATTGTAGGTAGTGGCTCAATTGTTGGGTCAGTGCCCCACAGCCCAAATGGGGTTCTTGAAGAAGGAGCATGCTTGAGCTATAAAAGTGATGCAAGAACAACAACAACAACAACAGTAGGGTCATGTGCTCCAAATTTATCACAAGAGAACAGGAGTCCTGAAACAAAAAGGAAAAAATTACTACTAGACAGCAGTATCAACAGCATTAGAAGATGAGGAAAATTCTATGGTAGAGCCGTCTTTGTGTGACTGGCCCCACAGTCCTCTCACATTGGTTGGGGCGAGGCCTACCTTGTAAGTAGGCCATGTACCAACTCATATGAGAGGGACGTAGGGTCAGTCCCACAAGGGCGGTTCTATGACAGAATGGCCCAGAAGATGAACATGTTTCAAAAGTCATGAAATGTGAACTTTGGCTTATTCACACACACACACTATAAGAAGTCCAATCCAATCATGTTTGGTTGAATAGGAAGCTTTTGTGTTTGTGTGATATCTTGGAAAATTACACCATAAAACAAAAAGAGAAAGTTAGTAGTGAAAGAAGAGGAAAGACTAGAGAGGAAGGAGAGGTCCCCCAAATGCTTTTTAGCATTAAAAGAATTGTCACCAGCTGTGAATAACTACTCTCTAGAGCTGTCAACGACCATAGTAATATGTAAGAAAAACAAGAAAAAGAACAAAAGAAAAGAGAGGAGCGGGGAGGGGAGGGGGGTTATAGGGGTAATATAGTCTCTTAGGTGGCTTTTTTTTTCTTCTTGGAAGGATGTTGGAATTTGTTTAGAGGTACTATATGATTTTTATTTTTTCTAGAGCCAAGTCTTTGAATAAATTTTGGCCTAATTGTCTCCCCGAATAGGTGAAAACAAATTATTAGAGTAACTTTGTATTTTTTTTCTTAAGGTCGTGTTTTGTGCTATGATTGAGTGTTTACTTACTATTTGCTATAGGTCGTATCAGTCATTGTTGAAAAAAAGATAAAGAAAAAGTAAGAGCTATCAAGAAAACTCTCTACCGTCAAAGCTATACATACTTAAAGATCATTAATACATATTTTATTGGTTTAGACACAGTATGATAAATTCACATGATGATGAGTATGAATACTATCTTATCGTGTCACTTATATATCGAATTATTTGTTGCTCCCTCTAATACACATTTTCTATGACTTCAAAACTTCATCCATTCAAGAAAAGTGTGGTAAAGAGATATTAGTCTTTTTTGCCCTCATACTATTTACGAGTTTTCGATGTTGCCCGAAATCTATATTTGGATCGTATTTTGCCTGTGGACTATTTACAAGTGCCTAATGTGCCCAAAATCAACGGAATTCAGCAACTATAGGGCGGCGTCGAGGGGTAAAATGGTCCGAGCTATAATTTTTTTTGTAGTTGATTCAGAATAACCTCAAAACTATCTTATTGTATAAATTAAGTGCATAAATAGTTTTATTTTTTTTTTTCAATTGACCCTTCCCTCTCTATTTTTTAACCATTTAACCCCTCTTGTTCACCATACCCTCCCCCTCTTCTTCTTCACAGTCACCCACAACCAGTAGCAACCACTGCACTGCGCCGCCGCCACTCTTTGCAATCCCACTATCTAAATAAGACAATTTTCTAAACAAACCCACCAAAATTACACTATAACCATGGAATCAAAAAATTGCAGAAACCAAAAACAATTTTCTAAACAAAAATTAAGAATCAATACCCACCAAACACTATCACCATGGAATCCAAGAATGAACCCATAAATATAATTTCCATGAAAACTCCAGTCAAATTTAACAAGAAATCCTTCACTTCTGGAACAAAAGGAATTGAAGTTATTGATATAGAGAAAAAAGAGGAGAAAATGCTGCTAATGCTTCTCGAAAAACAGGGGAAAAGAGCACCAAATCGGGTGCTCGGCGTAGCGAGGGCAAAGATCGTTTGCGGAGCAGGGTGTACTGAGCGGACCCGAGCCCACACACGATCGCGCACACCAGAGCTACGCAGCCAGCAAAAGTGACGCCACCCCAGTTGTACCCAGTGTTGGGGAGAAACCACAATATAGTCCAAGCAACCGAACAAAAAAGATCAAATATGCTTGACAAAATATCTCCCAAGCTTGAATAAAAACGTATGACACCAAACAATAATTCCAAAGCCCCTAGATGACAGTTACGTATGCAGCGGAACAATAATAATGGAGCAAGTAAATGAAAGATAAATCAAGCCAACACAACACCAAAAAATTTACGTGGAAAACCTCTTCAAATCGAAGAGTAAAAACCACGGGACCTTTGGGTCCACTCCAAAAGCTTCACTATAAATCAAGAGAGGATACAAAAGAGTATCTACACCAATATGTGTAAACTCAAACCAACAATGAAGCTAAAACTTCATCTATTACACAAAAGAGATGAGAATAGAGAAAAATCACCCCAGAAAATAGAGCACTGTTCTGACAGCTATAACTCGGAATCCGCGTGTAGAAATCCGATCTCCACCATCCAGAATGTAGACCTATCAGTCTTCTACCTCCAGTTAAAATTTGAGACCATTCTGAGAACAAATGACCGCCCGATCGAAAGAAATCCCAAAACTGCGCAGGCTGAAACATGGGCTGCGAAAATCCGTGTTTGCTCTCAAAACCTCACTGCCTCTTTCTCTCTTGAATTGATAATAAAGACCAACTGAAAGAAAAGGGTTTTATATCCCCTTGGGCTCTTTTTTAAGACCCACATAGGAGGAAAAAAATATTATATGACCCAACACCCAGCTGCACAGATGGAGCAGCCACACCGGATAGGCGCCTCAAAATCAGGCAACAGATGGAGCAGTCATTTTCTTCGTCTTCTTTCTTCATTGTGTTGATCATACCACCACCGTACCACTCTGAAACCTAAGCAAAGAGACAAAAATAGGATGATGAGAGCTTGCGTTTTGGCTGGAGATGAGGGAGGAAGAGAGAAGAGGTGGTAAAGGCGGCGGCGGCAAAATAGGGACGGAGATTTGATAATTGGGGCATTGTAGGGTTTAGGTTATATATATATATATATTGCACTGGCAGTTTCACAATGATGAATTTTTTGTTGAGAATTTTAATAGACTAGGAGATTTTGTAGATAAAAGTCCTTTTGGAGCGTGATTGATGATAAGAATCTTGTATTGGGTTTTGTCATGGTTATTGGTATTGAGTTTTGGAGGTTTGATGTTAATATTGGAAAAGGTTGGTATTGGGTCTTTTTTTTTCCAGATGAAGAAGAGAGATGATGGTAGGGAGAGGGGCCATTTGGAAAGAGGAAAATAATTTAGGCACTTAATTGATACAATAAGATAGTTTTGGGGTTATTTTACCTCTCATCGCCGCCCTATAATTACTGGATTCCGCCAATTTTGGACACATTCGACACTCATAATGATCTACGGGCAAAAATGCGATAAAAAAAGAGAGAATGTGGGCAATATCGGAATTTCGTAAATAGTGTAAGGGCAAAAAAGGCTAATATCTCTGTGGTAAATATTAATGGTAAAAAGAGTAAATGGCTATTTATGGTACTAAACTATTTACGTATTTCTATTTACGGTACTAAATTAATTTTTTAGCTAATTATATTACTCATCTATTTGCGGATGTCAAATAATTGAAACCACGAATTTTGTTGGGTGTTTTCTGGCCAAAGTTGGCACGTGGCTTTCATTTGCAGATTATTGAGGGGAAAATTTGGAATTTTCCAATAACCCAGTGGTCCGTGGATTAAAGATTTGACCCGCAAACATAAAATATGCGGTCAAAATCGGGTCAAATCTTTAACTAACAGATAACTGGGTTATTGCGAAGCTCCAATTTTGCCCCTCAATAATCCACACATGAAAGTCACGTTCCAACTTTTGCCCAAAAACACCCAAACAATAGTGGTTGTATATTATTTGACACTCGTAAATAGATGAGTGATATAATTAGTTAAAAAAATAATTTAGTATCATAAATAAAAATACGTAAATAGTTTAATATCATAAATAGTCATTTACTCATGGTAAAAATGTTCGAAGAAAATGAGGGAAATAATAATGGAATGATGACGAGAACCGTTAAAATATTGATACTATAGAGGACAGAGCGATGTCGTTTATCACGTTTTTACGCAATGATGCAGTGATGTTCTTTTTGGGATCTGAAACGGACCCAACAGAGCCCAAAAATTCTGGCCCACTGTCTTTTTGGCATCAACTATATGTATGACTGGTCAATGTATCTGATTTTTTCCTTTTTTCTTTTTTGGATAATTAATTATTTTTAGTTCGTAAAAATTTGTATTAATAGCATTTTAGATTTGAATTTTTTTAGTACAAAAAAGTTTAGGTGTGTTCGGCCTCCGGTCATCATCACGGGTCAGGGCAGACCCTATAGATCATAGGTCGCTTACAAAGGTTATAAATCGCCCACCAACACAGTTCTCACGTTGGCAACGGGAATCGAATATTTGACATTTGTAAAGGCGGTTTCAAATTCTTACAAATTGATCTAACTTGGGTTGATGATTTAAAATTTATTTATGAGTAAAGATATAAGACCATTTCTGAAATGTAAGATTTGAGATGGTGTCAAGTGTCGTTTAGTTTTTTTTCCTTTTATCATTTTGGTACCCCGTGATTAATTGGTTAGTTACTGATGGGGTCCCTTTGACTTTTTTATTAATGGGTTTCCTTTGACTTTTTTTGGGATTACTTAGTAATAAAATTTCTTATGTTTAATAACATTGTTGAACTATGATAAATTTATAAAATTTGATTAATTACCTTGCTTCACATGTGAAATTTTGGGAATAAAAATTATAGGGGCGTGTCGAAGGTGTTTGAGGTGCATTTTTATTTTTTAGTTATTTTTTAGGGGTGCTCGGTGTCCTCCATTTTGGAGACTAATTTGGACTTTCCTATGATTGTGCCCTAAAGTTTGACTCTTACCTTTGAGAAGGGTCTGTCACATAGAGTTCTTTTACACGACACACTCAATCGATAGATAATGGGGGACGGAATTCCATCGTTATAAAACTCAATACGAAATGTTTATTTTTCCAAAACAATATATATTGTCATAATATCCAATCAATTTTCTTCCTGGCCATCTTTAAACATAAATTAAAGAAAGCAAACAATTTCTTCTCTATCTAACCACAAATTTCTATTTTCCAAACATTGATTTCATTTCCCTGAAAGAAAAACTCAAAGGGGAAAAAGAATTCAAAATAAACATACTTTAATTATGCCAAAGAAAAAAATATCAGTAAGTAATTATATAATTATAAAAAAGATTGATAAACATATGTTGACTTTGAAAATTCAACACTGTTGGATATGTATAATACACTACTGAATCAGTATTTTCTTTATTTTTTGTTGTTATTTAAATAATCTATAAACTTTATGAATGAAAAGAAATCATGATAAATCAATCTAATAGAATCTAATAGAATCTGCGTATAATCTGCATAGAGTTAAAACAATCCATGCAGTCAGCAGAATCCATAGACTTTTGAAAATCACTTAAAATCTTTTAAAATCCGGATTGAATACACCCCCTTAATTTCAAGAATAATATCCAAATTTCAATCTAATAATTATTCTTATAATCGCAATTAAATATTATTTCTCATTTCAAATTTAAAGTTTTAGCTACACATTTCCTCTCACAAATAATTTTTTTTTAAATTTGAGAACAAATCAAAATACTAAACTCTATCTAATGCCAACCTAAAACCTTAATACCCAAATCCAACCCAAAACCAAAACTCCGTGAAAACTTTAACCAAGAGTATTAGAGTCTTTTCATTTTCAAAACAAAGAGGAGAGAGAGTAAGAAGCTAAATTAGGAATGCAAATATCATTTGCCTACTTTTATCTTTTCAATACTCCATCCATTTAAATTTAGATGTCTAATTTATGTTTACGCAGATGTTAAGGTATTGTGAATTTTGATAGTAACTTTTGATTAGATGTCTAAAATGCTCCAATTTAAAAATAGTTTAATACTACCTACATTTTTTTTTTCAACATTACTCTCTTAAATAGAATTAGTGTCATACAAGTTCTATTTAAGATAATAATATTACTATTTTGATTAACAAAATGCCTTGAATTTTACTTTCTTAATTTTCGCTATATGTTTTGAAAGTCTTGTATTAAAGAATGGAGGAAGTAGTATTTAAAATTCAAATTGAACATTGGAGATTGGTATTATGAATGATTATTGATTAACCATTGGTAAATTGAAAACAAAAAGCAATAAATTGTTGATTGAATATAAAGGTAATGTTAGAAAGAAAAAAAAAATGCATACTTTTTTTTTTTATTCGGGGAGGGGGGGGGTGTCGAACCCGGGACCTCACAGTCCCAGGCAGAGTGCTCCCCCACTAGGAGTGCCAATCTCTTGATATAGATTTAAGACATCCAATTTGAAAAACAAACTAAAAAATGAAACTAAGATATCTAAACATGACTCCTGCCATCATAACTAAATAAAGCACCTTAGACATGTCTCAGGTTCCATGAGCAACAAAAACATTGTACATCCAATTTGGTCTCTCTTGATTGACAAGAGTGTAAAGATATGATACCCAATTGACAACACCTACACATTTAAGGTACTAATATGGAATTAGTTATAATTGAACTCCAACTACAAGCAAAAGTACTGCCAGAAACTAGAGGTGATGTTCAGGGACGAAGGCAGGACTTTTAAGTTGCAGAGCGAAAAAGCTATGACAGATATCTTTGAAAGTATATATAAAAAAAGCTGCAATATTAGGGGGCGAATTTAATTAAATATTCCGAACTACATAAATTTTTTACTATATCTAATAAGATTTTTAAAAATCTCGGTCTTCATCGCCGGTGATGTTAGAAGCTGAGTGTTATGGCTAGACCTAACCCCCGTACAAATCCAACCATAATTTGGTCAGAGGAGTGAGATGTTTAAAACACATAAACTTAGGAACATGTACCTAATAATTAAGAGATACGTGGAAAAAATGCAAGACGAACTTAGATCAAGTCTAACTTGTGTTTGAAACTTAAAATGAAGTTTAAACTGACTTTAGATTGAGTCTAAACTAAAATTTGAAGAATTAAATCATCTAAAATCTGATTTCGGTTTGAGACTGAGATCAAAATCTTAGTTTTCGTTCCAATCCAACCCGACCCAAAGAAATCTACAATCTGATAATCTGATGCATTGCAACAGAGACCACTTGTAAATCAGTCCATTTCCAGGGGCAGCGTATCAAGTTATGCAATCTCTACACCCCATATGTTGTCCCTTTTCTCCCTGCAATTTGGCTGGGTTTGGTGGACATTTATAACTCTACTTCTGTGTCCCTCCTAGAGCTATAATTCTAGGACAAGTGTCTAATTGGACATAGTTGTATTTCTGAACGGAACACAAAATTTCATATTTGATACCCACATCTCATATTACAAAGAACTCAACTTTTACAAAATGCAAAACATTTTTTTTATTTTTTAAAAACCAAACAGATAGTTGAGTTCCTTGCAGTTTTGACCAGAGTCCAAATTGGAGCTCAATTCCATTTCACTTGTTTATATTCAAATTTAGGCTTGAGTTGGAATGTTCTTTACTAGATATGCAGTGTTTTCTGTCAAAATATAAAAATAATCACAAAAGTAGACAATAATAAAGTTTGAATTGATTAAGGTTAAAACATATTTTTTAAGCCAAATCCACTATAGTTTTAGCACACTTCAAACACGATTAATGCAAGTACAAAATGGAAAGTGCTCCAACCAAATGCAAAACTTCAGATTTAGAACTCAGTCACCTCTCACAAACAAGTCAACCTTCGTGGAACCCAAGACAAATTTCAAAACCAAAATCTATCTTATCCCTCTCATGTCATAGTAAAAGAAGAAATAATTATAACTATAAGATAAACAAGGTAAGGGAAAGGATAGGAAAACAGCTAAGGAATTCTATCAATTGGTATAACTAATGTAGTAAAAGTAAACGAGACAAAGACAAATAACACTAACAAACATAGAAGTACAAGAAATTCTATCAAAATGAAGACAAATGTTGCACAAAGTTATTATCTAGCACACATATTTCCACAAAATATAAATCCTTAGATCAGAATAGACAAAGTAAAATGATTTATAAACCTATCCCAATCAAGAATGAGGCTTTTATTAGATTACATTGAACTCTATATAAATAAACCAAGTTACAGAAAAATGGGAGTAACAAAAGGCATTCGGCTAGTCTATTCGGAAGTGTACTTATGGGCATGCCTCTAGGGAAAGTAGGTAAATGTAGATCTATATACCTAAAAGAATTGGGATTACAATTTCGTTGTATTATTACTTGAACAACAGCAATGAACAGAAATTAGCCAATAACACGCCTTTTTTAGATTGGCTTTCTGTTCCTCTAGTCTACACTGAAATAACTGTTATATTTATTGTTCTTTTACATTCTTTTACGGTGTATAAACTAATTGAGCTTTATATTTAAACAAAGTCCGGTTGACCTGTTGATGTTAAGCACCGATGCCACATGCGGCTGTTGGGATCTACAACTCTGGGTTGACGAATGACTTCAGGGATGGGAAAGTAGACATAGTGAGTATTGCATATTCCAACTGTGATGCCACTATATCCAGCAAATGCACCATGAACCTGCCAAATCCATGTAAAGGTGTTATAGTTTTGTAAAGAGCATTGAAAGTATACTGAAATCTACCGCATAGAAACCAAAAGAAGAAAAAGTTACAAAATCAGAAGCGGCAAAGAAAAAAATGCTTCCGTGAGAGGAAAAAGCTCAAAACATGCTGACAGGGTATAAACCATTTCCAGTTCTGTTACTTTTGTTTCAGGTAAACATGATATGAGTGAAAGTTGCGTCCCATTTCGTATCACAGGCCTAGAATTCAAGAAAATAGGAAAAACGATGAATTATGCTAAAAGCAATAACTTGAGAACACTTCAACTTCATTGGACCTCAAAATTGCTCATAAACAGTTCTTCCTCCTGTTGACTTATTTTAGCCTCTCTTCTATCTCTACGAGACTATAAGCCAGATACCGTATTTTGTGCCAACAAAAATAGGTATTCTATTTCTTTACTTCTTTGTCCTATATCAATCTAAGACCTGAAACTCAGTTTTATCTCATTCTGATGATCTAGGTTATGTTAACCAAGGAAGGAACACCACTTCCGTCAACTTTGAAGCAACCTTGTCTTTTTTCAAGGAAAATATAAAGGTTTTGCATAAAATCTAGGTCTGAAATCAAAAGAATTCATTAAATCATTTTTCTTGGTTAGCAACAGAACTAGAACCAACAAAAAATGAATTCTTATTTGACTTACTTCAGAAATGAAATCTTCTGTTTGTTTAAGAATGAGAATCACACATGGAGAGAGAGAGAGAGAGAGAGAGTTAACACTAACAGAAAAAAAGATGAAAAGTTAAGGATCTCCTTGCAGGCAGGCAGAGACTGCAGCAAAGTCAGAGAGGAAATTTTTTTTTACTACTGGCGATAAGTTTGTTCATTATGTCAACATTTTTTTTGGAGTTTGAAAGTAGCTCCAAAATGCTTTTTGAAAGAAAAGGGGCCACATGCAACTGAGTTGCATAGTGGTGGTATCTTAAGCTATTTACAAGCTCTCGTTTTATTTTCTATTCCCACTCTCTTAGGGAGAGAGGAAGGAAATGTGTTTCGTTTGAAGCCCATCAGCAAATACAGTAACCTCTTCCATGCCTAAGCAAGGTAGTTTGGTTGGATGCAATTACATGCAACATAAAATGACTTTGAATCATATACAAATTGCAGACAATGGACTTACAGCATTTTGGCCAAGCACTGTGCAGAGAATTCCATCAGATGCATTTGCACGGCACGCACGGATCATATATGTAGGATCAATATACTTCACGTCAGCGGGAGCTCCAATGTCCTTAAAGTACTTTTTTATCTGCAGGAAAATTAGAGAACAATGAGTCTGATCCTTCAAGTAAAACAATTTTTATCAACAATGGTGATAAAAGATTAAGACAAACACAGTAATGTAGATGCTCCTACAAGTTAGGATTTTCAAGCAAAGAGATATAATGCCAAAAGTGAAGGTTCTCTTGGAGAAATATCAACATTAATTTGTAACTAGGGAGAGTTTACAAGCCACTTCCACCTATTATTTGACTAATCATCATGGACTCCCAAATTCAATTCAGTACAAGATCTTTCATCCAGAGGTGCAGCTTCTAACAGCAAAAACCAAGATAAAGAGGATCCAAAATTTCTTCAAGTAACTATTTTGTAACACCAATTTTCACTAAGCTCAGCTATTTAGCACCACCAGGACACCAAATTCAGTTATTAAGTAAGAAGCAAACCTCCTGTTGTATACGGGCACCAATATCTCCAAGAACAATGTTTCCTGATGCATCTGTAGCATTAGTTTTTTCCAAAAGTTTCTGCAATATTCAACAAATGAAACAGATTAAGAAATACTACAAGTAGAAAGGGGACAGAAGTATTTGATGAAGAAATACAATGTAGAGAATCTTAAAACTATACGGACATTCCATTGAAAATTTGAAATCCACTTCCTTAAAAGAGTTTTCTTAAAGAGATTGTGTCCAGCTCAATAGGGATTAGTAAGTAAAAAGAGTTTTCAGCTGTACTGTGGCAGTCACATTCATAAGTATGTCTATCAACCTGCCTACAATTCTAAGCCAGAAATAGTCATAAGAGTATACGATGACTTTGAATGTGATTCTAAAAGTTGATAACAGAATTTTACTCACCTGTCCGGCTCCTTCAGCGATACAAATCACAGCTGAACCTTTATTTTCGAGTAGATATTTTAGATGTGTCAGGACACCATGAGGTCCGTACAAATCGAAAGGAACCTTGGAAGTACAAAATAGATGGGTCTCAGATAGGAGCCTAATAAAGTTTATATTTGTTACATGTTCAGTTAGAGTGCTACCTCCGGAATCAGACATATATCAATTTGTCCACTAGCAAGGGATGCATGCATTGCTATAAATCCACTGCTACGACCCATCAATTTCACTACTCCAATACCACGATAAGCACTGTGAGCCTGTGAAGACAATGAAAAGGTCAATCTACTTGGAGATCATATAAAAGCAGTTAACTGAAAGTTAAATAAATTGACATCCACCGCAGTCTAAAGAAAAGGGAAATTAATCAAGAATGAGCATGATTATTTACCTCAATATAAGCAGAATTGATTGCTCTCTGTGCTTCTTCAACAGCAGTATCAAAACCAAATGTTTTATCCATAAGCATGATATCGTTGTCTATAGTTTTAGGCACGCCAACAATAGCTGCTTTCAATCTTCTTCTACGGCACTAAACAATAGAACGACAATGATCAGCTACAATATTAAAATTACTCTTTGCACACTAGAAGTAATGAGAGAGAACTGAACAAAGAAGACAGTGAAATCATGAGAATTATGAAAAGAAGAGAATAAAAATCTAAAATCTAAAATAAAATCTAAAACGAAGAAATGAAATAAAATTTAAAATATGTAGTACAAAAACTGTTATCATGTATTGAAGCTTATCAGAATTTAGTTTCACCTGAACCTTTGACCAACCCAGATGGACCAGTGAATTTCCACGTGGAAAAATTTTTTCTTTTTTATTTTTTCATATGTTATGTAACCCTTAGTTATATTGCACATCCTAGTTTGATTTTACATAGAACCGAAAACTATCATAGTTTAAGGAGAGTGGAGGAGACAAGTGAAGCTATTGTTTTGGTTAAGTTAAATTTAAAGAGAGGTGGAGAACACTTGGGATATCGTTTTTATGCATGTAAGCATTAGAGACGAAGAAAATATACAGGATAGAAGTTATAACTCTCTATTCAAGGAAAGTATACAGCAACTTGAAACAAATTCAGGATGAAAGTTGGAAATTAATTGGGAAAACAGAGGGACTGTAAAGTTCTACTAGTATTTTTGATGATGTATGAGAATAGCAAAGCATAGAAGTCCAGAAAAAGGCCAGAGAATTTAAAACCTCATTGTGTATTGCATTAGCACCAGCATGGGTGCCATTTCCACCGAGCACAAACAGCATGTTGATGCCTCTTTCCTGGCAATAGAAACAACATCAGAGCTGGAATTAGCAAAACAGAACCACTACCTCCCTTCAAATTTGACCTAAAATAGTTCATTTCTACATTAACATGTTAAGTTCAGCACCTCCATACTGTCCACAATTTCGCTAACAGTAGGTGCACCACGTGAAACTCCTAATAAGCTTCCACCAGAAAGATGAACATTCTGAACCACTTTCCTGGACAACTGGGAAGCACAAAGATTGTCAATGAGAAAGAATTTAAAATTTAACATAACTCTAAATGAGATACAATGCTTGACAGTGTATAGAACTGAATTGCAGCTTTCAAATAAGAATTCTAGCTTCCAAATATCTTTCTGCTTTGCAATTCATCAGTATGCCGAATTCCAAAGAGCATTAAGTGATATCAAAAGAGCTAGAGATAAGCCAGGTTGCAAAGCCACTGGAAGTAAGAATATACAAGTTAACACGGATGCGAATAAATATCACAAGCACAGTATGACCATCGATACAAGTAAGTGCTGAGATTAACTTAAATCAAGAATTTTTTTTCAGACAGAAATATGAGATTCTATTGAATTCCAAAAGCACAACGGTTGCTGCTGTATTCCTCTAACACGAGATTCTATGACAGTGTGACATGGAGGACAACGCCAGTTATGGTTTTGGTAGCATAAAGCCTTCGAGCAAACTAGTAAAATATAATTCATTAAATAAATTAAGATAATAAGATATAAGTACAGAATCCGCAGCAATAAACATCTCCCAGGATACTCTCGAAACTGATATGTTTCAGTTTTAGAAGGAAAAAAATGGATGGTAAAGATTATCATCCTTGTACCAAATAGAAAGTTTTCCAACAACTGAAGTTATAGAAAAAAAAACTTCCTATCAGATCATATCCTCAAGACAAAAAGGAAATCTCAAAAATAACAGAAAGAACTTACTGGCATTTCAGCTAGATCTTTGTCGCAAAACCCACGATAGCCAAAAGGAATACCCACGATCTTTTTCACGCCATATATTTCAAGTGTAATGACTATCTAAACCCATTAGAGAAAAAGAAAGGTCAGATACAGAAGAAAAAACCCCTGCGTTCTATCAGTTATTTTTTCTAGTGGTAGCGTTAATGGAGACAAGAAGGGAAATATAGTGAAAACAATATAACTTTGTTAAATTCTGATACCTGTCGGATGACATCATTAAGACCAGGGCAGAGTCCCCCACAAGTTACAATGGCTGCTTTTACATTTTCGGGCTTAAAATATATTTTCTCTCGAGGACCAGAACGGTGGACCCTGCCAAAAAGTCCATCACAACATCTCTTAAAGTCTTAATTCAACTACGAAACAACCCTGTTATGGGACACAGCAATGCATGATAATAAACTGATAACACGTCAAGAGCAATAAGTATAAATCTAAAGACATTTGTTCATAATTTTGTAAAATATATCTCATAAATGCTTCCTAACTGGTATTTAAACATCCAGCGTGAAGATACAGGCATATAACTAATAAATACAGCAATGACACACATGAAGTAGCTAATATTGTCTGGAAATTCATCTTATTCCTTTTGTATTGTTTTTTGGAACACGGACATAAAAGAAGGTGAATGGAGACACATAAGCAGCTAAGACTGAGTTGCCAGATAACATCCACGAGAAAATTGACAAATGATTATCTAACTTCAGTCTTATGAGAGAAGGTTGGATCATTTAATTTTCCTCATTTTTTGACAATTTTATTGCAAAAACACAAAGGAGAGAAAATAAAAAGTGAATATCAAATAAATTTCTAGATTAAGTATAAAAATCAAGTTATTAATTTTCCATAGGGGGATATTCGTAGAAAATTGCAAATTTGGCAATGGATATACGGACAATATTTTCAACTCTAGCAGTAGCTAAGAATTTAGCATCCCTCTGAAACACAGGAAAGAATGGCATGGACATGGGGGACTGGAAGTGGAAAGTATCTATCATAACTGCAAAGGGCCAGGATGAGAACTGTTAGCATTTGCCTCTTTAAAGTCCTCTTGTCTTGCAAGTGTAACTTCAAAAATGATGCTTGTAAGATGCATGACCAAGAAGTTGAGTGAGATACAATCTAAACTAATGTGCCCTTCTATGATGCAGGGTGGCTCTTACTCTCTAGGTGCTTTATACCCAAAATTATAAATAGTTCATTCCGGAAGACAGCTAGTCTTTGAAAGCAAGATACTAATCCTCAATGGTTTAATATCTCTTAGATTAACACCCAACTTTTTATCCTAGGCTAAAACAGTTTCAGGCACTACTAACTTTTTAACCCAAAAGTAACTTGTAATCTTTGTCCCTTGCCTCTGGAGATTTTATATGTAGCCAAATTTTCCATACATGAATGGAGGCTACATTGTCTAAGAACCATAACTTTTTACTCTTTCCTTTCCACGATAGGGTGGGAGAAATTTACCACTGCTCCACCCATGTACAGCCAGGATCAATGCATTCAGCGCCAGCAGATGTAGGAGAGGAAAAATGTATGACCTGAAAATTTTGCAAGAGAAACTTACTTTGGGTGCCATTATTACTAAAACTGAGACAAGCAGTTAGTATTACCTTACTTTAGCGGTTGTACTGTCTATACTCCATGATATCGACATGAACATTGAAAAGAAAAAATATGCTTTTTAGTTGATTGTTTCGATAGCCTTCATTAATTAAAAAGGAAATGGGGGAAACAAAGTTATCAATCAATCCCCTTAATCAATAACTAATATATATAATATCTCATTCTTAATCTTTTAAGGTGATGGGTGTGTAACAAATAACACGGAATAAAAATTTCAAATAAAGAACTCTCTTTAAAGGAATGGATTTGGAGGCTAAAGCAAGTCTCTCCTTGACAATTTTGACAATTTGTTGACTAATGGTATGCATCCACCTCACTACATATTTTCAAATTTAATGGATATTACCAATGTTGTTAAGGCTCACGCCTCAGGCTCCAAGCTCAAGGGATATCGCCTAAAAATCTCAGGTGCACTTCAAATTAGTGAGGCGCGCCTTGAAGAAAAGGCTCCAGGCGCGCCTTGTAATTAATCTGATTCTAATGAATGGTTGCTTGGAGAGTTAGAAAATGATGAGCGAGTATTTGAAGATTCTAATTTAACAAGCCTTTTCACCTTTCATCAACATCTCCTCACTACATCAAGTCGGGTCGTTACTCTCCAATCCACCTTGATCAGAAAACACTTAACGACTTACTCTTTGTTAAGTACAATAGAGCTTTACTTCGTCGACACACATTGAAGGATGAGATAAACCCTATCTCGTTGAACAATATTGATGATTGTAATGAGTGGTTGGTTGGAGAGTTAGAAAATGAGGATTTGGTGTTTGATGATTCGGATTTTCCTTGTTATAAGGTTTCTGGGGCGGCTGGAGTAAATGAACCACGCTAACCCCTCTAGGTCAAGAGGAGCTAGTACTTCTCATTCTCAACCTTCACCTCCTAATTTAAGACCATCATCCTTTTTCATCTGTGTCTATCTTTGATAAGAATAATGAAGATGAGGAAGAAGATTCTCCCTTGGATAAAGAGAATTAAGTCGAAGACATTGATTTTGAAGATGATTCTGATGATTAGGAGCATTAGCTTTTTATTTGTTTTGCTTTATCTAATAATGTTTTTTGTTTTAGAGAGAAGTATATTATTATGGTTATTTATTATTCTGTTTTGCCTAAATTTGCATCCTACCAATATATCTATAATAATTTTTATTAAAGGTGCGCCTTTTTTCGAAAGGCGTTAGTTCGCCTTTTTATGCGCCTTGCGCCTTGGCGCGCCTCAACGCCTTGACAACACTAGATATTACAACAGTTGACAAGGTTCAGTGATCTGTTAGCTGATTGATAACTCTGTCACTGTATCGGAGATAATCAGTACCTTAAGAAGCACTCTATCGTTATTATTAATGTATCCATGCCATTCCTCATCTGATGGATAACCTCCTGCGAATTCCTCAGTAGGAGTCCTGCAACATAGAATAAAAAGTGAAAAGAGAGTTCTATAGCATATTTCACTTAGTTTTCATAACTATTTCTTTCATTGTGATCAAAACACTAGAGCAGTTAGTCCCCAGATTACTCATCATGTTCCCCCCAATCAAAGAAGGAAAATCTAGCTGATTTTATTCATAAAGGTTCTGTTAGCAAGACAAATTTATTAACTGCAACAACTTAAACTGAAAACAATTTATCATTTACTTCCAAACAACACAACAACAACAACAATAACATAACTCTCCAATAATTGGGGTATGTGTGAGGATGGATAGGAACATACCTAACTTTTGGCAATAAAAGCAAAAAGATACTCCCAGAATAACACTGAAACAGATGGTATTCTGAAACAGATGAATTTTGGAGTGACCTAAACTTTGGCAATGAATGCAAAAAGTGGATGCTCCAGAATAACACTGAAAATAAATAAATTTTGGAGACTGACACATTTGGCAATGAACGCAAAAATGGATACTCAGAGAATAACACTGAAACAGATGAATTTTGGAGATTGACCTAACATTTGGCAATGAATGCAAAAAGTGGCTACTCAGAGAATACAAACCCTCAAACCAAAGTCAAAAGGCATAAAAGAATGCAGAATCAAAAACCATTTTCATTTATGTGCACATTACCATACTTCTTTCATTCAGCATCTAGAGCATTTATATGCACCGTATCATTTAGTTCCAAAGAAAACAAAAAATGTATAAATCTCAGGCAGATGTTCTAAAAAACTAATAAAACAACTCAATGACAAAATTCTGACGCATGGAAGCATGAGACTAAGATTCTATTTATACATCATAAATTTATATAAATTTGCAAAATAAAGCAGCAAAATAAAATTCGCATGCCTGTCTAAGACACCAGAAATGTCAATATGCACATGGGCGTTCTTCTTATAACAGAAACCAAAATTTCAAATTCTGAGCAACAAAGCTCAAGGATCACAAATCAAATTAGACAATTCTACCAAAAAGAAAAGGAAAAAATAGAAATCTACAGTTCATTTATTTTTCTTCCAAAGCACAGCAAAGCTAACCTCATTCTGAGACAAAAAGTAGAAGGATACGATTCAGTATCAGGAAAAATATCAGTGAGGTGAGGAATATTGAAACGAGCAGCAAAATCCTTCTGATACTTTGGCTTCCAATCTGGATCACTAAAATCAATACAATTAGCCGACGATTTCTGCTCCGCTTGAACTAGAATTCTCATTCTCTTCAACTCTCTACTCAATTTTCGGCTACAAAACCGAAATAAAACAGCACGGCCATGCCGAGTAGCGCTATTATTACTCCTCGCCGGCGGAAGAACTAACCGTTGTCCGGTCACCGGCGAGAGTGATTCCATTTTGCAAATGTCAGAACTGTGAAGAAGATATGTTTATGTAACGGCTTTAGAGAGAGAAAATATGTAGTTTGGAGGTTTGATCGGAGAAGGTGACGGAGAAAGAGTGGGGAGACGAATCCCTATTTATACGAAGTCGGATACTGTAGAAAATCCGTGTCAACTCTACCTAGGACGGCTAGGATGCATATATAAAAATAATTTTAGTCGTTCTCAATAGTTGTATTAAAAAATTTAATTATTCAAATTTTTTTTACAAAAAATATTTATTTTGAATTTTAGATATTTTTTTATGTAAGACAATTATTATGTATTTAAGAACAAGTGATTATAACAAAAGAAAACATATTACAACCTTATGAAAAATGTATGTACAGAGAGAATATCTATTGCGTGAATTTAACATTTATCTAACAGTATATAATACTTTTTTAAAACGTGATACATATGCATTGAAAAAATAATGTTCTACCCAACACAAGTTGGCTCAGTTGGTAAGAGTTTGACACGTCTTTACAAAGGTCAAATGTTCAATTCCCGCTGCTGACATGAGGGTTATATTGGTGGGTGATCTGTAAATACCCTTATAAGCGATGTATGGTCCCTGAAATCTACCCTGTCCCGTGGTGATTGACTGGAGGCAACCCCATCCGAACTTTTATTTACCAAAAAAAAAAAAATAACGTTCTACGCTATAGCAGTTCAAGTATGTGAACTGTTATGTGGTCTGTGGGGCCGGTAATTTCTGCTTTGGTTTCTTCAGTACCTTTTTGTAGTTTTCCCAACTTTCTCAAATGGAGTTGTAAAAGCGGCTTTTCTGACCAAATTGCCCTTCAAATATTTTGTCCGATTCCCTTTTTTTTTAAATCCTTTTTCTTTTGGGGGTTAAATATTATATTTTTTTTGAAAAAATGTTGTGATTTATTATACTCTTTCTTTTAGGCTTAAAATTTAAAATAATAAACGTCACATTATTAAAATTTGTGGAGTGGGGTCGGATCAGATGGGGTCCCATATGATATTGGGCAAATAGAATGTGCTGCATGCGAAGTACTTATGTATATAATAGTATATTTCCAAACTATAATGGCATGCCTTATGTCCGCGTTTGAAATGCGACATATGTGTGTTTGGTGGCACCTACAACGATTACCTACTTAACAATCATTTTTGTTATACCAAAATGGATATTTAAACATACTATAAATATTTGATTTCATACTTATTTACCATTTAGAGTTTTCCAACTTATTCCTTGTGAGAAGGGCACCATAATGTCATTGTAATTTGTAGATATTTGCTCAAATATTTGATTTCATACTTATTTACCATTTAGAGTTTTCCAACTTATTCCTTGTGAGAAGGGCACCATAATGTCATTGTAATTTGTAGATATTTGCTCAATTTTGTACTTAAGAAAATAAAAAAAAATTAAGAGATTAAATTCTGATTTTAGTTCAAAGGAATATGTTCAACTATTAATCCAATAGTAACATGAGCAAAAGTACCATTGAAGCTAGCTAAATTGTTTGGCACATTCAACATTTCTTCGTTGTCCAGCGAAGTCAGCATGTCTGGTTGCCAGGACGCTAAACTTGGGCATAAACCCAAGTTCAATCCTGAGTAACAAAAAAATAACATTTCTTTATTTTTTTGGTCGAGACTGAGGGTGTTCACTGCCTGACTAGTTCTCTTCGTCACGGGCAGTGGCGTAGCATTGAGGCCCCCCAAGAATTTTCAATTTTTTTCTACTACGGCCCACCCTAAACTTAAATTCTGGCTCCGCCACTAATCACGGGAGCTCTCCAAAAAGATAAATGATTGACCATGAAATGCGCTCTATTCTCATGGGTAAGAATCTGTGATACCTGTAACTTTTTGCCTACATGTCATTTTACATGTAATTTATTTTTTGTGACTAAGTGTGTAGCATATGTATTTCATATGATTACGTGTTTATTTGTAACATTTTATGTGTTACGGATACTAATCATAGAGCAAATCAAGGAATCAAACAAGATAATAATCTCAGGAGAAAATCACTCAATTAATTGATTGTGATTGATTGTATTTTATTGTAATTGATTATTTGTATATTTCTTTCCTTTATTACATAAATAGGATTAGTATATATAGGTGATGTATTATAGAGTTTAATTCATTCAATACAAAAGGAGTTCTTTCTCCCATTTAATCTTTATTCTTTATGCTTTTCTACATGGTATCAGAGCAAACCTTTTGAGGTTTTCCGCACTTTTATTCTTATTCTTTTTTCATTTCGCGGCTTACAAAAAAAAAAAAAAAAAAATTGAGTCGTGATGTCTTCTGCTATTCCATCACTCGATAGAGGCAACAATGACGGTTCTACAATCCGATTTGGTGATCACTGTGCTATAGAAGAATTTGTCCAGTCGCCACGAGTCTCAATAAATGCTGTTTCTCTGCCGCCGGATGTTGCTTCTTTTTCAGGTAATAAGTGCATGTGTATCACCTATAATGAATTGGATTATTGACTCTGGAGCTAGTCACCATATTTCATGTTCCTTACAGTTATTTACTTCTTATCGTACTTTATCGCATACACCGATTCGTCTCCTTGATGGTTCATCTACTTCTGCAACTCATATAGGTTCTATCCAACTAAATCCTAGTTTAATTCTTTCTAACGTGTTGTATGCTCCCTCCTTCTCATTTAATCTGTTGTCTATTGGGCAATTACTTCAGAATCCCAATTTACTTGTCTATTTCAAATCTAACTCTTGTGTTATTCAGGATTGCACTAAGCTAAAAATGATAGGATTAGCCACATTCATTAATGGTTTATATATATTGTGACCCCAAATATTGTTCTCCTGTCCCCTTTGTTTCGAACATTCTTACTGACTCAAACTCTTCCTCTCATGTCGCAAAATTCTCTAACACCTCCTTATGGCACTATCGTTTATGTCATCTTTCCTTTCCCAGATTAAAAATGGCACAACATCTGGATTCCAAAATAAAAATTACACACAATGAACATTGCTCTATTTGCCCCATGGCTAAGCATTCCAAGCATCCATTCCCCCTTAGTAAATCCACTTCTCAAGCGTGCTTTGATTTAATACACGTAGATATTTGGGGACCTTATATAACCCACACCGTTCACGGCCACCTATATTTCCTCACCATCGTAGATGATTTTAGCCGTTTCACTTGGAATTATTTGATGAAAACAAAGTCTGAGGCCCGATCCCTTACCCAACACTTTTTCCAATATGTGCTTACCCAATTCCAAAAGAGCATTAAAGTAGTGCGTTCAGACAATGGACCCGAATTTCACATGCCTGCATTTTTTACTTCCAAAGGTATAATTCACCAAACCTCTTGCGTAGAAACTTCTCAACAAAACGGAATCGTCGAACGAAAACATCGTCACATCCTAAATATTGCTCGTTCACTTAAATTCCAATTGCATCTGCCTTCCGCTTATTGGGGGTACTTTGTCACCCACGCTGTCTACCTTATAAACATTACCCCTACACCTTTACTACAAAACCAAACTCCTCACACACTTTTATATAATAAACCACCATCATACTCTCATCTCCGTGTTTTTGGTTGCTTAGCCTATGCCTCAACCCTTTCTGCTCATCGCACAAAATTTGACTCCCGTAGTCGTTCCTCTATTTTCTTAGGCTATCCTGCACACACAAAAGGATACACTCTCCTAGACCTTCACTCACGCTCTATTTTCATCTCTCGAAATGTCATCTTTCAAGAAAATATATTCCCTCATCCACAACAATCTCCACTCAATCCTCATTCGAATAATATTCCTTTACCAATTCCTTTCATTAATGATCTTCCTTTCGAACCTCCATCATCACATCCAACTCCCAATCCCATAATCACTCCAACCTCTCATACGTCACCTTTAAATAATGCTCAAAATCCTCCTCCTAATTCCACTATCTCGCCTCCCCCTCTCCCTCCCCCTTCTCCTACTCGGAAATCTACTAGGATCTCACATACCCCTTCATACCTGGACGATTATTATTGTTCTCTCGTCCAAGCTTCATCTACTCCCATTCTTTCTATCACAAAAACATCTACACCTCACTCTTTAGAAAAAGTTCATGATTATCAGTCACTATCTCCAGAACATAAATCTTTTGCATTATTAGTTTCTACTCACTTTGTACCTAAGAGCTACAATCAGGCCGTCAAGCATGCAGATTGGAGGCAGTCCATGCAAGCAGAAATTGATGCATTGGAGGCCAACAACACTTGGACACTTGTTCCCCTTCCCCCGAATGTTAAGCCCCTCGGGAACAAATGGGTTTACCGGTTAAAATTTAATTTTGATGGTTCTATTGAAAGACCTAAGTCTCGTCTTGTTGTCCAAGGTTTCACACAACAACCAGGCATAGATTACATTGAGACATTCTCCCCAGTAGCAAAAATGACCACTGTTCGAATTCTTCTTGCTATTGCCTCTGCCAAATGATGGTTTTTGGAGCAGCTTGATATCAACAATGCATATCTTCATGGTGATCTTAATGAGGATATTTATATGCGGCTACCTCCTGGCTTTTTCTTCTCCTCAACCTGGGCTCGTCTGCAAACTTAGAAAATCTTTATATGGTCTCAAGCAGGCTGGCCGGCAATGGAATCACAAATTAACCACAGAGTTAGTGTCACAAGGTTTCTCTCAAGCCGTAAGTGACCCTAATCTCTTCATTCGCCGCAAAGGTTCTCAATTCACTGCTCTCCTCGTTTATGTTGATGATGTTATCCTCACTGGGAACAATTATGATGACATCTCACCGGTCAAGCAATTCTTGCACAATACTTTCAAAATCAAAGACCTTAGTCCTGTCAAATATTTTCTCGGTATGGAGATTGCTCGCTCTAAAGCTGGTCTAAACATTTGCCAACGAAAATATACATTGGACTTGCTTGAGCAACATGGCTTTCTTGGTTGCAAACCTGCCATTACTCCTATGGATTCTTCCTACCACTGTTCCAAAGATGATTCACCACTCCTTCCCGACAACACTCTCTACCGAAGTCTTATTGGCAAGCTTTTATATCTCACTCACACACGGCCGGATATTTCACATGCCGTCCAACAACTTTCCCAGTTTCTAGATCATCCCACAGAATTACATCTCAAAGCTGCTCATCGTATTCTACTCAGATCTCGAAAGGCTCTCCAGCCCAAAGGTCTCTTTTTCCCATCTTCATCATCATTACACCTTCGTGCTTTCTCGATTCTCGATTGGGCAGGGTCGCTCCGACACGAGACGCTCTACAACGGGTTATTGTGTTTTTTCTTGGTTCTTCTCTTGTATCTTGGAAGTCTAAAAAGCAACTCACTGTTTCTCGAAGCTCTTCCGAGGCGGAATACCGAGCTCTTGCCACCACCACTTGTGAGTTACAATGGCTGAAGTACCTCCTCAATGACTTACTTATACCACATTCTCATGCCATACCATTGTTTTGCGACAACCAAAGCGCTTTATACCTCACAACCAATCCCGCCTTCCATTAAAGAACCAAACATGTTGAAATTGATTGCCACATAGTCCGCGAAAAAATGCAAACTGACCTTGTTAAACCTTTACCCATTTCGACCCACTCTCAATTGGCTGACATTTTCACCAAAAATCTTGCTTCCCCTTGTTTCAACTTTCTCATCCAATCTCTTGGTCTCATTGACATCTTTTCTCCCAAGCCCAGTTTGAGAAGGCGTGTTACGGATACTAATCATAGAGCAAATCAAGGAATCAATCAAGATAATAATCTCAGGAGAAAATCACTCAATTAATTGATTGTGATTGATTGTAATTTATTGTAATTGATTATTTGTATATTTCTTTCCTTTATTACATAAATAGGATTAGTATATATAGGTGATGTATTATAGAGTTTAATTCATTCAATACAAAAGGAGTTCTTTCTCCCATTTAATCTTTATTCTTTATGCTTTTCTACATTACGTGTTACTTTTTGTGTACGTTTTAGTGAGGATTAAATATATATTATATATGCGTAGGTAGCGTGGGCTTGGAATCATTACTTATTAAATAAAATAATAATTAAGGGAAAGTAAATCAATAGGCAGCAGCAGGGGTTTTAGTATTTAAAACAAAAAGAACTAAAAAGGTGCGAGTTATTGGCATGTAATTAAAGGAAAAGCACTTGAAGCATTTTTCCGTTTCTTTTTGTAAATAGTATATATATATATATATATGAGAATTGGGCAGAGGCTTAATCACCAAAGTTTAAAGAAACAGCAGCCGTGAGGTTTTACTATTGGGGATTCGTGCCAGAAAGAGAGAGAAGGTTAGGCGGCACAGTAGGTCCACCGCAAGAATACATGAGAGTTGTGTTATTCTGTGAGTTGAGTGATTTCTGGGCATATTTTGAGAGGTCACTGAGGGATCGTTACTTGTCCGTTTTTAACTCATAATATACTGATTCGAAGGAGATCGGATAAGCTTCGAGTGAGCGCAGACGGAACGCCATTCCGAGTCCCGAGCAGGAAGTTATCGCACTGTGAGCGGGTCTGGGCAGTGCAGATTTTGGGTTTGTATATTTAATTGCTTCCGATCAAGGTAGGGACCCCCTACGTCATTTAATTATCGCATATACTGCACAGTAAAAGCGAATAAATTATTTAATTTACGAAATAGTTGCACGAATTGAGTTTAATTGTTTTCATTATTGCATAAACTGCTTTGGATTTGAATTAAATTATCTATAATCTGATTCGTTAATTTATTTATTTCTTTTTATATTTAAAATGACGTGATTCGCTATTGTAAGTATTATACATGTATCGTGAAATGTTAAATGCTTATTTGATGAACTTGTCTAAATGTTTATCTTGGGTCGTCCTAATTGGTTGTCGTTATTCAGTCCTTTTTGGTTTTGGTCGACCGAGTCGTCGCCTTCTATTTGAGCTCTTATCTATGAACGATTGATTAGTAGGATTCATTCGAATATCGAGTCGTATAAGAAGATCCTTTGTGGTCTAAGTGAACAAATGAAACATCCGGGGGCCTTAACCCGACGAGGAGATCATTGGGGATCATATCTGTTTTGTGGAGTCCCCAGTGAGGGATGATGAGGCAATACATAGAATGGATCCTTAAACCTTGGACCCTTAGTTCGTGGGGTCATACTGAACCCACGTGTTGAAACATCTTGGGCCGTCCTAGTTTGGACTATAACTGGGGCCGTTACAGTCATTGTTGATTAATAAGTGAATAGATGATTGAGCTCGAATGGAAGGATTTAGTGTCATAGCGGTAGTGATGTTCCTAGTGTCTAAACGATGTAGTGATGGAGTGTATTGTGTTGGTAAAGCGTGGTGCTTTGCATACATTCGATTGTGAAAGCGTTTAGATGCGAGGAATGTGACTACTTAGCTTACTTGTTGTCTCAACTTGTATTTTGGGAATGAGAATGTGTGATGTGCCTATTTGTGTTTATTACTTGTGAATATCCGGTCCCTACTGAGCACCGTAGCTCAGTCCATCCACTTTTACTGTGCAGGTGATGATGAACATTTTTTAAGCTTGGGAAGGGGACAATGATGAGTGACTCATAATCGGCTTCAATTAAAGAACTTAGATTATTTCATTTATAGCAATGTTGAACAATTATATTTATAATACTTAGTATTTTTTTTACGCATATTAATTCCGTTGTTTAACTCTTATTTTTGGATTATATCATAAATGAATTTCTTTTTAGTAACTCTGTTTGTCGGCTTTGGTGTTTCATCAACCAATGAGACACTACCATGTCATCGACCCTGATTACGGGGTGTGACAGAATCCAACTCCAACATTTCTTTATAGTAAAAGTTTAGTCCTTGGGTGTCCTAAAAAAGGTCCTTGGGAGTTGAAGGGTAGAGAGTATATAGAGGAATAATAACCCACTCCACTTCTTTTTGTTACTGTATATTGCATTTTTTTTATCTACAAAAGTTTGCATGAGATTTAGATTTGTTTTGATTTGAGAAATTGTGGGTTGGTGATGGAAAAGGTAAATTTTAATTGAAAAAATGTAGGATTCAAATTAAAAAAATTGTAATGGAAAATGTGAAAATCTTGTGAGGAAATGCACGAAAAAGAAAATGTCGTTGAATAAATGCAATTCCCTAACATAATTAGTAATTGCTTTTTTAATCATAACTTATTTTTTCTTATATCCTCCCTTATATTTGAAAATATCAAAAAAATAATTGATTAGGATTTTGTTCAGACAAACGCAATATTTTTTTTAATTTACTCATAACATGTTAAAGTTCGCTCACGTCCAAAACATAGAAATACTGCTATACATCTCTACCGGCCAGAAAATTAAAGAACTATCAGCACCACCAAATGTGCCCCATTTCAGCCAATAAATTGAATCTACAAACATGAAAAAGTGACCATCAACATTTTTTCATTTTTTTTCTTTTTTCCTTTGTGTTTCTTTGGATTTATCACATTCTTTTGTTTTTTTTTTCCAACCCTTTTTGCGTTACGAATATAGTAGAATATGTAAAGTGGCAAATTCAAAGGGCACAATGTCAAAGGGCATTGTCAGGTGAATGGTGATCTTTGGATTCTAGATAGTTTAGCATATGATTTGGAACATCAGTAAAATTGTTTAACAAACTAGTAATATGTCATTTAGATTTTTAATGGGAGTTTGGTATCGAGTACTAGACTGTGACTATTTCCTTTAAGGAAAAAAGAAAAGAAAAGAAAAAAAAAGATTGAACCTCAACTCTTTACCTTCTTATTTTTAGGATAAGTAGAAAAGTTAAATCGCAGATGTGCCTCAAATTTGATTCGCTAAAACTGCTAATACACAAACAATTCACAATGGGTAATTGATTTCTATATTTGTCCGTAATCAAACCCCACACGATGAGTAAAGGTAAGACTAGTAAAGTAGGTTTAATATACATTAGTAAAAGACTTAAAAAAAAGTTAGGATTCTAATACCATGGTTGACTTGTTTAGGAAGAGAGAGATTGTACCTTGTGAGTTACGGGACTCAATTTTACTAGCTAAACTCTGATTTTTAGATGTTTGCCCCATGATAAAGCTACGGGGTTGAATTATATTAATAATAATTTTATATTGCATTATCAGATAATTTATGTATATACAAATCTTTATAAAATTAGTCGAGTTGATACTTGCAGGTATAGATTCCGGACGGATAGAGGTAGTGGAAGAAAACACAAGAGTAAAAACTATAGATTCCTCTATTCAGTGTCCAGATTTTACATATACAGTAATTAAAACTATATATAACGCATAAGGTTGTTTGTATACATAAAATAGTTCGAATGATTCAGTTAGATGATAAGACTGAAGATCTAAGTCTAACCATGAGCAAAATCTTATGTTTAAGATAATAAAGTTGGGAAGGAAACTCATAGAGATGACATGTGGCATGTTATAGGCTTTCCTCCAATGGCAAGCTTCCATGTGGAATTGGGGGTCATTGATTAGTTCTTAAGATGTTATGCCCTATAAGTAATAACATAAGCTTAAGTCTTAAATAGCTATGAAGATAAAATCTTTAGTAAATATTTTAGCTAATAAACCTATTGTAACAACTATCACTAATTCTCTTTATATATGAATCTCAATTAATGATACATAGTGATGATTTTTTCTTAATATGATAAACATATGGAATGTGTATCATTTTATGAATTAAATATAGCTATTAAAATCTATAATATAGCTAATGAAATCTAATAGACTTTCTTCTATATATACGGAGATATAGACATTAGTTATAATATGTTTTTACAATATACAGACATTCTTCTCTATATATATTCATAGACATTCTATATTAAATTCTGCTCTATTACTTAGGTACAATAATAACTTATACGAATAGCTATTGAAAAAAACTTTTGAATGACAAAAAATAAAATAATAATAAATGAGGAAGACAAAAGTTTTTTCATAAAAGAAGAAAGTGAATAGGCACATCAATTAATAACAAAACTTTTGGATGCAAATAAATAAATAATAGTAAATGAGGAAGACAAAAGTTTTTTCTAATAAGAAGAAAGTGAATATGCATATTGACTAACAAGAATTGTTATGGTTGATCTCCCAACTCCATTCATTATAAAAACCAATCCTTTCCAGTACAAGTATGCAAATAGTCTTACATATCTCCAAACTTTAAGTATTTGCCTTCATATTTTTTTCTTTCTTTTATAGTTTATGTTATTCCCTCATTTTTTTCACATTTGTGCATATTTTCTTAAGTACCGAAGTAAAATTCGTTCATTTCAAGTAAGTTTTAGTTGGAAACTCATTTAATCATCAAGTTATTGTCTATTCTATGTTGTTTTGATAAATGTATAATCTAACAATAATGATTGTTGGATAAAAAAAATTGGATAAAAAAATGATCAAATAGTATAAAATGAAAATGATTGTTAGAATTTAATGTGACTTTATACCTTCTTGATCCAAATTTGATCCCAATTTTTTTATCCAATAATCACTACCCTTAATCTAATTCTTACTTATTTAAAATAATATTTTTTTCATGTGTGGCCATTTTGATTTTAAAAAATCAAACAACGGATTTACCATTATCTTCCAATGGTTCAATGGACATTTGAGTCTATAAACTACAACAAAAACAGTCTTTTGTGGCATTTTTGTACCAACATTTTTTTCAAACGTCGCTTAAAACAAAAGAGTAAGTTAAAGCAACATTTTTTGCAAACGTCGCTATGTTTGGATTTTATACGACGTTTCATAATGATGGTTATATTAATTGTTGTTCATACAGGCATTTTTTATGCTGGTTAGCGACATTTACATTAAATGTTGTTATAAATGGTTATTTTTTGTGACTTATATAGCAACATTTATATACTATGTCGTTAGATCTTATGATTTTCAGACAAACGTCGTTATATCTGAATTTTATACGACGTTTCATAACGTCGATTATAATAATTATTGTTAAAATCGATGTTTTGATATTAGTTAGCGAAATGTACATTAAATGTTTTTATAAATTGTTACTTTTTCCGACTCATATAGCGACATTGATATACAACGTCGTTAAATCATGTGACATTCCATACAAACATCGCTATGTTTGGATTTTATACGACGTTTCATAACGACGGTTATAGTAATTTTTGTTCTTACCGATAATTTGATGTTAGTTAGTGACATTTACGTTACAAGTTGTTATAAATGGTTACTTTTGCTACTCATATATCGACATTTATATACTATGTCGTTAGATCTTGTGACATTTTCAGACAAATACAAATACATAGATTATGTTTTTGAAATATATTTTTGAAAGAAAAATTAAACATTTACTTATTAAAATTTAATGAGAGTGTATTAATTTATTTTGATTCATAATAAAACCAAAACATAAAGAGAAATTAAAATAAGTAATTGTACAAATGCATAATTCCATTATAATAAATATAATATGAGAAAAAATAAAAAAAACAAATGACCAGTTAGCTCAGCGGCGCATCGCACGACATACATGTAAGAGGTTGCGTAACAAATGTCGAATAACTAATTATTCACGGTATTTACAAACGTCGGAATAGGCGACTTGTTGCAATTATTTACAAATGTCGGCAAAAATATCTTTTGATACACTTTAAAATGACAACAAACGTCGTAATATGTAGGTACCGACACTCGTAAAAATGTCGTAAAAACCCATAACGACACAGGAAAATGCTTCGACATTTGTAATAAATGTTCATATAGATCTATATCGACATTTTTTTGCCTTATTGTGACATGATAAACGTCGTACTAGACCTTTTTGTTGTAGTGATATGACTATACTGATAGAGAAAATAAGAAGAAAAAAAGGCAAAAAAATTGGTGTGGGTGGTCAGGCTCGACGGTGGTGGGTATGGTGTATGTGGCGCGTTGCTTGGAGAAAAAAGAAAAAAGAGGACAGTCGAATTGTCTGTGGAAGATTTGGTCGAAGATATTGGGGGAATGAGGAGAGAAGAATAATATAGGGAGAAGGAAGAGAGAGTGAGGTATGAAAACTACCTGAAAAGGCTGCTGACTATAATGGTGAGTGACAAAAAAACGAAGGAAATATGATATATGGTGGCTAAATGGAGAGATGGTGAAAGAAAAAGGGAAAGAAGAGAATGTATGAGAAGGGCGAGAGCAAGAGGAAAAGAAGCAGTAGAACAAGGGGTAGTGCCGGTCGGCAGTAATTGGAGTGGTGGCGGTAGCCGAAGGGAAGCAATATGAAGGTGACTTAGATTTTTTTATGCAGGGTTTTGTTTTGTGTTCTTTTTTTAATTCTATAAATGAGAAAACAATTTTTTATAAAATGAAAAAATAATTCAAAAACAATATTCCTCATCATGTTGTTTTGCAAAATGAATTAAGTTTTTTTCTTAAAAGAAATGAACAAACGAATATGAATAAATTTATCTTTCATCGTCATTTTTTCCTTTTTTTTTACTTATATGAATAAATTAAAATAAAACTATTGATTTAATTAAATGATTAATATGAAAGAAAAATTAGACGAAACATATGAATGAATTGGATTGTTTTTTATTTTTGTTAAAAAATTATTAATGTAATATACATGTTGCTACATTTGTGTCACAAACTACAATACATTCCTTTTAAATTTACAATTTGGAGTTGGTGGATGAATGGGTGAAATGATGGATCAATATTATTAGTAAACATAGAAACATATCAATGCATGATTGGTAGAAAAAAAATCAATTATTTTATAATTGAAAGGGCTTTATTTGGGAAATTGGCCGGTTTGATCCTTTAAGTATTTGTGTGCATATTGTCCCAGCAACACCAAACTCGGTGGTTTCCGGCCACATCTGGTCACACGCAAGTCACGTGGTGATTCTGGAGAGGCAAATTTATCTATGACTTGCGCGTGACCAGAATTTGTCCCTCCAAGAATAATTACGTGACTTGCGAGTGACCAGATGTGGTCGGAAATCGCCGAGTTTGGTAGTGTTGGACAATAAAGGATGCGCGCAAATACTTAAAGGACCATCTAAAAAGTATAAAAATATTGATGACGAGTCGATAATTTCGTAAATATTTTGAGGACCAAACCAGCCAATTTCCCGGCTTTATTTTTGTTTGGTTTGGTTTGGTTTTCTCGCAGATCTAAAAAATACAAAAATTAAATTATACATACAAGAAGATTCAAGAGAATAAAAGGAAATATACATTGAGTCTTTATAAGAAATAAAAAAGATTCAAAAAATTAAGTATTAAAAAAAACATGTGCTATCTTCATTCTAATAGAAGCATTTGGGCCCAAGACAAAAACGAATTGAACATTTAATAACTAACTCAAATAATCCAGCCAATGAGGTACTGGTCTAGTGATCAAGGCTGAGGCATCATGACGTAGAGGTTATGAGTTCGAATCCCCTCCCCACTTGTTGAATCTCCCATTTCTTCTAATAGATAGCACCCCTCCCCCAATAAAAAAAAAAAAACTAACTCAAATAATCCGTGCATCGCGCGGACCTAAATACTAGTCATATAATGAAAATAAAGGAATAATATTATCGTAGTTGGTTTAATACTTCTGATTCGAAATAATAGGTCCAGTTTAACAACTCCACTGCTTCATTAATAATAATTTTTTAAAAAAAAGAAGCATATAAGGTAAGGAAAGTTTATTCTAAAATTGAGTTAACGAGTCTCATCTCACAGAACGCAAGTGAAAACCGAGTCGCATGACATAACGCAACTGGAAATTGGCTCTACGCAATATGGACAATATTAACATTTTTAAACAGGACTCATTCGTGCGCATCTAATATTGTCCGTTTTTTTAGTTTAACTAGTCTCACTTTTGATTTTTAGACTTATCTAAAAAGTAATTTAATATTGCATTGTCAAATTTATTCTGGTAAGACATTAACTGAATTAGTCAGGTGAGATCCAAACACCGCATTGAAGTTACTGTGAAAATTAGTTCATGTACCTTCATATTCTCTAAAAATTAATTAAAAAATTAATTGACAATGACAAATGTTAACCCGTAAGCTTATAATTAACTTGAATCTTCCTTACACAATCGACGCGAGACTTTTATATTTTCAACATTTACCAATTTAGACAATGTAATCAATATTAGTACATGAACACTTGTCGTTGTTTTTGTAAGAGCAAATAGCTTTTTCTACCACAAAACTAGTTACGAGTGTTATATATGCCACAAATCATGTTTTCGTGCTATATCTGCCACAAAATTAGTTACAAGTGCTATATCTGCCACAAATCGTTTTTCCGTGCCTTTTTTGCCATGAAACATTTTATGAGTGCTAAAAATGCCACAAAAAGAGGGAGGGTGAAAGGAAAAATAGGTAAGAGATCAAATTAATTTCAAATAGACCCTAAAATCACATTTTTACATTTAATTGGGTACACAATTTATTTTTTAAATAATTGACCCCTTATTCCCAAATTTATCAAAGCCTCCACCACCTTCTTCTTCATTCTCCTCCCACCTCGAGCCGCCGCCACCACCTCCCATCCCGCCACCCAATCCCTAACCCCCACCCATACCCCCTGAAAATTAACAAAGAATAGCAATCCATATGATGAAAGCACTTCTAGGTCTATATTTCAGACACATATAACAAATTTTACAATGCTTTGCTGCTTTAACCTTTAGAAACTATTTTACAAAATACATATAAGTCAAAGCAATAAACAAAATGCTAATCAATTTGCACTACATGATTAACCAAGTGCCTTGCTGCTAAAACCATCAAAAAAATTTAAACAAAATACATACCAGTCAAAGTACTAAACAAAATGTAGATTAGTTTGCAGTACATAATTAACCTAACAGAGATGCTTTGCATCTGAAACCATCAGAATTCTTGACAAAAAGGACTCTCGCAAAGCAATATGCAAAATGCAGACCAATTTCCTAAGAATATCTAATTGTTCTTAGGCATTTTTTGCTAGGCTATCACCTTCACTACGCCTCCAAATCTTCAAGCATTTATTTTTTGCGATTTGGTACTCTTTGGTATGGGTGGGGGCGGGGGATTGGGTAACGAGATGGGAGGTGGCGGTGGCTCGATGTGGGAAGAGAAGAAAGAAGAAGGTAGCGGTGAGGGTTTTGGTAAATTTGGGAAGAAGGGTCAAATATTAAAAATAAAATAAAATAAGGTACCCAATATAATATAAAATTTTGATTTTAGGGTCTATTTGAAATTAATTTGATCTCTTACCTATTTTTCCTTTCACCCTCCCTCTTTTTTGTGGCATTTTTAGTACTCATAAAATGTTTCATGGCAAAAAAGGCACTGAAAAAGCGATTTGTAGCGAGATATAAGCATTTATAACTAGTTTTGTGGCAGATATAAGACGAAAATGTGATTTGTGGCGATATATAACACTCATGAATTTAGTGTGCGAGAAAAAACTATTTGCTCTTTTTGTAAAGATGAAATTTTATTTACCCAAAGCAACTATTTAAGCAGCCCATAGGCTTGTTGGTCCATCTAAAAGTAGATAATTGGGCTTCTTTGAAAGCAGATATATATGATATAGAAACATTATCAGGGCCCAAGACTCCAATGAAATGAATAAAGCATATCCATCTAAAATTGAATGTTGATTTTTATATTTTTTTAATAAAATCAGTAGAAAAATGAATATTAAATTAAAACAAAATATTGAATGGGTGAAGTAGCTCCCAGTTTAGCTTCTCCTTCTACCGTTATTCAAGAATTACGAAGAAGAGGATAATGTGAATTTTTTTATTATATATTTACTTTTTTTTACTATTATTAGTGTTTTTTACCCAATCCTGGGGTGTGAACATTTATTTGTTAGAATGGTTGTTTAAATCATTGTATAACTTTTATTTTCTTATATTTTCAGATTATCTTTTGATTGTAATAACCTCGGCTATTTTATGATTAATAGATAATTTTTTATTCAGCCAAAACAAAAAAAAGTAGCTCCCCAGTTTTGTTGGTATTTTTTTTTCTTTTTTTGGTTCACTCTAAGGGTATCCGGTATCCACCATGTGGTGACTAATTCGGGTTTAGGTTGCGGCTTGGCCCGTAGCGTGATCGCTAGCATGGAGGATCTGTCTCATACTGCTCTTTGTAAACAAAGCACTACCATCGTGGAATATTTCCACGAAAGTCGTTCCCCAAGTAAATTAAACACTCGTCAACGGTGAAACATATAATAGTTTCAACCAGCTGTCTCAGAGCTCGGGGTTGTGTTGTTGGTATTTCGGATTACCAATATTAGCATAGTTACCTCATGTCAAAGGGCCATCACTTTTGTCCCGGAAATTTATTTTCTTCCATTTAGCCAAATTTGAAGTTTTTTTTTAGGAGAAACTGAATTCTTATTGAGTATCAAAAATAATATGTGAAACTACTATACTTCAGTATTTTTTCAATTTTAAAATCGAATGGATAGGTTGTGAGAGAGAGTTGAGGGAGATAATATTTATGAGTTTACGATTTTGCAACCTCTTCCGAATCTATCTATAATCGTGATTTTAACAATCTTGTTAAAGACTTCTTTACTGGTTCTCATATTTTGCGGCACTAGTTGCCTTTTTATGAAGTCTCAACATGTATGACTAATTTTTTTTTTTTTTTTCGGAATGACATGTATGACTAATTTGATGCAATGAAATTCATCCCTTAAGGTTTTGAAAAGAATTTTCTCAAAAAAAAAAAAAAAAAAAAAGGTTTTGAAAAAGAAAAATATACGAGCTCAAATTCAATTAAATTGCTTCCATCTAATGTAATTCTAATTTGTATGACTGATTCGCAATAAAAAAAATTCCCATTCGACCTCAAGAAAATATATACCTTCACTTTCACAATAAGAAATAAGTATGCTTTAGCTCTACCCTAGTCAAGTGGTTCCAATCTTACTTTCAAGTAATTTGGTAAAACCGATGTCATGAGTTCGAATTTTGTCTGAATTATACTATCCTCTTGTTGATGCTACTTTGACGGGGCCAGTGCTTGCGTTAGTTGTTCAGTTAAGTCTGAATATATTCGTTAATAAACACGAAATCCCAAACATAAGGCCATCACTTGCACCTTCGTTTTACTTTTAAAAAAAAAGTATGCTTTAGCTCAGTGAACTTTAACATGATGAAAGCAAAGGAAGAGACAAAAGGCAAAAAAAAAAAGATTACATCATGAAAGTAATAACAATTAACAATATGATTACTTTCCAAAACCGGATATATCTTGCAAAGTAAATAAACTACCACGTGTATACAATTTTGGCAAAACCAACTAAAGCGATGGTCCAAAAATCATGCAATATACCTAAACCATATAAACCCCATTCTTCTTATAAAGTTAAAGTAAATGTGACTCAGATATGTTTACCTTAATATGTAATAACATTATAATTTTTAATTTGATCTTCACATTTTCTTAGGTTGAGCTTGCATAACGGATCTTGGAATATTTTCTCTCACCAATAGTACCCATAATGTTGCTCAAAGCAGGGACGAAACTGCAACAGTATATCGAATTATATATAAAAACGATAAAAAAAAGTTTTTTGAAAGCAAAACTGATCAAATTTTTCAAACTACATATAAAATTTCTATAAATAGTAGTATTTTTAAAAATCTCGAGGGCGACGCCCCTTCCCCGCCCCTGTCTTCGTCCCCGACTCAAAGCATATAGGAATCATCATATATTATCATTTTTTTTTAAATCGAATGTTACGTTCACAAATTCAATCTTTAGTACATTATATAATAACCTTAACATGTTAACCCGAGGAGCACCGGTGTCCACTGTCAATGTGGTGACTAATCATGGCTCGGCCTGCGGTTGGTCCGTAGCGTGACCGCTAGCGGGGAGGGCCTGACCCATACTGCTCTTTTACACGGAGCCCTACCACCATGGAAAAATCTCACGAGAGTCGAAGTCCACTGTGAGAATCGAACCCTCGTCAACGGTGAAGCATATGACAACTCCAAGCAGTTGCTCCAGAACTCCAACCTACATACTTCTTAACATTAAATTTTCCATCTCAAATGATGATCGAAGATCAATCAAGGGATTAATAAGCCTTGTAATAGGCGAGATTATTATGTAATTAGTAATCATAAAATGGGTATTTTATAACATGCTCTTAAATGATAAACACATTTTTAATTAAAGTCAGTTTCTCTAACATGAAAGATGTAATTCAATTTACATGTACTCCTCTAAACAGCGGCAGCACCGCTGTCAAGATTTCAAAGCCACTCTCGTCCTTCAAAATCTTGAAAATTATATATTTTACTCTTAGAAAAAAATAATATATTTTGGCCTCTAAAAAAAAGAAAAAAAAATATATATATATATATATATATATATATATATATATATATATATATATATATATATCTCATGGTCCAACACAAAACTGATAAATTCCGCACCAGACAGATTAATCAATATAATCAACAAAAAATATTTGCAGTCATTACTCATTACAATGATTTCCTCCTCAGAAATGGTTGAACTTTTAAAGAGCATACAATCATATGGCGTGCTATATAACGCTTTCTCTTATTTAAAAAAACATGGATAGTTCTGATATGAACTAGATCTATTGGATTATGTGGTAACTGGCTACATCACTATAGAATGAGGAAAGAAACAATTCTATGATCACGTGGATAATTCTGTGTGGACTGGTCCATATCAGAAAAATCCAAAAAACATAGATAGTTAGTACTAAAGAGTAATATAAATGTCGCAGTAATGCCCACATGCTCCCTCTAGCCTCTAGCTTAAAACAACATAACAGAAGAAAAAAATGAAAAGAGAAGAAGCGGTCCGCTTATGGTGTTAAACATAAAAATACAGTATGTACAAAATATTTTTTATCATCAGATAAATAAATACTTAGGAAAATACAACGTTTACGCGACATTTATAGTAAATGTTGGTATGCATTTTTTTGCATTATTACGACATATGACAAACGTCGCAATAGACTTTTTTTTGTTTTGTTGTAATACTATTATCTGTGGACTGTCTGAATTTTCGCTGTATTCGCACATTACTATATTCTGTAGCAGATGTTAACAATTCACTATTTTCTGAGTTTCTCTTTTCCAATAGAAACAAATTATAGTAAGGTTCTCTGTAACATGAAGACAATAATGTTTGAATGGAATATAATATAAATCGTTTAATACATGTAGAAAAAATTAAGAAAATATAAAAAATACATTTTGTTAGTCAAAATATTAATATTACTCTCTTAAATAGAATTAGTATTATACAAGTTTTATCAGTGGTGGAGCCAGGATTTGAACTTTGAGAGGGCCGAACTAAATTTTGCTTACTGTGTTAGACGATATATTTGAGGTAAAATAATATATTTTTATTAGAAAATTTGAATTTAAACTATACTTTATCTTGGAAAAGAGACAAAAATTAAGTAAGAAATTTGACAAAAAAAAAATTTTAAAGTGAAGAAAAAACGATTAGTTTGCATAGGCTAGTGTCATAGAACATACTTCAAAATAGCATGCGAAAGTTATAAAAATATATATATTATTTGATTAAATGTTTTATGTATTTAGTGCTCTATTGTATACTTTGAGTTTCTCTATGCAATTCATTATAAATACTATTTTCTTCCGAAATTGAATGTCATTTCATTATACAAAAGTTAAGGGGAAATTTTGAATTTTAATGAGTTTACAAACTTATCATTCTCAATTAAGAAAATTAGTGTGTTAATAAAATGAGACTACTAGTGAGAGTTCAAATGAAAATTATTTCTTTTTTAGAAAATGAGACATTCAGTTTTTGACATCGAAAAATGAAAATTGTACATTCACATCCGAATAGAGCGAGTAATAAATAGTATTGTAAATAGACATTTAATTTTGGACCGAATGCATAATTAAATGTACATTTTTTTATCATAGAGAACCGTAAGCATTTTAGCAATTTTTTTTTTATATTTTCAAATTGTATATTGTAATTTTATACAAAAAACAATGAGTACTCTATTATAAAATTTTAAAAGTTCTTAGGGAATCAAGATAATTTTCATGCATTAAAAATCTATATATAAGTGCATATAAAAATACACACTAATACTAAAAAAATTACCAAAATTTTGGGGGGGGCTACCTGGCTACGCCACTGAGTACTATTTAAGAGAGTAATTGATATTTTGACTAATAAAATTTTTAAATTTTTATACACGTTTTTTTATAACATTTTTTATATAGTTTTAAACAACTTATTTCATCCATTCATACATTCGTTTAGGACACTTTGAAAAAAAATTAAGGAATTTAAATAAACAGTAATCTTTCCACCACAATTCGAATAATACCCTTTTCTTCCTACTTCTCTTTCACTTTTCCAATAAAATATATATAGATGGTATAATTAAAATAAATTGTTAACATCTAATAAAAAACATGTAAATGACAATTAATTTGAATATATATATATATATATATATATATATATATATGTTCTAAACGATAATTAAACGAGAATTGTGGGACATATGTGCTTGGACAAGGTCTTGGTTTGGGTTTGGGTTTGAATTTGGGCGGGAGAGGCTAAAAAACGGGCGGGAACAATTCAAATTCAATTTTTTTTTTCAAATAATCGTCCAATTTCAAAATTTGGCTTCACAAATTTGGAATTTGAACATCTCCCGTCAATTTAAGAGGTAAAAATTTTGAATTTAACGATTATTTGAAGAAAAAAATTTGAATTTGAATTGTTCCGGCCAATTTTTTAGTCTCTCCCGCCTAAACCAAATCCAAACTCAAATCCAAATCCAAACCAAGACCTTGTCCAAGCACACGAGATAGTAGCAATCTCCCGTCAGCTCAGCTCTTTCCTTCCCAAGGCCCGCCTGCTTTGCTTGCACACCCATCTATGATCAAACACAACTCTTTATTTTTCTACTATTTTTTATATGCTTTTCTACTTTTTGGTTAAAAAAAATTTGGGTGGGTTCGGCTCCGGTTACCACTACGGCAGACCCTAGAGACAATAAGTCGCTTACAAAGATACTTACAGATCACCCACCAACACAGTTCTCAAGT
The DNA here is from genome assembly GCA_026122235.1 of Vinca minor. NCBI lineage: Eukaryota > Viridiplantae > Streptophyta > Magnoliopsida > Gentianales > Apocynaceae > Vinca > Vinca minor. The sequence continues at coordinate 1,645,361 of JAOCZM010000294.1, read as the reverse complement.
CGACAGCGGGAATTGAATACTTGATCTTTATAAGGACGTGTCAAATCCTTACAAACTGAGCAACTTGTGTTGATTGTTTTCTACTTCTTTCTTAGAGAAGGTCAATCATTATATAAAAACGAATTTAAAGTACAATGATCCATGATCTTTAGCCATTTATCACTGAAATTCATTCTCCAACCAAGGATGGTATTTTCTCATTTGCTTATATACGTGAGAGAAAAAGTCGGGTGCTTCGCGACATGTTTTTTTTCCTGCACGGGTTAATTCATTTTGAATCTTCAGATTAGTTTACTCTGACGATTATTTAATTTCGGTAAATAGTTATTTTTTTATTTATTTATTGGGAAAGAGAATCTATCTATTACAATAAATAAGAAGATTCAAGAAGTGGGAAAAGAATTCAAACTCATGACCTCTATGTCATGAAACCTCAGTCTGGCAGTTGTCCCCATCCCACGAGATATCTAAAATTACCATTAGATATAGTAAATTTTATATGTAATTCATAATATTTTATCAAATTCGCCCCAATATTTTTTTACATTTTTTATATGTAGTTTGACATATTGTTGAGTTTTCGCTCCCCAACGCTAAATTCATAACTTCGTCTCTGATCAGTGTTAACCACTAAACTAATATCTAATTGACAAATAGTTATTTTGTAATAACTATTGAAACTATGTAAATAACTATTTTCAACGGTCTAATCCAGAATCAACAACATTGTACTAGTTTGTGCTGCGAAAAATATATATAACCAAATCCATATGCGACTGCATTCCATTTGCCTTAATTTCTATTTCGTACTTTGTCTCTTTCTTAAAATTCCTCATTTTTCTATAAATTTCATGTTTTCTTGAAAGTAGAAGTCACAATATAAAAAAAAACTTTATTAAAACTTGATTAGACAGAGAGCGAGATATAAAAGATTTTGAATGCGTGTGCACCCACCTGAATAATTTGCAACAGTTTACAGGAGAGACAATGGTTAAGAAGACCCTTATAAAACGCGAGTTAAGTTCGTAAAGCACTCTTGTAATTTTGCATTATTAACTCAAACTAGACTCAATTAAAACAGAGTGTAGATCTCATTATAAGTTTCAAACCAGATCAAACTCAAATTAAACTCAATTTAATTACACCTTAAAATTAAATATAATGGAGATATTTTCCGGCAATTGGAGATTGTTGTGAGATCACATAACTGAGATGTCATAAATACAAGAATCAAGAGAGAGAAATTGACATTTTTTTTTTCAGAAGAAGAGAAAAGTTTATGATAATGTACAAATAAGATGGTCATACACTCATACCAAAGATTCAAGAGCTTGTTATGGTATCCACATTAAATGAAGGCTAAGATCAGCGTTGAAAAAATGCCTTTTAATTCATTAAATTCCTACCCTACAAACATTGCATTTGAAAAAAACCCGGAAATGTCATGAGTTTGGAGTCAGCAAAACTGACTACATACCTCAGCTTCTTCACCATTACCCCCTTAATAACTCCATACTTGGTCCATAGCCCAGTGGGGCTATGACTTGGTCGTGGGTTTGATACCCTCTTCATACATGACGCATGCTTTAAATTTTCTTTTTTAGAGTTCTCTCATCCTCTTGTGAGGCACTTCTATCTCCCCTTCATGGGGCAACCGCCCAGCCGGGCTTCAAGAAAAAAGAAAAAAAAAACTCCATACTTCAAGAATTCAATGAATCAAATGTCTAGAAATACACATGCAAACTTGTGAAAATAGTTTGGAGGTCTTCATGTGCTCTCAAGATCAATTGATAATGAGTGACGTTAATCAATTAGTTTACAAGTGACTCGACTCGAATTTTCCTTAGATAGTGAGACTTTTTATATTCAATTTGTCGCTATATTTTGGTTCAAGGCACACCGTTCCTTTTTGGTCACATGAGGACATTCAGAGTCCACATACGCCTAATTAAGAACCTCTCTCACACCATCTCATACCATGTGAAAATAGTTCATTGACTTTCACATTTTTTTTAAACGGATTGACAATGAGAAGTGTTTACGCGTGAACTTATAAGTGGCATGGATTTTCCTTATTTAAACGACGACTTTATATTTTAACACTCTTCTCACATCAAAATGAATAAATTCAACAAAATAGAGCGAGAACCTTCTCTTTAAATAAGTATGGCCATAAAACATACACAAATACCGATTTTTTTTTTTAAAAAAAAAAAAATCCGAACAGAGGATGATGATAAATGCAGATTCCTGGTTAGGAACATATAAGAAACAAGGAGAGAACATTGTAAGGACTCACAATGCCAAACATCTACTACTAATGAGAATCTATATATTTAGAGCTCTAATGAGATCTGGTGCATTATTTCTGGTATTATCAGCATCCAAACTTATTTGACCGAGCAGGCCCGGCTCCAAGGGTGTCCAAGGTGACATCCGGAACCGGGCCTCACATTTACAGGGGGCCCAAATTTTTTAAAAAATTTCTTAATTTGTATATAATTATTAGTTAAAAAAATTGAAGATCTTGATGTTTTACAATTTGTTGCTCAAAATCTTTTTTACCATACACCAGTGTCTAGGGTTAATAGTGGGATGCGAGTTGAAGCGGTCATAGAAAGGGCCTCTAAAATCAGGGCCCCCAATTTTTTGTTTTTGTTTATATATATATATATACACTTAGCCTAAAATCCGGGGCCCCAAATTTTTTTTCGGCACAGGACCTCGGATATGTTTGAGACGGGCCTGTGACCGAGTCTAACAAGAAATCACAATGCCAAACATCTACTACTAGAGATAACCTCAGTCCTACCCCCACACTACATCACCAAATGGGTAAGGAATTGAGTTCAAGAATTTCTTCTTCAAACTTCATCAACATTGATTTTACTCATAAGAACAACTTTAGATTTGCACCATAAAAGTTAAAAGATAAGGAAAATGCAATAACATTAAAAATAGACCATCACATAAAAATTAAAAGAAAGCCCTAGCTCAACCTGAGAACTACCACTAAAATTCCTATTTAGTAGCCATCTCAAATTCTTGAATTTTCTTCCAACCACACATGCACCCCTAACCTATGCTTAGAATTATATAAAAATAATCTAATTAACATCGCTCCGTCCTCCTCCTAACTCTAGAAATACCAACACAAATTGCTTCATTTGGTAAGGATTTGACACGTCTTCATAAAAGTCAAGTTTTCAAATTCTGCTGAGGAAGTGAGGACAATTTTGGTGGACGTACCCTTGTAAGCAACATGTGGTCACGAGGGCATGCCTCAACCTGTGGTAATGACCGGAGCCGAATTCACCCAAATTCTTTTACCAAAAAATTATATACATAAATACAATATTCCATTTATTTTTCTTTATTTTTCCATGTTTAAAGGAAGATCGATATTGGTTCCTCCAAAATGACTCAAACTCTCGACCCACCGGTTGAAAATTAAGCGTTTTACCGTTTGAATTGCACTTCGTTGTCTCTATTCTCCAAAGTTAGGGTTTCTTACCAAGTGTGTGCTTGTTGTTATGCATCCAAACCTTAAGAACATGCCTTCTTATCCCAAGCTCATTGCACAAATTTTGAACAATTTCTTCATCTTGTTTCTGAATCCTCCATCCCATCTTCTCAGCTAAATCAAGCATCTTCTCCTTTTGTTCTTGTGAAAACTTTGTCCTAAACCTCTTTTTTGATGACATCATCCCTCCACCGCTATTCATATCTTCTCCCTCCTCCCTAGACCCACTCCCACCGCCGCCGCCGCCACCAGAAGTTGATGGCAGAGCCAACTGCCTCGGCTGCTGCTGGGGTGCTGCCACGTGGAGATACCCAGATGGGGTTCTGTAAAAAGGCGGCGAAAACTGGCCGACATGTGAGTGGTGGTAAGTCAGCAGCGGTTGGTGAGCTCCACCGCCGTCTTTGCGGTGGAAGTTACGGTGGCAGTTACAGGCGGCGCATTTTAGTGCGTCCAGCGTACCTTCAGGTCCAGCTGGCAAGAACTCGCCGCAGCCGTCAACGGCTTGGGCTCCGATGCCAACAGCGTGGTTCTTTAAGCACTCTTTGTATTTGCCGACAGGTGGCAATATTGCTGAAACTGGGCTCGGCGGAATTTTGGTGGTGGTGGTGGGGGGCCGAGTTGAGTTGTTTGAGTTTCCGAGCGAGTCATAACTCGGACCCATCTCAATATCTCCTTCCTCATCATGCTCAACTTCTTGATCCCCAAACTCCATATTTTGTTTTGTTTTCTTAGCCTAAATTCAACTACCTAATTATCTCTCATAATGGAGAATTGGAGACATATATATATAACTTTAAATATTCCACATTAATACTACTAACCCTAGGTAGAATTACCAGTAACCGGGAAATGCCAGTTTTTTTGTGATAATAATTTTACTAAAGTTTGTGGTCACCAGTTCTCCAACATAAGCAACTAATAATATACTTTTGGGATTTAATATAATTTTTATCCTTTCCTAATTTAATAATATTTCAAGGCAATGCAATAATACTTTTATTTCTATTTTAGGATAAAGAACAAAGTACTCAATCCATCCATTTCACCTTTTTTAAGACAATTAATGGAAATTAAAAAATCGGTTACATTTCCATTATATATATATATATATATATATATATATATATATATATATATATATATATATATATATATATATATATATTTATATAGTAAATTCTGATTGGTTAGGGACACACCCTCCATCTGTGTAACCGATATATATATATACACATGGTGAATTGTGATTGGTTGGGGACACGGGGAATGAGGATTTTTTGCCACAGATGGATAAGATACTAATTAAACAAACAACAGCTTTTAACTTTTGGATAGTTAAATAAAAGATTTTAAAGAAAAATATATACTTCACTCTTTCAAAATAAAAATTAGTATAAGAGTATGTATAAATGTGTATATATTATATTAGTTAACTACATAATATGTACACTTAGCAAAACTACATAATATGTAGACAACTAATATACATTAGGAAAGAGACTAATTAAGTATATGTCTCATCTTGAACATTTTCTCAAGGAGTAGCTCAGTGGTTGAGGTTGCTCCTTTCCTGGACGAGATCCTGGGATCGATTCCTACTTCTTCTATCCCGTCCCAAAAATCTTTTCTCAAATGAAATGATAGTCAATCTCGATATGCTTAGTTCATTCATAAAGACTGGATTAGCCGCAATGTGGAGTGTCAAATGACTGTCGCAATACAACTTAGCAGGTCCCAAAGTGACTCCTAATGATTTGAACAAATCTCGTAACCTGTGATAACCGTAACTTTTGCGTACGTGATTTTTTACGTGTAATTTATTTTTCACGAGTAACTGTGTAGACGTAATTTATTTCGTGTGATTATGTGACTACGTGTAAAATTATTTTTATAACATATTACATGTTTTATTATGTGTACGTTTTATTAAGGGTCGTTTCGCACACGTATTGTAATAAGGGACTTGATTATGATTCACTTAGATAATTAATTTAATTAGATTATTGATTGGATTTGGAAATAAAATAAAACAAAATAAAAGGTAACAGTTTGTGGGATTGAGGGCATGAAGGGTCATCGTGGGTTTGGGGATTTGGCAAAAGAAAAATAAATATAGAAAGCAATATTAGGGGCATCAGGGGCATTGGATGGAAAACGTGAAGCAAGCAAAATCAAGAAGAAATGGAGCCGGCCACTCTCTCTCTCTCTCTCGGAGCCGCAAGGACACAAAAAGGGGGAAAAGGGTTCTGGTGTTTTGGGAGTTGCGTAGAGACAAACAAAAGGGAAATCATCAAACTGGGATTAATCAGTCAACAAAGAAAAGAAGTAGCGGCTGTGCCGCGTGAGTCAGAAGGTAAATATTTCGTGCGATTAAATATTTTGGCAATTTTGACACGATAATTAATGGGGTTCGAGAAATAAGTTTTCATTGCAGGATATGCTGAATCGAAGGTAATCACAAAGGCTTCGATGGAACGCAGACGGAACTTGATTTGGAGTTCGGAGCGGAAAGATATCGAATCGGAAATGGGGCTGATTTTTTTAGTTTCGATTTCTGCACACTTTCGGTAGAATCGTCGTACAGGTAACATTAAAGCTCCAATCAGAGTAATTCCTTTTGATTTAAAAACTAGACTGATAGGGCTATAATCTGACCGGAGAGATCGATATTTTAACCGTTATATTTTCCGTAATATATGTCAGAAGTGGAGGGCAGAACCAGTTTTTTGTGCGATTAAATATATTATGTTCAGAACTTCGACAGGACGATTGAGGATGCTATCGGCCTCTGTTTTCGACCCACAGTTTATTGATTTGGAAGAGAATTGAAAGACCTTCGAGTGAGCGCAGACAGATCGTGAATTGGAGGTTCCAGCAGAAAGTTATCTCCCCCGGAGTAAGCTGCCAGGACTGATTACGGATTTCTGTGTCTTATCGCGTTCGTAAGAGGTAGGGACCCCTACGTCATTTAATTCTCGCGTATAACTGCACAGTAAAAACGATAAACTATTCTATTTACAAAATAGTTGCACGAATTGTGTTTATTGCTTTTGATATTGTATAAAATGTTTTGGGGAATGATTTAAATTCATTATAATTTGATTCGTAAATTGATTATTGCGCTCTTGTTATTGCCTTATGTAAATTGTCCTAATTAACTGATAATTGTGAATTTTGGATTAATTGAGTTTATATTGAATTTGGATAAATGTTACCGCTTTGATCGTCATATTTTGGAGTCATTGATTTTAGTCCAATGTGGTTTGGTCGATCGAGTCGTCGCCCTCTATTGAGCAGGATCTGTCTGCCTTCTGTTCTGATCTGCTCTGCGACCCAAGAGGTCTTCTGCTCTATACTGTCCAGGGTCCGCATCTGATGGGGCAAATCATCAGATACGGTAGTGGTTTTGTCGAGTCTCTGGTTGGGGATGATGCTACAATGTAATGGATGGATCCTTAAACCCGGGTCCTTTCGTTCGGGGGAAAATCCGAACCCACGTGTTGATACTGAACCTTCCTAGTTTGGTTGATAACTGGGACCACTATCGTTATTGCTGAGTATGAGTGACTAGACGAGTAAGCTCATGTGGTGGGATTGTGTGTCATAGCCTTAGCAATGTTCTAAGTATTTAAGACGAGTATGTGATTGGGTGTACCGGATGGGCAGCGCGTGGTGCTTGTCGTACACTCGGTTATGGAATCGTTTAGGTGCGAAAAATGTTGTTAATTGCTTAATTGTTGCATTATATCTGTTCGTCCTTGTTTTGGGTCTTTAATTGTTGTTTGCTTGGAGTCTATTTGGTCGCATATGAGTTGGGATGATTGGGTATTGTTTAGTGCACTTTTGCATAAGTTTGCATCTCATTTTTCTGGAAATCGCAGTAGTGCAGTTCACTGTTCTGTTCTGAATCCTCTGTTCTGTTCGGATTTGTACTGTACCGTACTGCACTTCCCTGTACTGAGTTATGAGTCTTGTGAGACTTGGATTGAGTCGTGTGCATATACTTCCATAGGGGTATTTTGGAAAACGGGCATCTGCATTATCTGTATCTGATTCTGTTGTATCTGTTCTGTTATGTCTATATATATTTCTATTGTTATTATTGTTTTTAGGTCCCTACTGAGCACCAGAGCTCAGTCCATCCGATTTTTACTGTGCAGGTGATGTAGATGTTGAACTTGTTCATGATGATGATACTTGGGAGGGGCCATTCGAGGAGTGATCATAATCTACGTAGCTGCTACACTTTATTTTCTGTTCAGTTATATCTTTTAGAACGCTTGGACTTATTCCAATAATGTAATAAGTAGATTCATTTTCAGTTATGTATTTAGATTTCTGCTGTTAAACCTTTACATTGGATTTAATGCATAATGAATTTCCTTTTTAGTAACTCTGTATCATAGGCTTTGGTGTCTCATCGACCAATGAGACACTGCTATGTCACCATTCCGGAGACGGGGTGTGACAGAACCAAACTAACTCACTTGTTGCATTGGTCATAGCTCTATATTCTGTTACAGCTGAAGATGGAGAGACAAATTGTTTTAGCTGAAGCTGCTTGGCCTGACTGTTTGAGCGACTGTCGCAATGTGAAACTGCTTGGGGAAGATGTGTTTGAGCTGGAGATACTCGGGCTGGCTGTAGACACATGACGTTTCGTGATGGTTACCGGTTTGGGAAAACAACATCTAAGACTTAGGTCCTTCTCCGCAAGAGATTGCTCTCTCCCAAAGCTAACCAGCTCCTTCTCATTTTTCAATATTAGCAGTCATTCTTAATAGTTTCGTTCTACAAATGTAGTTTCGGCTTGTAACTTCAATTTCTTATTGAGAAGAAAGGCAGGCTAGCAACCGGCCCGACTGAGTTCAATTCCTCTTTGGGGCCACCCCTTACTCTACTATTATTATAGGGGTATGAGGTCGAGACATTCAATGGGATATCCTCTTTATTTTTTCTTCTATTACTGCTAGCAATCAATCAGAATATAGTAATGACTGCATATAAGGATGAACGGGAAAGGAAGAAGGCGCTCAAGGAACAAACCCTCCATTTACCACCCGGGCTCAGGGGGACAGAGATCCACATAATGCTTAGGGAAAAGGGAGAAGCTTTAAGCACGAACGAGGCCTTCATCCGAATGCCCCCATAGAAAATTAGCAAACAGCCGTTCAATATCCTTCAATACGAACATCTTTCACAATCCTTGGAGAGATGAGTGGGTGAAACCATTCTGTTTTGGTTCTTCTCCACATTCTTATCGGGTGATCCAGGTGTGGGGCTTCGTTCCCCGAATCAGTTAATCAGTCAAGTTATCCCCAAAGTTGAACGAATGAATGAAGCTATGTTAGTTTCCGCCTGGGTATGCGACCTTGGATTGTTGTTGCATATTCAGCTCCTGTTGCAGCTGCTACCGCTGTTTTCTTGATCTACCCAATCGGTCAAGGAAGTTTTTCTGATGGTAAGCCTTTAGGAATCTCTGGTACTTTCAACTTCATGATTGTATTAGAGTCATTGTACTATACTTTTGTGTCTAAATATGCTTCTCATTAGGTCGACTCATGTTAATATGTATTACGAGATTTTGCAAGTTTTTCAATTTATTTTTCTCGCAAGTAATATGATGAGAGGCACTGCTATCAAGTATCCAGGGCAAATAATAAAAGGAGACATTTTTATCAGTGGTATGGAAGGTCGTAACCTTATTTTCTTAGAGTATTCCTGCTAGTTAATATGTCAACTCCCTTAATTGTCATATGTCCAGAGAGGTGGTAGTTGTTAGGTGCACCGAATATGTCGCGTCTTGCGCGGATATCCTTGTGTAGCTCAAACATTGTGTGGTGGTGTTAATGACACTGATAATCTCCGACATATTGGTTTAGGAGATAAAAAGTGATGATTTTTTAAATTGGGTAAAAGGTAGAAGGAGTTCACTGGACTGAAGATGATCTTTTGTCAATGGTTTTCTACGCTATACGGGGGCTAATTTATCTAACTTATCTCTGATACCATAAAAGATTTGAAGGTGAAATATATATTTCACTCTTACAATATAAAGAACTAGTACAAGAGTATACATAAATGTGTTACTACACTATATTAGTTAATTATCAATTACATCATATTACACAATATTTAGACAACTAATATAAATTAGGTAAGAAACTAATTAAGTATATGTCATAATCAATTAAATACTAATTAGGCACTTTCTAATTAATTAGATATTTATTAATTAATTAGGTAATTCTTAACTACAACGTAAAATAACAAAAATAAACACATTCTAATATCAGTGCCCTCTTCGTGATCCTCAAACACTCACGGAATGAGAGCCCTTGCTTTATCACTTGTATTGAACAGTAATTTGGAAAGCTCTAGACATATCAAATAAATGAAATATCAAATACTAATATAAAAGTCAAGGAGGCCGTAGCCCAGTGAGACAAGTCTCTACCCAGGACCTCTATAAAAGTCAAGGAGGTCGTACCCCAATGAGGCAAGCCTCTAGCCGTGACCAAGAGGTCCCGGTTTCGACACTCTCTTCCTACGTGGGGCAATAAAAATTCTCATCCTCTGGTGAGGGAGAATTTAAGGTTGCTGACAAAAAAAAAAAAGAAAAAAAGAAAAGAAATACTAATATAAAAGGAATGACACTGAAACAAGTTGAGACTGGAATCGTGAAAGAAGATGACATTGTGATTTATAGACTACGAAAAAATATACATGTGAAAAATATTCTGAGTATTTCTAAATAACTCTTTGAAATAAAATCATATTTGCGTGTCAATATAACATCTTTTTTAAATTTAAATTATTTTTCTGTAATAACATTTGCATTTCATAATAAGAGGACATTGAATGCATTTGTCCTTAACCAATGTCTCCTGATAGCCATCAAAGGGTGTACTCTGAAATTTGAATTGATTTTTGTTTAAAGAACTTTTATTAGAGTTTGGAAAAAGAAAAAATAAATTTTCACTAAGACAAAACAAGGTATATCAATTCAAAGTTAATAAAATAATGACATTAATTTTTTTAAATAAACCAATCCAAAAGTATTCCCACGAGCAAACATTTTGCTGAGTCAATTTGAAGGTAACTCGGGGCATAAGATCAATTATAGTATTATAGGATAACTCGGGAAAAAAATCGAAGAAAGCAATAAGAGAAAAGGGCAAAAAAAGAAAGAAAGAATTTGAACCACGCGCCTTTCTTTACTTCATCTGTATGTAGCTGCTAATTAACTTGTCCGTTACTTGTACACATTAAGGCGATACCAGTGACGGATGTAGCCTTCTAACATCGAGGTCAAATGATTCTGGTGATTTTTTTTTAAAGTATTTATGGTATATTTTACTCAATTTAGATGATAAATATATAGATGACTCATACACAATTTTTTTTAGTGGCCCCACTAATAAAATAAAAACTCTCCAAAATCTTTATCAATGTCGTATGACTCCAGTGTTCTGTAGTCCTGGATCCGTCACTGGCGATACCCACGCCCCTAGGGCCCAACTTGTTTGTTAATGAATCCACGCATTTCCGTATCCTTACCTACGGTTGAAGTAACGTAGTCTTTGTTGTTCTCCTGTTACTAAAAAGAAAATTAAACAGAGCAGAATATAGACAGAAAATAATTTCAAATTTAATCCTGGATGAGGCAGTAGTACACCACTTGTCTTTAAGCTCTATTTGCTCGCCTAATTGCTTCAGGCCTACCAGAGCAACGAGTTCCCAAGGTACAACGTCACTCAGCTTACCAGAAGCTTAGAAGCAGAACTTCAAACCTTTTCTGTGTAGAACTCTCTTTAACTATTATGAAGTGCAGAAATGAAGAAGGGAGAATAATTTTTGTAGCAAATGATTCTGTGGGGGGGGGGGGGAGACTGCCTTTTATAGCAGTCAGAAACTGCATGTTAGCCCTCACCCCCTCACCTCGTAGTGGAGAACGTGGGTAACTCTCACTTCTCGCAGTGGGGTAATGTGCAATTCTCAAAACTGCTGGAGAATCGTGGAAGGACCATTCTACAATTACACAAAAGTTATGTGACTCATTTGCAGTTACTCAATAGTTAAGGGACTATTACAGTAATTTTGTCCAAAAAGATATTACTGCCTTCTAGGCAAAGACACGCGCAACGTGACGAGACGGACGGACGGCGCGCGAGGGGTACCCCTTACCCACTTTTTTAATATCACTAGTCTAGTTAGTGCTTATAATCTAGTTTTAATCGATTCTCACAACCGATCCACTTTAACCAAATTTATCATTCACACCGAGAATTAGTTTCCTCACATGTTATATATTATCGCGAAGCTTGCACAACCCACTATGCGATAAATTCAAAACACTTTAAAAGTAAGCGGTGAAACACACAATTAAAGTTGATCGAATAAGTCCATTTTATAAATTAAATCTCCAACAGTCTTTTAGGGTCTCTAAGGAGGCGCGTTGATTTAGGGACAGTGGTGGTGATAAGGTTGTGATCGTGTGATCTTTTGGCCTCAGCTCCCGTGCGGAACGAAATAATTCCGCACCTAGCAGAATGCGAGCCACTCTAAATATTATTTCCGTCTCAAAATTGTTTGGAACGTTTCTCTTTTTTTATATATTCTAAATTGTTTTCTATTTTTTATAAATCAATGTATCTTTATTGTTATTTTTTTTAATTATAATCTTAATTTATTACTTAACTAATAACTAATAATATTTTTTTAGTCATTAATTAAAGATACTTTAGACGTTTTTCTTTATAATAATTCTCTTTTAATCATTTTCTTAATATGCGTAAAAGTGTAAATGTTACAAATAATTTGAAACGGATATTAAATGTTAACAATGTGTTTTAGAACTTATAATACTACTCGTGGGACTGATAAATTATCCTTACCTATATGAGATTAATTATATAAATTAAGGTAGAAAATATATTCATTTTGAAAAAGTAAATATTAATTTTGAAAAAGAATAAAAAAAATATTTTAGATAAAATGAAATATATATATATATATATATATATATATATATATTTAAAATTTCGTCCGTTAAATCAATTATATGCGCAGGATGATGAGAAAACAGTTTTTGGCACCTTTTTGTGACTTCAAGAAGCTTGAGTGACGTGGTCAATAAATGAGCTAATTAATGAATTTTGCTGTGTCCGGTAAATACACTCTTTCGCCATGGCTGATGCAATTCAGTCCAATTACGATAAAAATGGCTATTATAATGTACTAATGGAGAAACGTTATGCTAAATTAATCTTTATAGTTGTTCTTGAGCAATTTGAGTTAATCTTTCAACAATTTAAATCAATCAGAATAGTACTGATAAAATAACTATCAGTATTGGAACCGTAATGCAACTCCATTGATATCAATTTTTGTCCCGGAATTTTTAGATTCCCATTCCTCATAAATAGAGTGTTGAATTCTTTTAGTAATTGTATTGAAATAGAAGTCGGGAGAGAATCTACTATATTACTTTCCCACTCAAAATTAAAAGTCCAACTTTTTTTTATTTATGTTAAATTATAATGTGAATATTTAATTCTGTACGGAACGAGTATGTATACTGAAAGTTACATTTTATTATTGATGGTAAATCTTTTATGTTAGATTAACCTTTTTACTCTCTCTTTAAAAAGAAAAAAAGAAAAAACCCAATAGGATTAGGATGAAAAAACTAGACATGCCTTTGAATTAATATTTGAAATGATACATTCATGCCTTTGGCATGTTTTGCTTGATTTAATTTTACATAAAATTATTATTTTTTGAAAAAGAAAAAGCTCTTAATGGAATTTCATTTAATTTCTGACAATACTTTGTCCTCCTGTATTCATATGCAAATGAAGTCTATATAAATGAAAATCACAAGAATTTGCAAGTATAGCCTTTATCCTTCTCATGTCAATTACTGGAGAATTTTGAACCACACACATGCATTTAAGGAAGTTATTGAAAAAAAAGGTACTTGTCTATACTATGTAAATGAAGTAATTTGCAATATGTAATTGAAATTATTCAGTCTAGATATAGATGCTAAATGTCAGTATCGCGTTGAAGCATTTTATGTCGAAAAAATTATTCAGATAACTGTTTAAGAATAAATTGATTACGTAATTATTTAAAAATAATTATTTTAATCATTGAATCGAATATTTGACTGTTTAATTTGGTTCAGTACTGCTAAACCGAAATGGGAATGAAAATGAAAATTATTGGGGGAGTGAAGAGAAGATGGCCATGGGAATCGGGTAGCCCAAGTGGTAAGGCTACCCGAACACGGGGCGGAGGTCCCGTGTTCGATTCCTATATCTCCCCTTAATGGGGCAAATAATTTTTCCTCCTTATGAGGCTTATCTTCCCTCCCCAGGCATGGGGCATGCTTCAATCTTCCCTATCTAGGATAACTCTCCGCTCTTCCCCTTCGGGGCAATCGCCTTCGGGCGCTCAAAAAAAAGAAGAAGAGAAGATGGCCATGTGATCTCAACAGAGTAGAAAGGGAATTGAGTTGACATAATATGACATAAATAGCAAATCTCACACACACACACACAGAGAACACATATACACGCAATCTCACAACACTCTTCTCTGCAGCTGCAAGGAAACCAATAATGCACAGTTGTTTGAGTTAGGATTTATCTCCAATAATGCATATTAGGTCAGGTCATCCTTTTTTAAGTTATAAACCATCTTGAGAGAAAGAATTTCTGCAATAAAAATCGGCTAATTCAGGCTTTTAGTTTGATGCCCGACAAATTTTTGAAGCAATAGTTTCATATTTATTTTGTTTTGATGTGTTTAGTAATCGTGTAGAGGAACATTACCGGATTTTGTCGAATGAGCATCGACGACTCGGATTACAGTATGAGGACCAAAAGGATTCAAAGAAAATATATAGGACTAAAATCATTGAAACAATAAAATGATAACTAAATTGTAACTATAAACATGACTGAGTGACTGTCTTACATATTTCTCTTACTATATATCATTTCATCATTCTATAATGTTAATAATCTCTCTCTCACACACACATCTCTCTCTCTCTCTCTCTCTCTCTCTCTCTCTCTACGCAATGAGAGCTAATGCATTCGTAAAAGTTAATTTATTTATTGAAGGGACTAAATTGAAAAATACCCAAATTTGATGGTAGTGAAATGAAAATATGTATAAAGACAACAAATTCATTTTATTTTCATTATTAATGGAAGTTTAACGAAATAGGACCCTAATGCATTAATTGAAACTTTATGAGATAAAGTGCTACTCTCATAACTTAATAGTAGTAAATTGCAATTAACCCTTATTTAAATTGAAACTATATAAAAATTTCACTTTTTCTACTAGCAGGGTGTAAAGTTAATTTTTTAGAGACACTTGAAAGCAAAGTGAAAAGGTAAAAAGTATTGCCTTGCAATTCAATTACACCCAACATATGCATGCCTCCATCCTCTTATAAACCACATTAGGCAAAATATTTTCGCACACAAGGCTCCATATTAGAAAAGTTTTTACTTTGGCTTCATATCTTTTTTTCCCCTCGAGAATGATTAATAGTGGTTTCCTACTTCTACTGTTTAGTGATACGAATTCTTAACCTATCAATTAGAGGAAATCGTCTTACTATATGAATTACGCTTCATTGTTTGGCTCCATATCTTATTTACAAACAATTTATTCATTCATTTTATCCTTCAAAAAATAGTTGTTCAAATATTTTCCAATAATTATATTGAAAATGAACTGTCGAGATTATGACAACATGTACTGCAAGCCATCGTTACACTTGAGATACATATGAGAAGATTGACTAGTATATAAGATGAGCTCAGGCATTCTCGATCAACTTGGCATATCCATTTTGTCATAGCGCGCGGTTGCTAAGTAGGTGATCTTAGAGGCTTTCAAGCCCATGAATCGCTTTTCGGATTCGCGTGCACGGAACGTGATATTATGATATTAGAACACGGTACAAGACAAACATGTGAAAACTAAATATTACATCGTGTATAGTGAAAGCCACATATAGAATTTTGCACTCTTGGTATGATCGTGAATTAAGTATATTTGGAGCACCTTGCGAATATGCTATTGCCTTAAGAGGCGGTCATTACTGGAAGAAAGTCAATTAGTGACAACATAATATTTGGGGGCTCAACTGCCATCCCAAATGGAATACGTATTGGGCCGTGTCTAGAGAATTAAGGGCCCTGTTCAAAATTTGCAAGGAAGACCTAGTTATTCTAATTTTTTAAGTTTTTTATTATCGGAGAAAGGACTGTCGAATCTGTGATCCATTGTTTTGAGTTGTAAATACTTGTCAACTATACTAACTTTCCTTGACCGGGAGACCTAACTTATTTTTTTAGTTGAAAGAAGAGTGTCCACTGCCAATAGACATGACAAATCTCCCTCGCTGCGGGAGCTCTCCGAAGAGTTACACGCCTGGTTGTGAAATGTGTTCCACCTTGACAGGATACCTAATTTGATAACTCTTTATCTTATTCTTCCAGTGTATTTAGTGGTGAAATCATTTATTAACGTGCTATTACCAAGGTGTTCTAACATTCCACCCTCAATAGATATATTGCTAATCTATTTAATTGATCTCGTGACGTAATTGAAACAATCGGTGATTATACAATAATTTTTCCATGGCCTTCTTTTGTAGTGTGGCCTGGTCGCCTATAAACTCTACACGGCCCTCGATATGTTTGAAAAATATTGACTGGTATATAAAACGAGTCTAAAAGAATAAGGTTATTAAATAGTTGATCGTGAGCGCACGGTTTGACCCCACAAACATAAAACGTGATATGTACAAAATAAAAGAGTGTTCAGCACTGTATCTATCTTATGTTCCTTGGTTTATGTACATACGAGAAAGAAAGAAAAAGGAGAGAATAACGGGAAAAAGGGAAATGGATGCTGACAAGACGAAGGAAGATACAGAGGGTTGGGTGGTGGAGATGGTGAATCTTTGATTTTCCATTTGTAATCCATCTCTATTAAGCAGAGAGGCCCCATGCATTCTGGGGCATCGTCCCCACACTGCTTCCTTCCTTCTTTTCACCATATGCACCATCATCTCTTACAAGGACGAAATCAGGAATTTAGAGTTGGGGGCGAAACTCAACAGTATGTCGAATTACATATAAAAATGACAACAACAAAAAAAATCTTGGGGAGAAACTGATAAAATATTCAGAACTACATATAAAATTTACTATACCTACTAGTATTTTTAAAAATTCCGGGGACAGCCCGCCCCCTGTCTTCATCCTTGATCTCTTAACAATCCCTCTTCTTCACCCCGAATAATTTATAACTCTCTCCGTAATATTCGTAATTATATATAATTCAGTTCACACTTAAAGGTTATTCATTTACTCTTGAAATTTATTCATTTCATTTTAAGTTACAAATATAAAACAATTCGCCATTAAAATGTCACAGAAAGTAATATTACTGTCACAGAGAATCCAAACCAGGTGGCTCCATACCCATTGATCGTCTACTTGATGGAGCCAACCCATGTGGCCCAGATGAAGAGAGCAAAAAAGTGCATGACGATGCCGAGGTTAATTTCCGGGCCACTAAAACAGTCAACAGTGGTTTAGTTGACAATGGACAAGGAACAAAAACGAGGATAAAGCTGCAAATCTTTATTCCAGATTAATTCTTCTATTCATCATTAATTCCTTGTCTGCTTCCTTCTTTTCTTATTGAATTTTTCTCTCTATTTGATCAACTTATGAGTTATGAGGTTTTGACTGCACTTTCATTCTCATCACCATCTTCAATAAATCTTTTTTTAGTACATCATGCATCAATAAATCTTTTGAAAATAACCAATTAACTAAATAAAATGGTCTATGGTTGGACCAAAAAATTTCCCCAATTTTTTTTTGTGTTGGTAGAATACACTCTCCATTCCATACTCTAAGATTTTCATTACACGTTACAAAAATTAAGAAAACAAAAATTAAAATATTTTTTTCAATCAAAATATCAATATTACTCTCTTAAATAAAATTAGTATTGACCTTTTTTTTTAATTTTTTATATTGGAGAAGGGACAAAAATTAAGAATTCAATAAGTGGGGAAGGGTTTTCGAACTCATAATCTCTACATCCTGAGACCTCAACTTTAGCCACTAGAGTTAGACTAATGCCCCATTGGCAGTTACAAATCTTGACTTAATTTGAACCAAATAGCATTGTTCTTAACTAAAAATGTGTCTATCCGCTTTTTGATTAACATACTCAACTCCTGAAATTAATCAATTATATTGCATCTAATATGAAATTTTTTTGTGTCAGTCTCAAACTAAACTAGTCTAACTAAATGATACTAAATTATTTGAAAGTTTCATACCAAAACTCAATTGAACATTGATTTGAGTTTAAGTCAGACCAAATTCATACTAAACTCAATTAAAATACACATGTATAGTTTTTTCCCATATAACTACCGTATGAACCTTATTTCTTGTTTGGTTGGTATCAAGTTTGGAAATAAAATTTATGGTCTAACCGTGTGAGGAGTGTCAACCGGAGTTGACTATTTAGTAAGATAATCAAAGATTTAAATCTCTTATAAGACATGTAAAGCTAGTGATATTGCCAAGACAGATTTTTTTCTGTCAAGGTAATTTTTCTTCAAATGATCAAGATACCCTTTTGATCATTACTAACCTCTCACAATTAATTTATCTATCTAATATATTTTCTTCTATAATTTATATACAATCAATCTCTAACTTTCTCTCAAATATCAGTCACGATCTCTCTAATATTTTCTTACCCTAATATATTCACACTAAATCATTAATTTTCTCTCTTTCATAGTGATAGAATTTCACAGTAAAAAAATAAATGATATAAACCAAAAGAAATTCATGATCTAAGGTTTTCATTCATTACAACTAATAAGAAAGAAAAAAATTGTAAAATAATAGTGCTTAAGCAAAACGACTTTAATTATTTCTCTACTTTTTTCATCTGTAAAAAGAATTTATAGTGTATTTGGTTTTTTTTTGTGAATTACTACTGTTATAAGAGAGAAAATTAGAGATTGAGTGGAATAGATTAGGGAAGAATATATAGAGATGTTGTGGGTTGATTTTTGGATAAGATATAAAATTAAATATTAGGTGTGACTAGATTAAGAAAGAAAATACTGGAGACATAAATTAATATTAACCAAAAGGGTATATTGGTCATTTAAAGTCAAATTGCCTTGGCAGGAGTAAACCTACCTTGGCAATATCACTAGCCGGCATATAAACTCTATATACACTTTCAAATCATTACTACGGAATCAGAGATTGTGTAACTCGATATGTTCGCACCTCCAAAATTTGAAAATTTGTAATGTTTTCTTCAGAGACAAAGCCAGAACTTTAAGGTTAGGGGGCGAAAAAATGTAACAGTATGTCGAACTAAATATAAAAATTGAAAAAAAAAATTGTTGCGGGACGAATTTAATAAAATATTACTGAACTACATATAAAATTTACTCTATCTAATAGAATTTTTAAAAATTTTAGGTAGGCGACTACCCCCACCCGCCCCTGTCTTCGTACCTGATTTCCTTGAACAATAGTACTAGTAGTTCAAAATCTTTCAAGAAGTCTTTAAATCTCAAAGATTCTTCAAATTTTGTTTCCTTCTATGCCCTGTCCCTAACATAAGATCTTGGTCCCCGCTTCTGATTTAGATTCCCAAAATGAGTTCATCTTCATCTCGAGTATGTTTGAATTGAGTCGATTTTGGTTTAGTCTAATTTGAAATTCAAACTCAGACACAACCCACCTTTGGATTGAATCTGAAAATGAAATCTGAAGTATTAAATCATCTAAAATTTGATTTGGATTTGAGATTGGGACCAAAATCTCAAACATAAACTTAAACCCAAACTCAATCCAAACACACTCCTTATTAATACATTGTAGCATTAGGTCAATATTCAATAGCAAATTTAATGGTCATCTACGAAAATAATGCTAAATTAAGGGGCAATGTTTTCATTTTTGAAGTATTTATCAAATTCACACACCAAAAAAAAACCCGTCTAATTACAAATTAAATAATCTTTCTGAAAAGATTATGAGTTAAATAATTAATCGCAAATTAATTAATTATGTTTCTTTTTTTGTGATGAATGAGTTGAGAATGACAATTGATTTGATGTAAATTTGCATAATTGGTGCATGTGAGTGTTGCAGGAAGCAGGAAGGCTTTTGGTCAGATTCTTGTGGTGGGTTTGGGGAAAAAGAAAAATGGGGCCCATTTGCTAATATATTTGCTGTTGAAAAAATTGGATTGAGGATGTCCATCATATAAAAGCCAAGAAAGGGAATCAAATCAGTAGCTTCTTTTGGGCTGGCAGTCTCAAATGCTTCCTCCCCAACGGTGGCTACATTGCGGAACATGAGTATTCTGCAAGTGCGAACTTATTTCGTTCGTTGAATTAAAATTTTGACGGTTAAAATTAATTTAAAACGTGAACTTCCGAACATCTGTCGTGTTTTTTAGGCTCATAACACCTATGCTAAAGAATTCTGTACGCACTGAAAAAAGTGTTTCGCATAGGATCCAGACTGTTCCACTACTACCCTCTCCCTACCTTGCACCCCAAACACAACATTGTCTTTTTTATTTTCTATCTTCTGGTGTGATTGGATTGGGTCTGAGTGTGAAATTTAGGTATCAGTGTCAAACTAATCTCAAACTCAAAGTCAATTCTAGATAATTTAATACTTTGAGTTTCATTCCCAACCTCAAATCAAAACTGGTTTGAGTTTGGATTTGAATCTCAAATCAAATCAAACCTAAACCCAAACTAAATCCAAGCAATTCAAAATCATTCTCATTCCTTCCTTCCACCATGGAGGTTGTAGGTGTGGGTGGAGGCAGGGGCATATCCAGTATTTTAGTGTCAGAGTGACAAAATTTATACTGGGAGTAAAAACTAATTTTCGGGATGGAACAAAATATTTTAAGTAGTGTATTTTTTGTTACTTAATCTAACCCGGTAAATGTCTCGCAAGTAATTTATCCGTGGATTGTAATTGAAAGTTAAAGATGTCCGAACTTGCCACCTTATTTTGTGGAGATAGATGAAAACTATTTAATATAAACTAAACATGTCTCTGTTTTGTGGCGAAAGAGGGAACCATAAAATATTCAGAAAAGGGATAGACTAATGCAAGTTCTTTATCGCCTTTATGACATCAAGGACTTTAAAAGAAATAGTGTAGGGAATAAGAAATATATGGAGATTGAAAATATGAGGAACTGTGCCTCGTGCTAAAAAAGTAAACATGCTAACTCTAGCGGTGATGATAATCTCAGCAATTGAAGTAACAAAATAACTATGAACTAGTTGAAACACAATCCAGGAATTCGAACCCTAAAACCGATAAGATTGTGAGATTTGACCCTGGAATTAGTGTCTTTCGGTCCGAAAAGAGTTGTTGAAGAGCAATTATTGATATGTTGTGTGTATAAGTTGTGTTTTTCTTCGTTTGCTCCCCTCCTTTTATAGGTGGACATGGTTGAATTCCTTAACTTATAAGTAATAACTATTAATGAGTTTCCTTTTTATCATGTTTCTTGTGTAATTTATCTTTTAGGTCTTCTACTTGGAGAAAAACTAGGGATTGCAATTGACCTAGCTAAAGCGGAGCTCCGACCCGTCCCAACCCAATTGGGGTGGGGACCCCGGTTTAAGACGGGAGCGAGGAGGATGTGGGGATGAATTTTACCCCCGCTATTGGGAACAGGGCGGAGGCGGAGAGATGATATCCACAGTCCCACCCTGTCCCGCCGTGTTTTCCCGCATATAATACTAAATACAACTAGAAAAGCACATAAAATACATAAAAATACAAAACAAATACGTCAAAATTGGAAAAACACCAGAAATTCTCAAGCTCTTTGAAGACTTCTCCATCTTGTAAACCTTTAGGAACTCCCATCTTTTTTAGGGAGCAAACTAGTATCTTTTTACATATTATTATTTAGTTTAACATGTATTAAATATTTTTTTTTTAAAATTCTGTGTTCTTTTTTAAAGGTTGTATATATTTGGCAAAATTTTGTCAAAAGTTCACTTAGTTCCACTAGTCAAACAGTGGCGGATCCAATGGGTGGTCCTTGTATGCCCAACAGTGGCGGATCCAAGGGGTGGTCCTTGTATGCCCAGGACCACCCCAAGATCAAAGAAACAAGTTTAATTTCCACTCTAAATTGTTGAGGGACCACCCTAAATTTCAATACTAAATTATCTAATATGCAACGAAATTTGTAGGTTCCCCCTAAATTGTTGAGGGACCACACTAAATTTCAATCCTGAATCCGCCCCTGTAGTCAAAACTGGTCGAAAGCCAAGATTTGGGAGAAGGAAAAAAATCACCGCTACTCCCCAGTTGGGGATGGGCTCCCGCCTGATCTAGGGATGGAATCCCATCCATCATCCCTAATGGTGGAGCAGGGCAGGGGATGAGGATCAGGAGAATGTGGGGTTCGGGACTGGAGACCATGATCTCCACTCCACCCGCCCCATTGTCATCCCTAAGAAAAACTCTTATTCTTTCCCGTTGCCGGCCGATTCTCTTCCACGGGAGCTCATTGATTGGTTTTAAGGAACTTCTTTTTTGGCGGACCGGCCCATAACTTCTAAATTGAACCATCCTTCGGTAGTCTTAATTGGGCTCTTGATACTTGATGCTATCATGATTCAAATCCTTCATGTCTAACTTCAATATAAGGTGTTTCAGGACGAAATATAAAGTTTTAGTTTCGAAAATTATATTTTTAATAAATAATGTAATGTAACCACTACAAGAATTTATCTATTCATTGACTTTTTATGTGTCACAATAAGCATCTATTTGTGACACTTAGGATTTCCCGACATTTGAAAAAGATTACGCCTATTCCAATGTCACAAAAGGTCTATTGTCATTTATAAATGTAATAAGAAAATGTCAGTAATTGAATATCTGGTGACAGTTATAACTGATAAATTTAATTTCATCACCATTACTTATTTGTGTCAGGATAAAGGTACAAGGTAAAAGACTTCAAATATTTTGTGACACTTACCATTGTCATTATAATTTCGTATAGTGACATTCAGATGTATTGAAATAAACATATACTATGACACTTACAAGTGCAAAATATAAACATTTGAAGTCCATCCAAAATGTACTTAGCAAAAAATAAAATAAAAATAAAAGTCCATCCAAAATGTCAACAATTCTCTCAATCCATACTGCCATTCTATAATTTATAATCTGCACAGTACTAAAATCTCAAATCTGCATACCATTAAGAAGTACCATTTTAATTTATTCTATGATGCATTTAGATTGGCTTTGGCTTCCAAACTAAATTTGAAATTTTTATTTGTGAGATCTATATTCCTTCTCAAAAATAGTTTCGCCCTTACAAACTCCATCCACTTATATATTTAGTAATCGTGGTTATATGTATCTCCTCCAATTTTTCTATCTTAACTAATTGTGTTAAAAATATAATTGAACTCAAGGGCTGATTCAAGGTAGAAAGGGGAGGGGTTCAACATAATTTAAATATTTCGCCCAACAATAAACTACTAGATCCACAATTACCCGTGGCTAACTTAACTTTCAAAAGTATTTCAACCTTCAAATTTATTTCACGATAAACATGTTCAGCTCTAATTTAAAAAATTATACTGAGAATGAATATAGATGTGTTTGGCAACTTATAATGATTGAAATACTTTATGGGGTTGGAACTAGACTAAATATTCAATAATTCTAACGAAATGACTTACGTGAATGTGTAATTTTCATCCATATTCAGTTTCCCTCTCCTTTTACCTCTTCCCTACCCTAAATTTCACCCCAATAATGTAAACCCCATCCCTTAACCATCAATAAGAATCTCCTTTCTCCTTGTTCAGTCTCCTGCATGACCTTTCACAACTATGGAAACATGAAACAAAAATGTTTCAATGGTCAATGGTGGAATATAAGTTTCGTCTCAATCATTTTGGATATCATGTGAAACTTTAAAATAGAGATTTTCACGTAAATATAATAAAAAAATAATTAAATAAAAAAGTAACTATTCATTACGTAATGCCCAAATAAAAGATTATATAAAAGGAGAATTAGTTACTGTTGTCGATGATAAATACAATCTCTACCAAAAAAAATATTTGAGACCCTAAAGAACTGTAGGATGTACGAAATCACCACGTGGCATTCACCTTAGCTGCCCCTGGTAGAATAATAGATAGGTCAATGTAGCTAATCGCACTCTTTCAAAATGTGTGGTGATGACTGACAAGAATGGAAAATCATAACCTATAAGCATAGTGTAGCTATATATAAGTAGCCTTTAGCTTCAGATTGACATCGACCACGGCTCTAGTGCGGAACGAAAAATGTTCCGCACGAAACGGATTATCATCAGTTAAATTAAAATTTTGATAGTTTTGAAAAAGAATCCCTGTTCTAATTTTAGAACACCTATTCGCGTGAATAAGTATTTTAAAAAAAATATTCCGCATATACTGAAAAATATCTGTTCCGCATAAGAGCCGGACTGATTGACATCCAGTCGTGAGATTTCTGATAGGAGCAAATCGTTTTATTAATCACGCTTTTCCCTTTAGATTGATTTTCAAGCGTGACAACTAGATACGGAAAATCATCTGACCACCTACATTTCGATGTTCATACATCTTTTTGAATATTTTGTAATCAAGATGTAAATTCGATCTCCAAAATTTCCCCATTGGATAATAAAAAGCTATGCAGGAATGCAGGTCATATTCGACAATGTTTTCCTTCTGAACGATTCACAAAATTTCATATTCTTCTCAATATCAAGTGGACAACACTACAATCTGACTCTGCCTGTTGCAAATATAGTCATGCATAGTAATAATTTTATATATACACTGAGTCGTTTGATTTTTCAGAACACATCCACTATAAGTTCTATAACAGCTACATTTCCCCTCCGATGAGACTTAAAGAGGATTCCTCGAGGAAATCATGTTTTGTTCTCGTTGCATCCGAACTTTGGAAGCACCCACTCTGATATGGACTTCTAAACACAAGCTTTTAAACAGATGATGTTGATGCAGTTCAATCATGTGGATCGCAATGGGTAAAACTTTTAAACAGATTGTAAATAGCGCAATTGTAATAGATCTTGTAGGCATTTCGCTGCCCCGTCATAGTTCAGAAAGCCCATATACCAAAACTCATGATTATCAACAGAGATAACCTGAATGTACTTTTCGGAGGTATTAGATCTGCTCGTCGAAGGATTAACTTCTTTGAGCTGATGTAATGGTATAACAACCTAAGCACACAAGAAAACAGAGCTTAAGGTTAATGACGTTCTATACTCTTATGTATAAAGCATTCAAACAGAAATAGAGATCAATCACATAACTAACACATAACTTTAATCTAATGCTCGAGCTTCAAACTCAATGAGGCCGCTTTATGCTGGCAAAGAGGATAAAAACATCATTCAACACAATGTCCAGGAAAGAGAATACATCAAATTCTACTGTGGTTTTTCATTCTCAAAGAAAATTCGAATAAACAATAGCCAAGAACTTATCACATATTCATGTTTATGGTTCAAGCTCTTTCTAACGCGAAACATAATTCTCTTTACCAAAATTTTCCTTTTTATTCGAGCTTAAAGATTCTGATACTTGAAGTACACAGTCCCAATCTCCACCCTTTTTTGGTTTTACTTTCCATATCCTAACGATATCAGTAAATGATCTGCTTAGCACCAAATAGCAAGAAGGCGAGGTTTTGGCTGCAAGATGCACAAGGAGGTGATGTATAAATGGTCTTCGGAGTGAGGAGATTTCTTTAGCAATCATAAAAGATCAGAAGACAAAAGATGTACCAACATTGTCAACCCTACACGTTACCGTTAACTCAATACTAGAATAGAGCTATTGGATTTCCAGAAAGTATGAAACTACAAATACCTTCTAGTTCCCCGTACTAACACTTTGCAGAGTATTTCTATCACATTGTGAACTTAGATAATCTGGAAGATAATCCAGATTAGTGTAATTCTGGTCAAAGTCCTACCATATCAGCTTCTTACCCTACCAAATAAGCAGTTGCATCCCATGAACACATGAGAACATTTAAAATCATGATACCCATGCACAACCATTTAAATTTATTTACCAACTAAAGGTCACATAGCATTCAGAAAACTAGTTTCAAAAGCAAACTTGGATAGGGAAGGGGGAAAAAAGGAAGTAAGATGGCAGAGAAAGCAGCCGCATTATATTAAAGATCAAATTATCAACTACGATTAGACACATCTTTTTAATTTAAATATTTATTTGTCATTCAATTTTACCTTATAAAAGCTCCATTCAGTCTTGTCATCAACCTTATATGATAGAGGATTGTCACTACTAAATCACGTTTCGATTCATCTGTTTAGGTGTTCGAGTTGTTCGAATTTTGTTCGAATTTTGTTCGTTTTCGAAGCTTGAATTTTCCTACCTAAAATTAATACTCAAAAATCCCTAACCTGAGGGTTCAGACCATCCATTTCCGAATCCAGCCAAAAGGCAGTTCCATGCAAGATGAAAAATACCTAAAAGCTTTGGCAGCAATAAACATCAATGATAATGAAGATCCAACTTTATAGGCAGATTCTGATGCTACCACACATATATTAAATTATCCGGGTAAAATCTCAACTATTAGGCCTTATAAGGGTAATTAATACAACGAAACGCAACTAAAGTGGTAAGACGCTTCACTCACAAATAGTAAATTGAGAGTTTGAGTAATTCCGAATGGAAGGTGGGGAACCACTATTAATTCCCTTTGAAACCCTAGAACAAAAAAAAGGGTGGTAATGGTGAGAGTTTATTTCACATGTTGGAGAAGGAAAAATCAAAACTACACATGGTAACTTAAATCTTAAAAATGTATTGATAGTCCCTAAAATTAAAAAGAACCTTTTTTTTTTTTTTTTTGAGGCCCGAAGGGAAAGAGCTGAGAATACCCTAGATTGGGAGATTGTAGCATGCCCCAAGTCGGGAAGGGAACTAAGCCTCACAAGGAGGAGAATTTATTGCCCCATAAGTGGAGATATAGGAATCAACCACGGAACCTCCGTCCCGTGGCCGGGTAGCCTTACCACTTGGGCTACCCAATTCCCATAAAAGAATCTTATTTCAGTTGGACAACTTACCCTTGGCAGTTTTGTTATCAAAGATCAACAGGGAATGATTCTCGCTAGATGAAGTAAAAATGAAGGGTTATATGCTACTCCAAGGTTTTGAAACCCGGACCGGGCATTGACCCGGAAAAGTTACTGGGTCACGGGTCACTGGTCGAATCGGTGGTCGGACCGTCATCGACCCGGTCAACGGACCGGTCAACGATCTAAATATTAAAAATATATATAATATATACATATTAATAAAAAATAAAGTTAATAAGCTTTAATGGGTCTTATAAGTGAAATATAAAATTATAAGGACTTCTTTGTGTTCAAAATATTTTATAGGACCTATGTGGTAATTATTTTAATTTCCAGTTTAGTCCTACCTATATATATTCTCTTAATCATAACCCTAGAAGAAAACCCCACCTTTCTTCCTCACGGCTCCTCTCCTCTCCTCCTTTCTTCCTCCTCAGCCTATCCTCTCCCCACCGCCTCTCCACTCCTCCTTTCTTCCTCAGCCCCTCCTCTCCGCCCCACCGCCTCCGCCTCTCCACTCCGCCTTTCTTCCTCAGCTCAGCCTCTCCTCTCCGCCCCACCGCCTCCGCCTCTCCACTCCGCCTTTCTTCCTCAGCTCAGCCTCTCCACTCCGCCCCACCGGCCTCTCCTCTCCTCTCCTCCTTTCTTCCTCAGCCTCTCCTCTCCGGCCCACCGCCTCTCCACTCCTCCTTTCTTCCTCAGCCTCTCCTCTCCGCCCGCCACCTCTCATCTCCACCTGCGAAGAAGACGACGACGGATTATTACTCTCCTCTCGGTTTCTCCTCCTTTGGGTGACCCGGACGGTTTCCACAAAATCGTTCGGTTTTGGGTCGAACAGTCGGGACCAGTCCCGAGTCAACCGAAAGTCAAACAAAATAGAGCGGTTTTTGAAGCTTCGGGTTTTGGCACCTAACCGACCGCTCGGAGGTCCGGTCGACGGTCGGACCGGTCCGACCGTCCGGTCCGGTCCGGGTTTCAAAACCATGTGCTACTCCCCTCCCTTCTAAAAAAAAAAACTTTAATTACATGTTGCGAAAATTAAGGAACAAAAAATTACAATGTTTTTATAATTAAAATACTAATATTACTCTTTTAAATTTGATTTGTATACCATTAATTTTATTTAAAAGAGTAATATTGATATTTTAATTCCAAAAATATATTAATTTTTACTTCCTTAATTTTCGTAATATGTAATGAAAATTTTATATTTAGGAATGGAGATAGTATTTGAAGAAGCTGAATATCAAGCTCTTACAGCCATTCAAAATCAAGCTTCTCAAAATACATGGCCCCAAAGAAAGAGACATCCCCACTTGAAAGCTTTGAAATTTGTGACAGGTATATTTTTTCCTGTGAATTTCACTATTTTTTTTAGGTTATAAATTTTTAATTAAAAATTTAATAGATGTCATTTCCTTGTTGGTGTGACAGGGAAGGGGATGCCGAATGAGGATAGAGGATTCCAAGCCCAAAACCACTGGGAAATACTCCTTACATGAAATTACAGTATCATTTTAAACGTCGAAATATAAAATGGGCCACATATCTGA
This sequence comes from Vinca minor, assembly GCA_026122235.1. Taxonomy (NCBI): domain Eukaryota; kingdom Viridiplantae; phylum Streptophyta; class Magnoliopsida; order Gentianales; family Apocynaceae; genus Vinca; species Vinca minor. The sequence goes on along the minus strand of JAOCZM010000294.1, from coordinate 1,616,993 downwards.
GACACATTTTATCTGAAATTTTAACCCTAATTACTTAATCATTTATTTGGCTTTGTTCTCATGAAAAATTTCCTCATAACAACTAATTACTTAACCAGAAAGATCTTCTTTTAGGTCCTTTATGTAAGTAGTGTTTCCATTTCGTACTGAAACAACTAGCCATAACATTAGAGAATGTCTTAAGAACTATCGGATCGGGAGGTGGGTCCCTAGGGGCGTGGATATCGCCTTTTTGTGTACAAGAGAATGTCTTAAGCCGCGGTGAAACGACCAAAGATTAATGTCAATTTTATTATATAAATAAAAGCATGTTTTATAAAAAAAATAAAAAATCATTTGAATATTACGTCTTGTTTTCGCGAAATTTTGACAGTTTACTACAAAATAAAATGTCTTTTTCTTTTTTTCTTTTTTTTCTTTGCAACATATAGCTTCTAGCTAGTTCTCAGAAATTACTCAGACTCCAAAACAACTTTTGATTTGGATTAGTAGAAAATCAGAATAATCTCCCTTTCATGATTGTAGGGTCCTCCTCATTAGTACATTAGGTTAGGTTGTTGCTCTAATAAAAATGAAATTAACCATGAGATGTGGCGTGGTGATAGCTCGCCTTGTCCCTTAGCCATGGTCAGGAGTTCGATTCCTGCCCATGGGAATGGAGCGCATTTCATGGCCAGCCATTTACCTCTTCGGATAGCCCCTGTGGCGAGGGGGATTTAGTCACTGCTATCGGCGGTGGGACACCCTCGCTCTAACAAAAAATAATAATAATAATAAAATTAAATTATTTGATCATATTAATTATTCAATTTTCACATGATCTTTTTAACTAAGCAATTAATGAGCTTCAAATTCTAACCACATCTTCCACTCTATAAGAGCTCTTCAATCTTCTCCAAGAAACCAAGCATTTCCCTTTCACCATCTTCATCTGTACACCATAAAAACATCCATGCAAAAGTCAATTTTCTTTTCTACAAGTCATGAAATTAGAAAATGAAGTTTAATTAACTACATCATAATCAAGAAAATAATCAGGTTTGGTACCATTATGTGTTTCTATTAATGTTGATTATGATAACGGTTAAAGGAAAAAAAAATAAAAAAAATAATGTTTCTATTGAGAAAACCTCCCTATATATATACATAAACAATTTTTATTTCTCTTTTTGTCAATAAACTTTTATTTTAACTCTTTCTATACATAATTTTTTTTGAACTACTGCTTTTGTCAAATTAGTGAAAATTAGTGGTTTTCAGACACTTTTGAATAAGTGTTTTGTACATATGTGTCAGTCTTAAGGGTATTTTTATCAATTTAAATGCTTAACACAAGTGCTATGCGTAGAACATGTGGTTAAAAGTTGCAGAAAACCACCAGTTTTACACTAATTTGACAAAGGTAGTAGTTGAAGCTTTTATCTGTTTCTATTAGAAGTTGCAAAAATATTCAACCAAAAATAATTTAAAAAATAAAAAACACATGTTTGGTGAGAAACTCGGATGATCAACACATTTGATCATCATGTATGTTTATATATGAATTAGTGAGTTGAATGTTAGTATAAGAGACTCTAATAATGTTGAATGACTTTCTAATTTCTCATAAATTCATTTAATGTCATACAGTACATTTTATCTGTTTTAGACCGAATTGTTAGCCATTTTTGTCACCAATGTTGTTTGAAACAGCCATTTTTGTCACCAATGTTGTTTGAAACAGCCACTTTTATCCTTTTTTCAAATAAAATTCTAAAAAAACATCAAAATTGATAATGCGGCAAAAAGCTATCATAATACCTCTCTCTTGCAGGGGTAAAACTGGAAACTTATAGCCATTCATCAGTGACGGATGCAGGTAAGGGTCACTGGGGTCATTTGACCCCAGTGAATTTTTTTTCCCCGCTTCGCGGGATATTTTACAAGTTGCTCTCAATAAAAAATAGTCTTGTCTCTCAACTCTCAAGTCTCAATTCCTTCCCGCGAGACATCTCATTCTCAGTCATTTTTTTATGCTGTATATTGTTTGACAAAATACAAAAAAAAAAAATTTGGAGAGGGGGGCGAACTTGATAAAATACTCCAAACTACATATAAAATTTACTAAAATTTACCATATGTAGTATTTTTAAAAATTTCGGGCCCTTCTAGAATCGTCCCTGACCCCACTGATGTCGAGTTCGGATCCAGTCACTGCCATTCATACAATAAGTTTCCAGTTTTACCCCTGCAGGAGAGAGGTATTATGATAGTTTTTTGCCACATTATCAATTTTGATGTTTTTTTAGAATTTTATTTGAAAAAAGGATAAAAGTGGTTGTTTCAAACAACATTGGTGACAAAAATGGCTGAAAAAAGTTAAAAAGGATAAAAGTGACTGTTTCAAACAACATTGGTGACAAAAATGGCTAATAATTCGTTTTAGACCATTCAAATATATGTATTTTTTTTCATAGCACAACACCATGAGCTGTGGAATATAACTCATTGTGCCAGCTATAATCATTAGTAGAAGTACATAAATAGTGTTATTGTTGCAGAAGAGCTACAATTTTAACCAGTATTCCAAGAGCATACTCCCCCCCAGAAAATAAAAAAGATTTGACTTTTTCAAATGATCTTTATGTAGAATTTGTATCTTATTTATATGGTTATTTTTGTTTGTTCTCTTTCTTTTTCCGTTGGTTTTTTCCTTTGTCTTTTCTGTGGGTTCTTGTGGTCCCCTAGTACCATGTTTGATCCAGGTGTTGGTACGGTGTCTCCTAAAGGTGTTCTCAATCTTAAAGTTTTAGATTCTAGTGTGGAAAATGATACTCCCTCCGATTCAAAATATAGGTATTTTTAAGAGTTTTCACACAAATTAAGATATTAATCTAAATGACTAAAATAACCCTAATTAATACTCCAAAAAACATTAAATCTCTTCTCACAATCAACATCTCCAAAAATTGTTCAATCTTCCGCTTGTAACTATCATTTGCTACATTTAATATTCATCTTAATATTGATTGATTATGTATGATTCCAAGTAGATGCTTAGCTAAGAACATGGAGTTATTATTAATCACGGTCAATTTTTTTTTAGCTAAGAACATACTCCAAAATGTTTTTTTAGCTAAACTCCATTTTTAGTTCAAATCCATGGAGTTATTAATCACGGCCAAATTTTTTTATTTTTGGTGGCAAAATTAAAATTTGAATTTGGCCAAATAATCAAAAAAATATTCATGGAGCCTAATAATGTGATATCCGTTGATGAAGAAATAAAAAATGTGTTGAACATTCTTCGACTTTGTTTCGACTTGCTTTATTTCTTCATCAACGGATATCAAATTATTTGGAGTCGATTGAAGAGATTCTTTGTTGTCCATGATTTTGAAATAGTGATTTATGTCTCTTTTGCCACATATATAAATGAATAATCTTGATACTTGATAATGGAGTACTTGGGAATTACACATTAAATAATGTAGGATTAAATAGTATAGGGGTAAATTAGTCCACAAATGCACAACTTTTGTAAAAAGACTTATATTATGTAACAAAAAACAATGCCTAAAAAGACCTATATTGTGAATCGGAGGGAGTAATAAATACTCTTTGGTGGCTAAGTTACTATCAAACAAGCGTATTAATGCTAGCCATTAAGAGTGTGATGGAAATAGCTTGGAACCTGGGTAATACAGTGCTTTTGACTAGTATTGGAGTGAACCTCTTCAGATGTACATTTCAAAATTCAACTGATCGAGACAAAATTATGAGGGATGGTTCGTGGACCATACGAGGGTCGCACTTAATTCTGCAACATTGGCATCCAAATTAAAGGACTGAAGAAGTGGATCTGTCGAAAACTAATTTTTGGGTTCAAGTTCATGGGCTTCCTCCAAACAGAATAAGCCTTGAAAATGCCAAAATTATCGGTTCTTATATGGGAAAGTTCCTCTTCAAAGACAACAGTTGGAATGGAAGATGGAAGGATTATCTCAGAATTAAAGTCGAAATTGAAGTAGCTTCACCGCTTCCCTCACGCTGTTTTTTTAGCGAAATAAAGATGAATTCATTTGGGTTGCTTTCAAATATGAAAGAATCGGAGATTTTTGTTATGCCGGTGGTAGACTTGGGCATATGAAAAATGGATGTGTTGAGGATAATAAGGCTAATATTAAACCTTTGGATCCACGATTGGCTTTTGGAATATGGATGGTGGCGTTAACGGGTTATGGCGGTGGTAAGGATGAGGAAGATGGAGGTGGTTCTCGTTTGCAGGGACTGACAAGATGGGATGGTGACCGGTCAACTCAAAAGGCTAGCGGTAATGGATGTGATGATGAGGGTACAGTGAACAATAATATCTATTACCCAAACCCGAATCTTCATCTGGGTAAAGAATTGTTAAATTCAAATACCCAACTTACTAATGTTGTTGGGCCTTTAGTTTCTACAATTATCCAACAAGCCTTTGTCCAACCACAAATTCCTAGCCCAAATAATCACACCCAACTCCGTAGCCCAATAGATATTTGTGCTACTAATTTAATTCTGGACCCAAGTAGTAAAACCAATGGGAACATTTTAGCTAAGTACCCAGCTCATCCCACTCCCCAGAAGACTAAATTTACTGATCTCAAAAGACCCATGGAAATCAAGAACTACCCTTACAAAAAACCATTCAATAGTTTATCCGGTACTCAAATTCCAAGCCCGCATTCAGTTTTTCCCCCCAATTTCGAACAATCATTTTCTAATCTTCAAATTAATAACCAAGTTATTCCCTATAACCGAGTTCCTTTGTCTCCGGCAGCTCCTGAGTTATTGGTTGAAGAGGAAACATTTACAAGCTTTAAGCAGAGAAGGATTTTTAGGGTCAAACCCAACTCGGTTAGGGGAGATAGGGTTGATGTTAATTTAGAGCAAGTTTTTAGTCATCAGCTGGAGGTCATCGAGATTGACGATCCAGGCAATTTGTTGTCAGTCTCTGCGGAAGGAATAGTTCAAACTGATGATGAGGAGGATTTGATGTTTAATAATGATGAAGCTAAAAGGGCAGGTTATGAGTGTCCGGTGGGGGTCTCGGATAAGCTGGAGGTGACTGTTACTCATGAATTGGCTGAGGAGGCGAGCCTAAGCACGCCCCCAAAGGGGGTTATGAAGGTCTTTCCCTGGAACTTCCGTGGCCTTGTGGGTCCAGAGGCAGTGAGAGCCTTGAGAGGTTTTATTAACTCTCATAACCCTTATATTTTATTTCTGTCTAATTTTATTATTTCTTGTTCTGTTAGGATCTTTGATACGTTGCGTAGTGTTGGTTTTAACTTGTTCCATTTTGTCCCGCCTGTGGGTTTTTCTGGGAGTTTGGTGTTATGTTGGAAACTTGAGATTGTTCTGAGCATTACTAATTTTTCTGATCATATTATTAGTTGTATTTTATGTCTCATCCTCTTGCTACACATTGGCAATTTACTAGGATTTACGGCCCTTGTCGGAATGCTCAAAGAGTTACCTTTTGGGAACAGTTGGGTTTGTTGTACCGTGATATTTCCATTCCTTGGTTAGTTATGGGGGTTTTGAATAGTTTTTCTAATTCATTTGATAAGGAGGGGTTTTTGCCTTACTTGGAATATCAGCAAAAATCGTTTAATAATTTTGTGGATTTGTGTAATATGATTGATATGGTTTTTCGGGTAATCCTTATACATGGAAAAACAAAGAAATTGGGGAGGGGGGGTAGTATTAGACTGGATAGAGGGCTCATCAATTCTTCTTAGCGTCTTTTGTTTCCTAAAGCTTCTGTGCGTCATTTAACTGCTCTTGCATCTGACCACTGTCCTATCTTGTTAGATACTAGTCCTACCAGAGCATTGCATCCTTAGCCTTTCCGGTTCGAATCCATGTGGATTAGGGAACCTTCTTCGCCGGTCATTGTTTTTAATGCTGGGAATGTACCTGTGATTGGGTCTCCCATTTTTCAATTCTGTTCCAAAGTTAAAGGTGTAAGAGTTGGAATAAATCGTTTTTCGGTCATGTTCAAACTTCTATTAATAATCTGAAAATTGAGATCAAGAGACTCCAAAACTAACCACGGTCTGTTTTGGTTATTGCAAAGGAAAGAGAATCACAGAAAAAACTGGATGAAGTCTTGAAGAAGGAGCAATTATTATGGTGGAACAAGTCTAAAAATTTGTGGTTGGAAGAGAGGGATGCGAATACTCACTTTTTCCATCTATCCACTATCATTCACAGAAGACAAAATACAATTGATTCCCTCCAATTCTCTGAAGATACATGGATCTCTGATAGATATGAGATTGGTGAGTGTTTTCTTGATTCTTTTGAAAAATTATTTGAATCTACTAATCCCGTTTTTCCAGATGATTTGCAGGATTTGATTCAACCGTCCATTTCTGAGGAAGCTAACAATGAGCTGTGTAGGTTGCCGTCCTTTGAGGAAGTGAAGGAGATCATTTTTGGTATGAAGTATGGTAAGAGCCCGGGGCCTGACGGTATAACTCCGTGTTTCTTTAAAAACTATTGGGAGATTGTGGGTAAGTCTTTGGTCTGTGCGATGTACTACTTTTTCAATCATGGTTATATGCTTAGAGCTTTAAATCACACTTTTATTTCCCTCATTCCCAAGAACGATAATGCTAATATGATTGACCATTTTAGACCTATATCCTTGTGTAATATTGCTTATAAAGTTATTACGAAGATCTTAGCCGATAGAATTAAGTTGGTTCTTGATGCTATTATCACCCCTTCTCAAGCTGCTTTTATCCCTGGCAGAGTGATGTCAGATAATGTTGTCACATGAGTTAATGCATCATTTGAATGGTAAAAAAGGCAAGTTGGGTCTTATGGCTGTCAAGATTGATATGTCTAAAGCGTATGATAAAGTGGAGTGGTCCATTTTGACTTGTATTATGAGGCATCATGGTTTTTGTGATAAGTTTGTTCACTTGATTTTTCAGTGTATTTCTACTACTTCTTTTTCTATTCTTATTAATGGATCTCCTTTTGGTTTATTAACCCTTCGAGGGGCCTTAGGCAAGGCGATCCTATATCCCCCGCTCTTTTCACTTTGGTCTTTGATTTGTTATCTAGGATGGTCTCGGAGGCCGGAAATAAAGAGCTTATTCATGGTGTTAAGGTTTGTAGAGTGGCTCCAAGTGTGTCTCATCTTATGTTTGCTGATGATTTAACTGTTTTCTATAGGGCTAATCTGGAAGAAGCTGATGAAATTATGGAGTGCATTAACCTGTTTTATACATGGTCTGGGCAGAGTATTAATTTGGGAAAATCTGTGGTGCATTACAGTAGGAATGTGAGTGGAATGTTAAAGGAATAGTTGGGGTACTCTTTTGGGAATGAAAGAGTGTGATCATAAAGAAACTTCCTTGGGGAGTCCTTTCTGTAAAGGAAAATCCAAGAAAGAAGCTTTTTCACCCGTGATAGAGAAACTTAGAAGGAAACTCTCAAGTTGGAAAATTTCTGCCCTCTCCCAAGCAGGTAGAACTGTTCTGATCAAAACGGTGGCTCTGTCTTTACCGGTTCATATTATGCACACCTTTACCTTTCCTATGTCTATTTGCAAAAAACTTGATAGTTTAATTAGAGATTTTTTGTGGGGTTTTAAAGAAGATAGTGGGAGGCATCTCTATCTCAAAGCTTGGGATGCTATTTGTGTTCCTAAATTAGCGAGGGGTTTGGGAATTAGGAAATCTGTTGATATGAATATATCTTGTGTTGCGAAACTGGGATGGGATCTTTTGCGAGGTATTGATAAAACTTGGGTGAAAATGATAAGATCCAAGTATTTGAGAGGTAGAAATCTCCTCAATGTGGAGGGTGCGGGTTGTGCATCTTCTTGGATATGGGCCGGCATAGTCAAAACAATATGGTGCTAAAGGAAGAAAACATGCATTAATGTTAGTAGAGATTCTGAGGTGAAGATATGGGAGGAGCCGTGGGTTCCCAAATTAGAAGATTTTCGACTTTCACATGCAATGAAAAAGGATGATTCTCCTATGAGCGTCAAAGATCTGATGTTGGGTAATCATAATGGGTGGGACAGGAATTTGGTTGAAGGCTCTTTTGATCGGGCGACAGGGCCAAAGCTATTTTGGAGATTATTCTTTCTCGGGAACAGGATTCTTTGATATGGGTAGATTTTTGAGCAACATACGGAAAATGGGCTCTGCAATCGGATCCTATTACTGTACACGTTGATGATCTTGTATACTACCCGAGATTACATCTGCTGTCACGCCCCGTAACCGGGAAACGACCTGGCAGCGTTCCGTTTTGCCAAACGGAACACAGAACCCATAACATAAAACTCATACATGCATCAGCGGAAGCTATAAAACATACTAAAACCTCAAATAGTGTATATATAACTTAACTTAAAAGGGTACATCATAACTGAAATAGTACAACTTAAACATACTTCAAAGTTCATCACACTTAGTCTATTTCAAAACAGTAAAGTGAGCTAGACGTTTATAAAGTGTTATCTCCCTGATACTCGAACACGACGTCCCCCACGTACCCTTCGTAATTAACATCCTGCTCATCTGAAAAGGAAAGGTGGATAAGGGTGAGCAAAACCAACTATTGCTCAGTAAGATCCCTTCAACCTTGGGATGAAGAAATATATAGACACTTAATTAAAATAGTTTATGCATCCCAAAATATTTCATAACTTTAAAAACATAATCACCAATAAAGCAGTAAAATCATGGTATGCAAAATACTTCTGACTTCTTAGAATATTGGGAGTGCAGAATCGCCGCCCATACAACGACCCTACACATCTTACCCCTCCACTCGAGAAATCATAAATACCTGCGACTCAACCTCCTAGCTTTCTCGACAGCTTTAGGAATGACAGTTGCGCACCCACCATTCTTACCCCTCCACTGCGAGACCGCTAGGAAGTGAAGGTTCTAACCTAGCGTATACGTGGGAATGCCTAGCTTCTCATTAGCTCGAGTACAGACAACGGCCGTCGTCTACACCCTTACTACGAGACAACTAAACAACTCCAAAACCTGAGAAAAACATTTAGAAAACGACTTCCATTTCCCTGCAAAACCGCTCATATCAAATATCAAATGCAAACATCATATATCGTTGTATCCTGTTCGTGACATCGTACATCATGACTTGATGTTTGGGCCTCTCCCAACATCTTATCTATATACTTATCATATAACACAACTCTACATGCTACATCTTATCCCAAATTAGGTACATTGACTTCTCATAAAATCCATAAGCATAACATAAGCATACTGGATCCTTTCTTAGTCAATGTCCCTAATGGGATGTTCCCTTATGCTTACAATCATAAAACAGCAAGTAATCATGATATCATAGACATGCGCAATTAAACATCATACAATTCATGCATTCACATTAAATATCGCTTCATCCACTTTTATGCAAGAAAACATGATAAAACCATTTTTCATTCATACTTCATACATAATTTGTAAAAAATCAGTTCATGAAAGCTTTGGAAAAACTCAAAGTTGAAGGGTCCTTACCTTATCACCGTTATGTTCTTAACTTGTAACAAATCCAGAAAATCTGATTCATGTTCCTAATTGAAAGACGTACACAGGAAAATATGAAAGTTAAAATCCTAATTCCTCTGGTCAAATCGTAGCCCTATAAGTCTAGTTTCTAAATCAAAAAGAGTCAGAGGATTTGGAATTCTAGATTTACCTTTACGACGTTTCTAGTGCGGTGCACGTAGGCTGTCCAGAATCTGTTTTTCTTGAATTTTCTGAGACTTAGAAACTGACTTCCCAATCCTATAACTCGAAATACAGAACTCCAAATGCTACTCCGTTGAATCCCAAGCGTAGCTCTATCAGTCCTCTTCGAAAAGAACTAAGAATCGCTGAAAACCGCCACCTTTTGCTATCTCAAAAGTGCAAACTCCCACAGACTACCCAATCTGCCAGAACCTTCTACTCCGATGATGATATCTCTTAATACAGAACTTAAAAATGGAAATTCCTTTGGTCAAAATATAGTTTAAGTAGTCTAGTATCTATGGTTAAAATATGAAAGTATTCTAAGATGATTTGCTATGTCTGCCAAAGTGTTCTTACTTGCTGTCCAGATTTTTCAGCATTCTTATTTTCTCTCTTTTTCTTTCTTATTCTTCCCTTCCCTTCTCTACTTTCCTACTCTATTTATAGGCTGTCTAAACTCCAGATTTCTGGAAGGTTATAACTCTAAAGTAGGCAACCAATGAATAGATACATCCCTCCTCTTGACCTTATCTTAAATGGCACCCCTTCATACACTAACCTCCTTCCAAAATTAACCAATTAACCAACATATAATTCTTTTTATGCATTAGGTCCTCTAATTAATCTAAGACGACATAGCAACCCTAAACAATTATGTACATAATATATAACACATATAAAAAGTCAATTAGTCACATAACATTTAAATATGATCATGCAATTTCTAAGGTCAAAAGGTCCTGGGCATTACATCTGCACTCGCCCGAGAACACTTACGTCCTCCCTGTAATTGTCTTGTGTTAGGGTTGAACGAACATACTCGATATGTCTGCATGTCGCCCTAAAGTACCTCTCTCGATAGGGCATCTCACTGTTAAATCTGTTTACAGAACAGTGATCCGTCAGAAATTGGTTAATAATTCACATTTTCAGAGGAAGAATGGGAAAGCTTTATGGCACTCTGATCTTCAGAGTGCCATAATAGTGATCCGTCACTATTATTACAGCACAGTGATCCGTCAGAGATTGGTTAATAATTCACCTTTTCAGAGGAAAAATGGGAAAGCTTTATGGCACTCTAATCTTCATAATAGGCACATACAACTTATTTGGAGAATTCTTAATAATGCTCTTCCGACAAGGGGTAGATTGAAGTATTGTTTTAACATACAAGATGATGTATGTATCTTTTGTCAAAGGGAGGAAGAAACTATTGAACATGTATATTTTAATTGCACTTTTTCTAGAACTATTTGGTTTGCCTCTAAGTGGAAATTAAGAACTGAAGCTTTTCAGGATTGGGTATTTCCGAGGTGGATGGCTGAGGTTAGCATACCTTCCAATTTATTTCCGATTTCTTTGGATTTTTTGCTAGAATTTGTGAATTTTTTTGCAGTGTTTTTAGAACAAGTTTGGGCACATAGAAATGATATTTTGCATGGAAAGGCAAGGAAAAAGTTGGAAAAGGTTTTAAAATTGATAGAGATCAAATCTCACTTGTATTGGGAAGCAGCCGAAAGAAGGCTACTGAAGAGAGGAACTAAACAGAAGACTGCTAGTTGGTGTCCACCGCCTAGGAATTGTGTGAAGGTCAACTTCGATGCCGGTTTCATAAAGGATGATGAGGCGGTCACTGCCATCATTATCAGAAATGGTATATGAGCGATTGAAGGTGTTTGGATTGAAAGATTTCAAGCAAGAAGCCCCTTCGAAGCATAAGCAAATGCAGCGATTTCGGCACAGAAAAGTATTAGATTCTATGAATATTCAAAGTGCTATTGTGGAAGGTGATTGTCTTAATGTTTTGCGATGCTTACAAGGTAATTATTCGGAGATTCACTGGACAGAGGCGGATGTAGTTTCTACTGGATTAGCCATTTTGTCTAGATTTCATCTTTGGAAAGTCAACTTTGTCAATAGATTTGCCAATTTCCATGCTCATAATATTGCACTTTGGGCGAAATCTAATTGTTTAACCGTGTATTTGGAACCTTATGCTATCACTCCATTAGCTCTTTGTGATATGGGAGGCACTTTTTGTAACATTTTTCCGATTTTGGAACCATCTACTGATTAGTGTGTTATTTAGCAAAAAGATGAATTATTACTTATTTAATTATAAACTTTAAGACATGTGCATTTAGTATCTCAAATAAATTCTATAACTTTTTGAAAATCATAAGTTTCATCATCTATTAAGGTTATCTACTACTCCCTCCGTCCCAAATTAACTGTCCACATTTCTATTTTTGTTTGTCCCAAATTAATTGTCCACTTTCTAAATAAAGTAGGTATTAATGATAATTTTTCCAATTTTACCCTTCTTCCAACTCCTCATTGAATGCTCTTAGTTAATTAAAATTATCACTTTCCAACACATATTTAAGAGCATGGTTTTGAAACCCTGAGCCGGACCGGGACTGGTCGGGACCGTCCGACCGTCGACTGACCTCCGAGCGGTCCGGGTTAGGTGCCAAAACCCGAAGCTTCAAAAACCGCTCTATTTTGTTTGACTCGGTTGACCCGGACGGTCCGACCGTTCGACCCGAAAACCGGAACGATTTTGTGGAAACCGTCCGGGTCACCCAAAGGAGGAGAAACCGAGAGGAGAGTAATAATCCGTCGTCGTCTTCTTCGCAGGTGGAGATGAGAGGTGGCGGGCGGAGAGGAGAGGCTGAGGAAGAAAGGAGGAGTGGAGAGGCGGTGGGCCGGGAGAGAGAGGCCCGAGGAAGAAAGGAGGAGAGGAGAGGCCGGTGGGGCGGAGTGGAGAGGCGGAGGCGGTGGGGCGGAGAGGAGAGGCTGAGCTGAGGAAGAAAGGCGGAGAGGAGAGGCTGAGCTGAGGAAGAAAGGCGGAGTGGAGAGGCGGAGGCGGTGGGGGCGGAGAGGAGGGGCTGAGGAAGAAAGGAGGAGTGGGAGAGCGGTGGGGAGAGGATAGGCTGAGGAGGAAGAAAGGAGGAGAGGAGAGGAGCCGTGAGGAAGAAAGGTGGGGTTTTCTTCTAGGGTTATGATTAAGAGAATATATATAGGTAGGACTAAACTGGAAATTAAAATAATTACCACATAGGTCCTATAAAATATTTTGAACACAAAGAAGTCCTTATAATTTTATATTTCACTTATAAGACCCATTAAAGCTTATTAACTTTATTTTTTATTAATATGTATATATTATATATATTTTTAATATTTAGATCGTTGACCGGTCCGTTGACCGGGTCGATGACGGTCCGACCACCGATCCGACCAGTGACCCGTGACCCAGTAACTTTTCCGGGTCAATGCCCGGTCCGGGTTTCAAAACCTTGTTTAAGAGATTGTTGGATGTTGTGTGAGAGGAAGGAGAGAGAAAAATATAAATTTTAAATGAGATTAATAAAATTAATTAAGGGTATCTTAGACTTTTACTTATATTTTACCATCAAAATCATCAAAACCTTAATACCCGTGCATTTGTCAAAGTGGACAGATAATTTGGGACGGAGGGAGTATACATATTAGTTTATGAGGGCATGACCTTGTCAATTGAGCAACAATGACACATGACACTTTCTGATTCGAAAAGAGACTAAAGTTGTCCACATATTACTGTCATAAATTTCAAAGTCCTGAAATACCAATTCTACTTTTACAAGGAAGGCCGCTAATAATTCAAAGGATGGAGGTGAGATCGGGTCCTATAGAGCCACCCACTCTTCATTTATTATGCAGTTAGAGGATGTCTTATTTCAAAGCTTAAACAAAATTTATTTTTACCCTACTTCTTATTTTCTAAATAATTTACTTTTTGTTAAATACAAATAAAAAAATATTAGACAAAACTTTATTAAATCCCGCCTCTAATACGAAGGAAATTCTTACGTGAACTAGCTCCACATGAATCTTGTAATCCAAAATTAAACACATCATTACAACTCTCTTCATTCTGTAGTGATGTAACTAGTTCAGGACCACAAGTTTCAGTGGACATGGTCCATATCAGAAATAGAAATAACATGCTTGATAAGGTCATGCCCTCATGGTCAATGGACAAGTTTCAACATGCTTGAAGGCTTCTTGACACGGGGATTTTCTATTTCTACACTATCATTCTCCGGATTACAAAACCAAAATAGCTTGAACTTTTGTGCGGGTGTGACTTACGTACACGAATGTCGGACAAAAACTCGCGGGCCTGATCAACCAACGTTTTACTACTGGTTTTATTATTTTTTCCAATCAAGAGAGATACTTGTACAACTGAATTCATTGGATTATGATGAACATACTTTAATTTCGACTTTTGAACGCATCAAAATTAAAACTATGAATGTATATGATCACTTCTATCAGCATATAAAAAGAGACTCATGTCAATGATTCTATACACTTCGAATAATATTTCTCATTCTAAAAAGCTTTCTAAAGACATTTTGTTTTGTAAAACCTCTGGTGTTCATCAACAGTCCTACTTCTAGTTCGCCGGTGAAACTTTTTAGTGCAAACAAGTTCTGTATCCTGGGAGGCAGATGCTTCACGAAACTCCAACACTTATCTGAGAGGAGGCAAATATGTTTTAAGGAAATTGTGTCCAACACAAGCCTCGATTTCATCTCTCTGTTTACACAGTCTGCCTTTGTCATTTACAATTGCTGTATTCTTGTTATAACACCTGTTAAATCTGTTAAACTTTTGTACTAACAGTTGTTTTGTAGTTCACTAACAGTTGTTGAGTTTGTATCTTTCAGTTGTTATTTAATTTATTAATAGCTGTTGTGAAGACTTCAAACAACTATTATAGTCAAATTTTGCCAACATTCACTCCGTCCCAAATTATCTGTGCACGTTTCTTTTTTAACATGTCCCAATTTAATTGGTCACTTTCTAAATAATGAACTAATTCATAATGATTTTTTCAATCATACCTCTTACATTAAATGTTAGAGACAAAGAATAAAGAGAAAATAAGATGAAAATAAATTTGAGTAAAATTAAACAATGTCATTTTTTAGTATTTTACTATATCTTATTATAAAATTTAATTTTCGTAAAAAAAAAACAAAATGAATAGATAATTAATGACCGAGTGAGTACATGAGAATCAGTAAAGATCCAGTGCGGAACGCTCAAAAATCCGCACGTACGGGACACAATGAGAGCCATTGATTTCATTTTTTAAATGGATCAATGGCTATGATTTAAAAGAGGAGAGAGAAAAGTTAAAAGGGTACATATGTAATTTTATTAGAGGAGAGAGAAAAGTTGCGGCTGAAAAGTCAAAAAGGAGGAGAGAGAAAAATTGCGGCTGAAGGTACATTTCTACAAGAACACCTATTCATGTTCGGTGAACACCTGTTCTTGTTCGGTGAACAGATGTTCATGTTCGGTGAACACCTGTTCTTGTTCGGTGAACACATGTTCATGTTCGGTGAACAGATGTTCTCGTTCTGTGAACACATGTTCTTTCCGTGAACACATGTTCTTGATGAGAGAGAAAAGTTGCATACTGGAAAAAAGAAAGTCCCCTTAAATACCCTTACTTTGAAACAACCGTTGGATGAATCCAACGGTCCTCAGCTTGTCCCGCACCAGTCCGCACCAAAAAAATCCGCATAGGAGCCAAGGTCCATGAGAATGGCCAATCTGGTGTTCCCATTTCGTCACCTACCACAGCTATTTAATGTTGTCTGGAAAGTCTATCTGTCTTTAGGCCTGCATTTACTTAATTTATTAAAAAAAAAAAAAAGTTCTTGCTTCCTTCGTCAATTTAATTTGTCCTCATTGAAATGTCCCACTTAGGGATGTCAATTTGACCCGTGACCCGCCGATCCGCCCCGCCTCTGTCTGTCTTTAGGGCAGCCCTCGCCTCGCCCGCCCCGCCCGTAGAGAGAATGGGGCGGATCGCCCGCCCTCGCCCGCGAACGGGGCAGATCGGGGCATGGTATTTTTTTTCGCCCTGCCCCGCCCCACCCTGCCCTGCCCCATTTTGCCCCATTTATATTATATTATTATAATATTGTTATTATTAAACATAATCATGTTTAATTTTCATTTTAATATACTAATTGTACTTGTTTGAGAATTGATTTGGGATAAAATTAAATATTTTTTTAAAAAATTAATTATTTTTATGATAAAATTAATGATTTTTTGGATAAAATTAATTATTTTTATGATAAAATTAATGATTTTTATGATTTTAATTTTTTTGATAAAATTAATGATTTTTATAATTTAAAAAAAATAATGATTTTTTTTTAAAAAAAAATAGGATGAGGGCGGGCGGGTCGGATCTGCCCGTCATGAGGGCAAGCGCGGGCAGATTTTTTTGATCGCAGGGGCGGGCGCGGCACGAGGGCTGTGAAACAGATCAACAGGGCGGGGCAGATCTGCCCCATTGCCATTCCTAGTCCCACTGTTCAAAAGTTAAATTATTCTCCTTTTCTCTCTCCTTCTCACTCTTCAACAATCAACCGCCTAAATGCACAATTGCATATGATAAAATTAGCATAGCACAACTAATTACTAGGTCAACTTGATAAAAAGAAGAAAAAAACTAAATTAAAAAACTAGCAATTGAATGAACAGGTTGGAAATTGGACAAAACGTAATTGGAAGGATTTATAAGGTTCTGTCCCTGACCTCAGCTCTTGTGACCACACATAATTGGAAGGATTTATCTTTTGCCTTTCGTACTCCGAATATCCAAAAGAGATTAGGCCTGCAATAGTGCAATTGATTGAACACTTCTTAGTCAAAGAAAAAAAAATTAAAAAACCCTAGTAAGTCAAGTGGGGTACTGAAATTCAGGACAATAATGCTAGAATGAATGGACTAGAAGTAAGTCACGGAAAATTCAATACTAATACCGTTCTTGTGGATTGACCTCACAATCCTTCATATGAATTGAGTTGGAACTACCTACATAACCTTCCATTAATTAAAGTGAGAGAGCTGGTGAGGTCAGTTCTACAAATACAGTCTTAGGATCGAGTGATTCGTAAGTCGAGGGAATCATTACAAATGTACCATTCCAATATATATGAGAGACATTTTTTGCAGACCAAAAGAAAAAGATATTTTCTTTCTGTAGAGCACAATCATGGATATTGAATTTAGGTCAGCATCAAAGGTTCTGCTATTCTTCCTTGCCAATATTGTGGTAAATTTGATGGCAAATGATAGTATTACTGGAGCTGCAAGTGATCTCAGAAACGAAACCGATCGTCTTGCCTTGCTAAATATAAAGCTTCAAATATCAGATGATCCACAAGGAGTGCTGAATTCGTGGAATGATTCCAATCACCATTGCTTTTGGGAAGGAGTCACTTGCAATGTTCGACATCAAAGAGTCACAAACTTAACTCTTCGAGGTAAAAATTTGATCGGAACTTTGTCTCCTTATATTGGAAATCTCAGTTTTTTGAAATCTATTGAGTTAGGTGAGAATAAATTGCACGGTGAGATTCCACAAGAGATTAATCGATTGTTTCATTTAAGGAATCTTAATCTATCAGCCAACGCTTTTGGTGGAAAAATTCCGGTTAATTTGAGCCAATTCTCAAAGTTAAGGTTCATGAATTTAAATGAGAACAGACTTGTCGGTGTACTTCCTTCCGAGTTAGGCTCTTTAAAAAGGCTTTTGTTCCTTGGCCTTTCCAAAAATAACTTGACAAAAGAGATACCTCCTTCTTTTGGAAATTTATCTTCACTCGGAAAACTCTCTCTCGGAGAAAATAATTTGGAGGGTAGTTTGCCACATGAAATTGGATCTTTGAGAAACCTTTGGGGATTAACGCTTCATCTGAATCAATTTTCGGGTTTAGTCCCTCTCTCTATATTCAACATTTCCACAATGTATCAGGTTTCCTTAACAGGAAATTTCCTAGAAGGAGAACTTCCAAATGACATAGGCTTAAGGATGCCGAATCTGCAATTATTTTACGTTGGAGGAAATGAATTCTCGGGCAACATTCCGATTTCAATTGCGAATGCCACTAATCTTGAAGTACTTGATCTTCCTTTAAATAAATTCCAAGGACAGGTTCCAACTAACTTGGGACACTTGCAAAGTGTCCAAAGGCTAAGTGTGGGAGGTAATCTCTTGGGTGGTACAGGTAATGGAGACTTGGATTTCATTACATCATTGACAAACTGTAGTAATCTACAATTCCTTGAATTAAGTAGTAATAATTTCGGAGGTCAATTACCTTACATCATTGGGAATCTCTCTGTTGAAATTCGGTACATATCCATAGGAAAAAACCGTATATCGGGGACAATCCCAACAAGTCTGATGAGACTTGAAAATCTTTACGCGATAAATTTGGAATATAACTTCTTCACAGGTACCATACCGAGGGATTTTGCTAAACTTCACAGTTTGCAAGTATTGGCTCTAAACAACAATATGTTGAAAGGAGAGATCCCGTCTTCGTTTTGTAACTTAACCTCACTATACAAACTCTTCTTACAAAGCAATAACCTTAAAGGTGCTTTACCTCCCTGTCTAGGAAACTTGCCAAGCTTTAAATTGTTGTACGTCCAAGGAAACAAACTTTCTGGCATCATATCTCCTGCAATTTTTGGCAAGTCATTTAAACCAATATATCTGGATATATCAAATAATTCATTTACTGGCCTTTTGCCTCTTGAATTTGGGACACTTGCAAATATCATTTCCCTTGATCTTTCCTACAATAAATTCTCCGGACAAATTCCGGAAAGCCTAGGGGATTGTTTGAGTTTACAGTACCTTAGCATGAGATCCAATTTATTCCAAGGAAGAATTTCGCCAAAATTCGCTTCATTGAAAGCAATAGAATATTTGGACCTCTCACACAACAACTTGACTGGACAAATTCCGAAAGACATAGAGAGGCTGCAGAGTTTGGTTTATCTCAACCTTTCCTTCAACAACCTTGAAGGAGAGGTGCCAAAGAATGGAGTATTTGAAAATTCAAGTCAAATTATCATTGATGGAAATTTTAAACTCTGTGGAGGCATTCCTAAACTTCAGTTACCTTTATGTAGAATCCAGAGGAAGAAGACAATGAAACATTTGATCATCGTCATGGTTTCCTTGCTATTCATTTTGATTATGGTATTCGGTGCCTTTTTATATTGTTATCGAAGAAGATATCAAAAGAATAATTCTCCTCCCAACCCATCAGGAGAGGATAAACTCCGGAGAATTTCCTATCGCGAACTACAACGTGCAACTGGTGGATTTTCTCAAGAAAACATAGTTGGATGTGGAAGTTTTGGAGTTGTTTATAAAGGCGAATTAGATCTGAAAGGTGGCAAACTTGTGGCTGTGAAAGTTTTGGATGTTAAGAAAACCGGAGTTTCCAAAAGTCTCAAGGCTGAATGCAATGTATTGAGAAACATTCGCCATCGAAACCTTGTTTCTCTCTTAAGTTATTGCTCTAGCATTGACTTCAAGGGTCATGAATTCAAGGCTCTAATCTATGAATTTATGGAGAATGGTAGCTTGGAGATGTGGTTGCATCCAAGGACATCTCATGGAGAAAAGAGGAGGAATCTAAACCTTCTTCATAGAATGAATATTGCAATTGATGTGGCTTCAGCATTGCAATATCTTCACCACCATTGCGGGTTTATAATTGCTCATTGTGATTTAAAACCTAGTAACATTCTTCTCGATGATGATCTTGTTGCTCATGTTGGTGACTTTGGACTGGCAAGACTTCTACCAGAAGCTACTTTAAGTTCTTTAGGAAACGGAACAAGTAACTCGGTTGCAATTAGAGGGACCGTCGGATATGTAGCTCCAGGTACGTAACAATGTGGGGACTAAATTTTGAAAAGGTTAAAATCATAATTTGTGAATATGAAGTTTTTGAACTTTTTACATTTTTACTATTTTTTTTGGAGGGAGCTTGTTGAGAATATGTATTGGATGTAGTTATAGGAAAAAATAAAAGACAAAAGTGTTGTACATCACAATCAAGTTGCTGAAGAAATAAGTCTAATTTTATCTTGGTAGGGAGTAAGTTTAAAAGTTATATTCAAACCAATAAATATAATATACGTAAGTTAAACTTAAAAATGTCAATTTACAAAAAAAAAGATAATTGACTTTTTATTATACGTATGCACGTATTTCTTTGAATATAAGTTTTAAACAAGTAATCATGGCCAAAAATCCTGTTCCCGTTCCTATCCCCAACCAATCACAATTCACCATGTGTATATATAATTGGAAAAAAAGTTTATATAGTAATTTGTGATTGGTTGGGGACATGGATGGGGATAAGAATGAGGAAAGACGATTTTCACCTAGTAATCATCTAGTCAATAAGAAGCAAACAAATGTAGTATAAAATGAAAATTATTGTTAGAATGTAATGTGACTTCATGCCTTTTGATCCAAATTTAATCCCAATTTTTTGATCCAATAATCACTACCCCTATCATAAATTCTCTACTTGAACGGCTCTTGGATTTGGTGAGATAATGATGAAAGAAATATGGAATTGTAGGAGAAGTTAAAATAAATCAAGAAGTTAAAGGGGAATAGTGGATTAAAATAGGAAGTGGCTGATAACAAAAATTTCAAACTTTTATTCATTCTAATTAAATTAATCAATCTAAATTCTTCTAAACCAATCAATGTTTTTTAGTTAAATAAAAAGCTAATCAATTGAGAAACTAGGATTAGGATCCGGTAAGAATTGCATGTTCTTACTTTCGTATCCCATTCTCTATCCCATTAAATAAAAAATTATCGTATTAAATTTTTTAATTAAAAATTATAAACTATAAGAAATAGTGGAATCCTCGAGGAAAAAATTAACGCATGATAATTTCTTATTGATGGATAGAGAATGAAAACATAAGATTTTTTGCTCTAGGATGTTAGAAGCTCTAGGAGACTTTATATATATATATATATTGTAATGACTGAAGTTCTTTTTCTTGTCCTTTGTTTAACTAAAACTAGTGGAACTGTTTCATAAAGATTATATAGTGTATTTCTATGTCCACGCCCTTATGTTTTGGAGTTGCAAATTTTGAAATTAGTGATACTAAGTGGGAATTGATATGCTTATTATTTAGTGGTTACAGGGTCTTTTGTTAACTCTACTAACTAAGTATGTAATTATATTTTAATTATTAATTTTCTTTCATATATCATCATTTGAATTATTAACTCTTAAAATAAAAATATCAATAAATTAGCTTCTTATGCTTTAGTCAAATCAAGTTTAGTATAAAAGGTTAGATATATGCTTTAAAGGATGGAATAAATAAACTTGAATGAATATCGTGTACCCATTTTTGTTATTGTTATGATAATATATATAAACATAGAGAAATTAAATCAAAATGGTATGAGATTAATTGATCAGAAACGATTTTATTTTTCTTTCTTTTCTTGCAAGAATGAAAGCCATAATTTATTTTCCATTGAAATGATTTGAACTTTTTAAAATTTATAGAATACGCGATGGGTTGCGAGACAACAATTCAAGGAGATGTTTACAGTTATGGAATTCTATTACTAGAGATGTTCACAAGAAAAAGACCAACTGATGAAATTTTCATTGATAATCTAAATCTACATAATTACGTGAAACAAAGTTTATCAGAGAGGGTCGAAGAGATTTTAGATCCTTCCATTACTTCATGGGAAGGAGAGGAAGAACAAGAAATTGAATCAAATAATTTTGAGATCATAGAGATGGAAGCATCCAGAGGAGGCCTTGAAAATTCCTGGAGTAGAGAAAACTACAACTTCATTAGTTCAATATTGAAACTTGGACTCAAATGCTCTGAAACATCTCCAAATGATCGCATGGATATGAATGAGGTCACGAGGAAATTGCAATACATGAGAGATAACTTTTTTGGTGCAAAAAGATTATAGAGCAGCTCACTGCTAAGGTATTTAATACTCTATCCATTCCCATTTAATTGTCGTTTAGGAGATATATGTATTCAAATTAATTTTCATTTACATGTCTTTGATTAGGTGTCAACAATTTATTCCAATTATACCCTCAACATATCTTTTGTTGGAAAAAATTAAGAGAGGGAGGAAGGAAGAGGTATTATTGGAATTGCATGTGGTGGAAAAATTACTATCTGTTTGTGTTCCTTAATTTTTTCAAATTGTCCTAAATGTCTTATATTTAGGAATGAAGGAGTATTTCATTGGAAATTAAAATTTTAATATTTTGAACCTTTCTTCATTATATAATTGTGGTTGAGAATTTCGCCACGGCTAACTTGTAAGTATATTTGTAATATATAAGACTTGAGTAATCATTTCCCTCTTGAAGTACATTTTGAGAGATTGAGTTAGTCTCAAGTTCATTTGTAGCATGGTATCAGAGCCACATAATCCCATATTAGCCCCATTGATATTCACGCTATAGATATCCAGCCCTGGGCATAAGGGGTGTATTGATTAGGCCCCCATCGATGTTCACGCTCCAGATGTCCAACCCTGGGCATGAGAGGGTGCATTGAGAATCCTATATCGGCTAGTTTGTGAACAGATTTACAATATATAAGACTTGGGGTAATCCACCACATCTTAACGTAACTTTTGAGGGATTGAGTTATTCGGGGTTGGCCTTAGACTAGCCATGGTTTGGTATAATGGGCCAACCATGGGATTGATTTTTTGTGGACTAACTTTTTTAACAACAACGAATTCCACAAATCCGTTCTTGATGGAGATCGGATTTGTGACGGTTCTCGGCTGATGTGGCAATTATTCACGTGCATGGCCACGCCAGCCCCGAACGGATTCCACAAATCCATTCTCAATCCAGAACGAATTCTACAATCGATTGGCAGTAGTCAATCACGAAAGCACTTCAATTTTTTTTCAAGAAATATTTAATTCCAGAATGGATTTGGAGAATTCGTTCTGAATTGACAGTGGTCAGTCTAAAATCGATTCTTACCTTTTCCCCCTACGATTTATAAAGTCCAATTCAACAAGATGCAAAATCGACACTCCAAAATTGTAGTAATAAACTTGTTATTTTTACCTTTAGTGTTTTATTTTATTTGTTTTTATTATATTTATTTAGTGTTTTTTGAGTGAATATCTTGTGTCTATGTATATGTGATAGAACTTGTATTTGGAATTAGACTTTGAGACCTTTAAAAATAACCCTTATTTTGTTGTTGATTCGATTTATGGTTACCCAATACACTACACAACTCTTGACTCTGAATATATAGCTTTATAAAACGACTAGGTAATTCTTTTAATTTAACAAAAACAAAAATGCGACAAAATGTCGAATGTTTATTTTCGGGCTCTACTCCGCTGCTCTTGGTTATAAATAAGTTGGAAAAAAAAAATCAACTCACTAAAAGTATTGAGTATGAGAAATGAGCACACCGTTAAGCTAGTGATAAGAAAGTTCACACTCTTTGGTGCCCGCAATAAAAAGTATAAATTGGGTTTTACTCCGCTGAACTCGAAAAAATGGAAGATTATGAATATGCGAAATTAGCACGACCTGTAAGCGAGTGATAAGAAAGTTCACACTACTTGGTGCACTATGAATCCTAATAGAAACTTTGTAAATTTGAATGTGGTAAAGGAATTAAATAATCTTACTCAGTCTTACTTTAATTCTATATATTCGTGAGTCAAAATAAAAGCACATTGCACAAGGGTACCTATGAATTGAATTGTAGCAAAAAGAGGAGTGAAAGATGAAGGTTTGTTTGTCTAGTTCTGAATACAAGCTTCTTGAATGCATACTTTTCATGAAATAAAAATGAGAGATTGAGTGACTTGAGTTACACTATTTCATTACTCGTATTTGTGGCACTTGTTATGTTGGAATAATTAGAGATTAATATTTGAGTTGTTAAACTTGCTGATTCCATGGTTGTTTTATACTTGTTCTTAAAGAGTTTTGTCTGTCAGAATTACCTTATGTTTAAATTGCTTGAGGACAAGCAAATGCTTAAGTTGGGGGGAATTTGATAACTTGTAAATTTATCTATATTTTCTTCTACTTTAATAGTAATTTTGAGTTTCAACAAGTATTTACATATCGAGTTTTGATTTTAGAATAGTATAATCCACAATTCTCTGTGTTTGCATTTGTAGGGGCAAAATAGTCTTTTGAAGGGTAAAAGTGAACCTGACTTGCAGAATTTGAAAGAAGCTGTTGGAATTGAAAAGATATCTTTACAGACAAGAAGAGAAGATATGTCAACTACTTTAAAGAACTTTGAAGAGTTTTGGTTTATCTAAACTATTTTAAAGGAGTGTGGAGAGTTTTCATCTATGTCAGTTACCTTAAGCTATTAGGTTTCTATTGTTATAAATACTCTTTTCTAGTCTTAGGAAAGGATATTCAGTCATTATTAGATTATTATAGATTTTAGTTTTCTCTAGAATTAACCCTATTATAGGTAGGGGTGTCAACGGGTTCGGGCCGGCCCGAACTCGGCTCACATAGCTCGAAAAAATGTGAGCGTGAGCTTGACCCCGCTCAACCCGAAAAAAGCTCGAACCCGAATAAGATTAATATAATTAAAATATTATATATATATAATAATAATAATACTAATTTAAAAAAAAATTATATACATTATAATTATAATGTGTGGATTAATTCAATAGTCTTTTTTTTTTTTGGTAGAAAGGAGATTATATTAAAGAATGAGTCTTACAACAGGAGAGAGGCAGGTACAAAAGTTAAAGGAAGAGAGAAAAATGGAAAGACAGCGTAGGAAAACACGGTACAAAATACATTGGGATGAATGACAACAAAAAGTGAGATGGTGTAGAAGAATTCAATGGGATTGTCAAAATTGGAATTGCCACCGACAATGGAATTAAATCAATCTTTTGAAATTGGCAAATTTATCATTTGTTAAAATTTTAAGTGCATGGATTCTCTTATTTTTTGTTTTTTTTATATAAGACTCCTTTTATTAGCGTATCAAATAATTCTGAAACTTTTGCTTCTTTTTGTGTATTCTTGTCCAAATTTAGTTTTAAGGCTCATTGTATTATGCTATTCTTGAGACAGGATTTTTGTTTTCTTCGCTAATATAAGTGAGCTTGGGAAACTCGTGAGCTAAGCTCGAGCTCGTGTTAAAATGTGAGCTGAGCGTGAGCTCAAGGTTTGTGAGCTTTTCCGGGCTGAGCGTGAGCGTGAGCTTTTCAATTTTTATGTGAGCTGAGCGTGAGCTATGCCAAGCTCAGCTCACATAGCTCGATTGACACCCCTAATTATAGGGTTAATCTTTATAATTATTTTATTTACAAATTTCGTAGACAAGTTTGAAGCTTTGATTGTTGCCGTAGTTTTGAAGATTATTTTGATTTCAAGTTCGAGACTTTATTCGAATTCAGGGATGCTTTCTTATTTTCTCTCTTTTTTAATTTGTTATTGAATTTCTTCACTAGTATGAGCTAAATATTTATTATTTGGCCATGATGTAGTTAGTTTAATTTTATATATTATTCTTGTGATTTTGTTATTCGATGAGTGCGGTGGAATTAATTTCTTATTATTGTTCTTAATGCTTTTGTGTGATTAGCTACCACTCAAATTGTCTTTACATTAACTTGGAAGTTTTGTGACAGCTGACCTTGTTAATTAGGTTAAATAATCTGAACATAAATTGCATGCAAGATAGACATATACTTGTATTGTTTGTGCGATCTTTATGATTTCATATGTTTATGCGCTTTTATGGGTTAAAATCAATATAGTTGGTTTATTCATGAGAATAGGTTTGATAAGCCTTGAAAGAGGTTATTAGATATAATTGGAAATCGATCGATTAATGAAACTCACTCTAAAATAACATATAGTTAGGATAATATATTGATTAATTTAGTGAATTCATGTGCCTTAGACCTTTATCATATCAAACTTCTTGTTGAAATAATTTGTTTTCTTTAGTTGATTTAATTAATTTAGTTAAACCATACTATCATCAACCATTGTATTTATTTTTACTTGCTTTTTTATCATTGTAAAATTAGTTATCTAGGAATTAATTAATCGTTATTCTCTGTGGGATCGACCTTGACTACTGCAACCTTGACCTAGTGCACTTGCAAGTATAAATATTGCGTATCAAGTTTTTGGCGCCGTTTCCGGGGAATATTTGATTAATTTTATTTCTTTGTGATTTTAATTTTACTTTAGTATTTATTTTTATTTATTATTGTGCAGACATGGATGCGATTCAAGTAATTGTTGATTATGGAGGGAATCAATTGGCCGTTCCTGGTATGAGAGATCTGCATATGCCAATAATTGTTGCAAATCCATAATGCATAAGATTAACTGCTGCAGCAAGGAAGTATGAGCTTAAACACTACCATATTCAACTTCTTCCGAACTTTAATGGTATAAATAATGAAGATGCCTTGGGATTTGTGCGAGACTTCTATAGTACGGTACAAACTTTCCCTTTAAATGGTTTAACCGAGGAAGAATTAAGGATGAGATGTTTTCATTAGAGTCCAAACGGGGGAGCAAAATTTTGGTTACTTAATTCAACTCAAGGGTCTTTGAGCACTTGGAATGTGGTTTATGAGACATTCATGTTTCAATATTTTCCCTCCGAAAAGACAATGAACTTGAGGGGGAGAAACATAAATTTTTCATGTTGCGTGGGAGAGGTTTAAGTCATTAATCACCCAATGTCCTCATTATGGTTTTCTTTGATATTACTAACTCAATTTTTCTATGAAGGACTAACTCTTATGTCCTAGTCTCTAGTCGATACTGCTGCAGGTGGTTACCCAGGTGACAAAAATGCAGATGAGCTTCAACAGGTCTATGTGAATTTAGCTAAAAATTCATAACAAAAGGCGTCTAAAGGAAAAAGGGATGGAATTCATGAAGTTAACTCGCAACCCTGTGTGGTCAGAATTGACTAATCAAATTAGTCTCTTGATGAGTCAACATGGCCACAGAAACAATGAAGTATGCACATCTTGTGGTCTAATTGGTAATCATACTAATTTTTGTTCGGATTCAGGTTCTAACTCTACATCATTCGAAGAAGCAAATTATATGCGCGATGGAAGACAATACGTGCCTCAAAGGAATGATCCTTACTCCAACACTTAGAATCTGGGTTGGAGACAACGCCCAATTTTTTCTTTGAGGGATCAAGGGAATCAACGGCAGTATATGACTCCTCCACAACAACCCCCTAATATAGAAGAAATAAAATCTCAGTTTGAGGAGAATTTGATGCAATACTTGAAAAGGTTGGAAGGTAAGATAGATCAAGTTACTCAGACAAATCAAGCTTCTATACATACCTTGGAGGTTCAGTTTGGTCAAGTTGCTCAAAATTTAAAAGTTAGAGTTCCAAGGAAACTTCCTAGTGACACAGAGAAGAATCGTATTGAGCGAGTTCATGCAGTGACCCTGAGGAGCGGAAATCAAATTAAAGGAGTGGAAAAACCTAAAGAAGCTGAAAAGGAAAGGAATGAAGACGATAAAGTAATAGATTCTTCCAAGAAAGATGAGTCAAAAGAGGGAGACTCTCAACCTTATATTCCTCCTCCACCTTATGTTCCTCCTTTTCATTTTCCCCAAAGACTTAGAAAGCAAAATATCGATAAACATGAATGTCTCATAAACCTCATTCCAAGTGCTCAAAGACCCTTGAGCTAAATCAAGTAACCACAATTTTGCTCCCCCATTTAGACTTTAAGGAAAACATCTCATCCTTAATTCTTCCTCAGTTAAACCATTTAAAGGGAAAGTTTGTACCGTACTATAGAAGTCTCGCGAAAATCCCAAGTCATCTTCATTTTTCATACCATTAAAGTTTGGAAGAAATTGAATATGGTAGTGTTTAAGCTCATAGTTCCTTGCTGCATCAATTAATCTTATGCATGATGGATTTGCAGCAATTATTATCATATGCAGATCTCTCATACGAGGAATGACTAATTGATTCCCTCCATAATCAACAATTCCTTGATTCCATCCATGTCTGCACAATAATAAATAGTAA
Source organism: Vinca minor (assembly GCA_026122235.1). Taxonomy (NCBI): domain Eukaryota; kingdom Viridiplantae; phylum Streptophyta; class Magnoliopsida; order Gentianales; family Apocynaceae; genus Vinca; species Vinca minor. The sequence continues at coordinate 1,589,250 of JAOCZM010000294.1, read as the reverse complement.
ATTAAATAAAAATAAATACTAAAGTAAAATTAAAATCACAAAGAAATAAACTTAATAAAAAATTACCCGGAAACGGCGCCAAAAACTTGATACGCAATATTTATACTTGCAAGTGCACTAGGTCAAGGTTGCAGTAGTCAAGGTCGATCCCACAGAGAATAATGATTAATTAATTCCTAGGAAACTAATTTTACAATGATCAAAAGCAAGTAAAATAAATCCAATGGTTGATGATAGTATGGTTTAACTATATTAATTAAATAAACTAAAGAAAACAAATTATTTAAACAAGAAGTTTGGTATGATAAAGGTCTAAGACACGTGAATTCCCTAAATTAATCAATATATTATCCTAACGATACGTTATTTTAGAGTGAGTTTCATTAATCGATCGATTCTCAATTATATCTAATAACTTCTTTCAAGGCTTATCAAACATATTCTCATTAATAAACCAACTATATTTCTATGTTGATTTTAACCCAAAGAAACACATTAAACATATGAAATCATAAAGATCGCACAAATCATACAAGTATATGTCTATCTTGCATGCAATTTATGTTAGAATATTTAACCTAATTAACAAGGTCAGTTGTCGCAAATCTTCCGAGTTAATGTAAAGACAATTTGAGTGGTAGCTAATCACACAAAAATATTAAGAACAATAATAAGAAATTAATTTCAAAGCACTCATCGAATAACAAAATCACAAGAATAATATATAAAATTAATCTAACTATATCATGGCCTTAGAATAAATATTTAACTCATACTAGTGAAGAAATTCAATAAAAATTAAAAGAGAGAATATAAGAAAGCATCCTTGGATTAGAATAAAGTCTCGAATTTGAAATCAAAATAATCTTTAAAAGTACGGCAACAATCAAAGCTTTCAACCTTGTCAACGAAATTTGTAAATAAAAGAATTATAAAGATTAACCCTAGAAGAGGGTTAATTCTAGAGAAAAACTAAAACCTAGAATAATCTAATAATGATTGAATATACTCTCCTAAGACTAGTAAAAAGTATTTATAACAATATAAACCTAATAGTTTAAGGTAGTTGATATAGATCAAAACTCTTCACACTACTTTAAAATGGTTTATATAAACCAAAACTATTCAAGATTCTTTAAAGCAGTTGACATATCTTATCTTCTAGTTTGTAAAGACATCTTTTCAATTGCAACAGCTTCTTTCAAATTCAGCAAGTCCAGTTCACTTTTACCCTTCAAAAGACTATTTTGCCCCTACAAATGCAAACACAGAGAAGTGAGGATTATATCATTCTAAGCTCAAAACTCGATATGTAAATACTTGTTGAAGCTCAAAATTAATATTAAAGTGGAAGAAAATATAGATAAATTTACGAGTTAACAATATTATTAACAGTGGCCAGTCCAAAATCGATTCATACATTTTTTTTCCCTAGAATTTGTAAAGTCCAATTCAACAAGATGCAAAATTGATAACACTCCAAAATTGTAGTGATAAACTTGAATATCATTAATATCAATAATAATATTCACCAACATAAAAAAAATACGCTAAAAACATAAATTAATTGTATGTAACATAAAATAATACTGATTAAAATAATAAATAAATAATAAATCATCGTCTTTTCGGCTGCTTCATCGGTGTCCAATGATCCTTCTTTCCCGGGTTCGACCTCTACCGGTACGTTCTCCCCTCTCTTGTGCGTATGACACTACCTTCTAGCGTGTCTTCGAACTTAATGCCGTCGGGGTCGATGATAAACTCATATTTTCTATATAAATTATACTACTTTCCACTTAGTTTTTACCTAAAGAATATTATATTTCCATATTTTAGAGTCAATTTAATATTAAATTCTTAATATATTTATTTTGATTTGATATATATACTTTAGGTATTCTTATATGCTAAATAGAAACATATTATTAAGAATCTTTATTTTAGGATTTTATTATATTTTCTTAGATTTGTTTTTGTAGGAAAGTTTATTAATAGGAAACAAAAACTATGGTTCTTGGGTCACAAGAACAAGGAAGTGCTAATACCTCATCACATCTCTATAAAAAGAGGGCATCAAGCCTTAAGAATGGAGACCCTAATTAAACCCCGACTAACGCAAAAGAAAATAAGCCAGAGGAGCCGCAAAAAGGACCCCCAATTCATCAACTTGCAAAAATAAAAAGAAGACCAACGGGGAGCAAATTCTGAGAAGAAAGCTAGTCGCAAGTCTTCATCATTCACCAATCCATCATATCTAAAAAATTTCTTTTTTATTATTTTCTTGATTCGTAATTTCTTTTCATGTCTAAATTAATTGTCATGGTTATAATTTATATATGATGATTGGCTAAATTTTCTAGTTGATTAGGCTTGTGAAAACTTTGTTGGAACAATGATTTAGTTTACTATTTTTCCCTTAATATTGTGTTCAATATTCCCTTAATCCCTATTTTATTAATTATTATTATGGTGTGTTTAGTGCTTGTATGGATTTGATCACTCTACACATGATCTCATAATTTAATTGCGAAGTACCGGGAGGTGAAGTAATTAATTAGGAACTAAGTAATAATAACTCGTAGTAAAACTGACTAGGAGTAGATTCGGTTTCTATTGAGCGGTTTCTAAAAGTAGATAACTACGGGGATTAAAATTGGGGAATTCCATAAATCGTTAATGCTGTCTTATTAATCAATTTCACATAGACATATGGTTTTTGTTAATTGAGATTAGGGGGTTTATTGCAAGGAATTGAATAAAACCTAGATTAGGGAATTTTACCGTTAATGAATTAGGATAAATTTAAGGGAATTTGACACATCAAAAAGGGAATCTTTTAAACTAATCATTGGGAAAACAAGTTGGATCAATGTCTTAATCAACATTTCTCTCATTATTTGATATTCTTTCTTATTTGTTTAATTTAGTTGTTATTTAATTTTAAGTATTGGTTAGTAAAAATCTAAAAAATATTTGTAGGTCTAAATTAGGATAATAAACAATTTTGGTACTTAGTTATAATCTCTGTGGGAACGACACTTGTCTTACTTATATACTCAACTGGACACTAGTTCACTTGCTAGGATTTTGTGCATCAGTCGATAAATACAGGCTCTTCAAGTGACTGTGCTGGGAGTAGTGGATTCTCCTATTGGGTATGTGTACGATCAAGTCCAAGGCTGAACGAGGGCCTCAAAGCCAGAGGATCAGCCTGCAATCCCGATGAAGACGCACCAAGATGCCCGAATTGAGCTTAATTACCAAACCAGTTGAAGCTCCTGGGTTACTCGAAACCCTCTCATGGGTCGCCATCACAACCAGCCTCAAACAGAGCCTGTGAAGAATCTGTCTAGGTCTGATCTTCAGGAGGATGAGCATTCATATCTCCGTCGGCCGGCGTCCGATGTATCGAAACAAAATGGACTTGTGTACCCTGGCTGACTGACGCCCACCCCACCTCCCAACCTGACTCCTACCCTCTACGTGATGTCTAGGATGTGTCAATGGTCGCTCTATGACCACCTCTGAAATGTCGATTGAGCGCGGTCTACAAGAAATTTCCTTCCCGGCAGCCTCAAAGATTTTAGTCATAAGGTTGGTCGCCCAACTGATTAGACTCTTGGACTGTGGCTCATTTTGGATTGTACCTATAGTGTTCTTGAAGGTTTCTAGCCTTTTTTTCGTGGATGCAGCCTGTAATAAAAAATAACAAAAAAAAAATCATAATAAACTATATATATGAAAGAAATTAAAACAAGAATATGTAATACAAAATAAAATACAACTTACAAAAATTTATTCCGCTGTAGAGTTTGATTGAAATTTTCGGTGGGATGGGCGAAGTGTTCTTATTTTGTGGGTTACTGATAAAGACGGTAATTTTTTTGTGCCAGGCCATGTACTCACCTACCATAGGAGCACCCTCGATGATTCGCTCTAATCGTTTATCCCACAACTCTGTATACTTGTTGTAGGTAAGCATCCAATTTTTACTCGACACAAATCCAATTGCGTAGACGTCTTTACCCTCATCCAACCCGTGCGTCCCTGCCTCTTCTGGTACCATCTGCTGATACCCAAATTGCCTCATTACTCGATCCGGCAGATGCTACTCCACTATATCAAAGCATATAAGTGGCACTCGGGCGCGCACATTTAGCAGAAATTTTGTTCCCTTGCAGCCGTGACTTCAATAATAGAGGTCGGGTATAGTAACCACATGAACTGAAATAAAATAAAGTTACGTAATAATAAAAAAAAAACCTTTAATATAATTAACTACAAATATAAAAAAAATATATTAAATTTAACTGACCCCTTGTGTCTCATTCATTTCGTCCAGTTGATCCCGAAACACCAACAATTGATGGTTGGGAGTGTTACGAAAAGCAGCATAGGCAGGGATACTTGGTGGTGGTACGTCTCGCTTCTCTCGACGGATAATGAAAATACGCTCCCATGTCCATAACTATTCAAAAAATATTATGAATTATTAAAAAAAAATGAATTAAAAACATTGGAATTTAAAAAATTTAAAAAATATTAAACAATAAAATTACCTGAATGAGCAAACAGCATCCGACGATGTCTTGTGATTTTCCCTACATTATATGCACATATGCCGGTACAGATATGCTAGGACAGCGCTGGCCGATGAATACGTCTTTGTATAGAACTCCAAATTGAAGAGTATAAGCAGATAACGTAAGTGCACTCGGAAAGCCGATTTATCAAGAAAAAGTAGACTTCCCATCAAAATTAAAAGTAAAGCCCTGGCTCTCTTGTCAACCTAACTAGCATCCTCGGGCAGCGGGTCACGAATGTGGGATAGAATTTGGGACTAGTTCATAATATTTCCCTTAATTGTTGATGGACTGGGTATAAAACCTAAATATTTCTCAACAATACCTGACCATCTATCTACGCTATAATTAAAATTTTCATTTAGGGTGACCGGTGTTCCCTCGGTGGGTAGTCCAAGAAGGACTCTTACGTCCTCTAATGTGATGGTCGCCTCTCTACAAGGTAAATGGAATGGTGCGTTTCTGGCGTCATCTCTCAATTAGGGCAGTCACTAAAGCAGGATCTACCCTAATGAAACCAATCCTACACAATCCCCCAAAACTTATATCGTCAATAAGCTTAATGAGAGTTTTGTTCGTCTCTATGCTATAGACCTAAAAAAAATTAATGTCACTACGAATAACAGTTAAAGGGGTATCTAGTGTAGCTAAACCGTGTCATATACTTAATGACCTATGTTCTCGTTGTTTGGTTAAAACAGTAGGATCTAAAGTTCCAGGATTGAGATCATCATGTCTAGCACGAAATCAGACATCTATACAAACAAATAAACAATGAATTTATCAGAAATTGAATTACATTATCGAAAAACAATTACATTATCAGAAAAATCACATATTATCAAAAAATAAAACACTATATTTATATTCACAAAAATATACAACATACAATATTCCAATTATATAACATAATATTCCAACATTAGTTACAATATTCCAATATTCTAAAGATAAACAAATTATATGCACAAAAATATATACAATATCCAATATTACAATTATAACACAAAATTCCAATTATAACAATATCACATAATATCAAAAAATTCTCAATTTTCCAATATTTTATAACTACACACCATTCTAATTTCATACAAATTCATATATATATTTCATAAAACTGGGACTACCAAATAAGGGACTATTAGCAATTGTTATAGAGTCTGGAAGCGGGCAATTGAGCTCGGTTGTATGAAATATGCATTATGTGTCTCTGTGTGTGTGTGAAAAAGTATGAAATGAAGGGTGCTCAGAGCACCTGATCCGAAGAAGAGTGAAATGTTTAGGTGTGCGTAAAGTTGTATGAGAGGGTTCTTGCGATTCAGGCTCCGGCTCACCTGGTTCGAGTGGAAAATGTCCCAAAAAATGACGATTTCATGAATATAAAGTCGGGGATTATTTTCCGATTTTGTAAGATTATGGAAGGATGTTTGATTTCCTTCACACACAAAAAAAAAAAAATGGAAGGATGTTTGATATGTTTGATTCAATGTAATTGATTTATTCCATTTTGTTCCACCTCTATTGTTTCATTAATTGAAAGAATAAGAAAGCTTTCCTTTCTTGTTAGTTTTTTTTTCTTCTTTTGCATATAAATTATTGGAATTGTGATGAAAAAATTATTGTTTGTTTGAGTTTTTTAATTTTTTCAAAGTGTCCTAAACGACCTATGTTAAGGAATCGGGGAGTATATCTTTCGAAGCTTCACGAGATTGTGCGGAGAAGAAGAATTCGAGATTTGAAATTTAGTTACTCCCCTTCTTGGGTCATGTATATGATATCATGTTCTTGTGTTTAATAAAATTGGTAAAAGGTGTTCACGCCCTATTAACTTTTTTTGATTTTGCTTTTTGACCATGAACTAAAAAGTGCAAGGTTTTTTACTCTAAACTTTTCTGCAACATTAATGTTGCCCCTTCTATCTATTTCCGCTGTTAATTTAGATAGAATGAGACCGCATGACCAAAATTTGGGGAATTTTGGAGGAAAAATGTTGACCCTAAAAAAACTACATATTGGAAATATGTGAAAAACATAAGGAAAAGAGAATAATTGCTATGTGTGTGGAAGATTGATTTTTTATCCTACTGTCGCCTTTTTTTAAGGGTCAAAACATATTCTTTTCAAAATGCTCCCGAGTTTGGTCATATGATCTTATTCACTCCAGACCTAACAGCAAAATTTGATGGAATGGACAACATTAATACTTCAAAACAGTTCAAAGTCAATAACTTTGTATTTTTAATTTAGGGTTAAAAAACAAAATCGAAAAAGTTTCAGTTGGCGTGAGCACTTTTTTCCTAAGAAAAATCATTTAAAAAAAATGACTTGCCTAGATCATATATATTGAAGTGGATTTCATATTGGAATTATTCTCCAACAGGCTCCGAAACTCAAAAGTAGAATTGCAGCCGTTTTTATATTGGAATAGCAATTTTAATTACTCTCATGATATGGCATTATGTTGCATCCTCCATCAATTTTTACGGTTCCATTGCCATCCCTAGTCCTAAGCAATGGTGAAACGACCAAAAATCCAAGGTCAAATTTACTATATAAAGAAACACATTTTTTAAAATTCATTTAAATATTGCGCCTTGTTTTCCCGAATTTTTTAAAGTTTACTACAATATAAATCATCTTATATAATTTTTTTGTTTTGTTTCGGTATATAGCTTCTAGCTAGTTCTCAGTAATTACTCAGACTCCAAAACAACTTTTGATTCGGATAGAAAATTAGAATAATCTCCCTTTCATGATTGTTACATTTGGCTGTTTCTATAATAAAATGAAATGAAATGAAATGATTTGATAATATTAATTATTCAATTTTCACATGATATTTTGAACTAAGCAATTAATGAGCTTTGTTATGAATATTGTGGATGTCCCTTTACATTTCCATAAGGTTCATATCATCTCTATTAATGTATTGAATGTCTAAAACTCTTGGCTTTTCAAGTGGCATAACATTCATTGTATGTTATGTATCTCCTAACCTATAAATAGGCATGTATATTTGTTGAGAATGATAACAAGAAGAAACACAATTATCCTCCTTCTCTTGATCTCTTGAGTTTTAGTTCTATTATATTATATATTAGTAATTTATACTTGAAGTTTCAAAACACGTTATCAGCACGAGTCTCTACCTGGCTAATCAAATCCATTCGATTACATTGTTCCATTGGCTAAACAATTAAGGTACACTTTATATTGATTGAAATTTTTATATATACATATATATCTTAATTGTTTAGTATTATTGAGTGTGAAGAAGACAGGGACAACTTTTAGAATTTACCTCCAGAGGATGTCTTATGTTTATGAGTTTGAATGTTTATGTTTATGAGTTTGAATGTTATGATCTGATGCCGAGTGATTTTTATACATGATCAATTTAGAAGCTTTTAAGTATATCTTTAGTTTCTAAAGCTTCAGTTGTACAATTTAGAAGTTTTTGTTTGATGCACTGTATTATTCTTGGATCACTATGTGTTCACGACATTGAATTGATCATAATAAGTTGATAATTCATTAAAGAAAATCCTTTGCAAAATTTGAATGGTGTCGAACACAAGTCTCGGTTTATTGTTCTGAGAACACACGTTCTTCTTGATGATAGCACTCTAACATGTGTACCACGTTTATAAACTATAATATTTCCACACTGTGAATGCTCATTTTTAAAGTCATTTGATGCATTAGAAAATATTCGAGAATTAAATATCTGGTTGCATAAGTCTAGCGATTTGGTAGTCTACAGCTTAGAAATTAGATAGTTGTTATAATATCTTTACTTATAGTTGTTATATATTAAATTAAACAGTTATTATATTTTCATCTATGCATATTTTAAATTCATTTCGCTACATATATATGTATATCGGTATTTGTATCATATATATTCTCATTAACATGTTGGAAGGTCGAAAATAATATATAAATAATATATTGCAACCAAATATAAATTTGTTAATTTTCTTCTAATTTGATATATTCATTTGAATTGTTAATAATGTCGAAACTCGCAAAAAATGAATTTGTTATGTGGTTAGTTCTTGTTGTAAACTTGTCTACTAACAAATTAGTAATGGCTTGAGTTTCTTGACAATAGAACTTGGATTAAAACATATTATCATCTAAAGGATTGAGGTTTATTTAGTAATAAAATATATTAAATATTTAGGCTTGAGCCTACTAGAAACTTGAAGATTTCCCTTGATCCATGTTGCTTGAGATAAAATGAAAGTAAATTAAAAGTAAAACATGTCAGAAATGTAGAGCTTGGACTATCTAATGTTTGATCCGCTAATAATGTTCTTTATAATCCATTAGATACATGATAGTGTTGTATGATGGAATATGGTTTAGACTCATACATAATGAGTTTTCTTAGCTAACATATTCATCATGAAGAGTAAAACAGATACATAATTCTGAAAAGTGTTACATATGTGTCTTCATATTTCATAAGTATAAAATGTGCCTGGTAACAAAATGCTTGATATCCACTAAATTTTGACACTATATATATATTGTGACTCAACTGTATATGTCATAGTTTTATGTTCTTAACTTTATGGTCGTACTATGCAATATTATATAATTTATGAGACCTTTTTAATATTTCTTGTGACATTTATTTGTGAAGAATATGAATATCTCTTCAGTTCAATTAACAATAAATGGTGAAGATTTATGTCTGGCAGACAATGAAACTACTCATACGATACTTAAGGATAAGAAATATTTTTTCGATTGATAATAAAAATGACTAGCGTGAGTACGATATCAGGTAGTACAAAAAAATTATAGAAGGCTCCAGAAGAGCTAATATATTATTACCTTGGGGAACGAAACTTGAAATAATTGTCAATCAATGAAGGAGATGGTGAATACCTTCAAATCACGAGTATATCCCAAGGCACTAAATGCACTTTGGAGAAATTTTCTGCCTTCTCCACTGGTTTATACTACACAAAGATTAAATTCAATTGAGACACATACTATAGTCAACCAGAAGTTTACTGATAACTTCATAGTTTGGCATGACCGGTTGGGCCATCCCGGTTCTATAATGATGCGAAATATAATTGAAAATTGATGTGGACATTCATTGAAGAGCCAACAGATTCTTTCTAAGAAATTTTCATGTGCCGCTTGCTCGCAAGTCAAGTTGATTATTCGGCCATCACCAGTCAAAATAAATTTTGAATCTATCAATTTTCTAGAACGTATACAAGGAGATATATGTGGATCAATACATCCCCATGTGGACCATTCATATATTTTATAGTTTTAATTGATGCATCGACTAAATAGTCACATGTATCATTGTTTTCAACCCGCAACTTGGAGTTTGCGAGGTTACTTGCTCAGTTGATAAGATCACATTTTCCGTATTTTCATATCAAGAATATTCATCTGGATAATGCTGGCGAATTCACGTCTCAGGCTTTCAATGATTATTGCATGTCCATTGGAATAAATGTTGAACATCCTGTAGCACATGTTTATACACAAAACGGTCTTGCAGAATCATTAATTAAACGCCTTCAATTGATTGCTAGACCGTTGCTTATAAAGTCCAAACTACCCATTTCTGCTTGGGGACATGCTATATTACACGCAGAATCACTAATTCGCATAAGGCAAACAAGTTATCATAAGTTCTCCCCATCACAAATGGTTTTTGGGTCAGGAACCAAATATTTCCCATATAAAAGTTTTTGGATGTGCAGTATATGTGTCGATTGCTCCACCACAGCGATCTAAGATGGGTCCTCAAAGGAGGGTGTGAATATATGTTGGATATGAGTCCACATCAATAATTAAAGATTTAGAACCATTTACGGGGAATTTTTTTACCGCTCGTTTTGCTGCTTGTCATTTTAACGAGTTAGTTTTTCCAACATTAGGGGGAGAAAACAAAGAGCTGGAAAAAGAAATTACTTGGAATGAATTATCATTGCCTCACATTGATTCTCGTACTAACAATGTGAACTAGAAGTTCAAAAGATAATTCATTTACAAAGTTTAGCAAATCAATTGCCAGAAGCATTTACTGACCCGAAAAAAGTGACTAAGTCACATATCCCAGCTATAAATTCTCCAATAAAATTTGATGTCCTAGAAGGACAAACTCAAGCTGCTAGCTTTGTTGAGAATGATAACAAGAAAAAACACAATTCTCCTCCTTCTCTTGATCTCTTGAGTTTTAGTTCTATTATATTATATATTAGTAATTTATACTTGAAGTTTCAAAACAAGCTTCAATTTCTAACCACCTCTTCCCCTCTATAAGAGCTCTTCAATCTTCTCCAAGAAACCAAGCATTTCCCTTTCACCATCATCATCTGTACACCATAAAAGCATCCATGCAAAAATCAGTTTTCTTTTCTACAAGTCATGAAATTAGAAAACGAAGTTTAATTAACTACATAATCAATAAAATAATCAGGTTTGGTACCATTATGTGTTTCTATTAATGTTGATTATGATAATGGTTCAAGGAAAAAAAAAAAAAAAGAATGTTTCTGGTAATGTTTCTATTAGAAGTTGCAAAAATATTCAACCAAAAAGAATTTAAAAAACAAAAAACGCATACATGTGGTGAGAAACCACCCAGATAATCAACATATTTGATCATCATGTATGTATGCTTATATATTAATTAGTGAGTTGAATGGAAGTATAAGATTCTATTAATGTTGAATGACTTTATAATTTCTCATAAATTCATGCAATGTGTCATACATTTGATCTATTTTAGACCATTCAACTTTTTGTATTCTTTTCATAGCACAACACCATGAGTTGTGAAATATATAGTAAAACCTCTATAAATTTATATTATTGGGACCATGATATTTTATTATTTTATAGAGATATTAATTAACCGATAAATTAATATTTATTAATTTAAAAAGAGTTTTGTAATTTATTGAAGTTAAATTTTGATTACAGAAAAATTCATGTATCATATTAATTGAATTACATATATTAATTGAATTGCAAATTGTTTTCGACACTGCAACATTCGTTCAGGGGATGAAGTCTCAAGTAATTTAGATGAACCCACTTGTAAAAACGACATTCAAGAACTTGAGGTCAAGATTAATAATCTCGGCTATCGTAATAAAATGGATGTCAATAGCCTATTGAACTACCCTGGTGATACATGTTCAGAAGTCCAGAGCTTAGAAAAAATTGTGGCTACTATCCTTGAAAATAAAGTTGATGATGAAGTTGAAGACGATACAGTACCTTTGGAACCAGATACGCGTAAGGAATCACTTATCGCGTCTAGAACTCTTCACAATTTTTTGGTGCAGTTCGAAAACACAACACCGAAAATTTTGGATGCAATAAGAAAAGTTAGAGATGAGCTCCAACTAGACTTCAATTTTAAGAAAAAACAAACAACACTAGAATCATATTTCAGTAAATTGTCTTAATTATGTTTGTGTAAGTTTATATAATTAATAATTTATGATATTAATGGGACTCTATATTTACATAGGGTTTTTTGAAAATATATTATCTTATTATTTTATCAAAATTTGTTAGTTTTTCAACTGGCCTAAGTCGAGACCGGAGAAAAATATTATATTAGAAAGTTTATTAATTTACCGAGTATCAATTTTAAGAGGTTTTACTGTGGCTCATTGTACCAACTATAATCAATAGTAGAAGTACATAAGTAGTGTTATTTTTGCAAAAGAGCAATAATTTTAACCATTTAGATATTTATATAGAATTTGTATCTTATTTACATTGTTAAAGATTAATTATTACTTATTTAATTATATACTTGAGAAATCCCCTATTAGTAGCGTTTATCTATTTACGTATTTCTATTATTAGCCTTATCTTTTTTTTAAGCTATTTATAGCCGCATCTTTTTACGGGCCGCTATAAATGTCCAATTAGAAAATCAGGCCACTTTTCGGGCCAAAAAATGACATGTGACTTGCACATGTTCCTCGAGTGAAGGGCAAAAAATGTCATTTACCCATCTTGCCTTCTTCCTCCACCACCACCGCCCTCCACCCTCTTCCTCCACCATCGCCCTCCACCACCCTCCACAAACCCACTCCCAAACTCAAAATTTGCACCACCCTCATCCTCCTCTACCACCCTCCACCATTAAAGTAAAAAAAATCCTAAAACAAATCAACTCCCTTCTCCTCCACCACCCTCCACACTCCCAAACTCAAAATTTGCACCACCACCCGCCACCCTCAACAACATTGGCATTTTTTTAGGGAAATATTGGAGAATTCATCAATTGTTTCTTAGAGTTGCAATAGAAGAAGAAATTACAAGAAAGTTTTCTATTTTTTGTGTATGATTATTTTTTCCCTTTGTGAAAGTTTTCATTGTGTTTTGGGATTTTTTTTACTTTTAATGGTGGAGGTTGGTGGAGGGTGGTGCAAATTTTGAGTTTGGGAGTGGGTTTGTGGAGGGTGGTGGAGGAGAAGAGGGTTGATTTGTTTTGGGATTTTTTGGACTTTTAATGGTGGAAGGTGGTGGAGGAGGAGAATGAGGATTTTGAGTTTGGGAGTGGTTTTGTGGAGGGTGGTGGAGGAGAAGGGGGTTGATTTGTTTTAGGATTTGTTTTACTTTAATGGTGGAGGGTGGTAGAGGAGGATGAGGGTGGTGCAAATTTTGAGTTTGGGAGTGGGTTTGTGGAGGGTGGTGGAGGGCGATGGTGGTGGAGGAAGAGGGTGGAGGAAGAAGACAAGATGGGTAAATGACATTTTTGCCCTTCACTCCGGGGAACATGTGCAAGTCACATGTCATTTTTGGCCTGAAAAGTGGCCGGATTTTCTAATTGGACATTTATAGCGGCCCGTAAAAAGATGCGGCTATAAATAGCTTAAAAAAAGGATAAGGCTAATAATAGAAATACGTAAATAGATAAATGCTAGTAATAGAGGATTTCTCTTATATACTTTAAGACTCATGTATTTAGTATATCAAATAAATTCTATTATTTTCTAAAACTCGTAAGTTCCATAATCTATTAAGGTTATCTACTATAATATTAGTTTATGTGGGCATGACCTTACCAATTTATCAACAATGACACATGACACATTTTGATTCACATAGAGACTAAAGTTGTCCACATGTCACTACTATAAACTTTATCCCCAAATTTATTATATTATATATAGATTTTACAACTACTAAAGTCGTGAAATATCGGTTCTATTTCACAAGGAGGGCAACTAAAATTTTAAAGGATGGAGGTGTGATCTGATCCAATAGAGCCACACCCTCTTTATTTATTATGCATTTAGAGAATGTCTTATTTCAAAGCTTAAACAAAATTTATTTTTTCCCTACTTCTTATTTCCTAAATAATTTTCTTTTTGTTAACTACAAATAAAAAAATATTACAAAAAACTTTATTAAATCCCGTATCTAATATGAAAGAAAATTCTTATATGGATCAAGTTTACATGGACATTATGGTTCAAAATTAGACACATTATTACTTAATTGTTTTTTTTCCTCATTATTGTAGTGATGTGACTAGTTCAGGAGCACAAAGTTCAATGGACATGATCCATATCAGAAGCACAAATGACTACTCACCTAACGTCATTTAAAATAAATAAATAAATACTCACCTATCCTAGGTATTGTGTGCCCCTTGGAGTGACGAATCACAACGGGATCGACGAACCATTGCAGCAACGCTTCACTCTCCTCCTTCATGAAATCCGTTTCTCCTAATATCAAGTTCATTAATTTCGCACCGACTTTGATTAGTATTACTTAATCTATTCAGTTTAAATTTGAAATTTTTATACGGATTAAGAATTTATTAAAATATATAAAATTGAGGATAAAAAGATGAATATTATCATTCTTTACTCATGAAGCACATTAAAGACATATCTTCGAAAGAAATTGATATAATAATGTTAATGAATGATAAAAACTCAAAAATATGTATTAAATAATCATTGGTAGTACAAGTGTAAATTATATTTTGGAATAAAAAAAAGTTCAAATGTAACTATAATCTGAAATAGAGGGAGTACCTTCGTTCTAATATATTTGTCGCATTTAATGTTTTTACTGAGCTAAGAAAATTATTGAAAATAAATTAATATTTTTAGTGGTTAGCTGAGTAATTATTTAGGGATAATGTAAACAAACTAATAATAAAAAATATGTATAGGTTCTTGAAATATGACAAAAAATCTTAGAAATATAAAGAATTTGCGAATCTGGCAATTAATTTTACAACGAAAGGTTAGTACTACTAGAGTCGTACTAATTTCACGATGAATACAATTAATTGAACATAACACTCGCACAATAACCAAATAGGTGTAGTACATATTCCCTATGTACCAATTTAGATGTCTCAATCGAAATTCATATACATCAATAAAATAGTTTAGTTGAGTTAGTTTTTTAAGTGACTGACTAAAACCTATACGAAAATGTTTTAATACAATTTTTATGCATTTTTTTAACACAATCAATATTGTGTTTGTTGAATTGATAAATTTCACGGTAAAAATGAATAAATGCTATGTTGAAGTTAAGAAATTACAACTAATTTAGGACAAAAAATGATTTTGGGACAACTAATATAGACTGAGGGAGTAATAGGGATTAAGATATAATTAAATTTTTATTTTGAAATGCAAAAAATTTTCGGGATTTTTAAAAGTCTCACATTGGCTAAGATTAAAAAAAAACTTAAGAGAGACGCCATAAAAATAAGTTTCTCTAGTTTTGGTTTTTTGGTACCGGCTCAACCTAATTAATTGTGAGTTTTGAGCTTTGAGTTATTTTACGAGGGTTTATAATTTTACTAGTACAAAAATTACAGAATTTTCTCCTTTTTGTTGTTGTTTATATTTTCAATTTTTTCCACTATCCCAACAAAACTTGTTAGTTAATGTTCATATAAGTTCAATAATGAATTTACACCAGTTGGTAAAAAACTTCTTACACACAAAAAGGTTTATGATTCGATCTACATCACATTCCCTTTTGTATTAGAAAAAAACACTATCTAGTGAGAAATATATTATTATTGCGTTCACCCTAATTACCGCAAAAAGAAACTTAAAATTGTTATATTCAGAAATGGGAAGTATACCTATGAACTGAAGAGATGGGCAGATGATCGAAGACGAAAATGCATTGGCAGCCAAATTAGGGATCCCAAATTTGCGTTCTCCAAATCTAGCTCCTGATATTAATATTATAAACTTTAATTTGGGAACTTTAGTAAGTGCAACTTCTTCCCTTTGCATTCCAGGCAAAGATGCAGCCAAAATAGCCCCCTATTCATCAATCATAAATTTAACCATATTATTATATATGATCCCACCAGAATAATTTAAGTTTACAAAAAAATTGTATATACTCACTCACCTGGGAGAAACCAAGAACACCATCAAAAGGTCCATGTTTCACCATATAATCTTCCATATATTCAAGACATTCTTCAAAATTGTAAAATTCCCTTAAATCCTATGTAAAAAAAGAATTATTTAGAGTGAAAACAAGAAAATTTCTGATATGAAACTGATTTATGTCGTCACGAATAGAAGTTATGCTTTAGAATTCATTATTGAAAACAAACTATTAATGTCAAGAGTTTCATAGCCCAGTGGGGCTATGACCTGCCCACGACTGTGAAGTCGAGGGTTCGACACCTCTTCCTTACATGGGGCAAATAAATACTCTCTTCTAAGGCGGTCCTCCTCCTCTGGTGAGGCTAAAAAAAAAAAAACAATTAAAAGAAAGGGTGTTATATATGATTTACTGGACTAGATCTATAAAAGAATTATTTAAGAAATAACCACGATACTAGTGTGATATATTAATCTACTTTAATATTTGTGTTATATATTAATCTACTTTAATTTTTCAAGCAGTCCCTCCGACCCAAATTAAATAGTACTCAGACTGTCCCAATTTTATTTATATTTTTTTACTATTTTGAAATGTCTTAAAATATTTGACACTTTCAGAAATTATAACTATATTTTTCTTTAAGTTTCAAAGTTACTATTATGTCATTAACTCACTAAACACATTATTTAATGCAGTTAATAACTTAAATAGACGTTATATTGAATTTTCTAATGTAAGAATGATTATTTTTTTTGAAATAATTTTTTTTTCTAATTTAAGAATGATTTATTTATTATAGTTAACGATAGTATCCTTACTTCTTATGCAAAGTTAAATAAGATTATTTGAAATAAGACAGAGACAGTACTATGTAATTTGCTTACCTTGTCGGATTGGAACCATTCATAATAAGGAGGATCAAAGATTCCTTCAACGTCGGACTTGCCCTGAGCCGGAAAAGGTCCGTCGAGGAAAACGAGATCTAATTTCTCGAGAATGGTGTCCGGCCATCGGGTTATGAGTTTCTTGAGAATTTCAGCACTTGTTCTGAAGCCATGAAGGCAGAGAATTCTGGGTTTCTTCTGCCTTTCCTCCATAGAAGAGTTTCTGTTGTTGTCCATAAATTTTCTTGCTTTCGTTTCTACTTAAGTTTCTCAGTAAGTTGTGAAAATTGTCTATATCCGTGTATGTTTATATTTATATATTTAATCAATTAAAATTCGTTATAAATATTTATTTTAATTATATATACAAATAAAAACTTGTAATTATTTGAATATATAAAAATAAAAACATACACGGACAGATAAATTTTCACCCTCAATAAGTAACTGAGCATGGCCAAGCTGGTGATCACATGTCTTCACCACCTACCACATCTATTTAATGTTGCCTCGAAAGTAACACTATCAAACGGGTCACTAGCCCGCGGACCGATCCGGGGTCCGCGTTTTTTTGACGGATTTGAACCAAGCTATTCATGGTCCGTTTAAATACGGGCCATTTTAGCCCGCTCCTTTTGGACCACTGACCAAGGTAGACCGGACCGGATTAGACCCGGACCAACCCAGACCAAAATTAATATAAATATATATATATATATTTTTTAAAGTTTTACTTCTCATTTTTTCAATTTGTTTTACAAATGTTTTCAAAAATAAACAACAAAACTTAATTTTTAAGCTTTATATTTTTTTTTTTCAATTTTTAAAAATAAAAATAAAAAAAGTCATTTTTAAGCTTTATTTTCTTTTTTTAAAATTTATTTTTTAAAATTAATTTGGTCCGTGGACCGGTCCGTTAACCCGCGAATTTCTTATGGACGGGTATGGACTAGCATTTTCTTGGTCCGCAAAAATTGGTCTAAATCCGCTCCGGTCCGTTTTAGGATAATCTGCGACGGACCGGATCGGACCGGACCGGGTTGACCCGTTTGACAGTGCTGCTCGAAATTCTGTCTGTTAGTCTTACATTAACTTAATTTATTAAAAATTAAAATTAAAAAGTTCTTGCTGCATTAGTCCATTTAATTCGTCCTCATTGATAAATATATAAGAATTAAGATTTTGTTATACATTTCATTATAAGAATATAGAAGATACATAGATGACAGATTAGTTAATTTCGTCCTTTAACAATATGTGATTGGTGATTTTGGTCACTATTCTAATTTTTTGGTTTTTAGAACCTTAAACAACTTGCGTTTGGTGATAACGGTCATTCCTTCTACAACTGTGACGGAAATAACTAATTTTGTTTTTTTTAAAAACTCTTCAAGACACCATGTTTAATTTGGGTATATCACCCAAAAATATAGACCAGGGACCAAAACCACCAATCGCAAATTGTTAAGGGACAAAATTCACCAATTTGCCTAAAAATACTCCAAATGTCCTTCTTCCCCCACCCAACACTCTCCCTCTTCTTTTGGTTAATAATCCTCTATCCCTAACTTGTGTACTCATGCATTTACCATCAATAAGAAATTGACACTTGCCAATTTTTAATTAAGAAATTATAACCTAAAAGAAATAGTGGAACCCGTAAGAAAAATATATTTTCTCTGTCCATGTGGCAAATTTTGAGTGGTGGATACATGCATGAGTACACAAGTTGGGTACATACGATTTTTTGCCCTTCTTTTCAACCCTTATAAAAGGGTAAGCTGCACCAGATTGGACCTTCTTCATAAAAAAAAAAACATTGAAGAAGATAACATCAGCACATGGGGTTGTAGTAGCAGAGCAACCACACCTGATTGGGGGATAATTTTTTTTTTTTTTATGATATTTGAGTTTGTCAAAATTAGGTGACTATAACAGTTGTGGACGGAAGGAACGTTATCACCAAATGCAAATTGTTCAAGGTTCTAAAAACAAAAAAAAAAAAAATTGACCAGGGATCAAAACCACCAATCGAAAATTGTTAAAGGACGAAATTCACCAATTTGCCAAGATTTTCCCCCAAAATACCCTTCAATTATGGTGTTTTTCATTTAAATTTTTGTTGACTGACAGTTGGCTATAACAGTTGTGGACGGAAGGACCGTTATCACCAAACACAAATTGTTTAATGTTCTAAAAACCAAAAAAAAAATAGAACAAGGACCAAAATCACCAATCACATATTGTTAAAAGACGAAATTCACCAATCTGCCTACATAGATTGAGTATCGTTTAAATTTAGTATAATTTTAAATTCACATCGAGACCAAATTTCTCTTTAAAATAAATATGATTAAAAAAACTCAAAAATTAAATCATTTAAAATCTAATTTTGGTTTAAATCTAGACGGACATAAAAAAATATCCATACTAAACCAATCCTATTATCTTGAGTCGTGGGTTCGATACCCTTCGCCTGCGTGCGGCAAGCTTTAATCTCCCTTTCTAGGGCTATCTCCTTCTCGTCTGAGACAGTTCTCTCTCCCTTATATGGGGCAACCGCCCAATCGGGTTTCAAAAAAAAAAACCAATCCTATTAAACCCATACTTTTATCTCTTCGATAACCAACCACCCCTTAAATATGTATTATAAACTTAAATATATATTATAAACTGATATCCTACATTTAACTAGAGTTTCGAATAAGAGTTCATAGTAAGTGTAAAATATATTTAACTCACTAATGCTCATATACTTCATTTAGAAAGATGAAAATAATTTGGTTGGACAAAAAAAAACTAATTAAAGACATTTATTTTGATACACAAACAATAATATGAATTTCTCATTTTGCGTCCCTAAAATTTTATTTCTACCCGGAAGAAAATCTTCTTCTAAACTCTTTTAATATGGTCCGTCATAAAGGTTGGTTAATATTTTCTATAATGAAATTGAACTCTTTTAACAATGCATTACAAGAAGTCGAATACATGACCAAAAATTTGGATGATATACTTTTGTTTTTTGAAACCCGATTGGATGGTTGCCTACATGTATGAGAGAGAATCGCTGCACTTTAAAAGTAAAAATAAATTTCTAAAAGGAAAAATTAAAATTTGCCGCTCATAAACGGAGGGTATCGAATCACGACAGGTTGTGAGCAGGCCCGCCCCACTAGACTAGAACACTTTGATATACCTTTAAGAAAATGGTTTTAGATGACGTAAATTACTCGCAAATGCTATCTATATTCCTAAAGGAATATACTTTTTCCCTTAAAAACAAAACTTTTTTTACTTAAAAATATGAAGGGTAGTGATATATGCCTAAAATTTCAAATTGGACGGTTGCAAATTACTATCATGCCCTCGTTTTCTTTTTGTCTTACCCTAATCTTATCTATATCTACCCTATTTTTACGGGGCCGTACTACCCACCCACCCCCCTTTTATGTTGTTCACACTCCCCCTCCCCTCATTTAATTTTTTTTTCTCTCTTATTTCTCTCTCCCATTAAATGCTCTCAACTTCTCTCCATATAAAATTGCTGCCGCCGCCATCGGAACACCAACCGCAACTCCGGTCCCCTGGATTCAGCTTTTTGCATTTGTGAACTTATTGGACTAGATACACCACAAAATATCAATTTTAAAAATTTTGTAGCAAAAAAAAAAAAATTTCTTTTTATTGCAATATTCCTAAAATAATATTTAGAATTTTCTAAAAAAAAAAATTTTTGAATTTTTTTACCCTACCACCCCACCCCTGCGAGGGGGGCACCTACCCTCTCCCCGCCTACCCAAGTGCAGGCGCCCACTTACACTACCCTACCCTACCCCACCGCCTGTGAGGAGGGCCCCACCCCGCCTACCCCAAGTGCAGGCGCCCACCCTACCCTATCCCACCGCCTGTGAGGTGGCACGCGCCCTACCCCCACCCCGCCTACCCAAGTGCAGGCGCCCCACTCCTACTCTACCCTACCCTACCCCACCGCCTGTGAGCGCCCTGCCCCCACCCCTGCCTACCCCAGTGCAGGCGCCCACCCTACCCCACCGCCTGTGAGGTGACACGCGCCCTACCCCCACCCCCTACCCAAGTGCAGGCGCCACACCCTACCCTACCCCACCCCACTCAAAAAAAAAAAATTTCCTAGAAAATTCTAAATAATTTTTTAGGAATATTGCAACAAAAATTAAGTGCAAAAAAAATTTTCAAGTATTTTCTTTGTATTTTGATATTATCATTGTTTATAATAATATCCATTTTCGATTTCCCATGTATCTTTAACTTTTTAAGAATTTTAAATTTTATAAACTTGTGCTTTTTTTGAAATTTTGATGGGTTATTATATACCGTAAGTGATAATAAATACAAAAAAAATACTTGGTATTTTTTTTGCACTTATTTTTTGTTGCAATACCCCTAAAATAATATTTAGAATTTTTTGCAAAACATAAAAAAACTAAATATTTGACCGCATGCCCTAAAAAAATGGCCGGAAAATTGCTTCCGGCGGCGGTGAAAATTTTCCGGCGGTGGCAGAAGTTTTTCGGCGGACAGGCAAAGAAAGTTGGGAGATTTTTTGGGAGGAGAGAGAAAAAAAAATTAAATGAGGGAAGGGGAGGTGTGAACAACATAAATAGGGGGTGCCTATATTCCCCATGTTTTTACGTACAAACCTTTTCATTTATTGGTGGGACACAAACATTACTCACCAAGGACAAAAACCCAAGGGCAAACATTATTCACCAACTTCTACACTGCTCTTGTTTTCTCTCTACACAAAAAATATCACACTTCGAATACACAATGTTAGTGAAATTGACAAGATATTTCAACTTTCTTTTGAATTTTGTATTTGTTAATAATTAATTAATTTCTACAAGTGTAAATTATGAATTTACACATATTGGATATACCATAATTTACACAAGTATGGTATAACCAATATGTGTAACATAATAGTTTACACATGTTGGTTATTACTGAACATGTATTACTAGCTAAGGAGCCTCTAGTTGCAGCTACTCTGGGGGGGGGGGAAGCAATAACCGCGTCAGTATCCCCCCTTCTCTCCTATCATGAAAGGCAATTTGGTGGTGAAGAGAATAAGACATACTGCATAAAAACTTATGCTTGTTAGCAAAAAAAATTTAAAACAATTAACAGTATAGATATAACAGAAACGAACACAAAATAACCCCTTTTTTAATTTATTTATTGGGAGAGGGGGACTCCATTTTATTATGTACTTTAAGATTTAATCTTTTAAATTTAAAAATTAGTTAATAAAATTACATAAGATATAGATAATAAAAAAGTATAGTTAATGAAAATAATTATAATTATCGATTAAATTAATATCACATAAGTAAAATTAACAATGGCTACCATTTCATCTCATCAACGTATTTCTTTGTGGAAAGTCAATAACCAATAGGTGTAAGATCAAGTTTACACCCCAATAGGTGTAAGATCATGTCATAAAATGTCACATTTTTTCAAAGTGTCAAATTGTGTAAGAAAATATCAAACCGTGTCAAAAATTTTGGTCAATTGGAACTGTTAAAAAAAAAGATCAAGTTTACACCTGTAGAGTAATCAAATTTTTCAAAACATTCTAACAGTTCCAATTGACCAAATTTTTTGGCACGGTTTGATATTTTCTTACACAATTTGACACTTTGAAAAAATGAAACATTTTATGACATGATTTGACACTCTGACAATTTCTTTACTAGTTAGTCTTCTTAACTAGTAACTTTTTTTTTTTATCGAAGAGGCCAATAGCCCAGTGGAGTATTGGCTGGTCCGTGATCGAGAGGTCCCGAGTTCGATACCTTCCGCCTACGCGCGGTAAGCTTCTCTCTTACCAATGTTAGGCGTTGAGTTCCTGTTTTAAAAGAGATAATAATCTGATTGAAATGTGTGTATATATTAAAAATGTTTCATCAACAAGATTTAATTAAGAATAAACTTTCTCGTACTTATATATTGCTATCAAATACCGGTAGAGAAATGTTCCAAACATTATTCAGAAATAACTAGTAGTAGGAGACTTATTATTTTATTAAAACTATTTGACTTCTATTTCTACACCAAAGTAGTTAATTCGGTTGGAATATTTTTGTAGACACTTCCAAGCTTCCTGTTTGTTTTGGCCCAACAACATTCATAGGGACCATATTTGCAACAATCAATATCTCCTTTGATTTCAGCATGAATTTCCCCATGAGTTTCTTCTGCTGCTGCTGCTGCTTCTTCAACAACAAAAATAATGACCAAGAAAGAAAGAACAACTGCTACCTTATTCATGGCCATTTTCCTTTTTTTTTCTGATTAAGAATTCTACTTGTTGATGGTTTTCCTATTTTTTCTTATTTTGCATTTTGTTTATATAGTAGTATTTCATAAGGTGTAAGATTAACTTTCACTTAATTCCTTCTTAATGGCTAGTAAATATATGAAATGAAACTGCTCTCTTTTGTTACCTTCTTTGATGGCACTAAATGAAGTGGAATACACTTTCATTTTCCTAGATTCTTGTAACGGTATGATAACTTGAGAATGTTCCAGAAACTCATGCTATCATGAGCTTTTTTCTTTAAAAAAAAAGTATTTATGATTAGGGGCAAATGTGTGTAATTCGAGTCTTGTCATTCTGAGTCCCATGCAATGGGACAAACTTTAATTGTCTTCCTTTCTAGGGCTATCTTCTCCTCTTCTGAGGTAAACGTCCATCCGGGCTTAAAAAAATAAAAAATTATGAACAATAATTTTAGTCCATTTTTAGCCAATTGACTTGAGCCAAAGTTAATTTTTGAAATATAAAATAGTTTTTTTGGAGTCCTATATTCATGAAAACATTGGGCCATGAGCCCATAAAATTGATTTTATATCACTACGCCTTGATCGAGAAGGCAGATTTATTATATCTGTATACTTTTAGGCCAAAAACAGAACAAAACTAGTCTTAATCTTCTGTTCGGTTTTTGTTGACTAACTTCGATTTTGTTTTTTGTTAGACAAACAAAAAGAAGTTAATTGCTTAATCTGATAAAATAGCAATTTTTTTTTAACTAAAATATATATATATATATATATATATATATATATTTTAAGGCCGAGGGGGTGAGGGTGGGTGTGGGAATCGAACCTGGGCCGAAACCAGGATTATGACTACCTTTTCCACTGGGGCAGCCTGATTCCCAACCATAAAAATATTTATTTATAAGAAACAAGTCAATCAAACATGGAGGGGGCAAAACCTTACATCGAATAAAATGTAGAAACAAATTCACTACTACATCGGACTAACGAATCCTAATAGCCTATAATACAGAAGGATTAAAAAAAACTAAAGTCTTTTAAATGGTTTATATCTAATTTCCATATGATGTTCAGTAGGAACTCTTATGGTTTGCCTTTTCCCTTTGCGTGTGCGGACAAGAATAAAATCATCGTAGTCATCTTCCCGTTGAGAGTCTTCCAATGCATCAAAAGATCCCGCGTCCGGGACCTCGGTAATTTCCTGGTCAACAGATGCACTAACAGTTGGCCCAGTAATTCTTTTACTGAAGTCTCGAAAACTATCAAATAAACTGTGATGATCCGAGAAGAGAGGGACAGTTAGTAAATTACTCTTACTAGCAGAAAAAGTAGGGACCTGCGCATCTGGCGGTGTAGGTCTAACCGGCGCTAAGTTTTGTATTTGTTGATTCTTCCGTTCATCAAGACTATTTGAGTTATCCTTAACTACCATCAACGAAGCCGGTGTTGGAGTAACATCGTGAGCAAACATCACCGATGACAAGTGGACCGGACTTAACTCTGGAAAAGAGATTTCATTAGAAGAGCCCGTGTGGCTCGGGTCCCCTACCACCAAATCTTGTGGGTCAGTGTATTCTGGCCCAACTGACAATGGGTTACTGGTAATCAAAAGCCCACCCGATGGGGTCGGTTCAGTGTTCACGGATCGGGACAGTAGTATGTCCGCCTCTCCTGCAGCCGTTCCCAAGGTCTCGGCCCTAGAAGACTATTTGTCTGTTGGGCAACGGAACACTCCAAACAACAAATTATAATGGAAACGAAAAGAAAGCAGAAAAATAACACAAGAATTTTAACATGGTTCGGTCTCAACGCAGACCTACATCCACCACCCCGGAGGGTACAAACTTTCAACTATGTAATCTTTTAACGGAATAAAAATTACAATCCCTCTTCTAAAACTCCAAGTCTAAACACTCACAAGACTCAAAGAGTTGGTACAAATAAACTCAACACTAGGTAGGTCTATTTATAAGGCCTTTTGTCTTGACCTTTTTCTTTTCTAACCAATGTGGGATTAGAGAAACATTACCTAACATATCCTCTATTTTCTCAAATTCCCAAGTTACAACAGAATCAGAAAACCTAACTTTCTTCTTAGTCTTTGCGGTCTCCTTCTCTGTTCTTTCTCCAGCTTTACTTCCTTGCTTCTTCAAGGAATGACCATCAAGATGGTATAAATTCTTCCCTTTCTTCCTGCCTCGTATAACCAGACGGTTGCCTCTATGCATTTTGCTGAAATTCCCAATTCCAACATACTTGTAACCCTTTGATGCCAATTCACCCAACGAAATTATGTTGGCACTCGAATCAGGTACAAATCTAACATCAGGAAGTACTTTTACCTCATCATTGTGGAATTTCAGGCGGATTCGTCGAACGCCCTCAACCTTCACCTTCGAGTTGTTGTCCACTTTGATGTAGCCAAAGTCTCCCATATGCAAAGTATCAAACACGTCTCGGTCCTTGCAGATATGCACGTCAGCAGCATTATCCATAATCCAGTTTGAATGATTCTCAACAGTGTCATCCAAACATCTCGTCAAATATAAATCATCATAATCGTTGACCACATTTGTAGAGGAATCACATACCTTTGCCTTGCCTTTCATCTGTTCACGGAGATTTTTCAAATCATCTCTCATATTTGAACAATGGCTTTGAAAATGACCAAGTTCCCCACAATAGAAGCACTCGACCTCGCTACAATCACCTCTCTGCCGAGATTTCCCTCTTCCTTGGTCACCTCTACTCTTGCTTCGATTCCTCCCTCTTCGAGAACTCTCTACAACTAGTATTCGATCCTCCTCAGGGTAATCCTCATTCATCATCTGTTGGTTCTCCTTCAAGGCTTTTGAAACCTCATTCAATTGCAGTGTGTTCTTTCCCCGCCCTAACAGTGATCGCACTAACGATTTATAGGATTTCGGTAATGAAGCCAATAACGACAACGCCTGTTCATCATCCTTAATTTCTTCCCCTGCATTCTCAAGTTGAGATACTAACTCATTAAATTTATTAGTGTGATCAATAAGATTACCTCTTTCTTCCATTTTGAGTGAGTACAGATCCATCTTCATCTTCAAACGGTTAGTCAAAGTCTTCGAGGAATAATTATTCTCCAGAGTCTCCCACAACTTCTTTGGTGACGTCTCTCTCAACACCATCATCTTGTTTTGTGGAGCCAAAGCCAATCGAATTGTACTAACCGCCCTCTTCTTAATTGTAGCCCACTCAGAATCTTTTATACCTTCTGGCTTTTCATCATCCAGAGTAGAATCAAGAACTTGCTGCACTAAATAGTCTTGAATCGTGCATTGCCATAAGGTAAAATCAAATTTTCCATCAAAGAGGGAGATGGAACATCACTCTTCATCGGCACAACGGTGTTTAAAGACTTCATAATTTAAACACCGGAAACTTACCCGCAAACTAGATCTGCAACTTCTTTCGTCTCCTCCCAAGCCTGAACCTCGCGCTTTGATACCAGTTGTTGGGCAACGGAACACTCCAAACAACAAATTATAATGGAAACGAAAAGAAAGCAGAAAAATAACACAAGAATTTTAACGTGGTTCGGTCTCAACGCAGACCTACATCCACGACCCCGGAGGGTACAAACTTTCAACTATGTAATTTTTGAACGGAATAAAAATTACAAATCCTCTTCTAAAACTCCAAGTCTAAACACTCACAAGACTCAAGGAGTTGGGACAAATAAACTCAACACTAGGTGGGTCTATTTATAAGGCCTTTTGTCTTGACCTTTTTCGTTTCTAACCAATGTGGGATTAGAGAAACATTACCTAACAGTGTCAGCCCGAGCCGGCGAGATGGGAGGTTCCGGCGCCGGAAAAACTCTACCACCACCTGTTGAAGATCTTGTGTGGCTGTCTCGGCCAATCCACTGGGTGCCGACGTGACAACCCCTGTTACGAGAACCGGCGAGATCTCCGTCCACACCCCAGTCGATGCCGGTGAAATCTCTTCATCCTCTTCAAGTCCATCTTGCCCGCGTTTGGAGTTCTTCTCCGCACCATCCCGTACATTTGCAACCGGCTCACTTGCACTAAAACAAACCATATCTCCGGCATCATCCAAAGCAGCATCTATTTTCCCAGATGCTTCATGAAGGAAGTCGGCAGCTTCCTCAAGTTCCACCTTGTCAGAATTTGAACCATCTTCATTCCGGTCCTGTATAGGAATCTGCAAAGGTCCAAAAGAAGAGAAAAGAGATAATGGTAAAACAAACAAAAAGAAAAGAAAACACAATGAGCGGAGGGATAGGATAAAACTAGTCTCTGTAGTTAACATGAACCACCTCTATGATGACATCTGAGTCTCGCTCAAGGGGTAGCCTTGTGTCAACAGATGGCTGACGTTCGCCAAGACCATTTTCTACCTGAATAGCTCTTCCCTTCAGCTGAAATACCCCGAAGTGCAACATAATCAGTTCAAATACTAATAACTGGCAGACATGGGAACAAAGGTATGTTATAAGTTGATGCCGCAGAAGATAAATAACAATTCCTGATAAGTAATACCATCTCTGGCTGCAGTTGCCTACACAAACCAGATTGTTACAGTAGCTCTTGGTCATCTCTGAACTTTTGCAATAAAAATA
This sequence comes from Vinca minor, assembly GCA_026122235.1. Taxonomy (NCBI): domain Eukaryota; kingdom Viridiplantae; phylum Streptophyta; class Magnoliopsida; order Gentianales; family Apocynaceae; genus Vinca; species Vinca minor. The sequence goes on along the minus strand of JAOCZM010000294.1, from coordinate 1,561,429 downwards.
AGGAGAGAACATTCAGAGCAGCAACTCACTTACCAGATTGCTGTCTTCAACAAAACCAAAATTAAAAAAAATCAGTAATGTCAGCCCCAGGACTTCTCCAAGGTTTCTGCTCGAATGCATCAATATTAACATCTAGAATAGTCCTGCATAGATTAATCAAAGATATAGAAGAAAATCTTAGTTAGGCAATTGGAGGAAAGCGAAAAGAAAAGAAAGGACCTTGTCCCCAACTGGTAAGCGCAGCCATCATTCACACAATCACCTCTAACAAATGTCGACGAGCAAGCAGCTACTGCAGTAGATGCATTGGTCTTAAGAATACTTGAAAATGCTGCCGACTTTGATCTCATGTACTGCAGAAAATAAACAAATTGTTTTGTCATAAGGAACCGGAGAGAAGAGTTACATGATAAAGGCAAATTTAGCATCTAAGAAGCAGAACATGACATCAGTAAATCCAGAGGTTATGCAGGCCACTATACTATCCATTTGCTAGCAAAAACAAATCATAAAACCACTTGCTTTGTCAGTATTTCAAATGTATTAAGCTGGATCATAAAATAGAAGCAAAAGAGAAATAAAAAAAAAATAATAATAATAACACATCAATCCAAACCCAATATGCAACATCAAAATATGGAAAATTCTGATATGGACCAGGGCCAGGGGTAGGGCCCTGTTCCACTTGGTCCAGAAGTTGCCACGTCGCCCCCTCTTTCAAAAAAAAAATTTCCTCTCAGTCACAGTTAAAATACAAAAAATTGTACAAACTTGTCACATCACTATAAAATGAGGAGTAAAATATTTTTTTACTTTTAACTGTTTCCATATCCATATCAGGACTATCTTTTTTGTATTTTAAGTGTGACTGAGAGATGAAATTTTTTTTTTTGAAAGAGGGGCGACGTAGCAGCTTCTGGACCAAGTGGACCAAGGCCCTACCCCTGACCCTGGTCCGTATCAGAATTGTCCTCAAAATATTAACAAAGAAACAAGCCAGGGTTACCCGAAAACAATCTATCAAAACAAGTCGAAAACAATGAGAGAACAATTTCTTTCTGTTCATATATTGCAAAGGATTCAACACATTTAAATTATCCAATAAGACACCATCTCAGAAACTAAAATTAAGATTAAAAACAAAACAAAAGAACCTTTCTAAATATTAATATAAGAATGCTAATTTCATAATTTGTACTGAGAATCATAACCATTAGCATAAAAGCCTCCTTTCTCTCCACTGCCTCTTTGGCCGCCTCCACTGCTGCCATTGTTTTCAACTCCATAGTTCCCTTCATTTTCCTCCTCAATTCCACATTTCTCATCCTTATCAACCTTTCCTCCATTTCCATTTCCATTAGCGTTATCATCATAATTCAAAACTATATTGAAATCATCATCACTCTCACTCTCTCTCCTATCTTCCTCCTCCTCCTCCTCCCCCTCCACAGCATTTCCGCCGCCTCCTCCTTCCTCCACCTCCTGAAAACCGCCATTGTCATAAACTTCCTCCTCTGCCTTAGTATTTACCCTGCCGCTGCCGCCGCCTTCTTACGTCTCCTGAAAACCGCCATTTTCACCGCCACAAACTTCATCGTTATCACTTTCCGTTTTCAACTGAGTTAATGCTTCAATATGTTGAGTATTTTGATCTAATACTACTGATTGAGTATTAGCTCAAATACCACTTGTAGAGAATTCAATTGACAAACACTTTTATATTTCAATTAAATTTACACTACACAAAGCCACCTAACACTCACACTTATGTACTTGAGCTCACTTAGCTCTCAAGCTCACAACTTTGCTTTACTCTCAAAGTTGACTCTTGCTTTGGAGTACTTGCTCTTTTCTTACTTCTTTCTTCTTTCTTACTTTTTCTTACCACACATATCCTATTTATACTAGTTGGTTAGATTAGTCTCTAACCATCTAGAATATTCTACCATCTAGGCATTTAACCTAACCTAGAACAATCTAGAAGCTACATTCTCATTTTCTCCAGTGTGTTCTCATGTCTTCCCTTATAGATCATTCTAGAACTTCTTTTCTAGGAATGAACTTATGGATCAATTCTAGAACTTTCTAGATCTTGCTCTCTAGGAGGTTTTATCTCTCCATTTCTTGAAGCTTCTAGATCAAGGGAGAGAGATAGTTGGTGATTTCTAACACTCCCCCTCAACAACTAATCTCTCTCATTCTTGCTCGCACCTTTTGCGAGAATCCTTGAGCCATCAATCGAGCCTTATACTTATCAATCGAGCCATCCGGGCTAGCTCTCAACTTGTACACCCATTTCCAAGGAATCGGTTGTATACTCCCCGATCTCGATGCTATGTTCCACGGCTCATTCTTCCTTAGCATATTTTCGACCAAAGCGATGTTAGCATACTTAGGATTTTGTTTCCTTTGTCTAGTAGACCTCCGAAGTTGTGACTCAGATATTTCCTCTTCAATTCCTTCCCCATATTGGCTCGGTCTTTGTTCCTCTGTAACCTTGTACACTCCAGTTTCCCATGGGTTTTTCCTTTTACTTGATTCTTGTTCTTCTGGTATTTCAATTTCTTCTTCAATCTCCTTAACAGGTGGAGAGTCTCCCCCTTGCTCCTTAAGTTTTTCTTCAGCATTTTCCTCGATCTCTTTTGAAACTGGTTGCTTCAAAGCTTCGGTTGACCAACAGGATGATGCTTCGTCAAACACCACATTTCTGGATGTGTAACATCGCCCGGTATCTGGGTTGCAGCAAACCCAACCTTTTCTTTGTGGATTATAGCCCACAAAAATGCACCTAATTGCCTTCTTGTCAAACTTGCTTCGTAAGTGATCGGGCACTAGTACGTAGCAAACGCATCCGAATACTCTGAGATGAGACACCGATGGTTTCTTCTTCCAAAGCTTCTCATATGGCGAAATAAATCCTAGTTTCGCCTGCGGTAGCCGGTTAGTGATATAAGCGGCTGTCTCCATGCATTCACCCAAAAACGTGCTTGTACGTTCTTGGCATGAATCGTACTTCTACAAGTTTCCGCCAGATGTCTATTCTTTCTCTCCGCAACCCCATTCTATTGTGGAGTGTTGGGACATGTCAATTGTCGCCGGATCTTATTATTCTTCAAGAACTCCGTAAACGCATGTGAGGTATATTCACCACCATTATCTGTCCGTAGACACTGTATTCGACGACCTACCTCGCTTTTTATTTTTTCTCCTTAAAAGCTTTGAGTTTGTCTAGCGTCTCCGACTTTTCTTTCATAAAATCGACCCAGACATAACGAGAATAATCATCGATAAATGTTATCATATATCGATAGCCACTTACCGATGGTTGCTTCACTGGTCCAAACACATCTGAGTGTATTAGCTCCAGTGGTGCTTTGGCTCTGAACTTTGATTCTTCATATGGTATTTGGTGTGCTTTCCCGTACTGACATCCGGCACATACTATGTTATCTCGTAACTCTAGTTGTGGAAGTCCCTTAACCATCGCCTTCTTCATCATCACCTTTAGTCTTGTGTAGTTCACGTGTCCTAGCCGAGCGTGCCATAAATCTGGTGTTTCATTCTTCCTTGCCTTATCCACATAGGCGGTTTCTGCTGACATTACGTAGACAGACTCCAGTCTACGTCCTTCCATTACTGGTGGTCCCACTGGCTTTAGGTTACGATAAACCTTTACATCTTTCGGCCCGAACACCACATAGTTCCCGTCTGACGTCAACTGTGATATTGAGATGAGATTCTTCTTCATCCCAAGCACATATAGTACATCCGTTAACTCTATCTCGTTTGAATTGAAACGAGGTACCACCGCTGTCTTCCCGACATGCGTAATTGGCATTCTTGAGTTGTTTACTGTCACAACAACTCGTTTCCCGTTATATTCTTCCATATTCAAGAATTTCTCTTTATCTCCCGTCATATGATTGGAGCATCCTGAATCTACTATCCAATCATTGTTGAAATCGATTATAGTTTCACTTACCGCGACCATTGCGTGATCTTCTACTATTGCCATGGATGCCTCAACGTCCCAATCATCATCACTGCCTTCGACCTGTTTTGAAACGACAGTGTTTCCTTTCTCTTGCTTGAGCCAGCAATCTCGGGCGAAGTTTCCTTTCTTCCCGCAGTTGTAGCACATGTAATCTCGTCGTTGATTCATGTGACCGTTGCTAACTTTTGGTCGACCTCCCACTTGTTGGGACCTTCTTCCAGGGCGTCCTTCGGGCTTCGAGCTACTTCTTCCTTCATTCTTCTTTTCTTCTAGAATTTTCTTCCCTTTAAAGTGTCCTCTTTTGATAAAGAGGGTTCTCTCCTCATCCTTATCTGAAGCTCTAACCTTTTGTTTATTGAGAGCTTCTTCGTCTGCCAACATGTATTCCAACTCATTAAGAGTGGGTTGTTTGGCCCATCCACGAGTTGCTGCTATAATTGGATTAAATTCTTGTCGAAGCCCCCGCACTATAATTCTTCTCATCTGTGTCTCATCGACAGGATGAAGAGGGTCTAGCTTTGTAATTTTTTCAGACAAAGATTTAACTTTGTCAAAGAATTGACTTACTGTCATATCGCCCTGTGAGAGACTCATCAACTCATTCTCGAGTCTCTGCAGCTTGGAATCATTTGCCTTTGCAAAGCACTCCGCCAATATATCCCAAGCTTCTTTGGGAGTTTTAGCGTCCTTAATTTTGTCCAAAAATCTTTTCTCTACGGTTAAGGCTAGGATAGATAAAGCCTTACCAGCATTGGCATCCCATTTCTTGTACTCCGCGCTATTTCCTTCTGTAGGTGGCGTTGTCCGGTTGCCGTCGATCATATCCCACAAGCCTTGTCCTCTCAAGTAGAACTTGAGACATATACTCCAGTCATGGTAGTTGTCGTCGCTAAGTTTTTCGATGCTGCTGGTATTTACGAACTCCGTCATTGTGACTTGGTGATGCCCTGCACTCTAACCAAGTAAGTTTGGTCCCCGACCAACGACTTCACAATCCCTGATTGTGCTCCGACAGAGTTTCCTCGTACCTTGATCTCTGACTCGCCAATTTCTAATTAGGTCTCTGACCGTTTACTTTGACAGAGTCTCCTCGTAGCGCGACTATCGATCGACGATCTCTACTACGGTCCCTGACAACCTGCTCTGATACCACTTGTTGAGTATTTTGATCTAATACTACTGATTGAGTATTAGCTCAAATACCACTTGTAGAGAATTCAATTGACAAACACTTTTATATTTCAATTGAATTTACACTACACAAAGCCACCTAACACTCACACTTATGTACTTGAGCTCACTTAGCTCTCAAGCTCACAACTTTGCTTTACTCTCAAAGTTGACTCTTGCATTGGAGTACTTGCTCTTACTTTTTCTTTTCTTACTTCTTTCTTCTTTCTTACTTTTTCTTACCACACATATCCTATTTATACTAGTTGGTTAGATTAGTCTCTAACCATCTAGAATATTCTACCATCTAGGCATTTAACCTAACCTAGAACAATCTAGAAGCTACCTTCTCATTTTCTCCAGTGTGTTCTCATGTCTTCCCTCATAGATCATTCTAGAACTTCTTTTGTAGGAATGAACTTATGGATCAATTCTAGAACTTTCTAGAGCTTGCTCTCTAGGAGGTTTCATCTCTCCATTTCTTGAAGCTTCTAGATCAAGGGAGAGAGATAGTTGGTGATTTCTAACACAATAGCATTAAAAGCAGAGCTCACTTGAACCTCGACATCGGCATAGAGGTCGCTAAAATCATCGTCCTCGAATTCATCCATTTCTATACCTTAATTTCAGCAACAACAAAAAGATAAACCCTAATAAAATCTTTAAACCCTAACCGTTATTATGGCCTAATTGGAGCCATGAGCCATCTTTCCTCAGAAGGCGGCTTGTACCTCAGGTTCAGGGTACATTATTATCAAATTTATTTCTATTTATGAACAAATAATAGTTTGTATAGTTAGTGTACCCATTTCTGTTTCCAACAAATCACAATTCACTATGTGTATATATAATTAAAAAAAATGATTATTTAAATGTTACTTCTTCAGTTATAGTATTATATTTGAGTTAATCATTATTTATATGGAAAATTGGTCGTTATTGTCCCTAAACAATATATGAATCAGGCATAAGGTCCCTAACGATGTTTTCTGTACATTAAAATCCTCAAACAATTTACGATTGGTGTCTAAGGTCCTTCCGTAAAAAAAGTGACGGGTCAACACAATTTTGAAAAAAAAAAATGAGTCAAAGCTCAAACTTGCAGGGGTAAAATTGGTATCTCGTGACTCCATCCCCACCCCACTCCCCCGAAATGCACCCAGCCCCACCTAGCCCTCATCCTTCTTCCCGACGCATCCCCACCACCCATCTACAGGTAAAAAACATTAAGAAAATCAAGATCAATTAGGAAATTGCAAAGAACACCTAGCCCTCATCAATGTGATGTACCGAAAATGCCCTTTAAATTTTTCGGTTGACTGGATTAAAATTTTGAATTGACAGTTGACTAACATTTTTTTTACGGAAGGACCTTAGACACCAATAGTAAATTGTTTGAGGATTTTAATGTACAGAAACATCGTTAGGGACCTTATGCCTGATTCATAAATTGTTTAGGGACAATAACGACCAATTTGCCTATTTATATCCCTTAACTATTTTCAAAAGCAAGTTATACCCTTTTTATTTTTGCGTGTTATTAATGCCCTCAACTATTTGTGGAGTGCCGAAAATACCTAAAATGGGTAGAATCTGGTGACCTACTGTAACTTTGCACATAGTCCACATGGTCGAAATTGCAGGGGAAAATGGCCAAAATTCTCCAACTTCATATTCTTCAAACCTAAACCAACCCAATACAAAACCCAAACAATTTAGAATTGGTCTCACATCGCTACTCGCAAAAAATAGCTTTTGCGAAACCCAATGTGAAATCTCAAACAAAGAATATTTTCCAATGGAAGCTTGTTTTAAACTAGATTAAATCCGGAGCAGACTCAATCGAAATACGATATCTCTAAATCGTAGCGTGTAATTTTTTTGGGTAAGGTCTAAGGCACAATTGATATTTGTGTCCATGACTAATTCGGTCCGCCCCGGATGTCAGATTTCCCAAATAATTTTTTCATTTACAATGTTCAAATTCAAGATCTTACTTAATAAACACTAAATTCCTTCCATTTAAATCAACTCATGTAGGTCGAATCGTATACTTCGAGTTTAGAGGAAGATATATATATATATATATATATATATATATATATATATATATATATATATATATATATATATATATATCCATTACAATCTTTTAAAATGGACAAATGTGATTATGATGGTATCGAGCCATGAAGTTTTGAATAGTTTTATTATGATGTTCATAATTCAACATGAGTTTTATGAAAATGTCTTTTAAGTTTAAAAGCATAATAAATAATAAACCAACTGTTAAAAACAGTGTGACTCAAGAATCTGAGATACCTCAGAATTTGAAACTATTAAATAGATGGACAATTCCTAAGGTTGAACCTAGGACAATCTACTAGTTAGGAACTTTTGAAAAACTGGGTTTAAAACAAATTGTTAAAACAACAGAGGAATCTATTTCCTTAGATAATGAAGAAATGATTGTTCATTTATTAAATGAAGATGATATAAGACCTTATAGGTACTCAGATCATAAATTTATTCATATTGGATTAGTACAGGTAGCATTTAAACCTTTAACTTTAGAAGGTTTACCTGAAAGTTTTATAGCAGCTTTAAGAGATGGGAGAAATCTTGATTGGAAGAAATCAATCATGGGTGTTTACAATCCAGTCTGGCACATGGACCAGTATATTTTAATGTTTATCCGAATTTACAGCTTTCATTAACTGATAGTAATATTCTGGATGCTTTAACATTAAATGTTAAGACTCATGGTTATAATTATGCTTCAGGATCTGAAGTAATTTGTATATGCTATAGGATTTATTTTAAACCTTTATATACTCTAAATCCTCATTGCAAATTAGCAGATAAAAAAATTAAATGAAACAATTGCTATTGAGACTAATTTTAGTAGATCTAATATAACTACTAGAAGATCTATCAAATGGGATGAAATAACTTTCCCTGATAATTGGCAAATAGAAAGAGCTATGAAACCTCAGCCTGTTATACAGACAAATTTGTTAAATGTAGTTCAGACTCCAGAAGGATCTGTAACTTTAAATTTTGGAAATAATAATAGATTGAAAGATATTTCTAGATCAACAACCCCAAAATCTTATAGATCTTTTATATCTCCATTAGATCCAGATATCCCTGGACCCTCAAGAATTTTTGAAGAAAATCTTGGACCATCCAGGTTATCTACCTCTTATATTAGAGAGGATAGAAAAGATGATAGTAGCAATGAATCTGTCAAAGATAATAAAATTGATGGGTTAAAATTACATGATGATAATATATTAAGAGCCTTTAATAATAAGAAGGAGGTAGAGACTCTGTCTCAAATGAGTTATAATTTAGGTAATGGATAGTAAACCTAAAATTGATTTTAGTTTTGGCTCAGAAGCCAGAAAAATGATTATGAATGAATTTAAATTACCCAAATGGGAACTCTTTAGAACTTGGTTCTTTGAGAATTTTGATAAAATCAGACAGAAAGAATTTCAAAAAGAATTCTATGAATTTTACTCTTACTGATCCTTTCCATGTTGAGCAAAATCTCAGGTGTAAAACACTTACTGATCCTTTCCATGTTGAATAATAATAAATTATTATGATCATTACCAATTTTAGGATCATTCCGCCATATATACGGAATTGAAAACTCTATAAAGAAATTCATCTGGTTATAACCAGGATTAGCCCTTTTAGACGTATTAGGAGTAACTTGAATATATTCCATATAATACTCCTTAAATATTTGAGGTAAAATTTCCTCAGAAGCTCCATAGAACTGCCACCAGTTTATAAACCAGTTTGGAATTTTTCGATTATAAATCTGAGAACATAGTTTAATAAACCATGTATGGCTCCTCTTGCCATTCTCATATAAAAACACTTTATCAAATGCCTGGATATAATCCCAATAATTGTATTTTAACTGGACATTTTTTTATAAAGAATGATTTCTCTGTAAATGGAGATATACCCCAATCCTCAATAGATATAATCTTCTTTATTATTATTTTGGAGAAATTATAAATCTCTTTATTAGTTCCTGTGAAGTGGTTAAACTCACATTCATTATCAGAAAGTATCATTTCATAATATTTCTGAGATTTATAAGTCTCAAAGGTATTACCCATATTATTGAGATATTTCTCATATATTATCCAGGGCTGATCTTCCCATTTGATATCATCATCATTTAAGAGTAAAATAACTCTTTCTTCTCGGATATATATATATATATATATATATATATATATATATATATTATGAAAAGAGGAAGAATATAGAGTACATAGTAAAAGTTTTTACCACTCAAAGAAAAGGTGAAGGTCCGGCCCAATTAGTACATCTGTAGATTGATGAAAGCACGGGCCGCTGGTTCTGCTAATTGTCTGGTCTGTTCTCGAACCAATTAAGTAATTCCTGGATACAAACGTTTTACATTTAGTGAACATATTCTCTTTCGGCACAAAATCGTCTAGACAATCTATCTTTATGGTCTTTCTCAATTAACAAATCTCTTTTAGGACACTTGGCCACTAAAACATCAATCATTCTAGAATCAATGGAATTCCAATTTCTCGGATCAAATATATCGAACAAAGGAGAAATTTCTAGTGGTTCTAGTTTCTCAACATTATCAATATTGTCAAAATCATCAACATCATCATTCTCATCATCAAGAGAATTGATCAAATCAATATTATATGTTTCATTATCATTCACAATAGGCTCAACATTACCATCACCACCAGAAACAGTTTCATCATTCAAAGACACAACACCGTCAATATTAACATCATTGTCATTCGAGTTTACAACATCTTCAACATCACTGTTTTGGTTATTAGTTGAAATCCGAGGTTCCTTAGTAACAAACTTATAAAGAACCCCTCTTTGAGATTCTATTAACTCATTGACCCTCTTTTGTTTCTTACGCTTATCATATCCAGAGTCTTATTTTCTAATTCTAGATGACATAGTAAAAAAATAAATATCCACAACAAAAAATAATAAACCAACTTATAGAGAAGTAACGGATATAAGTTGAAACGAAATAACCTGAGATTTAGCAATCGACTTGATTTGTTGTGAAGAGGTAGGACTGTAAGAATTGTACTATCGTAATTGGCTAATCGTCGATGTTGAAAAATCTTGGTAAGTAGTCAACAAAATCACGAACTGAATCTGTATAATTGTAATTTGTAAATTAGAGAGTAGAAACTAGAACATATAAAATTACAATAATGATTGTTGGATCTTATAAGGATCTGATAAGGATTTATACTCTTTGATCCTTATTTGATCCAATTTTTTTTTATTCAACAATCATTATTGATTTAGGATTTAGCACCTTTTTGTTCCTCTCATGTGTGTGAATATATCTTAAATGACTATTTCCCTCTTTAAAAAAAAAGAATTGAATCATCACTATTTTGGAGAACAATTCTGATATAGACCTGGACTACCGGACCGCTTGGTCCACATTCAGCCACATCACAGTTTTGATTAAAATAATAAAAATACTCCCCCTTTTGGTGGGTTTTTTGAGGCGTTTTTATTTATTTTTAATCAAAAGCAGTGATGTGGTTGATCGTGACTAAGTGAGTCCCATAACTCTACATATAAAGCTCAGTGCCTATATCGAATTTTTCTATTTTTGAAAGCCACAAATGTCATAGAATTGCAGTAGTACTTTCCTGTAAACAAGTCAAAATACGTATTCAAGTTTAATCAGATTAATGTTGTCAAATGTTCATAGATAAACAAAGATTTCACTTCTTTGAAGAGAAATAATCTCCTTTATTTCAGGGCAAGAGAATTTTTTATCTCCAATTCCTATCATAATCACCATCCATTTATAGATGACTGTAATATATTTATTTTCTTTTATGGGTCCATAATTGCTTTCTTTAAAATTATAGATCTTTTAATAAGAAAGATACAAACGTATCAACTTCTTGATAATTGGACATAAATTGAGACATAAGACCCGTACTGTCCTTTCACGACTGATGTTGTACTGTGATGCAACAGATAAAACAGCAAAACCATCTATTTCCAAATTACTGTCAAAATTGTCAATAACATATTTATTAGGTTTTTTTTCTAATTTTACCTTTAATTATTATTGTCGAACATACCTTTAATTCAAAACAACTACAAATACTTTTTTTGGGTAATAAAAAGTTTATGTGGGTTCGGCTCCGGTCACCACCACGGGTTAGGAAAGGCCCTAGGGACCATAGATCGCTTACAAGGGTACTTACAGATCACCCACCAACATAGCCATCACGTCGGCAGTGAGAATTTAACATTTAACCTTTGTACGGATGTGCCAAATCCTTATCAACTAAGCCAAACTACAAATACTTTACAATATATATCACATCGCTTTATTTTATTTTTTTATATACAAATACTTTACAATATATATCATATCTTTTGTCAGCAACCTTAAATTCTCCCTCACCAGAGGAGAAGAGTTTTTATTGCCCCACGTACGAGGAGGGTGTCGAACCCGGTCACGGGTAGAGGCTTGCCCCACTGAGCTACGGCCTCTTGACATATACCACATCTTAAACATTCTCAATATATATCATATGCCTAATGCTAAGATTGAGATGACAAGCTCAGATTAACAAGACAGTGGAGAGAAGCAATGAGAGGACATGTTAAAAATTAGAATTAGGGCAACTAAACAAAAATACAAAGTAGATATATAAATGTTAGATAAAATCGCTTCAAATGTCCCCTAACTATTTTTTGTTTGGCCTCGTAAAACTCTGTTTAGTTTTATATAACAACATAAAGAATCCTTCAAAATTTTAAGAATAGTCTAAAGAGTCTTTTTCTGTCAAAATATGACGAAATCCGAAAAATCCTTGCATGCAGAGAATTGAGAATTTACAAAAGGGAGGTGGGGATGAGAAATTTGCAAAGGGGTCTAGAGGTAGGGGAGACGGGTGGGGATGGGAATTTAGAGGAAGAAGATGATAGAAATATTTTAATGAAAAAACTAAAAGATAAAAAATTATAGTTTTAATAAAACGATAAAAAGAAAAAGAAGGGTTAAATTTGTTGAATTCCGTCAAATTTTGACCGAAAAGACTTTCTGGTTGTTTATAAAATTTTGAAGGATTTTTTATAGTGTTAAAACTAAATAGGGACTTTCGAGACTAAACGAAAATAGTTGGGGGAAGTCCTCGAAAAAAATTTCTCTCTCTCTCTCTCTATATATATATATATATATAATGGATTGGATTGCAATAGTTTTAATCCAATCCAATTCAATCTGTTTTTTCAAAGCTCAATCCAAAATCAATGTTTTTCAATCCAAATTGCTAAATTGGATTGGATATTTTGGTTTGATTTTTTTAACACTTCTAAAATAAACTATTGCATTAGGTTTTTTGAAGCTCAACCCAAAACCAATGTTTTTTAATCTAAAAGTGCTAAATTGGATTGAATATTTTAGTATGGATTTTTTAACACCCCTAAAATAAACATTTGCATTAATATCGCTAAGAGTTAATAACTATTTATAGCACTAAACTATTTACGAATTTCTTTTTATGGTACTAAACTATTTTTTTATCTAAATATGTCACTCAACTATTTACATTTATCAAAAAATATACAACCACCCATTTTTTGGGTGTTTTCCGACTAGATGATATCACGTGAGTTGCTTGGAACATGAACAACGGCGAAAAGGAAAAGAAATCTTGGAAACGTCGGGCGATAAGCTGCTTAATTTGTTGTTGCGAGGGCAAAGCGAGTTTCGTCAAATTAAGCGGTTATGGCCCGACGTTTCCAATATTTCTTTTCATTTTCGCTTTTGTTCATGTTGCAAGCAACTCACCCTGACATTGTCGGCTGAAACACCCAAAAATGGGTGGTTGTATATTTTTCGATAAACGTAAATAGTTGAGTGACATATTTAGATAAACGTAAATAGTTGAGTGACATATTTAGATAAAAAAAATAGTTTAGTACTATAAAGAGAAATTCGTAAATAGTTTAGTGCTATAAATACCTATTAACTAATATCGCTAATGCAATAGTCTATTTTGGTTTGGATTTTTTAAACATACCTAACATAAACAATTGGTTTGCATTTTTTTAACACCCCTAAAATAAACTGCTGCATTAGGGATATATATTTGGATTGAGTCTAGTTTGAATTTAGTTTAGTAGAATTTACATTTGAGACGCTCCGAGCCTGCGGGTCTGAGAGTGCAACAAATGAGTTTGGCATCACCCACAACCACATAGGCAACCGAGCTCATTATGCCAAAATGGATATCCCGGGGTGATAGTAAATTCTTAGATTCATACTTATATATATATCGGTTAGAATTACAGAATTATCCATCTGGGATAGGATTTACAACATTAATCGGTTTTCCACCATTCCAAATCAGAGGAAAGGGTGTGTGTGTGAGAAGTAGAGTCTGTGTCGGCCATTAGGAAACTTAGGCCATTACCTCAGCCCCCCCCACCACAAAATATAAAGGCCCCCAAATGTTTATTTATTTATTTTGTTACTAAAATTTCACTTAAAAAAAAAAAAGAGGCCCTTATTTTGCATCCCACCCATTGCCCACTAAACATAGGCCTAGTATATGTCCATTGAGACTCACTTTAAAAGTATAAAAAATCCGTGTGTTTCTATCTTCCATCATTTTTATCCCTAACAAACTGGAGTCTTTTATTATCTTTACTCTTTACTTCACTCAATGTAAACAAATTACTGGAGTCTTAAAGGATGATGAATTAAAGATTGTCTCAACTCAACCTTGAAAATTCTTTAAAATTTAATGCATTCAGATGTTGATGGATTTAATTTATTTTCAGAATTAAAAGTGTTGAAAAAAACTATTAAGGTAGAAATTAATACTCTAGTTGATGTACTAAATTACATTAAAAAAATAGATTATTTTCCAAATACATGTATTATTTATAGAATTTTATTAACCAAACCTGTGAGAGTTGCTTCTACTGAAAGAAATTTTTCAAAATTAAAACTAATAAAATCTTATTTAAAATCAACTATATCACAAAATAGATTAAATGGATTAGATTTATTATCTATTGAAAATAATTTATTAGAACATCTTGAATATAAAAATTTAATAAATAATTTTACAACCGAAAAATTAAAAAAAATTAAAACATTATTTAAACTTTTCAAAATATTTATTTAATATAAACCTCCGATAAAATTTTGCCTCATACCCCGTGTTCCATTCACGGGGCCACGACCCTGATGAGAATACCTATTGCGCTGGGACATTGTCAGCTCATGTTGATCTGCTAAATAGAAAACTTGACATTATCACAACTCAAAATCCAACCAACAAGCGGATATATAATACAAAGCTGGGATTCAAAGGCAGCTTTTTTATTTTTTTTTTTATTTTTTAAGCAGCAGAGATATTTTTGACGCCCGAAGGCGATTGCCCCCGAGGGGGAAGAGCGGAGAGTACCCTAGATCAGGGAGATTGTAGCATGTCCCATGCCTGGGGAGGGAGCTTAGCCTCATAAAGAGGAGAATATTATTGCCCCATTATGCAGGGAGAAGGTGTCGAACTTGGGACCTTCCGGTCCCAAGCCAAAGGCTTGTTGTCCATTTTTACATATAGCTGCATGCTATGAATCTTTTGTCTTCGCTCGTCTCACATTCCTTATTCCTACTAATAAAAAATAAAAATTTATTAAATTTTTTATTTAAAAAATTATTATCTAAAAAAATAATAGAATTTATAGAGAAAAATGTGATAAATATCTATTCGTAAAAGAGGAAACGAGACACAGAATGCGAATAGAAAATTTTGTACCTTATATTTGACCATGATTCACAGAAATCTATGAAATGATGATTTCTCCTAATTTATGCGTCCCGGCTCCTATACGGAACAGTTTTTTATTTCGCACTGCGGGACACGATCTCAACTGTCGGATGAGATTTTTTAACGGTTCAGATCTGGAGAGAGAATTTTTTTTTTTAATTTTTTAAGTTTAGCCGCAACTTTTTTCTCTCCAGATCTGGACCGTTCAAAATTTCATCCGACGACTGATATTGTTCCACACGTGCGGAAAAAAAGCTGTTCCGCATAGGAACCGGACTGTAATTTATGGGTGTCCTCCTGACCAGATTCCAACGGCTAACTGAAACAAAATGTTTCTCTACTCTCATTTCATATTCGTCCCCGGCTCCTATGCGGAACAGTTTCTGTGCGGACTGTGCGGGACACCATCTCAGCCGTCGGATGAGATTTTTTAACGGTCCAGATCTGGAGAGAGAATTTTTTTTTTTAATATTTTTTAAGTCAGCCGCAACTTTTCTCTCTCCAGATTTGGACCGTTCAAAATCTCATCTGACGGCTGGGATTGTTCCGCACGTGCAGAAAAAAAGCTGTTCCGCATAGGAGCCGGACTGTTCATATTCACATGTTGAGGTCGTCAGCAATCACGAAACTCATATGATTCTATATTGATGAACAAAAGAATACCTTGTCTGTTCTCTTGAATTATATGTCTACATTTAATTTTTATTATAATTAAATAGAATAGTTTAATTGAAAATGAATTACTATATAATATCATTATTCATTAATACTAATGATAAATATTTAAGTTAGTGTAGCTTACTTCCTTTAAATTTTATAGGTTCTAAATTTGCACTCTTCTTGCGAAGCGCAAAAAACATTTTATTTGCTAGTCCTACTAGTAAAAATAAATTCCAAAAATATACGAGAAAGGAGTGAAGGAGGAGCAATGAAGCTTCTTTTGACCATGACAATTGAAAATTTTAGGTTGTCTACTTCGTAATATGTAACATTTATTTTAATTTTGGGTTGTCTACTTTGTAATATTTAATAATTATTTTATCTTTTCAAAGTCATTTACAAAAAAACATTGTGACTATTTTCGTTCCTCAAAATCTTATCTTATTTGTAGTTTGGTTTGGATTGTCAGTGACTTATGACACTTTCTAAAATATTCATATACCCTAAACTAAAATAAGTAAATTTTAGGACTAAATCGATAAATTCTGTGTGTTGAAAATAACTATAATTAGAAATATCACATAGAGTTTCCTCAGAAATAGACTCTTTATGAAAAATATATGCGTATATCGAGACTTTTCCCATACCATACTGATGCGGGAGCCTTATGCACTGGTACGACAATTTTTTTTATCACATAGAGTTTCCCAGGAACTGTCACAGAGAGAATATATGTGACAATGAACCTATCTTTAGGGATCTTTCGCATTTTTGGCCTTTTCTTATAATACTATATTTTGAATTTGGATATTGAGAAATTGAAATGGCATAAATATATCTATATTGACTTTTTATGGTTATAATGTTATACTTATAATCAGTGGCGGAGGCAGAAATTTTTCTTTGGGGGCACAATTAACATTGACAAAATAAATTCATAAAAGCATATAAATATTGGCGGAGCCAAATTTTTTTTTTGGATGAAATCTTATAGACTAGAGTTATTCACATTTTGTTCACCCTTTTCACTCTACTGATCAGTGCTTCATAAACCTCCAAATCCTCTGGCTTCATATTATGGACTTTTTATTGTGAACTTTTTATAGTTTACAAGAGAGTCCATTGTGGATTTTTTATTAGTAATTTTATTTTTTTAGTCTCTTACACACTTAAGTTTGTTACCAAATCAAGAGCAAAATTGTTAAAATATAAGTGGTGTCATTCCTGCAATTCACAAACTAAATAATTTAATTTTAAATCGTAAAGTGATTTAAAATGGGTACAATAAATAATGTTCACGAGATAAGATGTTACAAAAACAAAACTAATGAAAAAACTGGTGGGGCAAGTCTGTGGCTCCGCCACTTCTTATAATTTTGTTTCATTGCAATTAATCCATTTGAACACCTTTTAATTGGTTAAGCGATCCAGAATTCTCTTTTGAGTTTGATGTTCACAAAAAAAGTCTTCCAAAACAAAATTTGGCAAATTGGTCGTTATTGTCCCTAAACAATTTATGAATCAGGCATAAGGTCCCTAACGATATTTTCTATACATTAAAATCCTCAAACAATTTACGACTGGTATCTAAGGTCCTTCTGTAAAAAAAATGACGGGTCAACACAATTTTGAAAAAAAAAACGAGTCAAAGCTTAAACTTACAGGGGTAAAATTGGTATCCCGTGACTCCATCCCCCACCCCACTCCTCCGAAATGCACCCTGCCCCACCTAACCCTCATCTTTCTTTCCCGACGCATCCCCACCACCCATCTACAGGTAAAAAACATTAAGAAAATCAAGATCAAATAGGAAATTGCAAAGAACACCTAACCCTCATCAATGTGATGTACCAAAAAAATTTCCTTTTATTTGAATTTAAAATTGAAAATTTGAACTTCTTAAATTAAGATCTAGTGCTTTATTAATCTATTTTCTTAATAACAACCCATAAGTTTGATTTCTTTTAGATTATAATTCCAAATTCACCTCCACATTGATCATACAAATGCTCTTCAAATATTCTTCGTTGTTAGGGAAACAAAAACTTCTCTTCAAAGTTTAAGGTTCGAGTTTATGACATCTACTAAGATTCTCCCCCTCTACTTTTAGTTGTTCCACTTGTTAGGATTAAAAAATTATTAACTTTCAAGCAATTATAAACGTTAACAGAAAAAATGCATTACATCGTTTTAAACATTGGATGAAGGGAGTAAGTCATAGAACTTGAAACCATCATTACTGATAAACAAGGGGAAAAAATGGAAACATAAGTAAAAATATTATTGGAATTGTAAAAGGACAAGAAAAAATGACATTGGCCGGCTCCAAGCATGTCTAAAGTGACAAGGCAAATTATTAAAATTACTTAATTTTCGAGTGCAATTATTGCATATAGATTTTTTTGGCTATTTTTGTGACGGTTGTATCTACATAAATAAGTTTTTCTAAATTGAAGTTGTTGAAATCCGATATGCGTTCTACAATGTCACAAGAAATACTTCAATATATTAGATTTGATAGCAATTGAGAATGATATTTTATAGAAGGCAAAATTGTAAATTTCGTCCTAGAACATTTTACGACTTGCACGTTGGGTCATTTTTCTATTTTTTTTCCTTGTTGGGTACATGAACATTTTACGACTTGCATGTTGGGTCCTTCCGTGTGTTTTTTGGCTAGTCAACAGTTAGTCAACATAAATCCAAATATAATCAAGGGCATTTTTGGTACTTCAAATATCCATCATCCCCTACCCATCTTCATGAAGCTGAAACTGAAATCTTCATCTTCTCCGATGACCACACCTTTCTCCGGCGACAATATGTAAAATTTTCAAAAAATCATAAAAAACAACCTATTTACATTTCCATTTCACGAAATTTTCATCAAATTTCATGAAACCTATACCATTTTCATGATTAAAAAACAACTCATTTCCATTTAAAGAGACCCTTCACCAATTTTTTCCTTTCTTAAACTCATCTCAACAGAAAGTGACCCAAAGAACTGAACCCAATCTTCATCTTCTCCGAAAATGGAAGCCAAAAAATCAGCACACTCTCATTCATTTAATAAAGAAATTTTTTTGGTGAAGTGTTAAAATGGGTCTCTCTAAAATATCCAGATTTGTTGGGTTTTGAAATGGGTTAGTTTGTTGTATTTTGGGTGTTCTTGAGATGGGTTTGAGAAAAAAAATTGGTGAAGGGTCACTTTAAATGGAAATGGGTTGTTTTTTAATCATGAAAATGGTATAGGTTTCATGAAATTTTCATCAAATTTCATGAAATGAAAATGTAAATGGGTTATTTTTTTATGATTTCTTGAAAATTTTACATATTCTCGCCGTAGAAAGGTGTGGCCACCGGAGAAGATGACAGGAGAAGATGAAGATTTCAGTTTCAGCTTCATGAAGATGGGTAGGGGATGATGGATATTTGAAGTACCAAAAATGCCCTTGATTATATTTGGATTTATGTTGACTAACTGTTGACTAGCCAAAAAAACACGGAAGGACCCAACATGCAAGTCGTAAAATGTTCATGTACCCAACAAAGAAAAAAAATAGAAAAAGGACCCAACGTGCAAGTCATAAAATGTTCAAGGACGAAATTTACGATTTTGCCTTTATAGAATATCGATTATAACAATTCAATTAGCGATTTCGCTTTAAAGAATGTTAGAAAGATGCCCATTTTTTAAATAAAATAACAATTTTATGATGGCTCGCACTTTTAAAATTTGAATTTTTATAATTATGTTTTGACACTTAAAAAATCTTCAGATTGATTAACATTTCTGTATCCGTGATGCACAAAAAAAGTTAATTTTTCCAAAGTTTTCCATTAATAATAGAGAAAATAACTCTCATCTTCCCCCAAACTATTTAGCAAGACATGATAAGATTCTACCTATTGTTTTACTTCCTGATAAGTTTCAGAACAATTTTCATGTCTAATAAATCGTCTCACCACCAGTGTTCGTTGTGGTTTCCGGCCAAAATTAGCCACGCTCCTTTCACGTGATGTTTCATCAAGGGCAAAATTGTCCATAAAATATGATGTTTCCCTCCACCAGAAAGTAGAAATAAGTGTAGAATCTTATCGTATCTTATTAAATAGTTTGAGAATGATGTGAGTCATTTTTCCATAATATAAAGCTAGTGAGTGTCATTTTACATCCATGACTGGATATGAACAGCACAGATTAATCATTTCTTGTTGTAAAATAATATTAAACCCAATAAAGAAAACAAATAATTTTAGGGGTGAAAATCCTCTGTCCCCATTTGTGTGTGTTCCCGTGTCCCCAACCAATCAGAATTCACCATGTGTATATATAATTGAAACAAATATTTATATAGTAAATTCTGATTGGTTGGGGACACGGGGACACACACAAATGGGGACAGAGGATTTTTTGCCTAATTTTAGGGGACAAAAATAGAATAAAGATAATAATTTATCAAACCACGTTCATCAACTATCAGTTTCCTAATTTTAAACTCCTAAATCAGTTGGTGGACAGCTTTTGCCAGCTTCTATTTCAATTTTATTTCCAAATTTTAATCATTAAATTAAAAAAAAATCAACATAAATTATTACTGGCTAATGGATTCTTCTTCATCTTCCCCTTGGCTGGGTTTTTGGAAGAGCTACACTCCCAGCTGTTTTGGCAGACAAAAATTAAAAACCCCAACGGATAGATGTCTTCTGATTAATGTAAAATATTTTTTTTTGATGAATAATTAATGTAAAATATTTGTTTCTTCTAGTCTTACCTACTCTGAATTTTTTAATATATCTTTTAATCACGAGGTGTTGTGTGGTAGTTGCTTTTTTCGTTCCTTAATTGTGAGGTTGGGAGTTCGATCCCTATACATGAGAATGGAGCCCATACCGAGTGAAATTAGTCGCCCTTGTTGGTAATTGACACCTTGGTTTTTACCACACGTATATTTTTAAATACACCAATAAAATTATTACAGACAATATGATTAGTCCAAACTCTTGAATTTTATTTAGTCTAATAACAACACTATATATAAAGAAATTTAATTTATTAGTGTATTAGACAAACAATGTATACGAATATATACTAAAATATCGTGTAGGTGTTACCAGTGGCGGACGCAGACTGTAAAAGTAGGAGGGGCATAATCAACATTGACAAAACAAATTTATAAAAGCATATACGCATTTTCATACTTTAAAATATTCTATAATTACATCATTCTCGATAGTACTTGATACATGACTGACACCAACAAAATGCTCTAATACCTGCTCATTCTTCACATAACGAAATACTACCTACATTTGCTCCTTCATTAATATATCACGGGATTTGTCAACATGAATAGAAAATAAGACATCACAAATATCTTTGATAATCACCATATAGTAAAAATTTCACAAGATTTCAAATTTTTACACTTAAGTTTGTTAATTTTTTTTTAATAAACATCATAGTCCCATTACACATGTAATCTTGTTAAAATTTTAACCAAACTTATTAAGATATAATTGGTGTTATTCCTATAATCCACGAACCACAAAATCTAATTTCAAATCCAAAATTGACTCAAAATAGGTACACTAAAAAATGTTTGCGGCACAGGGTATTATGCAAACAAAGCTAAAAATATTTTTTTAAAAAAAAAATTTTGGTGGAAAAGGCTGACTTGCCCCACCATGCCCCACTCTAGGTCCGCCAATGGGTGTTACCATTGTTCTACATAGTAAACTTTGTCCGATATTAATAAAATTATTTGCAAATATTGATGAAAAAACAAGACAGAAAGTGCAAAGAATTTTGGACAAAAGTTTGAGAGATGAAACATGTAGGGGCTGTTTGTGAATCACATGATGTGGGGGCTATTTTAATATTTTCTCTCCCCAATAATCTTTCACTTAAAAGACTATAATACAGCTAATCTAACCACAATTATATATAAAGATAAAAAAAATCCCCAATTATATATAAATATTAATCATGTCCTCTGTTAAGACTATCTGTCTTCATGATTAGTACAATATGGACACCCGTGTGAAGGGCCCTACATGCAAATAACTTAGGGTGTCTTCAAACAAGATTACCTTTTGAAATCTAATGCAGAAGTTTTTACTTTGATCATTTCTTTAATATGATCATATTTAATTATGGTTTTTAATTTGGTTAAATTCTCTCAAGCAATTGGTTTTGGGTGAATTATATGAATTAATATATTCCATTTTATACGAATTACAACTTAAAATTGACATATATAATTTTTGTAAAACTCTGTGGAATTTGTAATTTATGAAAATTATTCGATTCCTCACATAGAATTTTACAGGCTTCATGTATAAATTATTGTGCTTTTTAAAGAAGCAAAAGCCAAAAGGTATATCATAAGGTTCATAGCTCACTGGGGCTATGACCTCAAGGTTGTGGGTTCGATACCCCCCTCACACAAGGGGAATGATTTAATTCTCATTTTCTTGGGTTCCCTTGTGTGGGTCTTCTACTCCCTTTCATGAGGCACCCGCTAGTCGAGCTTCTAGTTCTCCTCCTATGAGAGGCACTTCTACTCCCCCTCATGGGGCACCCCACTCAGCCAGGTTTCCATCCGGCTAAATAAAAAAAAAGCCAAAAGGTATATATTCTAATATGCTCTTAGGAAAAAAAATGTTCTTAAATTTGTCATTCTCTATAAACGTTTGTATTATTTTTAGAAAGTTAAGAGTGACAGTGATCTATTGATAGTTTCTTTTACATTTAAGGAAATATCGGAATCATTTTGTTAATGTTGTCTTGAGTTAGAATTTCTTAATTGGTTTAGACTTTCTTTTTTTTTTTTAAGCCCGTAAGGGCGTTGTCCCCGAGGGGAAGAGAGCGGAGAGTACCCTAGAAATGCCGATTAAAGTACGCCCCATGCCTGGGGAGGGTATTGCCTCACCAGAGGAGGAGGAGGACGCCTCACCAGAGAAGGAGATTATTGCCCCAATAAAGGGGAGATATGGGAATCGAACACGGGCCTGTGTTCGGGTAGCTTTACCACTTGGGCTACCCGATTCACATTGATTTAGACTTTCTAGTTAATATAGTTTCTAATAAGTTTAGGATTCTTGAAGTTATTGGAGAAAGAAAAAAATAAAGACATCCTTAAGCTAGTCAGAACAGGTTTCCAAGAGGTAGCTAAGAACAAGGTTGAAATTGATAATTTGAAAATCATGTTGAAAAGTGAGTTTAAGATGGAAGACCCGAGTGCTGACAATAAGATTTTTGGCATGTATATTTGGAGAGATTGAAGTGTAGACATTCTATATTTTTCATAGCAGAAGTACATTGAGAATGTGCTATGGACTTTTCAAATGGATGACAACAAACCAATAAGTTCTCTTTCGGCAACACATTTTAAATTTGATGCTAGCTAGCACAATACCTAGTACTGAAGAAAAAAATGACTTACATGGGTATAGATATTTATTCTAGTGTTGTTGTGACTTGACGTAGACCATGATTTACACCAGACCGAATTTATTACATGTTGTAAGTGTTGTTAACAAGTTTATGAAAATTCTGGTAAAGCTCAGTGGGAGGGAATCAAGAGGATTATGCATTTCTTGGAAGAGACGCCTGCCATTTGTTTGGTTTATGGCGGTAAGAATCCTATTAGAGGATTGGTTAGCTATGCAGATTCGGATTATGGTGAAGACTCGATAAAACGAAGATCTCTAACATGCTTCATATACATTATCGTTGGAAAGCAACTATGCAACTCACATTTGCTTTGCCTACTACAAGAGCATAATACATGTCATTGATAGGGGAGGTAAAAAATGTATGTGGTTAGAGGGTTTTGTTGATAGCCTGAGTTTCAAAGTTCCCAAGCCAGTGATCTGTTGTGATATTTAGAGTGCATTTGACTTGGCTAAGAATCCAGTCTATTATGAGAGAACAAAGCATATTGATATCAAGTTGAATTTTATTTGTGATATCATTGAAGAAAAAATGTTTACCATAAAGAAGATAATCTAACAAACGTTTTGACAATGTCGTTTCCTAGAGAAAAGTTCAAGCATTACCATAGGTTCTTGGAGGCATGGGAAAGAGGTATTCTTGGTATTTTGATGATTTGGAAAATTCAAGTCAATGTGGAGAACAACTAATGTTGCCTTGGATTAGGATTTCCTAGTTGGTTGAGACTTTCTAATTAGATTAGGTTTCCTAGTTAAATTATCGTACTCATCTTCCAATTGAGTATCCGCTAAAGCGTCGAAAGGTCCCGTGTTCAGGACCTCGATATTTTCTGATTCAAGCGATGCACTTTCCTTTTGCGCTGTTGTTTCAACATGTCCTTTTAAGGCGGGCGCTTTGATGTGTTTATTAAAATCTCAAAAACTTGCAAATAATACGTGACAATTTGAAAAGGCGGGCGCTTTGATATGTTTCGGGCAACACATCCTTTATTATAGGACGGATCAGTGCTGATTTTTGAAGCACCGGTGGTGACTTGGCGCTTAATCCGAGACCCATATTTACCAGATCAAACTCATTAGAAAGGCTTCTGTTCCTGGGGCTCTCTACTGGTGGGCCTTTTATTTTCCCCAACCAAACCTGGGTTCTACGCAGGCCCAGTGGATTATGGCATAGCTGGTGGGTCGGAATCATCCGAGCTTGGGGTTGTTGCTTCGGGGGTCGGGGCAGGATCACCCGCACTAGCTGGTTGCTCAACATTGTGGGCCGAAGAATCTGGGATTCCCAAATCCTCGCAATCCCAGTCTCAGTCTCCGGCAGAGCGGGCTCAACCTCTGACGTCGATGTCTGCGTCGTAAGAAATTGCGCCATAGCCCTGCGGTCATCCACATCCACCACTGGAAGCAAATGTGGGGTTCTTGGAATCACCACCGCTGGTTGTGTGTCCGCGATGGCCGTTGAGTGCCCAGCAACCAAAGTCGCTGTCGCTGCCTCAACCTCCTCTTCAATAACAGTCTCTAATTCCCCAATGTAAGGTACAGTATCAACATTATCCTCCAAAACATGCCCTGCATCTTGGCCCGTTATCTGTTCTATTGGACGACCCGACCCGGATTGAAATTCTTGTATTGTCACCGCACACGTATCAGAACACATCTAAAAAACCACACTGTCCTGGCCAGCAATAATACCCGACCCGGCAGCCTTGACTTGCTCAGCAAGTCCTCTGGTTTCCACATCCGAACAAACATCAATTCCTGGTTGATCACCCGACTCTGTTAAGTAGCCGATCCAATTAAAATTCTAGGCTCCTGCCCACTAGTAATCTCCCATGTTCTAGCAGCAGCCGGAGTATCCGTGACCAAATGTTTGGTTTCGGATCCAGAACCCACCTCCAATGGGCTGATCCATTGGAAAATGGATACCCTTTTTCACTTATTTGCAGCCTTCTTCCCATGATCATCAAATTTAGCCGCCTGCTTCCTTGCCGGCCGCGGCTCCACAATCGGCAGTTGTCCTTTAGTACATTGGTTAACAGAATACCCCACAGACATACAACCCATACAATACTTCGGTAGATGATTGTACGTTATTGTTTGCCAAAACCCGCGTCCTGTGTTTTCATGTTGAATCCTAACCCTATTCGGAAATTCTTTAAGCAAATCAAGTTCCACACATACCCTAGCCACACTAGGTCGCGTGAGATTCGCAGTTGGATCATCCAACGCTGATAGCGTGCCCACAGCACTCGTCATCGTAAAAAGCTTGGATTTGTGAAAGAGATAAAGCGACAATCCCCAAAAAACTGATCCATGCTTGAACAATTGATGGTTCCTCGTCAACGTTGAAATCAAACGTCCACTTGAATACTCTCATCCAAGGATTGCCAAAAAAGCCATTGACCTCGCCTCCAAAATCGACAATAATCCTCCTACTGAGTGAACCGGATAACAACATGATTACTATTCAACCATCCAACCCAGAATCCGCCCTTAAATCCAACACGCCCCAAATCCTTCTTGAACAATTCCAGCGGGGGGCATCACCGCTGAAATTTTTCGACACAAGCGAACCTCCAAGGCGCCTCAAGCGTCGGATGTTCGTATACTTCGATGGTCAGACATGGCTCACCCTTGTAGGAGTCAACGGCCTTAATCGGTAGTGGTGGTGCGCTATTACCTTACGGTTGTAGAAGGTCCGCAAAGGATTTCCGGTCCCACGCTCCGCCCCCAGAAGGTAGAGGAGCGGCGGCCGCCATGGGCGTGGCTTAGGTTGGCATGAGATCCGAAATGTTCTAGACTCTAGGAATTTAATTTGTAGAGTGGTTGCAATTTCAAAAAACGTAACGCGGAGAGGAGAGAATGTCCTTAGCAGGGACAAAGCCAGGAATTTGGCATAGGGGAGGGGCGAAACTGCAACATTATGTCGAACTACATATAAAAACGGAAAAAAATAATCTTGGGGGGGTGAGAAACTGATAAAATATTCCGAACTACATATAAAATTTACAATATCTAGTAGTATTTTAACATTATCCCTGGTCCTTAGAATAGGTCAAAGTTTGTTATACGAGTAACATCATCCAAGAACCTACGCTTTATTCTTGTGTTTCGAATTGAATAATATGGTGAACATTTAACTTCGAAAAAGAAAAAAAGTGATGTGAGATCAATTTGAAAATTGGAGATTTAAGATGTTTAAATGTAATTATCAGATTATTTTAGAATTTGTTTCAATTGGGGATATAAAGCACCTAAAATCATCGAAGAGGCCAATAGCCCAGTGGGGCATTGACCGGCCTGTGACCTAGAGGTCACGGGTTCGATACTCTCAGCCTAAGTGCGGTAAGCTTTATTCTCCCTTATCTAGGGTGTTCTCTCTCCCCAATGTGAGGATGTTCTCTCTCTCCAATGTGGGGCAATCGTCTATCGTGGCATAAAAAAAAACACCTAAAATCATTTTCTCTTCAACAGAAGAAAAAGTGAAAATAGCTGTTATCCTATTTTGTACAGGTTGAATGGTGAATAATAATTGAAGTAAAAAGAGACCGACTAGCCACCCCAACAATTATCAAAATAACATATGCTTGACATCTACATATTACATTTCATACTACGTAAAACATTATTACTAATCATGTATACTTTATTTCTTAGGTTATAAGTAGACATAATTTGCTTTGATACCAATTTCTTCGAACTGCATAAAAATTAAATTTATCTTAAGAATTGATGCGAGTCACCTAAATATAAATTTTGAATATAACTCGGTTCAAATATACCATTAATATATCATACTTCTTTCTAATGAAATAAACAGTAAATATATCAAAAAAAAAAGGAATTATTAATGCACTGAATGATGTATCAACAACTAATCGTAGCTCAGAAAGACAAAAGCTACCATCTACCAATAATTCAATTGTGCAAGTATATGGCCATAGTGGATAATGACATTTTACTAACCATAAGGAAATAAGCAAATTGGGAAACCATACAAATTTCCAGCGGGATCGATATGAGTTGGTCATGCATATGTGAAAATTGAAATTGGAAGAAGACAAATGAAGTGTACTTGACTTAATCTAACAACCGAAACTAAAGTACCAAAATATATGGGTCTACTTCGATTGAGTTTCAAATTGAGATTCTGATCTCAGATCAGTCTCAAATCGAAACTTGACTCTAGATAAATTTTTTTTTGAAGCCTTATTGGGCGGTTGTCGCATTTAGGGGAGAGAGAACTGCCTCATACGAGGAGGAGATAGTCCTAGAAGGGGAGATTAAAACTTGGCGCACGCGGGTGGAGGGTATCGAACCCACGACCTTGAGGCGCCTGCCCCACTGGGCTAGGACTCAGACTCAATCCAAAACAATTTAGAAATAAGTTTGAGTTTCATACCAAATCAAATATAAAACAGACTCAATCTAAGTATATCATATATTCTTTGTAGTTTGTACTACAGCTGTCCACCCTTGGAGTTTTTCATTTTTTGGTTGGTCTTTTTGGTGGCTTTGTTCTTCATTTCCTTGAGGCTTAAAGCAATTGCTTATAGCTACTGATTTTTCATCACGTTACCCTCTTTCACACGCTCTCTAAATTATGAATCATGGTCCTTTCTTCATTACATTACATATAATATAATATTATATACTATAAAAACATATATACCCATGTTAGTTATGAATCATGATCACAACAAAATTCTCTTTTTTTTTTCCTGGTTATTGGGTATTAGTTTGATGATTAATGCATGATAAGAGAAATCTATATTCTTGAATAAGGTTCGATTGAATAATGTAATCAATTACTTAAAAATTCTGTTTCGAGATTATTGAGTCACAAGTAATTAGTTAAAAAATATTTTATTAGTTATACTTTTTTTTTTTGCTAAGTATTATTAGTTATACTTAAGTGGTAAAGTAAATAAAGGGTTCAAGCCTTCAAGGTATTCCATTTCTACTGATTTGTTTACTCTATTCTGATATATTTACTCCAAAAGAGAAACTTTTTCTCCGACCCCCATGTTTTTTCTTAATATATATATATATATATATATATATATATATATATATATATATATATAACTTTATTACTAAAAAATTGAAGATCTTGAATTTCACTTAGTGCAATTATTGCATATAGAATTTTATTGACTATTCCTAAGAGACTCGATATTATTGAGATAACATGATATACTTAAAGGTAAAAAGCGCTGACGCCCCCCTAAACTATTCTGTTTTTTGGTTTTTGACCCTCAACTAAAAAGGGTCAAGTTTTACCCCCTAAATTATTTCGGATTTTGGTTTTTGACCTTCCATCCATATTCTCAGTTACATCATAACGGAAGTCCAAAAAATGGGGGCATTTTGGGAAAATCATATCATTCATAATAAATAGAATTAAATTTAAGGGAAAAAAAGGCCTTTTAAGATTTTTTTCAGAGGTTGGAATTTACAGTTGGAGAAGAGGAGTGGTACCCGGCTTCCGACTTCTTATGTCACTGATCTCACCGGCGACTTCTTCTTTCTCGTCAGAATAATAAGTTTTTTTTTATAAAAACAAAAATTTTAGGATCTTATACAGATTTCCCAAAAATGGCATTTTTGGGCTTCCGTTATGATGTAATGGAGAATATGGATGGAAGGTCAAAAACCAAAATTCGAAATAGTTTAAGGGGTAAAACTTGACCCTTTTTAGTTGAGGGTCAAAAACCCCAAAAATGAAATAGTTTAAGGGGCATGAGCGCTTTTTACCCTATAATTAATATAACTTAAATTATTCGAACTTAAGACTTTGTCATTGACATGCCATAAGGGAAATCAAATAAAGCCCACTGTACCTCTTTCTCTTGTCAGAGGGACTACATCCAAGTTGCTGAATAAATTGTGTTTCCATTAATCACAAATAGTCGAGGCCATTATAATTCAAGGAAAATCTGAAAATACAGAAAGTAAAAGTTATACAATGATTTAAAAAATCACGATAACAGACAAAAGACACACCCAAGAAAACTTTGATGATTAGGAAAAACTAGCCAACTAAACAAATACATAATCTTCTCCTTCAAAGAATCTTCATCGTAATCCTTGAACCACAAGAACAGGAGAATATCACTTTCAACATCTTCCTTAGGGGTCGACAATTTATAAGACCATGAGCGCATCAACCGTCCTACAAATTGCATCGGGAAGATGTAAAAAGTTGATAAAGGGCCCAGATCAAGTCCGGGTTGAACAAATCTTCCTAGAAACATAGAAAAAGAAGTCTAGATCTGTGAAGATGTGAGACTCATCTAACCACTGCGTCTTGAATCTTGAAGAAAAAAACTTTGAAAAGTGTTTCATATGATTCGTGGTACAAAATAGAGTTATAAAAACTGAACAAAAGAACCAAGATTTGACCATTGGCCGAAACCAATGGAAAATCTGGCCAGCAACAGTGGAGAAAAATACGCAAGAAGAGCAGAGGAAAGAGAGAGAAGAGAGAAAAAGGGGAAGAGAAGCACCTTGATTGAATCGGACTACATCCAAGTTATTGAAACATAACTCCGACTTAACTTTTAAGAAGTTTTTGTGTGATTTAAATTTTGTCTATAAACTATAATTATGTTACGAGCTCCAAAGTAAACCTCTACAAAAACAATTCTTACTATTAACACTATCATGACATTCGTGAAATTATTATTTTAATACATAGCTATTCCGTTTAATAATAAATTAGCAATCATAATATATAACTACTGAATTTTCGATCTGACTTCTTACAACACTCCCTAATTATATTATGTTATTATTTTAATTATATCTTTTCACTAATAAAATTTATCTTTTTTAGTTTAAAATATTTAAATAAAAATACCTACAATTATAATGTTATAGAGAGTGATGTTTAATTATATTGATAATTTTCGTAAAACGTCTCTAACGTATTGTTGTACTAAATTGGATTTCATCTGTGGAAGATTTAAAGGGTGGGAGTGATAAACCTTTCAAGATTTTTAAAATCACATTATTTACTTTTAAGAAGAAAAAAATATCAAAAAAACTCTTTAAATATCAA
Source organism: Vinca minor (assembly GCA_026122235.1). Taxonomy (NCBI): domain Eukaryota; kingdom Viridiplantae; phylum Streptophyta; class Magnoliopsida; order Gentianales; family Apocynaceae; genus Vinca; species Vinca minor. The sequence goes on along the minus strand of JAOCZM010000294.1, from coordinate 1,531,221 downwards.
GTCTCACCCCTCCCCCAAATGTAACAATTTGCCTTTGAATACTAAATTGTTGGATTCACCTTGTCATACAAATTTCATGTAATGTTTGAATGCTTTGTGTTATTGTCTATACCTTATTGTTTCCATGTTTTCTATCTACTATTTGGAGGGAAAAAAAAAATTGGGGCTTCAAGTTGAATCTTTACATTATTGAATAAAAGTTCTCTCAAAACAAGTCTCAAGTCTCTCATTAGAGTAATTTTATCTTGATAAGCTACTAAGTTTAAAATTTACATTCAAACCAATCAATACAGTACACGTTCTCTTTCCTACGTGTACTGCATTCATTGGTTTAAATGTAACTTATAAACTTAGTAGTCTACCAAGATACAAATTTTCTTCATGCACCCTCCTCCACTATCCCAACCCCATCTTCTTTATATATATATACTCTCTTCGCAATCTTCTCTATTCATTCTTAAATCTCATCATCTCACTCTCTAATAATAAAAAAAAAAGGCATTAGCTTTATCCTCTCTAGAAGAGGAAAAGAAACATCAAAAGAGCTTTTCTTAATCAAGAATCACCAATATGGCCTTCAAGCTTTTCTTGCTCTTAGCTCTCTTTACCACCTCATGCTTAGCACAAGCCCCAACACCAACCCCAACAGTTTCCCCCACCGCCACACCAACACCAGCACCGGCACCGGTACCGGCAACACCATCTCCGGCAACCCCTTCTCCATCTCCATCTCCCGTTCCAACGACCCCATCACCTTCCCCATCAGCTACTTCTCCAAGCCCTTCCGGTATTCTTTCCCCACCTGCACCCTCTCCCGGCGGTCTTGCTCCGGCCGGTGCTGACGTCCCCAGTGAGGGACCACCGCCGAGTGGGTCCGCTTTGGAAGGTTGGGTCAACAGAGCCGTCATTGGTGGAACTGCACTCGCTGGAACACTCATTGCTGTGGCTTTCATGTAGATTTACAGATGGACGGCTTTCCGGGGGTTGTAGATCTTATGGACGGATGAGATTTTATTTATCTTTTACAATAATTCATTGAGTAGTTTTTTCTTTTTCTTTTCTATTTTGGGTATATTGGTCTTTTTTTTTTTTGTTCATTACATGTGACTTTCAGTGGATGATGATGTGTTGTTTATTATTTTTTGGGGGGGATTGGGTTGTTAGTGTTACATGACTCTTGTATTGATACTTTCATATTTTCATGGAGTCCCATGTACATGGAATAAATTTATTTTTATTCTTTAATTATTTTCCTTCCTCCCCTATTTTCTTTATATGCATCATATTTTTTCTTAAATTCTAATAAAAAGAGAGAGAGAAAATGTAAATCTGACACAAAATTGGACAAAACTACACTCTGGTAATAAAAATAACATTTTACATTTTCAGCATGATAAAATTAGTTGACACAATTCTATCACAAAAATTTCAATGAAAATCCTCTAGTACGTTTTTTTTTGAAGCCTGGCTGGGCGGTTGTCCCATAAAGGGGAGAGAGAACTGCCTCACAGGAAGAGAAAATAACCATAGAAAGGGAGACTTTTTAAGCTTATCCCATGTATGTGGACGATGTCAAACTCAGGATCTCTTGATCACGAGTCGAGATTTGTCCCATTGGGTTGCGGCCTGTTTGACCCTCTACTACGTTTAATTATTGAAGATGAGTAAAAACACATACAACACTACCTGAATTATGCATTTGACATTATTTCACCTTTGATGTTGAACTTTTTCTTGTTCACTTTTAGAATAAATTATTATTATTATTATGAATATCGAATTTGAAACTTTACATGTGTCGACTGATAAAGGATATAGTTTTTTTTTTTCCTAAGGATAAAGGATATAGTTGCACATTAGAGAGTGGAATGTAGTCTACCATCATGATTCAAGCATCACAATCTCCCTTTCTCATCAAACGCCATTGAAGCGGAGGAGGTTGGTGGGGGGTGGGGGCCTTTGGGGGCATAAAAAAAGTCGTCTGTCTCTATATTTGTTTTAACTACTCCCAATGCGCTAATCGCTATGTGAATACTAACTACTAAAATAATAGAATATGAGGAATATTTACGTGTCGAATTCTGAATGATGACATGACAAACAATTTTTCCCTTTGGTTGGGGGAAGGTGCTTGTTTGGATGTGATCAGCATATACAATGATACGCTATTTTTTTGTTGTTCTTTGGTAACATGCGTGGACTCCAATACGTCCTTCCATCGCTATTGCAAGATCCAGAGATGCTGTTATAATATTTGGCAGAAGTGTCCCAATTTTTTAACAATTAAAAACGGGGAATCCAAAGCTAGAATGCTAATTAATTAAGGAGTACATTATAATATGATAATTTATTTTTCAAAGACTGCTCAACCATTTTGAATGTCAAATGTTATCTTTGAAGAGTGGAAATGGTCAGATATTTCGGCAACTTCAACTTATAATTGCACCAACCATTAGAATCCCCAATTTGCAATATCTGTAATTTATGATAATTTGTCAGTAGTGTAACCTTTCAATAAGGTTCAGCCACAATAACCAGTCAAATACAATATATAAAATTTTGGCAATCATGTTTCTTTTTTTGGTGTTGAAGTTGGACCCAAATTAATTTTTAATTTTTTTATTTATAAATGTTTAACTTTATTTTGTTTTGGGATGAGAAGTTGGAATCGATTAAAGGACCTCGTCCAAAGAACTTTGCAACCTCAACCACTGGGTTACTCCCTAATTTTTAAGTATATCTTTAAGATAGTATGTATTGTATTAGAATTGCCTAATCAAATGTTGAAACTCCATTAATAATGTTTGATGTTCAGTCATGTGTGTAAGCGGATATATCAAAAATCTCACATAAAAGGGTGTGTTAGAATCCCACATTAACTACCTACCTTTTAGGTTTTGGAGCTAAAGATAAAATTTATAGATAATTAATTACTTTCCAACAGTCAAGTATATATAAAAAAATTATTTTATTAACACAAGTTGACTCATTTAGTAAGGATTTAACACGTCCTTACAAAGGTAAAGTGTTCAATTCCCGCAGTCGACGTGAGAACTGTGTTGGTAGGTGATCTGTAAGTAGCCTTGTAAGCGACCTATGGTCCCTAGGGCTTGCCCTGACCCGTGGTGGTGACTGGAGCCGAACCCACCCAAATTTTTATTTACCCAAAAAAAAAAAAAAAGAAGCTAGGATCACATGCTATTTTCTTCTCAAATAACGAGTTAAACATTTGACACATCAAAATGTAATAATTCAAAAATAAGAATTATACATTATATGACTGTAGAATTTGCTATCGAATCTTTTAGTGTGGAATTCTCTAATTTATCATAATCAGTAATAAAAGACACACTATAATCGTAAAATTGACAGGTTATAAAATTTGATTGGGTGATAAAGCCCTTTGGGAGAAAGTAATAGAAGTAGGTGGGGTAGGTTGACACAGAAGGAACAGCTACAAGCAATGGGAAGCACAAAGAAGTTGCCAACAAAGAGAGCTGCACATGGCTCTCACCCTTTGGTGGCTTTGCTGGAAAAGGTGAAAATTTTGTATGCAGAAAAACAATCATTTTTGGGTGCTTTAGAGGCAAGTTGGGGTGGAATGGTCTAAAATAATGTTGTGCTTTTGGACGGCTTTATTATATGCCTAAACAATTTATAAACTAAAAGACTGAAAAGGAGTAGTTACTTTCTTTAGAGAGAGAAAACAAAAGAGGAAAATGAGGCACTGAATCGGAAGAGGTTCGTTGATTTAGTTAAAACGATTAATAGTTGGAATCATGGCGGTTATCTCAATACACAATTTCACCCTACACAGGTGATTCATTAGTAAAAATTATTTTTACCAAACCACACCAAATGCACACCCTTATTTGCCACTCTCTAGGTACAAGTCAAATTCATATCAGTGGTACAAGCAGCCCTAATCAATTTAACAGATATTTCAGGATCAGCCTGAACAAGGTGTAGAATTTTTACCCCGATGTAGCTGGAGGACATGTTGCGTTTTTTGTTCTGGTCCATCAAGCAGTAGTGGTCCTGGTTAAGCTTTGTAACCTTCCACATTCCATCCACCCTGCTATGATTTATGCGAACGTACCAACTGCATCGGGCAATTTCGGTTGAATTTCTACACACCCCGCTGAACCATTGTTTGTTGCTCCTCTCTCTTTTCCATTCCCGTAATGCCACCTTGTCATGCCACACGTTCACAGCCAACATTGCCTCGCGTTTATCCTTGAATTGCATCCCCAAGCAAATTTCGGGAATATTGGGATTCCATGTTTTAATTTTTTGTCCACCGTATGTGATTCCAGGTACTGGTTCCATGGAACCCATATCATTCCAACAGGAAAAATTTGCATAGTTACCGGACGATGGAACATTCCATTCTGGAATGGCTGCAGCAGTAGTAGAGGGAGTCGGTTCAGGCTCTTGTACCGCCTCTTCAGTCATTAGTCCACCGGTTTGTTGTTGGATTTCGGGGTTGGCATCTTCCGCTACACCCTGTGCGTCTTCCTCGACCCCGTCGTCCTCGTGGTCTCCGGCACTATCGTCGGCGAAGTCGTCTTCCGTTTCCGGAACGCCGTCAATGTCGGATATTGGACCCAAAGAATCCATGACCGAATTATCATTAGAGGGTTCGTAAGTAGACGGTGTGGGCACATTTGGTAATGGATTTGACTCCGAAAAATATGGTTGCGGAACAAAATATGGCTCCGGTGCAAATTGTGTTGTCGGTATTACAAAGCTATCTGAATGTCTCTGCACAGGTTCCAACAGGGCACCAACATGAATCCCTTGGAGTTTGAAATCCGTTTGGATTCCCCCACAAACTCTCTAAACCTTCTTCCTCTTTAAGGTTTACAACATCGTACGCCACCATGTTGAACGTCGGCATGAAGAATGGACGGATCATTATTAGCCGAACATTGGCAGTACAAAGCTCGACTCCTTTGCGGCGACATATTCTATGGCAAAGTTGTCTGAATGAAATCCTTTGTATAACTTCAAAACTTTTTTCGCTAGGCTCGGCGAAACGGGGTAACCCCCATTTTCGTAAACTATATTGTGGTCGAAATGTAAATACAATCTCATTGGACATTCGAGTGCCATTTTTAAGCAAAACAAAATAAGTAGTTGAGGGTGTTTAGACGAAATAATTTGGAAAATGGTGTTTGGAGTATGAAGAATGGATGGGAGGGTATTCAATTTTATAGAGAATTTTGCAGCAGATGTGCAAAACCACTGCCGGTTCATAACGGATCCATAACGGAAGTCCCACTTCCGTTATGAACCGGCACATTATTTTTCCTAAAAATTGTACTTTTGGTCCCCCGCGCATTTTGAGGACGGAATTGCCACTTCCGTCCTCAAATTGCAGGCTTTTGTCACTACTCACTTTTGCTTTATTGCCCGAAAATCCCAAACGGAAGCTTGCAGTTTGGTTCGCATTACTGACCAATTTTAGGAGAACTGGCCAATTGGAACTCTTACTTTTGAATTTCATACTAAATCGTTAACTAAACCTCAACTTTTTTAGTTTCATACGTGTTCATATTATAATTATTAGTTTCAACTTTTTTTTAAATATTGCTCATTTCGGAACTTTCAAAAATAAAATAACTGACAATTCCATTAACTTCATACAAATAAATTTACTTCGAACATTAAAAAATACAAAGTCCCGGTTAGTCAAACCCTAAATATTTCTAAACTTAGGCTCAATCATTTTCCAAGTCGTACTGTTGCTTGACGATGCATCGGACATCGGGTATTCAGGGGGACCCTCCAAAGTTACCTCTTCAGGAGATGTGGAACATTGTCCAGCTTCGTCCACAAATCCTCTTCCTTCGTACCCAAAAATATGGCAGAGAAGAATAAAGAAAAATTCGCCACTTCTTCTGTACCGCTTAGCCCTTGGATTAGCCTAAATTAGAGGTATACAAAATAAACATTTAGTTATGAAAACATACGATTAATACAAGCAGCCGTAATTACATGCAACTTACCGCAACGTATTCCGCCCACTGGGCCTCGCGACCGTCCCAAGTCAACAATGTTCGTCCCTTCCGTCGTACTTGAACCATGATTTGTGGGTGAGCGCTTGAAATCCCAAAACCGCCTACGTAGCTTTTGCTAGGGGACTGCGTCGATTATCGCAATCGTGAATTGTCCCCCCTGGTCACAGAATTAATTCCGTAAACAATTTCATTGTAGCAATCGGACCAACGTTTTTCTCCTGGGGTAACCCCCGCATACCGAAATCATAACAAATTTCTATTAAAACCCGCTCAGTATTCGATCGCCATTCTCTAGTAAAATCAACATCCCGGTATTTTTGACGATTTCTTTTTGCATAAATTCGGGAAAGTTGGCCATTACGGATGATACGGTTTTTTTTTTTAAAAGAAAATTTTCAAAGCTAGTAATACGGAGGATAGGGTTTTTAAGGGATTGAGAAGGTTTGAGATTTGTGGAGAGGATTGGAGGGATATTTATAGATGTGGTGGGAAATTGGACAAGTCTCTGAAAACCGGTCATAAATGCGCACGAAATTGCCAAAACCGTTAAGAATTTTTTTTTGGGTCAAAAAAGCAAAAGTGGGAAGTGACTACACGCTGCAAATTGGTCGGAAGTTGAGGACGGAGTGGGAATTCCGTCCCTCAAAGTCACTGACAAAAGTTAAGGTTTGAGTAGGGTATTTTTTGTAGGGACCATAACTGAAGTGGGACTTCCGTTATGGACTCGCCAAATGTGTTTGCCCAAAACACTTGGTTTTTTTTTCGTAGGTTATTTTTTCGGAGGTGTTTGTATTATATATAAATAATATTTGCAAAACACAATACTGACTAAAAAATGAGCAATAAAATAAACAAATTGTATATTAATATAAAACAAGCAACAGAATTATCGTTGTAAAATTATACAACCGAAAAAAATTAACATTCTACGTAACTACAATGAACGAAACGTAAACAACGTAAATGAAAACCTATCTACGGCGACGAAGGTGTGTATGGAACGGTGTGTTTCGGGGCCGGTCGCAGGAAGTAAAGGCTGCCATCTCTCACCCGTACGGTGCTACCAAAATTGGTTGAGATGACCTCCGCGCCTTCGTGGTCGATAAATATCCGTTCCTCGGGGTTTATCGGCAACAGAGTCTGCTGCTGCGGGTCAGTGATGTGCAGGCTGTACGAAGGCGTCCCTCCCGAGTAGAAGCCCGGCTGTGCAGATGTAGACGGCCCGGCACCAGGATCCCCACCCGTCTGAAAACTCGGTGATAAAGTACCGGGTGATGCAAATTGGTACTCAAAAGGTGTGGGTACGTCGACCTGACTGGGAAACTGTGTATGTGCTGGGGATCAGTGCTGGGATCGTTGCCGGTGCAGCCGGGCTCCGGTGGCTCGCGCCGCGCTGCCGTAGTCGCCTCGCCGCCAAGTCCTCCCGCGCAAAGCATCCCGTTGCCTCCGCTGCACCTTGCCTTCCTCTTTGAGACCGGGGCCGAACAGGGTTCTCTCGGTTGCGTCACCGGTTCCAAAACCGCCGACTACGCCACATCCGCAGCCTTTCTCGACTCGCAGGGTCGTGGGACTTCCCGACCGCCACGAACGCCTCTTTGATTGTCTTTGAAGCCCTGGGAGACTAGGGACTCGTAGTGGCCGATTGAGTTGAAAGCCAGCTTATCGAGCTCCGTTAGTATGAGTCTGCATTCGCATCCGCCTCGCAACATCAATTCTCGTGTCGAGATATTATAAACAAGGAAAATCAATGTACACTAACAAAAATACAAAACTTACAATAATGTCCTCAGAAGGAGCGATGGGTTGAATGCCCATCGGGAGTGGACCGGCATCCCTGTTGCGTGGGTTTGTAAGGAGGTGCACGGTAATGAGATTGTACCAATCCATGTACTCACGGGTTGGTAAGATCACATTATCGGGGACCGGGACAGCGTTCGCCAGGGCATCCTGTCGGGCATCCCACATGGCTATGTAGTCTTCGTGCTTCTTCGCCCAGTTCATATTCGGCCCCGCCATGTGGGTGTGGACGTCTTCGCCCTCTTTCGTACTCGCCGCCACCGATGGGGCTGGTATCACCTGCTGGAACCCGAATTGCCTAGCAACCCGGTCCGGCATGTGAAACTCAACCAACTCGAAACACACGAGTGGCGTACGGGCCATACAGGTGGATAGGAAGCCCTCATCGCGTGAGACCCGAACGGCAATAACCCAGTCGGGGTACGGCCTCCACATGAACTGTAAAAAAAAATTGTACATTAGCATAAATTAATTGCGCAAATAAAAACAAACACACGAAAAAATACGATAAACTTTACCCCCGAAAGGCTCGTCAGTCGGTCAAGTCGGTCGCTAAACACCGTCACTGAGATTTCGGCGCGTTCTTGAAACTCCGGCCGGTGTTCCAACACGCCCCGTACGCTCGGCCATCCGCGGGAGGTTCATTCATAATCACTCCCCGGTTCGCCGGCTTGAGAAATGAAATGCGCTCCCACGCCCACAACTGGTACAAACAAACACAGATTAATCATCAATTATTTAAAAACATGCAGGTAAACAATAAAAAATAGTCATTAACAATTACACAAACCCGGGATCAACAGCAACGACTACTATGTCCTTAGAGTCGACTATGCGAGAGATGCACATCCCAGCGGTATAGGTACGACAGGACGGCGCTGGCCCAGGAATGCTGGTCATGGGTGAGGTCCATAAGAATATCAAATTCACATTATGCAATTACAATACATAAGGATATCACATTCGCAAAATTGCAATTTTAGTCAATAAGAATATCAAATTCACATAATTGCAATTACACTACATAAGGATATCACATTCGCAAAATTGCAATTTTAGTCCATAAGAATATCAAATTCACAAAAAATACATACATATACAATTCGCAAGAATACATAAATATCAAAACTATACATACAAAATACATTATTAATCCGCAATTGAATTTTAAAAACTATATATACAAAAAATTACACTTAAATAAAAAAAAAAAAAAAGGGTATACCTCCAAATTAAAATTTGGGAGAGAGAGATATTGGTGGTGGGGAGAGTGAGAGTGACGGTGGAGGGAGGACCGGCAGCGGCGGCGGCGGCAAGCAGTGGGAGGGAGGGGCTGCAGCTGGAGTGAGGAGGGGTGGTTTTTTTGGGGGGAATATTACTCTTGCAAATCGCGGTGGGGGAAGAAGAAGGGTAAACCGGGAGCCCATAACGGAAGTCCCCACTTCGTCTCAGGCCATAACGAGCTGGGACTTCCGCTCGGCCACTTGGCACTGCGCGTGGGAAAATCGCACACGTCAGCCCTGTAACGGAAGTCCCACTTCCGTTATGGCCCTGGACGGAAGTGGGACTTCCGTTATGGACAAAAATGTTTGTCCCACTTTTCCGGGTGCCATGTTATGACTGATCTGGGAAAAACGGGCCAAGCCCATGCAAACCCCCCCTGGAGATTGGTAAAAATCCACTCGTCAATAGTTTCCGTAGAAAGACTTCTCTTGCTCAATTCTTTTGAGCAAGAATTCCCATGTCCCCAGAAAGAGTCCATAAATAATCTCCTGAAGAGAAGTCTCTATATCAAAGGTGTCCTATTCCTTTGATTGTAATGGCCTCGACTATTTGTAATTAATGGAAACATAATTTATTCAGAAAAAAAAAAAAAAAGTGTCCTAACCTAGTGAGGCAGGCGCCTACCCACGACCTCAAGATCGTGGGTTCGATACCTCCACCTGCGTGTGGCAAGTTTTAATCTCCCTTTCTAATGCTATTTCCTCCTCGTCTGAGACAGTTTCTCTCCCCTATATGGGGCAACAGCCCAATCGGGCTTCAAAAGAGAAGTCTCTATTTCTTTTTATTTATTTATTTTATTTTGCAAAATTCGGAATTGGGATAGTAACTCGGAAATTGGGCTTTAAAGTTGATTGAGTCCAAATAGACCCAATAAATCCAGGAATATCAGGGACCTTTTTTGGGTTAAGAACCAACTAGGTTAATCACATCTCCTTGGTAGAGGCAAGACAATTATAATTAGGAAAATATCTTAGTTTATTTTTATAAAGGTACTTGAATTCGGTTGAGGTTCAATTTTTTTTTTTGTAAAATCTGATAATCAAAACCGTAAGTGTTAAATCATTTAAAATTAAATTTGAGATTAGTTTAAAACTGAGATGATAAATGTCATTACTAGATCAAATTAATCATACTCGAAAAGTTGTAATCTTTCAAAAAGCTAACTAACATTAAGTAGGACAAAATTATTTGATGCATCATATATAAGTTGTATTATTTCGAGTCCAAACAAGCCTTGGAGTGTGGAGCAAGTATTTGAGAAATTTTAAAAAAGGGACCCACAAAAAAAGAGAGAGGATTTGATCCTTGGTGACAAAGAAAACCTCAACAATCAAATATTCTTGTCCAAAATATATTGTGCTCAAATTGACTTTATTTTTATCAATTTCATGGACCCATTTAAGCTGCATCCACAACCCTTTGAGTCTTTCATATGCCACGCTCATTAAGTCAACAGGGTCCCATTTTTGAATAAAGCCATTCTTTTAAATAGAAGTGATTATAAACATTTCTGCGAAATATAAAGTGATATATGGCCATTTTCATTTAAAAAAATGTCATACTTATTTGGTAGGATATTTTTAAATATATACTACTTATTTGGTTGGAAGATTGATTTAGGACACATTAGAATGCCAACACATGTCAGTATAGTTAGTAATGTAGTGTGGCATTCAACTCGCATATTTCGGGATTAAAACATTAGTTAGCCTCCAGAGGAGCTAAATTGACTAATTCTTATTTTTAAATTTTATGCTTTGTTAACCTCTGAGCTCTACCTCCTCAGATTTGAAGGCTTTCCCTGATTGTTTCAGATTTTAGTTTTACAGTGTAATATTATGGCAATAAGTAGGAAAAATAATCAAACTTCAACGTTTTCGGAATGAAGCACTTATCGGAGTACTCGTGTTTGGTATACGAGAATAAAAAGGAATGAGAAAATCTTTCCCACTTCTCTTTTCATTCCAGCGTTTTGGTTGGACAATTTGAGAAGGGAATGATCATTTTACGGGAATGACAATTCTAGAAAGAAGTGAGAAATATCATTCCACACCAAACCCCATGGAATGACCGTTCCAAGAGAAGTTTGAATCATTAATAAATAGTAACTGACATTTCTACCTCTCTTTTAATTAATTATTACGTTAATTTTACATAGCAACGTATTCATATTTAGTCATAAATATTTTATTTCACTTAGTATAATTTCATAGATGGTAATTTTATAAATATTCTTTTTTCTTGGTAGTAGTTTTAATTTGTTTTTAAATTTGAAAGTAAAGATATTTTTATTAGTATGTTGACATTTTAATAAAATTATATTTCAACACACACACACACATCTGTTTTTAAATTTGACAGTAAAGACATTTTTATTAGTATGTTGACATTTTAATAAAATTATATTTCAACACACACATAAATTATATTCTTTTTTCGTCCTGTTGACCGGTCAACTCTACCCCGCAACTGTTCCCAACCCACCCGAGCCCGCCAAATTGGCCCGTTTGCCATCACTAATCCTACAGTACCTTTCGGTACGACTGAAATTGAAAAAAAATATATTCTTTTAAAATAAGTGGTGGACGAAATGACTTGTAATATCTTCTCAAAATTTAAATTGAAGGAGGCTGCTCAGTCAGTTGCCATGAAGCTGCTGGGAATATTTCTCAGAAACGTGTGGTTGCTGGTTATTTATTTATAAGTCAAATTTTTTTTTTATGCTAATTCAAATAAAGTAAATTATATTATGGTCATTTAATTATATCGAAAATTTAAAACTGTATAAAAAATGAAGGGACTCTAAGAGTATTGAAAACTTATATTACTATATATAATAACTCAATTCATATTAACATGTGTCTTTAGCACGCGTTAAAAAAATCTTTAAATATGCGCACTCAAATACAAGTAGCCAAAAATATAATACTTCACAAACAAAATACTTTTTTTACATAAGTTTATTTTTTTTAATACTAATTCAGATAAAATAAATTATATTATGATCATTTAATTATATCGAAAATTTAAAACTGTATAAAAAATGAAGGAACTCTAAGAGTATCGAAAACTTATATTACTATATATAATAACTTAATTCATATTAACATGTGTCTTTAGCACGCGTTAAAAAAATCCTTAAATATGCGCAATCAAATGCAAGTAGCCAAAAATATAATACTTCACAAACAAAATACTTTTTTTTCACCATTTTAATGCTGCTATATATACAATATATATAGTTGTGCTGCTTTGTGGGCTTGTAGCACAAACACAATCTATAGCAACAAGCAAAAATGGAAGAATATACAAGAGTTCCTTTAATAGAACATCAATCTTCAGATCATCTTGAAAGTGATGATCAAGATGAAAATGTGCTTAGGAAGGTTTTGATTGAATCAAAGAAGCTATGGGAGATAATTGGGCCTGGAATCTTCAGTCTAATGGCTTCATACTCCATGTTTGTTATCACACAAGCTTCTGCTGGCCATCTTGGTGATCTTGAGCTTGCTGCTATGGCCCTTGCTGGTAGTGTCATCCTCGGCTTCGACTTCAGTTTCATGGTATGTAAACATCATTACCCGGTTTGGATCTTTCTATCTTATTTTTATTCACATCTCCTGTTTCATTATCGACAAACCGTCTATGTGTCAATCCTGTGTCCGCGGGCCCGTAATGTTGGCAGCATCGACTATCACCTACTTGGCAACCGAACTCGCTATACCAAAAGGAATATTCTAAGATGATAATTAATGCTTAGACACACCTTATATACCAGTCAAATCTTTTATTCTTATCTTATATAAGACTTTTTCCCGACTGGAGTTGTACACTATGTGTCAGTTTATTCACCTTCCCCATTCCATCCATTTCTTGTGCACAAAAAGGAGTTATCCACTCCCATAGGGTCCCAACTCTCCAGTCTAATAGAGAATTTGGAGTATGTAAATCAAGATGATCCAGCGGCCCGATTAGGTGGGAGGACTTGTCTTAACCCACCGCAAAAAGTCACCCCACATTGTTGGAGGGTTGAAACTTTCACACTGTGCCTGCCAAGATTCGATCATGCGTTCTTTTAGACAATTTACCACCCCGAAACCTACTGTACTGCCTTTGCGGACATTCCATCGATTTCTGTCAGGCTGCAGAGTGGGCTTCCAATATTCTTAATGTTACATTTTTCTCCCAGAAAATTTCAAAAGAAGTCTTTTAAAATATTAAATTTCATTCCAAATAATAATTGGAAATTTTTTATGTTGTTGTACAAACTTGCTTCCTCTAACATAAAATTTCAGGTTACGCCTCTAGTCCAAACATGATGAAGAGTTTAATTATGTTTTATTTCACTTGGACCTCTTTTTTACTATGAAATTTTGGTTTTCAGTTGGGAATGGCAAGTGCATTAGAAACACTATGTGGGCAAGCATTTGGAGCAAAAAATTATCAGATGTTAGGCGTTTATCTCCAGCGTTCTTGGATTGTTCTTTTCGGCTGTTGTGTACTGATGATGCCACTTTTTATCTTTGCAACTCCGATTTTAAAGCTACTAGGACAATCTTCAGATATAGCTGAGCTAGCAGGTAAGGACGAAATTAAATGGTGACAGTCGCCTTCAAATTTTTAAAAATTTATTTTTCTTGTTTTCGTTTACAATATTAAAAATTTTAAAAAAGTTCATTTTCGACCATAAAAATTATGTAAAATTTTATTACATTATGCACTCTTTCAATAATTTACTGAAAGAAAGAAATTCGGATTCCTAAACGAAGTGCAACGGAAAGTGAAAAAGAATCCGTTTCTAACAAGATAATTTACGAGTAAGAACTAATGATCTTTGAAATAAGATAATTATCTTTAGCTTACGGGACGATAAAAAACAATTTTTTGTTTTGTGTTTGCTACGGAATCACCAACAACAAACGATTTTATCGACTTCTGTCTCTAGCGGTATCCAAACGATCAATTCGAATTTGTTATTGACGTCTCTAATGCTAGTTAGAGAGCTCCCAAGGTTGAAGATAATCTTCAAGAATTAAAAAATAGGTTCAAGTAAAACCGGAAAAATGAAGAACGAAAAATCTGATTTTTTCTTCTATTTCTCGATGTTTTTTGGGCTGATTTTCTCTCTAGAAATCGGCAGCCCTAGTATATTAGGGAAAGGGAAATAATTCAACAATTGAATAATAATAAGTGAAAATTAATTCACCCACTACTTCCATTTTCCCGTCATTAATCTCCCATAACCCCACTACACACAACCCCTCACATGACTCTCACATGTCCGGTTCTCGGACCGGTTCAGGTTCAACAAACTAGTTCAACTGGATGGGTTTGACCAATCGAGTATTGGTAGGCCTAATCTAATTGGAACACGTATGTCTAATGTAAATTTTAACATGCTGGCAGGAACCATGGTCTTGAGTTTTATTCCGCTGCATTTCAGCTTCGCATTTCAGTTTCCTCTCCAGAGGTTCCTGCAGAGCCAGTTAAAGAACAATGTGATAGCTTGGGTGAATTTAGTGGCTTTGATTGTTCATTTACTCATGACTTGGTTGGTCGTTTTCAAATTTAAACTTGGATTGATTGGAATTGGTCTCACCTTGAGTTTTTCTTGGTGGGTTGTTGTATTTGGTTTACTCGGTTACACTGCTTCGGGTACATGTCCTCACACATGGACCGGCTTCTCCATTGAAGCCTTTTCTGGTCTTTGGGAATTTCTTAAACTCTCTATCTCTTCTGGTGTCATGATATGGTAATAGTAATTTTCTTTCTGTTTTAATTCCCTTCATTCTTTAGCTCTTTTTCCTCTATTGTTATTTTATGATTTACTGTTCATGAAAATTTAACAGCTTGGAGAATTGGTACTACCAGATTTTGATAGTCATTACTGGAAATCTTGCTAATGCAGAAATTGCAGTTGATGCTTTATCCATATGGTAAGTGTATTTTTCTTTTTCACTTTCCAATTGAATGATATCATATAGGTCTACAGTTGGATTGTCCACATTCGTGACTGCGATTTTTGTTCTGAGTTTTATAAAAGGTAAATTGTCTGTGGGTAAAAATGAAGGGTCATAATAATATAAGTAAATATACACGTCTATTACCAACCGAAAAGTCTTTTAGTCGCTAATCAGTCTCCATACCCTAAATCCTAAACACTATTGTCATCGTTATTCAGTAGCTATTTTAGCAAATAAATAGCGACCGAATATCATAACAACGTTGTATTGTATGTTTTATTCTATTATTTAATTTTTTTGAATACTTTATTAATGAAATTCGGTAGCTATTTTAGCCACCGAATATCAAAACGAAGTCGTATTGTATGCTTTATTCCATTATTTAATTTTGAATACTTTATTAATGAAATTCGGTAGCTATTTTAGTCACCGAATATCAAAACGACGTCGTATTGTATGCTTTATTCCATTATTTAGTTTTGAATACTTTATTAATGAAATTCGGTCGGTATTCCGTTACTATTCGAGAGACCGAAATTTTCAGTCAATAAATAGCTGTTTTCTTGTAGTGATCAGATCATTTTTTATTTGGTCACACATTTGTCAAAATATAACCAACCCTGCTTTAATTGCACATGTTGTTACTTGCTACCCTGCCTCAATTAATTTCGTGCAATGTTATAATTCAGCATGAACATCAATGGCTGGGAAAATATGATTCCTATTGGATTCTTCATTGGAACAGGGTAAATATAATTATTTTAATGTCTCTAATATAATTAATTGGCATCTCTCTTTATTCTTATTTCTTCTTGAATTTTTATTAGAGTTAGGGTTGCAAATGAGTTGGGAGCAGGAAATGGAAGAGGAGCCAAGTTTGCAACAATTGTAGCAGTTTCTCAATCTATAGCAATTGGGCTATTTTTTTGGATACTAATAATGGTTTTCCACAATGAAATTGCTCTAATATTTACTTCTAGCAAAGTGGTTCTTGAGGCTGTAAACAAGCTCTCAGTTCTCTTGGCCTTCACAGTTCTCCTCAACAGTGTTCAGCCTATTCTTTCAGGTAATTTTGACAGGTTTGACCAATATTGAATGGCTCTATGCACTTTTCTCGATTTTTATTTTCGACCACAAATTAAAAAATGCAAAGTCCTTTGACTCTGGATTTTTTTGAAGTATTAATGTTACCCATTTCATCCAATTTCGTTGTTAAATCTGGACGGAATAGTAACATATAACCAAACTCATGGGCATTGTGTAAAAAAAATTAGGTTTTGACCCTTTTTTTTTAAGGCTTCAATGAGAAAAAAATCGGTATTCCACATGCATTGTAGTTTTTCTCCTTTCTTTCCTTCTGTTTTTTCACATCTTTCCCATCTGCCGTTTCTTAGGGTCAGGACCTTTTTTTACTAAAATTCTCATGTTCTGTCATGTGACAGCAGAAATGGGTAGAATGGGTAACATTAATACTCCATAAAATTTTAGGGTCATGAACTTTGCATTTTTTAATTCATGATTAAAAATCAAAATCGAAAAAAATTCAGGGGCGTAGACACTTTTACCTAATGTAAAAAATAAAAAGAACGAGTTTCCCATATTTCTTTACATTCTGTAGGGGTTGCTATTGGATCAGGATGGCAAGCCTATGTAGCATACATCAATTTAGGTTGTTACTATTTAATTGGAGTTCCAATTGGGATTCTAGCAGGATGGATTTTCAACCTAGGAGTGATGGTACGTTAATAAATTATCAAGAAGAATGAAAAGGAAAAAACTCAATTTCATATTGAAATTATCAATTTGATTTGTGAATCAATGTTGTGCAGGGAATTTGGGGTGGAATGATTTTTGGTGGAACGGCAATTCAAACTATTATATTGGCCATCATTACAATTAGATGCGACTGGGACAAAGAGGTAAATATTTGCTTCTTTTCAAAGAGGCAGCAGCCCAGTGGGGCAAGCCTCGATTTGTGACCGAAAGGTCCCGAGTTCGACACCCTCCTCATACATGGGGCAAGCTTAAAAATTCTCCCTTTCTAGGACTATCTCCTCCTCCTGTGAGGTAGTTCTCTCTCCCCTTCTTGTGACAACCGCCCAGGCAGGCTTAAAAAAAATATGAAAGATATTAGGTGTTTTTCAAGAAGACTAAACGTAGTTATTTAATACTTTTGACTTGAAATAATATGTTTAAATTCGACACCTCTATTCTAATTACAAATAAAAAATTTAAAAGGATATAAAGTGATTTTAATCGAACAAATATTGATGAATTTATTACTTTGAAATGCAGGCAATGAAGGCAAAATCACATGTAGAGAAGTGGGCGGATTTAGGGAACAAGATTTGAAAATAAAAACACAAAACAAATCAATGAATACATATATTTGTGCTAAACAAGAACAAGAAAGATGATGAGATGCTAGAAATGGGAACAGATTAGGCTTCCAATTTTGGAATGATTTGGATACTCCTCCAATGCAAAATCTGCATAAAATTTTCATTTTCCGTTTAGTTTTTGAGAATTCGAACAATTTAGCAGATACATGTAATTGAAAGATGGGAGAGGGGGGGGGGAATGTCGTATGTCCCATCAATCACAATTTATCATGTTGATATCCCTCTAATTCTGCTTTTTCAACGGTCATTGTTTACATTCACGTGGCGAATTGTGAGTGGTTGATACATGAATGAGAACGCCAGTTGGGGACAAATAATTTTTTGCCGAAAAAATAAGATGATGAAATAAAGGGAAAAAAGTTTCTAACCAATAACTAGTGTAGAATTAAAAAGCAGGTAAGAATCGTGGGTTTTCATTTTGTGTCATTTCTCTGTCTCATCAATACAAAATTGTCATTTGCTAATTTTTTTAATTAAGAAAATTTGTAATCTAAAATAAATAGTTGAACTCTAAAAGAAAAATTAACAAATATAGTTTAGACACACAGTTTGTCAGATAGACCAATGGATAAACACTCCCTACAGTAGTTATGGAGCAGTCTACCCAAATAACAATAGTAGACACCATATTTTTGAGGAGGTGAAAAATTGGTACAATGAATCATTTCATCAAACGTCATAACTGATTGTAGTAGAGTCTTTCTGATCTTTCGAATCGACCAAACCCTTTTTACGGTTTAATTAAATTAAAATAACTATTTTAATTTGAGACTTAACAATTAATTTTTTAAAACACTTATTCTATTTTAAACAAAAATATTTCGCACCAGATGTTCACTATATAATTATTAGTTCTAGAAAACATAGTTTTATTAACTAAAATTAGGGTACAAATATATATTTTGCTCAAGACTTGTTTAGGGACCAAATTTGTCAATTATTCTTTTAAAAATTATAATAATTATTCTAATAAAATTATAGTCATTTTTAATTGATAAATCGAGAATCATCATAGTGAAAGAAACCATGTACAAGAATCATACTCGAGTTCCTTCCTAACACTTTCGACGTGGAAATATATATCTTAAATTCCACACTTTCTTTCCATCATAAAAAATTTCTTAATAATTATTAATCGATTACAATTCACCAAACACTGACTCAAAATCTTCTCCCTCATTCGGTATTCATCCCTTCCTCCATCTCTCTGTGACGTTGTTCAGTGTCCTCGTCACATTCAAAGATTCTTGGAATTTTTTCCATGTACATTATCTTTTATTTAAATGTTTCCTCATAATGGGCTAACTTTCCAAATCATTTATAAAATTATATTCAATCCTATTTCAATTTATAGTTTTGTTGTGGTCCCAAAGAGCATCTAAGTTTTTTATATTTTCAAAATAATTAAAACTGATGACATGGGCAAATGTATGCTCACCACGTTAGTTTTGGTGGTTGACTGATAACTGGTTAACTAGGTAAACCACACTTTTTGAGGGTCACTTTGAAATGAATTCGCTGTGACTGACCCCACAACCCTCTCGTATAAATTGAAGTGAAACCTACCTACACAGTAGGTCCACAACAACTCATGTGAAAAAATTGTAGGGTCAATCCCACAAAACCGGTCATATATTAGAATTTCCTTTTTGAACTGAAGTTTACGTTGATATTATGTTTTTAAGGCCAAGGCCTTAGAATGGTCTCATTTATGCATAATATGTCAAACATTACAACTTTTTTTTACCCAATATTTTTTGCTAAGATAAATTTGTGAAATCCGTCATGGTTTAACACGGATTCCACAAATCCGTCATGCGCTGACGTGAACCACATTTTACACGTCGGCCCACGTCAACCCAAGAACTAGCGGGACCTACACTGGGGCATGGTGGGGCAAGCTTTGCCAAAATTTTTGTATATATATATTTTTAGTTTTGTTTTTGTAACATCCCGTTCCGTGAGCGTTTTTTTAGTGCACTCATTTTGAGTCAGTTTTTAATTTGAAATTAGATTTTGTGGTTCGTGAATTATAGGAAGAGATATTAGCCTTTTTTGCCCTCTCACTATTTACGAATTTTTGATTTTGCCCACATTCTTTTTTTTATCGCATTTTGCCCACGCTCTATTTACGAGTGCCAAATCTGCCCAAAATCGGCGAAATCAGGCAACTATAGGGTGGCGATGAGGGGTAAAATGGTCTGAACAAAAAAAACATTATAGTTGCTTCAAATATAACCCCAAAACTATATTATTGTATCGATTGAGTGCATGAATTGTTTTCTTTTTTTTCAATTGACCTCTCACTCTTTTTTTATCCATTTAGCCCCCACCCCACCCCCTCTTATTCTTCTGCCTTCAAGCTCATTTTTCCCTCCTTCAAGCTCTTATTCTACTACCCCTATCCCTCTTTCTTCTTCCCCGACCACCCCACCCCAATTACCCCCACCCACCCACCCACCCTGTCTCCATCTCCCCATCATTTTCGGCACCATATCATCCTCTCCATATTTTCCGACGAAATAGCCACCAACTCCAAATCCATTCCATTTTCTCCAAATCTAAACAAAGCCAAAATCTTAACCATACTAAGGCGAATTAGACAAAGAACATGCAAAGATAAAAGCTTGAACAACTTAATCATAAAGAAAGGGACAAAAAAGCTCAGACTTGTTCGGACCATTTTACCACTCGTTGCCGCCCTATAGTTGCCGGATTCCGTCGATTTTGGGCACATTCGGCACTCGTAAATAGTCTATGGGCAAAATGCGATAAAAAAAAGAATGTGGGCAAAGTTAGAAATTCGTAAATAATGCATGGGCAGAAAAGGCTAATTCCTCTTCAAAAAACAAAAGAGTTATTCACTGAAACGGATCAAAAGGCCACAATTTCATCTTCTACATGAAGAACACTATCAAGAACACCAAGAATCTTCAAAAATCAACCATAACGGATCATCAATATTTTGCCGCCACCTTCACCACCTTTTCACTCTTCCTCTCTCATTTCCGGCCAAAACTCAAATAATAGAAACCTTAATTCCAATTCACCTTCTATTAATAATAGTGTTTAGAAATTTTAGGTGGGTTTTTATTCTTAAATCTTGTTTAGAAATTTTTGGTGGGTTTTGATTTTTAAATCTTGTTTAGAAAATCTTGGTGGGTAAGGTAGAGTGGTGAATTGCAAAGAGTGGTGGTGTTAAGGTAGAGTGGGGGCAGCGCGGTGGTTTCAACTGGTTGTGGGTGAAGAAGAAGAAGAAGAAAAGGGAGGGGGGGAGGGGGGCTAAATGGATTAAAAAAAGAGTGAGGGGTAATTTGGAAAGAGAAAAAGAATTTAGGCACTCAATTGATACAATAAGATAGTTTTGGGGTTATATTTGAAGCAAATATCCAAATTCTTCACCGCTCGGATGCATGTAGCAGTTTCAACATGGAAAGAAGATAGGCGACCAACCCCGAGCTCTAGGGAGATTGGTTGGAGTTGTCATATGTCTCACCGTTAATTCGTGTACGATTCTCTCAGTAGAAATTGACTTTCGTTGGATTTTCCACTAGCATGGGTCAGACTCTCCCATGTAAAAGAGTAGTATGAGTCAGACTCTCCCCAATAGCGGTTACGCTACGAGCCAACCTCAGCCCGAGCACCAATTAGTTACCACGTTGGCAGTGGACACCTGGTGGCTCTCGGGGTTAACAAAAAAAGAAGGAAAAAAAGATAGGCTGCCGCGGTTCAACCATGGAAAATTCTGATATAGACTCTGACATATGTAGGGGTTTGTGACCACTTAGTCAGAAATTAACCACATCACCTCTTTTGATTAAAAAAAAATCTTATAAGCGCCCCACTGCTTTTTATTATTTTAATCAAAATCGTGATGCTATTGATCATGACTAAGTTTGGTCTACTGACCACTTGGCGCCCTGAGTCCACGACAGAATGCTTCGTTCAACCATCTGATTGCCCCATCTGGTCATCCTGTGCTACTCAAGAGGCCCAACTAAAGTCTTTCCCCTAGGCTTAGAACTCAGATGTTTTCCTTAAGGCCAATATCTTTGCTTTTGGGCCTATGCCCATTGACCTAATCCTTTACTTTGGGCCTGTACTCATCACTCATTACCCTGGAGATTGGTAACAATCCACTCGTTAATAGTTGCCACACCAAAATCTTATTTTATTTTTATAAATTTAAGATACAGTATTTTGATTCAGTTTAATTTAAAATTCAGGCTGAAGTTAAAATTCTCTATATATTGAATATGAAAATAAAAATTTAAGTATTAAATTATTTAAAATTGAAATTTATAACATAAATCTTATATTAAATTTGTAACTAGTTCGAAATTGATATCATAAATTTCAAACTATATTAAATTAATCAAACTCGAAAAGTTGTAATCTTTCAAAAGGCTAACTAACATTAAGTAGGACAAAACTATTTGATGCATAAGTTGCATTATTTGGAGTCCAAACAAGCCTTGGAGTGTGGAGCAAGTATTTGATAAATTTTAAAAAGGGGACCCACAAGAATAGAGTTATAGGATTTGATCCTTGGTGACAAAGAAAAAACCTCAACCACAAATATTCTGGTCAAAAAAAGATTGCTTAAATTGACTTTGGTTTGATCAATTTCATGGACTCCTACACACAAAAAAAAAAGACGATATACACGCTCTCAGAGCACCTACCTTTCGATTCAATAAGAATTGTAGAGGAAGTAAATTAAAGTGACTCAGCACCTCGACTGGTGGTAGATCTTATCTTAATCCACAGTAAGAAGCCACCCCCACATTGAAGGGTTTAAACTTTCACACTGTAGCTGCCAAAGATAATTTCATGGACTCATTATTAAGTCAAATAGAAGTGATTATAAAAATTTCTGCGAAAAGTAAAGTGATATATTGCCAATTTTCATTTTAAAATAAGTGGTTGACGAAATGACTTTGTAATATCTTTTCAATATTTAAACTCAAGGAGGCTGCTCAGTCCTCAGTTGCCATGAAGCTGCAGGGAATCTTTCTCAGAAACGTGTGGCTGCTGGGGGTCTAGTTTTTAATACTAATTCATAAAAAATAATTTATATTATGGTCATTTAAGTATATCGAAAATCTAAAATTATATTGAAAATGGAGGAACTCTAAGACTATCGAAAACTTATATTATTATCCTCTTCGTCCCAAATTATCTATACATTTTGTGGTTAGCACATGAATAAGGTTTCATCAAGTTTTATAGATGAATATGGTAAAATATCAAATATAACTCTTTCTTCTATACCGAGGATTGTCGAAATAAGAAAGAATACTATTTCCACGGAAAATAACATTTATGGGGATTTCAATCGAGATACCTGGAGGGGCATTAGTTCGCTGACCCTATTTAATTTTACTCTCGATTTAATTTGATATTCTTTTCTTAATATATTCTCCTCTCTCCAACATTTAACGTAAGAGGGTATGCTTGAAAAAATAATTAGAAAGTAGATAGATAATTTGAGACGGAAAAAGTATATACGATAGCTTAATTCATATTAACACGTGTCTGAGATACGCGTTTGAAAAAAATCTTAATATATACATCCAAATGCAAGTAGCCAAAAATAGAATACTTCACGAACAAATACCTTTTGTAGTATATACAGTTGTGCTGCTTTGTGGGCTTGTAGCACAAACAGAATCTATAGCAACAATGGAAGAAGATAGAATAGTTCCTTTAATAGAGCATAAATCTTCAGATAATCTTGAAAGTGATCAAGATGAAAATTTGGCTAGGAAGGTTTTTATTGAATCAAAGAAGCTATGGGAGATAATTGGGCCTGGAATCTTCAGTCTCATGGCTTCATACTCCATGTTTATTGTCACACAAGCTTCTGCTGGCCACCTTGGTGATCTTGAGTTTGCTGCTATGACCCTTGCTTGTAGTGTCATCCTCGGCTTCGACTTCAGTTTCATGGTATGTTTTGGATCTTCTATCGTACTTTTATTCGCATCTCGTGTTTCATTACGGACAAACTGTCTACGTGGCCATTTTTCATTTTAGAAAATATATAATATACAAAATCTGTAAAAAAATTTATGGTAGAGTCAGTCCCACAAGAACGATCCTATGATTGATTGAGTGACCCTATTTTTACTATGAAATTTTGGTTTTCAGTTGGGAATGGCAAGTGCATTGGAAACATTATGTGGGCAAGCTTTTGGAGCAAAAAATTATCCGATGTTAGGCGTTTATCTCCAACGTTCTTGGATTGTGCTTTTCGGTTGTTGTGTTTTGATGATACCACTTTTTATCTTTGCAACTCCAATTTTGAAGTTACTAGGACAATCTTCAGATATAGCTGAGCTGGCAGGTAAGGACAAAAATAAGGGTGACAATCGCCTCCAAAATTTTAAAAATTCATTTTTCTTGTTTACGTTTACAAAAATCAAAATTTTCCAAAAATTCATTTTCAACCACAAAAATTATGTGAAATTTTATTACATTATTCACTCATGCAATCAGGGACGATTACGGGGCAGTCGCTCTTGAGATTTTTAAAATTCTACTAGATATAGTTCGGAATATTTGATGAATTTCGGCGCCAACATTTTTTTGCATTTTATATATGTAGTTCAATGATATTGTCGTTTTCGCCCCAAACTAAAAATCCTTCCTTCGTCTCTGCCATAGAGGAAGACAGGGGGTAGTCGCCCCGAGATTTTTAAAAATCCTACTATATATAGTAAATTTTATATGTATTTCGGAATATTTGATCAAGTTCGCCCCCAACATTTGTTTTGCAGTTTTATTTGTAGTTCGACATAATATTAGTAGTTTTTAGCTACCCAAACTAAAAATTCTGTCTTCGTCCCTGCATGCAATACTTTTATATCTTGCGTCCCAATATAAAGTTTTTTTTATTTTGTCTATGCTGGCAGGAACCATGGCCTTGAGTTTTATTCCGCTTCATTTCAGCTTCGCATTCCAGTTTCCTCTCCAAAGGTTCCTGCAGAGCCAGTTAAAGAACAATGTGATAGCTTGGGTGAATTTAGTGGCTTTGATTGTTAATTTGCTAATGACTTGGTTGGTAGTTTTCAAATTTAAGATTGGAATAATTGGAATTGGTCTCACCTTGAGTTTTTCTTGGTGGGTTATTGTGTTTGGTTTATTCGGTTACACTGTTTCTGGTACATGTCCTCATACATGGACCGGCTTCTCGTTTGAAGCCTTTTCTGGTCTTTGGGAGTTTCTCAAACTCTCCATCTCTTCTGGTGTCATGATATGGTAATAGCAATTTTTTTCTCTGATTTAATTTCCTTCATTCTTGATCTCTTTTTCCTCTATTATTTACTGTATGAAAATGTAACAGCTTGGAGAGTTGGTACTACCAGATTTTAATAGTCATTACTGGAAATCTTGCCAATGCAGAGATTGCAGTTGATGCTTTATCCATATGGTAAGTGTAAACACATGATTTTTTGTTTTGAATTTTATAAAGGTAAATTGTCTTTGAGTAAAGATGAAGGACCAAAGTAATATAACTAAAGAGAAAACCACCCTATATATACTTAAATAATTTTTAGTTTTTTTTATTTTTTGTTAGTAGACTTTTATTTTGATTCTTTCTTTCTATATATAAAACTATTTTCAAACTACCGTTTTCATCATATTAGTGTAAAATTTGTTGTTTTGAACATGTGTTTGCTAGACTTAAGGGTATTTTGTCAATTTAAGTCTTTAACACTGGGAATATATGCAGAACATGTGATTAAAAGTGGCAGAAAAGCACCAGTTTTACACTAATTTGACAAAAGCAGTAGTTTGAAAAATAGTTTATATATGTATATAAAAAAACTAAAAATAAAAGTTTAGTGACAAATTAGAAAAAAAAACTAAAAATTGTTTAATGGATGTATAGGGAGTTTTTCTCTATAACTAAATACAAGCGGGTCATTTTTTATTTGGTCACAAATTTGTCAAAATATAACAAATCCTGCTTTAATTGCACATGTTGTTACTTGCTACCCTGCCTCAATTAATTTCGTACAATGTTATGATTCAGCATGAACATCAATGACTGGGAAAATATGATTCCTATTGGATTCTTCATTGGAACAGGGTAAATATAATTATTTTAATGTCTCTAATATAATTAATTGGCATTTCTCTTTATTCTTATTTCTTTTTGAAATTTTGTTAGAGTTAGGGTTGCAAATGAATTGGGAGCAGGAAATGGAAGAGGAGCCAAGTTTGCAACAATTGTAGCAGTGTCACAATCTATAGCAATTGGGCTATTTTTTTGGATACTAATAATGGTTTTCCACAATGAAATTGCTCTAATATTCACTTCTAGCAAAGTGGTTCTTGAGGCTGTAAACAAGCTCTCAGTTCTCTTGGCCTTCACAGTTCTCCTCAACAGTGTTCAGCCTATTCTTTCAGGTAATTTTGACCGGTTTAACTGGTATTGAATGGTTCTATGCACTTTTAGATAGCAGTTGTGAATTTTTTTTTGTAACAAAAATGTCCCCTGAAGTTTTTTTTTTAAATTTGATTTTTTACTCTAAAAAAAAATGTAAAGTCCTTGACTCGGACTTTTTTTGAAATATTAATGTTTCCTACTTCATCTAATTTCGTTGTTAAATCTGGACGGAATAGTAACATATAACCAAACGCACGGACATTTTGGAAAAAAACAGGTTTTTACCCTTTAAAAAAAGACATTAATGGGACAAAAAATCAGTCTTCCACATGCATCATATTTTTTTTTCCTTTCCTTTTGTTTTTTCACATCTTTCTCTTCTGCCCATTTTTTATGGTCATGACCTGTTTTTACTAAAATTCCCCTTTTGGGCCATGTGACAGTCATGAGGTCTCATTATTTCCAAATTTAACTACGGAAATAGATGGAATGGGCAACATTAATACTCCAGAAAATTTTAGGGTCATGAACTTTGCATTTTTTAATTCAGAGTTAAAAATCAAAATCGAAAAACATTCTGGGAGCGTGGACACTTTTACCTAATGTAAAAAATAAAAAGAACGAGTTTCTCATATTTCTTTACATTTTGTAGGGGTTGCTATTGGATCAGGATGGCAAGCCTATGTAGCATACATCAATTTAGGTTGCTACTATTTAATTGGAGTTCCAATTGGGATTCTAGCAGCATGGATTTTCAACCTTGGAGTGATGGTACGTGAATAAATTCTCAAGAAGGAAGAGAAGGAAAAACTCAATTTCATATTTAAATGAGCAATTTGATATTTGAATCAATGTTGTGCAGGGAATTTGGGGTGGAATGATTTTTGGTGGAACGGCAATTCAAACTATTATATTGGCCATCATTACAATTAGATGCGACTGGGAAAAAGAGGTAAATATTTGCTTCTTGAATATTAAACGTTTGTCAAGGAAGACGAATATAGTTATACAACACTGTTGATTTTAAATTATAGGTTTCGAATTTGACAACTCTACCTTGATTACAATTAAAATTTAAAAAATGATATAAAGCGATTTTAATCGAACAAATATTGATGAATTTATTACATTGAAATGCAGGCAATGAAGGCAAAATCACATATAGAGAAGTGGGCAGATTTAGGGAACAAGATTTGAAAATAAAAACACAAAACAAATCAATGAATACATATATTTGTGCTAAACAAGAACAAGAAAGATGATGAGATGCCAGATATGGGAACAGATTAGGCTTCCAATTTTGGAATGATTTGGATACTCCTCCAATGCAAAATCTGCATAAATTTTTTATTTTCCTTTTAGTTTTTGAGAATTCGAACAATTTAGCAGATACATGTAATTGAAAGAAGGGAGAAAAGGGGGGAAAATGTCGTATGTCCCATCAATCAAAAAATTTCATGTAGATATCTTTTTAATTCTGCTTTTTCAACGGTCATTGTTTACATTCACGTACGAATTGTGAGTGATTGATACAAGAATGAGAATGTCAATTGGGAACAAATAATTTTTTGCCGAAAAATAAGTTGGTGAAATAAAGGGAGAAAAGTTTCTAAGCAATAACTAGTGTAGAATTAAAAAGCAGGTAAGAATCGTGGGTTTCCATTTTGTGTCATGTTCCCTATCTCATCAATACAAAATTGTCATTTGTTAATTTTTTTAATTAAAAAAAAATTGTAATCCAAAAGAAATAGTTGAACTATCAAGGAAAAATTAACAAATATAGTTTAGACACACAGTTTTTCAGATAGCCCGCGCCCACATTTGGTGCCAATGGATAACCACTCCCTATAGTAGTTATGGAGCAGTCTGCCCAAGTAACAATAGTAGAAACCATATTTTTTAGGAGGTGAAAAAATTGATAAGTCCCATTCTCATGATCAAACGAGGGGTGAAAATTGTCTGTACCCATCTGTGTATTTATTTTTGTGCCCAACCAATAAGAATTCGTCATGTGATCATTTTTTTAATTATATATACACATGATAAATTGTAATTAGTTGGGTAGAGAAATATATCACAGACGGATACAGAAGATTATTTGCCTCAAACGAGCATGTCCTTGCAATGAATCATTTCATCAAACGTCATAACTGATTGTAGAGGATTTCAGATATTTCGAATCGACCAAACCCTTTCCACAGTTTAATTAAATTAAAATGACTATTTTAATATGAGACTTAATAATTGATTTTTTAGAACACTTGTTCTATTTTAAACAAAAACATTTCGCACAAGAGGTTCACTATATAATTAGTTCTAGAAAACATAGTTTCATTAACTAAAATTAGGGTACAAATATATATTTTGCTCAAGACTTGTTTAGGGACCAAAATTTTCAATTATTTTTTTAAAAATTATAATACTTATTTTAATAAAATTATAGTCATTTTTAATTGATAAATCGAGAATCATCATAGTGAAAGAAACCATGTACAAGAATCATACCCGAGTTCCTTCCTAACACTTTGGACGTGGAATTATATATCTTAAATTCCACACTTTTTTTCCATCATAAAAAATCCCTTAACAATTGTTAATCGATTACAATTCACCGAACACCGAGTCAGAATCTTCTCCCTCATTCGGTATTCATCCCTTCCTCCATATCTCTGTGACGTTGTTCAGTGTCCTCGTCACATTCAAAGATTCTTGGAATTTTTTTTGGAATTTTTTCCATGTACAGTATCTTTTATTTAAATGTTTCTAGAAAACAATGCTGCTTATTATGGTAATTACACGGTTGAAGAGTATACGAAAGCATATTTCTTTGAGAAATTTTATTTTGGTAGGTGACTAAGTTTAAAAGTTACATCCAAGCCAATGAATGCAGTACACATAAAAAAGAGAATTGCCAAAAAGTCAAATTTCTTTTCTACGTGTACTGTATTCATTGGCTTTGATGTAACTTTTAAACTTAGTCACCTACCAAGATAAAATTACTCATGGGCTAACTTTCCATATCATTTATATAGTTATATTTAATCCTATTTCAAATTAGAGTTTTGATTGATGCAGAAGCAGCCGGGATCTTATTCGGAACAGTTTTTTTTAGTATATACTAAATGTCTCATAATAGATTTTGAGGTTCACAGCAGGTGTTTCACGTGGTAAAATTAGAATAAATGTCCTGAGACTTTTAAATCAATTTATCGTAAAAATTTAATTCAATGGACGATAGAAGTTTTGGACATGCATAATTTATACTCGTTCCGCACTGGAGACGTGGCGGATGTCGAAGAGCATCTAAGTTTTCATTTTTTTAAAATAATTATAACTGAGGACATGGATAAATGTATGATTGCCACGTTAGCTTTGGTGGCTGACTAATAACCGGTCAACTAGGTAAGCCAGACTTTTTCACCTGAAGTTTATTTTTTATTTTTTTTAAGAAAAAAAAATAATATCATTAATCGATATTAAGAATTACATTATAAAGGGGGAATTTCAATCAGGGACGAAGCCAGGAATTTGATGTTGGGGGCGAAACTAGTAAAAAAATTCCAAAATTCTTGGGGAGCCATAAAAAAGGCAAAAAAAATTCTTGAGGGCGAAATTGATAAAATTTTCCAAAATTTTCCAAAATACACATAAAATTTTAAAAATAGTAGTATTTTTAAAAATCTTGAGGGCGCTGCCCTCCCACCCCCTCGTAATCGTCTATGATTTCAATGGATTCCCTACCCTTTGAAAAGAAGCTAGAGAATTACTTGGCTTATGGGCATAGCAAAATCTAAAAACATATTCCCTAAGATACGTGCTATTATGCCCTGACAAACAGACTCTATAACCCGAAAAAAAAAACATAGGTCACATTCAAACCAGGTGTCTTCCACAATTGTCAGAATTCTTATCTGCAAACTTTCAAATCCCATAAAAATAGGAGGGGAGATCAGCTGAAAACTGCACTGTGTAGTGAGCCAGCGACCATGCCAGATACGAACAGAACGTCAGCTCCCGATCCTCCATTCGAAGCCATACTGCAGCAAATCTCCAACTCGAGGGATGCCTCTCCAAGTTTGAGATGGTCGTCCCTATTGTTTGTTTACATAAAAACTTGAAATAAATCCTAATATATAACATAAATAAAATCTAATACTAGCATGATATTGATCATGGAGTGTACAAACGACTTTATTATGAAAATGAAAAAACTATAAGAAAAGCGAGCCATTATGAGGCGCGCTAAGCCATAAATTGTCCTGGAGTGGTTAATTTCCGAACAATTCAAGAACAAGCAATTCATGGGCCTTGGCGGGGCCGACCTGCGACCTCCACTTTACCCTGTTTAATGGCAGGAGCCACCGCTGAGGAATCAAGGCCAATAGTAAAAGTGTCAATAACAACGTGGCTTGCAAAGTCAAAATCATTTGAGGTTTGGCCAAGATGGGTAGACCCAGTTAAAAAAAAAGCCCCATATGCCAGGCCTTTCACAGCCAACCCAAGAATATATAGCCCAGCATCATAGTAATCAAATTGCCCAACAAAAATAATATTTTGAGTCGACCCAACATGGACTAAGCTTAGCCTACCAAAATCCTGACCCAGAGCAAAAGCCTTAAACCCATCAAACATCAGGTCATCTCGCGGGTCATCAGACCTACCCGGTTCGAAAGACCCATCAACCACCGGGTCAACTCGCGGGTCGTCAGACCTACCTGGTTCACAAATCCCTCATGCATGCCGACGTCCTTCTCCATCACCGGCTTTTCCCCTCATCTCTAGCATCCTCACAGTCTCTAGCTTTCGTGCAAACTCCGACGTTCTCACGGTCTCTGGCTTACGCATAATCTCATCCATTTCCTTTGAACAAAGCCCCGATCCCCCTCGCAACCAGAACTCCATCATCGATGTCGTCGTCGAAACAACACCCCCTCCAAGGCGCCCGCCAACTAGCAGCCCCTCCCTATACGGCCGTCTCAGAACCAACAAAACCATATCTCTTGCAACAAAAACAAATTGTTCCATCCCCCAAGTCCAACATCCCGATGGAGCTTCCATTATTGGAACATCTCCAATCCGAGAGCGCAGCATGAATTCAGACAAGAATTCAGCCATCGCCGGATTTTCTGCTTTGATACTATCAAGCTGATGATCAATTGGTATAACAGTGACATAGCGCGAATTCGCCGCTATAGGAATCCAATAGACGATGGTGCTCACCGCCTGGCCGGCACACACACCCAAAGGCGGTGGAGAAAAACCTAAAATTCTAGGTAAGTCATCCGACATAGTCGGAATAGAGAGCATCTCGGAGAGAGAGCAGAATAGATCAACAAAAAACTTTGTAGAATATAACTCTTATTGTATACCTGAAGTTTACGTTGATATTATGTTTTTAGTAAGATTCATGAACTTAATGGTAAAAACGAAACTAAAATTTGATAAGTTTTAGATTTACTATTTTACCATATTTTATTAAACTCTTACTATTTTTATCATAAATTTTATCATTATAAAAAACAACAAATATGGTAAATTTCAATCCAAAAAAAAATTAATAATTCTATAAGATAATTAGTAATTTAACTGAGAAATGGAATTTACTCTTTAATAGCTTCCTTTTACCACTTTAAATTATAATCTTACCATATTCATTTTCTATTTTATTGTTTTACAAAAGGTAAGTTTCACGACAAACACGGTAACTTTTATTATGTTTATTGTAAATTTTGTTTGATGATTGGTAATTAAGTAAACAAATTCAATTTACCCTTCAGAACTTACAACTTGACACACTGCAAAATTTATCATTCTAGATTGAGTTTTACCATCTAATAAAATACTAAAATAGTAAATTTCATGATAAATTTGGTAATTTTCATGATATAAATTGTAAGATTTATCAATTAATTGTATTTTACCACTAAAATATAAAGTAATATTGTCGGGACTGGGAAAAATTATTTTAGCGAAATTATTTATTTATCGATAAATGAATATAAATAAATAATTTATTATTTTATGAAGAATTTCTTATTACATGTATTATTTTTTTCAAATAAGATATACATGTTTATACATTGTATTTAAAAGGGATATTAATGAATTAATGTATATACAAAAATCAACATCTTGAGAAGACGTAAGAGTATTTATAAAAGATTTCAAAAATGAATTTGTCAAAATTTTCAGGATACCTATTAAAAATGCACTGCGTTTGTCAATTGTAAAAAAAACAGTACGATTCAAGTTTAAAATGAGTTCATATTAGAATTGATAAGCTTTACTAATTAAATGTTAATTTTTATTTTTGTACGAGTTTCCAATTAATTAATGAAATTTACAATTTTTTAATGAAACTTATAATTTTATAAGTTTGTGAGATATGGGTTAAAAGCCGTAAGAATTGCATTATAATTAATAAGTTTTAGTAATTAAATTTTAATTTCTATTTTAATATTAAGTTACCAATTAAGTAGTAAAATTTACCATCCAATCATGATGCCTATTTCGTAAAATAATAAAATTGGATATGAAAACGGTAAGATTGGAATTAAAAGGGATAGGGCTACTAGCGAGTAAATTTTATTTCTTAATTAAATCACTGATTACTGCATAAAAATTACCATTCATATTGTGAAATTTACCATATTTGTCTCCAAACTTACAACAGTAAAATTTATGATAAATGGCAAGATTTGAATAAAATATTTTACAATATAGAGTAATATAGTAAAATGTAAAACTTGCCAGTGTTTTTTCCTCTTTTACCATAAGTTCCATGAAACTTACTAAAGTATAATATCAACATAAACTCCAGGTCAACAAATGCAGCTTTCCCGTTGACTGCTAAACAGTCAACACACCGTGACGTGGAGATCTGATATTGTGCCACGTCAACAGATTATATTGTTTTTTGAAAAATAAAAACATAACAACTGGTTATTACTGTGATTTTTTTTTTTGTGGCAATAATTTATTAACGTGTGGCTAATTTTGTATCATAAGATTTAGGGTGAATTTCATTTTGATCCCTGTAAATGACTTACAGTGTCAAGTTCGTCCCTAAAATTTCAGAAATGTCAATATCGTCCCTAGAAATGGCTCGCATTGCCAAGTTCGTCCCTAAAAATAGCTTGCAGTTTCAAGTTCGTCCTTGAAATTACATAAATGTCAATCTCGTCCCTTGAAATGGCTCACAATGTCAAGTTCGTCCCCGAAATTTCTGGAATATCAACCTCCATACCAAGTGATGTTGCGATCTTTAGAAGTTATATATATAACTTCTAAAGATCGCAACACCACTTGATTCTAGTTTCAATATAATCGGTTTTAAATTTCGTTTACGGAAATTTTCAATTTTCTAGATTTCTTTAAGCTCCAAATTAGTATCCGAAGATGTGATAAAAAAAAAAAACAATGATTTAAAAAATTGTGAAAATTTGGCCTCTTTTCTCAAGAATATAATAAAGCGTAAAAATATATATACAAAAACGTCTACAGATCGCAACATCACTTAGTATGGAGGTTGACATTTCTGATATTTCAGGGATGAACCTGACACTGAGAGCCATTTCTAGGGACGAGGTTGACATTTCTGTAATTTCAGGGACGAACTTGAAACTGCAAGTTATTTTCAGGGACGAACTTGACACTGCAAACCATTTCTAAGAACGAGGTTGACATTTCTGTAACTTAAGGGAAGAACTTGACACTGCGAACCATTTACAGGGATCAAAATGAAATTCACCCTAAAATTTATTTAAACTTGATATATATCAGAATTTTTCGTGCCTAACAAGATGCTCATGGGCATCACATCACATTTGAATCATTTGTCTCTAGTTAAATTAGCCATAATATATTTTAAATATAGTCATTAAATCGAACTAATTTGGCAATTTTAATAATTAGTCAATACAATATTATTCTAACTAAACCAGTTTTATGAAACTCATATTTAGAAGAGAGAAAAAAGCGAAGAAGAAAGAAAATGAAATATTAATCACTCTTCATACTCAATTATTTTATAAATGAAAAGACTTTAATAACCTAAGCTTTACATTTTTAAGTGTTAAGTTTAAAATGAATTTATTGGATCTAAGGCATTTACAAAATAAGGAGAAAATGTGTAATAAACACGTTGAATCTTCTATGATTCTTTCTACAATATTTTCTGTCACAATTTTAATTATAGTTTACTTCATACAAAAAGTTCATCCATTATAGTTTAGTTTATTTAATTGAAAATTTCTGTAATTGAAAAGAAAAAGAGGTACGACAAATAATACAAAGAATGTAATGAATTAAATGCGGGGTGATACTATCATTTAAAAAAAATGAAAAAATGGCGATGTTCTTTTCTGAATCGCTGTTTACGAAAGAGATTGAAACCAAGTACTTGCCTCTGAGGTTCGAAAATGGCGATAAAGATGCTGCGGAGAAGACTATCTTTTGTTTGTTTGTTAAATTACTAGTTTTAGTTACTTCCCACCTCTTGGGGTGTGGGTTATTTTCCGTTACCTTATGTAATTTTTTTTTCCTGTCTTGTTTGTCTTTTTTCCTTTCTCAACTCTTCTCTTTTGTTGTATTAGAGAAAAAGTTTGAGAATTTTTTCAGTTAGAATGACCTGCCATTATATTATTAATGGGTAATCTTTTATTCATAAAGGAATAAGGTTTTCTGAGACTGCTTTGAGTCAATGCAATGTATATTCACGGAGTCCTACTAAAGTCTTTGGCTGCCACGTGACATTACTATGCAATGTACATTCCCGTAGTCTGATTGGAATACCAAATTTTTTGTACATTTATAACGGCTAAAAATCATTTATCTCTAATTTGTATATTCATATATGTACAATCAATAAAAATTGAAACGTATTTATTTTTTAATTAAGAAATTTATAACTTAAAAAAATAATGAAATCCCGTAAAAAAATATATTTTCTCTATCCACATGTATGACTACACAAGTTAAGTACAGACAATTTTTTATCATTTATAACACCGGTTGAATTAAAGATTTAAAAATTATATCAGCTATTTTATAACAATTATTATAATTTAAAAATAATTTTAATCGTCAAATAATTTAAATTAACGGTTAATAAATATTCGCATAAACAATTATTTGCTGTTCTGTATTGGAACTGTGCTGTCTAGTCACGACTCACGACTAATAATAGGAAAAATTCAAACATATACACGTGAAGGGTTATGAGATGAGTCCCTAAGACAGTTTTAGGATCTCAGTGAAAATGTTCATTTGCTTACCTAAACTGGAATCCTCTCCTCTCTTCTCTTCTTTTCTCTTCTCTTCTTATATATATATATATATGATAACTCAGCGCTGAGCTAATGACCAATTTTCAAAAAACAATTCTTGAGAATTCGAGCAAAAAAGGACCAAGAAAATGTCGACTAATAAAAATGGCGAAACAACAACTACTAACGAAGAAGAAATTCGAGTCCCCTTGTTGGTTCACTCGAATTCATCCAAGTACGAAAATCATGAAGAAAATGTTGATGAAGATTTGAAAAAAAGGATCTGGGTTGAATCGAAGAAGTTATGGAGAATTGTGGGTCCAGCAATTCTAAGCCGTATAACTTCTTACTCCATGAATGTTATAACTCAAGCTTTTGCTGGACATCTTGGTGATACAGAGCTCGCTGCCATGTCGATTGTCAGTACAGTTATTGTTGGTTTTGATTTTGGCCTTTTGGTAAGTTTCCGTTTTTGTTGATCTTGTCGTCCACCTGTTTGTTAGAATTCCCCAGATAAAAGTTCTTGTAATCGTCTATCCTGTCCTCGTCACTTAAAATTCACCAATTTCATATACACTTGCTGAACTGTGTGATTGATTGGGGACAGACATTAAGATATATGTATGTGATGATAGACGATTTTTTTAAAAAAATAAAAGTTGGTGTGGATTGTTTCCTGGAGCATGAACTAGGGGCGCAACGCAAGACAGGACGGTCTAAATTTTTTAGATTGGAACGAAATATAAAAAGACATAATTTTAGTCATGGTCAGAGCTATAGGGGGCGTCGGCCCGGCGGGTGGGGTGGCCGTCACCCCTAAAAAAATAAAAATGCTATATTTTATGTTATAAATATTAAAATTTTAAGAGATGTTGTAGTAATTTTAGCCTTTTGCCCTTGATGTTTCTCATTCTGTCCATGATTATAGCAAACTATTTTTTCAAAAAGTTTGAGTGGAGGGAGAAGGTGCAACTCTTTAGAGAATTTCACAGGAAAATATATTTTAATAGAAAATCTGATCTTTTAGAAAAAAAAAGTAGTAATAGATTCACCTCCCAAGATTTTTTAAATTTTA
This sequence comes from Vinca minor, assembly GCA_026122235.1. Lineage (NCBI taxonomy): Eukaryota > Viridiplantae > Streptophyta > Magnoliopsida > Gentianales > Apocynaceae > Vinca > Vinca minor. The sequence goes on along the minus strand of JAOCZM010000294.1, from coordinate 1,495,016 downwards.
ATTCTCCTTCCATTCAATATTGAATACCTATTTTTATTTATTCTAAATCAATGGAAAATAGGACATTCAATTTCGGAAGCAGAAATATTACATGGGTTCGTCTTGATTGTTTCCTTTTTGTATCTTTTCTATCAGCTGGGAATGGCAAGTGCTTTGGAGACCCTTTGTGGGCAAGCTTTTGGTGCCAAGAAGTACCATATGTTAGGCATATACATGCAGCGGTCTTGGATTGTGCTCTTTTCATGTTGTGTTCTTCTCTTACCAGTTTATTGTTTCACTTCTCCAATCTTGAAATTTTTAGGACAGCCCACAAATGTGGCTGAGCTCTCTGGTTCTGTGGCCTTATGGATGATTCCTTTGCATTTTAGCTTTGCCTTTCAGTTCCCTCTTCAGAGGTTCTTGCAATGCCAGTTGAAGAATTCTGTCATTGCTTGGGTTTCTTGTTTAGCTTTTATTGTTCATATCAGCATAAGTTGGATGTTTGTTTATGGGTTTAAGCTAGGCCTTGTTGGTATTGCCATTACCTTGAATATTTCTTGGTGGGTTTTGGTTTTGGGCTTGTTTTCCTACATTGTTTGTGGTGGATGCCCCCTTACTTGGTCTGGTTTCTCCATTCAAGCCTTCTCTGGTCTTTGGGAATTCCTAAAGCTCTCTGCTTCTTCTGGGCTCATGCTATGGTATTTTCCCTCATCTTTTGCTGATTCTAAAATCTAATTAGTCCCTCATTCCCAAATTAACTAACTTTTTTCTTCTCAAGTGAGTTTTCATTTCATAAATTCGGGGGAATTCATCTGTCCCCAACATGTCTCCCTATATATCCCCACCACTCAAAATTTCTTCCAATTTCATATACACGTGGCGAATTGTCAGTGGTTTGTGACAAACATGAGGACATGTATGGGGACAGGCGATTGTTTGCCCTTAAATTCCATACAATATGTAGACCACTTTTTTCCAACTTTTATCCTAACAAACAGAAGATTAAATATATTCGAAATTTCTAGATGATTTTCTTTTGTCATCTGAATCAATAAATCAAACCAAACTATTATTTTCTGTGAAAGTTGTCTTCGGGACAATTAATTTGGTACGGAGGGAGTATGTCTTTTTCTAGTGAATAATCTATACTCAAATGAAAATATCTCTAACATGGTCAACAGTTTGGAGAATTGGTATTACAGAATTCTTATATTGATGACTGGAAATCTGAAGAATGCTGAAATTGCAGTTGATGCTTTGTCCATTTGGTAAGCAATTTCACATGTTTCATCATCAACTTCAAGTTATATTGACATGAAGTTTTGTGGAAATCCTTTATCCTTGATTTTTACCTATTGACAAATGCTAAACCTCCATTTTTGCAGCATGACAATAAATGGGTGGGAGATGATGATTCCACTGGCATTTTTTGCTGGAACAGGGTGAGTACTAAGAATTTTCCATATTATATAACTAAGTGAAAATTTGAGGTAAGACAGACCTCTTGGACAGGTATGGAGGGACTAACGTACAAGAATGAAAATCTAGCTATTTTGTAACTGTCATTATGATATGTCGTAAAAATTTGAATCAGAACAATGTTTACATAAAGTGTTGCATTAATGACTATTGTTGCATAAACGTCGCAATACTCTTTTTGTTGTATATCTGCATTAATTGATTTTCTCTTTGAATCTGTATCATATTATGCTGGGGTTCTATTCTGTCTCTGTCCCATATTTCTTTTTCCTAGTCTGTAATATTGGAGATGTTTTCTATGTAGGGTCAGGGTAGCAAATGAATTGGGAGCAGGAAATGGTAAAGGAGCAAAATTTGCTACCATAGTTTCAGTTACAACATCCACAATAATCGGCCTAGTCTTCTCCCTTTTAATTGTATTTCTCCGTGATGAAATCGGGATCATTTTCTCCTCCAGCAAACCGGTTCTTGATGCTGTCAATAACCTTTCTATTCTCTTAGCCATCACAATTCTCCTCAATAGTGTTCAGCCTGTTTTATCAGGTATATATACATATATGTATTTGATTCAACAATTTTGTTTCCTTTTCAGTTAAATTTTATGTTACACTTTTGATTTTACGAAGTCTGATTATTGTTTTCAACAGGGGTAGCAGTAGGATCAGGATGGCAAGCGAAAGTAGCTTATATAAATATAACTTGCTACTATTTGGTTGGGCTTCCTCTTGGACTTGTAATGGAATGGGTTCTTCGCCAAGGTGTTATGGTACGTTTGTACAAATACTTGAGTGGTTTTTTCACTTGTCAAATTTTCTTGCAAGTGTGTGTTGTAACAAGTTCGATATGCATTTTGAGCAGGGCATTTGGACTGGAATGATATTCGGAGGAACTGCTCTTCAAACGTTGATTCTAGCCTTTATTACCATTCGATGCGATTGGGAAAAAGAGGTAAGTTAGCTAGTTTCAAGTTTCTGTCAGTTTCATAGTTTTTTAACCGGAGATATTTGGTCTGGTAAAGAGTGCTTTTGACAAGGTTGTTAAAATCGCGATTCTACGTAGACTCGGAGGAGGGGTGAAAAATCGTAAACTCGTGAATCGTAAAAGCGTACCAAAAAATTAAAATATATATTTTATATATAAATAACAATAATTAACATATAAATCATATAATTTGATCCAAAAATATGGAGAAAAAAAATTCATTAACAAGTTTTTTTAAAAGATAATAACGCAACAAAGTTTATAATAAAGAACTTACAAGTCTTTCAAAATATAAAAATGTGACTACTCATAATTATTAACTTATAAGTTTCAACAAATCAAAATAAAATAAAGTACGTAATAAGTTTATGATCTTTTAATCAAAATAACCAACTAAATATTCCATCTTGTTAGTAATAAGAATAAGAACAAAAAAGCCAGTAAAACACAAAAATATGCAGATTCTTTCTTGATAAAAAAAAACTTCTACAAAAGCTAGAATATTTGAATAAAGACCAACTTTTCCAGCCAAAGAATCAAAACCAGTTTGCCCAGCAATTTCTTGAATATTCTCCAAAGGCTTATGAACTCTTTCTGCAATAACTCTACAAACAATCAAAGCCTTTCTTATAGATGGATCATCATCACCATCATTGTTTCCATAGATTTCAATTGATTTCAATTGAGCATTTCTTTCTTTGAAGAGAAACCATTTCAGATTATTCTACAAACACATCTTTCGGAGATACAAAGGTTAGAAGATCCAAATCACACGTGGTGAAGAATCTTCGATGGAGACCAAACTGGAGTAGAATCGGTAGAAACGTACGATTTTACGATACGATTCTACGATTCTACTCCGTTTCTACCAGATTGCGATTCTACCACCGATTCAACACGTTTTGCCTCCGTAGAATCGTAGAATCCGATTCTACGTGTTGACTCGCGATTTTAACAACAATGCTTTTGACTAACAGAGTTGTGATAATTTGCGATTGATCAGTTTCTTTTGCCATATTTTGTTCGAGTATAAGACGTTTTAAAAACCATGCTCTTTAAAATTGCAGGCTGAGAGAGCAAGCAATCATATAAAGAAGTGGGCAAATTTTGCTAATGCTTAAATGTTCTCGTGTATCCAAATTTTGGGGGGTGATCATAGATAGATGGTGGTGTCATGATATATATATACATTTCTCAACATTTTGACTAATATCAAGGGTGGAATTATTATTTGCAACATTCTTTTTATATATGAAAAACAACATAAAATGCGAATTCATTCATGCCAATTTCATCTTTAAAATAGAAAGCAAGAAATTCAAAGCATTCAAAAGGACAAAAAAAACTCAGAAATTGAGAAACAAATGCCAAATGGTGTATATGGTTCCTGAACAATTTGCGCTTAACACGGTTGGTTCCGAATGTAAGTTTGCAGATAACTTGGTCTCTAGTAAATTTTGGGGGCAAAAAAATTGATCTTTCTATCAGTTTTACAACCTTTGTTCATTTCTTAGGTGTAAATTTTGATTTTTATCCAAAAAACCAGCACAGTGACGTTAAAATTTGGGGATTTAGTGCAACAAACATCCCACGTTCAGTCAATCCAATCCAATTTTCAATCAAATCAAAGAACAACATAAAAGTTGAAGCCTCGCCTTCATATCCCATCTAATCCCAGGCATATAAATAATAATAATAATAATAATAATAATAATAATAATAAAAAAGAATTATAAGATCCTGATAAAATATTACACAACTCACTAGGGATTTTTCATCACGTCCAGAGAAAATGGACACTTGAAGAAGTTCGGAACCGTTATGTATAAATCGTTAATGGTGGTGTTGTGACGACGGTAGAGGAGTGATTGGTCTTGGCCTCTTTGGTCTTGTGAACACGTAGTGAAGGGGCAGGGCTGTGAGTTTGGAGAAAGGGGGCAAAAAATCATGTATATATTCATTGTTGTTAGGCATGTAAACGGGTCGGGTTTTTATCCGTATACGACTCAAATCCGAATTGTTTTTTAAGAACTCCAGACCCATATACCCGCATCCGACTCCGAATCCGTATAAGAGTAATAAAATGGTTACGGATCTGAAATATAAAAAATCGGACCCGTTACACCCGAATCCGTTTCAGCATATATATAAATAAATATATATTATTATATATAAATGAATTTTTTTAACCTTTGGATCAATTCACATCTAAGGTTATAATTTTACCCTAATTTTATCCTCACATATAAAAGTATATGAATAAAAGTTATAAAACATAGTTTTTCCGTCGTTTCATTCTCTTTTCATCATAGTCGAGGACTCAAGAGCCGTTGCCTGCCACCACCATTAAAATGCCTATGCTGCTCAAGTGCTATCGGTAGATTTTTGTTATTTAGTTTCGAAAGGTTTTAATCTCTTTATTATATATTTTTAATCCGCCAAAATAGAAAAGTAAAAATTAGGAGGATTGAACTTTTTGAAACGGGTTTTACCATATCCTTATTCGGATCCAAATCAGCGGATCTGGTAATACATATAATGGATCCGTTAGGATACGGATATATACTTGGTAGAAAAAGTTAATAACGGATATGGATCCGGACGAATAGATAATTCCGTATCCGTTTGTATCCGTTTGCAGGCCTAATTGCTGTACCCAACCCAACCCATCACGATTCGCAATTTGTATATACAATCGGAAAAAATGTCCATATAACGAATTCTAATTAGTTGGATACAGGAATATAAAAATACACTGGGATTGACGATTTTCACCAAGAGAAAGAGTTGGACAAACAGGGGTTGTGGAGTTGAAAAATAAAAAAAATGCAAGATAGTGGGTGGGTGGGGGGAACCTTTTGCCTAGTGATATTGCCAAGACAGATTTCCTCCTGTCAATGCAATTTTCCTTCAAATGACCAATCTACCCTTTTTGCTGTTAATAACCTCTCCCAATTAATTTCTATATAGAATATTTTCTTCCCTAATATATACACAATCAATGTCTAATTTTCTCTCTCTTATCCTGAAAATCACTCCACGATCTCTCCAATAATTTCTTCCTTAATCTATTCACACTAAATCTCTAATTTTATTTATCTTATAGTAATAGTAGTTCACAAAAAACAAACAAACAAACACTATAAATTCTTATTTTGCTTTAAAGTTTGTGTCATACTTGTACATTGATCCCTTTTTGATAGATGAAGTAAGTAAAGAAGATAATCAAAGTTGTATTGACTATAAAGTTACAATTTTTTTCTTACTTATTAGTTGTAATGAATGAAAATCTTAGACCATGATTTTCTTTTGGTTTATATCATCTGTTTTTTTCCATGTGAAATTCTAACACTATAAATGAGAGAAAATTAAAGATTTAGTGTGAATAGCTTAAGGAAGAATACAAAGCAGACAATAACCTTGATCATTGTAAATGCTCACTAAATCGGAATTCTCCCTAAAATATTAGGGTTATCCTACGTTGCCGTTGCGCAGCGTTTTTCTAGCCAAATGATGGACTCATTCATCATCTTGGCCCCTCATCCCCTGAAGATACAATTGACTAACAGAGGCCATGGTTGTTACACAATCCTCAGCGAAACACACCGGTGTTGGACGAAGCAACAGACCGGAGGGCACAGATGGGGTAGTGGTTGTGTTTTCTTCCGGTAAACATAGGCAAGAGGGAGCAGTGGATATGGATCCACAAGGATTGGAATTTGACTGGGAGTGTGTTGGGGAAACAAAATCTGGGATTGGGAGAGTATTATGATTTGGTGTCGCAACAATGGTGCCCAGTCGGCGACATGGTTGCGGTTTGGGATTGGGGTGAGGGAGGTGGTGATGAGGGGAGGCCCAGTCCGGGTCATGCCTTTTAAAGGCATCTCGAGTGCAGTGGTTTCAGGGAGGATGATGGTGTTGTGGGAGCAATTGGCCATAAATTGGTTGCGTTTGTCGCCTGCGGTAGAAAAGGCGATCGGCGGTCGTGAGTTTCCGGTAATAGGGTGACATACTTATAGTGTGATGGGTCATGCGGGTCGGGACTATGATCCGCGAATGATCCAAGTGCTTTGTGATCAAGGCGGTTAAGAATGGTGGTGTTGTGGGAGTGGTTTCAGGGAAGATAGTGGTGTTGTGGGAGAAATTGGACATAAATTGGTTACGTTTGTCGCCTGTGGTAGAAAAGGCGACCGGCGGTCGTGAGTTTCTGGTAATAGGGTGACATACCTATAATGTGATGGGTCATGCGGTTCGGGACTATGATCCGCGAATGATCCAAGTGCTTTGTGATCAAGGCGGTTAAGAATGGTGGTGTTGTGGGAGTGGTTTCAGGGAGGATGGTGGTGTTGTGGGAGAAATTGGCCATAAATTGGTTACGTTTGTCGCCTGCGGTAGAAAAGGCGACTGGCGGTCGTGAGTTTCCGGTAATAGGGTGACATACCTATAGTGTGATGGGTCATGCGGGTCGGGACTATGATGCGCGAATGATCCAAGTGCTTTGTGATCAGGGCGGTTTGTTGGGTCAAGTCCTTATTGCGGGCCTGGTCTTCATTGGGCCACATAATGGGCTGTCTGGAATATTTTTGCCTGGATTGATTGAGGAAGTGGACCTGGTTGGACCTATCAAGTTTGGATATTTTTTTTGAAGAGTTAGTTTTTGTTGCCCAAAGTGGAAATTCAATGTATCTTTACCATTACTTTTTCAGTCTTACCCCTAATTTATTACTCAGCTAACAACTAGTAATAACTTTTCAGTCATTAATTGAGGGTATTTTGAACTCTTTTTTCTCATATTAATTGATTTACAATCATTTTCTTAATCATGGTGAAAATGTGAAATGTTGCAAATAATTGGGGACGGAGGTAGTACGAAGAAAAAAAGTCCAAAATTATCCCTAATTAAAGTATGTTTTAACGTGTATGGGTAAGTGTGAAAATTGTTGAAAGTATTAAAGTATTAAGTAAAGTTAACTAAAGATAAAGTTGTAAGAAACATGTCAGTGAACAATCTTAATTCAAATAATTTAAAATAACAAAAAATATGAAATGTATCAATCATTTAAAAACAGAGGTAGCATGTCAGTCAACACTCTTAATTCAAATAGTCGACATGTGAACAAGTAAAACCGATTAAACAAACGGTAATTACACGGTTGATAAATCCCGTTATTAGTTCAAATTTTTTCGTGAGAGTGTCTTTAGATTAACGTTGACGGGGAGAGATGTTTTCTTAGAGAATAAATATTTTTCTTTCCAAAATGTATTTTAGGTATAAAAAGTTATTTTTTTATACTTTATTTGATTCAGATTAAGCTGATCCATTTAAAATTATCCAAATTATAAGTAGACAATTTCAAGCAATAGGGACAAATCTCAAACCATAAAGCTGTCAAATGTATCAAGTGATGGATAGATTTACAAATATTACACGTTTAACATGTATAAAATTCAATTATTATATATTTCCTTTCTCAAACATTAGAAAATAAGAAAATTATGAATAATATTGATTCTTTTGAATTGCAACATCCAAAAAAAGAAGTCCTAGTAGAGCTTCTAAACAAGAACACCTATATACATATATATACATTATTTCAACCTCTCTACTTAATTTCATGACTCCAAATCTTCTAATACAATATTCATTAAAATATACTAAAAAATTCAGAGTCCAATTTCATCTCTCCCTCTTCGCCCATAAAAAAAAACTATAATTTCTTTATATACATGTATCCATATATCCGATACAATAAACCTTAGTGGTGTCGTAATTAAGATTGACAAAATAAGTTGCACGTAAGGAATGGTAATTACAATAATTTTTTGTATGTCTCCATCAACAAATAAATACTCATCAAAATAATTTTTCACAATCATCACAGAGAAATTAATTTGTTGATACCGATTTTTCCGGAAGGAAATACAACCGAGTCATACGACTTCAAAACTCGTCCTCCAAACCGAGCCGACTCGCTTGCTTTATCTCCTTTTCCCCACTTAAGCATTAACCTTCTTTCCTCTTTATAAATTTTCATTTTCTCAATCTTATCTTTCAACTCATCGATCAAACCCCATAACGTCTCCAACGAAGGCTTCTTTATTACAATTATCACCGACAATTTCTCTTGGCAATCCTTTAATCGTTTCAAAGCGAATACTAACTCGACCGACTCGCCAAAACTCAGACAACTCAGTCTCTGGTTGAACTCACCGAGTCTCAACAAAATTTCATTTACCATTGATAAATAATCATTGGTTAATAAAATAATAATTTCGTTTAATAATTTGTTACCTTCAACAAAGCGAGGATCAGGTACTTTGCACAGATCTTCAATCACTCCAACCAACGAATCGACGTCTCTGATCAAATCTTGATTCAAGAAAGATGTGATTCTGTCTTCTTCTTTTACTTTCTCTTGAGTACATGAAGACGAACACAAGAAATAACCCAAAACACTAGAAGCCGAAAGTAGGGATTCTATGTAACGGGCGTACCACCTCACCCATGCAGACAGAACCAACGTGAAAGCGGTCCCACCATCGCGAAAACCAGAGAGTTTAAGGTAGTTACGGCCACCGTTGACCGGAACAATAGAGAGTTGATCTTGTAAAATAAAGGGTCCACTTTTAATAACATGATGAATAGTTAGGAGACACTTTACTGCCACGGTGGAGTTCCCGGTGCGACGGAGACGGTCCATGAGGGAAGAAATAAGGGCGGAGGAGGTGGAGCGTGAGCTGTCGCCGAGGGCGAGTAAGGCGGAGATGTGGTGGTCATCTGGTGGCGTTAAAGGTGAGTGACTCGTAGCCCTAAGGACGGCGAGGTGGAGAGTGGCGGTTTCAGGATTTGAGATTAGGGTGGCTTTGGATAATGAAGCTTTGTCTTTGATTACTCCTATGAGATCTCTAAGAGTAGTGATTTTTCTTCCCATTGGATTATAAGAAATTAATGAAAAATAAAGGATTTTCTTTTAGAGAAAGAAGAGATAAAGGGGGGAGTTTGGAGTTGGAGGTGTTGTGGGGGAAGGGGTTAATTTAATTAGAAGCAGATTAGATGTATCACTAATTGGAGTGTTGAATGAGTCTGGCTTTTTTTATCCTCGACTCCAGTCCGGCTCCTATGCGGATCAGGAAAAATTTTGCACTGTGCAAAACAATTTGGGCTGTCGAATGATAATTTTAACGATATAGATTTGGAGAGAAAAGTTGCGGTTAGACTTAAAAAATAAAAAATAAAAATTTTCTCTCTACAAATTTGGACCGTTCAAATTTATCATCCGACAGTTCAGATTGTTCTGTACGGTGCAAAAGTTTTTTCTGTTCCGCATAGGAGACAGATTGCCTTGACTCATTGACTAAGTCTTAAAAAGACATTAGTACTCTTTTAATTTGGAAAGTAGGTAAATTACAAAATCTTAGTGTTAACGGATTTCCTTATATATATATGCTCTTTTACTTTTGTAGATGTATATAAAAATGGTGAAAATTGTTCCCTAATTTAGCGGTGTCAATCGAGCTATATGAGCCGAGCTTGACTTAACTTACGCTCAACTCACATAAAAATTGGAAAGGTCAACTCGGAGAAGCTCACAAACATTGAGCTTGAGCTGAGCTCACGAGCCTCACGAGCTAAATTTATATGAATAAAAAAAACAAAAATCTTGTAGCAAGAATACTATAATACAATGAGCATTGAAATTAAATCATGACAAGAATACAAATATACATAATATAATGATACTTAATTTTTTAAGCAAAATAAACTAATAAAAAGATTGCAAAAGATAAATACATAGCAAGGTCAAAGGTTAAATAATCTACATACAACATAGACAAAAATCCTTACAAAGACTAAAACAAAAGAAACAGAAGTCTCATAATTGTAAAAGTCTTTTATAGAGAAAAACAAGAGAAGCAAAAATTCAAAATTGTTTGTTATGCTAATAAAATGAGTCTTATATGAAAAACAAGAGAACCCATGCACTTAAAAATCTAACAAATGATGAAATTGCAAATTGCAAAAGAGGAATTTAATTCCATTGTTGGTGCCAAATCCAATTTCGGCAATCCCATTAAATTCTTCTACAATATTTCACTTTTTATTGTGATTCAAATCTACAAAAGAAAAGGGAATATAATTAAATAAAGTAAGAAGCAATGATGAAGAAAAAAAATTTAGACAAGTAAATAGAAAAACTAAGTAAAAAATAATCTACAAAAACAGAAAATTAAACTCTTAGTGAACTCCTAATCCAATCTTGACCACAAACTAATCATTGAATTGTATAGGGTAGCAGTGAGCTACAAAATTGATTCAAGATACGACCTCGAAACTAAAAGCACTCTCATATATCACCGAACTTACATGAAATGAATTAATAATACATCTTTTGCCATCATAGACAAAATATGGAATTTAAAAGCATTTCATTTCCAATAATCAAAGATAATAAAGTCTTCATCAACACTACCATTTTTTGTTGGGTAAAGGTTTTCCTCCAAATAAACACCTAGTTCACTCTTATAATGCATCACTTCTTCATATTCACTAAATTTAAGGAATTTTTCAATGAATGCCAATTTAGTGGATTACTTCTTTTTAATTAGTATTATTATATTTATATATAATATTTTAATTATATTATTCTTATTCGGATTCGAGCATTTTTCGGGCTGAGCGGGGTTAAGGTCACGCTCAACTCACATAAAATTCGAGCTTGAATATTAAGCTCACGCTCACATTTTTTCGAGTTATGTGAGCCGGCCCGAACCCGTTGATACCCCTATCCCTATTCCTATATCCAACCAATCAGAATTCTCTATATGGACATTTATTCCAATTATATTTACACATGACAAATTGTAATTGATTAAGTACTTAAAATGAAAACATTGACGGGAACAAATGATTTTTTTTGGGAGTGAAAATCCTCTGTCCCCGTCCGTGTATGTCCCCGTGTCCCTAACCAATCAGAATTTATTATATAAATATTTGTTTCAATTATATATACACATGGTGAATTGTGATTGGTTGGGGACACGGGGACATACAAAAATGGGGACAGAGGATTTTTTGCCTTTTTTTTGCCACAAAAAAGGTAGAGATATTTCCAGAGCAAATTAAAAGTAAAAGACAATTTTATCCCTAAATTTACATGTATCAAGAGATATCTTATTTCTTTACCAATCTAATACCTTGATTAACAACTCTCTCTTGACCGTCGTGTCTTCCTATCCAAGAGTCTCCTCTTCCTTTTTTCCGTGGCGGCTTTGCTTATACTCACTTCGTCCTAAATTATTTCTTTATTTTGTATTTTAAAAGAATTAAGTATAAAAAGTTCTAAATTATCCGTCACCATTTAATTTTAAAATTTTTCTTTTTTAAATTATTTTTTTCAACATTTCCTGCTAAGCACCTACTGCTGAAATACTGTTGCCAACTCAATTACTTGTATCAATGGCTGTGGTTTTTTTTTTTTTTTTTTTTTGAATTTTTTTCCATTCGTTTCTCAACTCTCTTGCTCTCAAGCTATTCTGTTTCTCGAATAAAAGCTATGCATTAACTATGATGCAGAAAAATTGAACAGTTTGTTCTTATATTTTCCTTCACATCAAACCAACTCAATTCATAAAGAAAAAGAAAGAGCAATTATTCCCCACTGTATTTTAATTTCATTAAAGGAATCTAAAATACGGAATTAATTCCATCAATAAATTATTCTAGAAATTAGATCTGAGACAGAAAATACGGTGGTTATAGAGCAAAGCAGAGGAGAGGGAAAAAAGAAAGAGGAAAGATAATTAATTAATTAATTAGAGTTGGGCTCATGATTTGCTAACGAATATACCTGTCAAAGGAGAGGATATAATTAAATTAATACGGTTTCTCTTGGTGGGTTTGCATTACACTGATATTGATTTAGCAGAAAGGACAAAATATGACATTGAAATTTAAGGGACAACATTTTTGTTCGGCTTTCGTCCCCAAACCAAACCATACAAACCCTAATTAATCCGTGACATGAGTACGAAATTGCCATTTCCATCCTCAAATTACAGCATTTTTCCAATGTCTAGTCTTTTCTCACTTTTGCTTGATTGGCCATGCATTATTGAACGTAATTATCTGAACGGGTTTGATATTTTCGTTTACATTTCTAACCGATTTTTAGAGACTTGTCCATTCAAAAATTCAAAATTTTAATTTTTGAATTTCCAATTACATCTATAAATAACTTCTCAACCCCTCCACAATCTACAACATTCTCAACTCTCAAACCTAACATTTTCTTATCCTCCTCACGATTCCTTCTTTCAAGACTATGTTGGGAGTCTTGACATGTCAGTCAGGACGGAATTCCCACTTCCGTCTTGGCCCCGGGACGGAAGTCCAGGACAAAAATGTTGTCTCCCCAAATTTCAATGCCATATTTTGTCCTTTCTGTTAAATCAGTGCCACTCTAATGCAAACCCCCCATTTCTCTTAATATAGATTCAAGGACAAATTTGTCTTTTACGTGTAATTTGGTTTGGCAGGACGGTTGCCGCTGTAGCAACATCGTCAGCCACAATGATTTAAACATTTCCGTTTTAAATTACGAGGATTTTTTTATGGATTTTTATAACATGTGCATTTATTAAAGATAAAATGGTGTGTAACATGAAAATTATATTTTTTCCTGAATAATTTATTATAAAAAAAATTATTATTAGTAAAAGATTTAGAGTTTTACCCTCATTTTGGTTACTGTTCATTCATTTTATGTACCATGGACTTGGACTTTGTGGGGTTCTCAATTGAGGGACAAAAATTATATGGTGTCACAATTAAGGGACAAATCTGAATGGAAAGTGTCAATCAGTAACTGACTAGAGTGAAAAGTCCAATATGTCCTTTTTAAAACCGTGGTCGATCAGAACCAAGAGAGATCAAGAACCAATGGTCACGCAGCGGGCTGAAAATCGTCGTCTCATTTCGTATAAAGTCCCTGCCCCTAAACAATCAAAATTTACTTATATAAATAGTTTTTCCAATTATATATAAACAGGGTGGATTGTGATTGGCTGGGACAGGGATGGGGACAGGAATTGGGGACAGAGGATTATTTGCCGTCACGCGCCAACAATTGACTGGATCAGTTTTCTGTGCGGTGATAAAGATGTCTAAAGTGCTCGACGGATCAGAAACTTCAAAAATTAGCGCCCAATTTTTTGTTACATATTTATACACATATGTGTGTATTTTCTTAAATAATGATAAGAACTGCTTCTCACTTACTCAATATAAATAACTCTCACCGGTCGAAGTTGCATAGCAAAAACGACGGAGGAAGGAGAGGGAGATGTTTTGGGTTCAATCATTTGGATTGTACTGTAAAACTAGATCAAATAGATAAAGAAAAATCATGACTACGTATTGCTAATTTCTTTGGTTTTGAAAATTCAAAAATCGTATTATATTTTGACACTTTTTATAAGTTATGTTTTTAAAAAATTTTAGAGGCATAACTTTGATAATTAATATATGGTATCAATATTGTTTAAGACGAGTTTGAACCATATTCATAGTCATAGCCCTTCCTTTTGGCTCAAATTTCCAAACGCTTGTAAACTATGCATATAATTGAAACAAGCTGATTTTCATCCCCCCAAAAAAAATTTGAAACAATTTGAGCAGCAGTGGAGGCAGCTGACATGCATTTCCACTATAGGGAAGAAACAATAATAATTTGAGAGAAGGGAATAAAGAAAGTTCATTTGACTATTCTTTAGTGCTCTTGTGCACAAAATTCTTTAGTGCTCTAACAGTGGGGATGTTTTGGTCAATCGGTGTGGTATAAAGAGATATTTGACAAGATTTAGAGCTTTGTATTAGACTGACACTGATTGGGCAAAATAGTTATACCACGGCAATAAAAAAATTTGGGGATAACATTTTTGTCTAGGACGGAATTTCCGTCCTAGGACCAAGACGGAAGTCCCACTCCCGTCCCGGGATGACGTTGCAGTTCCCAGATGCGCCTTGCCACGTTGGAGGGAAGACGGGAGTGGAACTTTCGTCCTCAACCTCCAGTAGCAAGATAAGACTTAGTTGTGGTTTCAATACTACAACTTTTGGCCAATTACTACTTTGACATCTATCGATTATCATATTAGCAGCAGGATAAGACTTAGTTGTGGCTTCAATACTTTTTTAATATTATATTCATTATTTAATATAAGTCATTTAATACATGTAACGAAAATTAAGGAAACAAATAAATAAGGTATCTTGTTAGATAAAATATCAATATTACTATACTAAATAGGATTTAAATACCACTAAATATATTTAAGAGAGTAATATTAATATTTTGATTAAAAAAACACTTTATTTTTTATTTAATTAATTTCCGCTACATGTGCAAAACGATTTATAGTAAGAATGAAGGTAGTATGTTCTTTCCAAAAAGGAAAAATAAGAATCTCTTATCCATTGGACAAGAATTTATAAATATGATTTGAACACTATAAAAAACATCTAAATATTTCTGATTGAGTTTCGTTTATAATTTTTTTTTGAAAAAAATATGGGTGAAAATCGTCTGTACCCGTGTACATGTATGTACACATTTATGTATTTAATCACTTAGAATTCATCATGTGGATATTTTTTCTAATTATATATACGAAAGATGAATTTTGAGTTGTTTACAGCAAGAATGAATATATACACAGGTAGAGACCATTGTTTACCAAAAGATATTGTGCCATGTATCTCATTTACAATTCTAAAATTTGTAATAGTAAGAGCATTATTTGATCAACTCCATTTATAATCACAGTTAATACACTGTTTAGAAATATTTGTACTTTCATATACTTACAAGTGGAGCATATGCAATGTATAATCGAGAAGAATAGCAACCGGTTACAATACATAGCAGAACATGCATCGGAATAAGGTTGATTATAAGGTTGATTATAAAATTCATCATTTGTCTATATAATTAGAAAAAATATCCACATGACGAATTTTGAGTGATTAATTACATAAATATGTACATACACGGGTATAGACGATTTTCACCCATATCTTTTCAAAAAAAAAAAAAAAAATATTATAAATGGAACTCAATCAGAAATATTTAGATATTTTTTATAGTGTTCTAATCATATTTTTAATTTCTTGTCCAATGGATAAGAGATTCTTATTTTTCCTTTTTGGAAAGAACATACTACCTTCATTCTTACTATAAATCGTTTTGCACATGTAGCGGAAATTAATTAAATAAAAAATAAAGTGTTTTTTTAATTAAAGGGAAATCAGCCTGTTTAGTCCCCCAGGAATTTTCGTTCAGCCTGTAAAGTTCCCCAGGAATTTTCAGTCAGCCTATAAAGTCCCTTACCTAATTAATTTCATCATGTAAAGTCCCTTATCTATTTACAGGTTGCATATAAAGGTTCTACCGCCTCTTCTGCGGTGGAATCAGGGCAACCCCAAATTCATGTCATCCCCGTGCTTAATGAGCGGGGGAATAATGGTCAGTTTCAATCTATAAAATTTACAAAATACAATAAATCCGGGACTAGGTAAGGGACTTTACAAGCTGAACGAAAATTCCTGGGGGGCTTTACAGGCTGAACGAAAATTCATGGGGGACTAACTAGGCTGGAATTAAACATTGGGTACTATACAGGCTAACCGAAAATTCCTGAGGGACTAAACAGTCTGATTTCCCTTAATTAAAATATTAATGTTACTCTCTTAGATATAATTAGTGGTATATAAATCCTATTTAATATAGTAATATTGATATTTTATCTAACAAGATAACTTATTTATTTGTTTCCTTAATTTTCGCTACATGTATTAAACGACTTATATTAAAGAATGAATATAATATTAAACAAGTATTGAAGCCACAACATTCATAAAAAAAAAGAGTATTGAAGCCACAACTAAGTCTTATACTGCTGCTAATATGATAATCGATAGAGGTCAAAGTAGTAATTGGCTAAAAGTTGTAGTATTGAAGCCACAACTAAGTCTTATCCTGCTACTGGAGGTTGAGGATGGAAGTCCCACTTCCGTCCTCCCCCCGAAGTGGTAAGGCGCGTCTGGGAACTGCCACGTCATCCCAGGACGGAAGTGGGACTTCAGTCTTGGCCGACTTCCGTCCTGGACAAAAATGTTGTCCTCAAAATTTTGACGGCCATGGTATGACCATTCTGCCCAATCAGTGTCAATCTAATGCAAAGCCCCAAAATTTAAGCACGTACGCATTTTTTTTCTTCTTTCAAACCAAAGTGAAAACGTCATAAATTAAGGAGAAAGATCTACTATTAAGGGATCTGGCAACAGTGCAGAACACATTTTGTTCCGCACTGTAATTAAATTGTATATTAAGTGGCCGATACAAGGTGGAGTATATGTTCATACGTTTCCAAGTTTGGGGTGTCTGTCTTGCTAAGATCCTTGTAAACACAAAAGATGTTAGAGGAGTTCCGAGTCTGTCTCCCGATTGACCGGTGTCCGATGCTTAAGTTAATATGAGAAATGAGCGATAAAAATAATATAAATTCATAGAGATATTAATGTGTCATACTGTCAGAGTGAATACTTACTTTGAAGGTGCAAGGGCTCCACCCTTATGTCTGAGTTGGCGATTTTACTGCTCTCGGATCATACGTTTAAGTGGCCGATACAAGGAGGAGTAAATGTTCATAAGTTTCCAAATTTGGTTGCTATCTTGCTGAGATCCCTGTAAAACAAGATGTTAGAGGAGTTGGGAGTCCGTCTCCTGATTGACCAGTCTCCGATGCTTAAGTCAATATGAAAAACGAGTGATAAAAATAATATAAATTCATAGAGCAATTAATGTGTCATACAATCAAAGTGAATACTTACTTTGACGGTGCCAATGGCTTCACCCTTATGTCTGAGTTGACGATTTTACTACTCTCGGATCATACATTTAAGTGGCCGATACAAGGAGGAGTATATGTTCATAAGTTTCCAAATTTGGTTGTTATCTTGCTGAGATCCTTAACACAAGATGTTAAAGGAGCTGGGAGTCTGTCTCCTGATTGACAGGTCTCCAATGCTTAAGTTAATATGAGAAATGAGCTATAAAAATAATATAAATTCATAGAGCAATTAATGTGTTATACTGTTAGAGTGAATACTTACTTTGAGGGTGCCCACCCTTATGTCTGAGTTGGCGATTTTACTGCTCTTGGATAGTTAAAAATACGAAATAATGAGACAATTGTTATATAGATTAGTCATACAAGGAGATGAGAAATTTTATCTTGAATAGTGAGTAAGTTTAAAACTTATATCCAGACCAATAAATGCAATACAAGTAGGATAAAAAGTCAATTCTCTTTCCTGTGAATTGACATTTTTGACTTACGTGTATTGTACTTATTGGTCTGGATGTAAGTTTTAAACTTACTCACTAACCAACACAGAGTGGTGTAAATATATAATGAATGACTCTACTAGTAATACTAAAAATATATAATTAATGACTCTTCTAATCTAACCTCTATAAATAAAAAATTTGATTCAGATCATTATATACAAAGAATCAGTTTATTCTCTCTAACTCTCTTCTCCAATTTTTCTCCTCTTACTATTGTAACAATAATAGAATTAATGCTTTCATTTCTGTCCTATTATTTTTCCTTCATAATGGTCTTTCTACATTAAAGGTCCACAAAGTTCACCTCACCAACATCCTGTATAAATTAAATAATACTCCCTCCATTTCTAAATATAAGATTTTCATTACATGTTGTGAAAATTAAAGAAGAAAAAATTACAATGTTTTTCTAATTAAAATATCAATATTACTTTCTTAAATAATATTTGTGTATCACTAATACTATTTAAGAGAGTAATATTGATATTTTGATTATAAAAACATCTTAATTTTTGCTTCATTAATTTTCGCCATATAATGAAAGTCTTATATTTATGAAGGGAGGTAGTATATATTTTTTAATCTAAGTTTTCAATTCCGGCGTGAATATATATGGTTGACGCAGTTCTCCTTTTGACCTTGAAACCCTGAAAGTTCCTTTTTGCTTTTTTCTTGAACTTTCTTGGGCCAAGTATTAGAATAACAATGATTAGGGAGAAAGTCCCATAACATGGCACCGAAATTTTTGGGGATTACATTTCAGTCCAAAACGGAAGTCCAACTTCCGTTTTCGCCCAAAACGGAAGATCCAATTCCGTCATGGACACGTGGCACAAGGCGCGTGGGGGACTTGGCGGTCGGATGAAAACGGAAGTACAACTTCCGTTTTGGACTTTGAAAACGGAAGTTGGACTTCCGTTCTAGGGTGAAAACGGAAGTCCACTTCCGTTTTAAATAGGCAGTGTGTTTTATTTAAATGGGGAGGACTTGGGAGGATTGGCCTTTTTTTTTTTGCTTCGGAATTGAAACTTCCGTTTGGGGGAGGAGAGCAGGGAAGAAGAAGGGGCTGTCAGTCAAAAACGGAAGTCCAACTTCCGTTTTCAAAGTCCAAAACGGAAGTTGTACTTCCGTTTTCATCCGACCGCCAAGTCCCCCACGCGCCTTGTGCCACGTGTCCATGACGGAATTGGATCTTCCGTTTTGGGCGAAAACGGAAGTTGGACTTCCGTTTTGGACTGAAATGTAATCCCCAAAAATTTCGGTGCCATGTTATGGGCTTTCTCCCTAATCAGTGTTAGTCTAATACTTGGCCCAACTTTCTTCATATATAGATTTTGGTTTGGTTAGATAATTTCTGTTCAAGAGATAATTCATGAGACTTAAATTTAAAATTTGCCTTAAATTTGTGACCAAATGGTATTATGGTGAACCTTTCATTTGATAATTTGAACTTACTTGGCTTGAGACATTTTTCTTGGAGGTAAAAAGATAAAGGAAAATGATTAATGGCTAAGTAACATTGGATAAAATTGACTAAAACTCCAAATTAAAAACTATTCACCCTCTATTGGCATAAGGGATTTAATCAGTTATTTACAATTTTGCAATCAATTTATCCAATTAATTGGATAAATTTTAACCATCTAACATTACCCAAAGATAAATTAGCTTGAAAAACTGCTCTTCGTATACACGGAAGTGAATTTTAATGGAATACTATTACGATTATGTTAAGTATGAAACATTTTTCGTCTTCTTTCTTAATTTTTTTTCTCATTTTTCCCGATTTTTAAATTTTATAATGAACAAACAAATACTGTCATCTTTGCACCAAGAAACTGTAATATTGCGGCTCACAGCCTAGCTAAAATCGCTTGTAATGCTTCTTGTGTTAGAGTGTGGCCGGAGGAAGTTCCCCAACAACTTACCACTCTTGTAATTTCTGAAATGATAAAATGAAAAATCTTAGATTTAAATATTATGTCTTTTGGTATAACCATAAGATATCGACTTTTTTCTTTCTTTTTCCCTTTTCTCTTAATAACAAAAATAAAGCACTTGAAATTGTAGTTGAATTGGAGGTACATAATTCCCTTATTCAAATTAGGGTTTATAAATAATCAGCCAGCTTCAAACCAGACTGGAGGTATGTATATGCTTTCTAGTTTACTTCAAATAATGTGAAATTAATGATTGTATGAAGTGGTTCCCTGAAATTATAGACAACTATTTTTTTCTTTTTTTTTGGAAAATTAATATAGAGTACTTTATATTCGTAAGGGTAAAAAAATTATATGTCCCCGTGTATCTCCCATTCCAGTATCGAACCAATCACAATTTATTATGTGTATATATAATTGTAATAAATGTCCACATAGTAAATTCTTATTGGTTGGTATATGAATATAGAAATACATGGGGAAATAAGATTTTCACCCATTCGTAAAAACACAGCCTTGTCAATCTATCTATATTAAGAAACAGCAGTTATATTATTTATTTATTTATTCTGTTGAGAACAGTAGTTGTAAACTCCAGGCCATTAGAATAATTAAAAGGTTTAAACGTTTTTAGTGATGTATGAAATGTCTTTGTCACAAACGTTTCATATCATTGTTTGTAATTCACATCAATAAAGTAAGTAATAGTATTTCATCAGTTTTTCATGATATAAATGATAAATGGCAACAATTTGAGCCTCCCCCACGTAAAGCTAGGAGTTTCAGTCGTATTTTTGCAAAAACTCTTAATAAGTTGGTTATTGTGTGATTAAAATCTAAATTAATTAGTCGAACTAATAATAAATAGATGTCGATACTACATGGAAAAAAACATTTTGGACGTGCCGAAGCACAACCATTTAATTAGGGGTGAAAATCGCCTGTATCATTCTGTGTATCCATTTTTGTGCCTAGCCAATAAGAATTTGTCATATGATAATTTTTTTTAATTATATATACACATAGTAAATTGTGATTAGTTGGACACAGAAATGGGTACACAGATGGGTACAGACGATGAATTCTGGGCCTTATTAAAAAACATTTAGACGAAAGGCCCATGATTTTGACAAACCCATAGAAGCAGATGGCCATGTAATTCTTGGTCCAATAAAAAATCTAAAAGTCCAATATAATTTTAGACAAGGCCTCAAACTATTTTTAAATAGTAGCATTATTTTGACAAAATGGCAAAATGGGTCACTTACCTATTTTCAAAATCGAAATTCAGTACCATAACTATTTGTTAGTGAGTCACTGTTACCAGAAAACATGTGGAGTCATCACAAGGTCCTTAGCCCAGTGGGGCAACGGCCTGCCCACGATCTTGAGGTCGTGGGTTCGATACCCTCCCCGCGCATGGGACAAGCTTTAAATTGTCTCCCATTCTAGGGTTATCTCATCCTCCTCTTGTGAGGTGCTACTCTCCCCTTTGGGGGTGTTCGTCTGTCTGGATTTCAAAAAAGAAAGAAAACATGTGGAGTCTAGTGAGAATAATAATAATAATAATAATAATAAAAGAATGAGAGTATTTTTATCTCATCATCACCGTTGCATCCTAAAAAATCTACCTACTATATTAGAAAAGGGGAAAAAATCATCTGTACCCATATATATCTCCATTCATGTACCCAATCAATCATAATTCCCCATATATATATATATATATATATATATATATATATATATATGAATAAGAATATACACGGAGACAGACGATTTTCACTCTAGAAAAAGGATAATATAGCCCTTGGCTATGACCCTTTTTGTCATTCCCGTTGGTCTGCAGAGAGCCCTAAAAACTAGTGTATTTGAACCGAGTTTTTGTTTGGCAAATTTAATTTAGGTTTCAAACAGAAGAATTGTTGTAAAAAACAAATAGTGAGATATCAAATGCGAAAACTTTTCAAAAGAATAAGACCAATTAACTTTTGTATGGATCTCGAGATAAAATTCTTAAATTCAAACTCTATCAATCCCAATTTTTGCATGGTTGTATAGCATTTTTTTACCTCTTCAATTCCAATTTACAAAATGCATTAGACATTTTTTTTCCTGCAAATTTTGTTAATAGAATTGTCTAATGCATTCAGGAATATATGAGAGATGATAGTTGATATAGCTATAAAAAGGTGGATAAAGAAGTTAGGTTGGGTCTGGATTAGATTTCAAATATGAGAGAATTTAGCTTTTTATTGAAGAAGAAGATGGGAAAGAATGAGAAAAAATGATTCTTTTTTTGCCTTTAATGCCGAGGTGGTGTGTAGGGTGTCAATCAAGTTATGTGAGCCAAACTTGACATAGGTCACGCTCAATTCACATAAAATTTGGAAAGCTCAGTTCACGCTCAGCCCGAAAAAGCTTACAAACTTTGAACTCACGCTCATCTCACATTTTAATGAGAGCTCGAGCTAAGCTCGTGAGTTAGCAAAAAAAATCTATAGAAAGAATAGTAGAATAAATGAGTCATGAGATTAAATCCTGACAAGAATACAAATATACATAATACAATAATTTATGTATTATGATAAACTAATAAAAAGATAACCAAAGATAGGGTTTGAGAAAAAGAGAAAAGAATCAATGAGTTTTGCCGCCAAATTTTTATTTATTTTTTAATTAAAAATTTAGTATTATATATACATAATATAAATACTATTATTCTTATTCAGGTGCGAGCTTTAACCGGACTAAGCAGGGTCAAGCTCACGCTCAGTTCACATAAAATTCGAGCTTGAACCCCTTGACACCCCTAATGGTGTGTAGGCACATGTTTTTTTTTGCCTGAAAAGTTGCCGGATTTACTAATTTAACAAAAATAGTCGTCTGTAAAAAGATCACGCTATTTATATTTTAATAAAAATTTGTGCTATAAATCGAAAAATGATAATAGTTATGAGCCATACGAATTTCTTTTCTTTTTAAAATGAATTAATATCTTTTTACTAATGTTCCGATGGGATTCAATATGAGTTTGAGGTTTTTGTCCCAATTTTAAATCTAAATCAAATTCTAAAAGATTTAATACTTCAGATTTCATTTTCATACTCAATTCAAAGTTTGAATTGGTATGAATTTAAATCTCAAATTAGGCTAAACCCAAGACATACCCAAACCAATCAAACCCTAAAAATACTCAGATTGGAAATATAACTTGCAAAACAGAAGAATGAACCTCTACAACTTAAGTACCATCTCCTTCAAACTATTCAAATACAATCTTAACTAACAAATTACCAGGTACATTCTAATTCTTCTTTACAAAAGAGAAATCCATACGTCCTTACAATTTAACTTGGCATAAAATCGTCTGTTTCGAAATCCTATCCCCTTCCCTGTTCCACCACAAAAAATGTGTCACATGTTTAGTCATCAATAACACAACCACCTCATGCATTTTAACATTCTCATAAATTCTCTCTCCTTCTATCTCTTATTCTCTAATTGGGACATGTGGCATATTTCTAGTGGTGAGACAAGGAAGGGGACATGGTTTTGGGACAAACGATTTTCTCCCGTCTAACTTGTTCCCATAATTTGTTTTGAAGCAGTGGCGGAGTTTCATGACCCCAAAATTTTCAGAAACGATGAATTTTTTATAAATTTTTTTTTTTGGTGCTATTTTCTTATAAATGTTATATTTCGCCCCCCTAAAAATTTTCAGTAAGAAATTCACCTCCCTATAACAAATTCTTGACTCCGCCACTAGGTTGAAGTGCTTAATTATAAAACGACGTATAGCGGTAAACTAAAAAAAAACTATATATATAAAAAAAGAGAACGATAAATTATATACTTACTTTGTCTGAAATTGAAATAACTTTCGACATGAACGAAAGGAATGTCATTTAAAATATCTATCACAAAAATAACCTAAAATATCAAGGAGTTTTGAAGTTGGCTGTCATTTCTTTTCTGCCTCCCTTACTTCGGCTACTACATTTGGACTTCACTCACAGTGGAATATATGGCCACGATTAGTGTGCAAAAAATAAATAATAATTAGTACATAAATAATATTTTTTGCATTTATTACATTTTATATAATATATATTCTCTTGTTTAATGTTTGTAGCACATATTTTACGTAACAAGTGTTATAAAATTACAACACTTATTATCTCTTAAAAAATCTTAATCTTCAAATTTTTTATCCAACTACAAAATATCATTCAATATATATTAAATTTTTTGTGCTTCAAACCGGATCGAGAATATATATGTATATTTTTCATTAAAGTTTTGTAAAAACAGACGCACTGTTTCATACCACTGTTAAACTTTTCATGCTAAATTCTGGACCAAACAATTCTCTCATTTTGAATTGTTTAAATCATGCTCAGGGAATAAAATGTTTTCAACAATTGCATATGACATTTCCCTTTTTGGTAAAATCCACGCGTAATGCAAATCAAGGTGGGACCGGTTACGGCGCTAAGAAATGTTTTTTTTTTCCTGGTAAAAGAAGATATATATTAATATGAAAAGTACATAGTTATACTAAGGAAATAGAGATTTAAAAAGTAAAAACAGCATAGCTGAAAGCCGAAGGACTACAAAATTGCTTCTAGAGAAGCCCTGGGATAATTTCTTCCAGCCTTGTCATCTTCCCATAGTTGTTGAGCAAATGCTGGTGGAGTCCTGAAAATTTGGAAAGCATTACAAGGCAAGGAAGTTGTAAATTTAGCCAAACAGTCAGCCACTTGATTTCCTATAAAAATATGATGTTTGATACATTCTTGGAATTCTAAAATGAGCAATATGTAGCCATTGACAATGTTAAAATACTTAACATTAGTATTATTATTTAATAAGTCTAATACGAATTGAGAATCCATTCCAATGTCAAGAAATGTGATGCCATATTCCATTGCTAATTTGAGGCCACATCGGAGAGCTAAAATCTCAACTTCATTAGAAGTAGTGCAGGGCAAGAAACATGCTGAAGCCAATTAACCAATCGCCTTTATCGTTTCTAATTATTCCACCAGCGCCACCAATGCCATTGTTTTGGTTACAAGAACCATCTGTGTTAAGAGCAAAGAAATTAGATTTAGGTGGTTGCCATTGAATACGTTTTATTGAGAGATGATTTTGTTTTGGAAATAGATTATTAGCACAGACAAATTCTAAACTTCGTGCAATAATCTCTTTGCGACTAATGAAACCTTT
This sequence comes from Vinca minor, assembly GCA_026122235.1. NCBI lineage: Eukaryota > Viridiplantae > Streptophyta > Magnoliopsida > Gentianales > Apocynaceae > Vinca > Vinca minor. The sequence continues at coordinate 1,469,995 of JAOCZM010000294.1, read as the reverse complement.
TTGTGTTTGGAAAACATGAGTATTCCTATTTAAACACAAATTTTAGCAGGCAAAAGTGAAAGTTGTTGCCCATGGAATAATCTGATTATGTAAAAGGGTTGTTGTACTATTGCATTTGAGCCATGTATTAAAGGGACAATTGTTCATGAGTAGTGATATGATTTTAACATCTAGATGTTTTGACATGGATTTCCAGTAGGCTCTAGCTTGTTTACATTCTCTTAGGATATGATCAGTATCTTCAGTAACATCTCACAGATATTAGTTGAAATCATATTAAATTTTTGAAGTAGACATGCATGAGGGAATCTATCATGGAAATGTTCTCCTCATTAAATTTTGATAAAATCTAAACATTTATTTAATTTAATAATAAAAGAATACTTTTTCTTTCAAATAATTATTTTACCACCAAAATAGTTATAATTGCTATTAATAACTATTATATTTTCAAACTGAGTAGTGGAATCAAACTGATCTAATAGCTTATAATTAATCAAGATAAACCACACACAAGGGCGGACCACGATACGGATTAATAGATGTTTCTACTCTTACATGTAAGTAAGATCTATTCAAGTGGGGCAGTCCTCGCGGCACGGAAAATTTCAAAGTAGAGTCGCCTTTGTGAGACTGATTCCGCATCCCTCTCACATTAATTAAGGTAGGTTCTACTTTGTAGGTATCGTGGTATGGCTCCACGCCCGACTGACCCCACGGCACGACTTATCGCTTTTCACACACCTCTAGGCTTTGGTAGCCTCTGGCACATGAGTGTCCTCTATGAAAATCAAGACTTTGGAGGGTTATGTAGCCTAATTTCTAAGTTCAAGGAAACACACATTTCTTTATATCTGCCTTGTGCAAAACCTTATTTCATTTCAACTTCGAGAATAAACTGTACTGATTGCGATAGAGTTTGGATGCATGCTCTATGCTTTTTGAAGAAGAAGAAGTGGTTAACGGTGAGACATTAATGGACTTGGTTTGAAGATATATGAGAATTTTGGTTAACGATGTCAGTTTTATGTAATGGTGTTGGTAAAGTAAGGTGAAGTAATTAGGTTTAACTAAAATTAATTTTGGTAGCCCAAAAGACATTGTAATCATTCTACTTTTGATGATAACATTAAAAACATGTAATATTGTTTGAGTTGTTATTTTGAAGTTTATAATTTATATCTCACAACTATATTGATGAAAATGAGAATACAAGATGATGACTGAAGAAGGTGTTTTTGAAGAGATACTTCTTGGACCACATAGAAGATTATTACGAATAAGGTTTAAAGTAGAAGTTATGCAATGAAAGGCTCGTTGGTGCCAACATTGAAGATCTACTTAAAGTCTTGGAGTGTACTAATATCAAGATCAAAGAAGGAAGTTCTGTCACGTCCCATGCTCGCGGGCCCGAAACGCGACACATGGGTATGACAACACCTATGACCATTTACTTGGCAACCGAGTTCGTTATGCCGTTAGGAATATCCTTAGGCACACCTTATATATCAATAAGATCTTTCATTCTTATCCCAAATGGGACTGGGGTTTCACATTCACCCCTTCTTAAGGCCCTATGACACTTAGCTCCCACACGTCCGCTTGGTCACCGGTTCTGATATCATAAAATGTCACGCCCCGTGCCCGTGGGACCGAAACGTAACACATGGGCCTGACAGCACCCACGATCATCTACTTGACAACCAAACTCGTTGTGCCAAAAATAATATCTTGAGATGATAGTGAATGCTTAGACTCACCTTATATACCAATCAGATCTTTCATTCTTATCTCATATGGGACTAGAGTTTCACATTATGTTTCTAAAAAACTTACCCTCAATTATAAAGACATTGTTTTATTTTATATTATGTTAATAAAATTGTAAAATATTTAAATAGAAAATAATTACTTAGTTTTCTCTTTCTTAAACTATGCAGAAGTGTAAAAAAAAGTTTGATATTGTGAAACAAAATGTATAGCCTTAAAAGAGAAACGTTCTACCGACTTATAATTCCTGCTTCTAAATAGTTACTCCCTTCATTCCCTACATTTCATAATATAAGTCGTTTAACACAAATAGCAAAAATTAAAAAGATAAAAAATAAAATACTATGTTAGTCAAAATATCATTATTACTTTCTTAAATAGGACTTGTATACTACTAATTCTATTAAACCGTTTAAGACATGTAGCGAAAATTAAGGAAGCAAAAAAGTAAGATAATTTTATAGTCAAAATATCAATATTACTCCCATAAATAAGACTTATATACCACTAATTATATATAAATGAATAATATTAATATTTTAACTAATAAAGTACCTTGATTATTTCTTCCTTAATTTTTGAGACATGCATGTTCTAAACGATTTATATAATAGAATGAGGTAGTATCTAAAAAACAAAGAAAATGGAACTCTCAACTAGGCTACTGAATCTTTGTTGAACTTAGGTATCGTATCTATTTTGTGGCCATTCAAATTTAAAATATTAGTATCCAAAAGTAAACTTGTGATTGATATCTCTTGGTTGAAAGGATGAGACTCTGAGATGTCACACTTTGTATTGTCTCTAATATACCTCCTTAACCCATGTAAAACAAAAACTATTACGAAAATATTGATTGTTTTTTTTTGGACCTCACCAGAGGAGGGAGTCTAAGTAGGGCGGATAGAAGACCGGCAAGCCGGTTGCCTCAAGAGGGGAATATAAGTGCCTCACAGAGGGAGGTAAATTAGAAGACCGGTAGACCGGTTGCCTCAAGATGGGAATATAAGTGCCTCATACAAAGAGAACCAAAGAATTGGAAATTAAATCATGCCCGTTTGTGTGAGGAGGGTAAGTGCCTCACAAAGGAGGAGAACTAGAAGCCCGGCTAGCGGGTGCCCCATGAAGGGGAGTAAAAGACCCACACAAGGGAACCCAAGAAAATGGCAATTAAATCATTCACCTTGTGTGAGGGGGCATCAAACCCACAACCTGACCATAGTCCCACTGGGCTATGGACCTTATGATAAGAAAATATTGATTTGATCAAAATATTGTTGTTTTTTTCTTAGCCATGTTTGATTCAGACAGAAAGATCTTTTACAGCCTCATTTTGGTTTCTTAAGTTTTCTTCTGTTTGATTCTACGTGGTTTCCTTTTTCAGTCTTCCATTTTTTTTTCTTTGATAGGCTGGCATCGCTTCCCCGGATGCATTTATTAGGGTTTGATTTACGATATTTAATATTATAAGATCATTGTTCTTTATAATCTTTTGTTACAGAGATTATATTACCTATATTGTCACGCTCGTACTCGCAAACTCGAAACACGATTCATAGGTTTGAAAACACTTACAACCACACTTATTTGAGGACCGAATTTGTCAAGTCAAAAATGAATTTTCCGAGGTGACCGAAAGTACATAGACACTGTTATATAACACTTCATCTTCTCATACATAACCCATGTAGAATGGAAACTAATATTCACCCCTACCTTAAGAACATAGCGTCCTCGCTAGACGCCCAAAAAAACTTTAGTGCGAGATTTTAGAGGTGATTCCCACCTTGTACGGTGTACTACTTAGTTCTCACACGACCACTTGATACCGTGCTCTAATACCACAATGTCACGCCCCGTGCCCGTGGGTTCGAAGTGCGACTCGTGAGCCTGGCAACACCCACTGTTGTGTTATATATGGAGCCTAAAGTACTGAACATGGCCCATGCTGACGGCGATCCAAATATTTTGGGTGCTTTCTGTTAATGGGTCGTCCACATAAAATTGTAATTAGGGTTTCGTCCCTTTTTATAAATATCATAAATATTGTATCTGATATGATTAAATATCCTGGTTTGGCAGCGTCCCCAAACATACTTAATTCCTTTACGAATTGGGTAACAATTTCTGGTGTCTTTCTTTATAACATCATTCATATCTCCAAGTTTGATCTCATTAGTTGCAGATTGACATGTGAACGAAAGGCATGTCCCTGAACGAAAAAATGTCTTATCCTTAGTAAACTAGCTTTGCTTTGTAAGCTAAGCAAGCTTAGCGTTTCTCTCCCATTATAGTTGTTTATTCCTAACGACCACGACTACCTACTTTGTCACTGAACTCATGTGGGATGGATACACAGACATATCAGAGCACTGACAAGGTCAATTATCAAATAACAACAATGTTGAAAAGGTTAAATAGTCCATTTCTTATTAGTGTTATAGGGAATGAAACACGAAACAGGAACAAAAGATTTCTACCCATTAAAAAGAGAGTTCGGCAAGACTAAAACATATAAAATCCTTAAAAGAGAACTCTTAAAGAAAATTTAACCTTATAATTAGAGAACTCTTAAAACCGATTCATATAACCGGTCACTAGCTAAGAAGTTCCCATAAAAAACAAGTAAACATCAATTACTATTTACTCACATTTCCATTTCCTGCCCCAACTCACCGTGGTTTATGTCGTCTTGATGCAGAGGGTGTTGCTTATATTCGGAAAGTTAAACCATAGATATTTTGCATTTTGTATTCCACTCATCCTAACATAGGCTTATTTGTATCATCTTGAGACATCTTTATAAATGTCCCAATCTCTGCATTTTGCTAGCTTTTATGTATGAAGTGAATTTGTTTTCACCTAATCTTCGGAGGTTTTGGTATTACGTCCCCTCCTTGTCATTTTTTTGGCCTTAAGGCTTTTCAATGAATGGGGGTCCGCCCCACCACACCTGGTGGCATTTCCAAAAAAAAAAAAAAAAAAAGTAAACATCAATTGGACAAAAGAAAAGTTTTGAAACATTACATTGAGATTTGTTTCAATCTCATGTAGAATTCGTTAACATACTTTTGAGTGTTTTTTTTTTTTTTTTTTTTTTTTTAAAACTAGACCATTTATAAGTATGGTCTAGTTTATTACAATTATTTATTATAAGACCTCACCAGAGGAGGAGTAGTAGAAGCCCGTTGAGCGGGTGGTGCCCCGTGAGGGGAGTAGTAGAAGTCCCGTTGAACGAGTGCCCCGTGAGGAGAGTATAAGACCCACACAAGGGAACCTAAAGAAATGACAATTAAATCATTCTCCTTGTGTGAGGTGGGTATCGAACCTGGACCTCTCGGTCACAGGCAGTGGATGTTACCCACTGGGCTACCACGCCTTCGATAAGGCTTTTCAATTGACTCAACTTCTCTTATGTGAGATTCATGATCTTCAAGAACTCTATGGATTATCACAGTTAAAATGACTTCTATCATAGTTTTAAATCATGATCTCTAACAAGTTAAGTACAACTTTCAATCAATTGTTTGAGGCTAACTAATAGTGGGTTCTAATATTAAAACAATGTAGCCGTTTCCAACCAATATAAAAAGGGAGACGATATTAACACTCCACTAATTGTTAAAATGATACTCTATGTTTCTTTAATTTTTTCTTAAAGGACAAATACACATTTTTATCCATTAACTTAAGATTTTGATTAAGTTTTATTTCTTATTATCATAAATTTCCTTTTCATTAGATAATTTTCTCTTCAAATATAAATACACATATAGAATGGAAGAAAGAGATACAAATTTGTCGATTGATTTCAATACTATACATTCATTTATATTTAATATATTTGTAGAATGAAAATTATTTAAGGAATAATCAATTTATGATAGTAGAAATAAAATAAATTTAAAACTTAAGTTAATAGATAAAAGAAAAGGTATAGTTGTCCTTTAAAAAGGTTCTGAAAAAGTACTCCATTCCTCAAATCCTAGTAATCAAAGGAAATTAATGATTCAACTGCGAGTAGTTGAATTAGGACTATCCTAACCCAGTGGGGCGGACACCTGCCTACTACCGTGAGGTCGCGAGTTCGATACCCTTCTCCTTCGTGAGGCAAGCTTTAAAATTTCTCTTTCTAGGGCTACTATCCTACTCCTGTGAGGCACCTCTCTCCCCTATATGGGGCAACCGCCCGCCTAGTCAGGCTTCAAAAAAAAAAAAACTGCGAGTAGTTTTAATTTGGTTCACGAACAAGTTTAAAATTTGTATTTAGATCAATGATTGTATTATACACTAACTAAAAATGGCACCTCACAAGAGATAATTGACTTTTAGATTGGTAAGAATCGTTTGTCCTCATTGTGTGTCCCGTTATTTGTCCCATTAATAAAAAATTGTCATGTATTAATTTTTTAATTAACAAAATTATAACTTAAAAGAAATAATAGAACCCTCAAGGAAAAAAATTAATACAAGACAATTTTTATTAACGGGATACATAATGGGAACAAACTATTTTTTGCCCTTTTAAACCATATGTATTGCATTCATTGATTCTATACACATTTTAAACTTGCTTTTAAATCAAGATAAACCTACTCACTGACTTAATAGGATAGAATATACTCAAACCATTTTCCTTTAATCTTAATATTATTAATTAGCAACGGTGCGCCTTAAAATATAAAACAAAAAACCAAGAAAAATCAAACAAATAAACAAAAAACATAACAGGATCAAGCTAGACGGTGAAGCATTTTTCTTCAACATCATGTTCATTTATTTTAATTTTCGATATAATGGTTGAAAATGCTATGTTTTTCCCTCAAAAGTTTTTTTTTTTTTTTACTAAATAAAGATTTACCCATTAATCATAAAATAGTCAAAGTCATTACAATCAAAAGATAAAACGCAAATACAAGAAAAATAAAAGTTATACAATGATGTAAACACTATGATAACAGATAAAAGTCCACACCCTGTACCAGGTAAATGCTATGTTTTTCCCTCAAAAGTTAGCTATTCTTAAAAAAGTATATATTATTCATTTGTTAAACTTAGTCATTTGATTAAAGTAATGTGATAATTGTTTGAGAAAAACGTATCTCAACACATTAACTTTAGCCACAATATATAACAACGTTCATTTGGATTTCTTGTCACGAGGGTGTATTCAATCAAAATTTTAAAATATTTTACAAAAATCACAATATATAACAATGTTCATTTGGATTTCTTGTCATAGAGGGTGTATTCAATTAAAATTTTAAAATATTTTACAAAAATCGATGGGTTTTACTGACTCTGTACATTATTTTAATTATATGCAGACTATACACATATTTTTATATATTCTATTAGATTGATTTATCATAATTTCATTGGGTTTATAAAGTTTATATATTATTTATATGACACTCAAAATAGAGAAGAGATTGATCCAATGGTGTATTAGATTGGTCAAATTGTGTTGAATTTCTAAAGCCCACATATATTTATCAGTATTTTTTCTTTTGGAATTAAATTAGTTTGTTAAAAATTCAAAAAAACATGATGGTGGGGTTTTGAATTATTGGAGATCCCAAAGTTGCCCCCCCTTTTTTTTATTTCTTTTTTTAAGGTTTGTATACTGGGATTCTTTTCTTTTGATTAATTAAAGTATGTTTTGAACTTTTCCTTTATCAGTACGATTTTCTTTTTCAGGAAAATGAAATCCATGTTTGAAAAAGAAAAATTTATAGTTAGCTAGAGAATAAATTGTTTGCTTTCTTTATTAATTTTTGTTTGAAGTTGATCAGGAAGAAAATTGTGACTGAATTTTGAAGTTTTACTTTTAAAGAAATGTAATCACTTCAAAATTTGTAATATCAGATAAAATTATTAAAGCCGTTTCTTATTCATGAGAGAAGCTCAGGATTTGGAGAGAAAAAAGAGATTTCTCAATACAAATCATTGCATAGAAAATCAACCACAATCCTCCATTTAATGAAATCTATGAGAATTTGTATAATTTTGAATACCAACATATTTCAACAGATAATTTACAATATGAATTGAATACCTCTACATTTTAATGGACTTTTTAAAATATGAATTGAATACCTCTACATTTTAATAGACATTTTTACAATTTGAATTGAATACCTCTAAACTTTAAAAATCCTTAAAAATCACATAGAATCTGGATTGAATACACACTTCTACCACTAACTCACTATTCCTACTTTTTTCTTCTTTAGTTTGAGTCTTAAATATTATCGTAAATAGTTTACTTTTTTATTTTCAAAACAATAAATTTTGATTAGAAAAACCAACCAATTGCAACCTAATTACTCCCTTACATGATATAAGTTATTTAGGATATGTAACGAAAATTAAGGAAATAAAAAACAATGTACTTTATAAGTCAAAATATCAATATTACTTTCTTAAATATAATTAGTGGTATCTTATTTAAGAGAGTAATATTAATTTTTTTTCAAGTTCTTATACACATCATAAATGGCTTATAGTATGGAATAGAATAAATTAAGTATTTAACAATATTATTTTATCTATGGAATTTTCTAGCAAAATAAAGTTCCAAACACTGAAACACTTGTGTCTCCCTTTGTCCTTTCCTGAAAAGTAGACATGAGAAAGAAAAGCTGAAGGATATAAGTTAGAAACCAGACTAGACAGCAAAATAAAATAACCCTATTGAATTATTCCTTGTACACAAAAAGGTGATACCTACGCTCTCAGGGCCCTCACCACACAATCCGACAGGCATTGTGGAGGATGTAAATTAAGATGACCCAGCGGTTCGATTGGTCTATTGAATTATTCCTCATTTGTCTGGTTCTTGTCCAACGATCCTTTTCTCAACATATGAGTCCAAAAGAGAAACGAGTGAAATCTGAGATAGCACACAAACAATTATGTTCTTATTACAATTTTCTCTGAGGTTTTTTTTTGTCGAATAGTTGATGTGCAGTTGTAATTTGGACCGTTCGAATTTTTTTTGTCATATTTTATGTTCCACTACCTATATTACAATAATAAGTTGTTAACTATTTATCCTTTAAAAATTGTATAATCTAAAAACAAATGGTGGATAAACAAGAATGATAGTGAAACGCATACCAATCATTTATAAAAAAGAAAAAAGATTAAACAAAGAATGAGGACCTAAAATTCTAAAACTAACATGATTTTGTGGCATATTGTGTTTTTTTGGTTAAAAAAAGTTTGTGTGGGGTTCAACTTCGGTCACCACCACGGGTCAGGGACAGGCACCAGGGGACCATGCAGGTCACTTACAGAGAAATCTTACTAAATCACCCACCAACACGACTCTCACGTCGGCAGTGGAATTGAACACTGCGCCCTCGTAGGGGACGTCGCACAAATCTTTACCAATTGAGTAGAACTGTGTTTGTGTGGCATATTGTATGGCCTCACATAACTTAATTTTAAATTTCTTTTTAATCATTAGTTGGCCAAACAAAAAAAATTGCACTACAAATTAAGGACTAGAAATCTTCTATTCCCGTTCGGTGTCTCGTTCCCTATTTTCACTAATAAGAAATTGATATGTGATAATTTTTAATTAAAAAAATTACAACCTAAAGGAAATAGTGAAACCTGTAGGGAAAAAAGTGAACACGTGGCAAACATATATTTGTGGGGATAGGGAACGAGACACTGAATAGGGACATATAATGTTTTTGCCCAAATTAAGGGTCAAATTGGTTTAACATATTGATTGTTACTAGTATAATTCTAATATGGATCAGGTCCATTGGACTTTTTGGTGTTGAATTGGTCACATCACTACAGAATAAGGAGAGAGACAACTTTGTGATGATGTGGTCAATTTTGAACCACAAGTTCTACATGGATATGGTCCATATCAGAATTTTCCTTTATTTATTATGCAAAGTGATTTTTTCTAATGGAAGATATATTCATTTATTTTGGTTATTTGGACTGCACATTTTTAAATTTCTAATCATGTTTTAGGTGCACGGCTGTCCCATGGAAAACCATTATGATAGTTGTTTGTGGACTTGTGACAGTTAAGGTAGTTAAAATAAGGCTCATGAATCATGATAGGTTTATATAATTAAGTAGCATGATAATATGTTGGTAATATGACTATGCTGCCATTATCTTGCTTTAGGTGGCAAAAAAAATCGTCATTGTGCGTATATCTCTCCATTCCTGTATCCAATTATTCACAATTCGTCATTTGTATATATAATTAGAAAAAATATTTACATACCAATTTTAATTGATTGTGTACAGAAATAGAAATATACGCGAAGATAGACAATTTTCGCTCGCTTTAGGTAAGCGTACGTGGATACTGAATTTATATATAGCTACAGGAATCTTTGGTATCATTTTCTATATGGCTTACTGTAAAACTTTCAGTTACAGTATTATGGATTTTTCTATATTGATCTATCTACTGTATATACTAGTTATACATCTCATATTTTTAGTTCTGTAATTTGTGATAGAGCTTTAGAATTTTTATATGCTTAAATTATTATATACAGACTACGTTTTTTTATATTTGACTTTTTGTGGCACTGAAAAAATGCCACGAAAAGCTATTTAAGTGCCATAAAGTAGGTTTTGTGACACTTGTGCGACACTTTTTCTAAGTGCCCCCACAAGTGGTGTCAGCTTTTTTTAAGGCACTTTATAAGTGTCACAAATAAATTGGTGGCACAATTAGTGGCACTTTTTAAATGCCACAAACACATTGAAAATATGACATATTTTGCGACGAAAATAATTTAATTATTTTTTAAAAAAATCATTGAAATAAAAATTATTTTATTTAAAAATAAAAATAAAAACCAGAGGAGGATCCTTAAACATTATCTATAGTCACTCTATATCAACTATTTAATATTTGTGGGTCGTGAGATTTGAACAATCGACCTCTCGTTTGCAAACACTAACGCTCTAACCAATGTACCACAAAGACCTTTGTTTTTATTCTAACCAAATTTATTTATATAACATAATAATAAATTTTGTTTAAGTACTTTTAAGTTTGATATTTATATTTATTACTGTTTATTAACAACAACCAACTAGAAATAAAACTCCTGTAAAACAAAAACTGAATAGAAATAATTTAAATGAAAACTAGATACAAATTTTAATCTTAACATCATACGAATTATAGATAAGTTTATTTACTATATTTTCTATTTATATATATTATTGTTAATATAATATTTTTTAAAATTTGATAAATGAAATTCAATAACTAGTCATTTCTTTTGTAAAGCTTGAAAATGTTATAAAATTTATATAAGAAATGTAGAATATAGAATATATGAATTTCGTGGAATGTGAGTTTTTTTTTATTTCATCTAAAAGAATTTTTAAATGGAAAAAATTAATTAATTTCATTTTCAATTAATTATAATTATTTATTATCATTAATAAACATATATCTTAGTAAGGATTAATTGCCATTTGGGTCACCAACATATTTTCGTTCAGCCATTTTTATCCTTTTCAACTTTTTTTAACTTTTGACATCCCCAACATATTTACAAACCGCCAAAATCATCCTTCAGTTACAAAAAGCTGTCAAAAATGGATGACTTTTCTATGAATAGTGCTTCATCTTCTTCATTGTTAAAGGGCAAAATTGGAAAACCCAAAAACAAGAACACCATCTTCAAAAAATCAAGAACACCATCTTCATCTCCGGCACCACCACCCCACCTCCGGCTCCACCACCACTACCGCCGCCGCCCCGCCGCCGCCGCCAACCTTCCCCATCACAAATTCAAGAACACTAAGCCATCTTCAAAAAAAATTCCGAAATTTTTCAAAAAAAAGCCCAATCACTACGGACCATTTCACCAAAATCAAATCATATACACTTGTTCACAATTAAAAGACGAAGCTATTGGTAAAGTTTGAGCTTCAAACTCATCACGAATCATCCAGAAATCGCAAAAGAAAAAATGAAAAAAATTCTGCCAGAAAATTTTTGCCCAGAAACCGAAATTTTTAAAAAAAAAGCCCAATCACTACGGACCATTTCACCAAAATCAAATTATATACACTTGTTCACAATTAAAAGACGAAGCTATTGGTAAAGTTTGAGCTTCAAAATCATCACGAATCATCCAGAAATCGCAAAAGAGTAACGAACAAATTTTCTGCCAGAAAATTTTTCGCGAAAAATTTTTCATTACTCTTTTTGCGATTTCTGGATGATTCGTAAAGAGTTTGAAGCTCAAATTTACCAATAGATTCGTCTTTTAATTGTGAACAAGTGTATATAATTTAATTTTTGGTGAAATGGTCCGTAGTGATTGGGACTTTTTTTTGAAAAATTTCGATTTCTGAGCAAAATTTTCTGCAGAATTTTTTTCATTTTTCTTTTGCGATTTCTGATGATTCGTGATGAGTTTGAAGCTCAAACTTTACCAATAGCTTCGTCTTTTAATTGTGAACAAGTGTATATAATTTGATTTTGGTGAAATGATCCGTAGTATTGGGCTTTTTTTTGAAAAATTTCGGTTTCTAAGCAAAATTTTTCTGGCAGAATTTTTTTCATTTTTCTTTTGCGATTTCTGGATGATTCGTGATGAGTTTGAAGCTCAAAATTTACCAATAGCTTCGTCTTTTAATTGTGAACAAGTGTATATGATTTGATTTTGGTGAAATGGTCCGTAGTGATTGGGCTTTTTTTTGAAAAATTTCGGTTTCTAGGCAATTTTCTAGCGAAATTTTTTTTGAAGATGGCTTAGTGTTCTTGAATTTGTGATGGGGAAGTTGGCGCAGCGGCGGTAGTGATGGAGCCGGATGTGGTGGTGGTGGAGCCGGAGGTGGGGGTGGTGGTGCCGGAGATGAAGATTTGGGACTTAGGGTTTGATTTTTGAAAATGGTGTTCTTGATTTTTGAAAATTTTGAAGATGGTGTTCTTGATTTTTGAAGATGGTGTTCTTGTTTTTGGGTTTTTCCAATTTTGCCCTTTAACAATGAAGAAGATGAAGCACTATTCATAGAAAGTCATCCATTTTTGACAGTTTTTGTAACGGAAGGATGATTTTGGCGGTTTGTAAATATGTTGGGGATGTCAAAAGTTAAAAAAAGTTGAAAAGGATAAAAATGGCTGAACGAAAATATGTTGGTGACCCAAATGGCAATTAATTCATCTTAGTAACTTTTAATAATGAAATACTAAAATAGTAATATCAATGTTTTTCTTTAAATTACTTTTAATACAAATTTCATTTATAATGTTTAATTTACATTTATGAAATTAACTCGAATGAAATATTATTTGACAATTTTATTGTAATTGCCACAAATTTTAAGGTACTATTTGAAAAATACCACTAAAATTTAACATTTTGATATATTGTCGTAAATTTTGTAGCACTTGTTATAGCAATTGAACAAATGTCGCAATTTTTTGTAGTACTTGTTAAAGAGTGCCACGAAAACGTGACATTTTCTCAAAATTGTCAAAATTTTGTGGCAACTCATGAGGCAATTTAAAAAATGCCATAAATTTGGTAGCACTTTATGTGGCAATTGAATAAATGCCACAATGTTTTGTGACACTTGTTAAAAAGTGTCACGAAAATGCGAAATGCGACATTTTCTCAAAATTGCCATAATTTTGTAGCACTTCACGAGGTAATTAAAAAAATGTCTTAAATTAAGTGCCACAAAAAAACGGCATTTTCACATAAGTGCCGTAAATAAATGACATATATCATAAGTGCCACCAAAGCCCAATTTTACCATAAACCCTAGTATTATTAAAACTTAAAATTTATCTTTTTAGAGTTTAAATTTATATTATTTAGTTTGAGATATAAATGAAGTTTCGTCATTAGAATGTTGCAATGAATGAATATTACATGTAGTGTTGTAAACATGGAGGCCTATCCTTAAGGCCCCCCTTCCCCAATTTGTTTTAGCAAGGAGATTTAGTTACTTCATGCCTACATTTACCATACAACTTTGCTTCCCCCGCCCAACCTCCCCTATATTTTTAACAAAAAAAATCTAGTAATAACCTATAGTATAATTTGACCAAAATTTTAGTTCTATTACTGCAGCCGTAATTATAGAGGATTTCAACCGAAGAAGGGTATTACCCTCTATTAATTTGATTACACATGTACACACTTAAAGAAAACAGAAAGGAAATGAAATTTTTTAGTGCTCTACTCCAAGAGAGAAAGACAAGAAAATGCCCTCTATTAACATTTGTCTATCCGTGCTATTATTGACTAATGAAAAACCAACACAAAAAAGAAAAAAGAAGAAAAAATATCTTGTTTTGTTTTCTTAAATGCATGAGTAATTTCAGCCGGTTAGCCACCACTTTAGTAATAATCTTCATAAGGACATTATACAATGTAATAGGTCTGGAACTGTGAAACATACTCAGGTGAGTTAACCTTAAAAATTAAAGAAGTCAATGTAGCATTCAAATCTTCTGGAAAAACCCCTTCGATGAAAATTCGTAGTATAAAGGTAGTAAGAGAAGGTCCAACAATATCCCTGATAAAATGAAGGGAGAATACCATCTGGTCTCGGGGCTTTATGAGGGCCTCCACCATTTGAAAAAGAACGTCCCTGACCTCCAAATGAATAACCTCGTAGTTTAGAATATGTAGTTCTGCTAAGGAGAGGGTGGGGAAATTCCATGCACCAAGTTCGCAACGTTCACGTAATTCTTAAGTTTGACAAGTAAGGATACTTCATCCTTGTACTTTTCAATTCTTAAACATCATTAATTGTCATTTTTATCAAAGTTACTAGATTTGCTATGTTATGGACTTTCATTCATGTTTTTATTGCATTAAAAACCAGATAAGGCATTGATGTAAATATAGTTTGTTGTGGCTATGTCGTAATTGGAATTGCTGCGTTTGTATATGCTATGTGATTGTTTGTTAGTTTTGGAGTTTATATGTTTAATTCCCAATTAGATCTCGTGTCTTTTTTTTATCCTATGCCAGGACTCGTCAAACATTTATGTTAAATTGCTTGGGAGCACTCATTATTTTGTCTTTAGCTTCGATTCGAATCCTAACGAGTATAAACAGATGGATTGTTAACAGATATTGTGGAGCTCACAAGGGTGAGCGATTACATAACTGGCGTGTCCTTAAACATTTGGCCCTTTCGTTTGGAGAGTTCAGTGTCCGAACCCATGTGTTATCTTTGGCCAACCGTGACAGGATAAATGAATGGTTATGGGTTGTTAACAGGGTATAGAGTCATAGTCAGACACGTGATCTCAATTGTGTGAACTATATGTGTGTGTAATTGGTGGATTTTGTATTCAAATGTTTGACATAAGAATTCATGTGTAGTGTGTGGGTTGTACATAGTGCCCATAGCACGATTTCCGATTTGTGAGTGTCAAATGTTATGGATATGATTCAAGCATGCTATGTGTTGGTTGTGTAAGTGTTTTGTTATGTGTTTGGAGTCAAAATGAGGTATTTTGAAATGTGCAAAAAACACATTTTCCTTTGTTAATTTGTGCAAGAAAATGTTTGTTCTGAATCTCGGTCAACCGGAGTTCTTTCCCATCGCCCGGGGTAAATTACTGGAGTTTGGCAGACGACTAACAGTTTATCTCGGTCGACCAGGGTGAATACCCCATCGACCGAGGACATTGCGGTCGACCTACCCTCCTGCTCGGTCGCACGGATTTTGGATAGTGTCTCTGTCTTTAACCCGGTTGACCTGTTCGATACTAGAGCTATCTCCCGTCTTCCGATCCTCTATTTTGTCTTTGTTTCGGTTTCGTTTTGATTTATGTTTTGACTTTGCCTCTGCTTATGTTCTATTTGCTTAGTATGGTTTTACTATCGTTTTGGCTTCCGCTTTCCGCTTTCTTTGTCAAATGTTTTGGGATTGAGAAATGTTCTTTTCGAGTCTTATTTGATGCTTCATCCCAAGGGTGATTGGCGCTTACTGGACTAGTTAGCTCACCCTTATTTTGTTGTCATTTTTGCATATGAGTATGTTGAGGGGTGCTATTGATGAGAACTATGATAAGGCTTATGAGGAAGACTTAGCTTAAACTTTGTAATAGATTGACTATCATACAATTGTGGTTTTTAGTATTTCCCTTCTTAATTAATGCTTGTGGTTATGTAAGACGTATGGATATTATATTTTTCCTTTTAAGTAATATCAACTGTTGGAGTTCCTTTTTAGTCATTGGGTTCGGTGTTTCATTGACTTGAAGTGCAGTCAGATCATCACTCGGGTTACGGGGTGTGACACGTGGTTTGTGCACTCTTGATCGAGTAAGGTATACCATATATTCGATCGAATTAACATTGTGAGCAAGCATAGGTTCTTAGCACTAATTATTTCATCTTACAACTTTACATATACTTGGAAATTGTAAAGAACTGGATTTGTCTATACCAACTCATTTATGAATTATGTTCTTTTCAATTTATCAATAAAGTTGGAGCCTCCGAGCTCCGTTTAAAAAAAAAGCAAAGAGATCTTTTCTGATAATACCCCACCCCGAGTAAGTGAAGAGATTTGTTTTATAGTATTTAACCACTATACGTACATGTTCAATAGACTATTTGTCCTTGAATGCAGGGGCGAAGACAGGGGGGCGTGGGTGCTAGATTTTTAAAAATACTACTATTTATCAAAATTTTATGTGTATTTTGGAAAATTTTATCAGTTTCGCCCTTCCAAGAATTTTTTTTTGCCTCCAAGAATTTTATCAGTTTCGCCCCCCCCCAAACACCAATTCCTGACTTCGTCCCTGCTTGAATTGGAGAGGGAGGAACTCCCAACAGATGTTTTTTCATTCAGGAAGTTCAAATTACCCATACTCTTTAATTGCAGGTTTTCTATGCATAAACTCTCCTTCTATCCACTTCGAATCTTCTGCAACACTTTTTACAATAATTTCTGTAACATTTCTAATTATAACATTGTTAATACTTAGGGTTTATCTGTGATCAGTGGGGAGATGGCCTGCCCAAAACGTTCGATACCCAACTCACACAAATGAATGATTTAATTTCCTATTCTTGGTTCCTCTTGTGTGGGTTCTTATACTCCCCTTCTTGGGGCACCCGCTAGTCGAGCTTCTATTACCCCCTCACGGGGCACCCGCTCAGCCGGGGTTCTACTACTCCCCTCACGGGGGCTCCTACTTCTACTTCTCCCCTCACAGGACACCTACTACTACTCCCCTCACGGGACACCCGCTCAGCCGAGGTTCTATCCGCCCTACATGGGCTCCTCCTCTGGTGAGGTTCAAAAAAAAAAAAACGATATATATGAATAAAATTCCTAAAGAGAGTATTGCAAGACATGGTAGGAAGATCCGGACCACCTGCCACTTGGGTCTATATGTATGTGCATGTAAGAAGAATATTCAATGTAATTTAATACAGAAGCCAAACGAAAAGATCAATGAAAAAATGATAGGCTCTTAATAATTTGGAACTTTTTGTGGACAAAGACAGGCAAACAAGCACAAATACACTTTATACATACAATCCTACTTTTTTTTTCTTTCTTTCTTTTGGTTGTATTTATTATAAAAACATTTCCCTTTAATTAAAGAAAATAAAAAAATCATAATGCACAACATTCTTTTTTTTTGGTTCCTTTTTCTCTTTTTAAAAGGAGGATGATTAGTGGCTCTCACTTCCCTCCAAAATAACTCGAACTCCTTACGCCTAAGTTGTGTTTCGTTTTCCAAATGCACACCATTCTTCATATATATAAATACTTGGCCATCTCCTTCATTTCCAAAGGCATCAAAATCTCCCATTATATAAACCATGATCATGCAATATCCCACGGTTGGCTCCGCCACCCTAACCAGTGGTGTAACCACCGTGGATTGCCAAAAACAAGTAAGATCATGGCGGCTCCTCCGCTTTCTGATGCAACTACTTATCCCTAGTTGCAACCGCGCCTTGGTAGAAGAAACCGATTTCCAAGAAGAAAAGTTTTTTCCCAAAAACCACTTCTACTACTACAATAAAAACCTAACTTCAATGTCCACGACCACTATCACTGGCACAATATTCGGCTCTCGACGAGGGAAAGTTAGGTTTTGTATCCAGTCAAACCCCAAATCCACTTCCCCGATTCTCCTTCTTGAACTTGCAATCCCTACTACAACTCTTGCCAGGGAAATGAAAGGAGGGCTTCTTAGAATCGCCCTCGAATGCAACACTAGTGGAAATGGCTCCGGCTCGAGTTCTT
Organism: Vinca minor; assembly: GCA_026122235.1. Classification (NCBI taxonomy): domain Eukaryota; kingdom Viridiplantae; phylum Streptophyta; class Magnoliopsida; order Gentianales; family Apocynaceae; genus Vinca; species Vinca minor. The sequence continues at coordinate 1,451,971 of JAOCZM010000294.1, read as the reverse complement.
TACTATCGATACCAGTGTGGGACATGTATTGTAAAGGAAGAAAAGTGGGGTCCGCAGTAAAGCGTAGACTATCAGAGGCGGATAGAAAGATGTTACAGAGGATGGAAACAGTTGTTGTAGGTGCAGGTATTGTAAGTGGAAAGGAAATTGAGAGCGAAGATGATGTGTTATATATGAGAGGGAAATTCGAAAGAATTCAAGGATCATCAAACGCCGAATCGTTTCATTTGATGGATCCAGATGGGAATATTGGCCAAGAACTTAGTTTTTTCTTTCTTAGATCCCATTGAAAATTGCTTCATGGAGATGTGTTAGTGCTTTTTTTTTTTTTTTTTTTGAAGCCCGATTGGACGGTTGTCCCATTTAGGGGAGAGAGAAGTCTCAGACGAGGATAAGATAGCCCTAGAAAGGGAGATTAAAACTTGCCGCACGCATTCGGAGGGTATCGAACCCACGATCTCAAGGTCGTGGCCAGACGCATGCCCCACTGGGCTAGGACACCTTTGATATGTGTTAGTGTGTTAGTGCTTCTTCAGCTGTATTTTGTAACTTCTTTTTTTCTTTTTGGGTTTGATCACTTTAGGTTTTCTGTATTTTTTGTTGTATTTGGTGTTGGGAAATTTATATTTCCCTTTAAATTGAAATATATTTTCTGGACTGTAAAATTAATTACTGCACAGAAATTCTGCACAGGTAAAAATTAAATCTGCACTGATAAAATTATACAGAACAGAAAAAATACTGATAAAATTAATTTTTCTGTACTGTAAAATTAATTACTGCACAGTTAAAGAATAAAAATTCTGCACAGATAAAATTATACAGAACTGAAAAAATACTGATAAAATTAATTTTTTCTGGACTGTAAAATTAATTACTGCACAGTTAAAGAATAAAAATTCTGCACTGACCCAATTAATATTTCTGGACAGAAAATAAAATATTGGACAGAAAACTGCACAGAAAATAAAATTCTGGACAGGAAAAAATTAAATCACTGCAACCTTAACCGGTATTTAGATTAACTCGTGGACGAGATAGCAGTTTCACCGCTTCCCCTTAAGTTCAATATGTCCGGCCTTGTAGCTTCTGGCTTTGTAGAACACTGAACTCCAAGGTACAACGCCCAAACACTTTCTGTCTTTTTGAAGCCAAAAAATAGAACCTCCGAATCGTTAACAGCAGAACTCTTAGTAATGTTGTGCAGTGCAGGAAAAGAAAATGCAGAATGCAAGAGGGAGTAGTAATTTTTCGGGGTAAATTCTCTGGCAGTAGGAGGCTGCCTTATATAGGCTCCCAAATCTGAAATGGCATTACTCAGCCATTTGCAACAGCAGTTTTGGATTTGAATTTACACCACCATTAAGCTTGGCTGTTACAGTCTCCTGCACAATCAAGCCACAATGAATTCTGCTGTTACAAAATTCAAAACGAATTCAAACCAGTAGCAAAAACTTGGCTGATTAGGCCCGCGAGTTTTTGGTCCGGCATTTGTGTACGCACACAAGTTCAAGCTAATTTGGTATCAACAGACCTTCCGTTTGCACCCCCCCCTGCGCGGGTGCACGCGAGGTTCTAACATAAGGCATAATAGTAGTAATACAATTTAAACCCAAATAGACCACTTTAACATATAAAGTATTTTCCTCTTTCATGGGTTTCCTATGTGGGATGAGTTTAAAAAACCCATTTCCCACATTTCATCCACTCTACTTTATACCATTTTATCATTCACACCAAGAATTGGTTTTCTCACATGTTATATATCACCACGAAGCTTGCGCAACCCACTTCGTGATAAACTCAATAACATTCAAAACCGAGAGGTGTAACATATAAATATATTAGCTCAAATATTTCCTCACGACACATTAATACCACTTTAATTCTTTGCTTAAAGAACAATTCTCCAACAATTGGCATCTCTTGTCTTTTTGAGTTGTGCTTTATTTGCATGGCTTTTTTTTTAGTATAATGTATTTGCTTGGGATGTGCCAGTAACAAATTCAGGTGATCTATTTGTAAGAAAACTTTCTTCTCTTTTGTCCTTTACACTTAATAAAGTTCTTCTTATATATATATATATATATATATATATATATATATATATATATATATATATATATATATATATATATATATATATACAAGGACTCGGGTATGGGTGTTGACTACGCGTATATATTTAGGTGTCAGGTATTTAAATTTCTAAAATAAAATAAAGTGTTTGATCGAGTGTTGATCAGATCCGGTAAATATCACATATTAATACTCATGTCGTATCGTGTCGACGCACTATGACAGGTATAAACGAAAGGCTGGATAACATAGATTAAGGTCTCCCTAGTCACTCAAGATATTGAATCTTAATTATAATATTTAGAGTACACTGTTGGAAAATTTGGGTCAGATTAAAGATTTTCGAACTAAATTTTCCTGACATCTTAATATGCAACTTCAGTGCATGTTTGCATATGCATATTGTTCTTTCTTTTTCTTTTCACTGTAGTACTAACTCTATTGTAAAATCTCACTTTTTTTAAGATATCTCAAATTATTTGTCACATTTTAAAAAATTAATGCATCGTTATTATTACTTTTTCAGTCTTACCCCTAATTTATTACTTAATTAATCACTGATAATAACTTTTCAATCATTAATTAAGAAGTATTTTAAATTGTTTTCCTCATATTAATTGTTTTTCAATCATTTCCTTAATTTTTGTAAAATTCTAAATGTTGTAAACATTTTGAGACGGAAATAACATATTATTTCCCAAAAAAAGTTTGAGTTTCAATTTTGAATTTTTCGCCTCAAGCTTCGTGAAAATAGATTTTTTCCTGTATTATTGTGTTTGGTTATCAAAGAGAATACTATGAAATACACCATTCACTAACTTTTTGCGTTGTGAGTCTAGAGAAATATTGTATAATATCTTTGATCTTTTTTTTTGGGACTAGATGCATAATATATAACTCTTAGCCTTTTTCCTTTCTGTTTTTATGTGGCGGGGGGGGGGGGCTAGATGCATACATCATTTGCATCCTAATAATATTAAGGAAAATGATTTACTCCTACAATTTTAGGGATAGAAACCCTAAACCCCCAAATTGAGGGTGTTAAATGACTATCTCACTCCCCTGGTGGTATAAGGGATTCACCCGAACTATAAGGGCAAAAACGGTCCGAAAAAATATTTTAGTCAATGTTTTAGCCAATAATTCTAGTAGCCTAGCAAGATCCTAATATTAATACCTCCAATCATAAATATAAGACTTTTAGTATAAGTAGCGAAAAATTAAGTAAGCAAAATCCAATGTGTTTTGTTAATCAAAATACTAATATTATTATCTAAAACAAAATTTGTATGCTACTAATTCTATTTAAGATACTATCTCCATTCTTAAATATAAGACTTTTATTACATTTTGCGAAAATTAAGGAAACAAAAAACAAGATATTTGTTAGTTAAAATACAAATATTATTCTCTTAAATAAAATTAGTGATATACAAGTTATATTTAAGAGAGTAATATTGGTAATTTAATTACAAAAACATCTTAATTTTACTTCCTTAATTTTAATGAAAGTCTTATATTTAAGAATGAGGGAGTAATAATATTGATATTTTGTTTTAATACATCTTAATATTTGTTACTTGTAGTGAAAGTCTTATATTTAGAAATGAATGGAGTATTATATCGAAGGAGAGAGGGTTGTAATGTTTGGAACAAATTGAGTGGGAAAATGATTAAAACCGAAAAGGGTAGTTGGTAGTGAAAGCCACATTCACCAAAGTGGCCAATAATTATCAATTTGTGCATAGTTGTCCAAGAAATATATAGTATTAAACATTGGAACTTCTTAACACATTTTTTTTTGACGCCACGATTGGCGGTTGTCCCACCATTGGGGAGAGAGAACAGCCCCACATTGGGGTGAGAGAACACCCTAGATAAGGTAGAATAAAGTTTACCGCACGCAGGCGGAGGGTATCGAACCCGGGACCTCTCGATCACGGGCCGGCCAATGCCCCACTGGGCTATTGGCCTCTTCGATTGGAACTTCTTAACTTGAGTGACTTTTTTTTCTAAATTTTATTTATTTATTGGGGAGGGGACCTATCTATTACAATAAATGGGAATTTAAAAAGCGGGAAAGGTATTCGAACTCATGACCTCTACGTCATGAGGCTTCAACCTTAGCCGCTAGACCAATGCCTCATTGGCCTTGAGTGACATTTATAATCCTTGAAGTTATTTTATGTCAAAGCCTAAAAACACTCTATTAAAAATCAATTGACATTGAAAGTTAGAAAAAATGTTACACCATGTGTTATGAGAAGGTACCTTTAAAATGATAAAGGGAAAACATTCAATTATTTATCACCCCCGCTGATAAACTTGCAAATTGAACCAATTTTAGATTTAAGAAAATGTTAGAAAATCAAGAACTAGAGTGGCAATGTAAGAAATTAAACTTTAAATTTTGGATTTGAGTTCAATATTTCTAAAAGAAAATTCCCTTTTTTTTTGGTTAAAAAAAGTTATATTTTTTATTTGTTCAACTTCTCGTCCAACTAGCCTAGGAAAATGAAGATGACAAAGGGATGTTACATAGTAAATAATTTATCTTTTTTAAAATAAATTTTGGATATTTTGCCACTCTAGTCTTCGAAGTTTTTCGTTTGATCATTTTCGTCCTCTCATGGATATTTTTATTTTCCATTTTTGCCTACAGAAATCTTTTATTTCACCGTTTTGTCCTCATAAATATTTTTGAGCTCTTTTGAGTTATGGATTTCTTTTCAATGATCGTTTTGTTTCTAAAGTATTAAGGCATAAAAGATTATATAGAAGAAAAAACAGACGAATAGTTGTTTCTAGGGTACCAAGAAAGTGAAAGAGAAACTTCACCGATAAAAAAAAGTTAAGAATGTTCTTGAAGAATCAAATTGGAATAAAAATTCTGAACAAAAAATTTAGCAATAGTCATGAGTAGCACTATCAAATGGACTTGAAGTTCGCAGACCAGTCCGGGTCCGTTTTTATATGGACTAAGTATGAACTTCAAATTTCAAGTCCATTAAAAGCGGGTATTTTGAGTTCGTATTCGTTTGGATGCAGACTTTGTGGATTGGACCCGGACAAGTCCACAGACCGGTCCGCAAAAATAATATAACTTTATTTTAGAGAGAGATACTAGAGAGAATTCTAGAACTTTATTAGCACTTCCATGATTATTATTATTTTGTAAAATTGCAGAAGTATTCAAACCATTATTAACACTTCCAGTATACCCAATGCAGAAAATTGATTATCTTTGCAGGCTATAAATGTAATGGTGTAGTAGAAAAATGGACCAGCAGATCCTAATAGTCATGTCAAAGCCTCCCTCAACATATCAATGTCAAAATTAGAGGTCAACTGATGGAATGGATGGAAGAGGAGGAGATATGGCTTAAGTGACAGATGGTGGTGGTTAGCGGGCTGACAGTGATTTTGCATATGGTGGGTGGATGAGTGAGATGAAGAAGAAGAGAGAGGGTAAAGATAGTGAGCAAAATCACCAATCCTATTATCTTTGGGGACTCGCTAATAAGTTTGAGAATTTGAGAGAGAGGGGTAGACTCCCCAAAATACCCTTAGTTGGTTGACAATTTTTAAAAAAGACTAAAGTTTTACCATAACTGTCATAACGCAAAATGTTAGTGATCCAAAAGCAAAAGGCAATGGATTAGTAACCAAAATCACCAATCATGATATATTAAGGGACTATATTCCCCCAATTTTCGTAATAATAATAATTGATTGTACTAATGAGTAAATAACTATTTAGGTCACTAAACTATTTACGTTTTTCTGTTTTGGGCACTCGCCTATTTTTTGGCTAATTATACCATCTTAGTATTTATGTGTGGCTAAAAATAAATTGCCATCAAATTAGACATGTGTCGGGCATTGGCCAATAATCCAGGGGCAAAAATGGAATTTGGTCTGTCAAAATATTCGTATATCAAATTAAATATGTCTCTTTATTTTTCAGGGTTCAAGCAGTAACAAACAAAGACTTCCCACGAAGTAAGGTTAGTGTGTACTTCCCTTTTTACCCCAAGATTATCAGTCACATGTCCAACACATGTCTAATTCTGACGGAAAACACCACAAAAAGTTGTGGCGATTTATTTTCATCCACACATAAATATTAGAGTAATATAATTAGCTAAAACAATAGTTGTGTGTACAAAATAGCAAAGCGTAAATAATTTATTGACTTAAATAGTGATTTACTCTCGAACTAATTTTCCCTTTACTAATAAACGAATTAATAGCCAAATTAGTCATCAACTAACTTTCGCCCCGCCATTTTCATCATTTTCAAGTTTTTTTAACTTTTTTGGTCATCAATTTATTTTTGAACAGCCACTTTCATCATTTTTAACTTTTTTCAGCCACTTTCATCCCTAAAGATTTTACGGGCAGCCATTTTGGTCATCAGATTATTTTCTAGCAGCCACCTTCATCATTTTTAACTGTTTTTAACTTTCTTCATCCCCAAATATTTTACGAGCAGAGCAGCCATTTTTATCCTTCTGTCAAATAATTATCTAAAAACAGTCAAAATTGATGAAATTGTAAATCCACAACATTACAGTTTGGAGTGAAATCACCATATATCACCCTAAACTCAAACTTAAGATCTTGAAATTCATTTACTGTTCGTAAAAAATGTATGCTCGTAAAACCTTTGGGGATGAAAGTGGTTGAAAAAAGTTAAAAATGATGAAAGTGGCTGTTCAAAAATAAATTGATGAACAAAAAAGTTAAAAAAAAACTTGAAAAGGTGACTAATTTGGCTATTCTTCACTAATAAACGCAGCTCACGTTTTAAATGACATGCCTAAACCCGGCCCCACATACAGTGGCGTCAAACTCAAAATGATCGTTAAGCTCACAAATACAAACCTAACAGTAAGAACTCAAATGAAATTCCGGTAGTTGAAACTTTCCCTCACCGAATCTTCAAAATTCTTCAAATTGAATCCAAATTAACTAATCTTCAAATTCTCAACTTCCAGCAAGTATAATGTTACCTATTATTAATCCTTACTATACATCACTATTTGAAGAGTTTATCCCACCAAGTGAACCCTTTTTTCCTTTATGGGCATGCCCAGATTTTTCAAGATTTTCGCTTCTACTAATTCCTTACCGATCAGTGAAACCCTTCTTGTTCATCCATTTACTCCAACTCCAATATTTGGTTTTAAGAGCTTTTTTCACCGTCTTTCATGGAGTTTCTTGCCTCAGAGTAAGATTTCTGTTCTACATCCTTTATCCCTGTTGTTTTATTTTTACAGCTTATTAAGATCATCAATCATAATTTGGTTTCTATTCGGTTAAATTTTATGTGGGTGTTGGATGTTGTGCTGGATTATTTTGAAAATTGATGACCCTTCAATGTTTTTTGGTTTATGGTGCGGTGACAGGACTTAGAGATAGTTAATTTGGTTTCTCTTAGGTTAAATTTGACGTGGGATTTTACTGTAGTGCTGGATTATTAGAAAATTTGATGGCCCTTTTTTTGGTTTTGGTTGCTGGTGTGGTAGCATGATTTATAGACAGTAAATTTTGGCTTCAATTTGATGAGGATTTTTGCTGAAATGGTGGATTATTAGAAAATTGATGGCTTTTAATTATTATTATTATTATTCTTATTTTGGGTTGGTTGAGGATCCGGTACCAGGATTTAGAGACAGTAATTTTATGTTTGGGTTTAGTTTGACAGGGTTTTTATTTAATGGAAATTTAATGCAGAGAAAGTTGATTATGGGTCTAGAACTGAAGAAGAAGAGAGGGTTTACTCCTGGATATATGCATTGGCTCAATCTGAAAAAGATTTAGTCTTTGAATATGTCCGATCAACCGAAAGAGGTGAGTGTATCTGAGTTAATATTAAATTCGTAATTATCTTTTAATGTTATTTTCGGTTGTTAAGGCAAAATAGAGCAGTAACCAATAAATAAATAAATGTATGGTCACTGAATGTTACTCTGGGATTGAGAGAACCATAGCAAGTGATGTAAAAGGGATGCTCGAACTTTTAGTTTAATCCTGAATTCGGATACTATCACCCTTGAGTATTTTGCTTTGGCGCAAGTTTGCATATTCTTACTTATAATTGGTTCTGATACGACCTACAACAACCCGAGGGAGCACTATTTCAGTAACTTTTCTTTTTAACCTATATCAACAGTTCGTAATCATACCAATTTTCTGGGAAATAATCTTTTAGTGCAATTTTTTGAAAGATGGTTACCTTTAGGTCTTGATACTTTGATCAATATCAAAAATATTCTCTTGGTTAAAGGAACTAGTTATACGATCAAAACTTGAACTTAAACACCGAAAACAGATATTCTTTTACTTGCCAACAGTATGGCGCCAAAGAATCTATGCTTTGTCGTAACAGCCACTTAAAAGAAGTTTTCCTACTTCCGACGTGAAGAAAATGAAATATCACTCGAGAAATATACTCAAATTGCATATATATTATTCTGATGCAGGTTTGAGCTTCAATGAAGCTGAGAGGAGACTGAAAGAAACCGGGCCAAATATTCCTTTTCATTATCCTTTCCTAAGCTGGGGGCAGCTTCTTTGGAATGCTTTATTTCATCCTTTTAACATCATTCTGATTGTATTATCAGTAATCTCTTACATATCTTTGGATTATGGTAACGGAAGCATCATGCTTGCACTGGTCTTCATAAGTGTCTCCCTCAGATTTTACCAGGTAACGACTCCTTCATTAGTTCGTTATCCTAATCATTCCAAGAGTCTCTACATCTGAATCTTGATTTAGTATTTGTGCTTATCAGGAGTACAACAGCTCGAAAGCAGCAATTAAACTGTCTGAATTTGTCAAGTGTCCTATAAAGGTTCAAAGGTGTGCTGGCAGGACTGTTCAGACAGAATTAATAGTTCAAGTTGATCAAACCGATGTTGTTCCGGGTGATATTATTATTTTTGAACCTGGAGACCTTTTTCCTGGCGATGTAAGGCTATTAACTTCAAAACACTTGGTAGTAAGGTTTGTTCTTTTTCATACGGTTTAGATACAAGTCAATTTTCGCATGTTATAGGAAAGTAATCCCTGTTCTTAAAAATACGTTAATGTGACACATGATACTGATCTTTGGAACAGCCAATCTTCGCTAACAGGAGAATCTGGAAGTACAGAGAAAACAGCTGATACCAAAGAACATTCGCATACTCCTTTGCTAGAGTTAAAGAATATTTGTTTCATGGTTAGTCTAAAATATGTTTTGCTCCTTTCCTTCTCTAATATGAGAATAACAAATGTTACTATGCAGAACATAAGTGAATGTTGTCCAGCATAATGGATTTTAGGAGTAAGATGGTTTTGGCTACATTATTCCGCGTTTAAGTAAACTTGGGGAAACATAAGCAAAATTAAAGCCAAAGTTCTACTTCATATGCTATTTGTAACATATTTACTACTTCCACCATTTCATAATACAAGTCCTTTTAGCTTTTCCATCCCTTCCCAAAATATATGTCATTTTCAAACTTTTAAGATATATTTCCAAAATCACCCTTACCCATATTATGGTATAGAGAGAAAGAAGATATGCTGATGGTTGAGACTTAATGTGGATGGATTAAATTCTATAAGGTTATAATGGGAGAAATGTAAATAGGAGATGTCGTATTTTGCTTGGTTAACCACTTCCGAAAGTGCACACTGCTGAGGAATAAGAGGATTCCTGTTTTTTTGTCTTAGGGAACAAGTGTAGTATCAGGTATGGGAACTGGTCTGGTTGTTTCCACTGGACCGAAGACTTATATGAGCACCATGTTTTCAACTACTCGGAAGCTGAAGCAGCCAGATGATTTTGAAAGAGGCATTCGTCACATTTCTTATTTACTGGTTGTCGTCATGCTCATCGCGGTCACAATGGTTGTTCTTATATGTTATTTTCAGTCTCATGATCTGAGTGGCAGCATACTCTTTGGTATCTCAGTCGCTAGTGCCCTAACCCCTCAGATGCTTCCCCTTATCATAAATACTAGTCTTGCAAAAGGTGCCCTTGCCATGGCCAAAGACACATGTGTAGTCAAAAGCTTAACTGCCATACAAGACATGGGATCTATGTAAGTTGAATTTCTAGTGATACTCGGCATACAATTTACATATGCACGCTTATTTACGTCTCTTCTGGATCGAGCTCTCACTAAATACATCTTATTTCGAGGCATCTATAATATGTATACTCTCTTTAAGACATACCAGATTTGGCTTTTTGCACTACATATCTAAAGAAGACATTTTCTCATTTACTCGAGGAAAATAATTTATTTATAGTATTTATTGGTGCTGCTCCTTAATAGGATGAAAGGGTATTAGATGATGTTGCTGATTGGTACACATTATGTTTATACACAAGAAGTGACTACGAAAAATCGCACATCCAATATAGACATTATTACTGGTATTTTCATCAATACGACATGACAATCGATATTTATTCATTTTGTGTTTTAAACCAGGCATTGTTCCTAATGCACTTCTTGCTGTTTATTGTAGGGACATTATCTGCATTGATAAAACTGGGACACTTACAATGAATACTGCGCTGCTAATCAATTATTTTGACAGCTGGGGTTCACCAAAGGAAAAGGTGTTGTACTTCACCTTCCTGAATGCTTACTTTAAAACTCAACAAAGGTATCCATTGGATGATGCCATTATGGCATATGCATACACAAACGGTTTCAGGTTTCAACCATCCGACTGGAGTAAGATAGATGAGATACCTTTTGATTTTACACGTAAATGCGTCTCTGTTATTTTGGAAAGACAAGTGAATGGTAAAGATAAGAGAAATTGTTTCAAGGAGAGAATAGTGATAACAAAGGGAGCCTTAGAAGAAGTGACAAAAGTTTGTTCTTTTGTTGAACATTTTGATAGGGGTGATATTCAGAGAATCTCTGTAGAAAATCGTCATACTATCTCAAGCTTGGGAGAACAATTGAGCAATGATGGATTACGGGTTCTTGGAGTAGCATATAGAATGCTTGGAACCGTGAGTTTATATCTCTTTAATGAACTCCGCTGTTCATTTCTTTGATCATTTTTTTTAGAATCTTATATGTTTTTATTGCAGGAAGCGAACCGAGGTAAAAGTGTATATGATGAATCTGTTGAATCCGACATGGTTTTCTTAGGACTTCTAGCATTTCTTGATCCACCGAAAGATTCTGCAAAAGAAGCCCTTTGGAGACTAGCTGAAAAGGGAGTAAAGGCAAAGGTATTAACAGGAGACACACTGTCCCTTGCTATAAGGATATGCAAAGAGGTAGGCATAAGAACCACTGATGTGATTACCGGGCCCGAACTTGATTTACTTGAAAGTGATTCTTTCCATGAAGCTGTGAACCGAGCAACAGTATTAGCTAGGCTCTCCCCAGATAAAAAATTCCGTGTGGTGCAAGCCTTGCAGAAAGAACATGTTGTGGGGTTCTTGGGAGACGGTGTAAATGATTCACTGGCACTTGAGGCTGCAAATGTTGGTATATCAGTTGATTCAGGGGCATCAATCGCAAAAGACGCCTCTGATATCATCTTACTCGAGAAAGACCTCAACGTTCTTGTTGCTGGTGTCGAACGAGGTAGGATCACATTTGGGAATACGATGAAGTACATTAAAATGTCGGTTATTTCAAATCTGGGAAGCATTGTTGGGACAGTTATCGCAACCTTCTTTTTTTCATATGAACCCTTAACACCAAGGCAGCTTGTGATACAAAACTTTCTGTATAACTTGGGTCAAATTGCGATCCCATGGGACAAAATGGAAGAAGAATATGTGAAGGTTCCGCAAAAATGGTCACTTAGAGGGTTAGCTATGTTTACATTATGGAATGCTCCTCTTGTAACTTTATGTGATTCTACAACCCTGCTGTTCCTTTGGTACTATTACGATGCGCGTTCTGTATCGTCTGTTGCTTTTCGTCACTCTGCTTGGTTTGTTGAAGGACTTCTAATGCAGACATTAATCATCCACTTAATCCGTACAGAGAAGATCCCGTTCGTTCAGGAGGTTGCTTCTTGGCCTGTTATTTTTTCCACAGTTCTGATTTCTGCTGTGGGTATTGCGATTCCCTTTACACCACTGGGTAAGTTACTTGGTCTAATTCCTCTTCCATTGTCATATTTTGGATTTCTAGTCATTCTGTTTCTAGGTTATTTTATAGTTGGCCAAATTGTCAAGAGAGTTTACATTTATGTATACAAGAAATGGCTATAGAAAACTTGTAGTATGATAAGGTTGTGGATCCATTTCGGAATTGGTGTTTTGCCTTTACATTCAATACAATTTCAACATTCGGATTAGTTGACTGGACGGTTGAGTTTTAATTAGGATGAATAGTTGTTCTTCACAAAGCTTCAACAACTTTACTATTTGAAAAACAGTTGTTCAACTTTTTTTAGATTTTGTCTGCACGTGCGGGCAAAATACCTGTTCTGCATCATATCCAAACTAGTTTGATAGAGCTTTTCTTACAGAACACTGGACACAGAACAACAAATTCATGTCTTTTTTTATATATAACAAAATCTTGCAAATGTTGTTGTACAGATACAGTTCTTTCTTTTCATGAAGTATTTATTTTCTAGCATCACTTTCAAATTAGAAAAAAAAAACATTTGAATGTGATGGTTGACACACAGAGCAGCAAACTGCAAAGAATGATGTTCTTGTGGGATTTGTCACAGTAAATGATGTTGAAAAAATAAGCAACATGCCATGGCAAGTAGCATGATAGCTTTAGTCGTTCGCCTGCTTGATGAATAATCTGCAAATGCAATACAAGCTATGCATCAGTTTTCACCATCCACTAATCCCAGGTATTAGTTACAATGTGGGCTAAGGCAATCTTCCGGTGCTAACAGTTATTTTGTCGGTTACGTGTTGAACCAATCTCTGTCGTCGAGTTGTTTGGTTCGATGACAAAAATAATTGTTCAGGAACTACCAATCATAAAGTTGTTTCCTAAACAACTATCCTAGCCCCGGATCAAACAACCTGACGACCCCGATTGGTTCAGCATGCTTGTCTAGTAACCAAAATGAGGCAAACCTACATTAGGGGGCAGACATGTGAATAAAACCCAAGATTTATCGCGGTGAGGAGTACTTTTAACCAACCGAGTTAACTCCTTGTCACATGAAACTTAATATGAATGTTAGGGCAAAACTATGGTTGCCACTCTTGTCATGTTGCTTACTTGTTTGTAGAAATTCGTAAATTTAGTAAAGCTCAAATTCTTACCTAGTTGTAGTTGGAGATAGTTATTCCTGATATTCCATTCAAAATCCCAGTGCTTCTCGTCATTTTTCAGCGTCCAGTAAGCCCATCCAAAGGATGCAACATTATACACCTCCAATTGAGCTCTTCCGAAATCTTGATAATCCGTTTGTGAACCCGTGGTGACCTTCCATTCATTCACCCATTCACCTGAGATTACGTCGCACCAGAAATCATAATTCAACATCTCGAAACATCAACTCAAATGTAATATTAATAAAGCATCAACTAGAATACGCGAAACAGGAATCTTAGCAATTATATGCATCGTTCAAACTGAAAACAAACATTTGCTGAAGTAAAAGAAGACAAAGCAGAGGTATGGCTTACCGATGAAAACGAGGGGACCATTTGCAGCGTTAAGAGCTTGTAGTTGAGATTCTCTGGTCTTATATATGTATTGAATATTTTCCAGTGAACTCATGTTAAAGAAGAATGTGTCGAAGAGATTGTAATAGTGCAAGTCAACAACTGTATTTATAGGGCCTAAGTTAGCTTGATAAAGTTCCAATGGATCTGCATTGCCAATTCTTTGGCAGAATATAACATATGCAGTTGATGAATATTTACGAACAATCTGGTATCCTTGTTTGTAAAATGAAATAAGGACGTCAAGGGGAACTGCTCCGGCTGATGGCTCGTTTAAAAGCTCGATACCTAGCAAGGAAGGGTGCTTCACGTATCTGCAAATGAAAAAGTAAAAAGTTTGAGAAGAACATCAACCTCTATCCAATATAAACATCTATCCAAGCCTACCTGGACGCGAGGAATTCAATGACGTCCAATGTCTGAGACACAGTGTCCGTAGAAGTAGGCCAGCCTATTGTGCCGTCTCTACTGGCACTATGCTCCATCCCGTTTTGAGATCCCGGAGCAGCATGAAGGTCGATAATGCACTTTATACTAAAGGATCTGCACCAAAGAGTTTATATTTGACCACGCGAAAGTATTGAGAAACACGGAAGGGAATAGATGGGACCTACTGTGCCCAAGTGAATGCGTTATCAAGAGCCTCCAAACTACCCCCGAACAAAAGGGGCAGGAGGATTAAGATCAGAAGCTATCCACCATCCAACTGGTATTCTAACAGTGTTGATTCCATGTCTATAAAGAAACTCGAAATCTTCTATGGTGATAAATGTGTTTCTGTGTTCCTGCAACATCCGGGAATAATTAAAATCGCGTTTGTATAGAAGAAACAAGTTATTGCAGGAAAAAAGGATTTACCGCAAGGACCTCTTTGGCCCGACTATATCCATATCCATTGGCAAGTTGATAATCACCATGTAAATTGTTTGCTACAATGGTCATCTCAAAAGTGGCTGCATTATCATCCCATCCTGGTGTCCCTGGATAATCCGCTCTGAGTTGGTTGGCTTTCGAAGCCTAAGAAAATCGTGAACAACTCAAGTATTCGTTTTAGAGTCGCAGCAGACTACTTCATATACGTTTAAGCATTGAGATAACATTAAAGTTTCCTTGATTTGTACTAGGTTGTTTGGTGGCGGATTTGGACCAACGGCAGTAGGAAATCTCATACCTGGATATAAGTCCCACTCTTGAGTTTGAGGTGAACTCTATTATAGGCATCTCTTTCAATGTACAATGTTTCTGTATCGGACACTGATTCTGCAGTTGCTGTGACAAGGCTGCCAGCACTGTTGCAGGTTAAAAACTGGCCTTGGGAAGTACGAAACTGAAATATTGATTCGGAAACTCTCCAAAGCTGCTCGAGAAGAAAATGTTCGACTCATTACACTATAATTCAGTCGATTGAAATTCGAAAAAAAGGCACCAGAGCATGAGTTACAGTTTATGCTCGAACCAACCCAAAGCCTAATGATTTGATGAAATAGCGTCGAACAACCAAACTAGAAACTCCAGAAAATTCTATATAGAGCTCAAAGAAGAACATTTAGCACAATATCAGAAACTACAACAAAAACAATAACATAACATATTATGAGCGGTGATAAGATATAATCTTTGATAATAAATGCACAAAGAGGGCTGCTAACCCGAAATGTCTCCCACGACGAGGGAATATCTCTATCAACAGTAACATTCATTCCACCCCCATTCTCAGCAGATACATATTTCTGCAGTGTCACTGACTTAAATTGGACCTCTGTTCCATCCTACATTGCAAATTTGCAATCACCACAAATTAAAAAGGACATTTTTTTTTTATCATAAAAAAAAAGGAAAAAAGAAAACTGTGATTAACAATAAGAACCAAAAGTGAAAGCAAACTTACAAGCATATCTACATTGGGAATTCCATCAAAAAGTGAAGGCTTTATCCATCCTTCAATTACTAACCAACCACCTAAATTTACTCCTCTTACTCTTGAATCTCCATGTAATCCCTCCACTTAATTCAGAAAAAAATCACAAAAGAAAAGTAATCATAACCTTGATTCATAATGCTTTTTAAACATCTAATTTGGTTCCCATTCCTTTTTGTCAGCATCGTATATGTCGTTTGATCAAACAGCCGAAATTAGTTGTTCCTGATCAAAGGAAAAGAGTTTCGGTCATCTGATCAAACGACTTAGAAAATTAAGATTTATCAACAAACCGGGTGCTAACAAAAAACATTGTCAGCACTGGAACCCGACTGAAAAAATTTGAAGAAGTAAAATTAGATAAGGTTGAAAGCAAACCTGAGCATACAACAGTGAAAAGAAGCCAAAAAGAAAGAAGAAATGGAAGGACCCTTTTGCAGAGACCAATTTCCATGTAAAATGCAGCCCAAAAGAATCACATCATAAAATCAATGAAAGTAAATGATATCCACCAGCATCAAAAAAGCAAAAAAGACCAGATAAAGAGAAAGGGAGAGTGAGAACCTTAGAAATCCCTTCCTTATTAC
The DNA here is from genome assembly GCA_026122235.1 of Vinca minor. Taxonomy (NCBI): domain Eukaryota; kingdom Viridiplantae; phylum Streptophyta; class Magnoliopsida; order Gentianales; family Apocynaceae; genus Vinca; species Vinca minor. The sequence goes on along the minus strand of JAOCZM010000294.1, from coordinate 1,435,703 downwards.
TCAATTAATTCCAAAAAGAACCTTGTAAGCAACCTTAAAATATTCAAAGATAAAAGGAGAAAAAAAAGTGTTTATATGAACCAAAAAAAGTTTACTTTGCTTGAAGATTTGGTGTTTGTACGAGGAAAATGGTTGTTGATTGGTAAGAAAAAGGGGTAAAAAAGAAGGGGGCTATTTCGGAGTAGTTTTATCCTGTTAGGTTACTAAGTTTAAAAACTTACATACAAACCAATCAATACAGTACACGTAAGAAAGAGAATCAAACTTATATCAATTCTCTTTTCTACGTGTACTGCACTCATTGGTTTGGATGTAATTTATAAACTTAGTAGCCTACCAAGATAAAAAATTTCGTTATTTCGTTCATCATTTCGATTCTTGTGTACAGCATAAAGGACACATAGTTGATGAAGGATTCAAATCCCAAGTTAGGAGGATTACATAACTAATGGGTTACGGCTATAGTGCAGAATAAAATGTTTGTGTATACTAATATTTTGTTGATAGATAATATAAGATTTTAAACCGATATTATATTTTATTACCTCCCTTCCTAACTATCCTAACTATAAGACTTTCATTACATTTTGCGAAAATTAAGAAAACAAAATTTTAAAAGGTTTTTATAATAAAAATATTAATATTACTCTTTTAAATAGAATTGGTGGTATACAAGTCATATTTAAGAGAATATTAATGATATTTTTATTAAAAAAGCATCTTAATTTTTCTTCCTTAATTTACGACATATGTAATGAAAGTCTTATATTTAGGAATGGAGGGAGTATACAATATGTGTGTTCTTGTGATGAACACATATTCAAAGCATGTAACACCTATTTTACCTAACAATTGTTATAAAATTACAATATGTGTTCGCTCCGAAAAATTCTGAATCGTCAAATTTTTTATTTGACGGTAAGAAATATGTTCATTATGTATTAAATTTTGTGTTAAATACCATAGCCAGACCCGAAGGATAGATTCTGCCATTTTTTTTGCTGAGAGCGATTGGCGTATTTTTAAAAGTTTAGCCCAGCTGGTATTTTTCTTTTTCTTTTTTCAACCTTGATAAGTTTAGCATTTGGACCGGTTTTCTTGTCCACAAACAAATTATATATTTTGAGTCACATTTTTTAATACAAAATTATCACTATGAATTTGCATTAGGGGTGTACATTCGGTATTCGAACTAAATTTCGGAATTCGATTCGATTTTTTTACGTTTTATGAAAATCGAACTAAACCAAACTTTTATGGAAACTAAATACCGAAATTATTTCGAGTATGGTTCAGTTCGGTTCGGTTTATACCGAAATTTCATTTTTCTTCCTATGAAGCTCAACTTACTAAAAATTAGACAAAAGATAAATTATAATGCACAATTAAAATAAAAACAATAAACTAAAAATTAAGAATAAAATAAAACTCTAAAACAATAACATAACTCATTAAGTCTCTAATAAGAAAATTGTTAAGGTAAAATAACTTTGTTAACCTCATAAGTTGGTGAGAGAGAAAGACAAATAAACAGTCCGGTTCCTATGCGGAACAGCTATTTTTCCGCACATGCAGAACACTTTTTTGGCCTTGAGAACAGCTGTTCATTTTTTAATCAATCTTAGCCGCCAAAACTTTAATCTAACGGACGAGCTTTTGTCTCGTATGTTCCGCACAAAAGCTGTTCCGCATAGGAGCCGTGGTGAGAAATAAAATGTAGCAAGGTGATTGGGTACAAGCGAAAAAAGTTCAATAAATACAATTTTTTAATATATAAAAAGACATTTATTTTGGCGGATTGCCTTAGTATGGCCCCCAAATTTCATAAAGGTCATGACATGGCCCCCAAAAAATGGGGAGAAACATTTTTGTCTAGAACGGAAGTGTGACTTCCGTCCTGGGGCCAAGACGGAAGTCCCACTTCCGTCCTGGATGACGTGGCAGCCTCCCTCACGCGCCTTGCCACATCATCCAGGACGGAATGGCCCCAAGACGGAAGTCCCACTTCCGTCCTCAACTGGTAGTGTGTTGTCTAAAAAACACTTAGTTTTTTTTAGGGGTCTACAATTTTTAGTGGTTATTTTTTTCAGGTATTTGTATTACAACAACAAAAACAATATTTCCAAAACACATTGCTTACTAAAATTTTAGAAAAAAATTAATAAATTATATATTAATATATAAACAAACAACGGAATAATCGGAATAATATTTTACAACGAAAAAAAAGTAACATTCTTCGTAACTACAATGAATGAAACGTAAACAACGTAAATGAAAATCTATCTACGGCGCCGAAGGTGTGTATCGATCGGGGCGTCTCGGGTCCGGTCGCAAGAAGTAAATGCGGCCATCTCTCACACGCACGGCGCTACCAAAATTGGTTGCGATGAATTCCACGCCTTCCGGGTCGATGAAAATCGGCTCCTCGGGGTAAAGCGGCATCGGCAACGGAGTCTGATGCTGCGTCTGAGGGATGTGCAGGCTGTACGAAGGCGACCCTCCCGAGTAGAAGCCCGACTGTGCAGATGTAGAGGGCCCTGCACCAGGATCCCCTCCCGTTTAAATACCCGGTGAATAAATATCGGGTGATGCAAATTGGTATTCAAAACGGGTGGGTATGTCGGCCTGACTGGGAACCTCTGTCTGTGTCGGAGACTGTGCCGGATCTGTTGCCCGTGGAGCCGGCTCCGGTGGCCAGCCGCGCTGTCGTAGTCGCCTCACCACCAAGTCCCTCCGCGCGGCCTCCCGGTTCCTCCGCGTTCCTTGCCTCTCCACCTGGGACCGGGCCGGAACAGGCTCCCTCGGCTGCGTAACCGGTTCCAGAACAGCAGACTCTGCCACATCCGCAGCTCGCGATCTGCAGGACAGGGACTTTCCGGCCGCCACGAACGCTTCTTTGATTGTATTTGAAGCCCAGGTGACGAGGGACTTGTAGTGGCCGATTGAGTTGGAGGCCGGCTTATCGAGTTCCGTGATTATTAGTCTCTTGGCATCCGCCTGCAACATCAATTCTCGTGTCAGTATATTATAAACAAGGAAAAACAATGTAGACAAACAAAAAGAAAAAACTTACAATAATGTCCTCGAAAGGCGCGATGGGTTGAATGCCCATCGGGAGTGGACCGGCATCCCTGTTGCGTGGGTTTGTAAGGAGGTGCACGGTAATGCGATTGTACCAATCCATGTACTCACAGGTTGGTAAGATCACATTACCGGGGACCTGGTCAGCGTCCGCCAGTGCATCCACTCGCTCATCCCACAAGGCTATGTAGACTTTGTGCTCGTTCTCCCAGTTCATATTGGCTCCCGCCGTGCGGGTGTGGACATCCTGGCCCTCTGTCGTACCCTCCGTCACCGATGGGGTTGGTATCACCTGCTGGAACCCGAATTGCCTAGCAACCCGGTCCGGCATGTGAAACTCAACCAACTCGAAACACACGAGTGGCGTACACACACGGGGTACCGCCTCCACATTAACTGTCATAAAAAATTTTACATTAGCATAAATTAATTGCGAAAATTAAAAAAAAAAAACCAAAATTACGATAAACCTTACCCCCTGAGCGTCCGTCAGTCGGTCAAGCTGGTCGTGAAACACCGTAAGCTGAGATTTCGGCGTTCTTGAAACTCCGGGCGGTATTCCAACGCGCCCCGTACGCTCGGCCGTCCGCGGGAATTTCATGCATAATCTCTCCCCGGTTCGCCGACCGGAGAAATGATATGCGCTCCCACGCCCACAACTGGTACAAACAAACACGGATTAATCATCAAATATTAAAAAAAATGCAGGGAACCAATAAAAAAATCATTAAAAATTACACAAACCTGGATCAAAAGGCAACAACCAGCTATGTCCTTAGAGACGGCATGTGCAGAGGTACACAGCTGGCGGTATAGGTAGGATATGACGCCGCTGGCCCATGAATGATGGTCGAGGGCGAGGTCTCCGTCGCTGATAAGCAGGAGATAGCGCATGTTCCCGCGCGACCCGGCTTTATTAGGGAAAAGGAAAGTGGTGATGCAGAGGAAAATCAGGGCCCGGGCCTGCTGGTCAACTGCGACGTCCGTGGCATCCTCGCCTAGGGGATCGGAAATGTGGGCATACACCTCTGCAAGCTCGATGGCGTTACCCCTAATTGACCCGGTTGGGGGGGCTGAATCCTAGGCTCTCGTGGACGCGCTCAATCCACTGACGCTTGGTCATGTTGTAGTCCTCGTTCCACGTCACCACGTTGCCCGCGGTTGGCAGTCCTAGGAGGCATCCTACGCCCTCTAGGGTGATGGTGACCTCACCGCATCGCAGATGAAAGGAGTGCATCTCGGGGCGCCACCGCTCTACTAATGCGGTGACCAGTGCGTGGTCTATCTTTATCTTACCTATCCTACATCAACCCCCGAAACCTATACGGTTAATGAGCTCTAGCACTCTCGGGTTGCCCTCGCGTTGGTAGGCCTAAAAAAACTCCCGTCATAGCTAATGACCTTCAAACCTCTGTCTAGGCCTACATCCCCGCCCCAAATCCTAAGTGATCTATGTGAGGTGTGTTTGTTCAACACACTGGGATCGTATGGACCGGGTATAAGGTGGGCCGGAAAAGCCATCTATAAAAAAAACGGTGTGATTTTATCAATTAAAAATGCGTAAAATAACAATTCACAAAAACAAAATTTAAGGATAAAATTAACCAATTTTCACTTAAATCATAAGGATATAAATTTCACCAAATTGCAATTAAAATACTAAACCAAAAAATTCACCAATTCTCTATTAAATAATATAATAAAATTAAAAAAAAAATGATATGTTCACTTAATTAGATATTGACATCATTACTAAATATAAAAATTTTAGGACAAATAGTGAAATTAAGGAAAAAATAGATATTAATTGCAATTAAAATACATAAATATCAAATTCACAAAATTGCAATTAAATTAAATACATTTTTAATTGGCAATTGAATTTTAAAATTATGGAAAAAAAATTAAAACAAAAATACCAATACCTCCAAATTTAAAAAATTTGGGAGAGAGAGAGAGTGGTGGTGGGGATGATGGACGGCGGCGGCGGCGGCGGTGGGAGGGAGGGAGGTTGCTGCAGGAGGGAGGGGGAGGTTTTTTTTTGGGAGAGAAAAGCCAATGTCGCGGTGGGGGCAGGGGGGAGAAGAAGAGTTTTTTTTAAAAACTGGGAGGCGGAACGGAAGTGCACTTCCGTCTCGGGGCCATAATCTGAGTGGGGACTTTCGTCCCCGACACGCGTGCAATGCGCGTGGGAAAAATCGCACACGTCATCCGGGAGACGGAAGTGGGGACTTTCCGTCTTAACTCCTGCGACGGAGTGCTGACTTCCGCTCTGACAAAAAATGTTTCTCCCCATTTTTTGGGGGCCATGTCATGACCTTTATGAAATTTGGGGGCTATACTAAGGCAATCCCCATTTATTTTTACCAAGTAATTTAAGCCAAAAAATTTTTTTGTTTAAAAAGAAGAGAGTATCTTACATATGAAACATTATTTTTGTATACACTTTTGAGTAACAGCTGCAAATTACTTCGCTTGGAAAGTATCAATTTATATCCATGTTGGTTTGCAAAACCGTGACTCTAGTTTTTTTTTTTTTTAATAATTGAATCAATCACTAATTTAATTTGAGAAAAGAATCGTAAATCAAATAACTTTTTTATTTTATTTATCAAAATATACTTTTCTAGAAAATCATAACATCCTAGGTAGTGACGAAATCAGAAATTTAACATTGGGACGAAAACTATAACAGTATGCCGAATTAAATATAAAAAATGCAAAAAAAAAAAATTTGTTGGGGCAAATTTAATAAAGTATTCTGAACTATATATAAAATTTACTAGTCTTTTTTAGAAATTCGGGGGCGATTGCCACCCCTCCCCTGTCTTCATCTCTGATCCCAGCGCTACAATTTTACGATTTTGGAAGAGTTTAGTAAACTCTTGGAAAGATATAATGTGAGTAGAGTTTTCTTGATGATTATGACTTCTTAGGTATGGCAACTGGCAAGCACATTTATCTATCTCTTCTTCTTGTCCTACCTAATGGCTAGATAGGAATGTCTTTGTTTGTTATCCGCAAGATAACCCAGTTAGTTTGGGGTGACAGATTGTGTAGGAGAGCTTATTTTCAGTGTAGAAATTTCAACCCTCCAATGTGGAGGTGACTTCTTGCGGTGGGTTAAAATAAGACCTCTCATCAATCGAATCGTTGGATCACCTGAATTTATATCCTCCACAATTTTTATGGAATTGGAAAGTGGGAACTCTGTGAGCGTGAGTATCATTCTTTTTTTTTTTTTTTTAGGAGGAATGTCTTTGTTAGACCACTACAATCTTCTTTGCCTCCTATCTTATTTTTGTATTTGTTCATGGCTGTGACGTGTCATATTATTTTTCTTGGAACTCTACAATTTTCTTTAATTTTTTTAAAATTTTTTGAAAAGAAAAATTTGCACTTGACAACTGATTGCAGTGAGATAAGAAATGAGATACAAAGATATGACAAAAAATTTGTTCCGTTTTTATCCTAAGCCAACCCTAGATTTTATCCTAAGGAAGATGTTAAAAGTGATATTCTCCAGCCTGTGGATCAAGGATTGCGATGAAGATGCTTTGAAGGAGAAGATTATGTATTTGTTTAGTTGGCTAGTTATTTTAGTTGTTTTTCCTAACCATCCAAATTTTCTTGAGTGTCTTTTGTCTGTTATCGTAATTTTTTAAATCATTGTATAACTTTTACTTTCTGTATTTTCAAATTTTCCTTTGATTGTAATTGCTTCAGCTATTTGTGATTAATGGAAACTAAATTTATTCAGCAAAAAAAAAAAACCCTAGATTTTATAATTGCTACTCACTTGTCATTTTACAAATAATTGAATTTTTATTTTACAAATAAATCTTTTACAGAACTACTCTATCGTCCCTTTCCCAAAAAAAATAAAAAAATAAAAAAGAGAAAAACAAAGGGTAACCTACTATAGCAGTTTCACTTTTGATTCATATTTTGCGCCCTTGTCCAGCAGCTTGGTTGAGGTTGAGACTCTGAGAGTCCCACCTCCAATGGCCCACTTCTGAAACCAAATATTTTCTCCATTCCTAAATAAAAGACTCTTTAGATAATTATACAAAAATTAAAAAAAAATTTGTCATTTTTATCGAAAATTTCAATATTACCCCTCTCTCTCACTTCTGTAGTATAAGAAAAGAAAGGAAAAAAAAGAATAGCAGATGCCATAAATAAAAGAAATGTCGAGGGTATAATTGAAATAAATTGTTGACAATTAATGAAAAAAGTCTTAAACGATAATTAATTAACTTGGATACCTATAAATCTCTTAAACGACAATTAAATGGGGATGAAGGGAGTAAGACATTGTGGATGTATCTTTTACAAAGGAACAATTCTGATATAGACTTGGACTACCAAGTGGTCACATTCAGCCACAGCACAGTTTTGATTAAAAATAATAAAAATACTCCCCCTTTTGGTGAGCTTTTTGAGGCTTTTTTATTTTATTTTAATCAAAAAATGTGATGTGGTTGATTGTGGACCAAGTCGTCCATAACCCACATATAGCCCAGGTCTATATCGGAATTTTTCTTTACAAAGGCTCTTCACCAAAAGAATTTCCTGGCCCAAGTAGTACATGGTCCTTCATTATCCTACGTTGGGCCGATCCCCAATTCAATATCCGAATCCAAGAGGAAACAGAAACCAACAACCTCAGAACTTTATGGCAAAATCTTTCTAAAATGGTTGACATTTGTATATCCACAATTATCCTATCCACCAGCCCGGCTCCTATGCGGAACAATTGCAGAACAATCCCTACCGTCTGATGAAATTTTGAACGGCCAAAATCTGGAGAGAAAAAAGTTGCGGCTGGACTTAGAATATTAAAAAAAAAAAAAAATCTCTCTCCAGATATGCACCGTTAAAAAATCTCATCTGGTAGCTTGTCCCGCATGTACGGAACAAAAAACTGTCCCGCATAAGAGCCGGGAGCCCTATCCACATGTTCCTTTAACACTTGGGTAAAAGCAAACTGTACTACCACGTTATATATTCATAATAGATTACCATGGGCAATTATTTTCACTTTCACATGCTGGATAATGTGGCTGAATCGGAATGTAAGAATCTTCAAGAAAACAGAAAAAACTTTCAACATTAAAGATAAGGTAAAAAGTATCATGCTCCTTAAATTTTTCTCGATTTTGATTTTTGATCCTGAATTAAAAAAACGCAAAGTCCTTAACCCTGAACTTTTATGAAGTGTTAATTTTTCACTTTCCATCCAAATCCACCGGTAAATCTAACGGAATTGTAACATGTGACTCTCACATGATTTAACTCATGAACATTTTGAGAAAAATAGGTCCTGACCCAAAAAAATATCAAATTGGGGTAAAAAAAATACGCCAAAATTCTTCTCATATTTTTTTGGTAAACCTATTTTGTTAAGAATTTCTCAATTTTATTCAAATAACATGAGAATGGACCAAATAAATATTACTAGTAGTATATATATATATATATATAGACAGAATAGAACAATATATTTTTTTTAAGTAAAAAATATCAAGATAAATGTTTGGACGAAGTCTATGTATTTTAGATTGTTCACTGACTTTTTAGAGTAAAATAAGATGATTTCCTTTTAGCCGTTTTCTCATCCCATTTTGAATATTTTTTTGTCATAATCTATTTTTTTCTTAAAATGCCTCTAAGTTAAGTCATGTGAGAGTCACATATTACTTTTCCGTTAGATTTAACAGTGGATTTGGATGGAAAGGGAAAAATTAACACTTCATAAAAGTTCAGGGTCAAGGACTTTGTGTTTTTTATTTCAGGATCAAAAACCAAAATCGAGAAAAGTTTAGAGGGCGTGGACATATTTTACCCTTAAAGATATTAGGTGTAAGAGCATTGCATTTATTTATGCTAATGACTTGTTTTGCAAGGAAAATCATATTCGGTCTATGTATATTAAATGGATTCCACCATCGAACAATAACTACAAATTAAATGCAGATGGTTCATGTAAAGGAAATCCAGGAACTGGCGGTGCAGGAGGTATATTACGAAATGCACAAGGTGAATGGGTGGTGGGTTTCAGTATCAACCTACCAATTACAACAAATCTGAAGCACAAGAAAAATAAAAATAAGATTCATAGTTTTGAATGGCAAAAAATCTGTCGTCCCCATTATGTGCCTCGTTTCTTATTCCACGAATAAATAATAGTCATATGTTCACTTTTCCTCTACGGATTCCACTATTTCTTTAAGCTATAATATTTTTAAGTAAAAATTAACACATGTCAATTTCTTATTAGTACGAACATAAAATTGTACACCCAACGAGGTCAGAAGATTCCTAGCTGTTTTGAATATTGCAGTCCGGAATTTATGTCTACAGGCTACATGTGCATAAAGTGGGAAAGGGCTCATATGCAAATTTAGCACAGAAAAGTTGATAAACAAAAGACCAAACTTTAAAAAGGCAGTGTTGGGATTTAAACAGAAAAGGAGGAAAGTTTTTGGAAATGGCGCTGGTCTTTGTCATCGATGATGATTGCAGATTTTTGCCTTTGTGAATTGTCCAAACTCACATGGATAATGGATTCTTTCTTTCATCATCAACGACAACCTCACTTAGTAGCCTTTGCTAGATTATGTCCCGGCCATATATTCCCAACGTTTTCACCAGCCTATATCTATATGCTAGCGGCTCCTGTGCTGAGCGTCGTTTTGTTCTGCACGTGTGAAATAAATACTCAATTATTAATATGGTGGTTGAGTTTTTTTTTAAAGAACACCTTCTCAGAATAAGTGATTAGGACAAATATGCTTTTAAAAAAAAAGTATTAATTTTATTCTCAACCGTTACATTACAAAATTTGACTAAAATTTGTTCCACATATGCGAAATAAATACTACCTGTATAGAATCCTTCCTTTCTTTTATTTAGGTTTAGAATTCTCATGTCTAGTCTTTTGTTCCATTTTTAAGCGATTCACGTGTCTTTTTTTCCTGATCGAATTTAGGGTGTGATTAGATTGAGTTTGAATTTGAGATTTTAGTCTCAGTTTCAAACCAGTCTCAAACCCAAATCAGACTCAATCCAAAGATAGTTTTGGTACGAGTCACTACAACAAAAACACCTTTTTGCGATATTTTTGTACCAACGTTTTTATCAAACGTCGCTTAAAACAAAAAAGAGTAAATTAAAGCAACGCTTTTTGCAAACGTCGCAATATTTAGATTTTATATGACGTTTCATAGCGTCGATTATAGTAATTGTTGTTAAAATGACGTTTGATGTTGGTTAGCGACATTTACATTAAATGTTGTTATAAATTGTTACTTTTTGTGACTCATATAACGACATTTATGTACTATGTCGTTAGATCTTGTGACTTTTTAGACAAATATCACTAAATTTGAATTTTATACGACGTTTCATAGCGTCGGTTATAATAATTGTTGATAAAATCGACATTTTGATGTTAGTTAGCGATGTGTATATTAAACGTTGTTATAAATTGCTACATTTTGCGACTCATATAGCGACATTTATATACAACATCATTAAATCATGTGACATTTCATACAAACGTCGATATATTTGAATTTTATACAACGTTTAATAATGATAATTATAGTAATTTTTGTTCTCACCGACAATTTGATATTAGTTAGTGACATTTACATTACATGTTGTTATAAATTGTTACTTTTGCGACTCATATAGCAACACTTATATATTTTGTCGTTAGATCTCTTGACATTTCCAAACAAACACAAATACAAAGATTATGTTTCTGAAATATTTTGTTTTTAAAGAAAAATTAAACATTTAATTATTAAAATTTTAATGAGAGTGTATTAATTTTAATTTGAGGGGTTGTTAGTAAGTTGAGGGGCTATTTTTGTAAGGAAGTTAGTGGGAGTTAGTAGGGGTTAGTGCATGATTTTTAGTAGGGAGGTTACAAAGGAGAAAGAAGAGAGAAAATGAAAAGGTTGGAAAATTGATGAGGCTGTGAGAGAAACAACATTTGAGATAGTAAACGGTGTCCGTTTTCAATCATGTTTAGTGCGTTTCGAAGAGGACTGAGAGCGCTACGCTTGGGTTTTGACAGATTAGTGTTTGGAGTTATGTACAGAGAGTTATAGCATTGGGAAGTCAGTACTACGAATTTGAAAAATTATGCATTTGTGCATATTTGGAGATTTTGAGTTTAGTTGCTAAGGTAAGAATCTTCACTTTTGTATTTTCTGTCCTAAAATGCATGAAATGATGTCTTACTGTTTTGGAATTATGATGAAATGGTTTTATACATGTCTTATTGCATTAAAAATGGATGTAACGTCAATTTGTAATTGCATTTGTGTGGTTTATCATTGAGTCTAATTGCATATGATACTTGTTGTTATTGTTGTGTTGTACTTGCCATATTTTCTATTTGAGAGTCTCCCTAATTTAGAGCTCTCTTGTCTAGGAACGACTCTATGGCAGGATACATCCCTATTATTGATCATTGTTTACTAATCACTAATTATTGGTTATTGTACTAACCAAATCATTGAGCTCCTATCTAACGGGGTTTGCCGTGTTAGAGTTATTAACATTATAAATGAGGTGCATCAATAAAATCGATAACCCTTCGTTCAGGGGGTATACTGGACCCATGAATATATCACTGACCATTCCTTAATTGGGACTAATCATTAAGGGGCTTCTAGTAGTTGCTTTAGAGTCGGGAATGTATAATTGAGCTCGATTGTGTGGAATTATGTGTCTTGCATGAACCATACTCGTAGTATCTGATATTTTTTATGCCCGTTTGTTTCATATGGGTAGCCCATGGTACTCGTAGTACATTTCCGATGTATAAGTGTTAGATATGAAGAGTTTGGTTCATTGCATTATTAGCTCTTATTTGGGTCTTGTTTGATATGTGGAAGTGTGTCAAAATATACATTTTTGAGTTGGGATTTGGGAAAGTGCAGAAATGCACTTTTCCTTTGTTAATTTAAACTAATTTTGGTTTGTACTGGATCTCGGTCGACCGGACCAGTCTCTCGTCGTTCGGAGCAAACTACTGGGACAAGTCGGGCGAGTGAATGTCTGATCTCAATCTACCGAGATGGAAAACTTGTCGACCGGGACTACTTCGGTCCACCGGATTGGGCTAGCGGTCGGTCAGACTTATAGTTCAACTCACTGTCTTGATATCGGTCCTCCGAAGGGTACTTTAGATTGTTTTGTGTTTTGTTTTGTTATGTATTCATGTCTAATGTATTGTGGGTTCTGGACTGTGTTTTGATAGTATTGTGTCATGATTTGAAATGGTTTGTGTCAAGTGTTTTCAATGGCTTTTAGGGAAAACGGGTAAAGCTTTTGTATCGTATTTGATGTTTCATCTCAAGGGTTTTTATCTTTACTGGATTAATGTAGTTGCTCAGTCCATTTTATCTCTTTCTTTTGCAGATGTTGATGGGGGATGGTTTAAGGAAGACTACTGAATTGATGTAATAGATAGATTTGCTTCTTTTTTCTTAAACACTTATGTTATTGCCTTTTAAGAACATATTTACCTTGTAATCCTTTAAGGTTCATGTAAGACATTGAAGTCTTTTAATATTGTAATAAAGTTTATTTTGAATTTAGACTTTTTCTGTTTGAGGGTTCGGTGTCTTATTGGTATATAAGGCACAGTCACCTCCAGGTTATGGGTTGTGTCAATATATAATTTTCATTTGGTAAGGAAATATGAATGTTAAATTTGTATAAAGGGAGCATGTTGATGGAATTAAAATGCGTTGTTGTTATTGTTTCTCGTTGGGTTAAGTCAAAAAAAATTACCTAAAGTTTAAGGGGAGTTTTAATTAGATGGCCATTGTTTTAATTGTACCAATTAGTACTCAAATTATAATTTCATCCAAGTGTATTTTTTAATTTTTTTTTACCTCTATTTTTTGTTCTTATAAAAAATACCCTAAAAGACTAAGCACACTTGGCAGACCCAATTCGACTTAAAACAATCATCCATTCAACTCAGCCTAAAGATCTATTTCACCGTTAGATCCACAATAAAAAAAAATAAAAATAAAAAAAGGAATAGTATTGGGAGACTTGGGGCGCATGGGATTGCAGGCAGTTGGGTGGGTTCGTTTAGTTTGGGGGTATATATTCATAAGAAAGAATTTGAGTTAAAATTTTGAATTGGAAATAATAGGCTAAATGTGTTAACTTTTTTGACAAACAAAATCCATGGTTGAATTTCTTATAGGGGGAAAGATTGTGAAGCCCACACGCTTAAGTTTTCCGCAAAATATTAATTTCTATTTTCTTGCCAATTAAATACATTACAAACACACTCATAATTAAACAGACTCTCCCTTTTCTTTTTTTTAAGTCCGATTGGGCAGTTGTTCATATAGGGGAGAGAGAGCTGCCTCAGACGAGGAGAAGATAGTCATACAAAGAGAAATTAAAGTTTGTCGCACGTAGGTGAAGGGTATCAAACCCACGACTTCAAAGTCGTGGGCAGACGTCTGCCCCACTGGGTTAGGACACTTTGATCAGTCTCTCCTCACTGAGAAGCCACATATATCAATAAACTCCCTCACGTGTGATAATCTCCTACAATTCTTCTTTTAATTTGTCATTCTTATATTTTATAAATAATTTATTCATATAATGAAGAATTCATGATCATCCAAGTCTTTAAAAGGGGTTCAAAAAGAGTTCAAGAAGTCTCAAAAATAAAAAGAATATGGCTTTAGAAACAGTTGTTTTCCAGCAAGACCCTTTTAGCTATGGATGCAAAGACTTTTACAACATTTGGGGTCTTGAAAATTTTGGACTTGGAGCCAATATTGACAAAATCAATAATATTGAGCAACAAAGTTCAAATGGGATATGGGAATCGAGCATTAATTCTTCTCCAGATGGTTCATTTGTTGGCGGAGGAGGAGATCTTCCGGTGGTGTCTCCGATTGGTAATCGGAAAAAAAGAAGGCGGACCAAAAACTTGAAGAACAATGAAGAAATGGAGAATCAAAGGATGATTCACATTGCTGTTGAAAGAAATCGCCGGCGACGGATGAACGATTACCTCGCCGTCATCCGCTCCTTGATGCCGCCTTCTTATGCACAAAGGGTTAGTCGAATATTCTGTCCCATCATCTTGTGTTAAATCTTTTGTTTCATTATTAAAAAGCTGCAAAGTGTTAATTTTTATTTTTAGTTTTAAAAAAAGAGATAATCATTATTTATACCCATTATCTAACTTTGAAAAGTAAGTTATACCCATTATCTTTTTTGCGTGCTATAAATAACTAAGTATAATTTTTGAGGTGCCATTTATACCCAAAATGAGGATTCAGTCGTCTTAGTAGAAGCAATTAATCGTCTCTTTGGTTTGCAGAAGATGAAATCATTCCAACCGGGGAAGACGCAGATCGGCTTTTCACCGAGCTGCTTACTCACGCCTCGAATCTCGCTGTCCCGATTCGTCCCTCTTATCATCCGATTCCGCCTGTTTGGGTATAAATGGCACCTAGAAAATTGTATTGGCTATATATGGCACACAAAAAAGATAAAGGGTATAACTTGCTTTTCAAAGTTAGATAATGGGTAATAATGATTATCTCTTAAAAAAAATTATAACCTAATTATAGATAATAAAAAAATCTTAAAAAATCTTTTGCAAATTCACATCTCAAACACTGCTAGAAAGGAGTAACATCAAATATTTTATTCATTACGTTTTAAATTGAATGTCTAATGTATTTCATAGTCAAAATAAATATTTAATTCGGATAGACTTTTTTTTTGTATTAACTTCGAAGATAAAACTTAAGAGAATATAGAGTGACCACTGTCCCTGACAATTTTGAAAAACTATTTTATGTATTTATTGTTTAGTCTTACAAACATTAATTTCCATTTAAATTTCACTCCCCATTTCGCTCTGGGCCCGAGCCCCCCCCAAATGTTTTCCCCAAAATCTGTCTTTAATCCTTACCTGGGCGGCTCAAACTTTTTCGGGTTCCCGTGCTAAATTTTAAATTAAGATCCTATATAACTTTATAAAAAAAATTGGGGCCCGAATTTTTAGGGCCCCGTCATGATTACTTTCACTCGCACTTCTATTACATTGCCACTGATCCTTACCCCCTTCAAACTTAAAATTATAGTTTTGATTTTGAGTAAATGTCGAAGTTACAATTAATATCTGTGTTCGTTTTTATAATTCACACTTTAATATAGTCTGTTCCTAAAATTGAAATTTTGTTTGGGAGAAATCTTTATTGTACATTATTGTTAACTTTTTCATTGAACTAATGCAAAACAGGGGGACCAAGCATCAATAGTAGGTGGAGCAATCAATTTTGTAAAGGAACTTGAACAACTTCTTCAATTTCTTGAATCACTTAAACAAGTGAAGCAACAAAAAGAATCCATTTCAACCAGCTTCTTCACTTATCCTCAATACTCAACTTCTCCGCCACGGCGCCGCAGCAGCACCGCCACTTTGGCTGACGACGCCATGGCGGGGAAGCCATCAAGAGTGGCAGATATTGAAGTAACCATGACTGAAACTCATGCCAACATTAAATTATTAACAAGAAGAAGATCACCAAAACAGCTCTTAAATTTGGTAAGAGGGTTTCATTCATTAAGCCTCAGCATTCTTCATATCAACATCACCAGTACTATTGATCAAATGGTTCTCTTCTCCTTCAGTGTCAAGGTAGGTTGATCTTTTACATAATTCTCTTGGTTCGAGAATGTGCCACTGTCTCATCGCTCTGTCAAAATTTTAAAAAATTGTTAACTACCGCACTTTCCTACTGTGGCAAAAAATTATCTGTCCCCGTTTCTATTTTCAACTCTATCTCCAGTCAATTACAATTCACTTTATGTATATATAATTGAAAAAAATATTTATATAGTAAATTCTGATTAATTGAGGATACGATGGGGACATAAGATTTTCACCCACTCAAGTTCCTCCTTCTAAAAGTTTCTCGAATGGTACAAAGAATGACACGTAAGGTGAGACAAAAAATCCTTATCAAACTATATATATAATTTATTGTAAACAATTAGGGGACAAAATGAAATGAAACTTACAATTTGGAAAAAACTACATTAAAACCCATACTTTTCATTAAAAAAAAAAAGGCTAATTTGAAAGAAGGGAATAGTTTGGAAAACCCTGGGCGTGGTTTTGAAACCCAGTCTCCGGGATGAAGACAGGGGCGGGAGGGGACAGTCGCCCCCCGAATTTTTAAAAAATACTTATAGGTATAATAAATTTTATATATAGTTCGAAATTTTTTATCAGTTTCGTCCCCAATTTTTTTTATTTTTTATTTTTTTTTTCCATTTTTATATGTAGTTCGAAATATTATTCAGTTTCACCACACACCAAATTTTTCGCTTCCCAGTCTGACCTAGTCGTTCAAACCGGATACTCAGTGACCAGGTCTTCAAAACGCCCGGCCATTTTGACCGATGACCCAGTCCGAATTTTAGAACGTGTTGGGTATTTAAGATGATGGGTATTCAGACCAGTCAGAATTTAGTAAAAAAGAACAACTTTTTTAGGAAGTTTTAATACAATTGGGTATTTAAGATGTTATTTAGACCAAATAAATAATTTGATTAAAAGTTATGTTGTAAGATTTTAATTTTTGTGACTGAATTTCTGATTTGGTCAAGCTCATTTAATTTATAAGGTATTTCAATAAATAGTGAATATGAATTGGTTAAATTGATGAAATGTTATTGATTATTATTTTTCTGAATGGAGTAACATTTCCGGTTAGTGAATTATATACAATAAAAATAATAACATAATTAATTAAATCTCCAATTATTACTGTGAGTATTGAGCGGGGATATATAAGAGACATAATTAACGTTTGACAATGACTGAACGAAGTGGTTAGTGGATTAGACTATAGCTGATATGGTTTCCCATTGTTTTGGTGTGCGATAGGTTGAGGATGATTGTCAGCTAACATCAGTGAATGACATAGCAACGGCTGTGCATGATCTTGTGGGAATGATACAAGAAGAAGCCATGTCCTCTAGCCGAGGCTTGAGTGGGGCTAAGCTGGTTCTTTAATTTTTCTAAAAAATCTATATGTTCATTACTGCCCAAAATCATTGTGTACTTTAGCATTTTTAATGTATAATAGTAATACTAGCTGCCAGAATTTAGCTTGAATTCGTCATTCGGTACATCCTTTTTCTATAAATAAAGGATTATTGATAATTAACTGGCCAGGGCCAATACAATTGTCCTCAATCTCTTTCTCTAATAAAATAAATTAGAGAAGTTGAGGACGGAGAAAAATCAAACAAGATAGTACATATAAAAGTTACGCAAGGTAACAAACAACACACCTCAAAGACCCTAGGACGGAGGTTCCGTGGTTGATTCTTGTATCTCCCCTTATGGGGTAATAAATTCTCCTCCTTGTGAGGCCAAACTCCCTCCCCAGGCATGGGGCATGCTACAATCTCCCCATCTAGGGTACTCTCCGCTCTTCCCCTTCGGGGGCAATCGCCTTCGGGAGGATCTAAAAATACTAATATAATAAACAAACAAAAGGTAACAAATAACACACCTCAAAGACTTCAAATACATAAAAGTTTCTCTAAAATATACCTATATTTAAACAAATAATTTTTTTTTATAACTTTCTAATGATATTTCGAAGTATGAATTGTAACACTACCTTTGCATATTAGTCAGGATTTTCTATTTTTTTTGTCAATTTTCTCCCGTAATTTATGTATTTTTTTTAAGATAAGTATCATTTAAACTTTCATTTTTTAGTAAAAATATATCTTCTTGCCCTAAATATACTGTCATACACTTTAAATAAATTCTTATTCGGCACCCTAAGTTCAAATCCTACCTCCACCAATACCGACAAACACATGAAAAAAAGTAGACTTTCTAAAACAAGACAAGACAGAAACCCCAAAGTAAAAAGCTTGAAAGACGGAGAATGAAAAGCGGAGATTATTCTTGGAAATTTCATGTATTACATAACTCCAAACAAATATTGTTTCATTAGTAGATTTGTTGCACAAAAAACTCCAAGAACAAAATGACAATCCATCAAATTAACTTTATTTTCTATGTCACTGCCTATAAGTCATAGACATCTATAGCTAGGGCTGTCAATTAGATCTAATTGAGTAAAAAATATTGGGTATGGATTCAAATCCACCAAATGGAGATTTAAGTTGGATCCTTATTGCATTGGACTTGAGTCTTCTTAATTAGAGTTCGGACTCAATCATCTTGAGTCTCAAATCTTATATGAAAACTATAATTCTTAATTGGGTCTTTGAGTCTTTGGGTCTTTTGAGTCTACACAATTATAGTTTAGACTCACTACTCTTAGATTCTACATTTATTTGGATCCAAACTCATTTGAGTCCCTATCCAATTTGATCTGGATATAAAAAAATATGTTTATACTCAGATCTAGTCCATTAAATCTGAATATGAATCTAGGTCTTTGAGTCTCATTGAAAGAGCCCTGTCTATAGCCATTTCATTATAGCCACTACAACAAAAATGTCTATTGCGACGTTTGCCATATGTCGCAATAAGCCAAAAAAATGTCGATATAGATCTATACCAACATTTATTACAAATGTCGCGTAAACGTCACATTTTCCTGTGTCGTTATGGTTTTTTACGACATTTATTACAAGCGCCGGTACCTATCTATTACAACATTTGTTGCGTCATTTTAAAGGGTTTCAAAAGGTATTTTTTCCAACATTTGTAAATAATCGCAACAAATCGTGTAATCCGACGTTTGTAAATATTGTGAATAAGTAATTTTTGTCCGACATTTTTAAATAGTCGCAACAAAATATGTATCCCGATATTCGTAAATTTTGAAACCAGACTGGCCGAACTGAGCCAAGCCGGGTCGGAGCCCGACAAATCGAGCCGTTGAGTCTAATTATCGGAGCTAGAGCCTAGAGACAAGTCGATATATAATAAACTTTCTTCATATTCAAAGATATGAGAATTGAACACGCGACCTCCTGCATATATGTCGTATAAAATCTAAATATAGCAACATTTGTATGAAATGTCACATGATTTAATGTTATTGTATATAAATGTCGTTATATGAGTCGCAAAAAGTAACAATTTATAACTGCATTTAATGTACACATCGCTAACTAACATCAAAATATCGATTTTATCCACAATTATTATAACCGACCCTATGAAACGTCATATAAAATTCAAACTTAGCGATGTTTGTCTGAAAAGTCACAAGATCTAACTACATAATATATAAATGTCGTTATATGAGTCACAAAAAGTAACAATTTATAACAACATTTAATGTAAATATCGCTAACCAAACATCAAAAGGTCGGTATGAACAACAATTACTATAATTGACGCTATGAAACGTCGTATAAAAGCCAAATATTGCTATGTTTGCAAAAATTGTTGCTTTAACTTACTCTTTTTGGTTTTAAGTGACGTTTGATAAAAACGTTGGTACAAAAACGTCGCAAAAAGGTGTTTTTGTTGTAGTGAGCTCTGCATGTTGTAGCTTTTACTTGGTACTTCTTGTCAACTTCTAGTAAATTTATAGCCAATTCTTCATTTACAATAATTCGAACATTTTCTTCTTGTCTTGTTGTGTTGGTAATGTATGATTTGTTTCATTGATGATTAAAGGAGAAGATTGTACAAGTTTGTAGATCATTTGATGAACTATATGTTACCGCGAAGGAAATGAGCAAGTCGATGCAAATAAAACATTTTTGTGTTTACACAAAGTCGTAAGTCGGTAATCAAATTTAGCCTCTCCTCCCGTGAATGATCACAAAATTTATATATAATAAATATGCTTATATGCTAAAAGCGGAGTTGAAATTAATTACAGACTTATTCTGGTTTGAATAATATATAATGTCATTATGAGTTACAAGTAAGAGACATATTAATTATTTTTATGTTTATTTAACAGAAGTTTACTACTTTAACTCATGTTGACTAACGGTCTTGAGACTCCTAAATATCTTTTTTTTTTTTTTAACATAACATAATGGTAGTAATATTGCAATAAACCCTTCTTTATATAATATGCCTAGTAATAAAAGTAAGGACAATGCTAGAGGGATAAACTTGATCCGGATCAAGAGAGGTGTGAAATATTTTATATATAAAATACTCTTTTGAGAGAAAAATAACCCATTTTCTATAATATATATCTCTCCTGTTAACTAGGGCAAATAATCGTCTGTACGTGTCTGTATACTTATTTTTGTGCTCAACCAATCACAATTCACCATGTGTATATATAATTAAAAAAAAATGATCACATAACGAATTCTCATTTGTTGGGCATAAGATTGGATACACAGGCAAGTACAGACGATTTTCACCCGTTAACTTCAATATAGTACCGCTAATTACTCTCTTTTTTCCCTCAATTTACAAATACTTCAAACCAAGGTATATGATTTAAATCACAAGGTCCTTATCCCCATGACCTGGTCGTGGGTTCGATACCCTCCCTACGCATAGGGTATGCTTTAATTGTCTCCCTTTCTAGGGTTATATTTTCCTCCTCTTATGAGGTGCCACTCTCTCCCTTCTTGGGGTGTACGCCCAGTTGAGCTTAAGGTATATGATTTAAAAAGCTACCCCTGGGCCAAAATGTATAGATGGGATATTCATAGTACTAGAAAATAACTTTTGGGTGAAAATAGTACTAGGAGATATGGCTTGAGTGATTGGGCCTGAGTCATTAAACTGGACTTGCAGAAATTCGCGTTCATTGAACCCTTGATTTAGTCTTCATTTTTTTTTTTTTTTTTAAATCTTCTTTCTGAATACCAACTTTATTTTATTTTATAATATTATTATACTATCTCTGTCCGAAATTGAATTTTTCAGATTGACCTAGTTAAGCCCGTCACTACACTATTTATTGAACTACGAGGGAAGTATTGTCAATAAAAACAATAGAGTTCATTAGTATTTGAGTTAGTTTTTGTTTGACAATTTTGATTTTAGAGTTAATAAAAATAATTATTTTTAAGAGGAGAAATGGGATCAAAATCGTTTTGTATTAGAATTGAGTTAATAACTATTTACGAATTTTTCTTTATAGTACTAAACTATTTTTTTATCTAAATATGTCACTCAACTATTTACGTTTATCAAAAAATATACAACTACCCATTTTTTGGGTGTTTTCCTGCCAGTGATGTCACGTGAGTTGCTTCGGAACATGAACAACGACGAAAAGGAAAAGAAATCTTGAAAACGTCGGGCGATAACTGCTTAATTTGTTGTTGCAAGGGCAAACGGGTCTGTCAAATTAAGCAGTTATGGCCCGACATTTCCAATATTTATTTTCCTTTTCGCCTTTGTTCATGTTCTGAAGCAACTCACGTGACATCGCTGGCCAAAAAATGGGTGGTTGTATATTTTTTGATAAACGTAAATAATTGAGTGACATATTTAGATAAACGTAAATAGTTGAGTGACATATTTAGATAAAAAAAAATAGTTTAATACCATAAAGAGAAATTCGTAAATAGTTTAGTGATATAAATAACTATTAACTCTATTAGAATTTGTGCAAAAAGGTATCCAAATACACTTATTGCTTTTTATCAAAGACCCTCCAAATGATTCAGAATCATCAAAATGCAGAGATATTGCTTTTAGGAACCATTTGGATGTCTTGTCCCTAAGCAAAAAATCATCATCGAATTTTTCTCAATACATACTGATTTATTATCGATTTGAAGAGTAAATTTAAAAAAAGGATAATAACTATATAAACAGAAAACTTACTATTTTCTAATGCTAAATAAACAATTAACGGTTGAAATTTCACGAACACCGTGCTAAGTAAAGCATACATCAACCTCGCAATTGAATCTAAGATATTTTCACTATGTACTTTAAAATTCTGTTAAGCAAAATTATGGACCTTAGCAGAATGATTCAAAAGACAGCAAGAATAACCCCGAGCTCTGGGGCAACTGGTTAGAGTAGTCATATGGCTCACTGTTGACGAGGGTTCGATTCCCACAGTGGACATCGATTCGGTAGTGGACACCGGGTGCCCTCGGGGTTAACAAAAAAAGACAGCAAGAATTTCTGAACAATCAAGACATGGAAAAGAACAATAACTTATAGTCAAAATCAAATCCATCATTTGAAAATGTCTACTAATACTTATGCATCTTACAAAATCCAAAAACCATCTCTTGAGAAATATTCACTCAAAGATGAAATTGGGATTCAGATCATTTTCCCTCCAATGTTGTCAAGGTTGTCACTCTAAGTCTCACATCTCTTGTAACTAATAATCCATTTTTTTGAGACTCGAGATAAAATATCTCAAACAAAAACCCGATCTAAATACACCTTACCTCTATACTTGATCGCGCCGAGGATTCAGAAAGGGACTGAAGTAGAGGTACTCAAATTGCTTGGACTAACTCCTGGCTTCTGCTATGTCTAGGCAGGGAGGATTTGCTACTAGATGAGAAAGACCTCTTCATCCGAATTGGCATCTTTTGCAACGATCTTCCGAACGAGAAACTCTTTCTTGGTTTATGATGTATAATCAATTTCGTATCTCCCCCGGGCGCCTTAGAATCTTTGACAGAATTTTGCTTCTCCATCTCCATTTCTTGAACTTTTGAACATCCCTCTTGATGAATCTTGGCCATGGAAGCATAAATCGTCGAACCATAAGCAGCATCAATAGAAATAGATCTCCTCACTGGTTCCAATTCTTCGTCTAACCTCACACGACGATCAACCAAATCACTCAGAACTCGAATCCTACTGTTCTTTTTCAACATTTCAAGAATCTTGGCTTCACCATTTGGCGAATGACTGATGTTTTCAACATCATCTCTAACTTCATTCCTTTCTGGTTGATCATTAGCTGAAGTATTTTCAGCTTCAAGGGAACCTGAATTATTCAGAACTGATTCACCACTCTCTTGGACATTTTCGCGAACAACTGGAGCGCGACACAAAGGGCAATTTTTGTGTGATCTAAGCCAAGTATCTATACAATCAATATGAAAAGCATGGCTACATTTAGGCAAAAGCCTAAGATTATCATCATCTTGAAACTCACTTAAGCAAACAGAACAATCAACACCTTCAATCAAACCATCACTTTTTTTATACTTAAAAACTGCAATTGAATCAATTACAGATTGTTCAAGACCAACTGTATTTATATACCATATGGGATGAATTACCATATTTGGACCATGATTTTCGTCGATAAAATCCTCTGTAACATTATCATTTCTCCTCCTAGAACTCGAATTTGAACGATATCTTCGACGAATAGTCAAATAACAAAGGAAAACAAAAGCAGCTCCAAGAATACATAACATAAGGATCAAAATTGTTGGCATATGACTTTTCTGGCTAGATCCAGAAGAGGGTGGTGGTGAAAATGGTGTGTAAGAAACATCATCTTTAGAACTATTTTTACATTCATCAGGACATTTGAAAAAACAAGGGGCGCAATCAATTTTCTTTACAAGAATTACATGGGGTTTTGTTGAATCCAATAACAACAATTTTCTTGACATGATGAAAAAAAAAAAGAACAAGAAATAGAGGATCAAAAAAGGGTGTTGATCTTAGTACCTTTAGATATGGAAGAACTTATATGAATGGAACAATGATTTCTAGCTTGACTAATGCCTATTTATTTTCCAAGTATAAATTTTGGTCTAGGATTGTATGTTGGGCAAAAAACTGTAAAATATGTCAAACTATATATAAAAATTGTAAAAAAAAATTGGAGCGAACTTGATCAAATATTTTGAACTACATATAAAATTTATTATATCTAGTAAGATTTTTAATAGGGTAAAAAGCGCTCACGCCCCCTAAACTATTCCCTTTTTTGGTTTTTGACCCTCAACTAAAAACGGTCAAGTTTTACCCCCTAAACTATTTCGATTTTTGGTTTTTGACCTTCCATCCATATTCTCCGTTAAATCATAACGGAAGTCCCAAAAATGGGGGCATTTTTGGGCAATCTGTAGAAGATCCTAAAATTTTTTGTTTTTTATAAAAACTATTATTCTGACGAGAAAGAAGAAGTCGCCGACGAGAACAGTGACAGAAAAAGCCGGAAGCCGGGTACCACTCCTCTTCTCCAACCACCAACTGTAAATTCCAACCTCTAAAAAAAAAAATCTTAAAAGGCCTTTTTCCCTTAAATTTAATTATATTTATTATGAATGATATGATTTTCCCAAAATGCCCCCATTTTTTGGACTTCCGTTATAATTTAACGGAGAATATGGATGGAAGGTCAAAAACCAAAAACCGAAATAGTTTAGGGGGTAAAACTTGACCGTTTTTAGTTGAGGGTCAAAACGAAAAAACGGAATAGTTTAGGGGGCGTCAACGCCTTTTACCCTTTTTAATATTTCGGGGGCGACTGCCTCCCTAGAATCGTCCTTGTGTGAAGGTCGTGTTTGACGTTGTGGTAAAGTGTTTACTTTCTATCCGTTAGGTGACGCTTCGAACTCTGGAAACAGACTCTTTATGAAAAAATTAAGGTAATATTTCGTATATCGAGATCTTCGTGTTTACTTGTTATCTTCTAAGTCACGCTTCGAACTCAAGAAACATACTCTTTATGAAAAAATTAAAGTAATGGTGCATACATCGGAAATTTCTCCATATCCAATTAATGCGAGAGACTTGTGCACTGGGTATGAATTTTTGGTGTGGATGATGATGGGGCATTTCGCTTTCAGTTAAAGACTTTTGGGTAGTTTACTAGTGCTTTCAATATTCTTGTTTTATTTTTTGTTTATAGTCAATGGCAACTAAGATCATCCACTTAAATAAATGGAGAAAAAAGAAATGGCCTCTAAGATAATTTTCGCGTTACGTTTGTGGTGAGGGAAATGGTCACCTAGTAGGGTTGCAAATTGACTAGCTGGATATTTTCTTATACCGGGAAAGGCACGATTTTTTATGCAAAAATTTATCAAGAATTTAATTGAATGTTAGAAGTCTCAGAGTTTTGTAGATGAGTAGTGATATTTGGTTCAAAATTGAGCTTTTATTGACTTAATATGAGGTGCAAAATGTCAATTCCTGCAAAGGGCTCAAAATCAATTAGTGAATATATGCATGCAATAAAGACTCGTGTCGATGAACCTGCTCTTCTTAGAAAGTCACTTGATGACGAAAATCTTACTGATCAGGTTCTTGGAAGACTCGGTGATGAGTGTAAATCTGTCATTGACGCCATTAATGTTTGTGACACGCCAATTTTTTTTTGCTGAGCTCCATGAGAAACTTCTCAACAAAGAAGCATCTCTTCAGATTGCTCAACCATCTTCTTTTTCACTACCAGCAACTGCAAATCTCACGGCCTTTTGGAATTGTCCAAATTGGAGTCTACCAGCCACAAATCCGCAACAACCAGGACCTAACACTTCGCTTTCTCCTCATGATCAACGCCAATCCAAACTTTATTTGGGACGTTGTCAAGCATGCAGCACTGAAGGACACACTGCCAAACAATGCCCGATGTTTCGGCTTGTTACTAATCAACAATCACCGACACCCGTCCTAAAGGCTCTCGGGGATATCACTTATCCACACTGGCAACCACGATCCAAACATGCTTTGTTCTTGGCAAAAACAATACTCCTACTTGGTTGCTGGACAGTGGAGCATCTCACCACGTTACATCTGACTTGAGCAATCTCTATCTTTATAGCTCTTACTAGGGATATGAATATGTCATGATCGGCGATGGATCCCCCTTCAAATAACACATACCGATTCTACCACTATACCTACTTCTACTCGCACATTTACTTTGCAGAATGTCCTTTGTGTCCCTTCCATGAAAAAGAACTTAATTTTGATTTGTCAATTTTGCGCTCATATCCATGTTTCTATTGAATTCTCACCCTCTGCTTTACAGGTGAATGATCTAAACAAAGAGGCAATCCTTCTTATGGGTGAACCTAAGGAATGGCGTACGTGAGTGGCCGACTATATCTCTTTATGTTCCCTCTCCACTATGTTGCTTGCATTTTCCAGTGTCAAGACCACTTCGTCCGAGTGGCACTCTAGACTAGGTCATTCATCATTTCCTATTATGAAAAATATTTTTTCCAAATTTTCTTTACCATTGTCTAGTTCGTTATCCCCTCCCCTACCTTGTAATGCTTGTTCATGCAATAAAAGTCAAAATTCTATTTTCTTCTTCTACCTTAACCTCATCTCATCCGTTCGAACTTCTCTTTTCTGATGTATGGACTTCTCATTTTTCCTCCGTTGATGGTTTTAAGTACTATGTTATTTTTGTTGATCATTATTCAAAATATATTTGGTATTATCCCCTTAAATAGAAATCTCATGTGTATGATGTCTTTGTGCGTTTCAAAGCGTTAGTCGAAAACCAATTTAAACACTGCATTGTTACTTTATATTCCGATAATAGTGGTGATTGGTGAATATCAAGCATTTTGATAATTTTCTCTCCACCAATGGTATATCCCATCTTACTACACCCTCATACACCATAACACGAAGGTTTTTTCGAGGGACGGCATCGTCATATTGTTGAAATCGGTCTATCTCTTCTTACTCATGCATTGATGCCTCTAACTTATTGAATTTTCGCATTTTCCACTGCTGTATATCTCATAAACCTTATGCCCACACCACACTACATCTTTCATCTTCTTTTGAAAACCTTTTTGAGTCTCAACCCATACTATACTAAACTTCGGGTGTTTGGTTGCTTATGTTATCCGTGGTTTCGTCCTTATTCTCAACAAAAACTTGACTCTGTTCTATTCCCTATGTTTTTCCTGGCTACTCTTCAACACGAAGTGCATATGTCTGTCTTGCTCTATCCACTTCTAAAAAATATATTTCTCGTCATGTCAAATTTCTTTTCACTTTACCACTCACCAATCTCGAACTAGCTCGTCCAACACCAGAGATCTTTTCTAACTGACTTTCTCCGATCTAACCTCTACCAATTTCACTCTACCACTCACCAATCTCAACTAGTGTCTTACTTTATACGCCTCAACAAATGGATTCTTCGTGTCAACATCTGTCATAAAATGCTCAACCCGTCAATTGCCCCTCCTCACCAATCGACCATCGACCCCTATCCACAGACCACATTTTACTCGAATACAGTTCAATTAATAGCCAAGAAACTATAGTCAACAATTTACCACACAAACCACACAACTCTGAGACCTCTTCTGCTTCAACCATAGCTCAACCCATCCATCAAAATACCCATCCCATGACCACTAGAGAAAAACAACATCCACAAACCCCTGACCAAGATGAATCTAACTGCTATCATTTCTCAACCATTAGACACTGAACCTCGTATTTTTACCCAAGCCCTAAAAGATCCCAAATGGAGACAAGTTATGAATGATGAATTTGATGCTCTTGTTCGAAATGGAACATGTGAGCTAGTTCCATCTACATATTTACAGAATCTTGTTGGATGTAAGTGGATTGTTAGTATTAAACGGCTTCCTGATGGTTCTATTGACAGGCATAAAGCCAGACTAGTTGCCAAAGGTTTTCATCAACGTCCTGGAGTAGATTATCATGACACATTTAGTCCGGTAGTCAAGTCGACAACAATACAGCTCGTTCTCAGCTTGACAGTCAGTAGAGGTTGGCAATTGTGGCAATTGGATGTTAATAATGTCTTCCTTCAAGGCCATCTTTCTGAAGATGTCTCATAGCTCAGCCTCCGGAGTTTGTTAATAGAGACAATCCAACACATGTGCAAACTAAATAAGGCTATATATGGACTCAAGCAAGTCCCACGG
Source organism: Vinca minor (assembly GCA_026122235.1). Taxonomy (NCBI): domain Eukaryota; kingdom Viridiplantae; phylum Streptophyta; class Magnoliopsida; order Gentianales; family Apocynaceae; genus Vinca; species Vinca minor. Next base: position 1,407,743 of record JAOCZM010000294.1, on the reverse strand, counting down.
GCTTGGTACCTTGAACTTTGCCAATTTCTCATTGAGTCTGGGTTCACAAACTCTCATGCAGACACTTCCCTATTCATTCTGCACTCTGGTGATATTACTATATATCTACTTGTTTATATGGATGACATTATTATTACAGGCACAAACACCAATATTATTCAACGTTACATTGACCTTATAGCACAAAGATTTTCAATCAAGGATCTTGGCAACTTGTCTTATTTTCTCGGCATTGAGGTTCTAACTATAACATCCGGTCTGTTTCTCTCCCAAAGGTGCTACATCACTGGTCTTCTTGCCCGAACCAAAATGATTGGTGCAAATCATGTTGCTACACCAATTGCTACGAATGGAAATCTCACCCTTCGTTCAGATACAACTCTGACTGACTGCAAAGAATATAAAACAATTGTTGGCAGTCTACAGTATATTTGCCTCACTCGCCGGACATAGCATATGTTCTCAATAAGATTTCTCAATTCATGCATCGGCCAACGCCTGAACATTGGAATGCTGCAAAATGACTGCTTCGATATTTATGTGGCACATTAAATCATGGATTATTTCTACATAAGGAAAATCCACTTTGTCTTCATGCCTTCTCAGATGCTTATTGGGCTGGCAACAAAGATGACTACAACTCAACAAGTGCATATATTGTCTATCTTGGTCGTCATCATATTTCTTGGTCATCCAAGAAATAACGTACAGTTACCCGTTCATCCACAGAAGCTGAGTATAGATCCGTTGTTGCTACTACTTCAGAAATCAATTGGATTTGTTCTCTTCTAACAGAACTTGGCATCACCATTCCTGCACAACATGTTATCTACTTTGACAATGTTGGTGCCACATACCTATGTTCTAATCCATTTTTTCATTCGCGCATGATACATGTGGCAATTGACTATCACTTTATTCAGGGATCAAGTTCAGTCAGGTGCTCTTCGTGTTACTCATGTTTCCTCAGCAAATCAACTTGCCGACGCTCTTACCAAACCGCTTCCATGAGGCCGTTTCTAAGATTTAGGAGTCAAGATTGGTGTTTCCTCCAGAGCTCCATCTTGAGGGGGCATATTAGAGAATTAATAACATAATTTCTCTATATTCTAAATATTATAATTAGTTGTAATCCCTCAATATCCTTGTAGTTCGTTGCAATCCCCAATACCCTAGGAAAAAATCCTAGTAGTTAGTTGTAATCCCCCAATATGCTTATAGCTAGTTGTAATCTCTCATTTCTAAGGTAATTTTAGCCCATATATAGTCACTCTAATAAATGAAAATGTTAAACCATTATTTCCTCATTATCTTTCTCTAGTTCTACAATTAACACCTATACTTTCCTTGTAGATTATAAATTTAAAGGGAATATTTGAGGGTGAGGTCCAACTGTATTTCTTTTTACTTGTAGAAGTAATGATAGTCGAGTAACATCCTCAACTTATATATGAAGACATCGGAAAAGGATACTTTTCCTTCAATGCAAAAATTCAACTTTTACATTTTAAATTTATGAATCACTTCCCTTTCTCTTTAATAATTTTTTTTATTTTTTTTTGTCCATAATTAAAATTCCAATTAGATTTTTACGTATAAAATTATTAGTTCATCAATATGTGAAAGTTAAAATAAAAGAAGACAATTACTCTTAATCTTTGTACTTCTTACGATCCATATGGAAAGGATGTATAATTAGTCTAGTGTTTAATTCTCCTTTCTTTTATTAGCAACAATCATGAGAGAGAAAAAACCGTCATACTCGAGAATCGGTGAGATTGGATTGAGTTTGGCTTGAGATTGGTTTGGTTTGGTCTCACTTTTGGCGGGAAATGCCCAATTTTTTTGCCTCTAAAATAGGCAGGAGAAATTCAATTTTTTTCTTCAAATAATCGTTCAATTCCAAATTTTGACCTCTAAAATTGTCGGGAGATGTTCAAATTCCAAATTTTTGAGGCCAAAATTTGGATTTGGACGCTTATTTAAAAAAAAAAATTGAATTTGAATTTTTTCCGCCTATTTTAGAGGCAAAAAAATTGGACATTTCCCTCCAAAAGTGAGATCAAACCAAACCAATCTCAAGCCAAACCTTATCCAAGCACATATCAGAAAACTATATAAGGATTGTAGAATTGTAAATTCTACTAAAAATTATTTGAATATATATATATATATACACACACACACACTCATAAAATAATATTTTAATCACAAAAACAAAATATAAAGCACAATTTCTTCACACCAGTTATCTTAATTGAAATTAAATTGAAAAACATACAAGTCCAAAGTAGGAAATCCAACATAAATTAATCATATTCTCCAAATTCAATCACGATACCAAAGTATCTTTAAAAAAATCAAATACTCAAACTTTCTATTCAAAATGCATAATTGTACTTAAATATGTCATCTCCATTGATTGAGTTTATAAAATATAATGTTGCACAAACTCATTTTATTTGTTTAAGCATTAGAGTCTAGACTCTAGATCAAGGACGAAGACAGAGGGGGCGGGGGTGGCAGTCGCTCCCCCTCCTCCCTCGAGATTTCTAAAAATAATTTTAGATATAATAAATTTTATATGTAGTTCGTAATATTTTATTAAATTCGCCCCCAATATTTTTTCCCAGTTTTTATTATGTAGTTCGACATACTGTTGCAGGTTTTGCTCCCCCAACGCCAAATTTCTGTCTATTACCTTACTCTAGATTGCAAGTCTTAGGAACCTCTTCATTGATAAATTAATAATTCTAAAACTGGTAAATGGTAATAGGTATCTATGACTTTATATTGAATGTTCTAGGATATCATAGATGGAGATATAATTTTGAATTGGTCAAATTCAAATACTATGACAGCATACATAAAAAAATATGGAAAATGATTTACTCCTAGAATTTTGGAGATAGAAATCCTAAACCCCCAAATTGAAGGTGTTAAATGACTATCTTAGCCCCTGCTGGTATAAGGGATTCACCCAACTATAAGGGCAAAAAGGTTCGAAAAATTATTTTAGTCAATCTTTTAGCCAATAAATCTAGTAGCCTAGCAAATCCAAAAAATATATATAATAAAATCGCATTGACCAAAATAAATTATTACATCATTTAGATGTCTATCAATATTGCCAGAACAATTCATCCAACCAAAGCATATTCTGTCTGATTGACATATCTACCCTTATTAGTAAACTCAAATTTTCAACCAGAACAACTTCACAATTTCGAGTGGTGTTGTTTATGCATCAATTCAATTTTTCAAGTAATGAAAATAATCCCAGATCTTCCTTTGATGAAGATGACACACGCCTTGAAGAGATCTAAAGGCCCCCACGCTCGATCTACCAATCAGAAGCCTTCTTGAACTGTCGGGGTTATATCTGTAACCCTCTCCCTCACCATCGAAAACCACCACCTCCGGAGACGCAAATTGCCAAATCCAGACTCAGACTCATTGGGATCAACTTGAGTCTTAACATATTTTTTTATATCCATATCAAGATTGGAGAGGGACTCATATGAGATTAAATTCAAATAAATATAAGATTAAAAAATAGTGAGTCTAATATATAAGTGTGTAGACCCAAGAGATCTATAAACTCAAAGACTTAATTAAAATTTATACTTTTCATATAATATTTGAGATTCAATATGGTTGAATCTGAACTCTAATTAAAATGACTCAGACCCAATGTAATAATGACCCAACTTGAATTTTCATTTGGTAACTTTTGGTTTAGACCCAACATTTTGAATTTAAGTGGATCCAATTGACAACCTTAGATAGGCCTGTCAATTGAGTCTAAAATATTGGGTCCAAACTCAGGCCACTAAATTGAGACCCAAGTTGAATTTCTATTGGATTGAGTCTAGATCTTTTCAACTAGAATCCGGACTCAACCACATTGAGTATTGGATCTAATTTGGGTTCACTCACTAATTTTATTTATAATTTTATTGATACTCAATTTTATCGAACAAAACGTGAATATTTTTTTAAATAAAATAAACCACTATTATTAGCGAAATATTTTGTGAAAAATAATATGTACCATTCATTAACAGTAACATCATATTATTGTGTTCGTATAAAACAAAATAAAAAAATCATCTTAGTTGGGTCTTTGAGTTCTTGAGTCTATACAATGATAATTTAGACCCACACCTCTTGGGTCCAATACTAGGCTTGGATCCTATCCATATGAGTCCATACTCAATTTAAATATGAGTATAGTAAAAGTCTATTTAGACCCAAATTGAATCTTATGAGTCTGAATTTGGATATTGACTCTTGAATCCAATTGACAGGCCTAATCCATTGACGGACATGCCACCACCGCCACCATCAATTCAAACCCTCTATTATTCATTTATGAACTTGTATTTACCACGCTACTACTTCTGTAAAATCTTTAAAAGGAATCCGGAAATATGAACTAGCTGCAGTCTGCTAGAAAATTCAATAACGTAATCGCGTGGCACATTTGGAGTAAAATCTCTCTGCTATAGCACTGGTTGAATTGTGTCTGATTTGAGTTTTGGTTTGGTTTGAAATTCAAACTCAGACCCAAATCAGTTTTGGATTAAGTCTGAGAATAAAATCTGAAGTGTTATATCATGTAAAATCTGGTTCGAGTTTGAGACTGAGACCAAAATTTTAAACCCAAACCCAATCCAAGCACAATATTTTGATGGAAACTATCATGTAAAACACTTTCTGGACAAAATGTTGATCAATTGGGAAAGAGGATCGCCACTCACAATGGAGGGAGAGAAAATAATTAGTTTAATGGAACATAAAATAAGATAAATTATAATTGACATCCCAATAGCCAAAAAGGACAGAGATGTCATTTAAGCATAATATATTCTGGCTGGAGCCTTACCAACTTACCTTCTTTTTACTTGCATTACTGTATTTCTTTTTACTTGTAGAAGTAATGATAGTCGAGTAACATCCTCCAATTTCTTCACACCAGTTATCTTAATTGAAATTAAATTGAAAAACATACAAGTCCAAAGTAGGAAATCCAACATAAATTAATCATATTCTCCAAATTCAATCACGATACCAAAGTATCTTTAAAAAAATCAAATACTCAAACTTTCTATTCAAAATGCATAATTGTACTTAAATATGTCATCTCCATTGATTGAGTTTATAAAATATAATGTTGCACAAACTCATTTTATTTGTTTAAGCATTAGAGTCTAGACTCTAGATCAAGGACGAAGACAAGGAGGGCGGGGGTGGCAGTCGCTCCTCCTCCCCCCTCGAGATTTCTAAAAATAATTTTAGATATAATAAATTTTATATGTAGTTCGTAATATTTTATCAAATTCGCCCCCAACATTTTTTTCCCAGTTTTTATTATGTAGTTCGACATACTGTTGCAGATTTTGCCCCTCAACGCCAAATTTCTGTCTTCTACCTTACTCTAGATTGCAAGTCTTAGGAACCTCTTCATTGATAAATTAATAATTCTAAAACTGGTAAATGGTAATAGGTATCTATGACTTTATATTGAATGTTCTAGGATATCATAGATGGAGATATAATTTTGAATTGGTCAAATTCAAATACTATGACAGCATACATAAAAAAATATATATAATAAAATCGCATTGACCAAAATAAATTATTACATCATTTAGATGTCTATCAATATTGCCAGAACAATATTCATCCAACCAGAGCATATTCTGTCTGATTGACATATCTACCCTTATTAGTAAACTCAAATTTTCAACCAGAACAACTTCACAATTTCGAGTGTTGTTGTTTATGCATCAATTCATTTTTTCAAGTAATGAAAATAATCCCAGATCTTCCTTTGATGAAGATGACACACGCCTTGAAGAGATCTAAAGGCCCCCACGCTCGATCTACCAATCAGAAGCCTTCTTGAACTGTCGGGGTTATATCTGTAGCCTTCTCCCTCACCATGGAAAACCACCACCTCCACCTAAGGCTGTCAATTGGATCTACTTAAATTCAAAATGTTGGGTCTAAACCAAAAGTTACCAAATGAAAATTCAAGTTGGGTCATTATTACATTGGGTCTAAATCTTTTTAATTAGAGTTCAGACTCAACCATATTGAATCTCAAATATTATATGAAAAATATAAATCTTAATTAAGTCTTGGAGTTTATAGATCTCGTGGGTCTACACACTTATATATTAGACTCACTATTTTTTAATCTTATATTTATTTGAATTTAATCTCATATGAGTCCCTCTCCAATCTTGATATGGATATAAAAAAATATGTTTAGACTCAGGTTGATCCCAATGAGTCTGAGTCTGGATTTGGCAATTTGCGTCTCATTTAGGCCTGTCAATTGAGTCTAAAATATTGGGTCCAAACTCAGGCCCACTAAATTGAGACCCAAGTTGAATTTTCTCTTGGATTGAGTCTAGATCTTTTCAATTAGAGCCCGGACTCAATCACATTGATATAGATTGAGTCCGGTTGATCCCAATGAGCCTGAGTCTAGATTTGGGAATTTGCATCTCATTTATGCCTGTCAATTGAGTCTAAAATATTGAGTCCAAACTCAGGCCAACTAAATTGAGACCCAAGTTGAATTTCTATTGGATTGAGTTTAGATATTTTCAACTAGAATCCGGACTCAACCACATAGAGTATTGGATCTAATTTGGGTTCACTCACTAATTTTATTTATAATTTTATTGATACTCAATTTTATCGAATAAAACGTGAATATTTTTTTAAATAAAATAAACCACGATTATTAGCGAAATATTTTGTGAAAAATAATATGTACCGTTCATTAACATTAACATCATATTATTGTGTTCGTATAAAACAAAATAAAAAAATAATCTTGGTTGAGTCTTTGAGTTCTTGAGTCTATACAATGATAATTTAGACTCACACCTTTTGGGTCCAATACTAGACTTGAATCCTATCCATATCAGTCCAGACTCAATTTAAATATGAGTATAATAAAGTCTATTTAAACCTAAATTGAATCTTATGAGTCTGAATTTGGATATTGACTCTTAAGTCCAATTGATAGACCTAATCCATTGACGGGCATGCCACCACCGCCACCATCAATTCAAACCCTCTATTATTCATTTATGAACTTGTATTTACCACGCTACTACTTCTGTAAATCTTTAAAAGGAATCCGGAAAAGTGAACTAGCTGCAGTCTGTTAGAAAATTCAATAACGCAATCGCGTGGCACATTTGGAGTAAAAACTCTGCTTTAGCACTGGTTGGATTGTGTCTGATTTGGTTTTGAGATTCAAACTCAAACCCAAATCAGTTTTTGATCAAGTCTGAGAATGAAATTTGAAGTGTTAAATCATGTAAAATCTAATTCGAGTTTGAGACTGAGACCAAAATTTCAAATCCAAACACAATATTTTGATGGAAACTATCATGTAAAACACTTTCTGGACAAAATGTTGATCAATTGTTTTTCCAGGGAAAGAGATAAATTATAATTGCCATCCCAATAGCCAAAAAGGACAGAGATGTCATTTAAGCATAATATATTCTGGCTGGAGCCTTACCAACTTACCTTCTTTCACCCACCACTTGGTTTCATCCAATGTCCGGTCGAGGGCTGTCAAGTTAATTGGAAAACTCATCTCTTTAATATCATTTGAGGTACCTTTCAAGAAGAAAAAAAATATTATTTGTGATGGACATTTTCTAGTCAAAAAATTAAAAATAAGTAAAAATATTCTTCTCTTTGTTCACCAAATTCAAAGTTCCATAACTAATATAATTATTAATTCTTCTACTAAGCCATATTGAATGATTTATGTTTACTAAATTCTCATGGACCACGACCAATTCATACCCCTCTTTTTTTTTTGGAAGTGGTGGACTCGTGGAGAGTGGTTTGGGGACGATAGGTGCACATGATTTTTTGTGACACTTTTAAATATAATTACATTCACGCGTAATCGATTTAACTATAAAGTTTACTTATTTTAAGTTAATTTATATGAATGTAAACTTTTGTAATTATAACGTTAGAAAAAGTGTCACAAAAGGATCCGAACCGCGCTAGGAGTAGCATAATATTCTTCCATATAATAGATGTTTTTTTATAATAGAGGTTATTCCATATAATACTCATTAGTTATTCCATTTCACAATAGAGGTTTTTTTATTCCACAGTGGTTGACTTAAATAAGAGGTGGGGGCCTTGGACCCTTTTTTTTTTTAAGAGTTTTTAAAGTAGTCATTATCTATATTTTTCCTATAATTTCATTTTAGTTTCATCTAAATTTTTTGACAAAACATTCTATAATAACATATAGGAAAATTAGTCAATATAGTTTCTAAACAATTTATAACTCAGGCGTAAAATCCCAAAAGATTAATTCTGAACATTAAAATCCTTAAATAATTTAAAATTGGTATCTAAGATCCTTCCGTCCAAAAATTTGTTAGTCAACCATGAATTTAAATTTTTATTTGGGTTAACTGAAGTACTTTTAGGGAATAATGGGCACATCACAAAAAAAATACCCCCACTCTTATCATCCCTAGCCCCTACCGGCCTACCCCATCCCCCTTTACCCCTCAGGACTCATCCCCTTCAGCCCCACCCCCTCTTCTGCAACTTCCCGACCACCACCACCACCCACCACCATAGAAGTTTCTAAATTCTAATGTTTGCCGAAATTAAGAACCATCTTAACCTATGAATAGAGAAGACCATGTAAATTGACCAATTTTAAGGATCTTGCGTAAAATCTGTAAATTGTTTAGGGACTATATTGACCAATTTGCCTAACATATATTATAGTTTGCCTCTTAAGACTTCTTATCCTGGTTCTCTCCTGTCTCCATCTACTTCAAAAATATATGACATTTTTTAAATTTGAAAAGATCTATTTCCACAGTTAATCTTACTATAGAGAGAGTGAAGGAACTGATATTTAGGAATAATATAAATTATTTAAGGGTAAATGGTAAAAATCTATATATAATAAAATAAAATTGGGGATGAAACTTATGGTAGTGACACGTGGACAATTTTAATCTAATGCAAATCATGCCCTACAAACTAATATCAAAATATGCCATGTGTCATTGCTTGAATTGACAAGGTCATGCCCCATAAACTAATATCTATAGTAGAACCTTAATAGATGATGAAAGTTAAGAGTCTTAGAAAATTTAAAAAATTATTTGAGATACTAAATACATGAATCTTAAAGTTTATAATTAAATAAGTAATAATTAGTCTTTAACAATGTACATGGTCGTACTTAGTGCACAAGACTCCCAAATCAGAATGGTCTGGGAAAAATCTCGATGTACACAACCTCACTCTTATTTTTTTTTTTTTAATAAAGAGGCTATTTTTTGAGATTTGAACCTAAGACCTAGCGGATAATAAGTAATAATTGACCATCACGTCAATCACGACATTCAGTCTTTAACAATGTACATAAGATAAAAATTATATATATTACATAGTGTGTGATTTGTGTGGTTTACCTTGTTGGCCTCTTGGTGAGGTTTGTAACAACTTTCCTTCATACGTGTTTCCTTAAAGGAGATCTCGGTGCTCTTGGTGATCTTGAGTTTTTGTCCCCTCATTAATGTGACAATGAGACCATTAGGTGGATGTGGGTTGTGGTGATTGAAGTGTAAAACTCTTGATGAATTATTCATCTCTGTAGATCCGTTTTCTTACTGTCGATTGGTGGATATTGGAGTTCTTTTAGAGCAAATATTGAAGCTCCTCATAAGTGTGACCTTGAGAGTTGCGATTGATGTATAAAACTCTTAATGAGTTGAATGCCTATGTAATCGGGTTTTCCACCGCTAATGGGTAGAGATTGGAATAGTAATAATGTAAACTTGCTATTTTGACTAAAGGACGACCTTATATAATTCATTTAAAAAAGGGTCCTTGTATATGAATAATTACATACAAAATAGAAACAGTAATGTACTTTCTGTCTTAGTATTCTGTGGACTGCATTTTGGGAGAACATGTATTCAAATTTTGAATGGCGTTTTCATTAAAGTTTTTGAAAAATTATGTCTTTTTCTCTAACAAATATCATAATTTTAAAAAAATAACGTTTGAATTTTTAGCTTTCGCCCCTTTAAAACCTATATAAAATTTTGACTTCATCCCCACGTCCAAGTCCTTAAGTCCGTCTTTTTTAGGTGAAAAATAATTCATTAACTGTTTGAATAGCAAAAGACAATTACAAGGGATAATCATGCATCCAAATGGTTACATCTCGAGAGAGTTTCGCCAAACTATGAGCAACCATATTACCCTTGTGATTGACATAAATAATAGAAGCATCCTGAGAGCCTATGATGTGTCCTCCTTGCTGTCAATAATACTAGTAACAAGACTTTAACAGTCACTCATTAGAATGAAAGACCGATAGTAGATACCATAGGGCAAAAAAACGTCTATCCCCGTGTATATTTCAATTCTTATATTGAATCACTCACAATTTTCCATGTATATTATATAATTAGAAGAAATAATATATATATTAATTTCTGATTGATTGAGTACAATAATGGAGACATACACGGGGACAGACGATTTTCACCCATAGCATAGATCTTGAACTAATCAGTTACCATTTGGATTAATTGGTTATGTGAAAAATGGCTCAAGTTGAATGTTAAAAACGGCATAGCCAACAGAAACTGCTCATTTTCATTATATTTATGGAAATTTTCTTCCTTTTTTAACTGTGAATTGATTCTAAGAAGGCATAGCCCTACCATAACTCCTATCGAAAATAAGTATTTAGAAATACCATGCATTTTAAGTACCTTCGTTCCAATTGGATGGTATTACTAGTAAGTTAGTCGAGTTTTAATCCCTTAGATATATAAGGTTAGGTATGAGTAGTGGCGGAGTCAGGAATTTTTCTTTGGGGGGGCCAAAGTAAATTCATAAAAAAATATAAATATTGGCGGAGCCAAAAATTTTCTTTTGATGAAATTTTATATACTAGAGTTATACACATTTTTTTCACCATTTTCACTCTACTGATCAGTGAAAAAGGTCTGAGAGAGAAAAAGGTCACGTATATAATTGTTTGGGTAATAATGGGTCTTGGTGGGTCTATTAGGTTTTAGTGGGTCTTTTGAATCCATTATTGGTTACTTTAATAATCTATGAGTCCAAATATAATTAGATTTGCGTATCAAAAAATATATTTTCATGTACTTTGTAAAATGTCCGATCTTTTTTTAAAAAAAAAATATCTTATTACGAACAGATTGGATATATATATATATATATATATATATATATATATATATATATATATATATATATATATATATATATAAATTAAAAAATTCTTGGGGGGGCCATTTAAAAAAAAATCTCTCTTGTTCTAAACCGTTGGATATATATACCTAGTATATAAAAAAATTAAAAATTCTTGGGGGGCCTGTATGCTCCGCCATTGGGTATGAGAGTTAAAAGAGAAAGTATATTTATTTTGTGAAAATAGATATTTATTTTAGAACAAATTAAACTAAAATAGAACATACAATTTGGTGACGGAGAGAGTAGTTCTTATTATATCTTTTACTATTTCCCCATTAATATAATAGAGAATAAGTATAGTCAAGAATAACTAGAGAGAATACGTATTGTTTGGGACAATATTGCACATCCCACATCGGGCTTTTAGTAAAAACTATTGCAGTATATTAAGAGTTTGCCAAGGCTCGTTAATTTCCAGTGACCTGTGTGCCTCAGGCATCCCAGTTGTTGGGCTTAATTATTGTCCACATGAGGATCTCATCCTACATGGATGGTCGTGCAATCCCGATAGTGCCGGGGCTTATATTTTTTTTTTTCTTAAAAAGAAAAATGTATTATCTGGAATTTATGTATAAGTCTCAGATGGGCATACAAACGAATACAGAATTGTCTATTCCGAATCTATATTCATTTTTAATTTTTCTACCGAATCCGAATCCTAACGGATTCATAATTTGTATTACCAAATTCGCCAATTTGAATTCGGATATGGTAAAATCCGTTTCAAAAAGTCATATCCTCCTATTTTCTACTTTTTTATTTTGGCATACATGTTTAATCTAACAATCATACATATCAGATTCTACTTCACCACAATTATACTACAATCCACAAATAATTCTACGACTATGATGAAAAGAGAATGAAACGACGGAAAAATTATGTTTTATAACTTTTATTCATATACTTTTATACGTGAGGATAAAATTAGAGTAAAAATCTAACATTTGCAGAAATTGATTCGGATCTAACAGATCCGATTTTTTATATTTCAGATCCGTAATCATTTTATTACTTTATACGGATTTGGATTCGGATGGGGTATATGTGTATGAAATCTTACCAAATCCTAAATTTTTTGTCAGATACGGATCTAAACGGCTAAACCCCGACCCGTTTGCAGGTCTAGTCTCAGATTCAAAATTCCTACAAAAAATAAAGAAAGAAAAGCAATCATATAACTAAAAACATTTACCTAAAGGTATCGATCAGGTAAAAAAAAGGAAATGATTTTGTATAGGACACAATACTATTTTGTTTCACTCCCAAGTCAAATAAATATACTTCAAATATTTAACTTACGCTCCTTCAAAACCTATATAAATTTTTGACTTCATTCCCATGTTCAAGCCCTTGAGTCCGTCTTTTTTTTAGGTTAAAAACAATTCATTTATTGTGTGTCCGAATAGCAACAGCAATTACAAGGGGTAATCACGCATTCAAATATTAGATAGGTACATCTGGAGAGAGTTTCGCTAAACTATGAGTAACAATATTACCATTTGACATAAATAGTAGAAGCATCAGGAGAGCCTAGGATTTGTCATAAGGGGATACATCCTTCTCGCTGTAAAAAAATAATAGTAACAAAGACTTTAACCGTCAGTCATTACAATGAAAGACTAGTAGTAAAAATATTCTGTCATTAGCACTCTGAAATAGCCATAGCTTCTGTATGTTCTGATGAGGTCGAGTGGGAACATTTTTTTTTATCAGGACACAATAACATCGACATTGTGGTTCGAAGCTATTGGTTTTTCTCCCAGTAGATAAGAGCTCTATGCAATGTATGAAGAAAAAAAAAAAAAAAAGCTACTCCTTCCGTATCAAATTATTTGTCAACTTTGTATTTTACGAGAATTAAAGTTTTATCAAATTCTATAGTGAAATATGGTAAAATATAAAAAATGACCCTATTTAATATTATTCCAAATTAATTTTATATACTCTTCTTTGTATATCCTTCTCTCTCCACATTTAATGTAATGATATGATTGAAAAAAATCATTATTAATGAACCATTTATTTAAAAAGTGGACAAATAATTTAGAACGGATTAAAAAGAAAATATGAATAGATAATTTGGGACGAATAAGTATTTTTTTTTAGTTTTTTTTAGAAGAATGGAAAAGAAGTAACTTCGGAGAACAGCCCAAAAGATTTGGCTTCTTATTTTTCATTTTTTGGAAAATGTTGAAATATGAAGTCTCACATCGAGTGACTAAAAAAAGATCCAAATAACTTATAAGTTTTGGGTTAACACCTCTCATTTTCAATTGCTTTTTTTAGAGGATATGTAGGCCCATGAGATCATTTTCAAATGCTATCATAGCAGACCCTTAGACATGACGTGTGACTCATAATGCCAGGCTTAAACTGTCCCGTGTGACCCAATAAGGGTAACTAAAAGAAAACGGTTATTTAGCTACCGGAAATAGCAACCGAAATTTTCAGTCGCTGGAATAGAGATCGAATTGAAACCGAGAAAAGAGCGGTCGATATCGGTCCTGTTGACTAACTCAAACGAATACTTGAACGGTCGCTATTCCGTCTCTATATATTTAGGTACCGACGGAATCCATTCAATTCGGTCGTTAATCCGTCGGTATTTCACGACCTAAAAGTCGGTTGCTAATATTTTCGTCGGTATTCCGTCGCTATCCGGCTCAGTGACGAAAAATATCTGACCACATGGTTCGGTTGCTATTCTTAGTTTAGCGATCAAATAGCGACGGATATGTTCTGTCATTATTTGACTGCTTTCTTGTAGTGGGTGGCAGGTCCTACATCGAGTGCATAAAGAATATCCAAATAACTTGTAAGCTAATAAATTAACACCTCTCATTGACAATTGATTTTGAGAGGATATGTAGGCTAATAAGCTAATTTTCACATAAAGACTTTCAAAGGTTAGGTTAAATGGAAGGGAAAACAGTCCCATTCTTCCCCCAACTTATTTCTATTACCCTCGTAAATCCTTCTTTAATTTTTTCAGCATAAAGAATCCCTTATAATTTTAAGTTCCGCCCAGAAAGTCCAAAACACCAAATTCACGGTGGCTTTCGGCAATAGGAGCATGTGCACTGCACATACTCTAAATAACAGGGGTAAAATTGTCATTTCATATTTAAAAAAAAAAACCCCTTATTCTCCCTGGCCACCACCGTCACCAACCAAAGCTCCTCTGGAATTTCTCCTCTGAAATCACCGAAAGCACATACCCCATCCCCCGCCCCGCCCTCATCCCCCTCTGTCTCATATACTGTGATAACCGTAACTTTTGCGTATGTGATTTTTGACGTGTAATTTATTTTTCGCGAGTAACTCTGTACACATAATTTATTTCGTATGATTATGTGACCACGTGTAAAATTATTTTTATAACATATTACATGTTTTATTATGTGTACATTTTATTAAGGGCCGTTTCGCACACGTATCGTAATTTAGGAACTTAGTTGTAAATAACCTGGATAAATAATTAAAAATAATTAAAAGAAAAGAAAACGGGAGTGAGGGGTCAAGGGCACCTCAGGAGACGTGCATAACGGAAGAAAAAAAAAAAAGAGGCGGCGGGGCTCTCTCTCTATCTCTGTGGCGCAGAAGAACAAGAAAAATAAATAAATAAATTGGAGGCCAATCAATGGCTACTATGAAAATGCAATCATGAAGAATTCAAAAGCAAAGAAAAAGAAAAAGAAGCTGCTGCTGCTGCAGCCGCGCCGTGAGAAGCAGAGAGAAAAAGGAGTTTGTTTGAATATTTTGTGTATCTTCGACAAGACTTTTGAGTGGGCAATTCTCATCGGTTTTCGACGAACCTTATACGTAAATTGATCACGGCGAAACAAGCTACGAAGTCGTGGAAACGGATTCACATTCTGAACTTGGAGACGGAAGATATCGCACCGGGAGCGGGACTGTTTTTCTGAATTTCGTTTTCTCCGCACTTTTGGTAGAATCTTCGTACAGGTATCATACGAACTCCAATTGGAGTAATTCTTTTTGATTTACAAACTAGACTGATAGGGGTATAATCTGACCAGAGGGAACGATATTTTAACTGTTAGATTTTCCGTACTGTATGTCAGAATTGGAGGGCAGAACCAGATGTTTGTGCGATTAAATACATTCTGCCCAGAATTTCGACAGGGTAATTGAGGGGGCTATCGACCTCCGTTTTTTACCCACAACATATCAATTCGAAGATAATGGAAAGACGTTCGAGTGAGCGCAGACGGATCATCAATCGGAGGTTCCAACAGAAAGTTATCGCTCCCGGAAGTGAGCTGCCAGAACTGATTTCGGGTTTGTCATTATTTTATCTCCGTAACAGGTAGGGACCTCGCTTTCCTATGTTGATTTCTGTACTGTAATTATAACTAATACTGATATAGTGTCCTGGCATGTTTTTACTGTATTTGGGATATTCAATTTCATGAACTGCTATAGATTGAGTATTTGATGTTAATTGTTAATTTAATTGATGCCTACTTGAATTGGGTAAATTGAGCATGTCTTGTAATCGCTTTTCTAATGCTATCATAAATTGCTATACTCGCATAAACTGTCTATGAACTGTTCTGTTACTGTTTTGGAAATCTAACTGTAATTGCCTCTTTGATTGATTGCATTTTGGTCGTCCTTTCTGTAAATGCCTTATTTGAGTCTTAATTGAGTCGTCTTAATTAGTGTCATTCTTTCAGTCCTATTTGGTTTGGTCGACCGTGTCGTCGCCCTCTTTGAGCCTTTGTCTAGGATCTCTAGTCAGCAGGATCCGCCCGCCTTCCGTCATAACTGCATTCGCGACCCCCAAGAGGTCTTATGCTCTTTACGGCTCGTGGTCTTCATCTAGTGGGACCAATCATTAGATACGGTAGTGGTTTTGTGGAGTCCCTGGTTGGGGATGATGAGACAATGTAAATGGGTTGATCCTTAAAATCTGTGGCCCTTAGTTTGGGGGGCTATCCGAACCCACGAGTTTTACTCGAACCGTCCCTAGTTTGGTTGATAATCGGGACTACTACCGTTATTCATCGAGTAGTAGTGAATAGATAACTGAGCTCATGTGGTGGGATTGTTGTGTCATAGCCTTAGCGATGTTCTAAGTATCTAAGACGAGTATGTGATTGGGTGTACTGGATGGGCAACGCGTGGTGCTTGTCGTATACTCGGTTATGGAATCGTTTAGGTGCGAAGAATGTTGTTAATTGCTTAATTGTTGTTTTATACTCGATTGTCTGACATAACTATTGGTTGTAGTGCATGAGTAGTATGGGATGCTCATGTCATGAATTCCGATCTGGGATGTCAGATTTGATAAGTATAGTCGAACATTTGTTTTGGGTCTTTAATTGTTGGTTGCTTGGAGTCTATGTGGTCGCATACGAGTTGAGATGATTGGGGTATTGTTTAGTGCATTGTTGCACATGTTTGCATCTCATATTTTTGAAAATCGCAGCTGTGTAGTCCATCTGCATCTGTTTTGTTTCGAACCCTCTGTTTCGATCTGTTTCAAGATCTGCATCGCACTCGCCTCCCGCACTTAGTTTCGAGTTTTGCAAGACTCGGATTGAGTCGTTTGCATATACTTCCATAGGGAGTATTCGGGAAAAGGGCATCCGCATTATCCGCTTCTGCTTTTTCTCGTCTCTGCTTTTACATTCGTGTTTATTATCTATATTACTTGTTTTAGGTCCTCTTTGAGAACCGGAGCTCAGTCCGATATCCGATTTTGTTTTTCAGGTTTTGTAGATGTTGATTATACCTGTGATAATGGAGCTTGGGATGGGGATTACGAAGAGTGATTCTAACTGGATTAGTTCACACTTGTTTTTCATTTATAGTTATTTATTTTGGAACTTGTAGGTTCTTTTCAAATGTAATAATTTAGAAACATTTCATTTTTAGAATAACGCTTCGCCATCTTGTTTTATTACTATTTATGGATTTATCTAATGAATTTCCTTTTAGTAACTCTGTTTGTCGGCTTTGGTGTTTCATTTACCAATGGGGCACTGCCATGTCATCGACCCTGGAGACGGGGTGTGACATATACCCCATCCCCTATAGTCCATAGTAAAAAAATTCAAGAAGAAAACCTATCAATCTGAGTCTAATTAAGGAACGCAACAAAATCAAAACGAAGATAGAAAAATCAGTAAGGAAATTTCCCAAAAAAATCAATTAGCTAAATACTATCTCAATAATTTTCTGAGAACTCATAATCAAAATTCTGCAATGGGATTGACATCCCAAAATTGATTTGCAAATAGTGGTTGTTGGTGCGGTAAGAGAGAAAGGGGATAGGGGCGGGGTATATGAGACAGAGGGGGATGGGGACCCTTGAAACTCCTTCCGGTAATCAATCTGTATGCTTTCATAACCGCAATCACAGCTAAATACAAGGTCGTCAAATTTTCGACCACCGCATCGGAAATCGCCATGCCCGCTGTTGATTTTTAGTTGAGGGAATCGAGGGATATAAGGGAAATTGCAATGTTTTTTAAGAAATTTAGTTTGCTAGTTGAGATTTTGGCCAAGAATGAAGAATTTAGAGGGCTGGATGAGGAATTAGGTGAGTGTCTGAGGATTCTTTATGGAATTTCTGATGTGGGTTTGAGCTGATTGAAACCTGATTTGATTGTGGCAGAGGAATGAGAGAATGGGCATCTTCGAAAGAGGATGAGGCGGCGTATTCCGATGTAATTCACTACAAGAAAACTGTGTAACAGGGACGGACATTTCCGTCACTAAACTCAGTTTAGCGACCGATTAACGATCGAATGACGTGGTCGTGTATTTTTCGTCGCTAAGCAAAATACCGACCGAATACTGACGGAAAAGTTAGCGACCGAATGTTCGGTCGCTATTTACAGACTGAATACCAACCTAATGGTCAACATTGTTGACTTTTGACTTTGACTGGGTAACGACCGAATACCGACGGAAGTTCTAGCGACCGAATATTCGTCGCTATTTACCGTCCGAATACCGACGGTCTGGTCAACATTGTTGACATTTGACTTGACCCAAGAACGACCGAATACAGACGGATAATTAGCAACGGAAAAGAGGGTCACCATATGGCGACCGAATACCGACGGTCTGGTTAACATTGTTGACATTTGACTTGACCCAGAAACGACCGAATAGCGACGGATACTTAGCAACGGAAAAGAGTGTCACCATATAGCGACCGAATACTGACGACGGTATTTACCGTCGCTAAATTGTTGTTATTTAATAAAATAAAAATTGAATTTAATTAAATCATTATTACAGAACACAGCATCAATAGCAGTAATAACCAAAATTCTCACAACCAAAATGCTAATAACCAAAATGCTCAAAATCAAAATGCTCACAACCAAAATGCTCACAATCAATTCTCATTACATTAAATACTCACAATCAAAGTGCAAACTTCTTATTACAACACTCACAATCAAAGTGCACATTTTGAATAACAACACTCACAATCATAGTGTGCACCTTACATTACAACTCACAATCAAAGTGTGCACATTACATTGCAACACTCACGTTCAAAGTAATTTATTTCATTTATCAAAACTTACAATCAAAGTGTGCATTTCTCATAAACTCCTTGATGTCATTCATATGCATATCCTTGAAAATGCTTGAGTTGCAATCGAAAAATTTAAGAATCAAATTATTATGACAATAAAATTTCTACTTTGAATTATGTTAAAAAAGTTATACAATATGACAATTAATTTATTGTAATAAAGTACAAAAAAAAACAACAAATATGACTCACTTTCAATATGTGGAATTCCAAGAGAAGCGAGAAATCTTAATCATTCTAAATCATCACCGGTCATTAATTCATCATCTTCTTCGAAATTGTCATCTCCCCGACATAATTTCATCATCGTCATCGCCATCATCTTCATAACCACGGCTCGCATCTGCCACAAGTACAACTTCAATTTCCCACGACCGGTGTGCAAGTTGACCAACTTCGGTAATAGTCGATCAATGTGACTGGTCTCCTCTCGCGATTTCGTCCCCGATACGTGCATCGGAACACCGGGAACGTCAAATAGACGTGGTTTGGAACGACATACAGCCAACCAATCAGCCCTAGATGTTGTCTTACTACCCGGATAAGGTGTGTAGTAGACTTGTTGACATTGGGAAGCAAATACAAATGGATCGTAACCCTGGTAAGTTCTTTTCCTATGGATTTCTACAAGTTTATATTGAGGATGCACTCTTAAACCTCGATTTGGAGTATAATCAAACCAGTTGCATTTGAAAAGAATAATTTTTTGGTCAGGTAGTCCAGCAAGTTCAACCTCAATTACTTGCTTCAACTCACCGTAATAATCTCCTTTAACCCATACCCCGCTGTTTGTCGTTCCTATTCCATCGCTGTGGGCTTTGGTGTGAAATCTATAACCGTTAACAAAGTAACCGGTGTATGACATCACTCTCCTTGACGGGCCCCAAGACAGATTTTTCAACAAAATTTCGGAATCTTCCTGAAGGCTATGTATCCGTTGAGCAATAAAAGTTAAATTATTTTAATTATGCATTCTTATTACAAGTACATTTCTACACACTACCAACTTACATGAGTTCCAAACCATTTGGAAAAATCATTATAAACTCAACTTTGAAGTTCTTCCTCCGTTATCTGCGGGGTTTGTTCATGTACTTGACTAACAAATTTCCTGAGTTACAAATTAAATGACAATATTATTATTTGGCCACTTTTAATTATATAACAAAAATGAAGCAAATAGATAAGTTTATTTACTGAAGATATGGTTCGACCTCTTCACAATTTATTAGTATATAATTAATGGCTGTTTTATAATCTTTATCAGATAATAAAATTATTTCTTTTTTTTCCAAATGATCTTCGAGTAAGTTGCAAATTGATAATGCATCCCAGTCCAGCTAATCTCGTCTTCACCATCATTTCGCCCAATGGTTGTAACTCTCGTTTTCACGTGGGGTTCGAAATAATAGCTAAAAAACGTAGCAGCTTCTTCGATCAAGTATGCATTGCAAATTGACCCCTTAACTCTAGCCTTGTTCTTTATCTTCTTTTTCAGATGGTGCAGGTATCTAATTAAAACATATGTAGTTAATCACATTGTAAATACGTACACGAAAAATATAATACAAAGATGAGATAACTTAAGACAATGGTTGTTACCTCTCGAATGGGTACATCCACCTAAATTATGCAGGGGCCACCAACCTCGGCTTCAGTACGGAAGGTGAATCGGCAAGTGTTCCATCACATCAAAAAAATCCCGGAGGAAATATTCTCTCTAACTTGTATAATAAAATAGAGATAGTGTCCTCCAATTCTTGCATATGCGCCACACTCAACTTTGGGGAACACAAATCTACATAGAACAGGACTAAGTTCGACGAGGGTCCCCAAACATTTGCTTGGGTAGTTCTTCTCTAAGTGCTATAGGGATAAGTCTCTCCATGAATACATGAGAATCGTGACTCTTCATTCCGGACATTTTCAACTCTTTCATATCAACGCATTGCGCCAAATTCGATGCATATCCATCCCAGGGAGTCTTAATTCTTTAACCCACTGCAAAACCATTTCTTTTTTAGGCTTGGTAAGAGTGAAACATGCCTTCGGTTTTGTTGTTTTACCTCGACCATCGTGTTTAATATTCAATTCAGGACTGATTTCAATACCTTTCAACATCCGCTCTAGCTTTAACATTGTCTTTAGTTTTACCTTTCACGTCCCATCACGGTGTTAAAGACATTATCAAACACGTTTTTTTCATTATGCATGACATCAATGTTGTGTCTTATCAAAAGTGTCCGCCAATAAGGTAAGTCCCAAAATATACTACGCTTTAGCACAACTATGATCCCGTCCCCTCGCCTTGCTCTTTACCGATCTCTTCAAACTGTATCGGTAATTTTTTGATAATCTCTAACTCTAAGGAACATTTCATGACCACTAAAGGCGAGTCGGCGGGTCCCGCTCTCTCTTGTCGCCCAGTCCTTTCTGGAATCCCTTTGCATCTCTTCTAAAAGGATGATCGGTGACAAAGAAGCATCATGGAAATCGAACCACGATTGTTTCCCTCGCATCTGCAAATGGAGCGCTTGGGTTTCCTCCATACAATATGGACAAGCGTGAATGTCAGCTGTACTCCATCCACTCAACATTCCATATGCTGGGAAATCACTAATTGTCCAAAGTAATGAAGCCCCCAATTTAAAATTTTGTTTTTTTGAGATATCATAAGTTTCCGCTCCTTCAACCCACAGTTGATTCAATTCATCGATTAAAGGCTGTAAGTACACATCGATCTTGTGTTTTGGATTTTGGGGTCCAGGTACAATGATAGTTAAGAAGATTACATTGTTCTTCATACACATCCAAGGGGGGAGAGTATAAGGTGTTAGAAGAACTGGCCAAGAAGAATAGTTCTTCCCTGACATGCCGAAAGGTGCAAAACCATCTGTGCATAACCCAAGCCTTACATCCGTGGTTCCGCTGCAAAATCGGTGTGTGTTCTGTCAATAGTGCATGAACTTCTCTTCAATTTTAGCATATTTACATTTATGCATTATTCCTTTTTTTTTTTTAAACAAAATATTATTTTCAATATAAAGACATTCATTAGTTCAATTTGCTATAGTACTTAAATGACTGCTGCAAACAGATCATTAGGAGAAATTCTGATATTTATGAATATTTATTGTGTTATTTTAATCTAAAAGAATGGTCAAGAAAGCTAGTTTGTATACTAGGTTCAACCAAGGTAACATGCACAATCATTACAAGCATATCCGATAAAATTAATTTAACCTCACCTACAGTGGCCGGCGGGGTTCAAAGGCATTACAATATATAACTTCTACTATGTATTGTTGCTATAAACTTTTATTAATGCATAAATAAGAAGTGGCTTAGGGAAAAATATGAAGTAACAACACTCTTTTGGATATTTCTACATTACAGTGAAATAAAATAATGGTCTAAAAGCCAAGTGCAATAGTAAAATGCATACACTATTTGTTCATCTCTAAGAACTTACCAACATTTGAGATCAATTTAAGCATATAATCCTTCAGGAGCAATCTAATTTCCATTTGCATATAGCCAAACACAATTCAATAAATTGAAAAATATCCGTATATCTCTACTGTAACAAATTCAACAATGCAATTCAATCAATCCCAAAAGAGGAATTAAATTGAGTATTGCAACAATTCATCACGTATCACAAAAGAAGCCTTATTCGCGTGTAATACATGGACAGATAGTCTCAAAGAGGGGGAAACTTCATTGCATTTATAAAGCAAACTAAGAGGAATAACTGATTGATGATAGCCCATCGTTTCTTTTCCAAATAGACATAGATAAGTTAGTTAAAATGCTCAAAACTTTTATACAAATGTTTTGCTAAAGCAACAATCAGAAAATAATCCAAAATGATTTATGAAAATTTACAGTGGCCGGCGGGGAAAAGCCGCTTCAGTTGCCGGTGATGGTGCGAGCGCCCCGATGACGGATTTTCTGGGCCTCCTGTCGGTGGTGAGTGTTGCTACGGAGCTGGGATGGTCCTCTTCGGCCTCGGTTCGGTCGGTCGTCCACGGGAGACGTGGTAGACGGAGGAATTCGGGAAGGGGGAAGAATAGACAGTTAGGGATTTTGACCTCTGTTGATGGGTATTAACGCGACAGTTTAGCGACCGATTCATATTCCGTCGGTACGGTAGATAAAAACGACGTCGGTTTAATAAAGTTTAAACATTTTTTTACCCAAATGAAAGATCAACACGCCGTCGTTTTGACACCGTTATCGTTTCCGTCGGCATTCGGTCGTTACTGTCGGTCGGCATTCGGTCGTTACTGTCGGTCGGCATTCGGTCGGTAGATTACAGAAAAACGCCGTCGTTTTAATTATGTTAAAACATTAATTTTTTACCGAAATGAAATAGCAATACGACGTCGTTTTGACACCGTTATCAATTCCGTCGGCATGCGGTCGTTATTTACGGTCGGTAGGCGGTCGGTATAGTACAGGAAAACGTCGTCGTGTTAATTAAGGTAAACCATTAATTTTTTACTGAAATAAAATAGCAATACGACGTCGTTTTTACACCGTTATCTATTCCGTCGGCATTCGGTCGGCACGTACGGTCGGAATTCGATCGGTAATGTACTGAAACACGACGTCGTTTTCATTAAGGTAAAACATTAATTTTTTACCGAAATAAAATAACAATACGACGTCATTTTTATACCGTTATCTATTCCGTCGGCATTCGGTCGGCACGTACGGTCGGCATTCGGTCGGTAATGTACTGAAACACGACGTCGTTTTCATTTGGTCAACGGGACCGATATGTACGACTTAATAGCCACCGAATACCAACCAAATGTTTATCGGTTTGTGTTCGGTCGGTATTCCGTCATGTATTCAGTTGCTGAATATTTCCATCGCTATATTCGGTCGCTATTTAACTGTTTTCTTGTAGTGATTCGGATCGGAGCAGGAAAAATGGGGCAGGAGTGGGGGCGGTGATGAGAGAGTAAGGAGGAGGGAGAAGAAGAAGAAGGGGGTTTTATTTTTATTTTTATATTTTAAATACGAAATGACTATTTTGCCCTTGTTTTTTAGAGCATGTGCGGCATGTGCCGGAAACCACCACAAAATGGGTGGCTAGGACTATACAGACTGAACGTAAATTATTTAGGGATTCTTTATGCTAAAAAAATTAAAGAAGGATTTACTAGGGGCAATAGAAATAAGTTGGGGGACAAATGAGGCTGTTTTCCCTTGAATGGAATCGTCTAATTTTTTAATTTTCAGTACAAATTGTATCCTACTTCGGATTACAAATTCTCCAATCCCAAATTGAATTGAAGACTTTTGTAGTATTTTATATACTCACTAATTAAGTCCTAATTCATCAATTTACTCATCAAACAAATTCTTACAAACCCTAACAATTCATCTCCAATGTCAACTACGGAACAATACTCAAATCAAACTCCATACTTGCCAACTGATATCTTGATTGAAATCTTTTGTCGATTACGGGTGAAAACCCTAGTTCAATTTTGCTGCGTTTGTAAGCCCTGGAAAAACCTAATAATATCTAACCCTATTTTCATCAAATCTCATCTCAAACAATCCCTTAAGAGAACTTCTAAAAGCAGCAACAATGTGTTGTTCTACTCTTCCCGAAATTTCGAGCTGATGATTTACCTAATATTTTACACCAGAGATTGATAGATGCTGGTGAGAATTGTCTGCAAAAACCGTTCTTTCTTGGCGGTGGTATCTCCCTCGTAGGATGTGTGAATGGTGTTTTCTGTTTCTGTAAAATATTTTGGCAAAAAGATGTGTATCTTTGGAACCCTTCTTTACGTCAATCTCGGATTCTTCCCCCAAGCAGCAATTCCTACAGGGGTTCTTACGATGTTATAGGGTTCATCTTCAATCCAGAAAACGACGAATACAGCGTGGTCAAAATCGTTGTGTCAAGTGATAAATTAGTGTTGGACATATATAATCTAAGTAATGATTCTTGGAAACCAAGAATTTACCATTGTTTTCCTTCTGGAGTAAATGTTCATTTGAAAGATAGTACGGCTCTAGTCTCTGGCGAAGCTCTTCATTGGATTTCTTATCGTTATAATAAGGACAAGAAAATAGAGCATTTCTTGAATGTGTTTGATTTTAGTAAAGAAACGTTTCGAGAAACTCCATTGCCACCAGGTTTTAAATCAGCTGAAATATTTTCTACAAATTTAGGATTATTTCAAGGATGTCTTTGTGTTTGTAGTTGGCCCTCATTGAATAAATATGAGTTATGGGTTATGAAAGAATACGGTGAGCAGGCTTCGTGGACGAAGAAATTTGAATTTCCCAGCTATATAGAACCCCAAGCTCATTGGACTGGAATACAAAGTTCCAAATTTCTTGCCAAGTGGTTACATTATGTAATTCTCTATGATCCAGAAATTGATGTCATTGAGTCCACGCACAATTTGGAAGTGTTACACGAATATAGAATGGAATACTTCTTTGCTGATAATTATATGGAAAGCTTAGTTTCTGTTATTCCTCCACATGAAATAAGTGAAGAAAGATCGGTTTCTAATACTCATGAAGTTTCTATCGCGACATCAGATGAAATGATTTCCAATCAAGCTTGCCCCTTCAGTTCATCTTTCCTTAGAAAATTGTTTTGTTGCTTATTTTTGTTAATTATTTGTTTCGTTTGTATTTGAAACCAAAGAAGAATTTCTTGATATTCTTGGTATAATGTTTTGATACTCATAATTTTATTTTATATTTTTAATCTAATTCTATTATATACTCATTTTTGCTCTTAAAAAAAGGTCAAGGCAACCACTCATGAGAATCTGATTATCCTTTAACTTCTCAACATCTCTGTCATTAGATAGAGCCATGGGGGAAACCTTTAAGTGGTTTCTTGTAGTGAAAACTGTGATATCCGTGACTTTTTACTTGCATGCTTTGCATGAATTTACTTGTTTTCGGTGTGTTTAATTATTTTTTGTGTTATATGTTAAAATTTATTTTGTCTATGGGCGCTTCGTTATGTTTTGGAAGTAGAAGGATCAAAGTGTTGATGTTTACAGTCCCAAGTTAGCTTCTTTGAAGGAAATCGAATATCTAAACCTCTCGCAAAATAAATTTGACCGAACAAATTCCAAAAGTCTTGGAAAGGCTGCGGAATTTGAATTATTTAAACCTTTCTTTCAATGATCTTGAAGGAGATGTACCAATGAATAGTGTGTTTGGCAACTCAAGACAAGTTATTTTGGTTGGTAACATTAAACTCTGTGGAGGCATTCCTGAGCTCCGATTACCCTCCTGTCCCATCTATAGGAAGAAGAACTCGAAACTTTTGATCATCATCATCATCATCGCAGTGTCCTCGTTATTCGCTTTGATTGTAATTTCTATCTTATTGTTCTGTTTTTATCCAAGAAGATCATCAAATCGCGAGAATGATTATTCAAGGTAGGCCAAGTTCTTGAGAGTTTCTTACCACGAAATCCATCATGCAACTGGAGGATTTTCTCAAGAGAATATAGTTGGTTCAGGTAGTTTTGGAGTAATCTAGTTCCTCTCTTAAGTTATTGCTCCAGCATTGATTCAGAAGGTAACAATTTCAAAGCTCTAATTTATGACTTTATGGAGAACGGTAACCTAGATATGTGGTTGCATCCGAGGACAACGTCTGAGAAAGAACAAGAGGCGGAGAAGTTTGAGCCTTGTGCAGCGGCTGAACATTGCGATTGATGTTGCTTCAGCATTGCAATATCTACACCACTATTGCGAGTTTATAATTACTCATTGAGATTTGAAGCCAAATAACATTATCCTCGACAATGACTTTACTGCTCATGTTGGTGATTTTGGACTTGCAAGAATTCTTCCTAAAACCTTCCAAAGTTCTTCAACAAGCAGTTCAATCGGAGTGAAAGGAACCATTGTTTATGTAGCTCCAGGTATTTTCAAAGGTTACGTTCTAATTAGCGACTATAATTTATATAAATTTACAAAGTTATTAGTGTTTGTTTATAAGCATATTTATTTTTTCTTTTCTTTTATTATATTACCATGAAATGACTTAAAGTTTGAAACTTTAGAATATGGGATGGGCTGTGAGGCAACAATTGAAGGAGATGCTTACAGTTATGGGATTCTCTTGATCGAAATATTCACAGGGAAAAAGACCAACCGACGAAAATTTTACCAATCTGCGTAACTATGTTGTGCAAAGTTTGCAAGAGGGAGTAGAAGAGATTTTAGATCCATTACTTGGTTCAAGCAGACAAGGAGATGAAGAGATTAAGTGCATTATTTCAATTCTCAAAATTGGACTCAGATGCTCAGAAACATCACCAAACCATCGCATGGATATGAATGAGGTCACTAGGCAATTACAGGCTATCAGAAATGCCTTTCTCCATAAGCAAAGAAAATAGACATATTGCGAATACTAAGGAAGTAGAAATTAACATGTATTTAAAATTAAAATATATATCAATATTATTCTCTTAAATAGAATTAGTGGTATACAAATGATATTTAATAGAGTAATATTATTATGTTGGGCAAAAATGCCTATTTGGTCCTAAATGATGTTTCTAAGAATCTTATTAGTCCTAATTGATTTTTTTTCTTTTTATATCCTGTATGTAATTACGTGCTGCCTTTTTAGTCCTTCCTTCCAGTTTTTTGTTACTTTCCTGTTAACTCTGAAAACCAGTCAAATGAACCCTTTTTACTCAGGGGCAACAATGTCATTTCGTTTTTCCCTCAGTAAAAAAATGAACTAATCCCATTTGGACTCACATTTACTCTTTCATTTTGGGGGAAAATTAGGTCATCCAAAAAGCTCACAATAACCTAACTAAGATATGTTCAATAGGTTGTATGTACTACATGCTATTTGGATACAATTAAGGATGAGGAAACAGGCCAAGATATGTTCAATAGGTTGTATGTATGTATTGGAGCAATCAAAGAGGGTTTCAAGAAAGGTTGCAGGAAAGTCATTGGCTTGGATGGGACATTCCTGAAAGGTCCTCATCCTGGTACTTTGCTGACTGCTGTAGGGATAGATGCCAACAATGGTGTAAGTTCAGTTTGTATAATACATTGAACAATTCACTCACTCGTAATAATTAACCCATCTCCATTGATGCTCACCTCATAGTTCTTGCACCCCCAAAATAGTCTTCCAGGGTTTGTGGAAGTCTTGGACATTTTGATAACATGAATATCATCACAATTGCACCGAAATAACCCATTCGATTGGGAAGATGACGACATTTAGGAAACCAAATAGGAAGAAGAACCCTAATTTCAGTTGGGAGAAGAAGATGGAACAAGTGGATGACCTAATTTTCCCCCAAAGTGAAAGAGTACATGTGAGTCCAAATAGGGTTAGTTCGTTTTTTTACTGAGGGGAAAACGAAATGACATTGTTGCCCCTGAGTAAAAAGGGTTCATTTGACTGGTTTTCAGAGTTAACAGAAAAGTAACAAAAAACTGGACGGAAGGACTAAAAAGGCAGCACGTAATTACATACAGGATATAAAAAGAAGAAAAAATCAATTAGGACTAATAAGATTCTTAGAAACATCATTTAGGACCAAATAGGCGTTTTTGCCTATTATGTTGACTAACAAATTAGCTTACTTTTTACTTCTTTAATTTTTGTTACATGTCCTACAAGTCTAATATTAAGGAATGGATGATCATCAGGTACTTGGCCGAGTGGGTAAGTACCTGGCCCGGGACCGAGAGGTCCCGGGTTCGATACCCTCCGCCAGGCGTTGCATGCGAGCTTTATTCTCACCCGATCTAGAGGTCATTCTCTCCCGCTCATGAGGTGCATTTCTATCTCCCGCTCATGAGGGCTCGCCTTCGGGCGTTCAAAGGAATGGATGGAGTATTTCCTTTTTTGTATTATATTTTCTCTTTCCAAAATTAAATCTTAACCTTCGATTTTTTAATATAGATTTTTTTTTTTTTTTTTGGTATCAATTTATACTTGCAGACTAGCCCAATGGTTGCTGATTTTGAGACCAAACTCAACGTTGTGGCTACTGTAGGGCACTGATGTCATTTTCTCCAGCTTACTTTCTTGGTTTTTAACTTGTTTTGTGTTTTTGTTGAAATATGAAGTCACACATTGAGTGCCTAAGGAAGATACAAATAACATATAAGTTCATGGGTTAATACCTCTCCTTGCCAATTGGTTTTGAGAGGATATGGAGGCCCATGAGCTAATATGGTATCAGAGCGGGCCCTTAGGCGGGATGATGGGCTAATAATGCCCAAGTGGGCTCTAATGGTCACCGTTCGACCCAAGAAGGGCGACGGGCTTTAATTGACTCACACCTCGATGTGAGGGGGAGTGTTGAAACATGAAGTCCCACATCGAGTGCCTAAGGAAGATCCAAATAACATATAAGTTCATGCGTTAACACCTCTCCTTGCCAATTGGTTTTGAGAGGATATGGAGGCCCATGAGCTAATTTTCACAGTTTTTTTTTTCTCCTTTTTTCTGTAATATCACAATGTTGTTGATATGCTAAATCTAAATTAACACAAATGTATTAGGTTAAGTGACAGCTATACAATGATCACTATGGTAAAAAATGGGCTTTTTTGGCATTTGATTTGTTATAATTATGATATATGCCATTGATATTTATGTGAAAAATGTAATAATTTAATGACACTTTATTAAAGTGCCATAAAATTTGTGACATTTTTTTAATTGCCTAAAAAAATGTCACAAATTTATGTTATATCATATAAATAAATTTTACAGAAAAGTATAACAAAAGTGCTTGTGTTGCATTGGTTAAAGGAAAGATCTTTGCAGTGAGATGTTATATGTTTATATCTCACCAAATGCGAATACTAAATAGTAAATAAAAAGTGAACCAATGTCCTCTTCTAATTAATATTTTCTTTTTTTTAAAATATAAATTTGATTTCATTTGAACAATTGAAATTATTTTTTTATGTCATATTTTCAACGTGTTAATGTAATTTAAAAAGTGTAGTGTCAAATGTTGTGTCATCTTTATGGCACTTCATAAGTGTTACGAAAAATACGTCACCTGGGACATTTTCGAGAAGTACCACACAAGTGTCACAAACCCACCCACTACTTTTGTGACACTTAAATAGCTTTTAGTGGATCTAAAACAAATAAATAAATCATGATGAGTTGATTGTTTATTACACTAAATTAATTAACTAAAAAGATAATTTTCTTAAGAGTTAATGGCCATTTATGCCCCTTGACGTATGCTTTAAAAGTAAGTGTTAACCCTCAACTATTATACGTGCTAATAATGCCCCTAACTATTTACGAGGTGCTAAAAGTGCCCAAAACCGGCGGAATCCGGCGAGAGAGGGCGGCGTTGCACATGCGCAAACACAAGGGTAAAATCGTCCAATCTTAATCATCATCTTCCCCAACATCCTCTTTCAACCAAATCAATTCATTTCATCTTATTTTTTTTCCCCTAATCAAGAAATCATACACTTCTTTTTTGTACAACTAATTACTTATATCCATCATCCTCCAATCAATAATCTCATTGTAAAACACCTAATTTCAATAATCTCAGTCATAACTAAAATTAGGACAACACAGTCTAAATGGCTGGACCAAAATCTCCAAGGTCATCCACCTTTTTTATTTTATGAACATATTTCTTAATTTTGTGGAGTTTAAAGGAAGTTCATTTTGCAAGTCTTTTCCTTTTATATGGTATGGTGAATTTAGGTTAAACTAGCTCTGTAATGTCTTTTAGGGCTATAAAAGGCAGAAAGTTTACATCTTTACTAAAACCCTTGTGGTTCAAGAGAGGCAAATTTCAAGAATTCTAAGAAATTAGAATCAAGATGCAATTTTGTTACAAAATATATTTGTTACTGTTGAAATTAGAATCAATAAATTAGAGTTTTACAATGAGATTATTGATTGGAGGATGATGGATATAAGGAATTAGTTGTACAAAGAAGTGTAGACTTTCTTGATTTTGGGGAAAAAAAATAGAAGATGAAATAAATTGATTCGGTTGAAAGAGGAGGTTGGGGAAGATGATAATTCAGATTGGACGATTTTACCCATGTGTTTGCGCACGTGCGAGTTGCACATGTGAAACACTAGCTTCTCTCGCCGGATTCCGCCAATTTGGGCACTATTGGCACCTCGTAAATAATTAGGAATATTATTAACACGTATAATAATTGAGGGTTAACACTTGCTTTTGAAACATATGTAAGGAGCGGCATAAATGACCATTAACTCTTTTCTTAAACAAGTTGTTATCTGATGAGAAAGACAATTGAATATTCTCTTTCAACAAAGCTTCTTGCACTCCTCTGCTTACATTAATCATCATGATTTTTTCCAATAATAACCCTGTATTTATTTTTCTTCATTTTTTAGGAAAAAATAAAAACCCAAATTCAAATTGATTTTCATGCAATCAATTATTCAAGAAAATGGTATTCAGGTGCATAAATCCAATCTCTGGAGCTAAAAGAACAAGCAAATAAACAATCTCTATAATTCCCAGCCAAAAAAAAAAAAAAGAATCTACATATTCAAAGAACTTCTCTACATTTACATACAAACTTGAAATAAACAGGGAAATTTCAAAATACTAACCTCATAAATAACCTGAAATACCCTCACAAAAAAGGGATGCGTCGAGGAATGATTTCTGCTAACCGGTTTTCTGCATTTGCATTCCAAGCAAACGATTCAATGGCGACTAATTGCTCGCTTCACCTGTTCCGTTGACAGAACCATTTACTTGGTCGCGGGAATCCCCGTAAATGTGCCCCATTTTTATACGCTTTGTCTCCAGGTATCTGCTATTTTCCCTAGTTATCGGAGTAAGTAGTGGGACCCTTCCTACAACTGAAAGACCATAACCTTTCAGACCAACATATTTTGCAGGGTTGTTTGTCATTAGCTTCATTGTACGAACGCCAAGATCTCGCAGAATCTGCAGTTAGTTACATCATATGTGAAACTTTTGGTCAAGTGATGATCGACCCTAAAACGAATAATAAGGCGATAAAAAGAGAAATAAACGACAACATAAGCCTAAACGATTCATACCTTGCCGACTGTTATATCAATAATGCCAACTATTTTAAAGATAAAATTGAGTAAAACAAAGAACACTAGAACAAAGAAAATATAATAAAACCATTTCGAATGAAATGCCAAAAGTATAACGCTCAATGCAACAAAAGCCAAAATGGGAAACAAAGTTAACAAGGCGGAAAGAATTCGCGAATATTGAAAGCATTAAGATATGATAGAAGCTTCACTTGTTAATACCTGAGCACCAATACCATATTCCCGGGAATCCACGGGCAATCCCAGCTCCTCATTGGCTTCAACCGTGTCACGACCATCATCTTGGAGTTTATATGCCCGAAGCTTGTGCCCCAGACCAATTCCTCTTCCCTCGTGTCCACGAAGATATACTAACACACCCCTGCCAGCAGCTTCAATTTGTTTCATTGCAAGAGCAAGCTGGCCCCCACAGTCACATCTGGCTGACCCGAATATGTCACCAGTGAGGCACTCTGAGTGTACCCTAACGAGAACATTTTTGCCGTCTCCAATTTCACCCTGTTCAAATGAGGTTCTTTATTCACCAGCCTTGAAATTGAATAATAGTATATGTTACACAAATTCTAAATTAGCCTTGCAATCGAGCAAATGTTGTACCTTTCCCGACTATGGAAAAACAATTTATTGAAGATTAAAAGATTCAAGTGCAGAAAGTAATCCAGCATAAATAAAGATTTGTCCGCAAAAGGTTAAGGGCTTTATGTTGAAACAAAAAACTTGGAACACGTCCTTGGAAATCCCCCATATGACCACATTAATACATAAAACGTGCATTTCTGCAACGGAATTGGGAGATCAACTAAAGCAAGTCCAAGAAAATAAGTAGAGGTCATGTAAATCCCCAAATACAATCTATAGCTTACTTTAACCATGGCGATATGCTCAATTCCATCCAGAACAGATTTAAAGCAGTGTGCATTGAAGGGTCCCCACAATGTTGGTATTGGTGCACTAGTAGCTGTCTCTACTAGTTTCTCTCTTTTCCTTCGATATCTGTGAGGTTTGAAGATTAGAATATGACACTTAGATTCAAACCCCCGCCAAAAAATGAACATTAGTAGAAAAATAAAAAGAACTAACATACTTTTATCCATAAAATTCAAAAGAGGGAAGGGGAACATGAGGAAGCAGCAATCGATATTCAGATCTCATGGTTATAAAGTTGTTCGAATTCTTACTTGAAGAGGAATGTTCTGCAAATGCTTAATTATAAGGTTTAATTTAACATGGCAGACACTAAAACTAGATAAAAATTATCGTCGGAGTAGAGTCAAATGTTCAGATTTATTTGCAGAAACTTATGTTTTCAGGCATCAAATGATGTACACGGGTAATGTTGAAGACACAATGCGCAAGAATGCACAAGGGGGTTATAGAGCCTTGAGGCGCGAAAACACGCGTTTTTTTGTTGTAAAAAGGGCACACTTCAAATACTTCTCAAGTGTACTCGTTTAGGGACAGGATGTTTTCATCTGGCATTCGTTTTCTCTCTTCCTATTCCTTCATCCTTTTCATAAAAATGTATTTATAATCTTTGTTTGGAGATTTAAGTGTAGAAAAAGGGGTTCTGTTTTCACACTGAGTGAATTAACAATGCCTTCTGATTAATAGACAAACCTTATAAGATCAGCTATAGAAATGATCTTCAAGTTTTCTGCTTCAGCGAACTGACGAAGCTTTGGTAACCTAGCCATGGAACCATCATCATCCACTATCTCACAAAGAACTGCAACAGGGCCTAAGCCAGCCATCATAGCGAGATCCACAGAAGCTTCTGTGTGGCCAGCTCTTTTGAGAACCCCTCCTTCTCTATACTTCAATGGAAATATATGTCCTGGACGGTTAAAATTCTTAGGTTTAGAATCTCTTGATGCAAGAGCCAATACCGTTGTTGCTCTATCACGAGCAGATACACCTGTGGTGGTACCATATTTTGCATCCTATCAGATTCAACGGATGAGTGTTAATTGCAAGGAAATTTTTGATTTGCAATGCAAGACTATTTATTAGAACTCCGTGTCTATGGTAAGAACATAACCCAATTAGAGTACACGTCTTATGAGCGGTAATCATATGTTTACTGATCTTTTTTTTGACAGGAATGTTTACTGAAACTTCAAAAGGGATTTTAGCTACTATAAACCACGAACTTCAAATTTAAACAGCCTTTAGGACAAGAAAAACATTATTGCGTGTCAAAGCAGATTCACTATTATTTGAGCATTACCTTAAAAGGTAAAGTATGATTTAAATGGTAAACTACATGCAATTTAAAATAGAATGAGTTCAAAATCACGTTTTTGGACACCTTTTAAAAATTCTCCTTGGGACAATAGGAGGAGATAAATTAATTTAGACAGGCCACACTTCACATTCATCATATACTAATTAGCTTGAGTTGAAAATGAAAAGATATATTGCGCAAATCGTGTATAATTGCACAGGAATAAGATAATATGTTTCAAAATTGAAGTTCAAGCATACCACTGACACTGTAAATGCCGTGCAGAGTTTCTCCTCATTCTCCTTGTGTGTTACCATTAAGGGAAGTTGCAGTCTCTCTAAATCTTCTTCTTTCATGCTCACACAAACTATTCCAGTTCCATGCTTCACAATGAAAGCCAAAGCTTCAGGTGTTGCCAGTTCTGCTGCCATTATTAAATCGCCCTCGTTCTCTCTGTCCTCATCATCCACGACAATTACCATCTGTATAGTTAGGTAAATCATTATAAACTAACAGCAAAGAAATTATAATCCACTTAGAAATAAGATGAAGAGAGAACCAACCCTGCCTTGACGAATGTCTTCAATGGCTTCTGGTATGGATGCAAATCCTGCAGTTGGGCGATCCAAGTCAAACTCATCATCGGCAATGAAAACCCCACTTGTAGTAGGAGTTATTTCTGCTGCCAGTGTACCAAATGCAACAGCATCAGGTTGATTCTCAATCTCAGACGGCTGTTCATTGACAAAATCACCTTGACCAGCGTGTGCAATGGTGCTATGATAGAACGAGGAATTTCTTTCGTTTGATATTGCTAGAGGTTTTACTCCACTAATGTTTAGGTTGTGCCTCAAATCTCTGGCAGTACTGGACAGTATCCAATTACTTATGTAGCAGCTTGTTCTGGGAGCATTCATGCAATGCAGGGCATTCTTGTCACTGACGGGGAAAGAGAACAAATATTAATCAGAATAAGCCTAACATTCAAAAGGTTGCATAGAAACATAAGCTTAATAAAAATGCTAGATACTCGCTACTGCAATGGGGATGAATTTTTGTTAGTACCCTATCGATTTCAAGGCCATAAACCTACATAGTTTATAGCAGTATTAAGACATTTTATAAATGAAATTGTATACTAACAACAACAAAGCGTTAATCCCAAGTAATTGGGGTCCGCTACATGAATCAACGTAGAAAATTTCCACTTTCCACACAAAATCAAAAAGAATACTTGATAACAATGTGGAAACTCTTAATACTACTAAATTTAATTAGAATATTCGGAAATTTGGATGCTGAGGAGGTTTACATGTTTTTTATTATCTGGATTTCCGTCCTATACTACAGTTAGTATCCTTCCTTCCGCAAGCTCGTATTTTGTTCGCATTTTCTTGGAAGGAGACGCAGAAGCAGTCACCAACTCACCAACCACTACATCTTTTTTCTACAACAACAAACCAAGCCTTAATTTCAAAACATTGGGGTCGGCTAAATGAACCAAAGAAAGCATCACGTAAGGTCATCCACATGGATGCATTCTCTCCATTTCTTTCGACCCCAAACAAAACTGTTATCTAATTCAAGCAAATTCATATCCCCTTTTATCATTTCCGTCTAAGTCTTCCTCGGTCTCTCTCTACCTCTTACGCCCACAATATTACATAATCCTTCAATTATCCTAACTGGAGCATCACTTGGCCTTCTTTTAATGTGCTCAAACCAACGCAAACGGTTCTCTCTCATCTTTTCTTCAATAGGTGCTACACCTACCTTTTTTCCTATATTGTTAAAAATAATAGTTCCAAAATTGCAACATCATATATTTGATTATAGAAAAGTCAAAGAGTATTGATAACTACAAGAGGCAAATTCTAGTTATGGCATAGATGAGTCTATATCAACCAGTGCACATAAATGCTCTGGATGCTGAATTAAAAGAAGCATGATAATGTGCATATAAATAAAAAAAGGTTCTTGGGTTTGTCTTCTCTGATGTCTTTTGGCTTTTATTTGAATGTATGATTACGTAGCAAACGTGACGGTATAGGAACTAATGTTTCGGTGGTATTCTAGAGCAGCCAATTTATGTATTTATTGTCAAATATTATGACAGTCTCCAATCCATCTGTTTAAGTGGTATTATGGGAGTAGCCACTTTATACATTTATTACCAACGGTTAGGTTTGTCTCCTATACATCCCATCATACCCAATAATTGGGGAATTAATGAATTATGTTATTGTTGTTGCTGTATAGAATTTCTCGAAATTAATTAGTAATTTCCTCGACTGTTTCAGCTACTACTAATCAAAAGCATTCCACAACGACCAACAACTATGAAATTTGCAAGAAAATACTAAATATACTGAATCTTTAGCATGAGAAAACCTTAATAATGGACAATTGACATTTGTAACATAAAATTAACCCAAAAAAACACATCTTTTAATTGCTTTGCAAGAAGCCCCCAAGATAATTATGCAGTAAAACAAAATTCAAAATACAGAAAAAAATCCAAAAGGCAGCTGAAAATTTTCATAATTCGTACTGAAAAAATAAAATTCCTACAAAATGTTTGCTCAAGAAACCCAAAAGGCAGCCGAAATAAAAAGTGCATATATTCAAAATTCACTCAACTGTAAGCGTGAAATAGCCATGGAGGAGCGGTAAAGGCTGATTGAAGCCATTTTCTGAAAACCCAATGGAATTGGATGTACTTTTTTTTGTTAACAGGAACGAAACCTATAAATCAAAAATCAATTTCTTGATGAGGCAATTGCTAAAAGATACCACCGCCAAAATTTGAGAATCTAGGAATTGGGGATGTTGGTGGGGTCGATTATTTTACTCTATAGCTGCCACCACCGAATTAATTGCCAATTGGGTCCTCAGCATATTTTCGTCTGGCCATTTTTATCCTTTTTAGCAATTTCTTGTTTTTTTCATCCCTTTTTTATTTACAAGCAGCCAAAATAGTCCTTCTGTTAAAAACATGGATTTTTTCTGTTAAATGACTTAAAGGTGCTAAAAAACATCTCTCTCACAGAAGGGTAATTTTGGAACTTCATGTAAAAGCCCTACCTAAAAAAAACTTGACCTCCATTGCAGGCTCTCCCTCACAAGTCATCTTCATCATTTGCCACCACATCTCCGCCGCAATTGCAACAATTCACCGATTCATCATCAATTTCTCACACAAATATAACACAAATTCATCATCACTTTCTCCAAAGATAAGTGAATCCAATTTCAAGCACTTGAGACACCAGTATCTATTTCAATTTCACCAATTCCTCCGCCGCCGCTTCCACACTCAGCCCACCTACAATGACTCTGCCGCTCATATCCACCACAGATCGCTCTTACATCATATTTCCACCACTGTCATCCACGATGTCGTCCTCGACGGAACCACCAGTTCACATCATTGGCCATGGAGATTTGCAGCACCAGAGACTGTCCGAATCAAAATTCATTTCGCCACTAATCAAGGGAAGGAGGAGAAAGGGAAAGTGGGTGGGTGGAAGAGGTTGAAGAGAGCAACAGTGGAAGGAGATTGCTCGGGTGGCCGCCATTGTTGTCGGCGGATCGCCGCTGCTCCAGGATCGAACCATACTAACCCGAAACTCGAATCAGTACCCGAGATTTCAGCTCCGGCACCCACATCTTCCAAACGCTAGAAAGATATTTTCAAGAAAAGTGGTCGGAGAGCAATAATAATATCACTTATTTGCCTTCTGATTTATGGAGTATGGGTTCTCTCGAGAACCTTAATCTCTCTTTTAATCAAATCTCAAGAACTCTTTCAAGCAACATTGGCAATTTTGGCCTACTTGAAAGATAAGATTTTCCCAGCAACATTGGCTAGATTACAAGTACTTAAGCTCAGTAAAAATGGGTTTGAATCAAACATTCCTCTGGGAATCATCCAATGTAGTTCTTTGATATTTCTTGATCTTTCTGAGAATAAGCTGAATGGTTCTGTTCATGATGGTTTTGGTGCTTCATTTTCAAAGCTTGAACATTTGAATCTTGCTGGTAATGGAATTAGTGGAAAGGAATCAAATTTTTCTGGGTTGATTTCACTTACTTATCTGAATGTTTCAGAGAATTTCTTTAAGGGTTATGTTATTAGTCTTTTTGAAGGATCATTGGAAGTTCTTGATTTGAGCAGAAATCAATTTCAAGGGCTATTATCTCAGGTAAATTTCAGTTATGGATTCAAATTATCTCATTTGGTTTATCTAGATATATCTGAGAATGAGCTGAGTAGGGATTTTTCTAGTTTAATTAAAGCCAAGTCTCTCAAGCACCTTAATCTTGCTTACAATAGATTTTCTGATCAAGAATTGCTGATTTTTTTTTGCGGCGGCGAGGATGGTGGTGATTAGTTGAGAAGGGTTTAAGGAGGGGATTAGTCAAGAATTATTGATGCTTTGTAAAAAAATTAGATTTTAATTTTTTTAATGTATTTTTGTTTACTTGATTTTCCAAAATTGCCCTTTTGTGAGAGAGAGGTTTTTTAGCACCGTTAAGTCATTTAACAGAAAAAACCCATGTTTTTAACAGAAGGACTATTTTAGCTTCTCGTAAATAAAAAAGGGATGAAAAAAACAAGAAATTGCTAAAAAGGATAAAAATGGCCAGACAAAAATATGCTGAGGACCTAGTTGGCAATTAATTCTGCCACCACCACTCACGGACCATTCCAAAATGTTTTTTTGTGTTAAATAATAATTATTCATCAATTATTAAATAGTAAAGACCATTATAATTTAACAATTAAAAGAAAATTTGAAAATATAAGCAAAATAAAAAGATTACCATAATTTAGAAAATAATGATAACACATAAAAGTTCACAATTCGAAACACGGCAAAATATGCAAGGTTATGAAAGGAATTAATTGCCATTTTGGTCATCAACATAGTTTCGCGCAGCCAATTTAATCCTTTTTATTTTTTTAATTTTTTTTGGTCATCAATTTATTTTCAAACAGCCACTTTCATCCATTTTAACTTTTTTCAGCCACTTTCATCCCCAACTATTTTTCTAGCAGCCATTTTGATCATCAATTTATTTTCAAATCTATAAATTGGATTTTTCTGATATTGACCAAATTCACATGGACTTTGTGGTCCAAAAATTAGTCACGTCATTACATAATTATCTCTCTCCTCATTCTGCAGTGATGTGAGAGTATATTCTCAATAACACATATTATAATTCAGGGTCAATCTTTTTTTTTTTTGCTAAGTAATTCAGGGTCAATCTAAACATAGATTAAACTTTTTTACTTGAGAATTTATCTCCAAATAATGCATACTAGATCAATTCACTATTCTTCGAACTTGAAACATAATTTGAGAGAATAAATTATAAGAGGTTGGACCAAGGCTGGCCGACTAAATATTTAAGTCGGCGTTTACTAGTTGTTTTGTGTCATCACGCGTTAAAAACTTCCAAAATTATAGGTTAAAGGCTTACAAACTGGATTTTGATATTTACCACTTTTTTGTTAATATAAGTAATTACTTTCTTTTTTTGAAAAAATAATAATATCATTACAGTAAAACCTCTATAAAATAATACTATATATAAGAATAACCTCTTTATAGTAATAAAAAATCTTAGTCCCAATTCGGGACCAGTTATAAATAAGAATAAACTCTATATTGTAATATTCCATTTTTTTTTAAGGATCGTCCTTAAGAAATTTACCTCCATATAGTAATAAAATAATATTAAATTTTAAACATATTTTTATATCTATATAAAATAACAACTTAAGCTTACCCCCTTTTTAACCATTTTGCAAGATATTTTTTACTTTCAATCTGGGTTGGTTTCTTTCATTTTGCGCAACTCGACACGAATACTTTCAGTAATTTGAGTTCGTTTGTTTTTAGGTGTCATGACTTGCTTGAAGTAAAAAATGTATGATTTGAAATGATAATGAAATTTATGATTATACTAGCATTTATGTGTATAATAAAAAGAAAACAAACGAAAAGACATTTCAAATATACAACATACATGAATGAATATTTTAAATGCATACATGATGTACATACATTTTTTTTTACACATTTCCTAGCTAATGTATGTATATGAATGAATCTTCTAAATCTAATATAAACAATATACGTACATGATGTACGTACATTTTTTTAAAAAAAAACTCATGAATCTTATATATCTTTTAAATTTATGTTTTTAAAATATGAGTGGACACATTTTCAAGTGTGTCGTATAATGTATATTAATATTTTTTTTAAATTATAATTTTTATATGTAAGCCTCTATTTAAGAATAACCTCCCTATAGTAATATTTTTTTCCGGTCCTGAGAGTATTATTGTATAGAGGTTTTACTGTAATTGATATCATAAGTTACATAAGGGAGGTGGAATAATTTAGAAACAAGACTACAAAAAATAAGACTATTTGATAAGCATGTACAAGAACAAATTAACAAAGAAAATGAAAATTGGAGTAAAGTTTTATTAATAATTATTGCAGTGATTAAATATCTTGCTAAAAATAATATAGCTTTTCGAGGCACAAAATAAAAAATATATGAGAAAAATAATGGTAACTTTCTATGCTTAATTGAAATGATAGCGGAATTCGACCCAACGACGCAAAAACATGTTAGACGTATTCAAAATGGTGAATTCAATCTCATTACTTAAGTAATACCATACAAAATGAGTTCATAGAATTGTTAACTTCCAAAGTTAAGGATATGATAATTAAAAAAATAAAAGAAGTGAAATATTATTCAATTATTCTTGATTGTACCCCAGATGCAAGTCACCAAG
Source organism: Vinca minor (assembly GCA_026122235.1). Lineage (NCBI taxonomy): Eukaryota > Viridiplantae > Streptophyta > Magnoliopsida > Gentianales > Apocynaceae > Vinca > Vinca minor. The sequence continues at coordinate 1,366,669 of JAOCZM010000294.1, read as the reverse complement.
AATAAATTACACTTATATTGAGATGTGTGGATATTTTTACAAGTCCAAATGAAATTAAAGAGTATTTTTTAGAGTTTCTAAAAGTAGATGATACTTCAGGAAAATACTTTTTTGATGAACTTGTTAGTGTACTAAAAAAATATGAACTTAACATTAATGATATAAGAGGACAAGGTTATAATAATGGATCAAATATGAAAGGTAAGCATAAAGGAGTGCAGAAGAGATTGAAACCCAAATGGGTGCATATCATTAGCGGATCAAAAGGCGATCATTAGTGATCGCAGACATTACAGAAGTAGGAAAAAAGCGATCCCATAACATGGAGGAATAACTATGACCCAGACTGGCCAAATTGTGCGCAACCTGGTTGCCTGATCTTTTGACAAAAAGTAAGCCTATGCGACCAAGGGAGCTAATAGAAGACTTGGCAAATTCGAAGATAGCACCAAGGGGAGAGTAATCCAATTCTTGGCATTCCAAGCGTGTAATTACTTCCAGACTATCACCTTCCAAGATGAAGGAATGTGTACCAACCATAGAAGCCGCTTTCAATCCCTCGATGCTTGCAAGGAGCTCAGCATGAACTGGCCCCGTGCACGCAAGTAAGCTGCCACAAGCTGCTAGCAAAGGCCTGCCTGATTGATCCCGTATAATCCATCCATATGCCGCAGCTCCATCACGCCAAGAAGCGTCGAAATTGATCTTCAGCCAATTCACTTGCGGAGGAACCCATATCTCATTGAATTCAACAGCAGCCTGCTCTAGAATGGAAGCGCTCGAAATGAAGAGATTATTAGATATAAATTCTAGAGCATTTTATACACCATGTGGTTGTCATAATTTAAATCTAGTTTTATGTGATGTGGCTAATTCATATCATACGGCTATTTCCTTTTTTTTGGCATATTACCACGAATATATTTTTTGTTTGCTTCATCTCCTAAAGATGGAAAATTTTACAAGATAAAGGATGCAAATTTGCAGTCAAACTTTTATCTTAAACTCGGTGGGAAAGTAGAATTGAAAGTGTAAAAGCAATTAAGTTCCAAACTAAAAAAAAATAAGAGATGCTTTAATTCGATTGGCAAATACTAGTGAAGATCTTAAAGCAAAAAGTGAAGCTTCATGTCTAGCAAAATATGAGATTAAAAATTTTGAATTTTTACTTGGAATGAATATATGGTATGATATATTATTTGTTGTAAATACAGTTAGTAAAACCTTGCAATCTAAAGTTATGCACATTGATGTTGCTATAAATCAATTAAAAGGTCTTATTGATTATTTAAAAACTTATAGGGAAAATGGGTTTGAGTCTTCGATAAATTCAACGGTAGAAATTGCTAATGAAATGGACATACAACCCCAATTTCGTGAAGACGTACAATTCATAAGAAAAGACAATTTTATGAAATTAATGTAGATGAAATTACTTTTACAGCTAAAAATCTTTTGAAGTTGAGTACTTTAAATATATAATGAATCACTCCACCACTTCCATTGAAACTAGATTTCAACAATTTATAGAAGAGGAAAGCACTATTTATGCCCATTCAACTATTTTGAAAAGCAAGTTATACCCCTTTTTGATTTTACGTGCCCTTTATACCCTCAACTATTTACGGGGTGCTAAAAATACCCAAAATGGGCGGAATCCGGCGAGTCAAGGCGGCCTTGCACATGTGTGGTCCACATGGTCGAAATTGCAGGGGCAAAATTGTCCATAAATTCCCCCACTTCATCTTCTTCCCCAATCACCTTCCTCAACACCTTCTTCCAAAATCCCAAAATCATTTTTCTCCAAAAAAAAGAAGAAGAAAAGTGAAGCCCATAAAGTGGCTACCCCCACCCCACCAATCACCGGAGCCCCTCCCTCAAATTCCTCCGCCTCCCTCTATGTTCTCCGGCCACCATTCCTCCGCCTCCATCTTCTTTCTCTGATTTGGCTCAAGAAAATCCCCCCCAAAACCACTTTACAATGGTGGGATTTCTGAAAATCCCCCCAAAACCCGAAAATCCCCCTCAATCGGAACCACCATGGCACCCGCTTTTGCAAAGAAAATCACTATTTATACCCCTTCAACTATTTTCAAAAGCAAGTTATGCCCCTTTGCTTTTTTTGCGTGCCATTAATGTCCCTGACAATTTACGGGGTGCCATAAATGCCCCTCAGAGGCTGAATCCGGCGAGTTTTTGAAGATTGAGGGATGTTCTCTCGGCAGCGGCGACTCCTCCTTCTTCTCCCGGCGATGCCGCCCGCCTTTCCCCCGGAGATGGGGGTGGGGTGAGTGGTGGAGATCAAGTGGGAGGGGTGGGGGGGGGGGTCTTGAGATATTTTTGTTTGATTGGTATTTTTTATGGAAAAATTTGAATCTTTTTTTTGTTTTAGGAGATGAGTTTCTTTCTAATTTTATTTTGAAGCAAATGGGTTCCCAATAAAGCTTATTATATAAGATGAATTGAAGAGAAGTTAGGGAAGAAGATGAATTGAAGAAGGGGATTGGTGAAGAGGTGTTGAAGAAGGGGTTTGGGTTTGAAGAATATGAAGTTGGTGAATTTTGACGATTTTGCCCCTGCAATTTCGACCATGTGGACCACACATGTGCAAGGCCGCCTTGACTCGCCGGATTCCGCCCATTTTGGGTATTTTTAGCACCCCGTAAATAGTTGAGGGTATAAAGGGCACGTAAAATCAAAAAGGGGTATAACTTGCTTTTCAAAATAGTTGAATGGGTATAAATAGTGCTTTCCTCTTTATAGAATATGAAAAAGTTTTTGCTTTTTTATTTAATGTAAACAAGTTAAAAGTTTTAAATGATGATGAATTAAAAAACTCGACTTAACCTTGAAAATTCTTTAAAATTTAATGAACATTCAGATGTTGACGGATTCGATTTATTTTCAGAATTAAAAGTGTTGAAAGAAACTCTTAATGTAGAAATTAATACTCCAATTGAGGTACTAAATTACATTAAAAAATTAGATTCTTTTCCAAATGCATGTACTCTCTCCATTCCCATTTAATTGCCGTTGAAGGGATTCATAGGTATCCAAATTAATTGTCATTTACGGCTCTTTTATTAGTTGTCAACAATTTATTCAAATTATACCCTCGACATTTCTTTTATTAGCAGCCTCTGCCATCCCTAATTTTTCCTTTCTTTTCTTATGCTATAGAAGTGAGAGAGAGGGGTAATATTGGAACTTTCGGTGAAAATGACAAGTTCCTTAATTTTTTAAAATTATCTATAGAGTCTTATATTTAGGAATGGAGGGAGTATTATTTATAGAATTTTATTAACTATACTTGTGACAGTTGCTTCTGCTGAAATAAGTTTTTCAAAATTAAACTAACAAAATTTTATTTAAGATCAATTATGTCACAAGATAGATTAAATGGAATAGGTATATTATCTATTGAAAAAAAATTATTAGAACATCTTGAATATAAAAATTTAATAAGTAATTTTGCAGCTAAAAAATCAAGAAAAAAAAATTCTTTAAACGTTTCAAAAAAAAAAAATTAATATAAGCCTCCGATAAATTTTTGCCTCAGGCCTTGTATTCCCTTCACACGACCCTGTGGCAGTGTAAGTACTTGTTAAATGTAGGCAACTTTAAACGTGAAAAGGTGGAAAACTACGAGTTAGTTTCGGTATTGGCAGAGTTTAAGTCAGCACTAAAATAAAATTGGAAAACCAGTGCTACTCCGTCTTGCACTCCGAGTCAAGAAAAATAAAAGTTATACACATTCGGACATGGCATAAGGAGAGGGAGATCGAGATCAAATAAATTAAAACTTTTCATAATCATATAAAAAACATGAGTGAAACTACAACAGATTTGGCTGTGATCATAAACATAAATTATAAGATTAACTATATGTTCATTGAACAACAACTTTCCTGATCTAGTTTCCATTAATTATTACTTATGTCTCGAACAAATTGCTTGATTTGAACATGTTCACCATCTCCATCACCAGAAGAAGTCTTCACTTTATTAGAATCAGCATCATTGTGATAAAGTATAACACTAGGCCTGACATCGAAATTTCTAATATAATTATTAGAAACCATAGAAAATTTCGTGTTTTCGGATTCTGAATTAATGTCCTGATCATGAAGAAGTTGTGTGATTGCTTCAGGCATTGGTTCATCATTCATTATACTCTTCCAATAGTCTCCCGGACTCCTCCTTCCATCAATAACAAATGCAAACTGATGCAAAAATCATAGCATTAGTAAAACCCATAAATCAAAATATATTAGAAGATCAACATACATAACATATATTAAATGACTATATAAAAAATTTCAATAATTTGGGTCGGAGGAAGGGGCAAAAAGAAGAGAGAAGCTCTCTCTCTCTCTCTATATATAAATAATTTTTACTTTTCTATTTTTATCAGTAAATTTTTATTTTAGTTCTTTTTGTACCTAAATTATTTTTGAATTACTGATTTTATCAAATTAGTGTGAAACTAGTGGTTTGCTGACACTTTTAATCACAGGTTCTGCACATATCACATGTGTTAAAGATTTAAATTGATAAAATATCATTAAGTCTGACAAACATATACAGAATACGTGTTCAAAAGTGACTGGAAATCTCTAATTTTACACTAATTTGACAAAATAAGTAGTTCAAAAAATAGTTAATGTATAAAAATAGTTTAAAATAAAAGTTTACTAACAAAAAAGATAAAAGTAAAAATTATTTATTTATATATAGAGAGAGAGAGAGAGAGATTTTGTCACTAAAAGAATTGCTTTGGAAAAAAATTACTTTTTAAGACTAAAATACGTAAATTTTAAAATCTTGAGCAGAGAGCGCCAACGGGAAATTGTCAGGGTATAATATTTATAGAAGTTGTCAGGGTTTGATCTAGTTTTTTGAGCTAATTAATCAGATACACGACGTTAAATTGTTGGAAAATTCCTAATATATGACAAGTAGAAAGTTTTAGAAGGATTATCGAGATAAGAGAGAAGAGGAGGAAGAAGGCTGAGAAAGGCCTCATTTCTTTAATATTGTTGACTAGTACTACTGGTAGCTTGTGCAACTTGAGACTTGCTATTTATAGGAAGTCAGTGATTAGAGATGCCAATATTTGACCATAAAAAAAAAGAAAGAAAACCAAGGAGAATATTTGTATTGCATGAGAGCTAATCTAAATACTAATGTAGAATCTACAATAGATTACAAATGCCAACCCACCCACTTCCCAGTAGGGGTTTTCTGTCCCGTTCGATGTCTCATTCCTTATTCCACTAATAAGAAATTGACACGTGTTAATTTTTAATTAAAAAAATAGTAGAACCCGTGGGGAAAAAAGTGAACACGTGACAATCATTTATTCGTGAGTACATAGAATATGGACATATAATTTTTTGCCCCCACTCCACTCTGCCTCTCAAAATAGAATAATTATGTTATGAACCTGGCCTAATTAATTTTGTAGAATAGAATTCTCCACGTTATTACAAAATAAGAAGAGAAACAATTAATAATTCCAAAAAATTGTTTCTTTTCGGAATAGTTCTGCACCACAAGGTTAATGTGTAGAGATATATATCAGGTTCATAACATAAATTTGCCTCAAAGTATATGACCTATAAGTTCAAGCTTCTTTGTGAGGATAGATCTCATTGCAGATTACTAATATGACCAACAAAAAAAAATGGAGGGACAAACATATGACTAATATTTGCATTAATTTTCTTAGGATGTGCCTGCCCTTTGAAAATTGCAAAGAATTAATATTTTCAAATTTGAAAACTATATATAGAACAATGAAGAAGGATGTCATGTGCTGCTTATGTGACCTATACAGCTTACCTACTGCCTAAATATGTAGAGAGTCAAAGTGAAATGTAGTGTAATTAATTCTTGTTTATTTCCATTAAATGCCTAAGTGGTGTTTAAAAATACCAAATTTTCGAAGTCCCAAAGAGGAAGATGCATCTTAAGTAGAGCTGTCAAAATGGGCATATGCCCGCGGGCATGCCATTTTGTGAGATTAATAAGCGGTATGGGACTAAGAATTCTATGCCCATTAAAATACGGGTATTAACGGGCATATCCGTGCAGGTAATGGGTAATATGCGTATGGGCGAGTTGTAACCATCTATAAAACTATAAGACTGTCATACAATGATCTAGAAGATAAATATTAAAAGTTTGAAAAAACGCGTAGTAAGAGAGATATTCAAAATTTGATAATGGACCGTCAAGATGACCTCAATGGGGCATCTTTGCACATTAGATAACAATAGATTAACTCAAATTTCGATCAAAATTCAACTTGGGAGCTATAATTAATTATAGAGCTTCTTCTGTCATTGACGTTCATGACAAAAAAAAAAAAAAAACATAATAGTAAATAAATTTTGGAGGTCAACCTTCTGGAAGGTGCTCTTAAATTCAAATTTTTAATGAAACATGAAGGGTATCTAGAACTGGCAGAATCTTATCATTTTATTTCCTCCTCCTTTTGGGTTGACAATCAACAGTGTTTCAGTGGGCAGAAAATTGCCAAAACAATGGCTTTCCTGTTTTGCAAATTGGCAGTTGATGATATCTGATTACGATGTTAAGACTCGCTATATAGTATCTTATTAACGTAATCTTAAATTGTTATTTCTCAATTAAACAGTGAAAAATATATTTACTTATTTATTTTGAATAGCTATTTATTTATTTAATATTTAATTATCAAATTAAACTGATGCAACGACTAATAATGCATTGGTATTAATTGAAGAAAAAAATGAAAGTAAAAAAGTTGATGCAATAAAGATAGCCATAAGTTGGAAGTACACCTGCTTCCGATGGGCTGTGGACGAATGGTGACCTGTGTCCTATCCGGCGGCCCACCACTAAGCCACTGAAGAAGATTTAGAGATAAGGCGTTTACCAGAAGAAAAGACAATTCATAAAGTTTTTTTTTTTTTGCCAAGTATGGACAATTCATAAAGTTATCACCATCCAGATTGGGCATTATCCCATGGCACTATCATAGTCATAGGTCATAGGGTAACACAATTCTAGAATAGTTGACTAACAATTTTCTCACGTTAATTGAACGAAACTCACATCTGCAAGTAAGCATATATACAATCGCTTTATAGAGATCAGGCCAGAAGGATTTGTTACAGTTACTTTTGACAAAAAGGTTGTGAGTCCTTAGAAACAAGTTTACCACGTTGTAATAGAATGGAATGCAATTTATTTTTATTCAGAAATACCTTCGAAACCAAAGGGTCGGAGCCAGTGGCGGAGCCAAGGGGGGTGGGAGGGGGCGCTTGCCACCCCAAAATTTTCAAAAGTGACGAATTTTTTATAGGAAATTTTTTTTTTTTGTGATAGTTTTTTATAAATGTTGTATTTCGCCCACCTCTAAAAAATTTCAATAAGAAATTTACTCCCTATTTGACAATATCCTGACTCCACCACTGATCGGAGCGCTCACAGTCCCAAACAGTTTTATAAAATGTCCCCAATTTTTTCTTTTTAGGTGTACTAGTTTCGTTCTCCAATGCAGAAGTTCTAAATCACTGTTGCTTCGAGTGACATTAAAATTATCTTCTTATTATCTGACTGGCCAAACTAGAATGTGATAATCGTAAGTTCCTCATATTTTTCTCAAAAAACTAATGAAAAAATGTGTAACCATAATCATAATTATAAGTATATTAAAAGGGTCAATAATGATTTGATAATTTAAATTTTTAAATTTGAATTGTCATTAAAGTATCGTGAGGACATTTTTAAGCCAATATTATTATACACTTAGCCGATTTGTTCTGAATTTATACTTTTCTCACACTTGAAGAAGTTTTTTACTCACCAGCCCTACATGAATAAATTATGCCTCTAAAAGAATGTGAGGAAGGTATATGATCAGGACCGATAAGTAAGGTTTTGATATAATTTTAACTATTAAACTCTTTATTCTATTTTGTATGATCAATGCACTACAAGAAAACAGTTAAATAGTGACAGAATTTAGCGATCGAATTTTTCGGTCACAAATTTAACGACGGAATACCGACCGAATAGAAACCGAAAACAAATCGGTCGTTATTCCGTCGGCCACTTCGGTCCCGTTGACCAAATTGAAACGCCGTCGTTTTGTTCACCCTTAACGATCGAATACCGACGGTTATTAACGACCGTTTACCGACGGAATATATTACGACCGAATACCGAAGGAATATAACGACCGAATATCGACGGAATACATAACGGTGTTTATTTGTATAGTAATAAATGAAGGACGCAAAACGACGTCGATTTATTTTCGCTAACGACCGACTACCGACGGAAAAACGACCGATAATAGCGACCGAATAGCGACGGAAATAGGGTTAGGGTAGGGCAACCGAATAGCGACCGACTTGGAAAATTCCGTCGCTATTATTTCCCCGGAATCCGTTTTTTTAAAATAGCGGTTTTAAGGATATATAGAAACATTTTACCTAATAGTAACTAAAATAGGAAAAATGTTTCTATATATCCTTAAAAACACCGCTATTTTATAAAAAACACGGAATCCGGGAAAATAATAGCGACGGCCTTGGCAAATGCGGTCGCTATTCGGTCGTCCCTTAGCTTAATAGCGACCGAATAGCGACGGATTTTAGTTAAAAAATTATAAATCCGAAAACCGACATTGTTCAGAATGTGAGTACGAACTAATATGAATATTGTAGTAATTATTTGTTTATTAATAATCAATTATTAAAATTTTAACTCGATCACTTAATGATTCACGTAAATGCACACACAATGTATTACTTGAATTGTTCTGCTTCGAGTATATATTGGTATTTTGTAAATAAGTATAAGTTTTAATTGTTTGAATATTCAAGTTAATGTGTGTATATATATATATATATATATATATATATATATATATATATATATATATATATATATATATAGTAACTAAAATAGGCAAAAAAAATTTATATATCCTTAAAAACACCGCTATTTTATAAAAATAGTAATAGGTCATAGGGTAACACAATTCTAGAATAGTTGATTAAGCGAAACTCACATCTACAAATAAACATATATACAATCGCTTTATAAAGATCAGGCCAGAAGGATTTGTTACAGTTACTTTTGACAAAAAGGTTGCGAGTCCTTAAAAACAAGTTTAGTGCGTTGTAATAGAATGAAATGCAATTTATTTTTATTCAGAAATACCTTCGAAACCAAAGGGTTGGAGTCGCCCCCAAAATTTTCAGAAACGACGAATTTTTTATAGAATTTTTTTTTGTATGATATTTTCTTATAAATGTTGTATTTTGCCCTCCCTAAAAAAATTCAGTAAAAAATTCGCCCCTTATATGATAAATTCCTGACTCCGGCAATGGTCGGAGCGCTCGCAGTCCCAAACAGTTTTATAAAATGTCCCCAATTTTTTCTTTTTAAATGTACTAGTTTCGTTCTCCAATGCAGAAGTTCTAAATCACTGCTGCTTCGAGTGACATTAAAATTATCTTCTTATTATCTGACTGGCCAAACTAGAAAGTGATAATCATAAGTTCCTCATATTTTTCTCAAAAAACAAATGAAAAAATGTGTAATCATAATCATAATTATAACTATATTAAAAGTGTCAATAATGATTTGATAATTTAAATTTTTAAATTTGAATTGTCATTAAAGTATCGTGAGGACATTTTTAAGCCAATATTATTATACAGTTAGCCGATTTGTTCTGAATTCATACTTTTCTCACATTCGAAGAATTTTTTTTACTCACCAGCCTTACATGAATAAATTATGCCTCTAAAAGAATGTGAGGAAGGTATATGATCAGGACCGATAAGTAAGGTTTTGATATAATTTTAACTATTAAACTCTTTATTCTATTTTGTATGAATGTCTTCCAGCCTATCTAAAAAACCCCAACATTTTACTGTTATATCTTTGGTTTGTTTTATGAATAAGCTGGAATTTAATCTCATATTTGCTGATCTAATGACAGTGTCTTTCCCCTACCATTTCAAGGGACCAAAATATTCTTCAAATGTCAACAAAGCACAAAACAAAGTATGATCAATTTCATTTTTACCAGCATCCATTACCCCATGCCCAAATAAATTCCTACAAGTGTTCTTCACTGAAAATGATCTCAAAATTGGTCAAAAAATTCCCATTTACTTCCCTATCAAAGTCCCCTTAACCATTCCTCCCCTCCTCTCCAAGGAAGAATCCGATTCGATCCCATTTTCATCAACACAAATTCCCAATCTTCTTCAACTCTTCTCCTTCTTGAATGCCTCTACTCAAGCAAAAGCAATGGAATCAACTCTTCAACATTGCGAATTTTCGTCCATGAAAGGAGAATCCAAGTTTTGTGCTACCTCAATCGAGTCTTTACTCGATTCAATCCGCGATATCTTTGGACAGAACACAAAATTTAAGGCTGCCACAACAAAATATCTTACGAATATTACAACTAGTCTTTTGCAGAATTACACAATGTTGGAAAATCCAAAGGTGATTTCGGTTCGGAGAATTATAGGATGTCACATGTTGCCTTATCCTTGTGCAGTTAGTTTATTATTGTCACCCAAGAGAGTGATAATAAATTGTACAAAGTTTCATCATTAGGTGAAAATGGTGGAAGAATTGAAGCAGCAGCTATGTGCTATATGGATACTTCTCAACGTAGAGATCACGAGTTAAAATCCCCTCCCCGCTTCTTGAAATAAATAGGCCCCTCTCCCAATAAACATAAAAAAGAAAAGAAAAACAAAGATCATGTTGCATTTTTTGTACTGAAAACTACACCTGGGAAATCTTCAGTTTGCCACTTTTTTCCAGCTGATAAATTGGTTTGGGGTTCAATCTAGGTCATACATGTAATAGATAGGGTGTGCTTGGAGAAGGTCTTGGTTTGGGTCTGGGTTTGGGCGGGAGAGGCTAAAAAACGGGCGGGAACAATTCAAATTCAAATTTTTTTTTTTCAAATAATCGTCCAATTTCAAATTTTGGCTTCATAAATTTGGAATTTGAACATCTCCCGTCAATTTAAGAGCTAAAATTTTTGAATTTAACGATTATTGGCAAATTCGCAAAAATGGTCATACAACAATTTACGACTTGCAGGTTAGGTCATTTTTCTTTTTTTTTTCTTTTTTTTAGGTCACACAACAATTTACGACTTGCAAGTTAGGTCTTTCCGTCAGTTTTTCCGTCAGTCAACGGTTAGTCAACAATTTTTCAATTTTTCAGTACGTGCAAAACGCCTTAAGACAGGTGTTTTGAGGCAAAAAAACAGGATAGGTGTCCTTCAAAACATGACAGACGTCTTACAAATCAAGACATGTGTTCGTTTTGAATCAATTTTGCGATGAAAATTTTGAAAAATTGTTGACTAGCCGTTGACTGACGGAAAAAGTGACGGAAAGACCTAACTTGCAAGTCGTAAATTGTTGTGTGACCTAAAAAAAAGAAAAAAAAGAAAAATGACCTAACCTGCAAGTCGTAAATTGTTGTATGACTATTTTTGCAATTTTGCCACGATTATTTGAAGAAAAAAATTTGAATTTGAATTGTTCCCGCCATTTTTTTAGCATCTCCCGCCCAAACCAAACCCAAACCCAAACCAAGACCTTGTCCAAGCACACTCTTAGTAAATACTACTTCTGCATGGAATTGAATGTACATTTTCTTACGCAAAATGAATAAGAAAGTAGACATATAATTTCATACTATTGTTGAAGTGTCTATAACTTTTTTGTATGGCAAATTTATAAACTAGTTTTGGCGGAGGGTTATCATTACTACATTATCCTTCCAAGTTCATACTTGAATCTACTTCCTTTGTTACATGTTCGATTCTAGTTACATTTTTCACGAGAATTAAACTTTTGCCATATACTCCCTCCATTCCCTATTAATTGTCGTTTAGGAGATATCTAGGTATCCAAATTAATTGTCGTTTAAGATTCTTTTATTAGTTGTCAACAATTTATTCTAATTATACCCTCAATATTTTCCTTTCTTTTCTTTATGATGTAGAAGTGAGAGAGGGGGAGGGTGGGGTAATATTGGAAATTTAGGTGGAAATGACAACTTCCTTAATTTTCTCAAATTGTCTAAAGAGTCTTATATTTAGGAATGGAGGGAGTATTATATAAAAAATTATAAAATGTAGTAGTATGGATAGTGGTATTTTAAGCCATTTAATTAAGTCAATTCGAGTCAAACCATTTTTATATAATATTAATTCCAGTCAAAATTAATATTGGGCTTGGGGTCTTAACATGGGTCACAACATTGTTGAAATATCAATGTTTTAAATGAAATGCTGGAAGTAAGAGGAGAATTGAAGAAAAAAATAAGTATTACCAAGATTGGATTTTATATTCAGAATCAACCTCGTAATCAAGTTAATCCTTTATTTATTTATTTTTTAAAAATAGCTAATTTGAAAAGAACAAAAATAAAGTAGAATAAGTATGTGTAAAAAGTGTCCACACTCCCTAAAATTTTTTCAATTTTAATGTTTGACCATAAACTAAAAAACATAAAGTCATTAACCTTTAACTTTTATGAAGTGTTAATGTTTCCTTTTCCATCTAATCCCACCATTAAATCTAACGGAATAGCAACATGTGACTCTCACATTACTTAACTTATTAACATTTTGAGAAAAATAGGTCCTGTCCTAGTAGCATGTTATATATTTTTTTCATAGAAGAGGACAATATATTTTTTTTAAGAAGAAAAGGTTAAGATAAATGTTTGGACGAAGTGCTATGTATTTTAGATTCACTAGCTTTTTAGAGTAAAGTAAGTTGGATTACCTTTTAGCCATTTCTTATCCCATTTCGATTTTTTTTTATGTCATAGTCTATTTTTTCTTAAAATGCCCCTAGGTTAAGTCATGTGATAGTAACATGTTGTTATTTCGTTAGATTTAACGGTAGAATTGGATGGAAATGGAAACATTAACACTCCTTAAAAAGTTCAGGGTCAAAGACTTTGTGTTTTTTAATTCAGGGTAAAAAATCAAAATCGAAAAAAGTTTAGAGGGCGTGAGCATTTTTTACTCCATAATTTTTTACGAGTCATTGGGCCAATGGAGACAATTAATTATGGACCTTTAAATGATGACTTTAAAAGAGAGGGAAAAAATATCAGAATTTGCTTTAAGAAAATTTCATCAATAAGCCTTACGACTGGATTGAAGAGGCAAAATGATCCAAGAACCACGAAGGGAAAGCCCGGTACATTGTTGGGCTGGTCTAGGCCATTGTCGTTGGGCAGTGCTTCCAGAGGCCCAAAAGGTTCCAAATTGGTATATCCAAAGAACACAAAAGAAGGGAATAATAAATTTGCCTTTGAGGAGCGATTTAATAATAAACTTTCACTTTCTAATACTTTTATTTGGTATTTGGGCAACTAAGAAATTTAAAGGAATTTTCCTAAAAATATTAAAATAATGTAAGAATAAGTTTTAAGATTATATTTAATAATAATGTATAAGTAGTTGAATTTATAAAACAACTATTAGATCTGCTTTATTGTATGGTACAAAATGTTGGGTAGTGAAAAGATAACATATTCAAAAAATAAGTATAACGCAGATGCGTATGTTGCGATGAATGTATTTGCATACTAGAAATTAATAGAATGGGAAAAAAGATTATTGGAAAGAATATATGTGTTGCATCTATTGAACACAAGATGATATAAAACTATTTACGTTGGTTTGTACACATAAAAAAAAGATCGAGTGACACATCGGTTAGAAAAATTGAAGGGTGGAGGTATGAGCTTGAAAAGGTAGAGGAATACCGAGGAAAGTTGAGCGAAGTCATATAGAGTGATATGAATTTGTTAGACTTGGATGAGATCATGAGAGTATGGTGTAGGAGAGAACGAAATGAAGAGAATATTCATATTAACAACCACATAAGGTCTTTCGTTGATTCATGTAGTGGGTTCCAATGACTTGAAATTAAGGTATTGTTGTTTTTTTTGTTTGTAATTTAATTGATAAATGAAGGCCAATGAGGAATTGGTTTAGGGGTCAAAGCCAAGGTCTCCTGACGTAGAGAGATATTGCAGTTCGGTTCCCATGCGGAACGCTTAAAAATCCGCACGTGCGGGCCGCGGATCCAGCCATTGGTTCCCACTGAGCATGGATCGACGGCTGTGAGTTAAGGGAGAGTAAAAAGGGCACAAATGTAATTTCGCAAAAAAAATAAATAAAAGGAAAACACGCCAACACGCAAGGTCACGTCATTGAGGAGAGAGAACTGACAAAAACCGCATTTTCACCTTCTTCTTCATCGAAACTAGGGATGGCAATTTGACCCGTGACCCGTCGACCCGCCCTGCCCCGACCTTTTCTCTTCGAAACTAGGGATGGCAATTTGACCCTTTTCACCTTTCTTCTTCTCATCTCTTCGAAATTCTTCCCTCTCTTTCTCTTACTCTCTTTTCCTCTTTTCTTCTTTGATATTCTTAAAATGTTTGATTTTTGAACAGCAGACATATGGGTTTTGCAGATTTAGTGATTTGAACAACAAGAAATCAAGAAAAGAAATGTGGGTTCTTCATATTTAGTGATTTGAACAATTGGTTGAACAGCAGACATATGGGTTTTGCAGATTTAGTGATTTGAACAACAAGAAATCAAGAAAAGAAATGTAGGTTCTTCATATTTAGTTATTTGAACAATTGGGTTTTGCAGATTTTGAAGGAAATAGTATTTGGTATTTCATTTGGATTCTTTGCAGATTCATGGAAATAGTATTTGGCATATTTGTATTTCATTTGGATTTTGAACAACTGGGTTCTTCATATTTCTGTTACTGCTCAAAATTCTCCACTTTTTGCTGAATATTCTCCATTCTCTTTGCTGCTTTGAAATAAAAAAAAAAAAATGGGGCGGGGCGGATCTAACCCGCCCCGCATAGGGCAGGGCGCGGGACATAATTTTTTGATCCGTGGCGGGTCGCGGGGCGGGGCGGGGCGGCGGTTCAACAGTGCGGGGCGGGGCTGGTAATTGAGATACCCGCCCCGATCTGCCCCATTGCCATCCCTAATCGAAACTTGGCAAAAAAAGGTCTTCAAGGAAATTTTGAAATTTTTTTTTTGCTATTCATCTTCCTCTCCCGCTTCCGCAATTTCTTCCTACAAAAAAAATCATTGTTCTTGTCGACCAAAAGAGAGAGCCAATAGCAAATAAACCAAGACAAAAATTATGAGTACATCCGAGTTTAAAGCGGAAAAGAAAGAAAATGGGAATTTCTCTGTACAACCGAGAATATAGTTTCTCTTAATGAAGAATTATTAAGAGATAAAGAGAAGAATGCAAAAAACTTGGATCTTTTGCAAACTTCAGGTTTTTTGGGCTTTACCAAAATTTCTCTTGGTGGGTTAAATGAAGAGTGGCTTAAATTTGCCATAAAAAATTATGATGCATCTGAGAGATGCATCAGACTGGCCAGTGGGAGGCAAATTAACATCACTGCTGAAGACATGCAAAGGGTATACGGTGTACCCATGGGTATTAGAGATGTACCCTCATCAAAGGAGCTTGAAGAAAGCTATAACATTGTAGAATTGAAGAAATATGCTAAGGATTTTTTGAAGATGGAGACTTCAAACAAAGGCTATGTTAATCGGCGAGACCTTTATAACATTCTGGTTGAAGGACAAAATCTGAAATCAAAAAGATGGGTAATGTATTACCTCCTGTACATTTTTAGCTGCTTGTTTGTCGCAAGCAATTCACGTATGGTCAGTGTTCGATTGACCAATCTGTTTAAAGAGGGCAACAAATACAACTGGGCAGCTTATCTGGCAGATCTTGTACACGAAGACCTTGAACAATCCCATTCAAAGAAAGTTGGCGGCAAGCAATCAACTTTCAGAATTCCTGCTGACATGCACTTTGTTATGGTATAAATTATTTTTTGTACTGTGAACATCTGTTTATAACTTGTGAACGTCTGTTTAAAACCTGTGAACACCTGTTTATAATCGGGGAACATCTGTTTGTAATCTGTTTATAATATGTGAACATCTGTTTATAAGCGGTGAACATCTGTTTATAACCTGTGAACACCTGTTTATAATCGGTGAACATCTGTTTATAACCTGTGAACATCTGTTTGTAATCGGTGAACATCTGTTCATAATATGTGAACATCTGTTTATAATATGTGTACATCTGTTTTTAAGTTGTGAACATCTGTTTTGTATAATGAACAACTGTTTGTAAGTGGTGAACATCTGTTTTCGTGTAGTGCACACATGTTCTCTGTTGAGCATATGTTATGTGTTTTGAACACATGTTCTCATTTTTTGTATTGCAGGTGCATTCCCTGGATTACCTTACCGGCAATAACCTTTATCCCGATGGGCAAACTTGTGGCTTTTGGAATGTAGACAGTATGCAAAGTATTTTCAGCTCACTATTCCCGAATGGTGACTTCGAGAATGCTGTGGAAGCAACCCTTGTTTCCACAAGCGAAGAGCAACGAAAGAGGGATAGGCAAACCGAGCTTTTCAATGAAAGAAAAACTTTGACCAGGGAAATTTCAGAGAGAAAGAGTTTGATTGTTGAAATAAACAAAGAAATTGTTGAACTGAGAGGTGGAGGGAAAGCTGAGGTTGAGGAGGATTTTGATGACAAGTATCAAATGATTAACCTTAATCAAAATATCAATATATCAAGTCTAAGTTAAAAGGTGGCCGAAACTACTCTTTAAATAGAGGGATTTCGGTTCCAACTTGACTTAGGAAAAGGAAATAAGAGTCCTTGAAGAATTAGGACTCTTGAATAACAACTTGCTATCAAGTAACTACCTAAACAAGATAATAGGCACATGTTCCTATTATCTTGGCGGCACAAAGTAAAATAACTACCAAAATAATGAAGAGTCCTAGTTGCATTAGGACTCTTAATAACCAACTAACTAACACATGGACAACTAGGACTCTTCATTATTTTGGTAGTTATTTTACTTTGTGCCGCCAAGATAATAGGAACATGTGCCTATTATCTTGTTTAGGTAGTTACTTGATAGCAAGTTGTTATTCAAGAGTCCTAATTCTTCAAGGACTCTTATTTCCTTTTCCTAAGTCAAGTTAGAACCGAAATCCCTCTATTTAAAGAGTAGTTTCGGCCACCTTTTAACTTAGACTTGATATATTGATATTTTGATTAAGGTTAATCCTTTGATACTTGTTTATGAACTTCCGGTAGAACTTCATATTCCTTTTGAGTTACTATATCAACTAGTTGGTTTCTCTAGTTGTGGTGTTTCAGTCTTCATTGATACTTAGCCTACCCGGGGTTGTGTTAAGTATATTCCCATAGAAACTAATTCGAGATAGAGAAAGATCTGCTAAAAGCCGAACCTTGATCTAAAACATCACGGTTTCGCATCAGTACCATGATGGGTTTGGGAATGATGATGTTCAAAGTGTTGATGAAATGGAGGATGATGTTCATTCTGTTGAGGTTTAGGCTGGTGGAGATGAGGTGGAGGCTGGTGGAGATAAAGTTGAGGTGGAGGTTGCCAGAGAGAACGTTGAGGTGGAGGCTGCTGGAGATGAGGCTGAAGCTGTACTCCGCGATGTTTGTGGATATTATAAGAATGTAAGTTCACACATTATTAATTTTAACATGTATTCTTACTCTTACAACACATGCTCAATTTCCATGAACAGATGTTCAATTTCCATGAACACGTATTCAACTTCCATGAACATATGTTCAGTAATAGAGAACATATATTCCTTATTGCTGAACAGATGTTCAATAACCAAGAACAGTTGTTCAGCATTGGAGAAGTTTTTACCCTCTTTTAAGGACTAATTACAAATGTTGTGTATGGAATTAGCTTGAAGATAAGCCGGATGAACAAGCCGACAATGTGGGGGAAGTGGAAACTCAATCCCCGGTACATTTAAATAATCCTGAAATAGATGAGGTCGTTCAGGAAACACTAGCAATTGTTGTGCTACCTGAAGAGAAGAGTTGATGGGAGGAAATTGAAAGCAGTTCAGTAGGAGTAAAAAAGGAAAAACATGTTAAGACAATGAGGCTGGTGAAGCCTAACAGGTCTATACTGAATTCGCCATTCATAACACATAACAAAGGCGGTGCCTCCCTTAATGCCGATGAGTCAGCATTGGTAGAGTTTGCATGGAATGATGATGATCCGTAAGTAACTTGAATACTAAATTTTCTGTTTCATCTGTATTGAACATCTGTTTCTGTGTACTGAACATCTGTTTCTGTGTAATGAACATCTGTTCTGATAAAGTGTTATGTTTTACAGAAATGCTATTATGTTCGATTGTGGACATGGATTGGTGAAGAGGGAGCACTTTAAGACATGTATGCCAGGGCAACAAATGGTTGACGACGTTGTAAATGCATTTGCCCACATGTTGAATGTGGATGAAATTACCGCTACAAAGGGGAAGATGAAGAAATTCGTCTTTACAACATTTATAACGGTACGTTTTTTTTCCAAATACAAGGGTTGTTAACATAAGTTATAAAGCGCCTAACAAATTATCTTTGTATTTTTCAGAGTTGCGCGGTAGGGTACTGGAATGGGGGAAAAATAATATTCCTTTGCCGAAGATTCCAGAAATGGCTAAATTTGTTGAAGACGTGGTTATTGGAGGAATGGATTATTTGCCAAAGGGTACTGATGGCTGGGTGCCTGACAGTGTTGAGACGGTAAGGAACAAATCCCCTGAACATATGTTTTTTTGTTACTTATTGAACTCGTGTTTTACCTGACAACTCGTTTTTATTATCAGTTATTTCTCCCTATCGTGGAAGGGGGGCATTTCTGGGTTTACGTTCTTGATATGAATGCAAAGGAATTTTACATACTTAATAGTCTGGCAGTGGATGGTGAGGCAAATTCATTTAAATACTATCCGTTGGGACAATTTGTATTGGCTCACGTGGCTGCATGGTTGAAGAAAAAATTGAAGTTGAGGTACAACTTCAAAAATATTACCACTAAACACGGTCAGGTTCCAATCCAGCCAGTAGATGAACAGGATTTCTACATGGACGACTGCAGCACACATTGTAGCTCTGAGGAAGAAGCTGGTTGCTCGCGTATTGGCACACCCAATTAACAAGCTCGCCGCAAACATGATAGAAAAAGCCATTGCATACAAGCATAACGATTTGAATGACTGAACATTAGGATATATGTACTGCAAAATTGGCAGTTTTAGATACAATGTTTTATTGGTAAAATTTGTTCTCTGTACAATGTCAGGATTTTTTGGTAAATTGGCAGTTTTAGATAGAATGTGTTATGTAAATTGGCGGGTTTCTTGTTCAATTGACCAAAACATGTGTTCATTGGACAAGAACATGTGTTCATTAGACAAGAACATGTGTTCAGTTAAAGTGACCATGTGTTCAGTTAAAAAGAACATGTGTTCAGTAACCGAGAACATATGTTCAATATAATAAAACAGATGTTCAATTAAATACAACATGTGTTCAGTTAAAATGAACATGTGTTCAGTCAAAATGAACATGTGTTCAGTAACAGAAAGGATGTTGAATATAATAAAAAAACATATTAATTCTAAGATAGTGCTAGGTGTATGGCTTCTTCATCTAAATATGAAGGGCCTCCTGATTCTTTTTCTCGCTGTTTAACATGCTTGGCCCTTGCCTTTTGCCTTTTGATCTCTACAAATCTCTTTAGTTTCTTCCTTGACCTATTTGCATCTTTCCTCTTTTTCAGCTCTAAGAGCGTAGGTTGGACTCCATTACTAACAGCAGCTTGTGAAAAATCTGCAAATTAAATAATTATTGAAATTCAGGTTAATTTAGAACGAAACCTAACTAAATTGTTGAACTTTGTGCAGGAGTGTGTTTACCCTGAAACATGGATTCAGCTAATGTCATGTTAAAATAGCGAGCATATATTGAGTCAAACATGAATAACTATTCATGCGGATCTGAATAGCTATTCATGTTTGACTGAATAACTATTCTCTCACCCCACGATAGGTATTCATGCTTACCGGGAGTAACAGGTGCATGTTTGGAACCGGTATGTGCGAGTAACTCATTTACAGTCTTGCACAAATCATCGAATGATCGATCAACAAATTCATAAGCAACATCACTTCCACATACATTTGTTACCAGCAATACCATCTTCCCACAAAATTGTTGATAACGTTCTCCGTATTCTTTTGGTGCTTTACCACCATTAGCAATGCAAGTTAGGTCTAAACTACATTTAACAGTTTTTGTCCACCTTTTCAGCACGTAATGTGATGGCAGCTCTCTCAGTTTCGTGTGGACTCCACCGCAAGACCCTAAAAGTTCCATAACTCTAAGGGCATGTCGGCAATGCAAACCTAGTATTTCAAATAATCGACAAGTGCATTCAACAATTGCTTTTTCTGGATCCACCATGACAATCTGCTCGTCAAGTTTTGTTATCATACCACCATTATAAACATTCTTGAACACATAGTATGCATTCATACTTTGTGTATTTTTTGATGGACATGGGTTTAACAAGTACTCCATCGACTGATGATACTGCACACAATCAAAAACGGATCCATGTTAGAAAGCACATGTTCATTTTAACTGAACACATGTTTATTTTAACTGAACACATGTTCAGCCACACAAAACATCCGTTTTGTCACACAAAACACATGTTCTGCCGTTTAAAACACCTACAATTTGGGAGTTGAGTACCTGTTCCTGCCACATTGCGAATACATTAGGAGTGTAATGTTTTGCTGCACTATTGGCCAAAGGGCTATGTGGAGTGTTGTTGTTCGGCAACTTGTTCATTGATTCAAAATTGCGTAGAAACTCCGCATTCCTTCTATTGTTCAACATTCTATTGAAGTGAGTAAAGAACTGAACGAGATTATGGTCAGCCTTAAGATATCCTCTAAGAACACTGTTGTTGGACTCACTCAATTGTGTTGATCGAATCCCAGCAGTGAAATGCATTCTAACCCATGCAGATGACCATTGTTCCCGAAACCTATGGATCCTTTTGATCCATGAGTGAACTACATCTTGTTTGTTTTTTTCCTTAACCATACACTCTTTCTCAACCTTTGCCCACACATAATCAAACTCATTTTCATCGTCAACATTATACATTGCATTAAAAAAATGCTCTCTGACTTCTTCTGTCCACATGGAACTAAGGTTCTTTACAACATTTTCCTTGATGTGCCATGTGCACAATCCATGGAAAGAGTTAGGGAACTCAGACTTGATTGCAGCAGCCATTGCAGCGTCCTGATCTGTAAAAATTGCTATGGGGGCTATCCCCGACATACATTTAAGAAATGTCTTGAAAAGCCATTGGAATGAAGGGATTGTCTCGTCGTATAGTAGTGCAGCTCCAAATATGCATGATTCGTGATGATGGTTGAAACCAACAAATAGAGCTGAAACAAAGGGGGGGGGGGGGCAGTTATGCTATTAAATACATGCCAAACAACACCTGTTCATCAACATAAAACAGGTGTTCATAATCATGAACACCTGTTCATCAACAGTGAACAAGTGTTCATACATTGTAAACAGGCGTTCATAATCATCAAACATGTGTTCATTGGCAAAGAACATATGTTCAGTGAGAAAGAAAAGGTATTCTGGAAACTGGACCTCATAATATACCTGTGGGTCTGAAATTGTTGTTGGTCCTATACGTTGTATCAAAGGTCATTACATCGCCAAAGTGACCATAATCCATATTCATTAAACCATCTACCCAGAAAATATTAGCTATTTTCTCCTCGCTGTCCATTTCAATATCGTAGTAAAACACAGGATTTTTATAAGTTTCTTGACGAAAATGCTCTAGTAGTGCTGATCCTTCACCTAGTTCTATTGACTTTTGTCTTCTTCTAGAAAGGTGATTCTTTAAATCCACTTTGAGGAAGCCAAGAGTGTCATTGCCGCCGGCTTGCTGTGACATTATAGTGAATGAAGATTTAAGCGCTACCCCAGCACTATCATTCATCTCAGTAACAATTTCATGAAGACTCGTCATCTTGTGATTCGATCTTATTAAGTGGGCATGTTTTATGGGGTGAAGGGGATGATTATGCTCATTTACCCAATCACTAACTACAAATACACGCCTTAGTTTATTAAATTTCACAACCAGTTTGGCCTTACAAGCAGTTCGCTCCTCAGCACGCTTACGCTTGAGAAATGGCGTGGCTTCGACGTGACATTCAGGTCATTTTTCCATGTTCTTGGGGTCATGTATACTGCCTTTCCTGTACCCCTATTTATTACAAACATACTTCAAGTAACCCACCTGTTCCTTGTCTCCGCGTATTGGCTTACAATAATTTTTCCTTACACAAAATCCTAAACTATGAGCATAATTCAGGTAAAAATCTCTAAACTCATCTACTGTTGAGAACTCCTTTGTCCTCATATCCAAATATTCTGGATCCTGGTGATTTCCTGTTGAAAACAGGTGTTAAATCTCAAAACTAGCTATTCTGTGCATAAAATAACTGTTCATGTGTTCGGTTGACAAGAACATGTGTTCAGTCGACAAGAACATGTGTTCAGTAACAGAAAACAGATGTTCATATTCATATTCATATGCATAAAATATATGAGAGTAAACAAGTTTTCGATGTTTAAAGGCTTTCTTACCATTCTGATCATCATGTCCATCTTCCAATCCTTCCAACCCTGCGTCTATTTCATAATATACTTTAGATTAGAAGAATAATATGAGAAAAACATAAATAATATGACACAACAACTCACCATTATCTGATTCATCACCCACAACAACTGTTTGTTTCGATATCTTAGTTGTCCAAGTATCATCATTTTCATTATCACTACATAAATAAATCACTTCGTTTGGGCATTTCCTTTTGCCTAGGTCTCCAAACAAACAATTATCTTGAATAGAACTTGTGTGGCCGGAGTAAGGGACACCGTTCTTCTCAAGAAATTCTCTGAATCTTTTCCATTCATCGTTATTTGCATGTTCTTCAACCGGTATTTCATTAGTTTCCATTTAATAAAACAGTCCTCTAAAAAACAAGCCTTGGGAGAGAAGTAAAAAGATGAAAAGGAAGAGCTTTTCGGATGTTAAAAGAGAGAGAAAATGAAGAGAATGAAGGAGACAAAAAAGATGAATTTTAGAGATCTTACAATATATCTTCCAGAGAAAAGTGTGAAATGCTGAAAATGGGGGAAATGATATGTCCTTTTCCCGCCTACTTTTTGGGAAGACCAAATATTTTTCCTCTCCTTTATACCCATGCTTATAATCTGGCCGTTGGATCAAAATCACAAGATGCAACTAGCGTCAAAGCGCCCCGCACGTGCGGACAGCTTTATGTTCAGCATACGAGCCAAGGCGGAGATATTGAGTTTGAATCTCCTTCACACTTATTCTTTTTAGGGTCGATCATCACTTGACCAAAAGTTTCACATATGATGTAACTAAGTGCAGATACTGCGAGATCTAGGTGTTCGTACAATGAAGCTAATGACAAACAACCCTGCAAAATATGTTGGTCTGAAAGGTTATGGTCTTTCAGTTGTAGGAAGGTCCCACTGCTTACTCCGATAACTAGGGATAATAGCAGATACTTGGAGACAAAGCGTATAAAAATGGGGCACATTTACGGGGATTCCCGCGACCAAGTAAATGGTTCTGTCAACGGAACAGGTGAAGCGAGCAATTAGTAGTCATTGAATCGTTTGCTTGGAAGGCAAATGCAGAAAACCATGACATTTATTAAGTGTCACTAAATCATGACATTTTTCACATAAATATCGTAAATTAATGACAAGAAGTCAATGCCACCAAAGTTCAATTTTACCATACTGATCATTGTATAATTGTCACTTAAAAAATCATTAATCATTGTTTAGTTTAGATTTCGCATATCAACAACCTTGCGATATTACGAGAAAAAAGAAAAAAACATAAAGCAAGGTCAAAACCAAGAAAGTAAGATGGAGAAAATGACACCAGTGCCCTAAAGTAGCACAACGTTGAATTTGGCCTCAAAATCAGCTTCCATTGGGCTAGTCTGCAAGTGGGAATTGATACCCAAAAAAAAAAATCTATATTAAATAAATCCAAGGTTAAGATTTAATTTTGGAAAGAGAAAATATAATACAAAAAGGAAATATTACATATCTGAGCTGAGCGGCAAATAATCGTTTTCTGTATGTTTTTATTCCTATATTCAATCACTCACAATTCAGCACATGTATATATAATTAGATGAAATATTCATATGACAAATTCTGAATGGTGTCTACGAATATAGAGACATGTATTGGTACAGACGATTTCCACATGTCTATATTCTTTGCCCACGAAGAAAGGCATCTCTGATGGCCTGTAATTGCCTAGTTACCTCATTCATATCCATGCGATGTTTTGGTGATGATTCTGAGCATCTGAGTCCAATTTTGAGAATTGAAATAATGCACTTAATCTCTTCATCTCCTTGTCTGCTTGAACCAAGTAAAGGATCTAAAATCTCTTGTACTCCCTCTTGTAAACTTTGCTCAACATAGTTACGCAGATTTAAATCGCTAGTAAAATTTTCGTCAGTTGGTCTTTTTCCTGTGAATATTTCGAGCAAGAGAATCCCATAACTGTATGCATCTCCTTCAATGGTTGCCTCACAGCCCATCCCATATTCTAAAGTTTCAAACTTCAAGTCATTTCAAGGTAACATAATAAAAGAAAAGAAAATTTGTAAATTTATAGTCTCTAATTAGAACAACGTAACCTTCTTTGAAAATACCTGGAGGTACATAACCAATGGTTCCTTTCACTCCGATTGAACTGCTTGTTCCATCTGTTGAAGAACTTTGGAAGGTTTTAGGAAGAATTCTTGCAAGTCCAAAATCACCAACATGAGCAGTAAAGTCATTGTCGAGAAGAATGTTATTTGGCTTCAAATCACAATGAGCAATTATAAACTCGCAATAGTGGTGTAGATATTGCAATGCTGAAGCAACATCAATCGCAATGTTCAGCCGCTGCACAAGGCTCAAACTTCTCTGCCCTTCTTCTTTCTCAGACGTTGTCCTCGGATGCAGCCACATATCTAGGTTACCGTTCTCCATAAAGTCATAGATTAGAGCCTTGAAATTGTTACCTTCTGAATCAATGCTGGAGCAATAGCTTAAGAGAGGAACTAGATTTCTATGACGAGTGTTTCTGAGTGAATCGCACTCGGCCTTGAAACTTTTGGAAACGCCTTTCTTCTGAAGATCCAAAACTTTCACTGCCACAAGTTTACCACCTTGGTTATCTAATCTTCCTTTATAGACTACTCCAAAACTACCTGAATCAACTATATTCTCTTGAGAAAATCCTCCAGTTGCACGATGGATTTCGTGGTAAGAAACTCTCAAGAACTTGTCCTCCCTTGAATAATCATTTTCGCGATTTGATCTTCTTGGATAACAACAGAACAATAAGATAGAAATTACAATCAAAGCAAATAACGAGGACACTCCGACGATGATCAAAAGTTTCGAGTTCTTCTTCCTATAGACGGGACAGGAGGGTAATCGGAGCTCAGGAATGCCTCCACAGAGTTTAATGTTACCAACCAAAATAACTTGACTTGAGTTGCCAAACACACTATTCATTGGTACATCTCCTTGAAGATCATTGAAAGAAAGGTTTAAATAATTCAAATTCCGCAGCCTTTCCAAGACTTTTGGAATTTGTCCAGTCAAATTATTTTGCGAGAGGTCTAGATATTCGATTTCCTTCAAAGAAGCTAACAGGGGAGGAATTATTCCTCCGAAAAAGTTGCTCTGCATACGAAGGGACTGTAAATATGAACAGTCGCCAAGGCTGCCAGGAATTTGTCCCGAAAAATTATTGTAGGAAACATCGAATAGGATGATATTCGCAAGTCGTCCTACCTCATGAGGTAAAGGGCCGGTAAATAAATTATGAGATAAGTCCAGTTTCGCGAGTGCAAAGGAGTTTCCAAAAAGAGCAGGAGATATGAGGCCTGATAGTTTGTTTCCGGAAACGTTAAGTGTTTTTAAACTTGGGGAGTTTCCAAAACATGGAGGTAAAGTGCCTTCAAGGTTATTCCCTCCAAGGAAGATTTCAAAAAGAGAGGTTAGATTGCATAGGGTAGATGGTATCTCTCCAATCAACATATTATTAAATAGATACAAAACTTGCAAGTTTTGAAGCTTAACAAATTCCTGTGGTATTGTAGCAGTCAAAAAGTTATTGGACAAGGCTAATAAGTAAAGATTTGCAAGTCTTGCCAAGCTTACTGGGATAGTACCTGATATTTTGTTGCGTGCCGCGTATATCTTCATAACTTGAAGTGAGAGATTTCCAATACTATGAGGTAATTGACCTCCAAAATTGTTATCAGTAAGGGTAAGTGTTTGTAGATTACTACAATTTGTCAATGATGTAACAAAGTCCAAGTCCCCATTAGTATTATGACCCAAGAAATTTCCTTCAACATTGAGAATTCGGAGACTGCGCAAATATCCCAGAGTACTCGGGACATTTCCTTCGAATTTGTTCATGGAAAGATCAAGTATTTCAAGATTAGTTTCATTGGTAATTGAATCGGGAATCTTCCCGCGGAATTGATTTCCACCAATCCCAAAAAATCGAAGATTCGGCATCTTGAGGCCTATGTCATTTGGCAATTCTCCCTCAAGGAAATTTACTGCTAGAGTAACACTAGACAGTGTGGAAATGTTGTATATAGAGGGAGGTATAACACCGGAAAGTTTATTTGCGCCAACAGAAATTCTCCATAGGTTTCTCAACGCTCCAATTTCGTTTGGCAAACTACCCTCCAAATTATTATAGCTAAGAGAGAGGTCTCCAAGTAAAGATAAATTCCCAAAAGAAGAAGGGATCCCTTTGATGAGGTTGTTTTCCTTGAGCCTAAGGAACACTAGTTTCTTCAAAGAACCAAACTCGGGAGGAATTTTCCCTGTAAGTCTATTGTTTAATATACTTATTGACCTCAGCTTAGAGCATCGACTCAAATTAACCGGAATTTTTCCACTCAGACCGTTGCTTGATAAATTAAGACCTCTTAATCTAAACAAGCGACCTATCTCTGCCGGAATCTCGCCATGAAACATATTATCTTCTAAGTTAATAGACTGGAGAAAACTAAGATTTCCAATATGACTAGATATAGATCCGACTAAAGTTTTACCTATCAGAGTTAAGTTTGTAACTCTTTGATGTCGAACATCGCATATAACTCCTTCCCAATAGCAATGATGATGGGAATCATTCCATTAATTCAACACTCCTTGTGGATCATCCGAAATTCGAAGCTTGATATTCAACAAAGCAAGGCGATCAGTCTCATTTCTGAGATAACTTGCAGCTCTAGCAGTTTCCATGTTTGCCATTAGAGTAACTATAATAACTATGGCATATAGCAGAACTTTTGATACCATGTTTGCTCCAAAAAAGAATATCCTCCTCAACTTGTGTGTAATTTTGTCCTCCTCAACTTGTGTGTAATTTTGTGGTACTCTCGGGAAAATGAGAACAAATAGCTATATGGATCAATAATGCATGTATTGAAAAGCCCCGCTTGTACCGTCCCTATCCAAACTTTACTAAAATTTAACGTGTCACTCTTACTTTTAGGAAGACTGTTAAAAACCGGTGAAAAACGTCTGTACCTGTGTATTTCCTTATTCATATATTCAATTACGCAGAATTTACCATGTGAACATTTTTTTTTGACCTCACCAGAGAAGGAGCCCATATAGGGAGGAAACATATAGAAGTGCCTCACAAAGGAGGTAGATTAGAAGACCGGAAGGCCTGTTGCCCCATGAAGGGGGATTATAAGTGCCTCACAAAGGAGGTGGATTAGAAGATCGGCAGACCGGTTGGCACTCCTTTGAGAAGTTTATCAAAGTTAATCCATAGAAGTGCCTCACAAGAGAGAACCCTAGAAAAGGGAAATTAAAAGCATGCCCCATGTGTGGGGAGGGTATCGAACCCACAACCTCACGGTCGTGGGCAGGCCATAGCCCCACTGGGCTATGGACCTTGTGATCCATGTGAACATTTCTTCCAATTATTATATACACATGGTGAATAGTGAGTGATTGAGTACAGGAATGAGAACATACACGAGTACAAACGAAGTTTTTGTCGTTAAAAACGCAATTCTACGTAGACTACCAAGAGATGTGTAAAATCATACACTCGTGAATTGTAAGATCGTATCACAAATTAAAATATATATTTAATATATAATTAATAATAATAAGTAATTTATAAAAGATATTATATAGTCCAGCAAAGTGATAAAAATGCATAAATCATAGTCTCGTAAATTTTTCAAATGACACTAAAGTAACAAAGTTAATAATAAAGAACTTACAAGATATTCAGCAAAAAAAAAAAAAAAATTACAAATTTTTTAAAAGATCAAAATAAAACGAAATACATGATACATATATAATCTAAGAGATAATCACTATTTATACCCATTATCTAACTTTGAAAAGCAAGTTATACCCTTTATCTTTTTTGTGTGCCATATATAGCCAATACAATTTTCTAGGTGCCATTTATACCTAAACAGGCGGAATCGGATGATAAGAGGACGAATCGGACAGCAGGATTCAGAGGCGTGAGTAAGCACCTCGGTGAAAGCCGATCTGCGTCTTCCTCAGTTGGAATGATTTCATCTCCGGCAAACCAGAGAGACGATTAATTGCTTCTACGGCACGACGGAATCCTCATTTTGGGTATAAATGGCACCTCAAAAATTATACTGGCTATATATGGCACACAAAAAAGATAATGGGTATAACTTGCTTTTCAAAGTTAGATAATGGGTATAAATAGTGATTATCTCATAAGCTAATCAATCAAGTCATTCAAAAACTTGAATTTCGAACCACCATCACTCTCGTCATCCTCCATATAATTTCCGCCTTCATCAAACTCATCATCATCATGAGGAATTTCTAAAGTGTCCAAGGATGCATCCATAACACTAGTAGTAGTCATCACATAAACATCATTAATTATCTTTATTTCAAACGGTTTCTTCTTTTAGTATGAACCTAAACAAAACAATCACAAAATTAATTAGCACGTGAACTAAATTCATAATGAAATACAATTTATTTTAATGAAATTCGTAGACTCGATAGAAACATTCGATTTTACGATCCAATTCAACGTTTTTATATCGTTTCTACCATATTATGATTCTACTCTGATTCAGCACGTTTTGGTTTCGTAAACTCGTAAAATCATACGATTCTACTAGTTAAATCACATTTTTTAACAAAAATGGTTTTTAGGGTTTCATATTTAATTTTTTCTGTAGGTTATATTTTTTTTCTGAAAAAAGAGATAAATTCATGACAATTTAATGATAATAATGGAACATAGGTAAAATAGGGAGTGTGACAAAAGGTACGATCCGCAATATTAAATATTGTGGCAAAAGAAAAAATTTGTTATGAGAATAGAGAATGAATAAGAGAATTGAGAGAGGAGAAGAAAATTAGGTGTATATAGAAATGAACCAAATGTCTCTATTTATAGAGATAAAATCATTTGGTTCATGGGCCTATGGGCCTCCCACTCTATGGGTTGGGCCTGTTCATTTATTTACAACACTCCCCCTTAAATGACTAACCTATACAACAATTGCCTCACAAAAACTTATTTGGAAAAAATTAAACCAAACTAAGAAAATGAGTACAATTGATGTTGGAGTATTTAACTGCCGCCTCGTTAAAACCTTGTCAGGAAAACCCAGAGGGAAAAAAATCCTGAACGAAGGAAAAAGAGTACAACTACTCCCCCTGATCATTGAATGTCTTTAAGACGACGCATTCCAATCTGATGTATCAAATTTCTTAATGTTGATGTTGGTTAAGCCTTGGTGAATAAATCTGCCACATTATCACTTGAGCGTATCTGTTGAACCTCGATGTCGCCACTTTTCTGGAACTCGTGCGTGTCACTACAACAAAAAAAGTCTATTGCGACGTTTGTCATATGTCACAATAAGCCAAAAGAACGTTGGTACAGATATATACCAACATTTATTACAAATGTCGCGTAAATGTCACATTTACCTGTGTCGTTATGGTTTTTTACGACATTTGTTACAAACGCCGGTACCTATCTATTACGCCATTTGTTGCGTCATTTTAAAGTGTTTCAAAAGGTATTTTTTCCAACATTTGTAAATAATTGCAACAAATCGTGTATTCCGACGTTTGTAAATATTGTGAATAAGTAATTTTTCCGACATTTTTAAATAGTCGCAACAAAATATGTATCCCGATATTCGTAAATTTTGAAACCAGGCTGGCCGAACTGAGCCAAGCCGAGTCGGAGGCCGGCAAATCGAGCCGTTGAGTCTAATTATCTTTGAATAATCAGAGCCAGAGCCAGAGCCTAGAGACAAGTCGAGCCGTTGAGTCTAGCTAGCTTTGAATAATATATAATAAACTTTCTTCATATTCAAAGATATGGGAATTGAACACGCGACCTCCTGCATGTATGTTGTGCAATTTGCCGCTGAGCTAAATGATCATTTGTTATTTGTTTCTCCACCTATTATATTTATTATAATAGAATTTGGATTTTGAATTTTGTACCTTTGTGTTTCGATTTTTTATGAATCAAATTAAAATTAATACACTCTCATTAAATTTTAATAATTAAATATTTTAAATTTTTCTTTAAAAAATATATTTCAGAAACATAATCTTTGTATTTGTGTTTGTTTGAAAATGTCACGAGATCTAACGACATAATATATTAATATCGCTATATTAGTCGCAAAAAGTAACAATTTATAACATGTAGTGTAAATGTCTGTAAGAATAGAAAATTATTTTAACTGTCTTTATGAAACGTCGTATAAAATCCAAATATAGCGACATTTGT
Organism: Vinca minor; assembly: GCA_026122235.1. NCBI lineage: Eukaryota > Viridiplantae > Streptophyta > Magnoliopsida > Gentianales > Apocynaceae > Vinca > Vinca minor. The sequence goes on along the minus strand of JAOCZM010000294.1, from coordinate 1,335,677 downwards.
ATGAAATGTCACATGATTTAATGTTATTGTATATAAATGTCGTTATATGAGTCGCAAGAAGTAACAATTTATAACTGCATTTAATGTACACGTCGCTAACAAACATCAAAATGTCGATTTTATCAACAATTATTATAACTGACGCTATGAAACGTCGTATAAAATTCAAACTTAGCGATGTTTGTCTCAAAAGTCACAAGATCTAACGACATAATATATAAATGTCGTTATATGAGTCACAAAAAGTAACAATTTATAACAACATCTAATGTAAATGTCGCTAACCAACATCAAAACGTCGGTATGAACAACAATTACTATAATTGACACTATGAAACGTCGTATAAAATCCAAATATTGCGACGTTTGCAAAAAGTGTTGCTTTAACTTGCTCTTTTTGGTTTTAAGCGACGTTTGATAAAAGCGTTGGTACAAAAACGTCGCAAAAAGGTGTTTTTGTCTTAGTGACGTGTAGAAGAACTTTGGAGAAATATGCTTTGTTCTATCTCCTTTGATGTAGCCTCCTTTGAGTTGTGCAATACAAGCTGCATTATCTTCATATAGTACGGTTGGACTCTCTTTTATTGATGCTAATCCGCATAATGATTGAATTTGGTGCATCATGTTCCTTAACCATACACATTCTCTACTTGCCTCATGGATTGCAATAATTTCTGAGTGGTTTGAGGATGTAGCTGTTAGAGTTTGCTTAACAGATCTCCATGATATTGCAGTCCCTCCACATGTAAACAAGTAGCCTGTTTGTGATTTGGCTTTATGTGGATCAAAGAGGTATCCTGCGTCTGCATATCCTACTAAAGACAATTCAGACTTTTGTGAATAATATAGCCCCATATCTATTGTACCTTTTAGGTATCGAAAAACATGTTTAATGCCATTCCAGTGTCTTTGAGTATGTGCAGAATATCTTGCAATGAGATTTACAAGAAAGGCTATGTCAGGTCTAGTGCAATTTATAAGATAAGTCAATGCGCCTATTGCACTAGGATATGGTACTTCAGGACCAAGAATCTTTTCCCCATGTTCAAGTGGGCGAAATGGATCTTTATCAACTTCAAGCGACCTAACAACCATGGGTGATGCCAATGGATGCGCATTGTTCATATAAAATCGCTTTAAAACCTTTTCTGTATATGTGGATTGATGAACAAATAATCCTTCAGGGAAATGTTCAATTTGCAAACCAAGACAAAATTTTGTCTTTTCTAAATCTTTCATTTCAAACTCATTTTTCAAATATTCTGCAGTTTTGGTGAGCTCTTCAGGAGTCCCAATTAAATTTAAATCATCAACATAAACTGCGATAATTGCAAATCCTATATCTGTTTTCTTTATGAAAATGCAAGGGCAGACATCGTCATTTTTATATCCCTCATTCAACAGATATTGGCTAAGACGGTTATACCACATCCGTCCAGATTGTTTTATAAATCCGTATAATGATTTTTGCAATTTGATTGAAAATATATTCTTGGGATAGTTCTCATTTGCTTCTGGCACTTTAATCCTTCAGGGACTTTCATGTATATGTTACTATCAAGTAAACCATATCGATATGCAGTAACTACATCCATAAGGCACATATCAAGTCTTTGTGACACAACCAAACTTATTAGGAATCTAAATGTTATAGTGTCCATTACTGGAGAATAAGTTTCCTCATAATCAATTCCTGGTCTTTGAGAGAAACCTTGTGCTACAAGTCTTGCTTTGTATCTCGTAATTTCATTTTTCCCGTTTCTCTTTCTTACAAAAACCCATTTGTATCCTACAGGGATAACATCTTCAGGAGTTCGAACTACAGGTCCAAACACTTTTCTATGTTCTAAGAAATTTAACTCCGTTTGTATAGCCTCTTTCCATTTAGGCCAATCATCTCTATTTTTACAATTTTCAATGGACTGTGGTCCAGGATCCTCATTTTCTATTATCTCAAGGGCCATATTAAATGCGAAGACATTGTCTATAACAATATTTTCTCTCTCCCACAATTTATGATATGATGAGTAATTTATTGAGATTTCATTATTTTCAGACACTTGTTCTGCTGGAACTTCAATATTCTCATCTGTTTGATCAACCATTCTTTTAACTTGTTCTTCTGAAACTATTTGTTGGCTTTTCTCTTGCACCTTTCTCTTTCGAGGTACAGAATCTTTGGAACCAACTGGTCGACCACGTTTTTGGCGTATATTAGATTCGTTGGCTATAGCAACTTGTCCTACAGGGACATCAATTTTTGCAGGGACATTTCTAGCTGGTATATAAGATTTTGTTACCCTTTTTGTGTTCACAAACTCATATGGGAGTTGATTTGCAACTTTTGGCAAATGAATGATCTTTTCAACTTCTTGTTCGCAATGATTACTACGGGAATCAAAGTGAGATAAAGTTGTTTCTTTCCATGAAAGATCATTTTGTTTTTCGGGATGTAGTTTTGTCCCTCCCAAAGTTGGCAATGTCATTTCATCAAAATGGCAATCTGCAAATCTTGACGTAAATAAATCACCCGTTAATGGTTCTAAGTACCGAATAATAGATGGTGAATCATACCGAACATAAACTCCAAGTCTTAGTTGGGGACCCATTTTGGTACGTTGTGGGAGTGAAATTGGTACTTGCACAGCACAACCAAAAACTCGTAGGTGAGAAACATCAGGTTCTCTTCAAAAAACAAGCTACAATGGAGAATAATTATGATATGCAGTTGGCCTTACTCTGACCAATGTTGCAGCATGCAATATTACATGACCCCAAGCAGAAATGGGGAGTTTTGAAATCATAAGTAATGGTCTAGCAATTAATTGGAGTCGTTTGATAAAAGACTCTGCTAAACCATTTTGTGTATGGACATGAGCAACTGAATGTTCAACTTCAATCCCAATTGATACACAATAATCGTCGAAGGCTTGAGATCTAAACTCAGCAACATTATCAAGACGTATTTTATTAATTGTGTAATCTGGGAATTGAGCTCTTAATTTTATAATTTGAGCAAGTAGTTTGGCGAATGCTGCATTTCTAGTTGAAAGCAAGCAAACATGTGACCATCTCGTTGAGGTATCAATTAAAACCATGAAATATCAAAATGGTCCACATGGTTGGTGTATTGCCCCACATATATCTCCATGTATTCTTTCTAAAAACTTTGGAGATTCATTTTGACCTTCATTCTGGAAGGTCTAATAATTAATTTGCCTTGTGAACATGCAACACATGAAATATTATTTGGCAAAAGAATCTTCTGGTTCTTTAAATGATGCCCTTGTGTGTTGTTAATTATTCGACTCATCATTGTTGTGCCAGGATGTCCAAGTCGTTCATGCCAAAGTATAAAACCTTTTGTGTCAACGAACTTCTGGTTCGAGACATTGTTTGATTCAATTATTTTTATGTATGTATAATACATTCCAGATGGTAATGCTGGCATTTTTTCTATTATCTTCTTCTTTCCAGATAAAAACGAATTTATTCAAAGATACTCTTTACCATTTTCTTGCATTGTCTCAATATGGTATCCATTACAGCGGATATCTTTAAAGCTAAGCAAATTTCTTCTGGATTTGCTGGAATAAAGTGCATCACTTATATACAATTTTGTATCGTTTAGTAAAATAATACAAGCTCTTCCGGAGCCTTCAATTAACTTTGATACACCTGATATTGTGTTAACATTATTTTCAGCTAATGTTAACTTTAAAAAATACCTTTTGTCTTTAAGAATGGTATGTGTAGTTGCACTATCAATAAGAATAATATCTCGATTCATCTATAAAAATATAATAAAGTGAATTAATTGTTTTGTTTCTAAAACCCAAAATTTATAGAAGAATATTAAGATAATAATAAAAACAACAATAATAATGAAATAGTTCGAAAAGTCCGAATTACAAAATAAAATTTAAATAAACTTAAACAAAAACAATCTAGGAAAATAAAAGAAAATTTATTATGTCTTCTAATATGCCACCGCCAAATAGATGTCACGTCTATAGTGTGATGTTGCACTTACTTCAGGAATTGCAATACCATTTGTTTCGGGCAATGGTGTGGAACCATTTGGACGTATTCCATGAGTTCTCATAATTAGTTCATTATATTATTCAGCAACTAATAAACATATATGATCCTTAAGGGATTATACTAACATAACCAATTATTGTCAAAACAAAAATGCTACCTCAGCATAATAAAAATTTATGAATTATAATATTGTTTTAAATAATTGTTAATTCGAGAACAATATTTTGATATTATTCAAGTAATTTTAAATTACAATATATACTCTCAAGGGGTAAATAATTAATGAATAATAATATTCTTGTAGAATATTAATTAATTTGTAGTAATAATATTCTTCAGGAATATTAGATGACATTCTTCAAGGACACGTAATATTATTAATTTATACAATTACTACTTCAGGAGTAATCGTTCAATATTTTTCAGGAATATTGATATTTTAAATTCTTGATAATAATAATAAATGAAAAATAAATAAAAATATAAAATATAAGAATTTATGAATTATAATATTATTTTGAATAATTGTTACTTCAGGAACAATATTTCGATATTCTTCAATATATTTAAATTATAATATACTCTCCAGGAGTAAATAATTGAATAATTAAATTATACTTTAAGAATAAATAATTAATTTATAATAATAATATTCTTCAGGAATATTAGATTATGTTATTCAAGAACATGTAATGTTATTAATTTATACTATTACTACTTCTGGAGTAATAGTTCAATATTCTTCGAGAATATTGATATTATAAGTATTCGATAACAATAAATAAAATACAATTAAATATGAATATATGATATAATAATAATAATAATAATAATAATAATAATAGCAAAAATGACCGAATATACGAATCAAAAGCATATCATCACAGTATAACCGAAGCATATATAATCCAACAAAATTGAAAAAGGGAAAGCATGCATCATAACCGAAACTTAAGCAAACAGCTGTTACGTTTTATGTGAATAAAATAAAAGGCATGATTACATGCTGATCGGTTTCTATATTTTTTTTTTAAGAGTTTGAATGTACAAAGCAAGCGGCAGAGTTAGGTATAAAATTAGGATTTTTTTGTTTTTGTTTTTTTTAATAATAAACATACGCACATGAATCATGAAAAGCATATAAATATATACAGTATAAAGAATCATGAAAAGAAACAATTTGTGATGATAATGAGTGGAATAATACATATAAATTGTATAAAAGAAACGGAGCGTGTGGCGAAATAAGAACACTACATATACAATTAGGGTTCTATATTTTTAACTTAGCAAAAAAAAAAAAAAAAAGGGTTCTATATTTTTAATTCTAATAGAGAAGCTTGATCTATTCCGTACTCCAATTAATTTGAAGCCGCAATATAAAAACGATCTATACAATCTAACCTCGAATTTTGCTTCAATCCAAATTGGCAAAGTTTCGTGCTGATAACGTGTTATGAGAATAGAGAAGAATGAAGAAGAGAATTGAGAGAGGAGAAGAAAATTAGGTGTACATAGAAATGAACCAAATGTCTCTATTTATAGAGATAAAATTATTTGGTTTATGAGCCTATAGGCCTCACATTCTATGGGTTGGATCTGATCATTTATTTACAACAAAATTAAATTTTTATTGGTATACTATTATCCTCAATATTTGTTAGAAAATAATGCGAGGTCTAAACTTGGAAAGAGCTAAAAGATATTTCTGGGCCAATGCAGACAATTATAAATAGGTAAATTGGTGAAATACATCCCCAAATTTATACACGTTTGCGACGAAGGTCCTCGTTCTATATTTTTTTGTATTACAGTCCCTAAACAATTTGCGATTGGTGAAGGTAGTCCTTCCGTCCAATTCTATTACAGAAAAAATGAATTTTGAATTTTTTTAAAGTTTTTACAAAATGACCATTTTACCCATTTCCTCCTTCCCGGCCCTCCCTTTCCTCCACCTCTACCCAGTCCCGCCACCACCAAATCCCAAACCAGCCAAGACATTCCCGACATCCCCCTTCCACTTTCGTCATCCCCCTCCGGCGCTCTTTCATCCTTCTCCACCCTCCACCCAGTGGCGGAGCCACAGTGGGGCATGGTGGGGCAAGTGCCCCACCAGTTTTTTCCAAAAAAATAATTTTTTTTTTAGTTTTAGTTTTAGTTTTGTTTTTATAACCCTTCGTCTCGTGACATTGTTTATTGTACCCATTTTGAATCACTTTACGATTTAAAATTAAATTATTATTATTATTATTATTATTATTTAGTTTTAGTTTTAACACCTCGACTCGTGAACATTGTTTATTGTACCTATTTTGAATCACTTTACGATTTAAAATTATTTTTTTTATTTTTTTATTTTTTTAGTTTTAGTTTTGTTTTTGTAACACCTCGTCTTGTGAAAATTGTTTATTGTACCCATTTTGAATCACTTTATGATTTAAAATTAAATTATTTAGGTTGTGAATTATAGAAATGACACCACTTGTATTTTAACAATTTTGCTCTTGATTTGGTAACAAACTTAAATGTGTAAGAGACTAAAAAATAAAATTACTAATAAAAAATCCACAACGCACTTCTCAGAACTATAAAAAGTCCACAATATGAAGCTGTGAGGACTTGGAGGCTTTATAAAGACTCGATCAAGTAGAGTAAAAGGGTGAACAAAATGCTGAATAACTCTAGTCTATAAGATTTCATCAAAATTTTTTTGGGCTTCGCCAATATTTATATGCATTTATTTTTCATCAATGTATCATGCTTCTCGAGATAAAAAATTTCTGACTCCGCCACTGCCTCCACCCGACTCCTTTTCTCCTACACCTTCGGCTGCCTTCTTCTTCTAGCATTTATTAGGGTTTTCGAAAAAAAACTCAAAATTTTCTCTCTTTAATTTTCACACACTCACTTCGGCTGCCATCTTTTTCTTTTTTCTTTCAGTTATTACTTATAGTGACTCGGTAAAGGCAGGATATTCAGGGGATTCATATGTGCTCATGTACTAAAATTATCTCTAGAACTTGAAATCCTTTTAAAATAGTGTAAATTTAGATGTCTTCTAAGGGGATGAATCCCTGCCCTTGGGACCAAAGTATTCTGACTTTATGGATACACTTCAGGATATTTAGGCGCTAGATGCCACTTTAAGTTGTTTTTGGATTATGAAAACAGTTTTGATGCCATTAAAAAAAAAAAGTCCCATGGCGGCAATGAAGAAGGAGAATAAGGTGAGAGTACCGCACGTTCTCACCGTCGTCGGTTCCGATTCAGGTGCCGGTGCCGGAATTTAAGTTGACATCAAAGCTTGTGCTGCAAGAGGAGTTTATTGCTCCACTGTTATGACAGCTAGATTTTATTCTGTATATGCATCGGTGGTGAAGAGGTGGTGATTGGTGGTGGCGGCGGCGCTGAAAAACCCTTCAATAATGGCGTCTTAATATATCTTCCCCCTTAGACCTTTTCCATTATTGAATTTTCTTTTATTTTTTGGGTCTTTAGCAGCTGACATTAAAAGAGTTGGAATGAAGGACTATTTTCACCAATCGCAAATTGTTTGGGACTGTAATACAAAAAAATATAGAACGGGGACCTTCATCGCGAATGTATATAAGTTTTGAGAACGTATTTCACCAATTTGCCTTATAAATAAGAAAAGTATCAAAAGGTGATAATCCCAAAGGCAAAGATGGACTTTTTTTTGTGGTAAAAATAAATTTGAGTGAGTTCGCCTCCGATCATTTCACGTGTCAGAGCAGGCTCTAAAAACCATATGCAACAGGATTGAACACTTAACTTTTGTAATACACATAATCTTTATTAATTGATTCAACTTGTGTTGATTAAAGATGGCTCTTTTCCTACCTGAAAGGACGTGAGTGGGGAACTTTTGCTTTTGAATCCATTGTGTCCCATCTTTGTCTTTTGCTTTTATCTTTGTCGGTAAACTTTCTTAATTTAGCTATGTGGGAATACCCACGCAACCCCAATCCATTTTCTTTACACTCCCCACCCTACCCTCATTTAAAAAAAAAAAAAATTATCTCTCCTTGGATTCTCTAAAATCTCTCTACCCAAAAATTGCCACCACCGGAAATTCTCTCCCTAGCCGCCGTAAATTTTTTTTTGGATTTTGATCGCATGCTAATCAGCATGCGGTTTGCCACGCCACCGAGTGTAAATCTGCATGCGGTGACGTGGCAAACCGCATGTTGACGTCAGCATGCGATGGTTTTTTTATTTTTTTTAAAAAAAATTTGGCTCGCATGCCAAAAAAAATTTATTTTCAAATTTTTTGAAAAAAAAAAAATAGGCTCATGCTGACAGTTTGCCATGTCACCGTTGGTTCAGTCGCATGCGGTGACGTCACATGCGGTTTGACACGTCAACGCATGCGGTTGAACCAAACGATGACGTGGCAAACCGCATGCTGACATCAGCATGCGCCTATTTTTTTTTATATTTTTTTTTGGATTTTGACCACATGCTGACGTCAGCATGCGGTTTGCCACGTCACCATGTGCAGATTACCGCGTGTAAATCTGCACGCGGTGACGTGGCAAACCGCATGCTGCCAAATTTTTTTTTCCAGAATGCAAAAATTAATGTTTTAGGAGTATTGCCACAAAAATCAAGTGCCAAAAATATTCCAAGTATTTTATTTAGTCCATTATTTAGCCCCATATTATTCAGTCCATTTTTTGGTGAACAAAAAAAAAATCCCGGAATTTTCAGTCCATTGCGGTCAAAATTAAAAAAAATTCCCAGATTTTTTCCGGCTGCGGTACAAGATTCCGGCATCGGCCGCAGGTTTCTGGCTGCGGCAAAAGATTTCCGGCGGGCAGGAAAAATTATTTAGGAGAAAATTGGGAGAACTTTTGGGAGGAGAGAGAAAAAATTAAAAAAAATAAATAAGGGTAGGGGTGTGAACAAAATGTATAGGGGTGCCTATAGTGGCCATGTTTAGCTACTATATATAACAATAAGAAATGGGCAAAAAAATCGTCAGTTCCGTGTATATCCCACATTCTTATACTAAATCACTCACAATTCACCATGTGTATATATAAATGAAAGACATGTCTACATGACGAATTCTGAATGGTTGTGTAAAAGAATTTGGATACACATCATAATTCGTGCTACGAGCACCATGAATTAATCATAACTTGTCAGACGAACATACCGAGTTTCAAACATACGAGTATGGTTATTGCATACACATACAATTCACACAACCGAACTCGATTGTCCAACCCCGAATCTAAAGCAAACTACTAACAAACCCCAACTATTAACCTGTTAGTCAAAGCCAGACTTGTCATGGGTCCAAAAACCCCCTTGGACAAACGGGGTTAGAGATTTTAAGGGTGCATCTCGTTATGTCACCGCTCACCTTAGTGAACTCCACAACGACTATTAATAACCCCTACCCATTAGCTCAGCAAGGGAGGGCCCATATACAGTAAATGTCAACGCGGATGCCTGGGTTAAGCAAAAATCATAAATTTGGGATGGATCCTGCTATAAAGGCATTATAGATAAGAGCTCTAGATTAGGAAGATGACCAAAATCAACATTACATAATCACAACATCAATCAATCACACACATTTCATGCGCAATTAGACACGACGATCAACCATACAACAATGCATACATAATTCAACACTTCATCCAATTTGATGCGATACAATAAATGAAGAAAACATTTTATCACATTTCATACTTAACAAAAGTATCATTTCATGCTTCTAGAACAGGAAAATCAAGAGTGTAAGAACCTTACCTCAATTGCTTAACGAATTTTTTCAAATAAACACAATTCACACTTTTCTTAGATTTTTATACGTAAGTTTTGAAGACCATAACTCTGAAATTGACCGTTGAAAATCGATCCACACCGTTCAAATTGAATTCTTATGAGTCTTCTATCTGTTGTCACAAATTTGAGGATGATTAGACTTCATTTGATCCCTTTGCTTAACACTCAAGATCACAACTTCAGTTTTCCATATTTTTCCTTTCTTCTCCCTTTCTCTAGTTTCTTTTCTTTGTAACTGATTTCTTTCTCCTTTTCAAGCAATAACTAAACCTTTCAATTTTTTACAATCCAGCCTAACAACTTTCTAACATCAACACTTAGATCCTTCTACTTCTAAAACATAAAGAAGCACCCATAAATAAATAAAATTTTAACAAATACCACATAAAATAATTAAACACACTAAAATTAAGTAAATTTATGCAAAAACATGCCAATAAAAAGTTTGGGTATCACAGTTTTTTCTGAATACCCCTACAAGAAATCGCTGAAAGGTTTTCCACAGCTCTATCTAATGACAGAGAAGTTGAGAAGCTAATGGATAATTCGGTAATGCAGAAGTAAATACTCGTATTGAAAGAATTCAGATTCTCACGGGTTTGCCTTTGACCTTTTTAGAGCAAAAATTGAGTTCATAGTAGAAAAAATAAAATCAGGAGTATCAAATAGCATTAGAGAAATCCCCTATTTCTAACCTCTATTTATATACCGATTTCGATAAATAATACTATATTTTTTAGGCTAAAAATAGTAGAAAAAATGTACGAGTAACTATAAATGTCCAATTAGTAAATCCGGTCACTATTCAGGCAAAAAAAAACACATGTGACTAACACATGTATCTGAGTTAAGAATATAATGTCCAAAATTAAACATACCCTCTGGAGCAACCTGATATGAAAACCCGAAAGCCCGAAAACCCACCTTCTTTATCTTCATCATCCCTTCCAATATAAACCCTAAAACTCTACCTATTATCATCTCATGTAATCACCTAAATCCATCTACATTTTCATCATCTCTCTTGCATTTCGACCCTGGTGTAGCACTTCCAAATTCCGCAGGGGACTCAATGACACCAATTTCTGAATCCTAGAGAATTACATAATGTAGGCACTTGGCAAGAAATTTGGAACTTTGTATTCCGGTCCAATGATATAGCTGGGAAATTCAAATTTCTTCGTCCACGAAGCCTGCTCACCGTATTCTTTCATAATCCATAACTCATATTTATTCAATGAAGACCGACTACAAACACAAAGACATCCTTTGAATAATCCTAAATTTGTAGAAAATATTTCAGCTGATTTAAAACCTGGTGGCAATGGAGGTTCTCGAAACTTTTCTTTACTCAAATCAAACACATTCAGGAAATGCTCTATTTTTTTGTCCTTATTATAACGATAAGAAATCCAATGAAGAGCTTCGCCAGAGACTAGAGCCGTTTTATCTTTCAAATGAACATTTTCTCCCGAAGGAGAACAATGGCAAATGCTTAGTTTCCAAGAACCATTACAACTTAGATTATATATGTCCAACACTAATTTATCACTTGACACGACGATTTTGACCACGTTGTATTCGTTGTTTTGTGGATTGAAGATGAAACCTACAACATCGTAATAACCCTTGTAGGAATTGCTGCTTGGGGGAAGAATCCGAGATTGACGTAAAGAAGGGGTTCTAAAGATACACATCTCTTTGCCCAAATATTTTACAGAAACAGAAAACACCATTCACACATCCTACGAGGGAGATTTCACGGCCAAGAAAGAACGATTTCGCAGACAACTCTCCCCAGCATCTATCAATCTCTGGTGTAAAAGATTAGGTAAATCATTAGCACGCTCGAAATTTCGGGAAGAGTAGAACAACACATTGTTTCTTTTTTTAGAAGTTTTCTTAAGGGGTTGTTTGAGATGAGATTTGATGAAAATAGGGTTAGAGATTATTAGGCTCTTCCAGGGCTTGCAGATGCAGCAAAATTGGACTAGGGTTTTCACCGGTAATCGACAAAAGATTTCAATCAAGATATCAGTTGGCAAGTATGGAGTTTGGTGAGGTCGGTCTCCTCTGGTGAGGTCCAATAAAAAAAAAAAAAAAAGTATGGAGTTTGGTTTGGGTATTGTTCCGTAGTTGACATTGGAGAGAATGGTTAGGGTATTGTAAGAATTATGTTTGATGAGTAAATTGATGAATTATGACTTAATTAGAAGTATATAAAGTACTAGAGAAGTCTTCAATTTAATTTGGGATTGGAGAATTTTTAATCCGAAGTACTGAAAATCGAAGTACTGAAAATTCAAAAATTAGACGATTCCACTTAACCTACCCTTTGAAAGTTTTTATGTGAAAATTAGCTCATGAGCCTCCATATTTTCTCAAAACCAATTGTCAATGAGAGGTGTTAATTCATTAGCTTACAAGTTATTTGTATATTCTTTATGCACTTGATGTGGACCTGTCACACACTACAAGAAAGCAGTTAAGTAATGACGGACATATCCGAGGCTCAATACAAATCCTAGGCTCTCCTGATGCTTCTATTATTTATGTCAAATGGTAATATTGTTACTCATACTTTAGCGAAACTCTCTCCAGATGTACCTATCTAATATTTGAATATGTGATTAGTATGGCTAGTGATATTGCCAAGGCGGATTTCCTCCTACCAAGGCAATTTACCTTCAAATGACTAATATACCCTTTTAGTCAACATTAATCTCTCTAATTTAATTTATCTCTCAAATATTTTATTCACTATTCTATTCACACTCAATCTCTATTTTTCTCACTCATATCCCCAAAATTTCTCCACTATTTTCTCTACATAATCTATTTACCCTCAATCTCTAACTTTTTATATTTACCCCAAAACATCAGGAAACTCTCTTTCTCTTATCGTCATCATTTCTCTTCCTTAACGTGCCTTTTTCACAGTAAAGACATCTTTCAAACTCTACAACCTTTTTTTGTCAACTCTTCATGCTCAACATAATCCTTTTTTTTTTTGTTGAAGTATAAATCTGAACCCATAAAACATAAGAAACTTTGACATCTAGAATATGATTTAATAAGAGTCTGAATTTAAGGTTAATAGAATCCCTTCGTGCAATAAAATCCCAGGTTTTGAATAACAAAGGTAGCATTAAAGCAAAACTTAATCAAGTTGAAGACCTATACTTTATATTCTCTTCATGTCCTGCACCACCGGGTTTGTTATGTTTTTCATCTGGTGGCTTATTACTACTACTACTACTGGTATTGTCAACATGGTTGTCAAAATCGCGTTCTGGATCGCAAAATCGTACGATTTTACGATCCTAAGGCCTACAACCGTGTTGGATCGCTGTAAAAATCGTTGTGGTGTTGGATCGTCGATCCAGATCGTAAGATCGTAGGATCGAACGATCCATTACGATCCAACATTTTCTCCTTTTGCAAACGGAACTGTGAAGAAGAAGAAGAAGAAAATGGGACGCTGTGACGGCGGCGGTGATGGAGTCGCGGAGTCGCGGCGGTGATGAAGAAAACGGAGAAAGGAGACGATTCCACTGAGGCGGGGAGGAAGAGAAAAGGAGGAGAAGGAAGGAAGGATGGGGGAGGGGAGGGGAGGGAAGGGAGGAAAATGGCGGTGGGCCTGGTGGGGCTGAGGGGTCTTGCGGAGAAGAAAGAGAGAAGGGAGCGGCTGGGATGGGAGAATGATGATAATATGATATACAAATTTTAGGGTTAGGGTTAGGGTGCTTAGGAGTATATATATAGTTAGGGCTAAAAGTGCAATTAAAATATTAGCATATAAAACCTTATAAAATAATTATATTGAAACAAGTCCTAAACTATTTACTTTGTATTTTCAGTATTTAATTGGATATTAAAACAAAATGAGATGTTTAAGGGAATGATTTAAAATAAAATATATTTGAGATATTAATTTTAAAATAAAAATATTTATTTTTTAATAATTTTTTCGGATCTTCCGATCCGTGTTACGATCCTCGAGTTTACGATTCTTGAGACCCCTTCCGTTCCGAGTCAAAAATACGATTTTGACAACCTTTATTGTCAACATTGACCTTGGGGGTTTTGCTACTTTAGCTTGTTCACCATCCATTTTAGCCTAGGAAGGAGGGGGTCCTATGGACATTAGAATTAGATCTTGAAGATGAAACCTCCGCTGCATTAATATTTCATTTTTTTGTCATTGCTTTCATCATTCTTGATTAAAATCTTAGGTTTTGAATAAAATCCCAAGTTCAAAGAGATCCAGTAACAAAACAAGTATATCGGAACATACATCACTTTTAAATAGGACTTCACTATGTCTGAAGCACTTCGATGAAAATTTAACGAAGAAATCCAAAAACCTCTCGAATGAGGAAGACAAAAGGCCACCACCTCCAACACTAAGATCTACTCAACAGAATGGAAACGTTCTTTAGACTACAATTTAGAACTAGAAAGGTAGGTAGGAGGAAGGCAAGAAAATAATCTTGAACGACACTAAATTGTAGTATTCACTCGAGGCAAATATGTCATTAGGGGCCAGTCCGAACTCCAGAAAATCAAGCAACAAAAAATAGACCATAGAATCGCCACATAATAATAGTACTAATGATGCAATAAGTAACTAAATAATCAAAATGCAAAGACAATAAGAAGCAACAATGAGAAAAAGAAACCTAAGGGTAAAATCTAAATTCAAATAGATGAATCATGTACAAGGCCTGCTGAAACATGTACACGAGGAGAATGAAATATCATCATAATATAATCATCATAAGTTTTCATAAACAAATCCATTATTCTTTGATCTAACAACTTTAGATTTGCTACCTAAGACCATAACAGCTTTACTCATAAACATCCCTCACAGAACAAACAGCCAAAGTGCTTTGCTCATGCAATCAACACAACAAATGCATCTAAACTAATCGGATTCCCACATTTCCTAACCTCATCAAGAGCCTTCCTCGTTATGACTTTCAATTCCAGAAAGATTCTTCACTTGGACTGGGGATTTTGTTCAAGTCAATTACATGTCTATCATCAAGAAAATCTGAGGCTTCATTTACGTATAAAGTACTTGTGTCATCTACGACCATAGTACTGTCAATCACATTATTCTGCGAAGTCCTACGACTCAAAGATGCTTCTACTATCTCAAATTGTGAAGGGTCTCTTCTAGTTGAACTGGAAGCTTTTCTTTTTCTTTCGGCTGGCGGTCTTCCTTTACCTCGTTGCACATTTGGTTCAAAACTTAAAGAACATTCTCCATCAATTAGTTGAGATATTTTTTCTCGAGCTTCTTCTTTATCAACAAGAGGCAATACTTGATACTTTTGTTGCAAATCCGAAAGCAAGTCTTGCAATATACAATCCTCATTGTGTGTGTCATACATAAAAAGCGAGGCTCTTGTATCAATGCGCCATTGGCTATGTATATCTTCAAGAGGTAATGTTTTACTCTTCCAACCGACTATCATATGTGCACAAGGTAAGCCCATTGTTGATGTAAAATTACCAGTGCATATTGCTTGCATTGAATGATCACATGCCATTTTGAATTGTTTTGCCAACTTTTTCAAGGCAAAAAATGACACTCTAGTGGCAATTTCTCTGAAAAATGGGGTGTTGCATTGATGAAGAATTCGAAGCCTTTCACTCTGCAATTGAGTTTTGATTTCTTGAACTTCATTCAAAATGAGAAGAATCATTTTTTCTTTTATTGTGCGAATGTCTCCAGTTGAAACCATTAAATATTTTTTAAGTTTTGAATGTGCTCCTTCAGCTCTTGACGAAACACGAGTTTCAAAATGCAAAAAATTATCTGTCCATGCACCCACAAATCGCTTCTTATATGGAAGCCACGTTCTTCGAAGATAATTCAAAATTTCATTCTTGCCTGAATATCCCAATTCAATATCTTGCCAAGCACTCTTATAAGCTTCTTCAGTTGTAGAATATATAACCATGTTCCAAGCCAAAAGAAAATCATCCCAATCTTCTTTCTTTTCAAATTTAGCCTTGCAATTAGCAACTATATTCTTCTGAATATGCCAGACACACAACAAATTTGTAGCTCGAGGAAATACCGATTGAATAGCGTTCATCAATGCTAATTCTCTATCAGTGACGATAACAAGGGGTTGATGATCTGGACCGAGAATTTTACTAAATGCGTTCAGAGCCCATTCATAATCTTGATGCGCTTCTTTCCTCAAAAAGATATAGCATGAAGAGAATGAAGTGTTGAAACTTGTAATTCCAATTATTTGAAGCAAAGGCATCTTATACCTATTAGTTTTATAAGTGTAATCCATAACAAACACAGTAGGATAGCTTCTACTCAATTTGATAGACATGGGATGAGCAAATAATATGTGAGTTAAATGACCATTTTCATCTTTCTTGACGTCAAATGTAAATTCAGCCTTACCAAGTTCTTCAAATAAAATTTGAATCATGGAGCGACCATTAAGGCTTTCCTTGGTGATCTTCTGCTTCATGTTATATATGTTTCTTGCAACCGCTTGAAGACTTGGATTCCTCTGACGAAGAGATGAAAGAATTTGTCGAGGTGCAATGCCACTTTTGGTCATCTCATCAATACTCGTTATAGCTTCTGATGATAAAAGACGAGATGTAGGATGTCCAGACAAATCTGTAGAAGCTTCATGATTGTGCTCATTATTTTTAATTTCTACTTTCCAAATCCCATCCCATTGTCTCTTACCTTGAACTTTGAATAGACAACTTATTAGTCTCGTGCTTGTATTCCTCTTTCGTTCTTCCGTCGGAATCTTAAGCCGGTCACGATATTGACCTCCTCGATCACAACCAAGTATAACATATTTGTCCCGTCTAGAATCTTGGATCGACAAAATATAACCTTTTTCAGCGTAAAAACTCTTTACAACTTTTACAAGATCATCTCGCCTTTTAAATTCAATATCAAGTAGATGATGGTCATTCTCACAATTATTTGGTTCCTGTTGATCATCCATACTGCATGAAGTTAAAAAGAGAAAAATAAGTGTCATAATTAATATACATATAAATTATATACTAGCAGTAAAAAGGACATATCATACGCATAAAAACAAAAAATGAAGATCATCATTCTTGTTTAGAATCAAGGATGGCTATTATGATAAATTGATACGGCCATAACATATATTTTGATTAAATTTATTCAAACTATCCACAAATTCTGCCTATTTTCAGTTGGCTTTAAATGTACAACAGAATGTTTTTTGCATAACTGAGCCAAAAGACCAGAGATGTAGTTTCTAACTTGTAGCGCATGGAAACAATGTTAAAACAATGGTACAACATAACATATTTTTATTTTTAATTTAAGATAAAATTTTCAACTTTTTCTTTTGATGAGAACTCAATTTTATGGCTTAAACTTTCTACATAACACAGTAGAAATAGTCTTGCATTTTTTTTTATTATAAGAACTCGATTTATAATATCAATTTATTCTTGATATAGTCATAGATTTTGAAGGTACAAGAGTGAAAATTTTACCTTTTTCCGAAGACTTGGAAAAACCAAAGTGATAGAATGTTATAGTGTGTTGAGCATGAAGAGTTGACAAAAAAAGGTTGTAGAGTTTGAAAGATGTTTTTACTGTGAAAAAGGCACGTTAAAGAAGAGAAAGGATGACGATAAGAGAAAGAGAGTTTCCTGATGTTTTGGGGTAAATATAAAAAGTTAGAGATTGAGGGTAAATAGATTATGTAGAGAAAATAGTAGAGAAATTTTGGGGATATGGGTGAGAAAAATAGAGATTGAGTGTGAATAGAATAGTGAATAAAATATTTGAGAGATAAATTAAATTAGAGAGATTAATGTTGACTAAAAGGATATATTAGTCATTTGAAGGTAAATTGCCTTGGCAGGAGGAAATCCGCCTTGGCAATATCACTAGCCGATTAGTATTACCCCGTGTAATTGCTCTTGTTGCTCTTGCAATTTGGACAGACAATAAATGAATTATTTTTCACCTAAAAAAAGACGGACTCAATGGCTTGAACATGGGAATGGAGTCAATTTTTTTTATAGGTTTTGAAGGAGCGTAAGTTAAATATTTGAAGTATATTTATTTGACTCGGGAGTGAAACAAAATAGTATTGTGTCTCATACAAAATCATTTCCTTTTTACCTGATCGGTACCTTTAGGTAAATGTTTTTAGTTATATGATTTGCTTTGCTTTCTTTATTTTTTGTAGAAATTTTGAATCTGAGACTAGGTCTGCAAACGGGTCAAGTTTAGTTCCGTATCCGACTCAAATTCGATAAAAAGTTTAGAATTTGGTAAGATTTCATACACATATACCCGCATCCAGTGGCAGATCCAAGAATTTATATTGGGGGGAGGGGCAATTTTTTTACTGAAAAATTTTAGGGGGCGAAATACAATATTTATAAAGAAATATCACAAAAAATAATTTTTCCTATAGAAAATTTGTCTTTTCTGTAAATGTTCAGGCCCCTTAGCTCCGCCACTGCTCATCCATCATAATAATACGGTTACCTGATATTCATGAAGAAGATTAAATCAGAAATTAGAAGAAAAAATATTGAGAAAAAAATAGTAGATATAAGGGAGATCCATTAGTGCCATTTTAAAACATAATTTTTTTTTTTTTTAGCCAGCACCCTTATTCTAGCGAATTTTATTTGCCTCAACGTTGGAAGCGGGTGTCGAACTTGTGACCTCATGGTCACAAGTCAAGGCCTTGCCCACTGGGCCAAAGCCTTCTTGACTTAAAACTTTAGTTAATTCATGAAGTAGCAAAGGCAGTTGATTTCTATGACAATTTCTATGAATAATAATATACGATTACCTGTAAATGATGTCAAGAGAATTTAAAGGGATACAAATTGACTTTTTCGAATATATATATATATATATATATATATATATATATATATATACACACACACACGTAAGTGTGGCGGGATGAAATATACAACAAATTTTGATGCTATGGGAAAAACTATAAGAAAAATCAAAAATAAAAAAAAGTGTGTTAATTTATAAAATAATAAAAATATAGAATATTTAAGAAAGAACATGAACTAAATTCAAAGATTAACATATCTCAAGACTTACAAACCCCTAAGCTTGTTAAAATTTTAACCAAAATTGTTATGATATAAATGGTGTCATTCTTATACTTCACGAACTAAAAAATTCTCACGACACAGGAATGAGAATATATACGGGTACAGACGATTTTCACCCCCTTTAATGATGGTATCTACTTATTGAACTATCTTTGTACCATAAGTTAACCGAAAAAAGGTTCATATATATCTTCAAAACGATAATTAAATGGGAATGGAGGGAGTATCTCTTATTATTATTATTCACCCAAAAAAAATACCTCTTATTACTAATTAATTTTGAAAAGATATAAAGATCAATGAACTATTTTTATTTAATTGGACAACACACTGAACAAATTTGTACTTGTTTATTACACTACTTTTAAAACCCTTGGACCAAATTGGTTCACTATCGTACCTTTTGATTCAACCATTAAAATAATTGTTTAAAGAGTGATGTTAGGCGGTTAAGCCCAATTGATTAAAAATTGGTTAAATTGGGTTAAAATTGATCAACAGGACAATAATACTCCTGAAATGTCTTTTCAAAATGAAAAAAGGGGTCAAAATTACAATTGTAGCCCTGGTATGTCTACTGAAACCGAGAAAAAAAAATCAATAATAAGGCCATTGATTTTTGTGTCAAGTTTCAAAGTCAACATAGCTATAAAGCTTCCATTACACCCCACAAACTTTTTCTCCATCATTTGCAAAAATTTTGCTCCTTTCATTTACATCTTTGCAGCTCAAGATTTTCTTTTGTTTTCATTCTTATTCCTTTCAATTTGTTTACGACACTGCAAAAATTTTGGTTTTTTCTTTTCAATTTCCTTAACATCTGTATAGTTAAAAAACATTGATCCATAAGCTTTAATTTTTTTTGTTAAATATGAGTTCAAGATTTAATGGTGAAAGGAACGAGGATTTAATTATTTTTGGTGAGCATGCAACAATTCCTCTAGCTATGGATGCTTCCGGAAGCTATGAAAATTTTGATATGCAGACTGCAACTGGAGAAGATGTAGTTGGTGGTGAACAACTATTTGATGAAGAAACTACAGATTCTGGTGAAACAATAAAAATTGGTTTATTTTTTCTAAGCCTATATATTGCTAAGTTATCTCGTATACGCAAAAAAGAGGTCGGAACTTAGAAAGTATATTACAATATATTGCGATAGAGGTCGGAACGGTCACGATCTCAAGCGTACCAAGAGAATCGACTGTCCTGCACAGCTTAGTGCAATTTTACGCTTTAATGGAATGTGGGAAGTTTAAAAAATAATTGATACACACAATCACGATTTAAATCCATTAATGTCGAGATTCTTGAGGGCTCATCGAAAAATTCCGTCGGAAGTTAAACGGAGATTGAAGTCTAATGATAAGGCTGGAATTAGACTTTGTAAAAGAGCGAGGATGTTAGAAGTTGATGCCGGTGGTCCAAAAAATTTAACTTTCCAGATCAAGGATGTCCGGAACTATATTGACAGAAATAGGAGAGAAGGATTAGGTAAGGGGGATGTAGATTGTATTTATCAAATGTTTACGAGAATGCAAAGGAAAAATCCGAATTTTTTTCACTCTATCCAAATTGACGAGGAGGGTAGATTTGACAGTGTATTTTGGGTTCACCCACACAGTAGAGCAGCGTATGAGCAATTTTGTGATGTTGTTAGTGTAGATTCCACATATTTAGTTAACCGGTATAAGATGCCGTTTGTTTGTATTGTCGGAATTAATCATCATGGACAATCCATTTTGTAGGGTTCAGCACTTATATCCTAAGAAGATACGGCTACATATAGGTGGTTTTTTAGGACATGGTTAGATGCTATGGGGGGAGACCCCCCGTTGCTGTTATGAGTGATCAGTGTGAAAGTATAGGGAATGTCTTTGCTGCTGAGTTGCCCACAACCATTCGTAAGTATTGCATCTGGCATATACTATCAAAATTGCCTGAAAAGTTCAAGGGTGTTGAATACCATGCCCATGTCAAAAAAGAGTTTAAAATCGTTGTATACGAGAGTGTTAGTAAAGCCATTTTTGTTAGGAATTAGGAATCATTTCTTGAAAAATATAATTTGCACGGTAATCAGTGGTTGTTGAAATTGTTTGTCGAAAAAGAAATGTGGGTTCCTGTCTGTCTCAGTCATATTTTTTGGGTTGGAATGTATTCAACTCAAAGGAGCGAGGGTATGCACGCTTTCTTTGATGGTTACGTGCACTCATCGAGCACTTTGAAGCTATTTGTGGAGCAATTTAAAATTGCAATAAAAAATAAGATTGACAAGGAAGCTGCAGCAGAGTTCAAGTCCAAGAATATTCTGGTAAATTGCATTTCAGGTTATAGGTGGGAGAGTCAATTTCAGAAAGTATATACTAATTATTTGTTTGAAGAGTTTCAGTTGGAGATTAAAAGAATGCTGAATTGTCAATTGGTCACGGACTCGGAGACAAATGAACCGCAGGAGAAAAACGATCAAGATTTCGATTTAAGAGAGGGCGGATATGAAAAATGTATGGTAATTAAGACGTCATTGACAACTTTTCATTACATCAAAGGATTTATTTTCACAGTGATGTATAGGCCAGAAGGATGTATACTGAAGTGCAATTGTAGAAAGTTTGAGTCAAAAGGTTTGTTGTGTGCACACATACTCAGAGTTTTGTGTCTAAAAAAATTTGATATTGTTCCTGAAAAATATTTGTCGAAGAGGTGGAGAAAATATGTGTTTCGAAAACATATTTTAATGGATACCCCCAAGTAACACCGGTGTACAAAAGGTTCAAGGAATTGGAGTCGCTTTTTAATAAAATGTTGAATTATCTATATCTTGTGCATCAAGATTTGAATTGATAAGTGTTCTTAGAGTACACCTATGAAGAGCTGAGAAAATCCAGTGAAGTTGAAAATCCATTTCCCGAAGACATTTCAAATTCTCCCTCAGGTGAGCATTCTTTAGAAGTTACAATACAAAATCCTAGAGTAACGCGGACACGCGGGCGTCCTAGGACAAACAGATTAAGAGGACGAATAGAAAATTTTAATCGAGGTAGGGTCGTGGGCGAGGTGTTCGTGGGAACCGCGTTCAAAGAGGTGGTCGCTCTGGCGGTGAATCCAGATGTGGTCGCTCTGGCGGTAAACCTCATACTAACATAATTTGTGTTTTTTTTTAATTGTAGGAATCCCAATCATAAACAACATGATGGTGGTGAACCGTTTAAATTTTCTACTGCACTACATTTTCATTTCATGAAACTTAGTTTTTTTCAATTGTACTTGATTGTTGGACAATTTTTCTTATCTCACTGTATTCAATTCAGACATTAAATTTCTTGTGGTTTCGAGATGTTGGAAGCAACATCATGTTTTGTCTTTCTTGGGATTGGACCGTTGATAGGGGTGGGTAGTGGGTATTAATATAGGATTTGGTTGTCTAACATTTTCATAGTGTTTTTAGTCTGAAATTGCAGTGCATTAAAGTCATTGTCCGAGTATCTTCCCTTCTTCTTCTCCGGTATTCTTTAAGTTATTTTTGTACTACGGTAACCTTCATTTCTTATGTTAAATTTATTAATTTATTAATATCTAATTATTTATTTTCATCTGTTCAGTTGACATGGCGAGGGCCAACAACAATTTTGTCTTCCCTTATCCAGACTACAATGTTGGTGATAAGATTGAAATCATCGGCCATGAAGACGGACTGTACAGTTCATTTTACCGTGGTTCCATCACTGCGAAGCTTCCAAACAACAAGTATACCGTCGTTACTCAACCCTAAAACATGAAGAAAAATCAGGCCCTTTGGAGGAGGTTTTGGCGTTCAATTGGATCCATCCCCCTCCACCATCCGTTCCACTAGAAACCTTATGGAAAAAGCAAGAAGTGGATGTCAACACTCATGGCGGTTGGTGGCATGGGTTTGTTAAAAAGTGCAAATCTGAAGATTTTTACAAAATCTCATTCCCCGGGTACCCGGACCAAGATAGCGACTACCACATTTCAAAAATAAGAGTTCACCATACTTTTTGTTGTGTAAACGGAAATTGGCTGTTTGATATGGGTTATGATGAAATGAAAAAATAATTTAAGTTAAATTTTTGTTTTAATTTTATTTGAAATTTCAGAACCGAATAATGCTTCTATAGACTCTTGATATCAAATTGATTCATTGGCTGGGTTAATTATAGAACTTAATGAGTATTTGAATTTGGGGATGTATAGTCTTTTGGGTTTCTCGAGAATTTGACTGACTAAAGGGTTGGGGACTGTTCCACTTTTTGGGATACGTGTTGGTGGTAGGCAGGTGGTGGGCAGTGGCTATTCATATAGGTTAGATATCTTTCAAGTTCAAGCAGAAGCAGTAGCTGTTTTGAATTCCTTTATCCTGATTATGACATTGGGGACCAATAGAAGTAATTAATTGGACATGAACCGGGACAAAAATCACGGAGTTTCCAAACTATCCAACTGAAACTCAAGATTACCACATCTCTAAATTAAGAGTTCACCATGAGTATTTTAATTTGAACAGAGATTGAATTTTTGAAATTGTTGAACGACTGTAGGAAGTCTAATCTTAAATAAAAAGTTTTTATTTCTGGGTAACAATTATTATTGTTTTTTTTAAGTAAAATGATGAAAAATAATATAAATAAAATAAGTATTACATCTCCCATATCACTAAACTTACATGTAGACGAGATTATAAAATAACTTAAGTTTACTAGCTAATTCAATGGCCAATAATGCACCCTTGGCCTCAGAAGTATAAGAAATTGTCGCCAATCTGCTTCCAAACACCCATGTTCATTCCTCTTTAGCAGCTACAGTATACCCATCTCCCCAATAAGCTTAGTATCTCTTCTCTGCTGCTCTTGTTTCCAGTCCAAGGATCACAAGTAATGTAAAAAGTCATACCAAAAATAGGCAAAAATGAACACAATAATTAAGGAAACAGTATTAGTATACAGTTCGAGAATAAAAAAAGTGATATGAAAAGGCATAACAAAAACAGACAAAAATAATTAAACATGAGTTAGTTTATGATTGATCCAAGAACAGAACACATCATTAACTAGTTAAACAAACCGAGTTCAAGAACAAAACAGTTCAGTTCCAAAAAACATTTAAAAAGTACTAGAAAAACATAAAAAGACAAAACACATATCTACTGATCTAGCATGAAATTCCATGGCAGTTCACACGTGTTTGCGAATCACTGACATAAAATAATCCCCAATTTGGTCAGGATTGTGGGGAAACCCAACAGAGAAGAGATTGTAACGGGGGTTATAACCAACAATAAAACCAAACCACCACCCGTAGTTCCAATACACATCCACCTTCTCACCCATCGCAAAAGACGCGTTTCGGTCTGGTGTTGGTGGTGGCAGCCTAATGTAGCGTTGGTCAACAATTTCCAGTAGAGGGTGTTCTTGGAATCAGAAAAAAATTGTCTCATACTGCACTAGAAATTTATCATCTTCCAGCTGAGCTATGATTTGGGCGGCGTAGTAGGAGCCTATATAGTCAGGCTGGTATCCTATTATTTCCACCACATCGCATTTCTTGTACACTTGATTTGCATATTGGAGTGCCATATTTTAGTTAAAGAAATGAAATGTTGGAGAATTTGAAGTGAATGAATTATCTCAATTCAGATCACTTATATAGAAGATGACAGGGAGTGAGAAATAAAAGAGGAGGTATTCGAGAGGTTTAAAAGGCAACGTTTCACATTACCTTATCCATTAATGTTGGTTTCATTTGGCGTGCAGTTTTGGCTAAAATATACACCCAAATCCCAGATAGTTTGGGAATTTGTGAACAATAATTACACATAATAAGTACAAATATATATATAATAACTTCTTTCGAAAAGTAAGATAAAGTCATAGGTTTTTCCATCCATGATTGTCAAATTAACAGAAACCTTGAAAACAAGAAGAATTAAAATCATTTAAGTAAAACTAAAATACACATGAACATTAAAATAGAAAAAAATAAAAGAATAATGTGTGAAAGCTTATTCTTTTTTTGAAGTAGTTGTTGAAGTTTCTTCACTTATTCCTTCAAGGTTGCTAGTTCTGTTTGTAACAATTTCATTCATCCTCCAATTACTAGTATGGATCTTTCGTATTAATCCTCAAGCCACCTAAAGAAATTACATATGGCATTCATGTCCTACCAAAATATAATAAAAAAAAAATTGGTCTATAACTTTCAAATATTAGAGATACTAGAGAGTATGGATGTCATACAACTTCTACCTCTTTACCTTGAAAAAGTGACAACCAAAAGAATTTTCTACCCCTATTCCTTTCTGTTTGGGCGGTTATGGGAAGTGCGGATAATCACAGTGACAAAGCATAACGTTTGATTGACCGCGATTACTATTTTGATTGTTGTTTAAAGATGAAGTTGACATTTTAATGGAATGGAAATGAAAGGAAAGAAGATGTAAAATCAGACAAAATGTTATACAACTGAACAAGAAGCAATGGAATGGAATGGAATAGAGCAAGCATACAATGGAATATATTTAATTTATGACTAACAATTAATGGCCATCCGTTGGATGTTGTTGACATGAACGGTCCAGATAAACCATTAGGGAATATCCAGATCGATGACATGGCTATTAATAATTTGTAAAAATTGCAACCCTAGGTCCAGTAAAATATCTAAATTGAAACCCTTTAGTCCTAAAGGTAATTACAACTATGTCCAAATAGTAAAAAATTTAGAATTTTTAAGACCCTTGTTTTAAGTTTTTCATTGCAATCAGACCCCTAAATATTATTGTATAGTTTGATTGCATTATAATTACTTCAATTAAATACTAATTTTGAATTTTATTTCAAGCAATTATAGTGTATTAATACCTTAACATTATGTTAAACATTCATATAACTAATATTGTGTTGATGGTAATTATAGAAGTCATAATGGTGTACTATTATTGTTTCATTATTAAACTAAGTCGACGATGGAAACGTTATGTTAAACATTCCTATAACTAATATTGTGTTGATAGTAATTATACGATTCATAATGGTGTATTATTATTTTTTGATTATTACACTAAGTCGACGATGGAAACGTTATGTTAAACATTCATATAACTAATATTGTGTTGATGGTAATTATAGAAGTCATAATGGTGTACTATTATTGTTTCATTATTAAACTAAGTCGACAATGGAAACGTTATGTAAAACATTCATATAGCTAATATTGTGTTGATAGTAATTATACGATTCATAATGGTGTATTATTATTTTTTGATTATTACACTAAGTCGACGATGAAAACTTTATGTTAAACATTCATATAACTAATATTGTGTTGATGGTAATTATAGAAGTTATAATGGTGTACTATTATTGTTTCATTATTAAACTAAGTCGATGATGGAAACGTTGTGTTAAACATTCATATAACTAATATTGTGTTGATAGTAATTATACGATTCATAATGGTGTAGTATTATTTTTTGATTATTTCACTAAGTCGACGATGAAAACATTATGTTAAACATTCATATAACTAATATTGTGTTGATGGTAATTATACGATTCATAATGGTGTAGTATTATTGTTTGATTAATTATACGATGTATGTTTGATTATAAATCTTGCGCTTTAATAATAATTACAAATCGTTGGAAAATTATATGTTGAATATTGATTTGTATAGTTTATTTAACAAATCATACAATTACAAATGCATTAAAAATAATAATATTCATTAATAAGAAATTATTAAAAAAAACCAATGAAATTAAACAAAAAATAAATTTGGTTGGTGGATAGATTTGATCCACGGTTTCATGAAGAAACAATAACTTAAGGAGAATGCCAATGCCAATTTAAACAACATGCTGCTATTGCTGGGTTACACAAACTTAACTATCTATTGTTTGAAATAGTATAGAAATTCCAGCTTCCAAGAAGACATTAATACAGGTTGACTGGAAGACTTGGCGTGTATTGGGGGAATAAATAACCAGACAACGTGTATTGGGATAGCAATGGTAAGCGAGCTTTGACCATCCGCATGCCGATGTACTGCAATCAGAGTGTGGTGCACAACACTATATTTAATGCTCCTTATTAACTTCTGTCGTTGGAGTAATCTATCAGACGGCTCAAATTGTTTTTTGATAGTCATTATACGCAAATATTTTAACCCAATAAATACTAAATAATCACAGACGTTAATTTTTTAATTCTACGGCCTAAACTAGTTTCGCAGAATTCCGTTTAACAAATTGATTTATAAATTTTTAATTACATGTTTAAGAAACCATTTAATATTTTTTTTAATGACATTATCAATATTATTTTTCTTAAATTGAATGAATGATAATAAATTATTAGGGGTGTCAACGGGTTCGGGCCGGCCCGAACCCGGCTCACATAGCTCGAAAAAATGTGAGCGTGAGCTGAGGTAATGTGAGTGTGAGCTGAGCATGAGCTTAATATTCAAGCTCGCTTCTTATGTGAGCTGAGCGTGAGCTTGACCCCGCTCAGCCCGAAAAAAGCTCGAACCCGAATAAGATTAATATAATTAAAATATTATATATATAATAATAATACTAATTTAAAAAAAACTTATATACATTATAATTATTATGTGTGGATTAACTCAATCATCTTTTTTTGGGTAGAAAGGAGATTATATTAAAGAAGGAGTCTTACAATAGGAGAGAGACAGGTACAAAAGTTAAAGAAAGAGAGAAAACAGGAAAAGACAGCGTGGGAAAACACGGTACAAAATACATTGGGATGAATCACAACAAAAAGTGAGATGGTGTAGAAGAATTCATAAACATAGAGACTAAGGAAAACATTTAATCTAATAGACTAATATTTAGAATAAAGCTTCAATGGGATTGTCAAAATTGGAATTGCCACCGACAATGGAATTAAATCAATCTTTTGAAATTTGCAAATTTATCATTTGTTAAAATTTTAAGTGCATGGATTCTCTTGTTTTTTGTTTTTTTTTATATAAGACTCCTTTTATTAGCATATCAAACAATTCTTGAAACTTTTGCTTCTTTTTGTGTATTCTTGTCCAAATTTAGTTTTAAGGCTCATTGTATTATGCTATTCTTGAGACAGGATTTTCGTTTTCTTCGCTAATATAAGTGAGCTTGGGAAGCTCGTGAGCTAAGCTCGAGCTCGTGTTAAAATGTGAGCTGAGCGTGAGCTTAAGGTTTATGAGCTTTTCCGGGCTGAGCGTGAGCGTGAGCTTTTGAATTTTTATGTGAGCTGAGCGTGAGCTATGCCAAGCTCACTCACATAGCTCGATTGACACCCCTATAAATTATATTTAAAAGAGTAATATTATTTTTTAATTTTTTTTATTAAAAACAAACAATTTTAAGAAAAATAAAATTATTAGAATAATATTTTTTTAGGGAAATATTTTTTAAAATAAAATAAAAATCTCTAAGAAAGCCAAAGAAACTTCATTTTCCTACTTATTGTGACAAATGAAGTAATACACCCTGAGAAGAATTTAATAGGGTTGACTGGGGGCGTGCATTGGGACAACAAACGGACAAGACCGTTTGCGTGTATTGGGAATGCAAATGTGTTAAGTGTCATGACCACTCCGAATGTCGATATTGTCCAATGTGTATAATACTATATTAATGGCAACTTGCATACCAAATGGTGGCCGTTGGATAGTTCAATCAGACGGCTCATATTGTTCCATTGAGAAAATTAATGAATAAAGGAATAACAGTCGTAAGATTTATAAGCATACGGCCTGAATAAAGGAAGTAAAGGAGTACTATCGCTGATGTTGGGGTCATCATTTCCAATGTTTTTAATGGCTTTGTTGGGAATAGTGGGTACTCCATAGACTGAAAAAGATGAACTATTCTGAGTAATAGATAATCATTTCATTTTTCATTGCCAAAAGTAATGATTTCTATTATGAGCCGCATTCCCCTACAAGTCAAAGACTACCCTAAATATTTCTTTCTCGTTCTTAATGTTCTTACTCTCTCTAACACAAAACAAAAACCACCGCTCCGCCACCAACTACCATTACTCCGGCAACATATCAAATCAGTATTTCAAGTATTTATTCCATTAAATTTAGTTGGTGTGAGGTTTGTTTGAAGGTTCTAACTATAAATACATAATTGGCTAAGATGTTGTTACTTAGCAAACATCAAATAACTCAAACAAATCTCTCAAATGGCTTTTACAAAAAGATCAAGGATTTCACCTTCCCCAAAAATTTCGGTGGAGATGATTCCCCTATTAGCATGGATAGAGTTGAACTTAGGGCAACTCTGGAAATGTTAGTGGAAACCTTTGGTGCTAGGAGATTGAGAGCTTGTGTAAGGAGAAACCCAAGCCTAGTCAATGATAATCGAATCCTGGAAGGCCTTGAGATGAATGAGCAGCTGAACTATTCATGGAGTGCACCACCTTCAATCCCACCACGCAGCAGACTTTGGCCAAATTATTTTCCCACTACATCAACCAAACCGTACTCAGGTATTATTGGGTACACCGGCAGGTCTTGTCACACCACCACTAGTGATCCGTGGTGTCCCCCAACCATGTCCTCCGCCCTCACCTCCATCTCCCACTCCGAATTTTGCTTCAATTGAACAAGGGACACCTGAAAACCCTATTAATTTTGATTGTGGGTCGGATTCAGGGGGATTGCCACACCTATTTTAACAGTTAGCCTCTCGTCCACGTCCTCAGGCTATGAGACTGGGGACGAGGCTACTTGTTATGGAGGGGGACCAGCAGGGTTAAGGGATGTTGGTTTTGTTTTTTGGTGGTAGTTTTTGTTGTGGACCCGATTTTGGTAGTGCTGGTGGTGGACTCTAGGTTGTGGTTTCTTCCAGGTAGTGTTGACAAGCCAAGTTTGAAGGTTCAATGTTGGAAGTTTTGAGGCTTTTAGCCCGTTGTTCAAGCTGTGCAATTGTGGGGCCAAGACTTTTTTATTTTTTTGAAAGTATGCAGTTTCATTTCCTTGCTTTTTGTAGCTTTTTATATTTTTTTTCTTTTTTCAGCTTACTTTTGGTATTGTAATTCTGGCAGTTAGTACTGCTTCGGATTGTTCAATTCCATTTAAGATGTAACATCAATCAATGAAATTATTAATCAAATATTCTATGTTGTTTATATGTTTGTGAGATCAATGAATTGTCAAGGCTTTTTAATTTTGGTTGGTTCCTAATTTTTTGAGACTGAACTTACAAGGCAAAATTATTCTTGAAATGTCTTAATGTTCAGACTAATCTTATTCTGCAAAATTTTAACAGAAATAACAATAAACTTATTATGCAATTTTTTCCTAGAGTCTTAATGATCTTATTCTGCAAAAAACATTCAGAAAGAATACTGAACTTATTTTCAGAAGTGCGAAATTTTTCCAGAAAAACATTTTCAGTTTCACGTGTCTTAATATATTTTGCACTTTGATGAGCCCATGTGTCTAAAAATTTCCAGAAAAAATTACAGTTTCATGTATCTTAAATTTTCACTTATCCATTAGATGTTCATTCATTTTAAAAACTTGCTCATCTTAAAGATGTGTTGTAGTCTTAGCCATGATTTCATTCTAATTTTAAAAGGTTTTAGCCATTTTTCATTCACAATTTTAAGAGTTTCTTGATGTGTTCATAGGTTTTGTTTCCAGACCAAGATTGAGATTGATGAAGTGTTTTTTTTGCTGAATAATTTTGATGAAGTTGTTGAACTACAAATTTAAAGTAAAACAGCTTTGGTGATGATGAGGGTGTAGGGTGTAGGGTGGGATAGGGGTATATTAGACATTTAGATATTCAAAATATAAATAAAATAAATTTATTTATATTCATATAGAGGGGTATAACAGACAATTTATCTTCTCAATTTGGGTTTTTAGCCAATTAATTGGCTAAGTCTTAGCCGAAAATCATTTTCCTTGTTTAAAATCAACAATTGACGAAGTTGTTTCTAAATGAAGATCTTATGGGTAATGAGTAGGCGTTGGGCGAATGACTAGCAGTGGCGGAGTCAGAAATTTATCTTTGGGGCACAATTAATGTTGACAAAATAAATTCATAAAAACATATAAAATATTTCATCACAATTGTTTCTTACGCGTTTTGATACTTTGATAATATTATATAATTACATCATTTTCGATAGTATCAAACACATATTTCTCAACAAATGCAATTAAACTATCATTCAACCACTGATCTCCAATTTGATTGCGTAGACAATTCTTGACAAAAGTCATTGCAGAAAATACTTTCTCAACTGAAGCAGTAGCCACTGGTAGAATTAAAGCCAATGTCAAAAGCTTGTAAACTAATGGGTAACTTGAGGTTTGACTGCTTGAGCTGCTAAAAAAATATCGTCATTATGGACTTTTGCTACTGGTAGCATAGCATGACCCTATGACTACTAGTTGTTGTAGTCTATAATATAGACTAGGTTTTTTTTGATGAAATCTTATAGACTAGAGTTATACTGATACACATTTTGTTCACCCTTTTCTAGTAGTAAATTTTATTTATTTATTTACTAAATATATATTATAATCTTTTACACACTTAAGCTTGTTACAATTATAATAAAAAATGGTAATATATAAGTGGTGTCATTCACATAATTTTATAAATCATTTTTACTTTTTATTTTTATCAGTAAATTTTTATTTTTATTCTTTTTGTACCTAAATTATTTTTGAATTACTGATTTTATCAAATTAGTGTGAAACTAGTGATTTACTGCCACTTTTAATCACAGGTTTTGCACATATCACATGTGTTAAGGATTTAAATTGATAAAATATCATTAAGTCTGACAAACATATACAAAATACGTGTTCAAAAATGACTGGAAATCTCTAATTTTACACTAATATGACAAAAGAAGTAGTTCAAAAAATAGTTGATGTATAAAAATAGTTAAAAATAAAAGTTTACTAACAAAAAAGATAAAAGTAAAAATTATTTATTTATATAAAGAGAGAGAGAGAGAGAGAGAGAGAGAGAGAGAGAGAGAGATTTTGTTACTAAAAGAATTGTTTTGGAAAAAAAATTACTTTTTAAGACTAAAATACGTAAATTTTAAAATCTTGAGCAGAGAGTGCCAACGGAAAATTGTCAGGATTGTCAGGGTATAATATTTATAGAAGTTGTCAAGGTTTAGTCTAGTTTCTTCATCTACTTAATCAGATACACGATGTTAAATTGTTACTTAAACGGAAAAATCCTTATATAAGAGAAGTAGAAAGTTTTTGAAGGATTACCGAGATAAGAGAGAAGAGGAGGAAGAAGGCTGAGAAAGGCCTCATTTCTTGAATATTGTTGACTAGTACTACTGGTACCTTGTGCAACTTGAGACTTGCTATTTATAGGAAGTCAGTGATTAGAGACAAGGTTGTCAAGATCGTAATTTTGACTCGGGACGGA
Source organism: Vinca minor (assembly GCA_026122235.1). Classification (NCBI taxonomy): domain Eukaryota; kingdom Viridiplantae; phylum Streptophyta; class Magnoliopsida; order Gentianales; family Apocynaceae; genus Vinca; species Vinca minor. Next base: position 1,303,227 of record JAOCZM010000294.1, on the reverse strand, counting down.
AGGGGTCTCAAGAATCGTAAACTCGAGGATCGTAACACAGATCGGAAGATCCGACAAAATTATTAAAATAATATTTTATGATAAATTATTTTTGTTTTTATTAATTTTATTTTTCCTTAGTTCTTATTAATCTTGCACCTATAATAATTATTAATAATAAGATTTTAAGGACTAAATCTGTATTTAATTTAAAAGTTATTAATAGTAACATTTCAACGCCTTTGTGCTGAAGGAAATTAATTGCTGTCCAAGAGGGACCTATTGTGCGAATTACTACACTTTATACCTAACTTCTTCAGGGACCGATTGTGCAATTTCAAAACTTTTATCCTAAAGATCTAGGTGTTTCTCTTTCTTCCGTAATTTGGAGACTCCAGAAGAAACCTTCTCTCGTCTTCTCCACCCCCCTGGCGCCCCTCCTGTTCCGTCATACCACCCATCTTCTCCTTTCTCTTTCTTCTATTTTCTTCTCCTTCAGCGCCTCCTTTCTCTGCTCCGGTCGGTGTCTTCTCCGGTAAGGTAAGCCTTCCTTTATTTTATTTTCCAATTTTTTTCTTTAGTAATATATATATATATATATATATATATATATATATATATATATATTTCTGCTTAGTATTATTATTTTTCTTCTGTTTTTCCAGAAAATCTTGGATCGTTATGGATCGTTCGATCCTACGATCTTACGATCTGGATCGACGATCTATTACGATCCAAGGTTCCTGCGATTTTTAACCCGATTCAACTCGATTTGTGGCATTTGTATCGTTTCGCGATTTTAACAACCATGATTAGAGATGCCAATATTTGACCATAAAAAAAACAAAAAAAAAAAAAAAAAACAAGTTGACATTTGATAAATTAGAGAGACGAGGAAAATATTTGTAATCCATGAGAGCTAACCCCAAATAGTAATGTAGCGGTAGAAATTTTTTATTTCCGTTCGATATTTTATTCTATGTGTTACTAATAAAAATTTGATATTAATTAATTTTTTAATTAAAAAATTATAACTTACAAAAAAAATAATGAAACCAGTAAGAGAAACGTAAAGAAGTGTCAATCATTTTTATTCGGAAAACATGAAACAGGATACAAATGGAGACCGGGGATTAATATTATTATGACAAATGCCAAACCACCCACTCCCCTCTGCTCCTGAAAGTAGAATAGTTATGTTAAGAACCTTGTCTAATTGATCTTGTAAAGTAAAATTTTACACATCATTACAAAGTAACAAGAGCGACAATTAACAATTCATAAATTTTGTCTTTTTTCTTATCCTGAACAATTATGCATCATAAGATCAATGTGCAGGGATATATATCAGGTTCATAACTGAAATTTCCCTCAAATTATATGACCAATAAGTTTTTTTCTTTTTTCTTTTTAATAAAGCTTAAGACTCAACTGTATATTTATTTAAATTTCAAATTTACAATTAATTTAATCCGCTCTTACCGTTAAACCTTTGTGGGGGCAGATCTCACTGCAAACTATTTTTCTTTTTCTTTTTCTTTTTTCCATGTACACAACTTCCAAATTCAAAATCATGATTAACTGACAAGTTTATTTCGCTTAGGTCAACTTTAACTAATATGACCAATAAAAAAAAATGGAGGAACAAATATATGACTAATATTTGCATTAATTTCTTAGGAAGTCCCTGCCCTTTGAAAATTGCAAAGAATTAATGTTTTCAAATTTGTAAACAATATATAGAACAAACAAGAAGGATGTCATGTGCTGCCTATGTGACCTATACAGCTTACCTACTGCCTAAATAAGTTTATGAAAACTGATCAAGAACATAGGCAAAAATGTCTTCATATTGTGTCATATCTGGTGGAATTTTAGCCTCAACTTGGATTGAATTTTGGTTGAGTTTGAGTCTGAGTTTTGGCGGGAGAAGTTAAAAAATTGGCGTAGAAATTAAAATTAAATTTTTTTTTCCAAATAATCGTTAAATATCAAATTTTGGCCTAAAAAGTTGGAATTTGATTTTCTCTCGCCAATTTTAGAGGCCAAAATTTGAACTTGAACGCTTATTTGAAGAAAAAAATTTGAATTTGAACTTCTCCCGCCAATTTTTTAGCTTCTCCCACAAAAAACTCAAAGTTGAGCCTTAGAAAATATTGATATGTTTGAAACTTGTATTGGAAAATCAGTCATATGTAGAGTCAAAGTGAAATTACTTAGTAGTTACCAACATCAGTTGTGGTGGAGTGGATAATGACTTTTCCTCCCTTAAGAATGATCAGTGTTCGAACCACGGATATGACATTTGTATTTAGTTATTGATGTTGGGAGAATCGCCCCCTTCTTGGGCCTCTGCAATACCCGATTCAGATTAGTCATGTCTGTTGAGATTAGATACTGAATGGTAAAAAAAGTGTAATTAGTTTTTTTTCTCTTTCCATTAAATGCCGTTATACAGTGATTTAAAAGACAAATAATAAAAATTTGGAAAACACGAGAGATATATTTCGAATATTTGATAATGTAGCGTCAAGATGACCTCAATGGGGCATTTTTGCACATTAGATAGCAATAGATTAACTCAAATTTCGATCAAAATTCAACTTGGGAGCTATAATTAATTATAGATTCTTCTGTCATTGACGCTCATGACTAGCACTGTCAAACGGACCACTAGTCCGCGGACCGGTCCGTGGTCCGCGTTTTTTGGACGGATTTGGACCAAGCTATTCATGGTCCATTTAAATGCGGGCCATTTTAGCCCGCTCCGTTTGGACCACGGACCAAGGCGGACCAACCCGCATTTAAATTAATATATATAAAAACATATTTTTTAAAGTTTTACTTCTCATTTTTACAATTTGTTTTACAAATATTTTCAAAAATAAACAACAAAACTCAATTTTTAAGCTTTATATTCTTTTTTTTTCAATTTTTCTTTTCAATTTTTAAAAATAAAAATAAAAAAAAAAGTCATTTTTAAGCTTTATTTTCTTTTTTAAAAATTTATTTTTAAAATTAATTTGGTCCGCGGACCGGCCCATTTAACCCCCGGATTTCTTATGGACGGGTATGGATTAGGATTTTCTTAGTCCGCAAAAAATTTTCCAAATCTGGCCCGGTCTGTTTTAGGGTAATCCGCGACGGACCGGACCGGACCAACCCTTTTGACAGTACTACTCATGACACACACACAAAAAAAACATAATAGTAAATAAAATTTTGAGGTCAACCTTCTGGAAGGTGCTCTTAAAATCAAATTCTTAATCAAACATGAAGGGTATCTAGAACTGGCAGAATCTTATCATTTTATTAGTACTGTGAAATGGGCCGGCCGGCCCGTGCGGGCTCAAGTCAAAACGGGGCGGGGCGGGGCAGGCCTAATTTTTGCGGATCAATGAAACATATGCCCATACCCGCACCGCCCAAGGTCCGCGGGCCCACTCAAAAAAAATTTTTGTTAAATAAAGATTTACCCATTAATAATAAAATAGTTAAGGTCATGTGTACTTTTATTATATTATGTATACTTTTTTTATTACCATCAAGTGAGTAGGAAATATGTTAATATATACCATATTATATATAATATATATACTATTCCAAAAAATATTATATATAATATGTACACTTTTATTTTTACCATCAAGCGAGTAGGAAATATGTTAATATATACTATATTATATATAATATATATATATATATATACTATTCTAAAAAATATTATATATAATATATATATACTATTCCAAAAAATATTATATATAATATGTATACTTTTATTTTTACCATCAAGCGAGTAGGAAATATACTAATATATACCATATTATATATAATATATATACTTTTCCCAAAAATATTATATATAATATGTATTTTTTTTAAAATGAAAAAGCCCGCGGGCGGCCCGCGGATCCGGTCCGCGCGGGCGCGGGCTAAAAAGCCCGCATTTTGCGGATCAATATTTCCTAAGTCCATACCCGGTCCACGGTGGGGCGGGGCAGGCCAATCCGCGGGCTTCGGCCCACTTTGACAGCACTGCATTTTATTTCCTCCTCCTTTTGGGTTGACAATCAACAGTGTTTCAGTGGGCAGAAAATTGCCAAAACAATGGCTTTGCTGTTTTGCAAATTGGCAGTTGATGATATCTGATTACGATGTTAAGACTCATTTTTTTTATATAGTATTTATTAACGTAATTTTAAAATGTTATTTCTCAATTAAACAGTGAAAAATATAATTATTTATTTATTTTAAATAGCTATTTATTTATTTAATATTTAATCGTCAAATTAAACCGATGCAACGACTAATAATGCATTGGTATTAACTGAAGAGAAAAAAAAAACAAGTAAAAATGTTGATGCAGTAAAGTTAATGAAAGATAGCCATAAGCTGGAAGTACACTTGCTTCCGATGGGCTGTGGAGGAATGGTGAAGAAGATTTAGAGATAAGGCGTTTACCAGAAGAAAAGACAATTCATAAAAAGTTTTTTTTTTTGCTAAGTATGGACAATTCATAAAGTTATCCCATGGCACTATCATGATAGTCATAGGTCATAGGGTAACACAATTCTAGAATAGTTGACTCACAACTTTCTCACGTTAATCGAGCGAAACTCACATATACAAGTAAGTATATATACAATCCCACGAGACATCTCCTTTTTAGTAGAAAAATTATAAATTGTCCCTTGTGTCCCTTGTGCAATATTAAAGAAGAAACAGTGGACCATATACTGAGGGATTGCAAATTTGCTACTGGTTTTTGGAATGAAATTGGACTTTATATGGTGAAGCCAAATTTGAAAGGTAACAGATTGCAGGATTGGTTGAGGTTGGGAGCATCTGAGAAAGATGTTTCTAAGTTCAATGGTGTGCAATGGGGCACAATATTTTCTTTTGGTTGTTGGACATTGTGGCACCATAGAAACCAAACTGTGTTTGGTAATGGCAAAGAAAACGTTGATATGGTGTTGGAAACTATCAAAAGAGCCACTGAGTTTTCGGCTCTTGGACCGGTTAAAGACTGCTCCAATTTGAAAAAGAACATTTTCGTATCTTGAAAAAAGCCACCTATAGGGTGGATGAAACTTAATGTTGATGGCTCGTCCTTAGGCAACCCGGGTCAAGGAGGAGCGGGGGGATCATCAGAGATGATAAGGGTTACTGGATTGGGGGATTTTGTAAGAATCTAGGAGTCTGTATGAATATGGTCGCAGAGCTAGCAGCTCTGAAAGAGGGACTTAATATGGCTTTGAATCTGGGGATTACAAAGTTGGAAATTGAAGTTGATACTAAAGCTTTGATTCATTTACTATTACATGCAGATATCACCACTCATCCGTATTCGCCTATTATCTATGATTGCAGGGTATTACTCAGGAGAATACCGGAGAGTAGATTTCTCACATTTACAGGGAGGCCAATGCGGCAGCAGATGGATTTGTGAAGGAGGGAGGACTCGCACCTTCTACTTCTATTTTGTACTTTCATTTTGTTCCCCTCTTTGTTAGCCATGTTGTGGCGAGGGATGTCCGTGGGGCTTTTTGTTCTAGGCTAGTTCCATTTACATCTATTGTAATGAATGATGACCCTGGCTGATTTGTTGTTTCTTTTATATAAATGAATATGCTTTTCAACAAAAAAAATATATATATACAATCGCTTTATAGAGATTAGGCCAGAAGAATTTGTTACAGTTACTTTTGACAAAAAGGTTGCGAGTCCTTAGAAACAAGTTTAGTACGTTGTAATAGAATGAAATGCAATTTATTTTTATTCAGAAATACCTTCAAAACCAAAGGGTCGGAGCCAAGGCCTCCCAAAATTTTCATAAACGATGAATTTTCTACAGGAATATTTTTGTGTGTGATATTTTCTTATAAACATTGTATTTTGCCCCCTAAAAGAAATTCGCCCCCCATATGACAAATTTCTAACTCCGCCACTGGTCGAAGCACTCGCATTCCCAGTCCTAAACAGTTTTATAAAATGTCCCCAATTTTTTCTTTTTAAATGTACTAGTTTCGTTCTCCAATGCAGAAGTTCTAAATCCCTGCTGCTTCGAGTGACATTAAGATTATCTTCTTATTATCTGACTGGCCAAACTAGAATGTGATAATCATAAGTTCCTCATATTTTTCTCAAAAAACAAATGAAAAAATGTGTAACCATAATCATAATTATAACTATATTAAAAGTGTCAATAATAATTTGATAATTTAAAATTTAAAATTTGAATTGTCATTAAAGTATCGTGAAGACATTTTTAAGCCAGTATTATTATACACTTAGCCGATTTGTTCTGAATTCATACTTTTCTCACACTTGTACAAGTTTTTTTTACTCACCAGCCCTACTTGAATAAATTATGCCCCTAAAAAGAATATGAGAAAGGTATATGATCAGGACCGATAAGTAAGGTTTTGATATAAAATTTTAACTATTAAACTCTTTATTCTATTTTGTATGAATGTCTTCCAGCCTATCTAAATACCCCAACATTTTACTGTTATATCTTTGGTTTGTTTTATGAATAAGCTGGAATTTAATCTCATATTTGCTGATCTAATGGCAGTGTCTTTCCCCTACCATTTCAAGGGACCAAAATATTCTTCAAATGTCAACAAAGCACAAAACAAAGTATGATCAATTTCATTTTTACCAGCATTCATTACCCCATGCCCAAATAAATTCCTACAAGTGTTCTTCACTGAAAATGATCTCAAAATTGGTCAAAAAATTCCCATTTACTTCCCTATCAAAGACCCCTTAACCATTCCTTCCCTCCTCTCGGGGACGGATTTACATGGTGGTTAAGGTATACCTAGGACCACCCAAGATTAAAGAAAAAAGTTGGCCTATATGGTATTAGTGTTAAATGTTCAAACCAACAGCCTATGTTCGATTCTCCTCTGCGGCGTTTTTTCAGAGTGTCAATATGGATGATAATTTTTCAAGTTGAAGGGGATCTCGGATCTTTCTAAGACTCTTGTCCGAACAAAAAAGCACAAGACTTTTAGATTTGTGTACCGACTTGTAAAGCTAGCTTTGACATTACCAGTGGCGACATCAACTGTTGAAAGAGTGTTTTCGAGATTGAATTATGTGAAGAATGAGAAGAGAAACAAAATGGCGAATCCATGGCTCAATAATTGCTTTGTTACTTATGTGGAGAAAGAAGTGTTTAGCCCAATCGATGATATGGATATCATCAAATGTTTTCAAGCAATGACCAAGAGGAGTATGCAATTGCCCTTAATTAGAATCAGACATTTACTTTTGAGTTGTAATTTAAACTATCGTTTGGTAATGTAATATTGGTATACTTTTGCCGATAATCGTTTTCTTCTATATTTTAAATTGTTGAGGGACCACGCTAAACTTCAATTCTGGATCCGCCTCTGCCTCCTCTCCAAGGAAGAATCCGATTCGATCCCATTTTCATCAACACAAGTTCCCAATCTTCTTCAACTCTTCTCCTTCTTGAATGCCTCTCCTCAAGCAAAAGCAATGGAATCAATTCTTCAACATTGCGAATTTTCGCCCATGAAAGGAGAATCCAAGTTTTGTTTTGGTTAAATAGCGAAAATATATAGCATGCCAAAAGAAACTCCCTAGCCCGTAGGGATAGGGACAACGAATCCAAGTTTTGTGCTACCTCAATCGAGTCTTTACTCGATTCAATCCGCGAGACAGAACACAAATTTTAAGGCTGTCACAACAAAACATCTTACGAAGATTACAACTAGGTTTTTTTTTGCAGAAATACACAATCTTGGAAAATCCAAAGGTGATTTCGGTTCGGAGAATTATAGGATGTCACATGTTGCCTTATCCTTATGCAGTTAGTTTATTATTGTCACCCAAGAGAGTGATAATAAATTGTACATAGTTTCATTATTAGGTGAAAATGGTGGAAGAATTGAAGCAGCAGCTATGTGCTAAATGGATACTTCTTAATGGAATCAAGATCATGTTGCATTTGCAAATGAGACATTAGACTAGTGGCCGAGATTGAAGCCTCATGACGTAGAGATCATGAGTTCAAATCCCCTCCCCGCTTCTTGAATCCCCATTTCTTGTAATAAATAGGTCCCTCTCCCAATAAATAAAAAAAAAAGGATCATGTTGCATTTTTTGTACTGAAAACTACACCTGGGAAATCTTCAGTTTGCCACTTTTTTCCAGCTGATAATTTGGTTTGGATTCAATTCATACATGTAATAGTTAGTAAGTACTACTTCTGCATGGAATTGAATGTACATTTTCTTACGCAAAATGAATAAGAAAGTAGACATATAATTTCGTACTATTGTTGAAGTGTCTATAACTTTTTTGTATGGCAAATTTATAAACTAGTTTTGGCGGAGGGTTATCATTACTACATTATCCTTCCAAGTTCATACTTGAATCTACTTCCTTTGTTACATGTTCGATTCTAGTTACATTTTTCACGAGAATTAAACTTTTGCCATATATTATTTAAAAAATTATAAAATGTAGTAGTATGGATAGTGGTATTTTAAGCCATTTAATTAAGTCAATTCGAGTCAAACCATTTTTATATAATATTAATTCCAGTCAAAATTAATATTGGGCTTGGGGTCTTAACATGGGTCACAACATTGTTGAAATATCAATGTTTTAAATGAAATGCTGGAAGTAAGAGGAGAATTGAAGAAAAAAATAAGTATTTACAAGATTGGATTTTATATTCAGAATCAACCTCGTAATCAAGTTAATCCTTTATTTTTATTTTTAAAAAAATAGCTAATTTGAAAAGAACAAGAATAGAGTAGAATAATTATGGGGTAAAAAGTGTCCACACCCCCTAAACTTTTTTCAATTTTGATTTTTGACCATAAATTTAAAAACGTAAAGTCCTTGACCTTGAACTTTTATGGAGTGTTAATGTTTCATTTTCCATCCAATTCCACCATTAAATCTAACGGAATAGCAACATGTGACTCTCACATTACTTAACTTATGAACATTTTGAGAAAAATAGGCCCTGCCCTAATAGTATGTTATATTTTTTTTTCATAGAAGAGGACAATATATTTTTTTTAAGCAGAAAAGGTCAAGATAAATGTTTGGACGAAGTGCTATGTATTTTAGATTGTTCACTAGCTTTTTAGAGTAAAGTAAGTTGGATTACCTTTTAACCATTTTCTTATCCCATTTTGAATTTTTTTAGGTCATAGTCTATTTTTTCTTAAAATGCCCCTTGGTTAAGTCATGTGAGAGTAACATGTTGCTATCCGTTAGATTTAACGGTAGAATTGGATGGAAATGAAAACATTAACACTCCTTAAAAGTTCAGGGTCAAAGATTTTGTGTTTTTTAATTCAGGGTAAAAAACTAAAATCGAGAAAAGTTTAAAGGGCGTGAGCACCTTTTACCCAATAATTATTTACGAGTCATTGGGCCAATGGAGACAATTAATTATGGACATTTAAATGATGACTTTAAAAGAGAGGGAAAAAATATCAGAATTTGCTTTAAGAAAATTTCATCAATAAGCCTTACGACTCAATTGAAGAGGCAAAATGATCCAAGAACCACGAAGGGAAAGCCCGGTACATTGTTGGGCTGGTCTAGGCCATTGTCTTTGGGCAGTGCTTCCAGAGGCCCAAAAGGTTCCAAATTGGTAGATCCAAAGAACACAAAAGAAGGGAATAATAAATTTTCCTTTGAGGAGCGATTTAATAATAAACTTTCACTTTCTAATACTTTTATTTGGTATTTGGCCAACTAAGAAATTTAAAGGAATTTTCCTAAAAATATTAAAATAATGTAAGAATAAGTTTTAAGATTATATGTAATAATAATGTATAAGTAGTTGAATTTATAAAACAACTATTAGATCCGCTTTATTGTATGGTACAAAATGTTGGGTAGTGAAAAGATAACATATTCAAAAAATGAGTACTAACGCAGATGCGTATGTTGCTATGAATGTATTTGCATACTAGAAATTAATAGAATGAGAAATAAGATTATTGGAGAGAAGATATGTGCGGCATCTATTGAACACAAGATGATATAAAACTGTTTGCGTTGGTTTGTACACATAATAAAAAATTGAGTGACAAACCGGTTAGAAAAATTGAAGGGTAGAGGCATGAGCTTGAAAAGGTAGAGGAAGACCGAGGAAAGTTCAGCGAAGTCATATAGAGTGATATGAATTTGTAAGACTTGGATGAGATCATGAGAGTATGGTGTAGGATAGAACGAAATGAAGAGAATATTCATATTAACGACCACATAAGGTCTTTCGTTGATTCATGTAGTGGGTTCCAATGACTTGAAATTAAGGTATTGTTGTTTTTTTTTTTGTAATTTATTTGATAAATGAAGGCCAATGAGGGATTGGTTTAGGGGTCAAAGCCGAGGTCTCCTGACGTAGAGATCTTGAGTTTGAATCACCTTCACACTTCTTAAATTCCCCATATTTCTTGTAATAGATAGCTCCTCCCCCAAGAAATAAAAAAATATTGATAAATGAAGTTTAAACTAGACAATGACAAAATAAATATAAGGGAAGTAATTAATTCCTATAGCTCGAATATAATTTTTCCTTCAATAGAAGTATAATGTTTAAATAAATTAAATATTTGAGCATTTCGTTCAGGTTTAAATTCTTAAAGAAAATGAATAGAAAACTATGAGGCTACACATTAGAATTTTTACTTTTTAAAACAAAGTAATTCTTAGTCATTTGTACCATTAAAGATTTGAAGGAAGAGACTGCAATAGAAACAACTTTGTTTGCTTTATATATTTTTGTTTCTTAGCCTTAGCTGTTTATACTATAAAATTTCAGAAAATGACTTCAAGAAAAAAGTTTCATGGCTAACTACTAGTGGGAAAATTAGGTAGTTTAATCAATTCAATGGGTCCGATTTTATTTCTCACACATAAAAATACACCTAATCATGTTGGTAGAAGTGTAAGTCCCGCTTCTGTAATACTAAAAATACAGTTCAGCCCTATTGGTATAAGTGGGCTCCACTTTGGAATATTTTTAATTACAGAAGCGGGACCAACTAATTCTATTAACATGGTGATGGTGTATTTTTATGTATATGAGAAGAGACTGAAACCACTGGTAACCATGGGCGAAGACGGGAGGCGGGAGGGGGCCGACACCCCCCAAGATTTTTAAATATACTATTATTTAACGAAATTTTATGTGTATTTTGGAAAATTTTGAAAATTTTTATCAGTTTCGCCCCCTAAAATTTTTTTTTGTCATTTTTATTGCCCGCAAGAATTGTTTTGCCGTTTTTTATCACTTGAGTTCTGTAACTTTACATATTCTTACAATTTCGCCCCTCAATACCAAATTCCTGATTCGTCCCTGTTGGTTACCCCTATTAATTAGGGTGGTACATGGATCTCATTTTTCCACTTTGACTAGAAGGATGTTATGACTGGGAAACAAAGTTGATAGAAACAAATAAAAGCCTATGCAAGTTTCTTTCCCACCATAGCCCCCTCTTTTGGAAAACATGACTAATACATCCCTATAACTTTATAAGAAAAAAGAAATGAATATCCAATCTTCTGCTTTTAATTAATTTTTTGTAGGGTTTCTAGGGCTCAACTTGCTCTTTTTTTCTTTTTTTTCAAATGTTATTCCGAAGTGAAATATGAATTAAGTTCTCATTTTTATTCATATTTATTAATTGAGTTATTTGATTTATTTTTGTACTATAAATGCAATAATATTAGAAATCACGTGAAAGCAAGAATTCCGAAATATTCCCTATCCATCGAGGAGAGAAACATATTCTTGTACACAAAAAGGCGATACCCACGCCCTTAAGGCCCTTATCACCCGATCCGACGGGCATTGTAATGAGAAGAGAAACATATCCTCATATTATGTCTAGCTACGTATGAGCTTGGAGCGTTACAAATTAGTCTTTCTTTTGATCTACAAATTTTCACAGAGAAAGTATTTTGGAAAGAAAATATGTCATAAACACAGAAAACTGTGTAATTGGATTTGTGTCTTTTTTTTTCCTGTTGCGATTTTCACACTTATTATATAAGACAAATGTTAAATGTTTAAAGACAAATGTTCATCAGAATAAAATACTTATTTCAGCCTCAGAATATGTGTTCGTAAAAAGAAAACACTTATTGTAATAAATTTAATATATATATCTAAAAGCATACAATATTTGTTCAAAAATAAAATTTATATACTAAATTTTCATCGTTCAACACTATAGCTGTAACTAGGGCTGTTAACGAGCCGAACCGAGCCGGTTTTGGGCCAAATCGGTTCGGATCGTTAAGAAAACCGAATCGATCGTTAATCGGTTCGTTAGTCAACCGATTCGGTTGTTCAATTCGTAATCGGTTCGAAATAAAATCGTACAAAACCGGTTCGTTAATCGAACCGTATCAAATCGCTCAAAACCGGTTCGCTAATCGGATCGAAAATCGTAATTCGCATAAAATCGTAATTCGCATTAAATCGTAATTCGGTTCGTTAAACATTGATCATACTATTACAAAACTAGGGCTGTTGGGGAACCGGTTAACTCGCAAATCGCTCGTTAATCGGTTCGCTAACTCGCTAAAACCGGTTAACTCGCAAATCGCTCGTTAATCGGTTCGTTAAAATCGGCTCGCTAACTCGCTAAAATCGGTAGAATTTTATTAACCGGTTTAACGAGCGATTTAAAACGATTTACCGAGCCATTTTACCGAATCAGTAACCGGTTCGTTAACGAGCCGAGCGATTTAACGAACCGGTTTTAACGAACCGATTAACGAGCGATTTGCGATTTGCTCGGCTCGATAACAGCCCTAGCTGTAACGCTCTGGTAGACGAAATGCTTGTTATTTTCAAAGTTGAAACAAGGCAAAAAGAAGTCCTTGTCAAGATTCTACTTTCTTCCTCTACTTTCTTTTTTTTCAAGTTAGCCCTTTGGAGTTTGGAAAGCACTAAACGAATAGTTGGAAAAAGAAAGCCAAAAAAGAAAAAGTTGCCTACCATCAAGGGGTCTACACTATAAGAATCCCACTCACCTAACCAAAACTTTTTTCTCCATTGTGTTGCTTTCTGTTTTGCACAAATTTTCATTTTCATATGCCACCCCCACCACACACACACACACACACACACACTTTTTTGCCCGTTCATTCTAGGCCATGGCCCTTAGCAAGGAGTTACTCCATCCCTAAAAAAAAATCCTTTTACCAACCCATGCTCATGGGAATCGGGTAGCTTGTGGTCAGAGTGCACTCGAACACGGCTGGAGATCCCGTGTTCGATTCTTATATCTCTTTATAATGCGAGCAAATAATTTCTCCTCCCCTATGAGCGCTTATCTTCCCTCCCCTGCGTATGAGCATGCTTCAATCTTCCCTATCTAGAGTGCTCTCGCTCTTCCCCTACGGGGCAATCGCCTTTCGCGCTCAAAAACCCATGATCAAGATCCCACAATTTTTTCTTTTCCAAAACTAATAATTAGTTAGATATATGGTACATAATTATTCAGATCTCTCTCGATTCCATAATATAATTCGTTTATTACATTTAACGAAAAATAAAAAGAATAAAAAATAAGATACTTTATTAGTCAAAATATCAATATCACTCTATTAAATAAGACTTGTATACCACTAATTTTATTTAATAGAGTACTATTAATATTTTAACTAACAATTTTTTTTTTTACTTCAAAAATTTTTGCTAAATATTTTAAACGGTTTATATTATATTATGATATGGATATACTATATCAATACTAGCTAGTTTGGTTTGTTTTCAATCTGTTTTTGGTAAAAAAGGAGATAATGCATTACTAAAAGGATATTACAAAGTACATAAAAGTAAATATTATTCTTAATACATAGCCGAAGAAAATTTTGTCCTTAGGAACTTCCTCCCTTCCTTGTCACCTTGCCACACTTTAAGAGCAAATGAGGGTACTGATTGGAAAATTTGTCGTTCCGACAAGGTAAGAGAGTTCTCATGCTTTGCCAGTGCATCATCCACTTGATTGATCTCCCTGTAGACGTGCTCCATCTAATGTATTCTGAGCTAAGTGAGCAGATATCTGCAATCAGAAATAATATTATGATAGACAATATTTGCAGATTTTTGGTTGGTGAGGAAATTTAGAACAATATTTGAGTCAAGATTTATTTCGAAGTCCAGAAAATTGTACTCAATGACCAGCTGTGGTCCTATCCAAAGGGAGAGAAAACTATCTCACAAGAGGAGGAGATAGTCTTAAAAAGGGAGACTTTTTAAACTTGCCCCATGTATAGAGGGGTGTCGAGTTCGGAACCACTCGATCACGAGTCGAGTGCTGAATTGTATTTTAAACATGAGCTTTTTAATATTATTATTAAAAAGGCTTGCCATTTTCCTGGTTCAAAAGCGTATAAAAAAGTTTATTACAGAATATCACGTGAAACTAAGCTTGCTTTTGTCGGGAGCGTTGCTGAAGGGTGTTTTTTTTTTTTTTTTTTTAATAGCCAAATTTGCTTATCAAGTAAAAACTAGCATAGAAATCTAATTGGTTGCATGGACATGTAAAAATAGAAGCTCTAACTAATCACTTTATGAAAAAGTCAAGAATTGTTACCTGCTCTGGTCTATGAAGCTTTACTTTAAATGTAGGAGGGTGTCATTGGATGGTATCTAATTTGTATTCGAAACTCATACTGAGACCTGAATTAATTTTCGATATAGTATAAAAATAAAACCTCATGCATTAAATCATAAAAAGTTTATATTGAGACTCAATCCAATTCGACCCATAAAGTTTTTTTAACAAGATTATAATTTCGATGAAAATTGAAAAGGATTTACAATAGCACAAGTCAAGAAAATTGGACTGATTTTCAATGATTGTTACACAAATTGAAGGCTAGTGGTCCCAACATTTAAGCAAGTTGCTAATAGCAGAGAACTTGTCATTTGTTGTTATTATCCTACCAAAAACAAGTCCCTCTCGGAAAATACTGAGGACCTGTTCTAATTACCAAAGTTAAACCCCTCAATTTTTTTAGAAGTATAAATTATAAAAAATGTCAAAACATAATTATAGACTAAAGTTTGAAGAGTACGAACAATTATAATATTGAGTGGAGATACAGTGATTTTTTTAATATGTTAGGTGTTTTTTTTTTTAAGTTGGGGCCCCATAAAATGAAATGTTCGATTTTGTATGGGACATTGGGCCTGTACAGAGTCGAGCCTGATAAAAAAAGATTGATTTCTGACATTGTTAAATCTTTCAAGACAGGAAAAAAATGACTACTTTTTTTTTATTTGAGGTTCTTAACTATGGTTAATTTTCGTAAAGATGTGTATTAAAAAGTGGCTTCCAATTAATTAAGGCCGTCATTCTTAAATCTTAACCACCCCTTTAATACAAAGACTAATAAAATCGAAGTTAGGCCATGTGTTCAATACAAATAACGTTTTTAGTAAATGCATTTCTATTGCATTCCCGTCTGAATTATCAAATGCTTATGTCGGTAATTATTTTTCAACTCGAATCTCAATATATTGCCCTAAAACTTTAACCAAAGCCAGGATTTAGGCTCAACTTGGATTGGATTTTGCTTTTGGTTTTGATTTGAGTTTTGGCGGGAAAAATTCAAATTTACTTTTTTTTCTTCAAATAATCGTTCAATTCCAAAGTTTGGCCTCAAAAATTTGGAATTTGAATTTCTCTCGCCAATTTTAGAGGCCAAAATTTGAACTTGAACGATTATTTGAAGAAAAAAATTTGAATTTAAATTTTTCCCGCCAATTTTTAGCTTCTCCTGCTAAAACTCAAACCTAAATTCAAATCCAAATCAAAACTAAACCCAATCCAAATTGAGCCTTAATTATGTCGTGTTTGATTGAATATCTATGGTTGGTAACATGAGTTCTTGGCGGGGGCGGGGGCAAATTTTAATTATTTGAGGGGGAAGGATATGAAAGGAGACGTAATATTTTTTTACACTATAAAAATGAAATATTTTAAAATGTTGGAAGGGACGTTATTCGCCCTTTTAAATCTGCCGTTGATTGGTAAAATTGAAGAGAAGGAAAGAAGTTGGCAGAGTTGACAAGATTTTTCATATACTCACAAGACATGAGCTCAATGAACAAGAATTATCTTGTGTGACTTATAATTTGCGGGCTATTATACAAGATGAGGTTTACTTAAATATCATAGACGAAGTTAGAATTTTTTGTCCAGTGGGGTGTCGGTCTACCCACGACCTTGAGGTCGTGGGTTCGATATCCTCCCCGTGCATGAAGTATACTTTAAATTGTCTCCCTTTCTAGGGTTACCTCTTCCTCCACTTATAAAGTACTACTCTCTCCCCTCTTGAAATGTACGACCTATTGGACTTCAAAAAAAAAAATGTAACTCAAGATATCAAACAATAAGGTTATATATATATACCAGTAAAATCCTGACCCTAATTCGTCCGGCTCGATGTCCGATACGATTTTGAAAACATAAGCAGATGTTAAGGATCACCTCGCGCTATCCAACTCAGTCAGAAGAGAAGAGGGGAAGAGAAGGATAAAAATCATATGTCTACATTTTCTATATGTCCTGTTTTATATTCTACCAATTAAAATTTGGCATATGTTATAATTTTTTTGATTAAAAATTAATACATATTAATTTTTTATTGATGAGATAATAAATAGACAGAATGGTAAGGAGAGAAGGGGTGGGGAGCAGTGCAATTATTAGGGTGAAAATCATTCTGTCTCCATGTATGTTCCTATTCCTATCCCCAATCAATCAGAATTCGTTGTGTGGATATTTTTTTCAATTATATATATGCACATAATGAATTGCGATTTGTTAGATACAGGATGAAAACATACATGTGGACATGTGATTTTTTGCCCAATTACTAGGATACGGCAAGTGCTGAAATTTAGGAGCCCACAACAGTAAAGAAGGGCGTGAGCCATTGCCATGGCTCCAGTGTGGAATGGGGTAAATTTTGCACGTGCGAAATTCTTCTCGTTCATTGGATTAAAATTTTGATGGTTTAGATTGATTTAGAACGAACAAATGTTCTGATTTTACCGCGCAGAACACCTGTTTTAAGGTGTTCCGTATATACTGAAAAAAGCTGTTCCACATTATCCGGACTGGTGAGCCATAATGTACGGTTTTGCCAACATGGTGATTATTGGCAGTCTGGATACATGCGGAACAACAAATTTTCTGCACTTACGGATCATATGAGGACGAGTGTTCTGTACTTACGACAGGTATTCTGCACGACATATGTCCCATTTTAAAATTAATTTTGACCGTTAAAATTTTAATTTGATGAAAAATAGGTATGTTCTGCACGTGGGATAAGTCCTGTTTCGGACTGGAGACGTGGCCATCTGTAGCACAAATATAAAAATAAAAATATGGCTTTGCCATGTTGATGGGGAGAGATCCCGATGATTGTGTAATGCCATATATATATATATATATATATATATATATATATATATATATATATATATATATATATATATATATATATATATATATATATATAAAAAATCTTTCTGGGAATTATGAGTGAAATTATCATTACCCAAATCAAGAATCTTTTTTTTTCTTCAATTTTTTATATTCATTTAATTGTACAGAAATTTCATTATTGAAAAATTGGATGCTATCCAAAAATGTTATGGAGCTCTGATTTTGTGAAGAAGGTCAGAAACTTTATTTTCTTAAAATATGTCTCTCCATACTTGAATAGCTTTATGTTGCCAGAGTACCCTTTACTCCCCCGTACCTAATTTCACTATTTCAATTTCACTATATTGCATGAGAGTGAGGGGAAAAGCCTATTCATTTATAGATGGTTATCAAATAAAATTTCCACACTATTTAATGTGTGACTAAATAGTGTTTGATTTAAAAAAATTATCTTTAATTTTATAAAATTAATTTATTTGTGAGAAAAAGTATTATTTTCAAATATAAAATCTTGCGTTTCATTCTAATTACTGAACAAATACACCCTCAATTTCAAGAACTTATCCTTTTCCCTTGCTTTAGGGTTATGAGAATGACAATGAAAAATGAAAGTGTGAATGATGAAATTCAAACCGAAGGTTTGGAATCACCTGTCTTGCTACTTGATCCGGTCTCTATTTCATTCATAAAAATGCGTTGCATTTTCTTTTTCATTTTTTTTGTAGGTTTTAATTTTTTTAAACAAAAAACGGTCACGTGATAGTTTAACAATAATGAAATAAATATGGGTATCAATAGATTTGGGCCGGTCTAACCCGGCTTGCTCAGACCGAAAACATATGTGCGTGAGCACATGTGAGCTGAATTTAAGTTCAATATTTAAATTCAGTTTTTATGTGGGTGAGCCCGTTTAATGCTCACACCTGAATAACATAAAAGGTTTTCACCTCATAAAATGTCGATAGAAATATTTAAGAGAAAGATTTGGAAATATATATATATATATATATATATATATATGTATGTGTGTGTGTGTGTGTGTGTGTGTGTGTGTTATAAAAAAGACAAGTATATTTAGGTTGTTTTTATGATTATTTTTTGCTAATATATATTTAGCTCAGCCCGAGCTGACAATTCAAATGTGAGCTGAGCGTGATTTGTAAATTTAGTCGGATCGAGCGTCAACTGAAATTTTTAATTTTTAAATGAGTTGAGAGTAAGTTATACTAAACACGATTTACATGGCTCGATTTAACATCCTAAGAGACAGAGAATGTAACCATCAGACAGAAGATTCAAATCATCTATTTTCATCCCCTGGATTTTAACGGATCTCCAGGGTGGGAATGAGGTTTTATTTATTTAATTGACGCTACGATGGGCGATAAACACCCTAGATAGGGTAAAATAAAGTTTACCGCATGCAGGCGGAAGATATCGAACTCGGGATCTCTCGATCACAGGTCAGTCAATGACCCACTGGGCTATTGGCCTCTTCGATATGAGGTTTAGATAATGTTTATGTGGAAAATTGATGTTGAACTAGTACATTGTGTCAGGATCAAGATCATCATGGAAACGAAGAAAAGAGTGATGGAAATGTTTGAACTTTTGTGTGATGAATGCCAGAAGATATTGGTCCATCACATGCCTTACAACTCAATTAATTAAGACCCTTTTTGGCTTTTGATTTGTGGGATACGTTTAAACAACAACAAAATTTGGAAACCCAACTAACTAACAATTTTTCACACGGCTTGTTTAGTTGTTTCTTTCTTGTGTGCATTTGGGTGTTTTTGTTTTTAACAATTTCTAGTTTAAATCTATTTATTTTCTCACAAACAATAATTTCAAACAAAAGTCTTAATCTGAATACACCAAGTTCGATGCTGTCCTCGCCACCATAAGGATTGGGGCACAGTTGTCGGCTCTCGTAAAATTTTAAAAAAGTGTTATATTTTTCTCTTATAAATATTACAAAAAAAATTAGTCATTTTGCAAATATTAGTTGTTACACTTTTAAAAATTATCTAAGATTTTAACTATGTTAATGCAAATAAGTTTAGATAATTTGAATAGGGGAAATCAGCCTATTTAGTCCCTCAGAAATTTTCGTTTAGCCCGTATAGTCCCCAATGTTTAATTTCAGCCTGTAAACATCCTTAGAAATTTTCGTTTGCCCGTATAGTCCCTAATGTTTAATTTCATCCTGTAAAGTCTCTTACCTATTTACGGGGTGCATATAGAGGTTCCACCACCTCTTATGCGGAGGACTTAGGGAAAATAGGTTCCTCCAAATTAGGGCAATAGAATTTGGGGTTTCCTTTTTATAACCATTTTTATACTGATTTTTTGTATTTTGTAAATTTTATAGATCGAAACTGATAATTATTACCTTGCTCATTAAGCATGTGGATTACATGAATTTGGGGCTGCCCTGATTCCGTCGCAAAAGAGGTGGTGGAACCTCTATATGCAGCCCGTAAATAGATAAGAGACTTTACAGGCTGAAATTAAACATAGGGACTATACGGGCTAAACGAAAATTAATGGGGGACTAAATAGGCTGATTTTCCTTTTGAATAGACTATGATTATTATATTATTTATAATTATTTGATAGGTATAGTTATTACACAGATGTTAAGTATCATATATTGATTTACATATTAATGCTATCCAATGTATTCAACATATTAGGAAGATTCATTTAGTGTAATGATTATTGAAGAAAATAATAACTAAATTAT